>OX371199.1:517500-1907500 GCA_947310845.1 Yponomeuta plumbellus | reverse complement strand
GCGCCGCGGGCGTTAGGCAGCAAGGAGGCGTATTCTTTTGTAAAAAAAACCTGTGTACTTACTTATTTTTATGGGATCTGAAGATGTTGATAGAAGTAATTTCACCCAAAAAAGATTCAAACGATAATTCAACCCGTTTAACCAGCCATTAGTCATACATAACATAAGTTCTTAAAGAACTAGTTATATTAACATAGCCCTCCCAAAAGGAAGCAACATATCTTATTTCCATATCGGAACAATCAATATCAATTTAACTATTACGGCACCCAAACTAACTTTCTTAATTAATATTATTGGCGTCCAATTGACCGGATGCGCCGCCATGTTTGAAATGCGGATCGCGATCCCGGTAATTCGTCTGTGGATTGAACTTCCGGCGTCCTTCACAGTCTTTTAAATCTGTGGGAAAATTCACTGAACCGTAAAATGGTAATTCGTGTCTCAATGCTTTTTTGAATAGTTTTATGTATAAGAAGTGTAACTCAACTATTCTTGAGAGATGATTATAGTAAACTACCCAATCTTGAATGATTGCTAGTTAGCCTGTTATTAAAATAGTAACGTAAGAAATAATAATGATAATTTTGAAAGGAGTGTCTTTCGATGAAACTCTTTTACACTCACATCAATTAGGGATTCTTGAGCATAAATCCTTAGACAGCTATAATTTCGAAAGGGTTTTCAAATAAAACCCATCAGCTTAGTCCCAAACGGATCAATCATTGATTCCAACGCTACCTGACCACGTAATCATGGGCCAATCATCTAGTGACGGGTTATAATCATTAGGAGATCAATTTCAAATCTAATTGCTGTCTAATAAGCGACTCTTTAGGAGAGTTTTAACGATTCTTAACTTGATGTTAAAATGTAGTTATCGTAAAAGTGACTTTGCATTTGGTGTACAATGGTTAATCATATTAACTGTGATTGATTAGTAGTTGAAAAGGTAGCTTATACATAGTAATTTGTACTTTATTAAGAGGATTAGATAAGTATCTTCCTATTCATTGACGATTTAATCCCGCAAATAACAGGTCATATTGAAAAATTTATGTAATCATTTACTTCTCTGTATAATAGGTATTTGTGTTATATTTGGGTATCCTAGTGTGCGGCCAGAAGCAATGTATGTGCCTATATGTAAATATTTATCTTATGTTATTTCAAGACTATCTACTCTACTCTTGTTCTAAATTAAAGAGGTAGCCGCAAAATAACACCCATTTATTTTTTCATATATTTCTTTGAAATTTTTAAAGTATGTATGGTACTTAAAAACTAGATTTTTGTCGAAAAAATGTTCACTAAATTCTCAGTAATTGCCGTACTATGAAAAGGTCCCTTAAATAAAATTACAGACATAAAAACTGCTACTCATGTGTAATTCCTGGTCTACATAATATGTTATAATAACGAGTATTCTATCTATCTACTTCAATACAGTTTATACATATGATGTCCATTGTATTTCTCGCACAGACATAACTATAAAAATAAAGTACGTTCGTGTTCAAGTGACGTTTCAAACCATAACTTAAATTGTCTAACTGAAAGTTTTTTTAATAACGGATATAGCAGTTTTTAGCCTAATTGGTGATTTTATCTTTGTGTAGATGGGCAAGCCCGCATTTCCATTGCATGACCAAGGCAATTAGGAAATGTGTTACTTAGTTACTATTATATGAGGGTATTTCCCACTGAAGTTGGAAGAGGATTAATTTTCATTAATCCTCTTGGACCATTTGGATAATTAGCTAGGTTTAAATACTATGATACGTTAATACTGACTTGATCCTTTAATGACAACTAAGTCGCAATAAAATTTAAATCGACATTTTTATGGATGCCTAAATGCTGTTTAAGACTGTTTTGACATTTTTAGTGATTGTCATAAAATGAGTAGGAATACTTTTGATAAATGCGGTGGGAGGTTTTGATAGATAATTGCATTGCGATTATTCAAGGCATATTTTTTATATCGTTAAAAATAGTTTATGATAGAAAACATTTGATTGAAAAATTATAAATTTAAAAAACAACTTTTCTTTTATAACAAAAATGTGTTGAAAATGTCCGAGACTTCCTTATGTAATAATAAAATCGGCAAAAGTTTTTTAATTTTATAACAATAACTTAAAATGTGCGAGCGATACATTTCACACATCTTAGAAAGTTAAAAGAAGAAACATATTTATTTACATAATTAAACAGAAAAAGTAAATACGGAAAAATAATCCACAAAAAAGAGGAAACAAGAAAAGAGGTGCAAGTTGGCCTGAAAAAAATATAATTAACTAGCTGACCCCGCGAACTTTGTTCCGCCTTAGACGCCATAAATGAGCAGATTTTTGATTTTATTATATCGTTTATCAATAAAATAAGATTGACAGAAGAATCCGTTTTAAACGTCTTTTTTTTTTCATCCTCTTTGACTATATTTGCAGCACGCATTCAGTCAATTCTATGTCAAATGTCTTAAGGTTACATTAAAAAAGTTTAATAATTTTATATGGTGGTTAAGTAATTTTAAATTTTCTAATTTTCCGCGCAATTTCCTTAATTTTTCTTTCATAAGAACCTTCTCCTGATAATAACGAACAGAACAAAAAAAGAATTAGCGAAATTGGTCCAGCCGTTCAGGCGTGATGCCGTGACCAAGAGAAATAGGGATTCATTTTTATATACATATATAGATTATAATATCCTTAAATAAAAAAAAAACTATCACAGTTAAGAAGGCTTTTCATGTTGACGGCGACCAACTTATAAAAGGAAAATCCGTCCACTGAAAATCACTTTAATGTAATTTTGTTAGTTCTGTGAAGCAGATGAAACCGCCTCTTTTTACGGGACTACCTATATTGCACGTGACCTAGGCTTGATCATCAACCCATCATGTCCCCACCAAGGGGCACGGGTCTCTTCTCTGAGGAAGGTATAGGCCATACTCCACCACGGGGGCCAAGTCCGGAATGTTGGAGGCTTGTAAGTCTAGTGACTTACTGTCAGAAGTTTTCAAGCCGCCCTATGGCCTCTGACTGCCATCTATCGACGGCAGCCGGCACCAACTGCTTATCGTGCCTTGCGAAGCACGGAACCGCTCGGAAAAATGCCACTAGCGTTAGTCATAGACGGTGACCCATCCATGGACTGAACGCGCCGCATGTTGCTTAACCTTAGTGATCGTTTAAGATCACTCAGGCAGCCCAGGCTACGAGCGACCTAGGCTTAGATTCTACTAATGCGTTGGAGGACAATGACTACTGGACAAGTCTGACGATATAATTTCATTGCGGCTTTAAATCTATGCACACATCAGTGTAAAACCTCGGCAACCTTCGCGGTGTCAATGACATAAAAACACGTCACATGGTCCGACCATGTATCTGTCATTGTACTATAAGGCACCAACAGAATTGAGGCCCTGACATTTTTGTTAACCAGTAGGTATCCGTTTTTAAAGAAGACAGAAATTAAACGGTCAAGGCCGACCGCTACGGTCATCGGTCTCCGTCCTCGACAATGGCGCGGCGAATACGACAACAACGCACTTCTTGCAATAGTTACAAAAGAAAAAGAACCGGAGAAAAACACAGAGGATGTAATTACCTAAGTGCGAATTGTTTTTGGGAGGATGTCGGAAGGCCTTCGAGATATATGAGGGAGGCCACTTTTGGTTGTCAGAGGCCTGCGCCCCAAATAGGGTCGAGATCATTACGTTTGCAATATTACTATGGAATTTTGAAATAATACTTTCTCAAGCACTAAACATTATTGACCTTATTCCGGATAAACTTGCTTGACTTTTTGTCGGAAAATTCCAACCAGGGGTGCAATTACGTAAGACTCCACTGTATGGAGTTGTCTAATTTAGCCCTTTTGTTCCCAGTATGTCACAACACCTTATGTCACACTGTTAAGCCGGGTCCGCTGCGCCATGTTACGCGTGTTACAAAATTAGCCGCGGAGCGCGGCGGGTGGATAACATCCCCCGCGTTCGCCTGGGGGGAGTGAAGTCATTCATTTTGTGTTAGCGCTCGCCGGACGTACACGTCTCGCGATTCGGTGATGGAGTGGAAAAAAGAAAATACCTTGTTTATCATACGATTATTTCGAGACAGACAAGTGCTTTGGGACGCCTCATGTAGTGATAAAGCAGAAATAATAGGAATTTCAAAAGAAGAAGTGAATACAAAGTGGATAAGCCTAAAGGGACAAAATAGCAGACACGTCTTTTTCGTCGGAACTCATTTTGTTTTTGTTACAAAAACACTAACATAATAGAACTAGAAAGTCGCAGCAGACGGGCTGTTACCATAACCGTAACAAGTTACATTTTTTGTAACACGCGTAACATGGCGCAGCGGACGCGGCTTTACATTCTGGGACATTTTTCCCAGTAGGTATCACATACTCCAGACAGATACATGGTCAGACCATGTGACGTGTTTTTTATGTCCTTGACGCCGAGAAGGTTGCCGATGTTTTACACTCCGAACTGGGATATACATTCTTATTTTGACTTTTTCGAGTTGTCTGAATGCTTCCCGATAAGTGGAAAGTTACGTAATATAAGGGCAGGTCATTTCAATAATACTATGGAATTTGGACGTTTGAAATTGTCAGGATTTCGTCGTTATCATCATGAGTCATTTGACGCCCACTGCAGATATAGGCCTTCCTCGTGGTTTTCCAAGTTTTCCGGCATAGCCGCCCGCATCCGACGACTACCCGCCACCGAAACCAGGTCCTCGATTCTGTTAGTGCATTATAGTACGATGGCAGTTACACGGTCGGGTCACGTGACGTGTTTTTCGTACTTTTGACGTCTAGAAGGTTTGATATATGTGAGTGGTTGACCAAAAAGGGACCCGGAGGGATTGGAAACCGTTATTTTTTTTATTTGATTTTTTTAATCTGTGGTAGCTATTTTAGCTTTGTTTTGGTCAAACCAGAATATTTTTAGGTGCGGTAGTTATTTTTTTATGATTTTCTTTGCGAGCCGAGCACGAGTCGAAACCTATAGAAACACGAAACTTCAAACGCGATTTTCTCGAAATCAATTATTTTCGCTTGAAGTCCCTTTTTGGTCAACCACTCACATATTATTATGTGTCCGCGCGTGGATTTGAAGCGGCAATGAAACTAAATCGCCATGTTCATTCAGCTGTCATTGTACTACAGTGCATTAACAGAATCTAGGTCCTGGTCGTCAGACTATCTGGTGGGGAACTGTTTAAGATTTGGTGCGCGAAGTATAAGCATAGGTGGTTGATCACAAACGGTAGGATTGTAACTTTCAGCACAACACTAGTGTAAAGCCGGGTCCGCTGCGCCATGTTACGCGTGTTACAAAAAATGTAACACGTTATAATGGGGCGTGGTATAACATGTTACGTGTTACGTTAAGCCGGGTCCGCTGCGCCATGTTACGCGTGTTACAAAAAATGTAACACGTTATAATGGGGCGTGGTATAACATGTTACGTAACACGTAACACGTAACACGGTAGCCGCGGCGAATGGATAACATCCCCCGCGTTCGCCTGCGGTGGGTCGCGATTCGGTGATGGAGTGGAAAAAAGAAAATACCTTGTTTATCATACGATTATTTCGAGACAGACAAGTGCTTTGGGACGCCTCATGTAGTGATAAAGCAGAAATAATGGGAATTTCAAAAGAAGAAGTGAATACAAAGTGGATAAGCCTAAAGGGACAACAAAAACTGTAACATAACAGAACTAGAAAGTCGCAGCAGACGGGCTGTTACATTTTTTGTAACACGCGTAACATGGAGCAGCGGACGCGGCTTAACACATTCTGCTACAAGTAATTTCATAACCAAGTCTAATTTCCTTACACCTCATGTTGGCAGTTGACCAAAGTGCATACAAAAAAAACAGAACTTGCAGCTGTTAACAGTTTCTTACCCCTGGTTTCTGGTACAATCGACAGCACGTCAATCTTCACATTTTAGTTGCAAAGTCGCCCGTAACGCAACGGAGTAGAGTGCATGGGTGCACGGACCATCATGTGCTGTCGACTGTACGTTAACAGTCAGTTAATCTACTGTTAACAGCTGCCACTTGTTTTGACAACTGACAGCTGTTAATAAATAGATTAACAAACAGTTAGCGTTCGAAAAACCGAGCCGAGGGTTAGTCTCGGGAAATCGGGGGTAAGTCTAATACTTATTGGTTATACGTAGGTGACAAAAATAAAATACACGGACGTTAAATGACCTCGCCTAATAAATAAATGGCGAGTTGGCTGCCGGTCGGAAACAGGTTGCGACATGTCACGTCTTTACAACTGCTGGCCTATAGATTTCATTAACTGTTGATTAGTTACCATATATAGAAAGGTTATATGTAAGAAGGGAGCGTGGGAGTATTTAAGAAGCTAATTGGAGACAGATAGTCCACTTCGATTAAATATAAACGTAAACATTTAAATAGAAGCACAATGCATTGATTCTGGCCCCACACTAGGATACCCTGCGTCATGGGAACCAGAAATAGCGACATTATAAACATGTAAACATCCAAGACCAGAGGTTTTTTTTATTTTGACGCCCTCTGTGGCGCAGCGGTTAGTGCATCTAACTGCCATGCGAGAGGTCACGGGTTCGAATCCCGGCTGGGGACAAAAAACCCAAGACTTGAATGTTTACACGTTTGTGACGTCGCTGTTTCTGGTTCACACGACACAGGGTATCCTAGCGTGGGGCCGGAGGCAATGTATGTGCCTGTATGTAAATGTTATGTTTAGTTTAGTTATTTTCTCCCAACCGGGGGTACGAACCTGGGACCGAAGACTATTTGTAAAAGTTTTATGGTTTAATAAACGGCCGTATCTTTTTTAACATAACCAGTAAACATAAACAGGCCAAACCTTCTGTTTTTTTTTTCTTTTGTATGATCACCATGATGCTTAGCATATTGGATGGAAGTTTGTTAATTTCGCAGCCAGACATTCTTTCGGCGACGGTCGTGTGGTGAAGTCAGTTGCGCTACTCTTTTGTTTCTGTGTTTTTCTGCGCCCAAATGAGCTACATCGAGTTTCTTTACGAGCTTTTGGAGGTTCGTCTGTTTTTGTTCTTATCTGTGTTGTGTTAGAGTTACTTTTCTTTCGTCAGCCTCATGGATTATTATAATCTTTATAAATAGCGTTTTCTGAGGTCTGTACCCGAACTAACACTTAAGTGCTTTCAATATGGGGCTTTTCATAAATTCCTTTATGGGGCACTGTATAAGGTTCTACAACAAGATACCCCAAGATATATTAGAGTTACCCCCAACGCGATTTAAGAATTGTGTTAAGCACACTCTTTGCAAAAAAGCTTATTATAAAATCAACGATTATTTAGAAGACAAGGACGTATGGCATTAAATAGTAGTTTAATATTAAATTAAATCAGAGGATAAATGTGTATAGTGTTCAACACATCCAAGATATTAGTTTGTATGTTTTATTTGTATTAGCTTTAAGGCTGTAACAAGGGCGAATGACTTTGAGCATTTGACCTCTGAGTTATAACATAATAAACTAGCGCAAGCTCTTGAATGTTTGTTGTACTTCTTCGGCGAATACTTTAAGGGCTAATCCATAATCCAAAGATTACACAGATAAGAGATGTGGCGGATGTTCGATGGCGATTATTCCCTGCGATAATTAAGAAATCGTACAATTTTGTACTAATCACGCTTAATATTAAGATTAAAAAATATATGAGCAGATAGGATTGCAGATATTGATGTGGCCGATATTCGCATGAAAGATTTAAATGAAAAGCTACTATTGTTTACCAGCGAAATTAGATTCTGTGGAAAATAAAGCTTTTGGAAAAAAAATAGTTTTTGCCATCTAGACAGCTTAAATACAATTTTTTTTCCGTACGAATTAGTCACTGATATATCCTTTATTACCAATATTTTATTCAGAATTTTTTAGTGCGTACTTTTGCCTAACATTTCAGTTAAAGCTAGCCAATTTTGCAACATTTACCCTTGTTACACCCTTAAGGTGATTTGAGAAAAGATGGTGAGAGTGGAGTTTTTTTTTGTCGCTGCCTTTTTCTCCACTACAGACGGCCCCAAGGCAGCGGCTAACGTTATACATAACTGTATGTACATTGACATTCAACAAGCAGAATGTAAATTCTTTACGTTGAAATAAATTATTGATTCTTGATTCTTGAATAACTCGCCATACTCATGTACGGTCATGCATTTAACGGGTTTACTCGCGATTTTTTTTGGTTAAGTTAATTATCTTGGTAGATTGAAGTGGCGAGTGCTGACAGTTAATTGGTATTGACGCAAGAGTAGGGAGAGTATAAATTCTCAAGTCAGTTGTTTTCTTCACTTTAGTCTTAAGCTACGGCTAAATAAAAACGTCGTCAAAACGTCAAGCGTTATCTTTACCACAGAATATATAATAGTACAAGTACAGAAGATTCACTCCTCAAAATCAATTAAAGAAAAAGAGACTGTAGCAGCAATACAATTAGGTGCAATTCAGATTGCACGGCGCTAAAAAACCTACAGCTATATTCACCTAGATGTTGCCTCTCTTTCTATCGCGTAACTCTTACTCGTCTGATACATTAGGGTTGTCTTTATTCAAAGAATAATTACATCTGAATCTTTTATTACCAGTTAACTTTTGTGAACTAATGACGTTTCAAATAAACCTAGGCTAGGCCTTAGTAGTGGTAGATCAGAAAACTATTTTACTTTTACAATATTTGTAGTACTTCAACCTAAGAAGATACGCATACGGAATACGTTAGTGTGTACCTTTGTTTAGGAAACTAAATATCTTATTTAGGTGTAATGTATGTAGGTACATGCGTATCAAATCGCACTTGTAGGCAGGTACACAAAATTATAATAACAATACATATGAAACATTAAATAACTTTTTTGCGAAAGTTAACTTTCGCAAAAAAGTTATTTAATGAAAGGTAACTTTTTTAACAAACGAAAAACGAACTATTTTGTACGTGTTGCAAGCAACTAGCTAAAACATAGTCTTTAAATTTAACAGGTACGGAATTCATAAAACATTTAGGTATACCTATAGTCCAGTCATTATATCCAAAAACCGACCTTACCCGTGAATAATCAGTTCTTGGATTTTTTTTCATAGGTCCCTCGGAGGGGTCACTGGGATATTCAATAATGGTTTTTCTTGAATAACTCGGCCATTTTTGATTTTACGGTTTTAACCGTGAGGACAGAAATTGTAGGAAATTTGATTCTCTACAAGTTTGGTCCTACAATTTTTCTTTTTCCTTATTATTATAAATTTTTATTTCCAAAATATCAATTTTTGGGGAAAAAGGTGGGAACCGAAATTGTTCATAATTTGATTCTCTACAACTTTGTTTCTCTTCAGTCATGCCGTAAAACGTGGAACATAGGAGATAATGATAATATTTTGAATTTGTCGCGTTTTTAAGTTTTAATTTCAAAAATATCGATTTTGGGGGAAAAAGGTGGGAACCAAAATTGTTCAGAATTTTAATCTCTACAACTTTGTTTCTCTTCATTCATGCCGTAAAACGTGGAATATAGGAGATAATGATAATAGTTTGAATTAGCCGGGTTTTTCAGGTGTAATTTCCAAAATATCGATCCTAGAAGAAAAATTATCAGGACCAAACTTGTAGAGAATCGAATTTCCTACAATTTTTATCCTTACAGTTTTACTTTATAATCAAAAATGGACGAGTTATTCAAGAAATTTTCTAATATACGCAGGAGCCTGATTCAGTCTACTTTTTGAATCTAGACTCCCAGTGACCCCCCAAGGGACCTATGAAAAAAAAATCCAAGAACTAATTATTCACGGGTCTAAATCTATAATGACTGAACTACTGGCTATCGGTTGTACTAAGTATAATTTATACTTATTTCTCTAACCAATTATGCTACTTATAACGAAACAGATCGTCAATTTCTAACATGAGAAATTCCTTTAATTCTAATAAACTCGTGTTTTGGAACCTTTACCAACCATCATAAACCACTCGCAATCCGTGTTTAAGCAGTTAAACACTGCAAAGTATTTTTTTGCCTTTTTATGTTTCTCTATTTTTAAAACATCAGTCGGGTCGGTGAAGTAGGTTACGAACAAAACTCGCGCGCGCGTCACTGCTCGCTCGTGAGTCCCTACCAATCCCCATCCAATGCGGTGGCCGCATGTACTTACGCTTTCGATACCGCCACGCAAAGTGAAACAGCCCTGTTTTTACTTAATAAACATCGCAATTAAATGAATATATAAATCTTCGTAATCTATAGAATCGCTCGTAGCCTGGGCTGCCTGAGTGATCTTAAACGATCACTAAGGTTAAGCAACATACGGCGCGTTCAGTCCATGGATGGGTCACCGTCTATGACTAACGCTAGTGGCATTTTTTCCGAGCGATTCCGTGCTTCGCAAGGTACGTTAAGCAGTTGGTGCCGGCTGCCGTCGATAGATGGCAGTCGTTAAGCCAAGTCAGAGGCCTTTAGGGGCGGCTTGAAAACTTCTGACAGTAAGACCAGCCACTAGTCTTACAAGCCTCCACCAATCCGGACTTGGCCCCCGTGGTGGAATATGGCCTATACCTTCCTCAGGGAAGAGACCCGTGCCCCTCGGTGGGGAAATAATGGGTTGATGATGAATCTATATAATAATATATAAAATTCAAAGTCCTGACTGACTGATTCATTCACTCATCAACGCCCAGCCCAAGCCGTTTGACCTAGGAAGCTGAAATTTTGCACAGAGGATCTGTATATAATGTAGGCAAGGAATAAGAACGGATTTTTTGAAATTCAACCCCTAAGGGGGCGAAAAGGGTTGCCAAAATTTGTATTGGAGGCATAAAAAATGTTGTCTGATTTTCTTGAAACTTAAAATAAATACTCTTCAACACAATTGATTGAATACATGTTTCACCGTTTTTCTAAATTTAACCCTTAACGGGAGTTACGGGAGTGAACGGGGTTGGAAAATTTTGAACTAAAGTCCACGCGGACGGAGTCGCGGGTGAAAGCTAATAAGATCACGCCTGTAGGCCAGGAATACCAGAAACCAGAAATATGAAGTAGTGTTATGAACTACAAAATACCTAAGCAAATGATTAGAGAACGTTGTGGACTGAAAGGGGATGTAGTGACTAGAATTGTGGAAGGAATTTTGCGATGAAGGAAGAAAGACTGACAAAAAAAATATATCTAACGAATGTAAGTAGAAGGGCCAGTAAAGGACGTTCCAGGCTGACAAACTTCGATCAAATGTAAAAATGTATGTACCTACTCGTATTAGCAAAGGGCAAGATTAAAGTATCCGAAACCGGTGTGCATGCATGCAACAACTAAGGTCGATCTTTTTTTTTTTTTTTCAATAATATCAGCACAATAAAGCTGCATTGACAATTTAATTTTTATTTAGTTTTTTTTTAAATAACATTTCTCTGAGTTTACATACAAAAGAGTTCAACGATGTAACTTAATCTGATAAGAACTTTCCCTATCACAGTACATACCACAAAGCAATTTGTCTTTGAGTCAAAGTCAGCCCCACTTTGTACGCACTACACTACCACTAATCGGGTCACGGCATAGCATTACACCCTTATTACTTAACCAGCTTAGCGAGCGTTAAGATACGCGTAAGTAGTTCTGAGAACGCATTAGTTTAGAATCTCAGTAGCGTGTGAACTGTCACAGAGCGATAGTACGTATGGTGATATGGCTGTCTTCTTTGGTGGACTGCTCGCGTTGTTTTTCTACTCAAGCTGGTGCTCTTTACGGGTAGATAGTGGTCTCTCTTCAAATTATTTTGGAGGCGATCTCTACACTGAAGTGCCCAATCTGAAATTATTATTTTTGGTGAGACAATTTTCGAAATGTTTAGGTACATAAGTACACAACACAATTTGTGATGAAAAGGACAGAGGCTCAGCATAATTGCTGTTTTTCAACCCTGTCTAGGATGAACAGACTACACAATAATTAATGCGCCCACAGCCAACAAATACAATACTAGTTTATGTTACAAAGTTATACTCTCACAGTTACTAGGTAAATCCCACGATAAATCGACATCCGTATAGGATTTCAACTAAACTAACAGTACTTTGAACGCGGGATTAAATCGCGACCCCTTTTAACACGTCCTCTCCCGGTAACTCTATCCCCTGTTTGTGGGAAACCTTACACTGCTATCAATTATCATATTAAGTGGCCAGCGGCACTTGGCACGGGGCTATTTTGGTTCCCGTCTACCTACTGTTATATAGGTACTATATTGTACTCCTCTATTTTTATCAAAAGATAGTGTAGATAACACTTTATTCCTCAACCAGGATACAGAATTATTGTAGTTCCTCATACGAGTATCTAAGCAATGGTATATAATTGGCGGTATTATCGCTTAGAACGATCTCTTGCAGACCACCTTTGGGTGGAATTGCAGGACTTAGTTGGTAGGAATTGATATTTAGGATGTACATAAAATAAGAAAATCGAATATTATATTCATCATCAACCCATTATGTCCCCACCGAGGGGCACGGGTCTCTTCCTTGAGGGAGGTATAGGCCATACTCCACCACGGGGACCAAGTCCGGATTGGTATATTATTATGAAAATATTATATTGATAAATAACAAGAGATTTACTGTCAGAAGTCTTCAAGCCGCCCTAAGGCCTCTGACTTGGCTTAACGACTGCCATCTATCGTCGGCAGCCGGCACCAACTTTTTAAGGTGCCTTGCGAAGCACGGAACCGCTCGGAAAAATGCCACTAGCGATAATACTCATAGAACGGTGCTATCCATGAATTGAACGCGCCTATGATGCTTAGCCTTCGTGATCGTTTAAAATCACTCACGCGGCCGGGGCTACATGCGATTCAAATAAAGAAACTTGACGGTGTGCTAAACTTTCAGTTCATCATTTTGTACAACCTACAAAATTCACCAGGAAAAACTATCCAGTAAAATATAGATGTATGTGTTTTAGTAAAGTATAATTCGTAACGTATTTATGCTGAGAATGAAAGCGACATTGTTTAATCGGCTTTATACGATCTTCCTGTGATCGATCAATCTGCGCGGGCGCATCGCGTACAACGAGACATTATCCAATTTGTTCACAAACGGTTGGGGTCGGTAAACACTGTCAAGTATGCACCCATATTGGCTGTTAATAGAATTGAGGTAAATAAGTAAATAACTTCTACATATCGCAATCATTTGTCTTGGTCACAAACTAGGATACTCAGCAACAGGCAAGGGCATCACAAACATTGAAATACATTCAGACTGAGACCATTTGTACAAATGTACGGCGGCCCCCAGTGGGAATCGAACCCACGACCTCTGTCTTGGTGGTTAAACGCCTTAACGGCTAGACCATTTATTACCACCGTTATTGGTAATATTGTTATTTTATAAATGACATGGCTAAACATACGAATTTATATTTTGAATGTAAATATTTGAATTTTTAAATTGTTAGTTATATGATACTTTATGAAATGGTTGAATCCGTGTCCAGACTTACCGCCACTCTAATTTGTACGCTGATGACAGTAGAATATTATGAATCATCACTAACTGAAAAAACAAACACTTTGTTAATTCTAATAATACTAACACAAATCTAGGAATCGTAAAATAAGCATCATATTTTATTGATGTTAGTTGTAAACAAATATAATTGAGTCTTTTCTATGTAATTCTAGGCAGGAACCAACATGTAGAGCAACTTTATTTTATAACTGGACGGATTTTGACACACTCACCGCCGTGTTACAATACATGTAATAAATAGTACATTATGATATAAGTGCGGTAAGTTGAAAATTACAGCCGAGGCGATATTACTAGCCCGAGCCATCGGCGAGGGCTATAAGGGAGCAGAGGCTGTAATTTTCAAAGCGCACGTATGTCATACGACGTTTTATAACATATTTACGAGGAAATTAATAAAACTCTGACTTGTGAGCTTACTTACCGTTGAGCTCCCTTTTGATAGGCTTGTAAGTATCTATCGGTCGATTTTTTAGGCAAGAGGCTTAGAGTAGCCTTTTTCGCCGCGTTTAAGACTTGTGGCGGTGTCAAATTAATAAATTCATCACTACTTGACGACATTTTCAAATAAAAACAATACAGCGAAAAGAAAAAGCGCGCGGACTTATTTTTACTTGTCCACAAATAAGCGATGCGCGCGCATCAACTTTTTTTTTTAGGCAAAGGTACAAAAACAGACAGTATTACTAATAAAGTAAATTAATATTTTTGTGTTTTTGTTACAGATAAATGGTTGTAATTTATTGTCAAAATTAATTAAATTAAAGAATTAAATGTTTATTTGTTATATTTTATTTCCCAAAGTTAATTTTATTCATAAAATATTGACCACTTTCTTGACATAAAACCTCTTTGCCAAGATTTTTAAAAGTATCGTTCATTTTTAGACGGAGTATCTTAAAACTTTATTTAAAAAAAAACACGTGCCTTTTACATTACATTATCGCACAAGTACGTAATGAGATACATTACGATATTGAAATTGGTGTAATTACAACCACTTTACGAGCAAATATGTTATAAAATATATATACGTCAACAACATAGCGACAAAGCGAAGAGGCATCTAAGTAGAAGTGTTAATGAACTTTACCAATATTATGTCGTGCAGTGTTACGCAGCGTTTCATTACGCGTGCACAGTTACGAAATGCTACATCGTTTGTAGCTTTGCCCTCGCACTTGACAATCGATATTACAAAATTAACTGTGCACTTACAGCAGACTGCGATAACTGGTCTGGTCACAGACGGAGAGCTACGAAAGATGCAAACAATAATTTATTGGAACTTGGGCTGTTCTATATTATGTAAAACAAAACCGGCCAATTGCAAGCTAGACTCGCACACGATGGGTTCTGCGGTACCATTATGTATACAAAATTAGACTCAAGATATTTATTACAACCTTATTTATTTTAAGCGTCTACCTGTTGTCGTTATTAGTATCAAACAAAAATGGCAAAAAATCACGTTTGTGGGATGGGTTTTTAATATGAATTTTAATTTTATTATTAATTTTTTAAGAGAGTATACAACATCTTTTAAGTCATTTCAAGAACTAAGTTAGTAGGTAACACTCGTAGTAAAAAACATATTGTCAAAACAAAATAATTTAATTAAATGTTAAAAAAAGGGTATGAGCAAAAAGTTTAAATATCACTTTAATTAAATACAATACAATGTCAATTAGCTCATGTCAGTGTCACACAATTCGTAAATTATTCTTCGGTCAAGTATTCAATTTTAATATAATAAATTTTTTCATGCAATATAAATTTGAGTTTGTGTTTGAATGAGACAAAGTCCAACTCTCGTATGTCTCTTGGTACCTTTTACATAGTAATTAGATCTATAGTTATCTAGACCACAGTTCATTTACCAATACTTGTACCGCTTCTGGGACGTTCTTTCAGTCTTTCATCAATCTCATTTAATAGTTTTTAGCTGCGCAGATGGCCTAGAAAAGAAATCAATAATTACATGACAACGTATCTAATTGTTTATTACTGTATTTACCACAATGTTTTACAAGCTATCTTTGACCTCCTTTCCTGTGTGCATTTACAATATTACTACGATGCGTTTGATTGATTTATTTTACGGCATTTGTTGGAAGAAAGGCCTTATCATGTTTTGTTTGATAGCGGTATTCTTTATGACGCTCTAAACTGAAACATCTTGCAACATTGTATGTACTTTGAGTTCACGGTTTCATTTTAATGCTTTGTGGGCAGAAATACTGCTATATAATAATAACTTCCAAACAACACAATCACTTGACTTGGACCCAAACTAGGATACCCGGTGCTCTGGTAAACAGGCAAGGACATTGCAAACAGGAAAAAACCCGCAGACTGAGGCTATTCGTCTAAATGTACAGCGGCCCCCAGTGGGAACTTAACCTAGAACCTCTGTTTGGTAGGTAAGCGCCTTAACGGCTAGATCAATGAGGCAGTATAACAGCAACAAATTCAGGTAACAAACCCTCAGCTAACTGTTGTGGTACTGATAGTCAACATTATGCCTATCCATCATCACCTTACACTATAACTGTTCCAGAGACCACGCATTTTACATGCCATCTGCTACTATGTATGTGGTGAGGTTTACTGTTCAACAAGTATTGTATGTACCTACTTCGCCTTTAGCGATAACTGCCAATCGTACACGACTAACTTAGATATTATTAACTCTGTTCCGGATACACTTACTTGACTTTTTGTCGGAAGAGTCCGATCAGGTTTCGCTCTGATTCGCAGAGCTTAATCATGGTGAGCAGAGACGGAGCTCGCGTCGGCGGCGGTTGCTCATCTCAGTTATTAATGTGTAGGGGAACCTGTTGAACCTTGGACCTCTTTGTACCTCGGCCGGTCGAAACATCGGCATCAGAAGTTAATATTTAAAAATCATAATATCAAAAACTGGCCTAGGTACAACAGGTTCCCCTAGTGCTTACGAAAGTTACTGTTTTAGTTTAGAAAGGTATTGTAAGGTTCGATGTTTTTTTTCAGATGTTTAGATTATAGAGTTCTAATCTAATCAACTTTGTCTGTATGTCTTCACTAAGTCTGTATTCATTTATACCCCAAATGTATTTTAGATGTCTTAGCGGATAGGTACACAGTACGTGCCAAAATTATTCTTGTGGCCAAAAATATGTGATTTTGGACGAATTCGGAGGTAACGCTCATAATCAAGGCGACTTTATCTAGATTCGCTTGCTATCTTAGAACTGAATCTTTGCCAAGTCGTAAATAGATTACTGTAGTTTTTTTTTGTGAACCCATCACGTTTTAGAACAATTAAATGTTTAGAAATCCGTGATGAAGTACGTTGAATTCGTTTGCATATCAACAGACTTCCCAAGGCTTACGAAGGTATATTCTGTACCTACACATCATTTCAACGAATAGAAAATTTATTGGAATGTAATTTCCGTATCTCCTTTTTTATGTACAATAACGTGTTCTCATCTATCTATCCGACTAATATTTAGTGGCGTTTCTCTCTCAAACAAAATTAGTTTGGTTTTTAGTCCTCATTTAACGGTAAAGACTTCGCTAGTCAGTTGTTTTCATCGCGGTCATTCAAATTCGGCTGACGGCGATTGACGTTTCATAAACAATGCCTTGGAACGTTCCATTATGGATGCATTAGCGATCGGCGATGATTAATTGTCAGCTTGTCCGTCCATTGATCGCTTCCTCAGCTGTTTGTGTTTGTGAATGAGAGAGGAGTGTGGAAATGTACGACGTACGTATGCGTCGCGAGCACAAACGAGCTTTCTGAAAAGAAATTTTCGGTATGAGCACTCTAAGATCATAGCAGGAAGACTCTAATTTTCTTGTTAAAACTATTCACATCCCGTGAGCAGAAGTTTAATTGTCAATCATTATTTTTTTCTTACAATAGTGTTTCATACTATAAGCATTACCTATAAATTCACGCCTGTATCCCAGAGAGGTAAGCAAATACCAGGGTCTGCTACTTGCCACGATCCTGACAAATCTCTTTCGCTTCGTCAACATTCATTAGACTTTGCACGCACGCACGCCAGTTTTGGTTTGTTTCGTACCTTGTATTTCATTGAATATATATTTTTAATTTATTCTTTATTTGTGTTTATTTTTTTCTATGTATCTATAGTTCATATTTATATTATATAATATTTATATTATATTTTTACAACAGTTTGTTTATTTAGGAATGTATAATAAAATGTATATATCATAAATTAATTTTTACAGTTTTTTAATAGATATACCTAGCTTATGGGCTGTAGACACCTTTTACCCAGATTCCTCGCTAACGCGCGCTAGCTCTGCCGGCGACTGGATGCATACTTTGATGAAAAATGCTCTGATGTTCGGTGTTCAATGCGCAACCTTAGTAAGAAAGCAATAATAGGTAATTTTCTGCCGCCCACGTCATAGTTTGGTCTATTGTCGTAGTCTAATACACAGGCATTGTTGAATGTGAGTTGATTTGTTTGTATTTTTTATAGGACAACAATCTGATGTAACAATGTATCATAATATTATCCGTCCATTCATTAGCATATGAATTACTTTGGATAAAGAAGAAATATGATTGACTGTGACATCATTTGGAAAATGCGGTTATAGAAACCTTAAATTAACAAATAAATCATTATATTTACTCTCAACTTAGAGGAGACAATGTCACCAAATCATAAATTGTTCTCTATGTAGAAAGAGAACGGCTTATCAAAATCAAATCAGAATCAGATTTTTTATAGCGTAAAGAATTTGTACTAAATTTATTGAATGAGTTGAATTTTGAACTAAAAGTTTTGTAAGCACTAGACATTATTAACTTCATTCCGGATACACTTACTTGACTTTTTGTCGGAAGAGTCCGACCAGGTTTCGCTCTGATTACGCAGAGACTTCCGACGACTTCAACAGGCTATTTGACCGATTTCTGAAAGCCATCTCATATTGTTTGTTGGTGTTCATGGAGTCCTCAGAAAGTGGTCATTTTAAATTATTTCATGTATTTCTTCTAAAAAATCGCTGCAGTGGATCTTAGATACGACCTTAATACATTGTCTCAAACTCCCTTTATAACCTGGTCACCCTACATTTTGTCAGGCAAATAAAGTCGGTAAAACTTCGCGAATATCGCTAAAATAAATAGATAAGATATATTTTTTTGTCTTACCACCCGTGGCAGGAAATTAAGGACATTACCGGCTGTGAGTATTGTTTACCCGCACCAACATCCTTCCTGGCATGGTGCTAAGGCTTTTACGTCAAATTAGCGGCCATTTTCTTTAACTATGCATTGTGCCGCGGTTCCGCTAGCCGCCGGCCATCGAACCTGGAGCTACCATGAGTGGCACATGCGTGATACGGCAAAAACTCAATCTTGTCCGTAAAAAAAAGAGAAAAAGTGAACTCAATTGTTGGTTTTTGTCCTTCATTTTCATTTACTTACTTACTTACTGCGCTGGCTCAGTGACCTGAAGTGGGTCTTCGCCTCCGACACAAGAAGTCACCATTTTCATTTAGAGATGTAAAATATTTCGTATATTGTCGTATAAATTGAAGAAGTTAGTATAAAATACGTATTTTTAATTTTAAAAAAGAAGAAAGGAGTTCTATACACAATATAATTATGGTACACCAAAATTTATAGCCCTTGAGAAATTTCTCTCGTGACAAAATTTGTCTCTATAAAATAGCTTTCGAATAATTATCTTCGACGACCTCTGTGGCGCAGCGGTTAGCGCATCTGACTACCATGCGAGAGGTCCCGGGTTCGAATCCCGGCTGGGGACAAAAAAAACCCAGGTCTTGGATGTTTACATGTTTGTGACGTCGCTGTTTCTGGTTCCCACGACACAGGGTATCCTAGTGTGGGGCCAGAAGCAATGTATGTGCCTGTATGTAAATGTTATAAATGTTAATGTTATAAAAAAATCTTCCGCATATCATCATCATCATCATCATCAACCTATTAGTCACGACATTCCGCACATGTTGTCCGAAAACTATTTGTTCAGTAGATTCATTTTTCTATTATTTTTTATACAATAAAATAAAAAAAAAACCTTTATATTCTTACACAATTTCTCCAATCGGCGCATCGCTCTATCTCTTTACACCTATATATATTATTATTATACATAAACAACGTTTATAAACGATTTACCAAATGGTTTACAGCTTTTAATCGCAAAGTTCAACAATTTTTTACAATTTGTAAACCGTGCGAGGTAAATTAAAAAAAAAAGAAGAATTTTATATCTACTTTCCTTATTTCAAGTTTAAAGTTCTTAACAAACACTCTTAGTATTTGTTACCTTAATTTTTCTTAAGAATATAGGCTATTTATCACACCATGTATAAAAATTGTCTAATGTAAATGGAACTCATGGTGCTACCGATGGCCGCTTCCGTCGCGTCGCGGCTCGACGTGCTAGTCGCAGATAACAATCTCAGTTTTATTATTACAATTATTACATTACGTTTGTACCTAACAGTAATGCTAGCCTAATAATAATTTGTAATATAGAGCCAGTAAGGGACGCCCCAGGCGAAGATACCTCGACTAATTAGGGGACGTAATAGCAAAAAGGGCAAGATAAAAGTATCCGAAATCGGCGTGGGTGAATGCAACGACTTATGAATGTCGATAAAGCGAAAATGATTTGTCAGGGTCGTGGCAGGTGGCAATCCCTGGTCCCTGCCTACCCCTCTGGGATACAGGCGTGAGCTTATATATGTGTAGTAATGCTAGCCTTACCAACAGAAGCAGAAAAGTAGGTACCTACCATCAATATGAAAGCTGCACTTCTTTCTGGTCTTATCATCATCGTCATCAGAAATCTGCCGCAGATAATCGGATCGTGGAGAGTTAGGGCTGTTCGATTGAATAAAAGCAGCTCAAATGACACATTGGAAGCTTATTTGTGACTAGCTTTCGCCCGCGACTCCGTCAGCGCGGACTTTAGTTCAAAATTTTGCAACCCCGTTCACTCCCGTAACTTCCTTTAAGGGTTAAATTTAGAAAAACGGTGAAACACGTGTTCAATCAATTGTGTTGAAGAGTATTTATTTTAAGTTTCAAGAAAATCAGACAACATTTTTTATGCCTCCCATACAAATTATGGCAACACTTTTCTCCCCCTTAGGGGTTGAATTTCAAAAAATTATATACAGATCCTCTGTGCAAAATTTCAGCTTACTAGGTCAAACGGCTTGGGCTGGGCGTTGATTAGTGAATGAATCAGTCGGTCAGGACTTTGAATTTTATATATACCGGGTGTCCCAAAACTCGACGTCAACCCGGAGCCGGGTGAAAAGGCAAGTCAAGCTGGTTGTCAGAAAAATATAAAATATATCTAAGTTGTATGATTTTTTTTTCAATACAGTCAGTTAAAACTAGGCAATTTTTTATTTTGAAAGTTTTTCTAGGAAATAAGTCCTATTTTTTATGCAAGCTAGAGCAGCTGGTTTCAAAATTTTGATTACAGTTTAGAGAAGCATTATTCAGGGTTACACAGCAAAAAAAATAATTGGAAAAAGTAAAGATTTGTGGCCACAGGAGTAAAAAGACTGTCACAGGGTGTGTAATTTTGCGATTTTAAAAAAAATGCCTATAATTTTGAAATCATACAACTTAGATTTTTTTTAATATTTTTCTGACAACCAGCTTGACTTGCCTTTTCACCCGGCTTCGGGTTGACGTCGAGTTTTGGGACACCCGGTATATGTAGATGATTAATTCATTAACTTTATTATACCGGAAATGAGGAGACATAAGAGGTTGTCAGAAGAAGAATTGTGTTAAAAAAACTCACTTGTGAGCTTTCTTCAAGGAGAGTGTACCCTAATTAGACAACTGGAAAGGGTCTAAATAAGAATGTATATGACAGTTCAGAGTAGGAGTATGATATACCTACTGGGAAAAAGGCCCAGAATGTAACAGTGTGACATAAGGTGGTGTGACATATCGGGAACAAAATGGCCAAATCAGACAACTCCATGCAGTGGAGTCTTATGTAATTGCACTTCTGGTCCCAAACTAGGATGCCCTGTGCTACAGGCAAGGCAACAAACATGCAAATTAACCCAGACTGAGGCAACTTGTACACAAGTGACCGGAATAAAGTTAATAATGGTGTGCATAGTGCTTACGAAAGTTTTACTTGCAAAACCGTGCTCCTCATAAAAGTTCTTGTCGAATGCGAATATCGCATTCCCGTACAACCTGCTTTGAATCTTAGATAAACGATATAGTAATGTACCTACTTTTTTCAAGTTTCCACTACACTACAAGGTAGAGCCCTCTTTATAATCACCCGTAGCAGGTTATTTTCGTGCTGTTTACGTTCCCACGTCGGTTCACGACACCCGGTCTGTCTGTCTGTCATCGGTTTCTCCGGAGGCCCAATCTGACGCGTACACACTTTATTCTTGTCTGCTGATAACGCGTTGCTGTTTCCATCCGTCTAGTTAAAGAAACTCTTGGGTACCCTACGCTGAAATATTGGTGTTTTTATAGCGGATGAACGCTACGAATTTATTTTACCAAGCAGATAACAGCGCTTCATTTGACCTAGAGGAGAGTGTTTAACTTTATACAGTTTTAGATTTTAGTTTTTATGATTAATTGTCAAATTTGTGTAAATAATGTGCTTAAGTGCAACAAATACCTATATTGTAGATTGTTACAAAAAAATCTGAAAATGTGATGTCAGAAGGTTAAAGGGAACCAATTTTCTACGATAAAAATATTGGTACAAACGTATCCCGTACACGGCGTGGCATACCAAATTATCATTGTTACAATATTGGCAAAGAGACTGAAAGAAGCTAACTTTAGTGACTGTATGGATCCTTTTAATAAATTGGTTTGCTATTTAAATCTTTCACGGGGTTGAATAATGTCTCTAATACATGATTAGTTTAAATACCTATAGGAATTTACGGTGGCTTAGGTGACACTACAAACATGACCAAATGTTTTCACCAGTTCTCAATTTAGTAAAGAATCTGGTTCTTACTAAAAGAGAAAAAAAATATTTAGTCTAGTCTAGACTTACTAAAATCAGCGGAGCACGCTTAAGGCAAACTCCAAGAACTGGTCTTCTCGAAAAGGCATAAATGAAATACCTGGTAATTGAAGGCGATATATGCTATCCGTTTGAATTCGCCCACGTTCGATTAAGCCCATACCAACCTGTCTGTTTGTTGCAACGGCTCGCCTACGCACTGACGGACAAACAACCTTCTCGTGTTAGTACCGACCTTGGGATTGTCTCATATTTCTAATGGCAGGTGAGTGTTTTAGAAGGTGTCAGAGAGACTAGTCATGTACGGGATGTCAGAATTGCAATCGGCCCACCTCAGCCCACTGTTGGGTATGTGCCTTTTTCCCATTACGCCTTACCTCGCGGTCTGTCGCCATTCGCATCCACGGGCCCCCCGCCAACCTGGCGACATCGTGTGACCATCGGGCTGTTGGTCTGACAACTGACTGCCGCCTGCTTCTCGGTAACTGCCCTGGTCCACCTGTCATCTTCCCGCCTCGCCAAGTGTCCTGCCCATCGCCATTTCAGACTCAAGGTCCGGTCACCAACATCGTCGACCCTCGTCCGACGTCGAATGGCGACATTGGGTACCCTATTCACTAGTCTGAGGCCTAGCATGGCTAGATTCATAGCTCTTTGTGCTAGCTTGACCCGGTGCATATTCTGCTTTGTAAGCGTCCATGTTTCGTCCAGAATTTCCAGCAATATAAATAGGTATATATTTTATTAACTGTAAAATGCGAAAAAGATACAAGGCCAGTTTCTGAATTGTGAATTTCGCTAAGTAAGTACATACTTAACTGTAGTGCTGTCTCGTCAAACTTTCCAGAAACTTCTCAGAACGTTTCTTATTCTCGATTCAGAAATCTTTAATTTTTTTATATCTCATCATCATCAACCCATCATGTCCCCACCGAGGGGCACGGGTCTCTTCCCTGAGGAAGGTATAGGCCATACTCCACCACGGGGGCCAAGTCCGGATTGGTGGAGGCTTGTAAGACTAGTGGCTGGTCTTACTGTCAGAAGTTTTCAAGCCGCCCTAAGGCCTCTGACTTGGCTTAACGACTGCCATCTATCGACGGCAGCCGGCACCAACTGCTTAACGTGCCTTGCGAAGCACGGAATCACTCGGAAAAATGCCACTAGCGTTAGTCATAGACGGTGACCCATCCATGGACTGAACGCGCCGTATGTTGCTTTGCAGGCAGCCCAGGCTAAGAGCGATTCTTTATATCTACGTAGGTACAATTACCTCACTTTGAGCAGCTTGCATCGAATCACTAGATAAATAACTGGAAAGTATCCTGAGATAAAATATTAATAATACATTAGAAAGATTAATAGATAGAGATACTTTAACGAAAGAGTTGTTATAAATATAATTTACAATTTATCCATGATTAGCTAGCTCAGCGAATGTCATGGTACATACGAGATATTTTTAAGCTTATTCACTGGTTAAAATTGGTTATTTACATACCTATGGATAGTCAAGTCAATAATGTTATCGCAAACCGCCCTTACCTACCGAAAGCTTAACACAGTTGGCGTTATTGCCACACTGGTCATAAATAATGGAGCTGAAAATATGCCACTTCCTAAAGGAAGCGTAGCCTATTAGAGAAATCGTCACGGTTCGTATCACATTAAGGGCCAATTTTTCAATAGTCAGATAAAACTTAACTGGAGAATAAATTGAATGCTGTCACTGTCTAAATCATACGACAAGACAGTGACAACATCAGTTTTATTCTCCAGTTAAGTTTTATCTGACTATTGAAAAACCGGCCCTAACTCAACTAAGTGCTTCTAATTTCAAATTAGTTGCGCTCATGTTATGCTCTGCTCTTGCTCTATCATGCAGAATCTTGTGGACTCTTGGAAAAACAATTTGAAGATGACGGTTGGATTTCCAAGTATTTACTTGGATGAGACTCTCTACTACTCACTTCAACTTAAAAGATAAAAGATAGATAAAGATATTTATTGCCATGCATGAGTTTTCAAGATGTACATAGTAATAAAATAGTCGAATATTAATAATTATTGTCCTTAATACTTTGTTAAATTTTGTTTTGAGAGATCGCCTTAAGGTTTTATAGTTTTACGATGATGCTTTAAAATGAAATATTTAAATGTCATATGTAAGTATTTTACACAGTTACATAAAAGTTGAAAATGTCAGGGAAGAATAAAATAAAATTCACAATGTCAGTAATTATGCCAAAGTTACGTCTAAGCCATTCTAAGTCGTCTTTCGGTCGAGAATTGCGTTACATTGTAACAACATTAAATTCTATTTATTTCACTACTGTATAATGTCTACATTGATTTTCAATTAATTATCAACTGCCTCATGGATCTAAGTTGGTTTTATATCCGTTTTTGTATTTACATAGGTGTGGTGGCGTAGGCGTGTTGTTAACCTACTGGACACCAAAAATGGTCAAGTTTAATATGCAGTTATTTCTCTGCCATTAGAACAATCTGATAAGCATTCATTATGCGCCGATTCGGTCTTCAGATTGATTAATTGACCAGCAGAAAATTCTTTGAAGCGTATTTGTTTATCTAAAAATGTTAGAACATTTGTCGGCCTGCTCCTTGTCACGTTCTGAACTAATGATAATTTACAAATGGCTGCGCAAGAAAGATGGACAGAAGTACACCTTAACAAATTTCTTCCTTGAAATATTTGAGTTAAGTTTTCGGTTCACAATTTTAGCTAATGACGTAATCACGTAACGTTATTAATATTTGCATTATGTTGCATCTTTTGTGATATTATATTTACTTTTATTGCAATTACATTTTAAAAAAATATGTAGTACACTCCGGCGGACTTAATGCCATAAGCATTTTTTACCAGTCAACTGTAGGAGGTAAAGGAAAGAGTTTAAAGTAGTGCAAAATAAAAGTTATTAAACAAAGTAAAAAACGTAGTTACATAAGTTTTACATTCTACTTATTTATAGTTACATATTACTTATTTATAAAAATGTGAATTTAGTCTCTCTTAGAGTCTCTTCAGGTAAATCTAAGTACCTATTTCACCTTAGTGTATGAAAGTTTTATTGATTCATAAAAAGTTCGACCTAAAACGCTGTTGTTTTATTTTTAAATGTCATATTACGCATTTCATTCATCCATTGTGGTCTGTTTTTAAGTTTTTTTGAAACTATGTGAAATAGAACGAGACTTAAGTTGCGGAGGGCTCTGACATGGAAATTAGATTTTATAAATTATAATTTAGTTCTCTGCATTAAGATCGACCTACGCCTTACTAAGTGCCATTTTCGTGGAATCGTATTTTATAAATCCAGGATCTATGAAAATTATTATTTGAGATAGTAATCGATAAATATGTATGAGGTGACTTCTGCGTTTCTTTATTTTACGACAAGTGTTTTTAGCTCTATCCTTTTGCTTTTCATCTCGTTAACCGACCACAAAGACACAAACGTCAGTTCTCCCCAGAAACAAACAGACGTTTCGCTTCTGGAGCAGCCAGCGTTGGTACGAGTTCTATAATCGAACGATGCGGGAGAGTTCAACACATCACAGTCCATCTTTTTAGAATGCGACAGGAATAACCTTCTATATTTGATCTACACCTTCCAACTCTGCGTTTTGCCACGAAAACATCAGTTTAAACTCAAGGTGTTAGGACGTTATTTCGAATGGCACCGGTCAAAAGGATTGAGTTCTTTATTTTGCGCGTGAAGCTCAGATCGTAAGGTAGAGCGGTTATGCGGCAGTGCCGATGACCACATGCACAGAGTTGTTTGTAAATAGAACGCTGAAGCTGAAAGGAATCTTCATCGACGCACTTGTTTGAGACAGCTTGGGCTTCGCCACCGATCCATTACAGGTTCCCTTCGCTTCCTCGTTATAGAGTGGGGTTTTGCACCAGCAATGGGTGTGACTGGCAAGTAGTTTAACGGTCATAGAAGTAATTTATTACATACACATGTGGACACTATGTCGTATAGCGACGTCCATGTCTATTAGGAGCCGCTTCGGATGCCGAGTAGCTTCGTCGCGCGCTTTGTTTGTAAACAACCATATTCCTGTTGCATTTTATCTCTTCATAGATTTAGTCATATAGATTTGTCACTCAAAACACAGCTTTCACAGCTATGCAAGTTGTTTTTTGTGTTGATAAAAATAATTCTCTATTTTTCTCTAAGAGCAAAATAAGCAGTAGGTAGGTAACTGAAACCGGCGTCGAAAACCGAAATGTCAATGAAGCGAAAGTGATCTATCATGCATGATGATGGCAAGTGTTTGTCCCCGTTCGTTATCCTGGTAAGTATCTAAGTACTCTTTATGTATGTATGTGAGTATGTATGTATTTATGTGCAGATGTATGTACCTACATATGTATGAAATTCTCTATCAGTAGGTATGCATTACGATATCTACACATACCTGCGATTTTGACAGCTCACCCATTTCTTTTTCTAGTAGTGATTTTTGGCGGGAGATTTTTAGGCTCTATATAATCAACTTTCATTTCTAATTCCATTGTAACGCACCTATAACTCGAAAGAAATAGAAACTTAAGTAGGTACCTAGTTTACTGAGACATCTATGGAGTTCGCTGTATTGACCAGCCAGTTTGGCATCTTGTTAGCAAATGCTTGCGCCTCTAAAAGTCTCCGTTACTGTTTACCCACTCCATAACACCAAGCGGGACTGGGAAGTGAAAAATCACGCTTATCTGAGAGGAAACGGCATAGTTGGTCCAAAGTGCTGCGTAGCAACTGTTCGATGCACCCATGCTGATAAGGGCCCTGTTTACCGCACTACATGCCTTTGCATATCACACTTTTGACAAGAGTGCACGCGTTTTAGATATTTTACCCGGTTTTAGGACCTCTGGATAACTTATAAACTGTTTCTTCAGTACATTAGTATCTACACATTCTGTTTTATTTAATTCCCAAATATCTATTCGGGAATAAAGTGATAATACCTAAGTCCGTTGAAGTGGTTTAAACAAGTTTGAACTGCAAGTTATCCCAGTTTATTGCAAGTGCTCGTGGAGTGCGAAAGCTTACACGCGAAAAACAGCAGCCATTTTGTTGCATATATTTTCTAGCGATGTGCTCCATATTCGAGCGCGCGGTACGTTACAGCCACTGTTAAAGCACTCTCTTTTCAGATGAGGTTTATTTTTGATCGCGTTGCCCTATTTAATCCTCTATAGCGTGTGGCGAGTGCCCCAATCAGTTTTCACGGCATTCGTTGCGTTTGTAGTCGCGTTTTCAGTTTTATGTTCCACAAACAAGTGAAGATGTTTAAGTTTATTATTTCTAAGATCAAAAAGGTGTGATAGGGAACCTAATTTGAGTTGCGTACCGTTCGACGTATTATTGACGGTGTTTTATGGCTTGTTCCAGATATATCCGGACCCTGAGTCCGAGAAGGCGATCATGGGTTCGGTCGTCTACTGCATCCATCACAAGGAGGGATGCCAATGGTCTGACGAGCTCCGCAAACTCAAGGTAAGCAAACTTAAGAAAACTAACAAAGTGACTTAAAACATTATTTGTCGCAGCAACTTTGTGATTTACCTACCTACATTTCTGTTACATACTAGCTTTTATCTCAAGTAAGATAAGAACTACCGCGGTGCAGTTTCAACCGCCGTTGATTGTACTTGCGTTACTCTGTGGAAGATAATAGCTAATTGCTTGCGACACACGACGATTTCGACAATTTTAGAAGATCTTCTAAATTTTATGAGTCCTCCACAGATATCTATTACCTATATAGGGCCAAGGAGAATTCTCCTTGCTAGGGCTCATTGAAAGCTATTCTATTATTGTAGGTGACATTTGAATTGAGTTGAACTGGAGCCCGGTTATAAAAGTGACTTTTACGCTCGGTATAAATCACGCCGATTTTAATGCACACATGTTCTATTCCTGAGCGGTAGTTTACGCTAGATCGTCTCTTATGATTAAAGTAGGACAACGGGCCTACAATCGATCATTCGTACGTTTGCCCACGCGTTACGTTTGACACATTTCTTTATCTCAAACGTGTGTGTGACACTGTGATTTAATTTCATTTGGTGTATTTACTTGGCACGATTATCTATGTTAATTTGACTACTAATGGATGGTCTGACGGGAAAGTTTGGCGTTAATTACTCAAACAGACGGATGTTCTTTGTATAAATTTGTCGATTGGATTGTCCTACCGGCTTTGAAATTTTGGAATGTGCTGTACACTGGTAGAAATACAACACATAAATGCAGTAACATCCGGAATAAAGTAAATAATAAAAAAAGAAAGTACTCAGCTTTTGTATTAGGATCTCAAGATAGTAGGTATTATCATCGCAATTTGCCAAAACTCTCAAAGCTATAGGTACCTAGTCGTCGGAATTCTCTATTACAGAACTCTTAAGTAGGGGTTCCAAGTTCAATTACAAGTACTTCCCAACTTCACGAGTTTTTTAAATGCTAATTATCGTCCTCTTAAAGTGTTAACGGTATTGTGTTAAAATACCGTTTTCGACGAAAATTTCATCGAATTTCATTGAAAACGGTATTTACAGTTTTTCATTTCATTGCATGATGTAAAAATAGAATGGTTTTATTAGTCTCCTGAAAATTTGTATTTTTGGAGTTAGCAGCTTATAACTTTTAGACGACGTTATGTTCATTACAATATAAAAAAAAACGCTTCCATGACTTCTTCATCATCATCATCAGCCTTTTTCCCCAAATGCTATCTCACACGTTCCCCTTATTCCGCATTCAGGGACTTTTCTTCACTTCTTCTATAATTATTTATTAGGTACCTACTTTTAATCTTTTTTCTTCCTAAAGAGTTCTCAACGTTCTACAGGCCCACCTCAACACATGCAAGCACGACGCGGTGCTCTGCGCCGCGCATTGTGGCGCCATGATACCTCGCGTACTAATGCAGGACCACCTGCGCTACACCTGCCCGCGGCGGCGAGCCAACTGTGAGCACTGCGGGAAGGAGTTCTCGGGAAGCGCTTTGGAGGTATGTCCCGTGATCATCGTCACCAGCCTACCGCTGCCCACTGCTGAGTAAAGGCCTTTTCCCCAAAACCCATCTCATAAGGTGTCCAACAGACTGGAAATTAAAATCCTAGACTATAGGATAGTTCAGTGTACCAACTGATTTTTGACGAGAATCGTCTTAAAGGTAAGAAAGTCTTAAAAAAACGTGGTCGTGATCAGAAACAATAAACCGAGAAGTAGCTTTAGGATTTGTGAAATTCCGTGAGAATTACTGAATTGATCCGCCGCAAACGTGTCAGGAGTGGATACATGTAACAAAAGCGTTTGCTTTCGGGATAGATGTTTGCGTACGCAAATTTTGCAGCTTCTCTTAACATTCTTATACCGGGATTCAATCGAGCTTTAGCTAGACCTGTGTAGTGTAGCCCGGACTAACCCACAATCTCCAAATTGCAGGAGCATCAAGGCAACTGTGGCCACGAGCCGGTGTATTGCGAGAACAAGTGCGGCGCGAAGGTGCAACGGCGGCACACCCAGCAGCACATGCTACAGCACTGCAGTAAACGGCTCGTACCGTGCCGCCACTGCAGCCAGCGGTACACTCAGGTGAGGCACCGATACTTGCCTGAATTTCCAGCCAGGATCTTGATTCTTTTCAGATTTTGTATTGTATGTTTAAAAACAACAAGGGTACGTTTCTTATCCAAGTTCCCACAAAACCGATTGCTTGGGTTGACTGTAGGAGCAGTCTATGAAGGTTTGGCTTCAAGGTTGAATGAGCTCAAACCACATGAAGCTATGTACAACAAGAAAATATATTAGTTTCTGCCACGGTGCATCATAATGCCCTCAATTCAATGTTATCCAGTGTCAAGTTAGAACGAAATTGTGAGAAAATCTTAATTTTTCATAAATATATTTCACGCTAAGGCGTCTTCCCTTTCTTATCATAGGGTTTTCATGCGGAGTTCGACAATATAGTAAAACAATGCCATAAGCCCTTATAGGTATTACGCGCACCAAATTCTGAACGATTCCAAACGGCTGTCCAATTCAGACAGGATTTACAGCGCATAATTAGGACCGTCCGTCTGTCTCCATGTCCTTATACCTATAGCTAATAGAATATGCACACGATAGGGCCACTCATTCTCTTTCAGAAGGTATTCGACAGCCGATGCCCGCACAAAGTCTCTGCCAAACTTGTCTCCTAGTTAACCCCAAATCTTCCATCCAGGATACAGTGTGTGCGCACGGTGCAACCTGCGCCCGCGCCCCCGTTCCGTGCCCGCAGCGCTGCGCCACCGCCTCAGTCCCCCGCGACGAGCTGGACGCCCATTTGAGGGAGCACTGCGCTGCGACCGGCCAGCCATGCGCTTTCCGAGATGCTGGGTGTCGCTTCAAGGTGAGGAGTGTTTTTGAGGGGGTGGAATTGCAGCAAATTAAGGCAAGCCGTTTTAAGAGCGAGCATCTTTAGGTGATTTCTAGAACTTAGCAATCCTGAGATTCGGTTCGGGACGGTTCGGCAAGTGTTTTCTGGAAAACACTTGCCGAAACTAGTGAATATGTGGGTTAAACTAGCAGAGACAGTAATTAGTGCGCCATCAGTGAACTCCTTGAAAAACAGACTAAGGTAAACATTTTACAAGTGAACGAAAGTGATATAAAATACATACGAATCAGCTTAAAGCTGCTTGTGTATTCATGAACGATAGTAGGTAATAATAATCCAATCAGATGCGCTCTACCGTACAAGTTTCATATCAACACTGAGGGTCACCAATGGTCTACATAACTTTTGTTATGAGAGACGTTAACTTGAGACCGCTTATTTCGGAATCATCATCAACCCATTATGTCCCCACCGAGGGGCACGGGTCTCTTCCCTGAGGAAGGTATAGTCCATACTCCACCACGGGGGCCAAGTCCGGATTGGTGGAGGCTTGTAAAACTAGTGGCTGGTCTTATTGTCAGAAGTTTTCAAGGGCCTCTGACTTAGCTTTACGACTGACATCTATCGACGGCAGCCGGCATCAACTGCTTAACGTGCCTTGCGAAGCATGGAACCGCTCGGAAAAATGCCACTAGCGTTAGTAATAGACGGTGACCCATCCATGGAGTGAACGCGCCGTATGTTGCTTAACCTTAGTGATCATTTAAGATCACTTAGGCAGCCCAGGCTACGAGCGATTCGGAATGAAGAGCTTATATTTTTAATTATATTTATGCATTGTATTAATCTTATGATCCATTAGAAGTAACGTTTACATTTGAATGCTTAGATTTAGCATCCGAACTAACCTGGATATTTCGACATTTTCCAGGGCACGAGGCAAGCTCTGGAGAGGCACACGGACGAAAGCTGTCAGCAACACCTCGCGCTAGTCTCCTCCCTCGCCAGCAGACAAGCTCGCCAGTTGGAGTCCCTCCGAGCGGCCGTTGCCAGGTAAGATTCTTGACAAAATGCCGCCACTGTGGGTTGTCTTAATTTGAAATGTGCTTCCTCGACAAAACGTATCTCGTCACAAAGAAATAGGTAAACACGCGTTTTGGGTAAGTTAATGCTGTGATTATAATCGACAATTCGACATTTAGCTACCAGCCAAGGAAACTCGTCATCAAATCTATTTCATTGATATAAAGTAAGATGGGATGATGATCTGCGATAAACTGCAGGCAGATGCTGGATGCGGCAAGCTGAACGACAGGGATGCGACAGGGCGCTATGGCGCTCATTAGGGAAGGGCTACGTCCAGCAGTGGACTAATATAACCTGATGATGATGAAAGAACGATCTATCTTTGCTTATTCTGAATCGTCTTTATATTGCAGGCTTTCCGTGAACTGTTCCGGGGCCCTGGTGTGGCGGATCTCGGACTGGGCCGCCAAGATGGCTGAAGCCAAGTGCAAGGACGGGGTCGAGCTCGTCTCCCCCACATTCTACACAAGCCAATACGGATACAAGCTGCAGGTGAGAACCTAGCTCGAATTTTCTATGAATTAAGTGATAGTTTATTGAAGAGCTTTCAACAAAATTAATTTGCCAATTAACATACAATGAGCAAAGATGTCACATATGAAATAATGAATTACAGAAAACATGGACCATTCAATTAAATAAACACCAAAAGTTTCCAAACAAAAAGTCCCGAACTGAAATCACCCCGACAATCCAAAGGACCCCAAAATTTTTACAATAGTAAGTGTAATTTGACTAGGGCTGAAACCTGTCTTCTCATCCCCAGGCATCACTATTCCTAAACGGCAACGGCGCGGGCGAAGGCACCCACATCTCAGTCTACATTAAGATCCTGCCAGGCGAATACGACGCCCTCCTCAGATGGCCATTCGCCCACACAGTCTCCTTCACTCTCTTCGACCAGTCAGCAAGTCCTGAGAGGGCCTGCAACATTGTGGAGAGCTTCGTACCCGACCCCACCTGGAAAAACTTCCAAAGGCCGTCCAGGGAACCCGATGCGCTAGGATTTGGCTTCCCCAGGTTTGTCTCCCATGAGATGCTCAAGAAGAGGAGCTTTGTGAAAGACGACGTCATGTTTTTGAGAGTCAAGGTGGACCCCAGTAAGATCGTAGCTGTTTAGGCGACTGAAGCTGTCTTAAGAATCTCTTTTTGTCCCGCGTATGGTGTCTGAACCAAGGATGTAGATGTTTTCGGGTAAGGATTAATCTCAATCTGGTTTTAAGGAGTTCTATAAAGTTCTGTAAAGTTCTGAGTTTCGTGAGTTTGGCGACCGGTGCAAAGAAGATCCGCATTGGAATTCGGGGTCTGTCCTTTTGAAGTTATTTTGTATGAGACAAATCCATTTGATAATCTGGACAGATGTGGCCTCAGTTTATACCATAGCGATCACTTGCAATAAGTTATTAGTTAAACTGTACAGGCTTTTGTAAGTTAATTTCATGTAGAATTAAGTTCAAAATGTTCTATGGAGGTTAAGATAAATTTCAAAAGACTTTACTTTAATCACCCTGGAAAATTCAGTCATTTCTCTCAGATTTGTTCTAGAAAGTTAGAAAATACGTATTTTACAATACAAAGTAATATAACGTGCACAGGAGTTTAAAGATATTCTTAAATAGAGCACGATTGTTTGCTCTAAAGGACTGAATGCTCAAAGTGAAGCGCACAAAGCGAATCAGTCATTGTTATTTAGTACTAAGCGACTAATTTAGAGAGTCTAGTTAGGCTTAAGATTAAAACCTTATGTGTGGATCTAACATTTTGTATATAAACACTGTTTCTCAATAAGTGCTGTTGGTATCTATGAACAGGGACGAATTTACGGGAATTTTTCGCGAGGTGAAATGAATCGTACACTAGAAGAGTTTGAACTCATTTTGCTTTGACGCGAATTGTGAAGACACCTAATATAGTTAAAGATATGACCTTCATAGATGTCAATGGTGTTAGTTTAGGTTGAGCACAAGCTGCATTGTTATCCTTTCACTAAAGATCTCTTGAGTTTCATTGCCGTAGAGATACCAACAAACTGAACATTTTTTCAAAGCCTATCCCACTTCTTATTTTATTCTAACCTACTGCTTATTAAAAGTGATTTCAAGAGGGTGACTCGCGCATTGACTCCCATACAATCGTAGTTAAATTTTAATTTAGAAACGACATGCAGTTAAACTTTACTAATCTATTAAAAGGGCTATCGAGGTGTGAGCGTCCAATCTTAGAATCGAGAAAAATAATAAAAAAGCCGTACTAGAGCCAGTCGGGCTCGCCCATTGAGCGTTCCGGCAATTTCACTTGCAGGTTTTTCCGGACTTTTCCCGAACTTAAAATACTTATTTCAAATTTTATTAAATTAAAAAAAACTCACGCCCATTATCCCCGAGGGGGTAGGCAGGCCAGGCTTGCCACTTGTCACGTTTGGGACCTAATAAACTCTGCAAAACGTGGGCCCAGTTCTAGTGGTTTATTTAATTACAAATGTAATTATAATTTTTAGATTCTCCTAAAAAAGAATTTAAAGAGCTTCATGATGACTTCTCACAGAAACTTCTTGCATCACTCAAATTTCTTTCCAAACATGACCAACCTGGATATGTATCCTATTAAAATATTGGTAGAGTTTCATGCAATAATGTCGTTTGCAAAATAGAACAAAATTATTTTTACATGGGAATTAATAATTTGAAGCAGCTATCCTTCTTCGATATTCTCAACACCTATCTTCCTCTCATATTTACTTAAATATTTTTCTTCGTCCAAGGCCTCGATTCTGTAAGTGCATTATAGTACGATGACAGATACACTGTTCGGTCACGTGATGTGTTTTTTCATACCATAGACGCCTAGATTGTTTGATATGTGTGCACGCGAAAACTTGAAGCGGCAATGAAACTAAATCGCCACGTTCATTCAGTTGTCATTGCATTAACAGAATCTAGGTGCAGTTATATTTTAATGTACAATTTATATCTCATTTGTGTAGTGTATGACCCAATAATTAAAATTATAGTTTCAATTTTCATGTTCTTTGTGCCATATTTTATATGAATACATTAACTATGTATGTAGGTGTATGATATCGGTACAGGAGATCTAAAGATACACATTTTTACAAAGCCTTGCAAAGATTGTGTGTTGTCATGTTTCTGTTCAAACTAATTTTATTTCGCCTTAGAGACTGATTTGAAGGCATTTTTAAAGAGGAATGTTTGAACGAATACCTTTGAGATTATGTTTGGCTTGTTTCGACGGCAGATCTTTGTATCATTATCTTCTATGTTTACCTGCCTATTTATAAAATTACTTAAGTGTACATAAATCCATTTTTTATTAACAATATAGATAATTTTAAGACTTGTACAGTAACTAGTATAAGTTTAGCTTTTAAGTTAATTTGAAAATTAAACTGCCCCTTTGTCGTATTTAAGCTGGAGTTAGACCAAAGTGTTTTGATTATACTTTGCGTACAGTAAACAAATGTACATTTTTCTCGCAAAGTCGATCGACCAATAGCGCAGCTAAGCTGTAGTTATTTTACTTGTAACTTTTTGTACCTTAACTAGCACCGTAAAGTTTCGAAATGCGTGTTTACATTACACGATGTACCCTGAAATATGACGATTAAACTCCATTCCACGAAAGGAGCCCCCAAATGCGTGTGACCTTCAAAAGCCACTGCTCTACCCTGTGAAGCGGACCGCCTTCGCTTATCTCCAGCCGCGCGCATTGACCAATGAGATACGAGTATTTCTGCCGTTATAAGAGAAAAAGACGCACTAGTTAACAATTTGCCGAAATTGAGTTGCATCTTACTGTATTTTTTTTATTTTGATAGGAGCATTTTCTGCTAAGTTAAGAGTTAATAAAAAGATGCATTTGACAACGTATTTCGTTGCCTTTTTAGTCGTTTTGGACTTGAACTAAAATAAAAAAACGTATTTAGTCAATTACTTCTGCAATACGATAGAAAAATGAATGCAGTTACTAAATTAAAAAGATGCATAAAACGCGATTCACAATTGCTACCGAAAACTTAAATATTTAATTTCTCAGATTCGACCTGATGTAAGATGCGTCTTTTTTTCCTTATGACGGCAGATCTGGTTCTCTAGGGTTTGACTTGTGGAACGGAGTATGAACGTCTGCAGGATCTGTATAAAAATAATTTATAGTTAATGTTTGAAAGAAATTGACGGTGATGCCTCATATATTTTTCGCCAGTGTGTGACATATTGTTAGAATAACACAGATCTCTCTAAATGCTTGCTTTTATCCAGTAATCTCAACTGAAAGTTATACATTCCAGGATTTTAAGTTTAATCGAGTCTGGAATTTTCTTCTATGAATGTAAAAAAATATATACCTTTTTTAAACTAGCGTATTTGTAAGACTTACCTAAATCAGTCATCATAAATGTAGGGCGAAAAGCCGATGGCTTCATTTTTAATTCAGAATATAACTGCGTTCTATGAATAACTGTAATCATTTACCGCTCTAAACTTATCTTTGCTATAAGTAGACGTTAGCGTTTGTAAGAATTTCGTTAGATTTAAGGCGATGCAGCATAAGACAGAAAATGATGAATAAACAAAGTCACAAAATAAACAAAAAACCTCTTTTATTACCTTCATTATTACGAATTATAACACTAATCTTCGTTTTCTCCTGAAACAAGAAAAATAAAGTTTTCAGTATTTTATTCACCCATTTTCAATATCGTCGCTACGCCTGGAAAATCCAACAAACATTTTTTTTAGCAAAATTAGTTTTTTCTATATTTTGTTAGTATTTTCTTAGCGGGCGCGCCTGTAAACTTATTTTGTGCTAGTTAGCTTATAACTTAAAATGTTTGTCATCCATTGACATGTAAAACATCAGTTATGTATTTACTGAATAAAAAAGGCGCCGTCATTATGAATTTACTAAGTTTTTTCTTACTCCTGAATAGTTCGCATTTTACGTTTGTCGGTTTTTTTCAATCGCAACGACGATATGCTACAGCATATACAGCCTATCTACAGAAGGGCAGGGTAGTAAGGTAACTCTATTGTTCAAACTTAAGGACATATTCTCCAAAAAAGGGTCCTGTGTCCATGGATCCAGAGGGCCAGGTGGCCCCAGTAAAAAAATCATAAAAGGGGTATCTTTTACTGATCGTATTTGAAAGTCTGTACAATCTCTAAATCTGCAAGGCCCTTAATACATTATCATAGATGATGTACATTGCTAGCTTATAACACAATAAGGATCAAGACACGTGTCGACACCAGCAATGGATATCGCCTAGGATCCTACCTACCCTACCACCTATGAACTAGTGTATTACCAATTAATTGGTATTAGTTACCTACCTATATAGAATCACGAACCTGCATGGGTAGTACGATGACGTGAGTCACGCGTTTTGTGGCAATAAAATGTCAGAATTTGACAGTTAATGTAGGTACTGGAAAGTCGCGATTTTTGACGTTATGACGCGCGACAGAGTAAATATATTCTTTGCGCGCGACTTGCGTCGCCGTACTTCCTAGGCTGCGAGTAGAAAGCATTTTTGAGAGACATAATTAATTCTCAATTAAACAAAAAAATGCTTAGGTAACTATGTATAGTTAGACTGCTTCAGGAGTATTTCGAGGAATCGTCTTTTTCTAAACAAGACCGTAAATGAGTAGTCATTATTTATACCATCATTGTCGTCAACATCTTCACCCGCATCGTTAGTCTCCTTGCTCGAACTAGACAATTCAATGGACGAAACTGCTGCGTTTAGATCCTTGGTCGCCATTGGAGTGGTCGTGTATAGGTTGGACATCAACTCCAGTGCGTGCTGGTGAATCGAGACGGTGGGAAAAAGGGGCAGCTGGTCGTTTGTGCAATTGCCTCTATACACGACCAACCAGCCTGAAAATAAGATAAGGTTGAGCAACATTCAGTTCATGGATGGGTGACCGTCTATGACTAACTCTCGTGGCATTTTTCCAAACGGTTCCGTGCTTCGCAAGGCACGTTAAGCAGTTGATGCCGGCTGCCGTCGATAGGTGGCAGTTTTTAAGCCAAGTCAGAGGCCTTAGGGCGGCTTGAAAACTTCTGACAGTAAGACCAGCCACTAGTCTTACAAGCCTCCACCGGACTTGGCCCCCGTGGTGGAGTATGGCCTATACCTTCCTCAGGGAAGAGATCCGTGCCCCTTGATGGGGACATAATGGGTTGATGACGATGAGGCCTAAGTCCTGCAGTTCGCGTCAAATGGCTGATTATTTTTGACCTACAACTTTCGTAGGCACTGTACATTATTAACTTTATTCCGGATAGACTTAGGTAAGTGTATAATCCTACTAATTACATTCTGAAACTAATTCAATTAGGCGTTTTCCAAATAAGGCAGTTCAAGAATTGGTCCTCTTGGAGAATAAGGCATAAGGTAAAGGCTATTTGACAATGTTGAAAAAACTGTATTATTTATACGTCTTCGTTTAAATTATGAGTCTTGAAACCGCTTTAGGGCATGTGAACTAAAAAACAATTGTTATTTGTAAAAGAAAAACACAAGACAAAATTTGATAATTATGTATCTGCAGCCAATGTATCGAAAACGGCCTGGATTGGTCGATTCTAAGATGACGTCCAGTAAAAATGGCGTCTGTCATTCATTCGTTCTTACGTTCACTGGTTGATTTACTGGCAAGTGACGTCATAATTCCTGTGCGACGCCATATTGCCCAAGATAGCGTTTTGGCGGCTTATTTCAAAAGTAAATTTTCGTTTGCCTTCTTTAGAAGAAATACACAAAAGAATTTAAAATGACCACTTTCTGAGGACTCCATGAACAAAAAAATTTCTTCAACATCAATGATTCCACGGCTTTCTAGTTCGTTAACAATATTCTGGAAGCATATTTCTCGGAACTTGTGAGCTATCGCCGTGTTCTTCCGACTTATGATGAGTTTTGAGCTTAGGATTAGGGTTTCTTTGCAGTCTTGGGGGGTAAATTTGTCGTCTTTTTTGTAACGTCTTCTGTTTTGCTCATGTATGGCGGCGGAAACTGCTCTGCTGAGGCGGAGCTTGGCACAGCGCGAGACCATTTGCCTCTCCCATTTGACGGCACCTTTGGTTGGCACTTCGCTTAAGATACACACAGCCACGTATAAAATTACTCTCGTTTCGGGATTATAACTTTTGCATAGTCTCACGACTTCCGTATACAGTTCGGCACCCATCTCATTCGGTTGCAACGCAGTCCACTTGACGTACTCTGGCTCGTTCAGGTGTTGGTAGCCGTGACTCGTGAACTTCTCTGCCGCTTCGGGGCTCGTGAAGACAACTTTGTTCAATCAATCAACAATCAACAAAAAATATGCGAGGTTTTCAGAAATCGGTCAATTAGCCTAGCTACTGCTACTACAGCTAAGCTAGTAGACTAGCTAGTCTACTAGCTGTTTCACGTACTAGGAAGACCCTATTTGTTACTTCTACTCACCTATTGAGCCAGCACAATCGTTATCGTTCATCGCACAAAGATTCACGAAGGATCGGAATTCGTTCTTCTTGTTGCGGGCGCAGATTGCTCCGTACCTGAAAAATACAATTACTCTACTGTACGGTTATTATATAGATCTTTCAATTAGAAGTTTTGTCCAAGAAAAAAAAGCCCATGATCACTTGGAAATCTTGATTACCTACCTACATAATTATTATAATGATCCTAAATATAACAATACAACGGCACAAATTTCTATGAAATAAAATTCCTTATACAAAAGTCAATGCCGTCGGCCCATCGGGCTGGTGGTCTGCCCACCGACCGTCGACCCGTTCTTGGCCAACACTCAGTGGCTACCTTAGTCCACCGTGAAAGCGGCTGGGAGACATTGGACGAGACTAGCACTGGACCGGATGCATTGCCGTGAAAGAGAAGAGGCCTATGCCCAACAGTGGGCAGATAGATACAAAAGTCAATGTAAACAGCTGTTTAAGTAACATTTCAGTAGTGGCACATGTCAGTCTTAACCCTTTTCCGGGCTTTAATAGTTCCCACATTAAATTGAACTTTATCACTTTGAAATTAAATTCAAAAGCAATATTCTAGGGTCAAGGTCTAGGCGACCTCTGTGGCGCAGCGGTTAGCGCATCTGCCTACCATGCGAGAGGTCCCGGGTCCGAATCTCGACTGGGGACAAAAAAAACCTCAGGTCTTGGATGTTTACATGTTTGTGACGTCGCTGTTTCGTAGTCCCACAGCACAGCAATGAGTGTGCCTGGATGTAAAAATAAAAAAAGAAATATAAAAAACAGTCTTATGTCTTACGTTTTATATCTGAGTGGGCAAATGCCGCCACACATTCCGGTGGTGGTCAAAGGCGGTAGGGTAGTTTCCCCCGCCTTCGTACTCTTGGGTTTTCTACTCTCCTTGGTTTTCTTCTGGTGCGTCATTATCCAGTCGACGCCCTCCCAGTAAGGTTCGTACCCGTGAGCAGGCCTCATCCCGTTCCAGGGACCGAGCTCCTGGTAGAACTTCTCCAGGCTTCTTGGTAAGGTTAGGTTCTTCCATTTAGTGGTGGTGCTAGGGGCGGTGGTTTTACGAGTGGTGACTTTTTTTGACGTCGCTTCTGTTGTGACACCCCCTGGGCCCAGTTCTGTGTTTGGTCTTGCGTCCGATGCTTCACCTGGTTCCGGCCCTGCAATTGCTCCTGCGGCCGCTGCTCCACCTGGTTCCGGCCCTGGATCCGCTCCTGCGGTCGGTGCTCCACCTGGATCCGGCCCTGCATTTGTTCCTGCGGCCGGTGGTCCACCTGGACTTAGATTCTGTTACTGCATTGTAGTACAATGTGCGAACGTGGCGATTTAGTTTCATTGTGCGCTGGTCTAGTGACTCAAGGAACATCGCATCGAATCGGACAAAGTGTTCAATACAATAACTACAATACGATACGATTGCTATTTATATACCTCGGCGTCAGAAGCTTTTGGTCGGATTTGTCATATTTCTAATTAACAATCGCTCGCTCGTAACCTGGGCTGCCTGAGTGATCACTATGGTTAAGCAACATGGTTCATGGATGGGTAATCGTCTATGACTAACGCTAGTGGCATTTTTCCGAGCGGTTCCATGCTTCGCAAGGCACGTTAAGCAGTTGGTGCCGGCTGCCGTCGATAGATGGCAGTCGTTAAGCCAAGTCAGAGGCCTTGATAGGGCGCGGCGGCTTGAAAACTTCTGACAGTAAGGGCGATTGTGCACTACAAGGAATTTTACTGTCCGGCAGTCCGATTTTTTACGGTCCGATATGGCACGCCATATAATGTGTATACTAGTTTGTGCACTATACGTAATTTTGCCGTCCGACATTTTACTTTTCCCCATTCCGGAACGGTTTTTTCCGCAATAAAGCAAGCAACTGCGACGTTCCAAGAAACTCATCCTTCAGAGTAATTTCGCGTGCGTCGCGTGTAGTTTCATAGACAGAGCTACCCTAAACTGAGGCGTATCATCCGAGTAAAGACGGACAAGTGCACAAGCCAATCATCCGTTTTTTTCATGCCACTTCGGACCGTAAAAAATCGGATGTTCGGACAGTAAAATTCCTTGTAGTGCACGTCGCTCTTAAGACAGATCATAACTAAATTATGATTTCAAATCATGATAAAAATCTCCACGTCAGAGCACTCCGCAACTAAATTATGACAGGAGTAAACATGGTAGCTAGAGTCTAGTTCTTCATTATTAGAAGATAAAGTCTTCTAGACCAACGGTTTTAAACTATTATTTTTTGTGGTCCTAATTTTATGTTGTGTGTGCATTTCCAATGCTCCATCAGCCTATAAATAGAGTCCACTGTTGGGGAATTGCATATTTCCTGTCACACTCCATTCGTCCTCTTTGCCAGTAAATAATAGGTCTTTACCTATGAAATTGCCGTTCTTCAGTACTGGCCATTTCAAATCAAAATAATTTTTATTTGGCTAAGAATTATAATTTCAAATTAATTTTATTTTAAGAACATGGCATCCTTTTTCCAAAAGTAGTCATTTGTTTATTGATTAGTGTTACATTTTCATCGCATTTCAATATTTTTCGTCATCATGGATACGTAAAAAATTCGACTAATTATGAAATATGAGTACCGTTGCAGCAGCAACGCGGCACAAGCGGCACGCAACATCAACGACGTTTACGGAGCTAACACTACAAGCCAACACACCACCTATCATTTGTCTTGCTCGCTTCCGTTCTGGAAATTTCGACCTGAAAAATGAACCTCGACGTCGTCCGATGACTTTAGTCGACAATGACGAATTAAAGGCGATTGTGGAAGCTGATGGTACACAATCTACAGCTGAATTAGCAGCAGCTTTCGACGTTAGCTACAAAACAATATTGGTCCATTTGTGTCAAATTGGCAAGGTAGAAAAGCTTGACAAATGGGTGCCCCACAAACTCAATGATCGCCAGCGCGAAGTACGCGTCCAGACATGCCTTGCACTGCTCAACAGATACACAAATGAAGGAATTTTGAACCGCATTGTTACCTGCGATGAAAAATTGATTCTGTTTGATAACCGCAAGTGCTCAGCAAGTTGGTTTGATCCTGGTTCAACACCTAAACAATGCCCTAAACGAAAACTCGCCCCTAGAAAATTTATGGTCACTGTTTGGTGGTCTAGCGCCTGTGTGATTCATCACAGCTTCTTACCAAACGGGGTGAGCATTACTGCAGATGTGTACTGTGAAAAACTGAACACAATGATGGAGAAGCTGGCACATCTGCAACCAGCATTGGTCAATCGCTCGTCTCCGCTGCTCCTGCACGACAACGCGCGACCTCATACTGCACAGCAGACGGTCTCCAAGTTGCAAGAACTGGGGTTGGAATCTCTCCGTCATCCGCCCTACTCACCAGACCTTGCGCCTACAGACTACTACTTTTTTCAGAATTTGGATAACTTCTTGGCGGGAAAAAAATTCAATACCCGAGAGGCAGTACAAAATGCCTTTGAAGAATTTGTTGCCTCCCGTCCAGCTGATTTCTTTAAGAAGGGCATCAATAAACTGCCACTGCGTTGGCGAAGATGCATTGATTGCATGGGTGATTACGTCGATTAATACAATAAAAAATACATGAAAAAAATTCGTTTAGATTTTTTCATACAAAACGGCAATTTCATAGGTAAATACCTAATATAAACATTTACACATAATTTCTTCTGGACCTAACTAGGCTACCCTGTGCCATGGGAACCAGAATCAGCCACTTCACAAACATCTAAGCATGCAAGACCTGGAGGTTTTTTGTACCCAGCCGGTGTTCGAACCCGAGACGTCTCGCAAGGAGACGGACGTGCTACCGCTGCGCCATAGAGGTCGTAAAGTTATTGGCTTAAAAAAAGTACCGGCTGCGGACCCGTACTGGCCGAAGTAAGGATAACATGTCCAGGTGGGGGTTTGCAGATCCCGCCAGCGACAATTTGAACTGCCTGTGCGGTCAGTGGCGGATTTACAGTCTTGGCCGCTCTAGGCCCCAGGCCATATGCCGCCTCTTTCTCAGCACAGCACGCAGCACCTATCATATAGACTATGTACATCATGAATTTACGCTAGACTAGGTACATAATGGATTTAGTGGCGTGGCGGATTTACAGTCTTGGCCACTCTAGGCCCCAGGCCATATGCCGCCCCTTTCTCAGCTCAGCACGCAGCACCTATCATATAGACTAGGTACATAATGAATTTACGCTAGACTAGGTACATAATGGATTTAGTGGCGTGGCGGATTTACAGTCTTGGCCGCTCTAGGCCCCAGGCCATATGCCGCCCCTTTCTCAGCACAGCACGCAGCACCTATCATATAGACTAGGTACATAATGAATTTACGCTAGACTAGGTACATAATGAATTTAGTGGCGTGGCGGATTTACAGTCTTGGCCGCTCTCGGCCCCAGGCCATATGCCGCCCCTTTCTCAGCACAGCACGCAGCACCTATCATATAGACTAGGTACATAATGAATTTACGCTAGACTATGTACATAATTAATTTAGTGGCGCATACCTATAAAAATTGCTATTCGTTGCAGTGCAGTGCGGCCCGCCATAATGGGCTAGTTGCCCTAAAAAATGTAATTAGTCCGTCTTTTAGATTATTCAAAAATAAGGGACATGTATTTTTTATTTGTAAATTAGACCAAAAATGACAAAGATATAGCCCATTAAAGTTACGTGTGACGTCACGCCGTGCTGCATTTTTTAGCACGGAGTGACGTCACACGTAACTTTAATGGGCTATATCTTTGTAATTTTTTGTTTAATCGAAAAAATAAAAAATACGTGTCCAATATTTTTTTATAATCTAAAATACGGACTAAATAGAATTTAATTATTTTGACCCTGGAAACTACCCTATTATTCACAGCCTTTTAAATATTTAGGTACTTTGCATTTGAGTTATTTCTTGCTATCATCAGTGATTTTTTTATCACGATTTGTCGCCCCTAATATCTGCCGCTCTAGGCTTGGGCCTACTCGGCCTTAGGGTAAATCCACCACTGTGTGCGGTACTACCCAGACGATGGGCCACCTCTCAACGTTCCCTGCGTGCCATTGCAAGTGATAAGGCAGTCAGCGTCGCAAAGTTCTGGGCCGCAACCGTCTAGTAAAGACTCATAAAAATTGTTTGCCATCGACACGCTAAGAAGAAGGATAATACTGGTAAATTGTACCAACTACATCATCATTATCAACCCCTTCATGTCCCCACCGAGGAGCACGGGTCTCTTCCCTGAGGAAGGTATAGGCCATACTCCACCACGGGGGCCAAGTCCGGATTGGTGTACATTGTACTTACTTGTCATTATATACAAAAGAATGACTATGTGTTTCATTATTCGCTTTTCCCCATTTTATGTTTTGATTGAACAAAAGACTCACTTTTCACGTTTGCCTGATACTCGATACATGCTTGCACTTGGAAAACAATTATTTAAGTGAACGCTTGAGCGAATTTTCAATTAATACTAGCTGACCTGGCATAAGTCGTTTTGCAAGATAGTGGTTACACCCGTTGCACAATAATGTGTACTCTGCACTTGAAATAAATGTGAGAAAAACCTGCAAGAAGCAAGTGGCCACTGCCTATGCTTTTAAAACACAGTGGTAGATTTACGTACATAAAGACATACATACGCTCACGCCTGTATGCCAGAGGGGTAAGCAGAGACTAGGGACTGCCACCTGCCAAGAACCAATCAATCAATCAATCAATATATTTATTGCCATAAATTACATGTCGCACACTTGCAAGAACAACGTGTTATTTCGAAACCCTTACGTTACATGAGAGCATTTTTTTAAGGTTTCAAAGTAATAGCCGAAAGAGATAGCGCTATAACGTGATGCAGTGTCTCTTTTTCTTATTATTCCGGCTTTTTCGGAGTAAATAAAATCACGTTAAAAAAAACAATTGCTATGAATAAAAAACGGTCTTCTTCGAAATATCACGTTGTTCTTGCAAGGGTGCGATGTGTGTACAGAGATGTTATTATAATATATATAAAAGGAGAAGCTGACTGACTGACTGACTGACTGACATATCAACGCAGGGCCTAAACTATAAGGGTTAGAAACTTGAAATTTTGCACAGGGGTTCCTTTTGTAACGTAGGGGAGCACTAAGGATTTTTGAAAATTCATCCCCTAAGGGGGTAAAATGGGGGTTCAAAGTTAGTATAAAACTTTGCGGTTTTTGAAGTTATTCGAATGAAATTTGGTACGAAGGTTTTTCATTTAAAATTATGAAACACGTGTAAAATTTTTTTTTTAAGTCAGCCCTTAAAGGGGAAAAACGGGAGTGCAAACTTAGTATGAAACTTTGCCGTTTTTGAAGTTATTCGAATGAGGTTCAAACGAAAGATGCAATAGAATGCACCCAAAAAGATTTAATTGAGAAATTTTTGGATATGCTGCCATCTTTTCTGAAACACAGGTTCAATATAAAGCATCAATATAAAGTCATAAGCCAAATAAAACAAAATCTTCAGGCCGGAGAAGCATTTTTACATGTCGATTTTTCGGAAAATTTCCAATGCAAATACGCATCTGAGACGCAATCAGTTCACTTTGGTGCGTCGAGACAGCAGCTGTCCCTTCATACTTGCGTATTGTATTACTGTAATAGCCCCGGGATTACAAAAACGATTTCGTTCTGTTCAGTCTCAGATTGCTTGCGCCATGATGCTGCAGCCATCTATGCACATTTAAAGAAATCACTCCCAGAATTGTGTCATGACCACAACATAGAATTTAAAAAACTACATATTCTAAGTGATGGGCCATCTGCTCAATATAAAAATAAAACTAATTTCTACCTATTCACACAGCATTTGGTTAAGGAACTGAATTTAGAAAACGCATCTTGGAACTTTACGGAGTCGGGTCACGGCAAAGGAGCCGTAGATGGAATTGGTGCAGTTGTTAAAAGAACGGCTGACTCGTTGGTAGCTCACGGTCAAGACATCCCAGACTACAACACGTTTATGGCTAAGATGCTATGCCGAACCAATGTTATATTGTACAAGATTCGGGAAGCAGACATGATTGAAGCAGATTCTTTAGTGCTCAGTGGCACTTTGACTACAATTCCTCAAACTTCCAAATTGCATCAAGTGACGTGGAGTTTAAAATATCCGAACAAGATCTTTCTGAGGCAATTAAGTTGCACTAAATGTTCTTTGCATAGTGTATGTGCAGATTTTCCAATTGCCAAAGGTTTATTTGCCTACCCGGATACACGATCATTAGATGAATCAAACAGAGAATCTTCTAGACTAGGAGAGGTCCATGATCAGATTCTAACACAGGTTCAGGAGGCACCAGGAACATCTGGCGCAGTTGTGACTTTCAAAGAACCTAATCTTAATCCAGAAGAGGAACTAGCTTCAGTGAGCTCGTGGGTAGTCGTGCAATTTGAAGGGAAGAAAAAATCATTCATTTTGTGGGGCAAATATTATCGATTGAGCATACTCACGAAATATCCTATGTAGTGAAATTTTTAAGGGTAAAAAATGTGCAGTCTGGTATATTCATTTGGCAACACCCAGAAGATATTTCATTAGTAGTCCCTAACGATATTGTGGCTATAATACCAGAACCAACGCCAACTCGCCGTGGTGACCTAATTTTTAAATATGATTTTATGAAAAGCCACTTTTGTTTGAAGTAGGTAATTACTATTGTTAGTTTTAGGGCCTGTTTCACAATATTCAAATAAAGTTCCAAGTAAGCTATCCGCCACCAAGGCTGCCGTTTGTTCTAAATTTAAATAAATTTTCCTATATTGTGTGTGTTCGTTTATGGCTTCAAATTTAGAACAAACGGCAGCCCTAGTTGCGGATAGCTTATCCAGAACTTGATTTGCAGATTGGGAAACCGACCCGGTATTTGATTCTAGTTTCACCAATTAAGACTGAAAGATCTCAAGAATAAAGTGTTTTTTTTATTATTTTGTTTTAAGAAGAATATTTTTGTTTAAAGTTTACTGGAGACAATAATCTCGGGAGTTCATTAGTAAATTTACGTTGTAAATTTTATTCAGGTAAAACACCTGCACCTGTGCACCTGTTTTTTTTTTTGCACCAGAATAAATAAAAATCTGGTTTGCTAAAAACAATTTTCTGTGATTTCAGCTAAGCTCTAATTAATTTAATTTTTATATAGTGTGTCCCTGGATAAAGTGCAATCCCGAAAGGGGATGAAACTAGACCATGAATCATTGACTAGAAAAATATAAAAAAAATATATACAAAATTATTGTAGGATTTATTGGTATTTTAAGATTTTCATGTTTCATTAAGGACTCTATGTACAAAAGTATTGATTTCTTCCAAAATAATGGGTCTATTTCTTTGAAATAAAAAAAAACAGTATGCCTAATACCTGGCGATGACCATGAAATAATAAATAGTCCGCAAAAAAGTAACTATCTTGGGTAAAAAAATGTATTTTTATGAAAAAAATGATTTTTTTAGACGTTTATTTTAAAAAACTTCAAATTACTAAAAAAATATGCCCTATAACTATGTAATTTTATAGCTTACTTTTATTCTTTACCATTTTAGCTTCCAAATAAAAAAAAAACAATGTTCTAACTAAAAAATTGGCTAGGTAGGAGTTATTTACATTTTAGTAGGTAATAAAAGTCAGACTTTAATCACAATAACTTTATTAATAAAATTATCCGTAATTTACAATTTTGCATTTTTATTTAATGCATTAAATGTTCAAAATGGCCTCCTCGATTTTGCAAGCACATTACTGCACGAATATTAATTTGGTTAGTGGCTCTGCGAATCATTCCTGGATCATTTTTAATGTCATTTGCGCACTGAATTATTCGGTCGTGCAACTGTGCCTCGGTATTTATTGGCGTGCTGTATACTCTTTGCTTCATGACACCCCATAAAAAATAATCTAGGGGTGTCAGATCAGGTGAACGCGCTGGCCAGCCTACTGGCCCTCCTCGGCCAATCCACCGGTTCGGGTAATTTTCGTTCAAAAATCGCCGCACCTCCCGCCCATAATGTGCAGGACATCCATCCATTTGGAGATACATACGCCCACGCCGTCTCGTAGCCAGGGGAACATCTTCCATCAACATGGGTAAATTTTGTAGTAATTCTAAAAAACGTTCAGCATTTAGGGTTCTGGGTAAAATGACTGGACCAATTAAAATGTCGTCGATTAAGACTGCCCATACGTTTATTGAAAATTTTACTTGAAAAGTAGATGCCCGCTTCAATCGTGGATTTTCGTGAGACCACTGGTGCAAATTTCTGCAGTTTGTAATGCCGTCTCGGGTAAATGTCGCTTCGTCCATCCAAAAAATGCGTTTGGGAAAATTTGGGTCAGCTCTAATTTTTCTTAGAATCCACGTCGACATTACGCATCTTGGACGATTATTTACATTTTCGTGTAAATGTTGTACTCGTTGGTAATGGAAAGGATGCAATCCCTCCTTTTTCAAAATTCGCCAGACAGACGTCTTCGATATGCCATGACGCAACGCTAATCGTCTTATGCTTGTTGTAGGGTCAGCAAACAGATCGTTTAAAATGGCCTCTTCTATCGCATTGTCAATAACGACAGCTGGTTGCTCACGGCGATCTCGTGCCAAACCAAGTCCAATGTTGGAGAGCCTCCTATGAATCTCTTGAAAATTTCGAGCTGAGGGTATGAGTCTGCCCGGGAAAGCATTTATGTATGCAGTCCGAGCGACTGTTGTGCGACCATGTGACATGCCATAATAATAATGCATGTCGGCTATTTCTCGAGGTGAGAACTCTGTCAATCGCGGCATTTCGTCAACACTTAACAGCAGAACAGGAACAGTCCAAACGTAACGAACAGTAGAAAACGTAACAGTCAACAATGTAACAAAAACTTAATAACAAATCAACGAGAACACAATGCGAGAACGAGAACAGTAGTAGCAGCGGCGAGAATATCGGAGCGACTGTGTAAGTCCTGTTTCGAAGCCCCTGCCTCCCCTCCCCTCGCCTTCCCTCTACCTGAGTGTAGAACAAAAGGACTGCGACTGCCGAAGGGCACAGAGTAGGACGGAAACAATGGAAAAAACGGTCTCTACCTGCACGGTAACACGATTAGGCTCCACTTTAAAAGTTCGTAGATAGCGTGTTTTTTTAGTTAGAACATTGTTTTTTTTTTATTTGGAAGCTAAAATGGTAAAGAATAAAAGTAAGCTATAAAATTACATAGTTATAGGGCACATTGTTTAGTAATTTGAAGTTTTTTAAAATAAACGTCTAAAAAAATAATTTTTTTCATAAAAATACATTTTTTTACCCAAGATAGTTACTTTTTTGCGGACTATTTATTATTTCATGGTCATCGCCAGGTATTAGGCATACTGTTTTTTTTATTTCAAAGAAATAGACCCATTATTTTGGAAGAAATCAATACTTTTGTACATAGAGTCCTTAATGAAACATGAAAATCTTAAAATACCAATAAATCCTACAATAATTTTTTATATTTTTTTTTTTATATTTTTCTAGTCAATGATTCATGGTCTAGTTTCATCCCCTTTCGGGATTGCACTTTATCCAGGGACACACTGTATATGTGAGTGGTTGACCAAAAAGGAACCTCAAGGGAAAATAATTGATTTCGATAAAATCGCGTTTGAAGTTTCGTGTATAAACAGAGTGCTTATACTGAGTTTTTTCATTCACTCTCGATAGTGAGAGCGTTTGCGATTTGCATAGGAGTAACAAAGAGACAAATAGATGGCGCGCTTTGTCACTCCTATGCAAAACGCAAACGCTCTCGCTATCGAAAGTGAACGACAAAACTCAGTATACGCACTCAGGTTTCGACTCTACTCGGCTTACAAAAAAATCATAAAAAAATAACTACGGCACCTAAAAATATTCTGGTTAACGGGTTAGACCAAAACAAAGCTAAAATACCACAAATAAAAAATTCAAATAAAAAAAAATAACGGTTTCCAATCCCTCCAGGTCCCTTTTTGGTCAACCACTCACAATAGTCGCCAAGAATAGAATGTTATTTTTTTTAGTTTTTTAAGTTAACTTGAATAAATAATTGAATTACTCATGCCTTATATTTTGATTGAACAAACCACTTTTATATGTATTCACTAATGAATTAACTGTGTTATATTCGCAGACGTGGATAGATTGTCACAAACATTGGTGCTTTACTTTTCTGTTTATTTCGGAGTTTTCACAAACATGGTCAGGATTTCACAGACGTGGGTGCTTATTTTTTCAGTTTATTTCAGAGTTTTCACAAACATGGTCAGGATTTCACAGACATGGGTGCTTATTTTTTAATAAGCGTTTTTACAGCTATATAAGAGTTTCTAAGCACGACGACACGCATTCGTAAACTTTTTAGACTACCCACTTTGATATTAAGCCAACTTTTTTGAGATTGGAGATCAGTCAGGTTGTTTCGCCTAAATTGAAAATGGCCCGGTAAACGCTAGCATCTCATTCGGAAGGTTGTGAGTTCGAATCCCGGCATGTGCCAATGACTTTTGTTTGTTAAGTAATGTGGATTGGTGAAATTATAGTAGCAATGCCACTGGCTAGCGGTGATGGAAAACATTATGAGGAAACCTGTCTGTCTTAGGTGGTCCCATACCTCAGCGGTTGAAATTGCCAATTCGGCGGTGGGCAGGCATTGTGGTTAAGCCTGTACTCTTGGAGAAATTCTGTGCCCTGCAGCGGGATGTATAAAGAAATACATAAAAAAAAGTGATCGGTTTGATTGCTCAAATTTATGATTGATTGATTGATTAAACATTTATTTTCATCTGCTTACACACACATTACAACAGTTGAAATAGAACAAAACATTTTTTACAGCATTGAGAAAACAAATAAAAAACAGCAACAAAATTAAGCAAGGCAAATGTAACAAATTGACAGTGTAACAAATTGTGGGTGTGGCAAATGCAAATGCAGATCTAGGCTTAAACCATTTAGGTTTCGTTCAGTTCAGGGCACATTCTGGTAAACAAATTTTATTTCCTAATGGGTAAGAAGCCCTCCTCAATCCATCAATTAAGAAGAAGAATGTTTCATTCAAACCTACATGGGGAGAATTAAATATTTTACTGTCTAATCCACTTTCTATGGGAGCTGTTGCGATATGACTTCGCTCATGCTTCTTTTAGACTAATGAAGCCATGGCGGGGTCAAGCATCGCAATAGCTCATTTAAGCTAATGAGGCTGAATCGCTCGTAGCCTGGGCTGCCTGAGTGATCTCAAGCGATCACTAAGGTTAAGCAACATACGGCGCGTTCAGTCTATGGATGGGTCACCGTCTATGACTAACGCTAGTGGCATTTTTCCGAGCGGTTCCGTGCTTCGCAAGGCACGTTAAGCAGTTGGTGCCGGCTGCCGTCGATAGATGGCAGTCGTTAAGCCAAGTCAGAGGCCTTAGGGCGGCTTGAAAACTTCTGACAGTAAGACAAGCCACTAGTCTTACAAACCTCCACCAATCCGGCTTGGCCCCCGTGGTGGAGTATGGCCTATACCTTCCTCAGGGAAGAGACCCGTGCCCTTGGTGGGGACGACATAATGGGTTGATGATGACCATGAGGCCGACATGACTACTCAATGGTAGTCGAAGCCTCGTTAAAAAAGTATATAAAAATTAAAGTGATATGTCTCAGCAAACTAACATATTACATACAGTTAGAACTAATGAAAGCAATTTGTATGTGTTTAATTTTTAATTATAAATAGTATCACATTTTCCTCACTTATCGAAACAAGTTACACTTAATTTTACTCTATTTTATACTAATCTTAGACATAAATGAGACAGATGAATGATTGATCCTTAACTGTGTGGGTTAGTACTTACATAATGATCGTAAATTTTAATTAGGTGCCTTGAGAGGTACCGGACTGACTGAAGGTAGTGTTGTTCAAGTTAGCTGGAACATTCTTCTGAGCCATCTGGAAATGTGAAAGAGGAAATTGTTATTCATGGTGGTACTGTTTAGGTAGAATGCTTGCCTGACAACTGTAAGGTCTGAAAACAAGGTGAAGGTCTTAAAACCATGACGTCAAGAGTAAACGTAATGTAAATACATATAATACAGTCTCACTTATAAAAACATAACTCTGAGTAGGTTCTTAATGTTTCAGCTTTGTATAATAAATAAGACAACCTTGAAAGGAACAAATAAAAACCATTGTTATCATAACATTTAACGTTTACACACAGGCACATACATTGCTTCTGGCCCCACACTAGGATACCGTGTCGTGGGACCCAGAAACAGCGACGTCACAAACATGTAAACATCCAAGACCAGGGTTTCTTTTTTTTTTGTCCCCAGCCGGGATTCGAACCTGGGACCTCTCACGGTAGTCAGATGCACCAACCGCTGCGCCACAGAGGTCGTCAGATCATGAGCCCATCGGCCTACCAAGCTTAAGTTCTGCAAGGTTAATTACTTAAATGAACCCATGCTTGCATTTTAGAGGGGCAGGCAGAGACCAGGGACTGCCACTTGCCACAATCCTGAGGCCTTCAGCTTCAACATTATTTAAGTAGGAGATAAAGATTAAATACGAGACACATGTATATAAAAAGAAATAAATATCACCCAAATAAGCTAGCCAGCGCACTTGTGACAAAATCAAGTGCATTCAAAAGACTTAAAGAAAATCACCAAACGATATACTTGGTTGAAACCCACGCAGCCAATATAAAGTAACATATGGATATGCTATAGGGCATATACCATGCAAGCCCGCTACGACAATGAATGATACCAAAACTCTAGCTAAATGTCGTGAGATGATTGCAAGTAAAAAAGGAAGCAAAAAAAAAACATTAATTAGTTGTTGCATGCCATAAACTGGTTCAGGGACTTTTTATCTTGCGACCCATACCAGCCCTCCCACCCATGTTCACTCGATATATTTGAGGTAAGTTAAACTGTTAAATAAAAAAATGGAGTAAACAAGTCAGCTTATGGTATCCAAGAGAAGACACTAGAAGAAAGGAGCGTCCAAAACAAGTTGGAAAGACAATATCCGTCTATCTATGGGACCATATTGGACCAGAGTAGCAGAGTACTTGTAATATTGTATTACCTTCAAATATGAAACTTGTAGCAAATTCAGTATAAAAAGGCTTATCATATTATAATTTATTAATTGTAATTTAGATTGCAATGTAGGCCACCCTGACCTTATAAATACAGTCCTAAACCAGATTTAAGACTAGCTAAGAATATTCTGGTGAATGCAAGTAAGCACACTCTAAGATTAAGTATATGGGCATCACGCATGAAAATACTCCCAGGCTATGGAGTATGGTGGCCTGTAGTGCCTCATAGAATCCACAGTCAGCCGGATCAACGAGGCAGTCATACTGTACCATCTGTATCTTTAGCAGGTGGTCCATTGCTTCCGGCAGGAGTGGCTTCACCGAGTTGATCTCCAGCATAGTGAGATGATCGAGCCGACCGTAGTTCCCGCCGGACCTCATCAGCGCGTCCATTGATGTCCGTAGCTTCGACATGCGGATGTCCCAGATGTCCTTGATGATGGTCTTAATCTCCGAGGCCCGGGGAATGTCTTCGGCTGCTGCGCCAAGGATCAGCTTTGCTTCCACCATGTAGTGTTCATTTGGCATTTTTGTGAAGAATCTGGAATGTTACATTTTGGTTGTAATCACATTTTTTGAAAGAGTATACTGTCTAATTGTACACTATCTAGAGGTAATAATGACTGGGAATCTAAACAAGTCTCATTTAGGGCAAGTAAATATGTGAGTGACTATCATGTTAACTTTAACCTGTAGAATTTTTGGTGCGCCGATCGCCTCACCATGATAATGGTTTTAACTTGTTCTTTTCAAGGTTATAACGGAACTAACTAAATGGAGTTTCGAGTATATTCTACTTTGCTGAATTAATGGCATTCATTTGACAATCATTCTACAATAATAAATGAAATAGGTCCTTAGCATGATTGCCAGTTTCTATTCAAGATCATTCTCAAAGAGACTAAGTTCAAGCAAGAATCTTTATTTCAACAACTTGGTGGGTAAAGTTTAGGTTGGCTTGTGCGTAACAAAACCCACTTCACAAAACATAACTAACCTTACAATGTACAACATACCTAGACCGTTTCTCCTCTTCCTTGATATTTTCAAGCACGTCAACATCCATCCAATCTGGAGGCACAATCCGGCACTTCTGTTTTTGCTTCAGCATCACGGCGAGCCAAAGGGGGACGTTGGAAGGTAAGCCGGCGCGGAATGGGCCGAACTCACCGCATATGAGATAGATTTTGTCGTAAGTAAAGTTCGGAATCACGCTCGTGAGTCGGTTTTCGCCGAGGAATTCTATCTCGTACGGATCCATTGTGATTTTATCGTTTTAAACAGGAAAACATCGAGTAAAATTGGGAAAGTAACCGCAACATAAAATAACAACAACGCTCGTTCTACAGTGTTGCCAGATCAGGGCAGGCCAAAGTCGCACCGCACATATTTTGAAAAAAAGTAGCCCAAATCGCCTAAAAATTTTTCCTATGTAGCCCAAATCGCTAACTTATTAACGCAAGCCGCAAATACTGTAATGAGGTGCAGGCACGATGTAATTAATGTTAAGTATTAGGGCACCATTTCAGAATCTAGACTATTCAGATGAAAAACAGGGCAAATAACTTCAGTGCAACCAAAACTATACTTTATTCAAAGAAATTATTAAATCTATCTATCTTCTTCTATTATATATATATAAAAGGAGAAGCTGACTGACTGACTGACTTAGAATCAACGCAGGGCCCAAACTATAAGGGTTAGAAACTTGAAATTTTGCACAGGGGTTCTTTTTGTAACATAGGGGAGCACTAAGAAAGGATTTTTGAAAATTCATCCCCTAAGAGGGTAAAATGGGGGTTCAAAGTTAGTATGAAACTTTGCTGTTTTTGAAGTTATTCAAATGAAATTTGGTACGTATGTTCTTCATTTAAAATTCATAAAAAATTCATTCGGGCAACAGCTAGTTATTATACAGGCTGTTAATTTGCAAGCGTGCCATATTTTAGGACGTGATTATACTGCTGATTATAAACAAAAATCAATCATAAAAGAAGAGTCGATTTTTTTTCTTTTGTTCTCTGACGTCACATTTTTTATCGATAAAGAGAACGCCCAGCTCTAATATCGAATTATCTCGCACATCCCTAAATTTTCGGACGACGGTTTGGCAACCACGCGCATCCACACAAACACACACATTCGCACCCCGAGCGGCATGCGCATGCGCAGATAGAACAAACACGCCGCGCGAGCGCACCCCCAATTAGCCCAGCCACTCAGTGACCGGACATCCTTTGTGACGTGCGCACGTGCCGGTATCGCACGCTCTTTCATTACTACCTAATGTGTGCGCGCCGCCACCGCCGTGCACCACATGGTTGATGAGATGTTGGAGGACGTGCCATTGAACGATCTTCAAAACCTCTATTTTCAGCAGGACGGTGCTCCTCCGCACTACGGACTCATAGTGCGCGAGTACCTCAATGACACTTTTGGTGACCGCTGGATAATGGATAGGAGGCGAAGGCCCAGTGGCCTGGCCAGCGCGGTCCCCGGATCTTACTCCCCTAGACTTTTATTTGTGGGGAAAAGTTAAAAGACTAGTGTATGCTGAAGAAGTTAACAATGCGGCTGTGTTGCGAGAAAGGATTATTTCTGCCTTCCAAACTGTTAGGCAAAATGTGTTTGTGTTGCAAAATTTAAAAAGTAATTTGTGTCGTCGTGCGAGACTTTGCATAGCGCAGAACGGTGGCCACTTCGAACAATTGCTCCGTACAACTTAATCATTGTAAGTACCCTGTAAATAACGTCTCAATTAGTGTAAATAACAGTGATTTCAGACTTTTAACTACGCCAGATCAACGATTTATTTGAAGGTAGGTTAGTACTTGGGTATGTTATCTACTTCCTACTTTTTTATTCTAACTTGTAAATAAACTAATTTGCGCAATATTTTAATACCTACTAACCTCCTACCAAAGAAATTGGTTGTTTTGTCGGTCCTAAGTCCGTGAGAGTAGGAAGGGAAATCTGAAATCATATGTTTCTTGTTGTTATTGCTATTTCTTTCACTCGGTGCCAACTTGGCAACGGGGCGGGGTCTCGGTCTTTTCCCATTACGTGCGTGTCGCAGCACCTTCCATCTTAGGTTATTCCTATTCAAACCCTAAAAATAAGTTTTATTTTTATCGACGGTTTCCTTGAATATGGGAGACTGTTAGTTAAATATGGCACGCTTGCAAATTAACATCCTGTATAACACGCCATCGCGGTCAATCACAATCAAAAATTACTCCGCCTCATCATCATCAACTCATTATGTCCCCACCGAGGAGCACGGGTCTTTTCCCTGAGGAAGGTGTAGGCCATTGATACTCCTCCACGGGGGCTAAGTCCGTATTGGTGGATGCTTGTAGTAAGACTAGTGTTGGTCTTAATGTCAGAAGTTTCCAAGCCACCCTAACCCTTTGACTTGGCTTAACGACTGCAATCTATCGCGGCAGCCGGCACCAACTCTTAGAGTGCCTTGCGGAGCACGGAACCGCTAAAAAAAATGCCACTAGCGTTAGTCATACAACGGTCACCCATCCATGCACTGAACGCGCCCTATGTTGCTTAACCTTCGTGATCGTTGATGATCATTCAGGCGGCCGGGGCTACGAGCAAGCGACTCCGCCTCAGCTATTAATAAAATTAAGCCTTCCAAGCCTACCTCATCATCAGCCTGAGGTGCACTACTCCAAAAGGTGCTGGAAGGTGCCTGAGGTGCACTAGAGGCACCTCAGGCACCTTCCAGCACCTTTTGAAGTACATTTTTATAGATAGTTCTTCAATTGTGTAGCTTGATCATGGCTTTTTTAATAGGAAATCAGTTCACAAAACAATAAAATGTTAACAGAAAAACTTTCGTAGTGAGTGAGCCCGGCCTTTACTGGCTTTATTGCAGAAAAAGGTTGCTAGTCTGAACGCATCACGGTTTCAAAGTAGCCCAAAAGTCGCCGAGAAAAATTACATTACAGCCCAAATGGCGACTGGTCGCCGAATACCATTTCAGGTCGCCATTTCATCCTCAGAGATAGCCCAAATGGCCATAAATCGCCTAATCTGGCACCACTCTGCTTTTGTTGACGTTTGTTTGTTTGACAGCGCGGGAGAATAAAATTGTTTTCATTTGGTTACGATTCCGTTTTCAGCCATCATGGCGTAAAGTTCAATTTTTTGTAACAAATGTTTTCCGAACATCCGTTAGGGCTAAAGTTTCGTACAGGCCCTGTAAAAATAAATATATAATAAAAAAAATCATTTGGTTACGTTCCGTTTTTAGCATCTAGCATGTATTAAAGAAAGCGGATCGGTTTGCAAAAAAAAAAAAATGCTGACAAGCGCTGCACCCGTAGCACGCCTATCTCACCATGCCACTCGTGAGTCACCAGGGACACGATTTATTTCGAATTCTTCCTAAGGCCGCACTCTGACTGTCAAACTTTATTTCAGCTGCAAGAAGTACAGCCCAAACAGTTTGATACTCGTCCTAGATTTAAACAAGAAAAAAAAACTTTTGTTTCTATTTATATTATATTATTATATAAAAGGAGAAGCTGACTGACTGACTGACTGACATATCAACGCAGGGCTTATGCTATAAGGGTTAGAAACTTGAAATTTTGCACAGGGGCTTCTTTTGTAACGTAGAGGAGCACTAGGAAAGGATTTTTGAAAATTCTTGCCCTAAGGGGGTAAAATGGGGGTTCAAAGTTAGTATTAAACTTTGCCGTTTTCGAAGTTATTCAAATGAAATATAGTATGAAGGTATGAAACACGTCTAAAATAGTTTTTTAAAAATCATCCCTTATGGAGGGAAAAAGGAGGGTGCAAACTTAATATGAAACTTTGACGTTTTTGAAGTTATTCGAATGAGATTCATTATAAAGGTCCTTCATTAATATTATGAAAAAATATGTGAAATTAATTATTAAAAAAATTTGTATGATATTTGCCGTTTTTGAAGTTATTCGAATGAAATTCAGAATGCAAATTCTTCATTGAAAGTTATGAAATACACGTAAAATAGTTTTTCGAAAATCATCCCTTAAGGGGGTTAGAGGGGGGTGCAAAGTTAGTACGAAACTTTGCCGTTTTTTAATTTATTAGAATGAAATACAGTCCTTCATTGAAAGGCATTAAAGACGTGTAAAGTAGTTTTTCGCAAATCATCCCTTAAGAGGGTATTGCGAAGTTAGTGTGAAAGCTCTTTAGCATGCGCTAAAAGTATCACTATCTTATTTGCAAACTCTTTACTCAGCTAAAGCTCACGCAGACGTAGTCGCGGGCAACAGCTAGTTCAACATAATTTTACCTATGTTTTAGTATGTACATACGAGTAGTAATGTTTTAAAGCAAACATGAATTATTTCTTGTTGTAAGGTCTGTCGGATGACGAAAATGTTAAACGTCAGATCGAAGACTTAGTCAAAGAACTCAAAGATGTTGAGGAAAAAGATATGAATCAGATTTTGATTACATATGGTTCAGCATTAAATGTTTATAAGTTTATGTGGTGCATCTTTTTTATCCCTGTTTTTGGTGGAGTGGAAATGTTGGTTTTGATGTAGTTAATGTTTTCGTTTTGCTTATATTTATTTATGTTTGGGCAAAATTCATTGGAGACTCCAAGCTAATTAAACAAATAATCAAGTTAAGCAAGAGTATCAAGATGGTTTATGGCATATAGATGCAGGGTTATCAACCAAAATATTTTTAAATTTCCCGCCAAAGGCTTCTGCCAAGACTCACTTGTCGCACTCTAATTATTAATTAATTAACAAAGTTTTAATTTATATTATTTGCATGTTTGTCTATAAATGTTATTTATATTTTGCTCGTATAACCTTATCTTTGTTAAAACTGTTTTTGGGCGTCCGCAATACCTAGTGCGGGGCCCGCTGTGTATAGCTCACGTAAAAATTTTATTACGGCTATAAATATTTTGTATTTTTGTTTTTTGTATTTTATGGCACGTTATGTAAGTGTTCTGCTTTTTTATATTCCAATTGTATTGTTATATTTACCTCTTTTTAGACTTTAGTTAAGAATTCTTATTTCATTGTTCCCAGGTGCCTTTCTTTTACCATATAAATAAAACAAATAGTTTGCTGCCTCTGGATACCCCTATTTCATTCTACCGTCCCGTCCGCACTCGCGAACCCAATATTGCGACTTACTGTATAGGTACTTTGTAATAGTGCTTGATCAAGCGTCAACACCCAAGATATATAGGTCTGTATACAAACGTCGCATAGATTAAATTTTAATATATATTTTTTTAATATTATTAATAGTCGAAAACATAAAAATAAATTAATTTGGGCAGCGCTATCTATTGCTGATTATTGGAACTAGTTCAGATAAGGTGAGCTAGGGTTGAAGTATGCAATAAATAGTTCCATAAGTTTATGACAGGTGGCGCTATAAATTGTTTTACGTAAAAGTTTAGTTTATGTGCGTTAGGTTCTCTATGTAAGATCGAAAACAGACTCGACTTTGATGCGTTCAACATTTTGTTAAATGACATTTGGACAAATGCTTCATTTGCGAAACATATTATTTGGTGAAATTAAAAAAGGTCAATTGACATTTTAATATTCAAAACATTTAACAAATGTAGTGTTTGCTAATGGATCATTTGCTAAGTGAGTTTTTGTAAGATGATACTTTTGTCAAATGTCTCGTTTGCCAAATGAACATTTGGTTAAACGTTGTTTGTCGAATGACCATTTGTCAATAATTTTTTGGTCAACCATTAGTAATCCCGCGGGCAACAGCTAGTTCAACATAATTTTACCTATGTTTTAGTATGTACATACGAGTAATAATGTTTTAAAGCAAACATGAATTATTTCTTGTTGTAATGGATCTGTCGGATGACGAAAATGTTAAACGTCAGATCGAAGACTTAGTCAAAGAACTCCAAGATGTTGAGAAAAAAGATATGAATCAGATTTTGATTATGGTTCAGCATAAAATGTTTATAAGTTTATGTGGTGCATCTTTTTTATCCCTGTTTTTGGTGGAGTGGAAATGTTGGTTTTGATGTAGTTAATGTTTTCGTTTTGCTTATATTTATTTATGTTTGGACAAAATTCATTGGAGACTCCACACTAATTAAACAAATAATCAAGTTAAGCAAAAGTATCAAGATGGTTTATGGCATATAATGCAGGGTTATCAACCAAAATATTTTTAAATTTCCCGCCAAAGGCTTCTGCCAAGACTCACTTGTCGCACTCTAATTATTAATTAATTAACAAAGTTTTAATTCATATTATTTGCATGTTTGTCTATAAATGTTATTTATATTTTGCTCGTATAACCTTATCTTTGTTAAAACTGTTTTTGGGCGTCCGCAATACCTAGTGCGGGGCCCGCTGTGTATAGCTCACGTAAAAATTTTATTACGGCTATAAATATTTTGTATTTTTGTTTTTTGTATTTTATGGCACGTTGTGTAAGTGTTCTGCTTTTTTATATTCCAATTGTATTGTTATATTTACCTCTTTTTAGACTTTAGTTAAGAATTCTTATTTCATTGTTCCCAGGTGCCTTTCTTTTACCATATAAATAAAACAAATAGTTTGCTGCCTCTGGATACCCCTATTTCATTCTACCGTCCGCACTCCCGAACCCAATATTGCGACTTACTGTATAGGTACTTTGTAATAGTGCTTGATCAAGCGTCAACACCCAAGATATATAGGTCTGTATACAAACGTCGCATAGATTAAATTTTAATATATATTTTTTTAATATTATTAATAGTCGAAAACATAAAAATAAATTAATTTGGGCAGCGCTATCTATTGCTGATTATTGGAACTAGTTCAGATAAGGTGAGCTAAGGTTGAAGTATGCAATAAATAGTTCCATAAGTTTATGACAGGTGGCGCTATAAATTGTTTTACGTAAAAGTTTAGTTTAATAAATTTCTCTGTACTTACTCTACTCAGAAAAATAAAACTGGATTAAAAAAATGCAGTCACTGGTGTGCTGCTAACTAAAACTTCTAAAATCTCTGTTGTCTTTAATTCTCCTTGGTTCTAAGCAAACAAACACTCCCACACACACACACACACACACACACACCCTGACACACTTCCAGACATAGGTAAAACATCCAACGCATTCAGTAGGTAGGATTCTTCTACATTCAATGATACAGGTACCTATATTGCGGAATTTAGAAAAAGAAAACTTTTTCAGTGTGTAAATGTGTGTGCAATGCCTACCATTAAGGAGGAGATAAAGATTAAATACGAGACATAAAAAGAATTAAATATCACCCAAATAAGCTAGCCAGCGCACTTGTGACAAAAACAAGTGCATTCTTGCTTGGTCATACCTGCTTGGTTGAAACCCACGCAGCCAATTTAAAGTAACATTTATGGATTATTAAATGCTATTGGGCATATACCTACCATGCAAGCCCGCTACGACAATGAATGAAACCTAAATGTCGTGAGACAGATTGCAAGAAAAAAAGGAAGCAAAAAAATATGTTTTTTTTTAGTCCGTATTACAATGGCTATTGAGGTAACTACTACATTTCACGAGAGTTTCACACCCATCACCCATCTAGCTGAAGGGTGGAACCTGTCTATTCTCCTATTATTATTATTTTATTTTCGTCCGCCCGACACCGCACGAGCATAAGTCCGCAAGTTTCACATTAGGGCGTCGATTGGCCATAAACAATCGCATAATATGCATTAAAAACATTAGAGGGAGGCTAATAAATCAATGGGAAAGCTCCTGCTGCCCAGCAGGAAAACTCGGTATATGACACTGGTGTAATTTGTAAAGAAAATAATGGCGTATAAATTATTTGAATATACTTTTACCCATTTATTCAGTTAATAAGATAGATAGATAGAATATTCTTTATTGTACTCATAAATAACATTTACAGTTTTTATAAATCTAAGTACAATTGGCGGCCTTATTACTATAAGCAATTTCTTCCAGGCAACCACAGACGGAGACAAGAAAGAAATTAGAGACGGGTAGTCGTGCAACTGAGAAATTAAGAAATATTTTTATAATTATATAAACTTACTTAAACCATACATAAATATTTCAATAAATAAACATACATACATACATAGTAATAATAAAAATTATATGTGGGAAGAGGAAATAACATAATATACCTACATAATAAATTGGATACCTAGATAAAATTCTGCATTATCTATCCAGTGGACAGGTAATAGGTATTCTTTCACCCTCCTTTTAAACACCGCTGGTGAAGGCTACTGTCTTACTTCTAATGGCAACTCATTCCACAGTCGGACGGCTGTGGCTGAGAAGGAGTTACCGAAGAACTTCGTCGAATGAGTAGGTGTCTTCAGCAACAGCCTTTGAGCCGATCGCAACGTGCGACTGTGGGAATCGTTGAGAAATATAAAGCGTTGTTTGAGATAATTATGAGTGGTAGGATTGAACAGCACTGATTCATAGGCTGCTACTTATGTATGCGGAATCTGGGATTCCAATAATTTTAAGCGCAATGTCTGACCTCCATGGTCAAATTCGTTCTTTTTTTAAATACTGGCCGCTAATATTTTTCTCTTATATACGTTAGTGTTTTGTTTTTGTTGGGTTTAAAATGTCATATCGCTGAAAAAATGGAAAATATCAATGAGGAAGGAAACCTACGGAGAGGCCCTATTCGTCTATATGCATACCATTGCCGGGTGCCATAATCGCCATGTTTTGCGACAAGTTTTCTCTAGTAATCTGTGAGTTTCCTGGTATGTTAGCTGTCAAATTGCTGTGTTGTCGAGAGTTATTTGCAATTTGTGAAGTCAATACTACTAATTGGCAGTTATTTATGATGTGGGATTGTTGCGGCATTAATAAATAATATGCCTGTATGTTCTATTGTGCAGTGTAATTCGCGAAAGAAGAAAAATCGACCGGAGTTGACTCTTCATAGGTTAGTACCTGGTTTTTACAGAAATGTCGTACAATCTGGTCGTTTTAGGGCCCTCAAGTCTCAACTTAAACCTCTAAGACAAATTTTAGTTTCTTACTGCTCATTAACCTGATATTTTCGTAGGTAAAGCAATATTTCATTTGTTATGATTTGTTATCAAACCGTAGTGCGGGGACAAAGTCATTGGATGGAACATAAAACGTCGATACTAGTTATAACAGTAGAGCTATAATAATTCAGTTACTAAATAACCTTATTATTACCATTTTCTAGGTTTCGCAGTAGTGAAGCCTTAATATCCTTAAATTCACGACACAAGCAATAATATGTCTGGTCGCTGCACTTTAACGCGGACAGCTTCAACGGAACACTTGATGTGGTGAGATTGCGTGATAATGCTGTTCCCTCCATTTTCTTGTGGTGAGTCTCGTTACGTGATCTGCTTCACATAGTGAGAGCATAAAAACATAATGTAACATATAAGTGTTATTGTTTAATATTATATTATATGTACTTATTGCCTAAAACTTAAATTTTAAAACGGAAATAATAACGACATTGTACCAATTTTTCGCAGAGGACTACAGTAAAGAAAAGGGCCGTTTTATTTGATCGAGACAATGTTTAATATCCACTCAGCTCTGCAGTGACAATTGCAGGGGCAATTTTAATTCCACAAGGGAATTTGCAGGAATCACTTAGCTCTGCCGTGCCCTATCACAGTCAATCGATTTGAACCCTGACAACCCCAGTGAAGAGGTATTTTTAACATATTTTATAAAGACTTATTTTTGTTTTATTGTCAGCGCTATCTTTATTTGATTTAGATCAATATTCACATTAATTTCTCTCATTCCAGATGCGTCGTAATGAAGAAAAAAAATAAGCGACTAACTCAACGTGCAAGAAGCAGCGCAACAAAATCAAATGTTTCAATGATAAAGTGTGCAAAAGAAATAGGAAGTTTGCACTTTTACGTGATATAATGAAGATTAAAAGAAAGGAAATAAAATCTGTTCTGGCACCGTTTTTTTATTTGACTTTGACTCTTGAAATGATTTTGTAGTGTTTTGTGTGGAGTACCTGCATATAATTAATAAGTCCTTTTGGTAATTGAAATCTTTGCTTTCCAATGATAAAAATAAATATTCAGAATAATTAAATGCAAATGATTTGTATGTGTTTTTTCTGGTACAATAAAGAATATTCTCTTATAATGTGTGTGCCGGTATCTGTGAGTTTTAACGGTGTATGTTCTACTGCGACGATCTACTTTACGAATTATCACCTTTGACAAAACCACAAAATAGTAATTCTTACAACCCGAATTTACTTCAAAGCTGCGGTCTTGTATATAACACCAACACCACAATTGTATATTTCGTGGCTAATAATCTGTAAACATTAATTCCCTACTCGTCACAGTGCTTCTCGAGCACTGCTGATGATGCAGGCGCTAATATCGATATCGATATTTTTGATAGCTCCGGCGCGGCACTAGAAGGCGGCCATTTATTGCGACAACTTTTTGGCACCCTTTTTCTGTAGGTACAACGGGTCCATATATTTAGTAGGTCTGTGGAAAATATCGTGAAAATATTCGTGCTATGATTTATTACGATTTTCGACGTGGTTTAACGCAACAACAGTGCGTAGATCAATTAACTTAGAATTTTGGTGGTGAAGCTCCATAAAAAACGACTGTGTATCACTGGTTTAGTGAGTTTAATCGCGGGCGCAGTAAGCTCACGGATGAAGTTAAAGAAGGTCGCCCGAAATCGGTGGTTGTGCCACAAAATATTGAAGCTGTGCGAAAACTAATAATGCAAGACCGCCATGTTACGTATCGCGAGATAGAGGCTATTCTGGGCATATGTATGACGAGCATTCATAGGATATTATATGAACATTTGTCTGTAAAAAAAATTTGTTTGCGTTGGATACCGCACAACTTAACTCAGGACCAAAAAGATGCTCGCGTCGAATGGTGCAAGAAAACCTTAAAAAAATTCAACGCAGGCGACTCAAAATCTGTTTATAATTAATTACACAGGTGACGAATCCTGGATCTACGCGTACGATCCCGAAACTAAACAACAATCAACAGTTTGGGTGTTTCAAAATGAGCCGAACCCTACGAAAGTGGCTCGTGCAAAAAGCACTGTAAAGCAAATGGTGGCCTGCTTTTTTGGTATTAATGGCCATGTAGCTACAATACCACTGGAGAATCGCAGAACGGTTAATTCGGAGTGGTACACGACCATTTATTTGCCGGAAGTATTTGAAGAAATACGCCAAAACAACCAGCGACGCAGAATCATACTTCACCATGACAATGCCAGCTGTTATACATCTCAGGAAACAAGTACATTTTTGGATGGTCAAAAAATAGAATTGATGGGTCATCCACCGTACAGCCCTGATTTGGCTCCCAATGATTTCTATTTATTCCCAAATGTAAAGAATAAATTACGTGGTCAACGATTTTCGACCCGTGAAGATGCCGTAGATGCGTTCAAACAGCACGTTTTGGAGATACCTCAATCAGAGTGGAAAAAGTGTTTTACAAATTGGTTTCATCGAATGCAAAAGTGCATCGATCATAGTGGAGAATACTTTGAAAAACAATAAAAGCATATTTAGCCATATACATTTGTTTATTTTATCTATTCCGCATACATAAGTAGCAACCCTCGTAAGTAGGTTATATTACCTAGCAAAGATATGTGCAGAGGCTTTATCAGCAGTTATTCGAATAACTATAATAATAAAGTTTTAATTTTTTTGGCTTCGTAGTTAATTTTTAAATAATCTTAATATTTTTCCATTCGTAGTTCTGGGCTCAGTACGGCATATCAGACATATTCCTTGGACGGCTACGTATGAAAAAAAAAAAACTGGTGACAATGACAGCTTTTCAAGGTGTATTTTTTTTTATACGTAGCGGACTAAGGAATATGTCTGATATGCCGTACTTTGCCCAGAACTACGAATGGAAAAATATTAAGTATATTTAAAAATTAACTACGGGGCCAAAAAAATTAAAACTTTTTTCCCGCGTTAGGGAAGGATATTCCTATCACCAAAAAAAATATCAAGCACTTCTGATATTTTCATCCATTCCCTTTTATAACTCGCCAGGTTTTCACCTCGGGCTGTGGCAACTGAAGTCTGCCACAATAAATTGCAACTATGGCGGGATATCTGATAGGTTTAACTTTTTATTACTTTTGTCTAGTCATTATTGTCGAGGGGCGTCGCCACCCCGTCCATCAGAGAAATATTACGACCAGCGGGAGACAAAAGGAGGCTACTCTTGACAATATTTTGTCGGTAAATATTTTTATGGCACAATGTTGATTCAAGCGCAGCCGGGCTAGCTATGTCAGATCACAAGTATGGGCTTGGTAAGGCTGGAAAAAATCTTTACCGATTGGGTGAAGTAAGATGGCCAGTGGCGACTAAGTGACAGGCAGGAGGCAGGCCTATTTCATCTACTGCAATGTCTGCAATCAATGATTTACAGCAAATTACAATCAAATATTTTATTCATGATAAAAACTAAATGTTTACTTTACGAACGTCAAAGTTGTTAGTTTCACAATTATTAATTATTATCTTATCTATGCGGTGAAGAAGCTAGCAAAGAAGCTCTACATTTATTCATTTCAAAAGAGTTTTAGCTTGCATTTACTTGCTTACATTTAAAATTAATCTACTGTTTAACGCCAGACATCTTTGTCTTCTAAATTATCGTCGATTTTATATATTAGACTTTTTTGCACATAGTGTTAAGCACACTATGTGCAAAAAAGTCTGTAAGTTACTTAACGTAACTGGGGAATCTCGTTGTAGAACCTTATACTATACATACATACCTACAGTGCGCCACAAAGAACGTAGTAACTTTTGCAACACCAACTCAAGTCACAGAGTGGAACAACTCACAAAGTATAACATAACATTTACATACAGGCACATATCGCACCTCCAGAACTAAAGTGACCTAACTCAAAATTTGCAACTTTTGGGAAATGAAGAAAATGTATTCGGCGCTCTGAGCGAGTTGCTCAAGAAAAAATAGACCGCGATATTTCTCCATCTCTCTCTGACCAAATAAAGTCGGTTTTTTTATATAGGCATGAAAGAGTATACCTTTTTGAGTCATTTTGTGTACTTAACTCATTTTACCCAAATTTTGAGTTGGGTCACTTTAGTTCTGGAGGTGCGATACATTGCTTCTGGCCCCACACTAGGATACCCTGTGTCGTGGGAACCAGAAACAGCGACATCATAAACATGTAAACATCCAAGAGCTTGGTTTCTTTTTTTTTGTCCCCAGCCGGGATTCGAACCCGGGACCTCTCGCATGGTAGGCAGATGCGCTAACCGCTCCGCCACAGAGGATTAAGTTGAAAAACAAGGCTACGCAATGTACCTATTACACCGAATCTACCACAAACTATAGTAATAATCTTTAAGTTTCTAGTGTGACGATTTGACGAAATACCTACTAGGGTGGCGAGAATTAGCCAAGAGCAGGAGCTCCCGACCACCGCTGACACCAAGCAAGACCTTACCTATTGCTGTTATAATGCATGTTATAATGAGGGCTTAACAGAGCGTCATTAAAAAAAATAGTACCTCAAATTACCGATAGATGGTGCTGACGTCATGACATCACTGTACCTTATCTGTGGAACTGTCCTAAGATTTTACAAAAATGCACAATGCATGGGCTAGTCATGAGCAAAGACACCATTCACGTACGTATGTAATAAACAAAGTAGAAATACTTTGATAACTTTTAAGTTTCCTATGACAAGATTCCTTAGACTATAGTCTGTAAAATATAGCTTGAGCTCCGCGACAACTGTCATGGACATTTGCGTCCATAAAGTTTTGAATTTTTTCACAGAATATTTGTAGCTACTGTGAAATCTCCGTACTTACTGCAATATCGTAACATAGCCCTGTCAGTGTGACAGCAGCTGTCATGGATCTTAAGCTATATTTTACAGACTGTAATAACGATTAAAACCACAGACCTAAAAACATGATGACATTTTGGTCTTCTTGCAGTGCCAAGGCTCGTGCAAGTTCAAGGCTCGAGGTATCTTCCGTCGCAGTTAGTTCGCAAAGGTAAAAACCGGGCATTATTTAGTGCAAATTAAGCCCGCCTCAGCCGAATGGCCCACGAAGCGTTCGTTTTGCCCCGCAACAAATTCGGCCTGAATTGGCCTCCCTTCGCGGGCTGTTTATCCCCCCGGGCGTAGACTAGCTGGTGTAATAGAGGAATAGGTCAGATGCAGGAAACTATCGGCGGCTTATTTTCATCCTTTTAACAATCTGCAAAAACACATAGTCATAATAGTATACAAGGTGTTGATAGAATAGAATAGAATATAATTTAATCTCTTTAAACGAGCAATTCTTGTATATATATTTATATATAATCAGAATCTCGGAAACGGCTCCAACGATTTTCACGAAATTTTGTAGGCAGATGCTTTCGGGGGCGTTTAATTGATCTAACTAGGTTACATTTTTAGAAAACGTTGTTTTATCCGTGTTTTAAGCCAATTAAAATTTGCTATGATAACATACAGAGGTAAATTTCGCGTTTATCTGCAAGGTTGGGATAGTTCCGACGGGAAAACGGGCGACCCGTTTCGGGCCTATTTCAAGAGACCCGGTTCGAGTCATGATGTTTTTTCAAAGTTCTTTTTTTGTTGAAAAAGGATTATTTTAATTTTATATTACGTATTTTATTACGTAACTTTCCACTCTATCGGGTTAAGCATTTAGACAACTCGAAAGAGTCAAAATAAAAATGTTTATGACAGTTCGGCGGAGTAGGAGTATGAGATACCTACTGGGAAAAAAAGTCTAACAGTGTGACATAAGGTGGTGTGACATACCGAGAACAAAATGGCTAAATCTGACAACTCCATACGGTGGAGTCTTACGTACTAATTGACACGACATCGGCACGACTATAGCTGTGTCGCTCCCTTATTCTGTTTTTTGTATTCTACGCCCCAGAAAAGTAAAGTAACCGATTTGAATGCATACTCGTCCGTCAGTCAAAGCGATGCCGCGAGATTCGGGACTACTTTGGGCACTCTTTCTTGGTGGGGTGGTTCGGTACAGTTGACAGCAGCTTGACCTTTACGTTTTAGGGGTAGGTAAAGTAGCTTGTAACATAAGCCGCCAGTACATCCTTCTTCAAGTTGGCCTCGTGTGAGTCCAGCTTAAGCGTTCCAAAAATAGGAGGTCATCTCGACATTTGAACCAATATGCTCACCTTGTATCTCTTAATATTGCTTAGTTACACTTATAAGATTGTTAATATTAGGAACGATTATTTAGACGACAAAGATGTCTGGTGTTAAATAGTTGTTGTTGAACTTAAACTTTAATAGATGATTGATCTACTACTATCTTACTTTTGTATATTAATATTAGATGTATTCAGAGGGCAATAATTGTGTCCAGCGTTCAAAAAATTTGTGAGGAATATTTTTAATTTTTAAATGTTGTTAATTAAGCTAAAATTGCTTTGAAAAGAATAAATGTAGAGTTACTCTGTTAGATTTTTTCCACACAATCTATTTATTGTGAAAGTAACAACGTTCATAAGGTAAACAATTGATTTTATATGTTTATTTTATAGTTATATTTTAATTTTACTACTTTTTTTAAATTTACATGGAACTTATTTAGAATAAGATGCAATATTTAAATAATAATTTTGTTCTTATTATGGAAAGATATGTTAAACAGGGTTATTATGGGGAAAAGGCGCAAAAGATTGTGTTAAGATTGATATGCTGTGGACTGAACTGTGAACAGAAAAACTTCATTAATAGAAAGTCCACATTGAAAAAAAAACTAATTTCTAGGAATTATGAGAACATATTCAGCGTTATTATGTGGAGAAAAAAAAAAGGTAAAGGTCTCGTCTGACCAAAGTGGCCAGACGGACGCCCTCCGGCTGAGGAGTCCAATCAGCGTTATTATTATTAGTATTATTATTTATTAGCTACTCCTACAGTATCGAAATAGTGCCCTACTCGCATAATTGAATAAATCGCAATCTAGTCCAATTTTCTTTAGCGCAATGATGGCGAGAAATATTCCTCCAATCCTTCAACAACACCCGCTTCAATAAGCTTCAATAACTCTACAAACAAACCCGCCGCAGATTCGCCATCACCCCTCCGCGTGGCGGGGGTAAGCAGAAACTATAAATTGTTCTTTAATTACCCCACGGGCAGCGTCACATCATGGGCCGAGACAGTTTTATGACGATTTACGACGAACACCCAGCCCCTAGCGAGCTTCTACTTTACCAGCTAACCCTGACCTTCCCACCCTCTTCAAATTCCTTGGGAAATGGGAGCCCGAGGGTTTCCAGAAGGGCTCTAGAAGGGTCAAGGGTAACTGGCAGGAATCCGTCACCTTTACATTCAACAGGGGGGTTTTAAGGCACCAAGGTTGTTTATGGTAATGAAATCTGAGCGGGGTGACGGTTCGATGTGACGTTTGGAGTTTTTGTTGTACATACCCACTCTCTCCCGTTTTTAGGGTTATTTATTGGACGTGCGAGGGGGTAGTTCGAGAAAGTTCGGTAATGGCGTCTGCGATGACGCTTTTCTTGTGGGTTTTTGTTTTGGAAAAGCTTTCGGGGATAAATTAAGTCAAATTGTTTTAGATGGAGATCGGCAATGGCCGTCGATCGCTGGTGTACCGTCAGGATGAGAAAAGTAGGTTTATGGTTAGGTAAGGCTTAATTTTATAATTTGGACCAAAATATTTAAAGGTTTCCGAAAACAACTGAATACATGAAAAAAGAGATTAGTCATACAATTTTGGGTTTTTGCATTTTTTTAATTGTTTTTTGTTGAGTGAGATTAAAATAAATTAGGTACGGACTTGGTGAGAATTCAAGAAATATACAAAGCTATGTATAATAAATAATAGCTCTTCGCTGTCATTTGTCCCGTGTAGTAGTACAAAAAATACAAGCCATTTAAAACAGGTTGTCCATTCATGTCTTTGTGGCCTTATGTAGATCAACAACTAAACTAATATCAGCGATTTAACTAAAACTCAAATTCAAAAACCTTTCACTGTTCACATTTAAACAACAGATTCTGATAGAGTCGTATCGCTTTACCCTAAATCGCTTCCGCAGTGCAATTGTACAAATCGATGTTTATCGACCATAAAAGCCCCTGTAGACATAAAATCAAATCAGCAGTTTATCCGGGACACCTACATCACGATCAGGCGGAGCAGTGCTTGACACGTGTGATCATTGTGCTAGTGTAGCGCCCTCTACATTATATTATTGAAATAAGGGACAACCTAAAAACTTTTTTCAGTATCGATTAAATCGGCCTATCCACGCGTAAACATTGTATACAGTCTATACGTCTAACTGTAGGGCACATGACAGGCCTTCTCTCAGAGAGAGAGAGAGAGAGAGAGTATGGGCTTAATCACTACGGTGCCCACCGTGGATTGGCGATTTCAAGCACTGATTATTCTATAGATATGATATATAAATCTTTTTATAACAATCGATTTTAAATGATCACAAAGGCTAAGAAACATAGGTAGCGTTCAGTGCATGGACGGGTGACCGACTATGACTAACGCTAGTAGGATTTTTCCAAACGGTTCCGTGCTTCGCAAGGCACGTTAAGCAGTTGGTGCCGGCTGCCGTCGATAGATGGTAGTCGTTAAGCCGAGGCCCTTAGGGCGGCTTAAAACTTCTGACAGTAAGATCAGCCACTAGTCTTTCAAGCTTTCACTAATCCGGACTAGGCCCCCGTGGTGGAGTATGGCCTATACCTTCTTCAAGGAAGAGACCCGTGTCGCTCTGTGGGGGTAATGGGTTGATGATGATTATGATGATATGATAATGTAAATATTATAGTAATGTTTTTGATGACTTTCAATAAGCAAAAATGTATCAACCCATTATGTCCCCACCGTGGGGCACGGGTCTGAGGAAGGAATAGACCATACTATATCACGGGGCCCAATTTAATTTACTAAATTTCGTATTTTGTGCAATAAAGTGTAAAACCAAAATTAAACATTTCGCTAACTTTGAAGTAATGAAATATCTCTTTTAAATTTAAATTATTATGCATGAACAGATTTTAAGAAAAAAAAATAGTGTCAGCAAAAAAAAATTAAAAAAAGAGGTGACCCAAGTCCTGACTCCAAAAAAACATTACACTAAATAAACATTACTTGGATGGTTATCTAGGCAATTTGGTTCAGCGAAATTCAAGGCAGATTATTGCAAAGCTAGGAATTAATACCGAGCCCAAGACAGGAGGCATGAGGGTAACAAACGTTGACAATTAAGACACGGACTTAGCGGTTGAAAGATGTGGCCAGGATTTGCGATGCAAATCGCACTAGCCGCGGTTTAACTCCGCTGACGAGCCCTCGTTTATTTTGTGAGGTTTAACTATGCTTATTCTCCGATTATGCTCTAATATAAAATTCTTGCGAAGCAGGACGAAGCAGTGTGAGACTCGCTAGGAGCCTCGGCTGCCTGAGTGAACTTAAGCGACTACAACATAGGGCGCGTTCAGTACATGGATGGGTATGACTAACGCTACTGGCATTTTTCCGAGCGGTTCCGTGCTTCGCAAGGCACGTTAAGCTGTTGGTGCCGGCTGCCGTCTATAGGTGGCAGTCGTTAAGTCAAGTCAGAGGCCTTAGAGCGGCTTGTCACCTCTGACAGTAAGACCAGAAACTAGTCTTACAAGAGCAGCTTCCACCAATACGGACTTGGCCCCCGTGGTGGAGTATGGCCTTTGCCTTTGCGAAACATCGTTTGCTGGATCAGCTCTCTGTTCTCTGTAAAAACAAATTTGTTAGTGTCGGGTTACACACACGGCCGTTGGCCTAAGGTAAAACGTCTATATATGTATTTGACAACCTCTATAGCACAGTGGTAGCGCATCCGCCTACCATGCGAGAGGTCCCAGGTTCGAATCCCGGCTGGGGACAAAAAAACCCCAGGTCTGGGATGTTTAGATGTTTGTGATGTCGTTGTTTCTGGTTCCCACGACACAAGGACGAAACGAGAAAGGAATGCAATATTCAGTTCACTCTGGATTTTTAACTGTAGCAGTAGATAATAAAATAGCGTGGTCTTACAAATAGATCAATGAGTCGAATACTAGAAGAATTACACTTAGTGCGGCATTAGCAAGATCAACTAAATAATTATTGATATTATGGCATGCAAATAAAAGGCCGTTGTAAGTTATTATTCTTACAAAAAACTTACGCCAGATTACTATAAGATTGAAACAACTCTTGATAAGACCATACTAAGACCACTGTCAGGGTAAGTGCTCTTACAAAGTGCGGCCTTTTCGACACTTACAGACGTCTGAAAGAGTGATATAAGAGTTAGAAAAAGTTGGTCTTAAGATACTTCTAAGACAGATTTTTGCTAGTTGGGTTCATTCCCTCTCCCTTTATCAAGTCATCCTAAACTCCTCGAAAAGCTCATAGCACGCTTCGAAAAAAGAAGTAGTCCCGTTTGCGCACCCGCCTAAATAGCATCTGCACCAATAGCACCTGGCCTAGTCCAGATTGGGCACCTGTTGATATTTTTGGCAGAATAAATACATTTGAATTCACTAACATCACCTGCCAAAAATATCAATACGTGCCCAAACAGGACTAGGCCAGGTGCTATTTGTGCAGGTGCTATTTAGGCGGGTGCGCAAACTGGACTTCTTCCGAAAAAGAGCCCCGAATCGATGTCTCGCTTTATTATATGGTGGAAATTAAGCGAAAATTTACGAGGCGATAAAGCGAGGCGAACCAAATCAAAGTATCCGCGAGTTAGTCAAAATTCCGTGGCCGTAACTCATCGGCAATCACCCAAGTTGTTCCAGCGTGAATTTTTGGCAGCCATAACGTATATCAGAGCCGTCTATCCGTGTTCTTTGGTTTTGGGGGATTTTCAGATGAGCTTTATGATTATCGAGGGTTCGTTCTCTTAGGGTTCTTGCGAAAATATCTGGTCTTTACGAATGAAACGATGGTCAGAGTGGAGTTTTTTTTGTGCTGCCTTTTTCTCCTTCTTTAATTCTTTATTGCACAAAACAAAAATAGTGTAGGTACTGTCATTTTCTACCAGTCAACCCGCAGGAGGTCCAGGAGAGGCAAAAAATTATAAGCAGAATGTAAATTCTTTAAGTTGAAAAAAACTTTTGGTTTTTGATCATGACAATAAATGTTTAACTCGACCACAATGTTTAAGAAATGTGTGATTTTCATGCGGTAGGTAATATTTATAATACACCAACAAATTTTGATAACCGTTCCTCATTAATCGGTTGCCATATGACCTTAAAAGGGACAATTAAAAACCATTCTTTTGTTGAGCCGATTGACGCACCAAAAAGTTCTACAGGTACCTATTTTCTATCTTTGCAAGCAAAGTATCTTTGCTCCTATGCAATGATACTTTTCTAATCTTTTCTTTTTAATTAGCTTTTTTAAAACTAATCTTTGCCTATTAAATTTACATAAGATTTTAGCACCATAAAAATATTTAAAATTACGAAGAATAGCTAAAAATAAAAAAAATAGTAATAGTAATTAAAAAAAACAATACAATCACAACGTCTAAATCCTCCTTAAAGCCGAGGCGGCGATAACTTATCATCGAAAATCCACGTAGAGTCGAGCCTAATTGCCCCCAGTGGGAGCTAACTGCAACGTAACTTAAAATATCCTTAAGTTAAGTTAAGTTAAAATATTAAGATCCGCCCCGTAGATTTGATAAGCGCGGCCAGTCGCGCATTTAAGCGACTCCGCGTTTCCGTGGCAAACGACAATATGGGGCAGGGGTTGGCAACTGTCTGGCCTGCTTTTGAACCAAAACGTATAACTTATTAATCACGTATGTAACTTTTTAGTTTATTATTATTTAGTAACTAGCTACTCCAACAGTATTAATCCCAACAATTTTAATTTTAGTTTTTCAAATGTTTTTTAAGTAGTTTTTACTTATTCTAATTATCTATATTTCAGCGTGAAATACCTTAGCAGGAGTATAAATCTTTCAAAATTGAGTTTAGTAAAAATGAAATAGTTCATCAAACTTATATATGAAAGAATATTTTAGTAAACGTCTTAAATTACATTACATTGCTGATTTTATTGAACCTAAATTTAATTAGGTTAGCAATAGATGAAATTAACAATTCAAGTAGATTTAAAATTTCAATATTATTAGGAAATTAATTGTTACTTAAGTCCACTAAGGCATTTAAATTTTAACATTTCATCAGATTTTCCCTTAGTTCTTGTATTAGGACATTTTAAGAGCGGATTGTCTTTAAGAGTCTGATATCCGAATGTGAGCCTATCCTAAGGGTTTCACAATAATTGGATTGGATTAATCAGAGGAAAGATGAGTCAATAGATGCGGAGCCATCAAAACTGCGGGTTTCCTGACGGTGTTCTCGATTATAAAAGCTGTTGATATACCAACAGGTGCTAGATGCTAGGTAAGCCTACTACATAAGAAAAAATGTCCCTCTCCTTATACCATTCTAATGGGAATGAAGGTACCACTGCACGCGGTAAAAATAATATTATGACGCAGATGCTAAGGCCAAATTTAGTTTTAGAGGCACACCACCAAAAACATTTATTGAAAACCAACTAAAGAAAAGGTGACATCATGATTAACTGAAACATAATGCTGTTAGTATTCAGTTCGCCTTTGTGTTTTTATTTTTTATAAAAACACAAAGTTGCGTTAATGGCATACTGGCAGTCGTTAAGTCAAGTTAGAGGCCTTAGGGCGGCATAAAATCTTCTGACAGTAAGACCAGCCACTAGTCTTACAATCTTACAAAGCTCCACCAATCCGGAATAGGCCCCCGTGGCTTATACCTTCCTCAGGGAAGAGACCCGTGCTCCTCGGTGGGGACATAATGGGTTGATGATGATGAGTTTATTTTTAGCCTTCCGATAACTTTTTTCCAACTGCCCCTTATAAACATAGACCGAAAAATCAACAATTCACAATCTCTGCCTCCCCAGATAGGACTTCCGAGCCCCGAACTTTTCTGCAACAAGCAGAGGCCAACGGTAATTATAATAACTCACCCAATAATGAGCTCTCTGTGACTGCACCAAAGACGATTTTAAAAGTAACTTTTACTTTACACTGGCACAGTTATTAGCCCAGTCTCAGCGAATAATGATGCTCTGGTGACTCCGGTAGCTTTTAGAGACGTAACTTACTGTGATGATATGTTTAATTTATGCACGAAACCTTATGCACTTAAAACCAAATCTCTTTGATTCAGAGGCGTCGAAGAACCTACAACGATAGGTTCTTGGACATGTTCCTGAAAACCATCTCAGATTTTTTGTTGGTGTTCACTGAAAGGTCAGAAAGTGGTTATTTAAAAAAAATAAACAGCCAAAACGCTCTATACACATAAACACACAATCTCTCTTTCTCTCTCTCTCTAACACACACACACACACACACACACACACACACACACACACACACACATTTAAAATCATTACTAAAATGATTTCATTGAGTAGGTTAAAGATTTTTTTTTTACGTAGCCTCCATTTTTGTATCCCACTGCTGGGCAAAGCCACTATTATTACAACACTAATATTTCTAGTTGTGGAAGAGCGGTGTCTACTGCTACAGGTATTTTTACACTTACTGATACTGTCAATGTGTACGTACAGTCTAAGATGTAGTGGATAACGAAATAAAGAATTTTGTTTTTGTATAAGAATTCTAGACAAGTTTTTCGGACATACATAATACGTCACTCGGGCGGCAAAAGTCAAGCTCGTGGGCGCAGCGGACTCGCAATAAATATTAGAGACGTCTCAGACAAGACTGGGCTGCTACTTCGGAGTCTGTGGTTGCAAGAAATCTTATGTGGCTTCCACACTGCTCGCGAAGTTGACCGAGGTTATTAGGCGAATACGTCTCATACGCGGAGTATAATGGGTGACGAAGGAGTCCACTAGGATTGACGCTGGCGGGGCTGCAGAAGAATGCGGAAGCGTACCCGCGACCCCGCCGTAAAGCTTGAGAAGGAACATCATGGGGTTTGCCGGCAAGAGTCCGGCATAACCCTGTCGCAATCCCCAGCGACACGGAATCCATGAGGATTTCCCCATGTAAAAAACAAGGTTAGGCGAATACGGTAGGTCTGGAGAGGCACTTCGTCTTACTTCGTCCAACCTCGAGTGTGTTGCTACGCACTTCGGTCAACTTTCCCGAGTACTTTGTCGAGGAAATTCGCGAGTAGTCTGGAGGAGGCATTAAAGTAATATTGTCTTCATGTCATGAGCTCTGCCTAGGTAGTACGACGACGCGAGTTACGCGCCATAACGTCAAAAGTCGCGACTTTCCAGTACATTAACTGTCAAATTCTGACATTTTAGCCCACAAAACGCGTGACTCGCGTCATCGTACTATTGTACCTAAGCAGGTAGATAGATAGAGGAATTCGTTAGCCGTAAGAGGGTCTATGTGTACTATTTGTTTCTACAGAGATAGAGCTGTTTTTTTTAAAACTTTTTTACGCTTTTTCAGCTGACTTAGACTTTCAATTAAAAAATATAGCAGGTGTTGTTGCGGTGTTGCCATTTCATAAATATTTTTTTTCCATTTCGTTTTTCGATGCGACAGAGACGCTTACTCCGCTAAAAATGTGTTTTGAGACCCATTTACGGGTAACACATTCAAATACCACTTTATTGTGGTTACAAGAAATTTTAAATTAGGCGAGTAGAAATCGGGGTCATGTAATAGTGTTTTCAAATCGTGAGCGGTGCTAGATAGATACATAGGCTCTAATTATATGCGTCGGCGCGACCGAGCGGCCCGGCCGCTACACGACGAAATTACAAGCAATTGTGTGTAACGATTTATTTAAATAGCGGCGCGGTCGCGCCTTCGAGCGGCGTGGTCGCGCGGTCCGGCCGCTTCGGACGAGTTTTAACGTGTTCTCTGGTATCGGTGCATTTGAAGCGGACGGGACGCTCTTTCGTTGTTTGTGAGAACGTGTGGAGAGCGGAGACGCTCGGGCTGCTTCATAATAAATCAAAAAGCGACTTGGCCGCGGCCGCTGGAATCTGCGGCCAAACCGCTCGGCCGCGCGGACGCATATAATTAGAGCCTATGTATCTATCTAGCATCGCTCATGATTTGAACACTATTACATGACCCCGATTTCTACTCGCCTAATTTAAAATTTCTTGTAACCACAATAAACCAGGAGAATGAGTAGCGTGGAGCATAGAACAATGGACTCATAAGCGGGGGACTCAGGTTCGATTCCCAGCGCGGGCATGTATGTACCTATGACTTTTTTCTCTAAGTTATGTACATTTTGTGAAGTTGTAGTTGCAATACCACTCGCTAACGGTGAAAGAGAACATCGTGAAGAAAGCTGAGTGTCTGAGCTATCGTAATCAATACCTCAGCGCTTGAAATCGCCAGTTGGACACGCGTGTTGATTAAAGCCCATACTCTGTCACTGTGCCTGTGCTCTATGGGCGTATATAGGCTACTGACGTTGTAGGTACCTACAAATGGTTTCTACTTTAAGGAATTGCTGTTTTATTTTTTACGAACTTTCCATGAAAGGAAATTTTCTCGAACTTGCTCATAATTATATAATATTAGCTTTAAGTTGATTTGAGAAAAGATGGTCAGAGTGGAGTTTTTTTTTCGCTGCCTTTTTCTCCACTACAGACGGCCCCAAGGCAGCGGCTAACATTATACATAACTGTATGTACATTGACATTCAACAAGCAGAATGTAAATTCTTTACGTTGAAATAAAAAATTTTGATTTTGATTTGATTTTTGATTACGAATGCGACTTGTTCGCACAAAATTGCACACAATTTCTACTGAGTAAATATAAACTGAATAAAAATAGCTCTCAACCATTCGCCTGCATGAGCTTCTTTGGGTACAGCCTGGAACTACGTAGTGTTGACTGCTTTGAGAAGCTAATCATATGAGACCGCATGGAAGGTAAGAAAAGTAAAGAACGATGGCAATCAAAATTAATCCGTTCCGATTCCGTACTATTAGAAACGACAAAAAAAAATTTTTCTGTTGTTTGATGGGAGCCCAAATTTTCATTTTATTCTGTTTTTTAGTATTTGTTTTGTAGCACCAACAGAAATACATCATCTGTGAACATTTCAACTGTCTGACTAACACAATTTATGATATACAGCCTGCTGACAGACGGACGGACGGGCAACGGAGTCGCAGTAATGTGCAGTCATAATAATAATACAATTGCAATAATAATAAGCAATCGGCAAGAAAAAAGTCTGTTTTATCCTTTGGGTCCGAAAACGTAATAAAAAAATTACAATCGCCTGTAAGCAGGGACAATTTCTTCCTCCCATCTCTCGAATGTCACGTAGCACAACAAAATTGAGTAGCCGCCCGAACTGTGTCAGGCGGCCGCCCTAATTTACTGCTCGTAATTAGGAGTTTGCACTTTGCCAAAACGATTTCGACGCTCGATAATGCCATTTGGTTGATTAAATGTTGTTTTTTATCGATGCCCGACTTTGTCACGCCGTTTCCGTATGATGTGGAAGGATGCAGTTCAGTAGGTATGACTACAAGAGTGTTGTGTGATTTCAAGCGCTTAAATGTCGTCATTCATTCATCATCCACCCATTATTATGTCCCCACCAAGGTGCACGGGTCTCTTCCCTGACGAAGGTATAGATCATACTCCACCACGGGGGCCAAGTCCGAATTGATGGAGGTTGGTAAGAGTTTTTTGAACTAACACTAAGTAAATAAGTAAGTTGATCCAAACCAAAAATTTACTGCTTGTAAGACTAGTGACTGGTCTTACTGTCAGAAGTTTTCAAGCCGCCCTAAGGCCTCTGACTTTGCTTAACGACTGCCATCTATCGACGGCAGCCAGCGTCAACTGATTAACGTGCCTTGCTAAGCACGTAACCGCTCGAAAAAATACCACTAGCGTTAGTCATAGAACGGTCACCCATCCATGCACGAACGTGCCCTATGTTGCTCAATCTTCGTGATCGCTTAAGATCACTCAGGCGGCCGGGGCTACGAGCGATTCGAGAAAGAAAAGTATTGTTGTAAAAAACATCTTCATTTTCTTCTTAAAAAAAAAAGTTTTGGAATTTAGCGTGTTCTAGAAATCATAGCATGTTATTTTGGCTAGTTTTTTACATTTTGATTAAAAAAAAAATCATCGTTGAGGTCAGCTTACTCAAATGCATATTAATATAAAGTTACACTAATAACGCACAACATGGCAAGCACAGGCAATTGCATTTTTTGGTTTATTTTGGATGCATGAATTAAAGAAAAAAAAAGGTATTGTGTCCAAGGTACAACGTACCTGTTTTACCTTGGCCAGTGCCCTGTGTACCTAGGACATAAAGTCATTTTACATATGTACATAGGTACCGCAAAATTCTGCGGAACAGAAACAGAAGCACGAATGCGGCGTTAATTTTTAAAGTGCTGCGTCAGCCAGTTACGTTTTAAACAAAATACAATGTCAATTTGCAGGATAACCTCCGTTTTAGACTGGGAAGCGCTTTTACCGTATTCATAAGGCTGGACATTCACTGACTCTAGTGTCGGAAATTAAAGGTGCCCTTACCGATGTCGTCAATGAACTAACATCTTCGTAAGCACTAGACATTATTAACTTTATTTCGGATACACTTACTTAACTTTTGCTCACTCGTCGAAAAGTCTTACTTCCGTCAAAAAGACAAGTCACTTTTTCTGTTGTAGCACTCGTCTTTATTATGTCATAAACATAAACATAAACATTTACATAAACATTCACATACATTGCTTCTGGCCCCACACTAGGATACCCTGTGTCGTGGGAACCAGAAACAGCGACGTCACAAACATGTAAACATCCAAGACCTGGAGTTTTTTTTTTCTCCCCAGCCGGGAGTCTGACAGCCAGTCATAATGCTATTTTTGTGTCTTTGTCTGTCTCTAAATAAAGTTTTATCTTTGTGTTATGTATAGTCATTTTATATTATAGTGTTATAATAGAAATAAATGTTTTTCACTTTCACTTTCAAAGTAGTAAAAATTTTTTTTTTTGACACTGTCTTTATCTGCCATCAGTTCTTAAGCCGTAATTCGATTTTCTGTCTGTTTTCGTGTTTCGAGGGGTATCTCAGCAGATACTCTCCTCACCCGTCGTTCAAGAGTCCTGCCTTTTATTGATGCCTCTGGTCCAGTGCTTTTTTGTCTTTTCGTCTTTCTTTGTCTTTAAGGTTATCTTTTTTCTTTAATGTGTCTTGTTGGTACAATAAATGTTTTTCTTTTTCTAATGTTAAAAAGTTAAAAAAAATTTTGGTCGTCTTATTGCTTAGAGAAATGTACAATTAGTTACAACATAATAAGGTTACCTTAGTTTCTACTTTTTAATAAAGATTTTTTTAGTCATTAATTTATTATAGTAAAGTAAAAGTGTTATGTTTGTTTTCGTCTTTGCAATGTAAATTATTTTTGAAAATTTTATTTCTTGCAGCAACAACTCTCGCCAACTCAGTTTAAAAGAAAACATCGTGAGGACACCCGAGTGGCTCAGGTGTTCACACACCGAAACGCTTGAAATTACTAATCCGCGGTGGTAAATCAGTAAAATATAGTTTTCCGACATTCCGATTCCTGGCAACAGCTGAATGAGGCTAGCCAAGGAGTGCACCAGTGGCCCAATGGACGACAGCGCAGTGGACGAATGCGAGCTGATTGAACTCTGATGAAGGGTTTTCATCCTTAGTGCGCGGTTTCCGATACACTCACCACCCTGTCTGCAAATACCCTTAGCGAATAAAGAGCATGCGCGTCGCCGACGGTCGTACAAAGCAATTAGACGTATAAATAAATTCCCTCCGCAAGCGACAGATGGCGCTAAAAGCGGCCACCATCTTTGTTTCGCCCGTATTCACAGTCATAGGTGATCTCCTAAATAACCGTGTTAATTGTAAATTGTTTATTGCTTATGATGATTGTACATTATAACGGCTTCAGACAACATTTGCAGTACATTATAATTATGAAACACACTATAGACGGTAAAATGATTTTTCAAAATGCGATGTTTTCTAAGCACGTGGAAAAAAATACCTTTTATTTATTTATTTGCGATTAAAACTACCTATATACGGATTATATCTACATATCACACTAATATTATAAACGTGAAAGTTTGTATGTGTGTTTATATGTTTGTCAGTCTTTAGCGCTGAAACGGCTGGACGGATTTTAATAAAATTTGGTATGGAGTTAGCCGATACCCTGGATTAAAACATAGGCTACGTTTTACCGCGGGGAAATATCTTATTCCTACGGGAAAATCGATGAACCGCGGGTAACACCGCGGGGCACAGCTAGTATCTACATAAGAAGGAGAACTACATTAAAAATACCTATAAGCTGTAGGTATACTCAGTAAAGTTAGAAATGATTTCAATGACCAGAAGCACAATTCCTTGTGATGATTGAAGTGATATGACTAGTAGTAAAGATTAGTAGTAAAAATACATTCAATTACACCATTTGCCTTCAAATTCAATTACACCACTGTCTCGGAGGGATAATTAGTGGGCAAAGCTTATCTTTTGACAAAATCTTTGATTTCACTATCTCCTTTATTCATTCGCTGACTAATCTAACTATTTATACTATGTATAAATGGTTGGCCTTATATAACTTATCACGAACAAAAAAAAAACATTATCTCCCGAATTGCCTCCAGACTCTAATGCGCCAACAGATAAAATATTACGAAACACATGCATGTAATTAGAAAGCAGGTAGGACGGCTATTAAGTTTTCCCACCAAAACGCCAGCGGCCATCTTGCGCCGCCATCTTGCCGGACCACGTGACCGCAGCGCGGGTGCAAATTATTGTCTCCTTCCGTTGCCAGAAAGAATACAGATAGTCCATTTAATTTTAAATAACCCCAAGCAACTTGTGTCGTAAGGGTTGTAGTTGTAGGTGGTTGTAATTCGTTGCAAGTAGCCTCGTAAGGCCCGACCTTGAAAAAAACAATGGTTTTCATACTTTTTTTAGTATATTGGGCCTTACGAGGGTAGGGGTCCCGATTCTGTTAGTGCATTATAGTTCAATGACAGTTACATGGCCGGGTTACGTGACATGTTTTTTTAATTCCATTGACGCGTAGACCTACGAATACGCACGTGCGCGTCGATTGCAAGCTACAATGAAATGAAATCAACGCGTTCATACAGTTGTCATTGTACTGCAATCCCTATGTCACTAGGCTGGGCCGTCGTTGTATGGATTTTTTTTTAAAGATATCTTAGTGAAAGGGGTCTCAAAAGTTGCGTAGCACTATAACTAATATAACCTCATTTTTTATTTACAGATACAAAACTACTTTTGGCCCTCTACCGGAGCTTAAAGTTTGTATATAAGTGTCGTTTTTTCATTAAATTAATAAATGAAAATTTCATCGCAATAGGTAGAAGGCAAGCTCACAATTATAACGGATACAAAAATCACATTAACACCCCTTTCATAATCCAATTCGGATAAAGTTTGACGGCCCTGCCTACTATGTCACGGATCACATACAATGTTTAACATAATAATATAAAAGGATTAAATAAATAAATAAATTTGAATAAAAAACACTATCCGGTATCTTGATAACTGTACGAACTATTTAAAAATGAAATCAATTGAATTTGTTTTTGTCGTTGAGTTGTGCACAATTTCTTCGCCCTCTGCGTAGTAGGTACAGTCGACAGCACGTCAACCTTCACATTTTTGTTGCAAAATCGCCACTAATGCAACGGGGTAGAGTGCCTGGGTGTATAGGATGATGTACTGTTCAAAATATAAAAATACACCATTAATACAAAACAATCACAGTTTTATATCTACCACAACAAGCTTCAGATTAATACATTCAGAGTGAGCTCCATGATTCAATGTTTAATTATAATTATATAAATAATTATTTATTGAGTCATCATCATCATCAGCTCACTTCTGCCCACTGATGTATAGACTTTTTTCCCATCACGCCATACTTTGCGGTCTTTCGCCATCCGTATTTATTGAATACTGAAGTCAAATTTCTTATACACTGTTATGTTATAGATACCTCCGTATCGACCAAATAGGGAATATACAGTTTTGCTGCCAAAAAATTAAATCCGAATCTGAATCTTTTAACAAATTGCAAGATAAAAAGTACCTGAAACCGGCGTGCCTCCATGCAACGACTAATGAATGTCAATGAAGCGAAAGTGATCTGTCATGATCGTGGCAGCCGGCACCAACTGCTTAACGTGCTATGCCTTAGAGTAGCTATAAAAGTAGCAATATATTTGGTTGATAGATACTTGGTGATTCCGATAACTTAAAATTTAATCGTCACATCAAATAACAATGTAGCTTAGAGCCAGTTTCTGAATTGAGAATTTCGCTAAGTAACTACTTAAATGTAGTACTGGATAGTCAAGATTTTCAATAAAAGAGCGTGACAGAACGTTACTTAAGTATCACTTAGGGCCGGTTCCTAATTGAGAATTTCACTAAGTAAATACTTTAAGTAACGTTCTGTCACTCTCTTTTCTGAGAAATTTGACGAGACAGCACTACAGTTGAGTAGTTACTTAGCGAAATTCTCAATTCAGAAACTGGCTCTTAGTCCTTGCGCTCTTCGATAATTTTTTCACCTGAACTTCGTCCATTGCTTGAATTCAAGGCAGGTATTCTGTTTGATTGTAAAGTATTTTATCTGCTTTTGTATGCGCTTGCTTACGTAAGTCGTAATATTTGTTAAATTAATTTCCGACCATCGCGTTTTCCTCTTTATCTCTTGCCTAATCGCTGTCTTAGTTGTTTGTTGAGGCACGATTATAACAAGTCGATTGGGCTTCAATTCTTAGTACTTATAATAATAATACTTTCTTGTACAGGAAACATTGCATAGAACATTACATGAAACAACATGTACAAAGGCGAGCTTTTCTTTGTAAGAGATTTTGTCCAGCAAAACTTGGAGAGTCGGAGCAGTGGTAAAAAATGGGTCTATACGCTGTATACATATGATACATACAATGTACAAAATTGAGGTCATGAAAGCCAGAGTGGCCTATACTTTTTTCAATACCTATCCGAAAATAAATTAATGAATAAGATACCTAGGGTTAACAAAATCGCTTAAAGATTACATAAAAAGTGCGTAAGACGGCAAAAAATTATGACATAAATTGATTTACAAAACTTATTGATTGATTGAAAAAAGTCAAGTATAGATAAATGGATTATATGTAGTCACATAATCTACAAAATCCTTAACAATAACCTACTTCAGAAAATAAATACACTGCAGATATAGTGGTTGTTGAAAATAAGTGCTGGTAAATGATTTTACTGAGCCTGAAACCCCGAGCTGTTTTTTGACTGCCGACTAGTTTTGTATTTAACTAACATAACATCACCAATCCAAATCTCTAGGCGATTAGGACTAGACTGTCTGAAACATTATCCAAAATTTTTGAACTAAAGCTTTCGTAAGCATTATTAACTTTATTCTGCATAAATTTATTTGTTTTTTTGTCGGACGAGACGATTGGTCGTCGGTTAGTCAACGACGAGCAAATGACGTCGTGAGGTCCGTCTGTAACCATGATTATTTAAGCTATGTGAATCAGAGCGAAACGGTCGGTCGGACTCTTCCGTCGAAAAATCAAGTATGTGTATCCCGAATAAAATTGATAATTAAATCAGAAATTTATTACAAAGTAAAGAATTTACATTCTGTTTGTAGAATGTCAATGTACTTATAATATTAATGTTAGACGCTGCCTTGGGGCCGAATGTAGTGGAGAAAACAGCAGAGAAAAAAAAACCTCATTAATGTATCCTCTTAAGTCCTGACCTTGAAAATACATTTACATTTACATACAGGAACATACATTGCTTCTAGCCCCACACTAGGATACCCTGTATCGTGGGAACCAGAAACAGCGACGTCACGAACATATAAACATCGAAGGCCTGGGGTTTTTCTTTCTATAACTAAATGTAATCTAATCTTCGCGAATCCGAATATAATGGTGACGATACGCGCGGACAATTAAACGAGAAGTCAAGTTAATAGTTTAGGCTCGCGTTAAAGCCAGTTTATTCTTTACGACGCAAGACTAGAGTTAATTGTGTAAACCCTCGTCCGGTCCAGTTTTACGAACCATGTAGGTGGACACTTCATTTGGACAAAACAGGGTGTTTTCAAATTAAAGTACTTATGTTGCCTCTAATGGCTAGTTGAACCGCACGTAGCCCCGGCTGCCTGAGTGGTCTTAAACGAACACGAAGGTTAAGCGACATAGGGCGCGTTCAGTGCATGGATGGTGACCATTTATGACTAACTCTAGTGGCATTTTTCCGAGTGGTTCCGTGCTTCGCAAGGCATGTTAAGCAGTTGGTGCCGGCTGCCGTCAATAAATGGCAGTCGTTAAGCCAAGTCAGAGGCATTAGAGCGGCTTTAAAACTTCTGACAGTAAGACCAGCCACTAGTCCTACAAGCCTCCACCAATCCGGACTTGGCCCTCGTGGTGGAGTATGGCCTATAACTTCCTCAGGGAAGAGACCTGTGCCCCTCAGTGGGGACATAATGGGTTGATGATGATGATGAAGACAAATCAGAGGCCTTAGGGGCGGCTTGAAAACTTCTTATAGTAAAACCAGCCACTAGTCTTACAAGCCTCCACCAATCCGGACTCAGCCTCCGTGGTGGAGTATGGCCTATACCTTCCTCAGGGAAGAGTCCCGTGCCCCTCGGTGGGGACATAATGAGTTGATGACGTCGAGTCTTCACATCGCCAATCCCAGAGAGTCTAAAGACGAAAGTCTTCAATCAGTGCGTCCTAATATACGGTGCCAAAACGTGGACACTCACGGTGAGGCTGGTCCACAAATTTAAAGTCACTCAGCGTGCTATGGAAAGGGCTATGCTCGGGGTTTGTCTGAAAGATCGAATTCGAAACGAAGTAATCCGACAGAGAACCAAAGTCGCCGACATAGCCCACCGAATTAGCATGCTGAAGTGGCAGTGGGCCGGCCATATAACCCGATGGGGTCGACGAGTTCTTGAGTGGAGACCGAGGATCGGTAAACGTAGTGTAGAACGTCCTCATACTCGGTGGGGCGATGATCTTCGCAAGGCGGCTGGCAAGAACTGGATGAGAATAGCCGAGGACCGTGCTCAGTGACGTGCAATGGGAGAGGCCTATGTCCAGCAGTGGACAAGCATAGGCTGATGATGATGATGAACTTATTGTGAATAAATCTTATATCAATAAACCAATTTCAATTTCAATATCAATGGACACCCTGTAAAGCAAACATCAGAGCATAAAATTAAATTTATATGACAAACTATTGCTTAAAATTCAAATAGTACGTGCGAAATCTTCTGCGACCGTTGTAGTATTGACCACCCGGGGTCCACCCGTTTTGGGGGGGTGAGGGGGTGCTGGATGAGTCCACTTTCTGTATTCGTGGACGGAACAACTATCAACAGTAGAACATCTCCTTGTAAGTGACCGAGAATACCGCAGTATTTGACTCACCTCCTGCAGGAGGTGACTGTTGAGGTGAGGTTGACTGGTAAGAAATGCCTTTTGCCCAAAGGTCTTGGATGTTTACATGTATGTGATGTCGATTTTACTGATTCCTATGACACAGGCTACCCCAGTGTTGGGCTAGAAGCAATATATGTGCCTGTATGTAAATGTTTATGTTTAATAGTAATAGGTACATTTTGTTCGTATGTTTGTAACTTTGCAAGTAGGGGTAATCTCCGAAGGTAATGATCCGATTTCAAAAATTCTTACACATATCAATATTTAGAATGGACCATTGGAGTGGACGTAATAGTTTATTGGTTAGTCGCGGGCTCTGCTATTCTTAAATAAAGATGTAGTTTTTGGTTAGTATCTGTTCATATTATGTCACTTATGGCTAACCATCGGTCTCTGCATTGATAACTTCACTAAGTAAAACCTTAATACCGATCTCTATATTATGGTAGGCTTAAGTACGTAGGGAAGAGTTCCTATAGGCCACTATGAGCTAGCGTCGATGAACTGCCCCAAAACGCCCGAAATCTCAAATGACCCCATTTCAACCCGTCCAAAGTTCTAGAAGATTCGGCTCTTAAAAGGGCGTACAGAGCAGTCCTTCTGTGTCATTTGTCTAGTGAATCGTGTGAGGAAACAATAATTGTGATATAGGGGGCCCGCGCGACCCTCCTAATGGCTTTAATAAAGGTACGAATTTACGTCACGCCGTATTTATGATTTTGTTTCGATAAATTTAATTAAAATTTTAGTGCCGCTTATGGCCGCGGACGTGGTTGCGTGGCTGGAGGTGGCCGCCGGGGTTTATTTATTTCATTTTGCTTGCTAAGCATATAAGACAGCTTACCGAGCTTTGTGCATCAAGCCACTAGTGGGTTAGTATGTACACCTTTCAGAAGACACTGATTATTTTTGCATTTTTACTGGCGTTTTTTTTAAAGACATTCCAGAACATTCCTTATGTATCATCAACAAGCCTTTGTGTCCCCACCGAGTGGCACGGGTCTCTTCCCTGATTCCTTATGTATATTCCACGTTTTTTTTTTGTAATCATTAAATCACCCTGGGACTACTTTCAATATATTTTGTGAATCATGTACAATAACTGAAACTGAAGGATTGGCCCCAATACGACTTTATTTCTGCTGCCTATTGAAGAGTTCCGTTCTCTATTTCTGAAAGTGTACATCAAATCTTTATAAACTTAAATGGGACGCTGTTATAGAATCGATCAAAAAAGCAATCGTCGAAATCGGGTAACATATGAAGAACTTATGCAAACAACATAGTCAAAAAAGAAAAAGATAGGGTACGATCTATTCTATTCTAGGGATAGATAAGAAAAGCGTCGAATTGAGACCTTCCTACTTTTTGGAAATCTTTAAAAATATAATATTTTTTTTCCTCAGCGCCAGGTTATTTTTAATTTCCACACATTCGTAGTTTGATTGGTATAATTCACAAACGACATGCCTGATCTCAATGACACTTTACCAAAACGTTAAGAAGATAAAAGCCAAAACTTTTATTCTTACAATGTTTGAGAATAGGTAACAGAACAAAAATGAAATTAAAGCCTCCAAAGGCTGTTATAGAAAACTAGCTGACCGCGCAAACGTTGTTTTGCCAGATAGGGGTATGAAAAATAAATAACAACCTATTCTCAGACCTATTGATCATACATATAAAATGTCAATTTCACGCTGTTTTGCCAGATAGGGGTATGAAAAATAGTTAACAACCTATTCTCAGACCTATCGATCATACATATAAAGTTTCATCAAAATAGCCCATGCCGTTTCGGAGGAGTATGCGTACTCGTATTAACAAGGTGAGTGGTGACACAAAAATTTTATATATTAAAGAGAAGATATATTATTCTAAGGGCTATCATTCCTTTTTGATGAGTTTATTTCGACGTAGCGTGGGCAGCCCCTCACCAGATGGTTTGGTAATGGTCTGATGACTTAGTTACGGTGGTGTTGGATGCATGATTAAAATCGCCAATCCATGGTAGGCACGCGGGGTGATTAATCACCACCATGATGGGGTTAAGCCTATACTCTCTCTCTGAGAGAAAGCCTCGGCTCTGTAATGGTACGTACAGTCTGTTAGCTTTTAGAATATACCTCGGCTGAACAATCAAAAACCGATTATATTGCAATAAGGTAAGGTTTATTTTGTGGTGTTACTTATAACTTTACATAACTCAAAATAGTGAAGAAAAGTTTTATACAGAGCAGGAAGTAGTATTACACTCGCTCGTGAGCATTTCAGCGAAAACCGAAGCCTACTCTAGAGCCCGTGGTATATTCTAAAAGCTAACAGACTGTATGAAGGTAGCTTAGGAAAGGGAAAAACGTAACCACAGATTGATTAAACCGCTCCTGATTAGTATATTAGAAGAAGCGTGCTTTATGGCTGACCTCTGCGTTATGCTCGTGAACAGGTGCCGTCCGTGTGTCTGGCCGCAATATTGTTGTTTCTTTACTTTTGTAAGAATATTAAATAGTGTTTGACAGTGCAAGTTTTCCCTGCACTCATGGGTCTTGAACTTCATAGGATGGATGGATGGATGGATCTTCAGACCAGCTTGTATTAAATTTAGGGTCATTTGAGAAAATATGGTCAGAGTAGAGTTTGTTTTCACTGCCTTTTTCTCCACTACATTCGGCCCTAACGCAGTGGCTAGCATTCACATTATAGTTAAGTAGTACATTGACAAACAGAATCTAAATTCTTTATGAGGAAATCTATATTAATCATTTCGTTCGGGTCTACGGTAGACTCGAACGATATGCACACCAAATGAAAGAGCGTAATAAAATAGTTGATCTGAGTCGACAACATATGGGCCGAAAATTCGTATTATCGAGCAGCATCAATATAAAAATTATTAAATTCAACAATGGCGTTGCTAAGTAAACATGTCAATGTCATCATTGTTGTGTTAGTGTCACAAGTTTTCATTGTGAACTGTTATGGCCGGTTTACATTATTTTAGTGTTTAGGAGAGTGCTATTATACAATTAGAGAGGCAAGTGCATTAGTACGTTACTAGACGTTCGAGTGAACGTTTATATTTCTTCCAGTAGAGTGTCACTTCGTCGACGTCGCGAAATATGAGCTATCCTACTCAAAATACTATGAGTTTTAATGGAACACATAAGTAAGTTTGATAATTCGAGTTATTGAAAACAACACGCCCCGTCACGGATCACTTGCGCACTCTCCTAAAGTTCTCACTAAATTTTTTTTTTATACACAGATAAATAACGAGGATAGTAACGCGCTGAGGTGTTACTGGATGGAACAATAGAAACCAATTCTATTTTGATTCTAATTGAAAGGCAACTAGAACCGTACTATACCGTAAAACGTACTAAAGCAAGTGGCGCTTACACGTTTCTACAAAAGCACTCTCCTTAAGAAAGAAAGAAAGAAATAAAGAAAGAAAGAAAGAAAGAAAGAAAGAAAGAAAGAAAAAAAGAAAATTTATTTATTTGATACTAAAAACAAAACAAAAAAGCACACACACAGAGTGCGTACAATAATAAAAAAAATAACACAGAAAGCATAAAAAGCGTAAAAATAAATAAACTGTGCAACATGAAAATAATAATAAACTACATTAAAGGTTGAGCCCCCAAAATGGGCCCGATTCAGCATAATGTTGCAACAGAGTGTAAAGTAAAGCACTCTCCTAAACACTAAGATAATCTAAACCGGCCCTTTGATCTAATTTGTTAACTCCATGGTGTGTGGAATACCGTAGCATCCAAGAAGGTTATTATAATCTGTGCCAACTAAGAAGGTGTAGTAAGTAATCTGTGGTGTTTTTCATTGGCGGGAAGACAATAATTGACATTGAGTTTTGGAAGGGTCTGAAAAATAATTGAAAAAGGAAATCAAAGTCATAAATTGATCTTTATTGTTTTGTTTATTTAGGTACCAATAAACTTATTGAAATGAAAAAGCCACTAGATAAGAAAAATACCAAAAATTAAAATGATGAAGAAAAACATGTGGTCAATACAAAACTAAAAGCTGTAAAGCCAAAGAGAGGGAGCTGTTTTTAGTTGATTAGCCAAGTGGATTCTACGTCTCATTGAATACGTCATTAGATTCACTAGCTGTTAAGTTTATGAAGGAAGCTCATTTAGTTAGTAATTTGTGATGAGGTACCCATGACAAAGTTATGATAAGTATCCGATTTTCGCCTTGCATTCATTCCTTCGTGAGTAGCCAGAACATGTCCAAAAGAGCAAGATTGGCTATCCGTAATAGTGTGCTGGTTGAAATACTGACGTAAGCATGGTAGCGAGATTTGGGTATGGCAGAAGAATCATGAAAGTAGGATTAGTGCAGTACAAATGAGATCCTTAAGAAATATGTGTGGTGTTACTTTGAATGACAGAATACGCAATAGTGTGATCAGAGACCGAGGATGTAGAGAAAGAGGATGTAGTGAGTGACTAGAATTGAAAAAAAGGAATGTTGCGTTGGTTTGGAGCTGTGGAGAGGATGAACGAAGAAAGACTGACAAAGAAAATATATCGAGATAATGTGAGTGGAAGGGCCGGTAAGGGACGCCCCAGTTGGACATACTTCGACCAAATAGGGGATGTATTAATGAATGAATGAATGAAAATTCTTTATTGCACTATAAAAATTATGTACATAGGCGAGCTTAATACTAAAAAGTATTTTCTTCCAGCTAACCTTTGTTGATGAGGATAATTGATGGGGTAGTGCCGGAAGATATTTATTAGAAAGAGGTTGTAAATTATATAAACATGATACCTACACATATTAAACAACATAAAATATACATAATATACCTATAATAAATACTATAGATACTAAGGATACAAAATAATTTACCATACTACTTAAACTATTACTTGATAGCAAATATATAGATAATATAATAGAAATACAATATAATACAAACTACATAATAAAATAAAATCAAACTGGGTTTTTCTGAAGACCAAAGTAGTGCATATGAATTCTATCTTTAAACACTTGGACTGACGGTGCCTGGCGTATGTATAGAGGTAGCGCATTCCACAAGCGAACCGCTGTCACTGTGAAGGAATTTGAATAGCCCGCCGTATCATGCACGGGAGTGTCTAGGAGAAGATCTTTGCATGGGCGCTGAAGACGTCCATGCGCGCCACGGGGAGCGAAACGTTCTCGGAGGTACTGGGGGGAGGAAGGGTCATGTAAGATGCCATACAGAAGCGTTACGATGTGAGCATTCCTGCGGGAGCGGATATTTAGCCAATTAAGCTGAGTGCGAGATTGGGAAATGTGGTCATATTTACGGAGGCCGAAGATGTAACGGATGCAAACGTTGAGAAGACGTTCCAATTTGTCCAGCAGTTGCTCAGTGAGGTCGGGATAACACACATCTGCATAGTCAATAACTGGAAGAAGTAGAGCGTTGACCAACGCAACCTTGGCGGAGTACGGCAGGAACTTCTGCATACGTTTAAGCGAATGCATGGATGCGAAGATTTTCCTACTTACCTCAGCAACAGGTTTTTCCCATGAGAGATTGTCTTGTATGTGTAGACCCAGATTTTTCACCTCCCTGCAGTAAGTTATGGCGGTACCATTGTAGCATTGTATTAGCAAAGGGCAAGATTAAAAGTACCCAAAGCCGATGTGGGTACATGCAAAGACTAATGGATGTCGATGAAGCGAAAGTGATTTGTCAGGATAGTGGCAGGTGACAGTCCGTGGTTTCTGCCTACCCCTCTGGGATACAGGTGTGAGCTTATATATCTGAATGTATTAAGGCATTTATATCTACTGGTGGTTGATAAATACAGAGGCGTCACCATATAAAAAAACATAGTGGAATATTATTTTGCGTCTACATTTTACCCGAGCGAAGCCGGGTTTTCGTCTAGTAAAATAATAATTCTGATAATTAATAAGACCGTTAGAATTTCAATGGAGTTTCAAACATTATTCACGAAACCTCCATATTTTTAGGCTGTCATCACAAAAACGACGAGATCAGCGGTCAATAAATGCGACGCACGATGCCCGCTGTTTCCGCAGCAATATCGGTAATGAACAGCCTGTATAAGTCTCACACTGCACTGGGAGATATGCTGTGATACCAAAATATATAAATTATTGGGTCGAACAATTGACTCAGAAGCGAGGACCTGGATGGTTTCATTCCCCGTGCGGGCATAAACCTTTGTCTATTTTCAAATACATCTGCGGATTTGTAGGTGCAACCATCATCATCATCATCAACCCATTATGTCCCCACCGAGAGGCACGGGTCTCTTCCCTGAGGAAGGTATAGGCTATAATTCACCACAGGGCCACGGGATTGGTGGATGCTTGTAAGACTAGTGGCTGGTCTTAATGACAGAAATTTTCAAGCCACCCTAAGGCCTTTGACTTGGCTTAACGACTGCCATCTATCGACAGCAGCCGGCACCAACTGCTTGACCTGCCTTGCGAAGCACGGAACCGCTCGGCAAAATGCCACTAGCGTTAGTGATAGAACGGTCACCCATCCATTCACTGAACGCACCTTATGTTGCTTAATCTTCGTGATCGTTTTACATCACTCAGGCAGCCGCCCGGGCTACAAGCGATTTGAGTGCAATTCCATACTCTAATTATGAAGGAAAAAAATGTAAGGAAACCCACGGCTTTGATAGCTCCGCACGTATTGATTTGTCTTTCCTGTGCCTGTGGGGCTAACTCAGCTGCAGTCAGGGCGGTATTTTTTTTTAATGGTTCTGTCGTCATCATAAAATAGAGTCTGTATTTACTCTTTTTTTTTTAATGAAACTCAAGAATTATTATAAAATTTTGACATGATTTGTCAGAAGTTCGTACCTATACCTGTACTTTAAAAAGTAGCGTCTATTTTAAATTAAAGAAATTTCTATAAATCTGGGACAGCACAAAACATTTGTTGCAAGAATATCACATTAACACATTAAAATTAACATTGTATGTACTCGTATAAGTTGTAAATCAGTTGTAAATATAGACAAACACAAAAACACTAATTACAAGAATATTACAAAGTACTCGTCACAGATCATAATATTGTTACGGGCTAGGGTTCTGGATTTGGATGTAAAACGCCAATGACAACTTCTTAGGATTTATTCACGCAGGGTCTGGTCTGCAGGTCTTCACGACACGAAGTCCACACGTAGAATCCAATCGCACGCAGGTCCAATCGAAGTCCAATAGTATCGCTGAGGTCGTAGGTTATCGCTCGTATCGCAGGTATGTTCGCTCGAAGTTCACTCTTCGCTATTCCAAACGGAACTGACAGCGCGCCGCGGCGGCCGCTATTTATATCCGGCGGCAAGGGTTCTAGAACATTCCCGTACCTACGTCGCTCGAACAGTAACCCATGCAAAGAGTTTTGAACCTTACGCTAGTGGACATACGAGTCATTATTGCTTGCAGCGTTTATTGTTTACTAAAACGCAGCATGCGGCGACTATTCGATAGGCTTCTAGAAGGCTCTATTCTAGATGGTTCGGGATAGCACCGCGACAATATCACGTAGGTATATGTTTCTGGAATTCAGCGAATCCTTCAGTTTTCTGTCCCGTTTTCTGCACTGTGTTTTTCAATAAAAACAGTAGGCAGAACCTACTTATTCTTTTTATTAATCTTCCTTACGATCCTTCCGCAGAACTCCAGAAACACATCCCTCTTTTCGTTTTCGCTCATTATTTTGTGAGCAGTTTCTGTGGTGATGCCCATTCCCATTTCAATTTCTGCACGGCGTCGCCGCCGCCGTGACACGGTACGGCGCCGTGCTGGAGCGCGGTGCCGTGTCACGGTGCGTTCAATTCTCAGTCGATTTACGCAACAGTTTCTATGTTTATGTTTTTTTTTCTTTCGTCGTCGTAGTAACAACACGATAATAACTTTTTCGTGATTCATTCAGACACGTCCGAGCACACCAACTGTGAAATATTGACTGAGAATAGGGGCGCGCGGCGCACCGTCTACGGCGCCGTACCGTGTCACGGCGGCGGCGACGCCGTGCCGTTGAACGGTGGCGGCGCCGCACCGTGGTGATGGGGCCAAGCCCTAATAATTTGATTGCGCGATACAGGGATGTTGGAGTTTATCGTGCGAGCGCAGAGTTGACATGTGGTCGCCACAGGTGCTGCCAACCTATAAAATCTAAAAAAAATAATGTCCCAGGCACTGCAGTGTCAGAGTGATCTATTCACCCATCTAGTGTGAGTGAAGGAGGTACTGGACGCTGTGTAAATAATTTTATAGCGTACACGTAGTAGATGCAAAGGCAAGTGTTTATGTTTCAGGTCGTGGCTGTTTACATATTTGTGGTGTCGCTATGTTTCTGGGTCCTACGACACAGGGTATCCTGGTGTAGGGCCAGCAACGTATGTGCCTGTATGTAAATGGCTATGTTTTACATAGAACCGGCGAGTATGCAGCTACGATTGTGGTAAGTATCATACAATTTTTAATCAAGTAGGTATGTGTGGTGGAGTATGGCCTATACCTTCCTCAGGGAGGAGATCCGTGCCCCTCGGTGGGGACATAATGGGTTGGTGATGATGATATCAATCAAGTATAGTACCTACGTTGGTTGAAAAGAGAAAAAATAAATCATTAAGTTTTGCAATCACCGAAAATAGGGCCAGTTTCTGAACCGAGAATTCCGCTAAGTAATTACCTAACTGTAGTGCTGTCTTCTCAAACTTCTCAGAAAAGAGCGTGACAGAATGTTACTTAAGTATTTATTTAGTGAAATTGTCAATTCTCAACCTGCCCTTACGGCCGATTTCTGAATTGAGAATTTCGCTAAGTAATTACTTAACCGTAGTGCTGTCTCATCAAATTTCTTTAGAAAAGAGCGTGACAGCATGTTACTTAAGTATTTACTCAGTGTAAATTCTCAATTCAGAAATCGCCCCTCAGTGGGATAAATCACAAATTATTGAGTTTTTATTAAATCTGGCCATTATATCATAAAGAGAAGTAGGCAGTTCTTTCCGGAGTAAATCCTCAGGGAAGAGACCCGTGCCCGTCGGTAGGGACATAATGGGTAGACGATGATGATGAAATATAAAACTCGCTTGTTATAGCTCTCACTGTGAGTCCAGCACTCTGCAGGGCTGTTTAATCTCGCACCTGTATCGCCCTGTACATTGCTTCCGCTAAACGGTCGGCAGTTAGTCCTAAACAAATACGGACAACCCCATCTGTGTCCCGGTGCTTTTTGGACACATTAAAGTATTGTCATGGTAGTACGATAGAAGCTGCTCTTTACTGCAGCCCCTAACAGACCTGTATTATGGTTTTGGGTTCCTCCTGGAGGGCATCGTACTTTCGGCCTTGTCTGTCTGTGATCTCCTTGCCTGGTTAACATAGCACATGGTATCCTTGCTTGAGACCAGGGCCTCGATTCTGTTGCATTAGGTTAGGTTAGGTTCTGGTGCATTATAGTTCAATTACAGTTACATGGTCGGGTCACGTGACATGGTTTTTATTCCATTGCCGCGTAGAATTACGAATACGCGTGCGTGCGTTAAGTTCAAGCGGAAATGTCCTATGGTATACTACTGTGGGGCCGGGCAGCAGACATTGAGACTATCTTCATCTTGCAGAAGAGAGCGATCCGATTTATTTACAAGCTAGGTAGTAGGGACTCGCTCTGAGACTTTTTCAAAGAAACTAACATCTTAACAGTTGCAAGCCAATATATATATGTATATGAAAACATTATGTACGTTAGGAAAAATATTACAGACTTCGGAACACTTGGTAGCCATCATAACGTCAATACTAGGAATAAACATAAATTGTCATTTCCACGATTTAGACTTGCAAAAGTTAATACTTGTTTCCTTTATGGGGCACTGTATAAGGTTCTACAACAAGATACCCCAAGATATATTAGAGTTACCTCCAACGCGATTTAAGAATTGTGTTAAGCACACTCTTTGCAAAAAAGCTTATTATAAAATCAACGATTATTTAGAAGACAAGGACGTATGGCATTAAATAGTATTATAGTTTAATATTAAATTTAATCAGAGGATAAATGTGTCTAGTGTTCAACACATCCATGATATTATGTTGTAAGTTTGATTTGTATTAGCTTTAAGGTGATTTGAGATATTGGGTTGGGCCGGAAAACAAAGATAGAATACGGTATAACTGAGGATTTATTTCACGTACGTAGTATTAGCAAAAACAGGTAACAAAATACAAAAGCAATGGTTGCAATCGCAGTGAGTGATCACAGACAAGGAGAAAAAGAAGGCGATGAAAAACACAGAGTAGTCAAAACTTTACCGAGTGCGTTAACATTTACTTATTTCTAACATGAGAAAAGATGGTGAGAGTGGAGTTTTTTTTCGCTGCCTTTTTCTCCACTACAGACGGCCCCAAGGCAGCGGCTAACATTATACATAACTGTATGTACATTGACATTCATCAAGCAGAATGTAAATTCTTTACGTTGAAATAAATTTTTGATTTCTGATTTCTGATTGAATGAAATTGAAACGATGCAGTAGTGCAAGTGTCATTGTACTACAATGCATTAGCAGAATCTAGGCCCTCGATAAATGATTGTGTTCCATAAAGATGTTATCATTAGGATACCCTATGAGTAGGTATCACATCTTGAACATACGTTCAAGACATCTTTCGACGAGAGAAAGAGAGTGTACTTAATCACGATGTGCTCTCTTCTGCCAAAGCCCACTGCGGTCGTCACCAATCTATCTATCTACGGTGGAAGGGCCCGAACCCTTTCTTTAACTCCCATACAACCAGTACAGGAAATGGTTGAAGTCACAAAATAAAACCAGCTTGCTGGTGAACAGAAACTAAATGCAGACAACCCAAGGACGCCTTACCAATAATCTCGAAACGTCTGTCAAATTTAAAAAACCGGTAAGAACTACATCACTAAAAATGATAGACAATATAGATGACTTTCTTAAGTAACTGTGAATACGAAAATTACGGCGCTTTACTAAGTACGACTTTAGTTTACTTTGCTAAGACTGATCTAAGCGTGAACTTAGGATTCGTCTCTGAATGTCAGCCTAGGACATGTCCTAGTGTCAAACGTGTCGACGTTCCTGGCTATGGGTGTTTTGTTCTTATATTTTAATTTTGAACTACCGACAGTGTGTAGAGTTGTCTTTTTGATTTTTCGAAGTCCCGATGGTTTTGAACACATTAAGGGCCAATTTTTCAATAGTCAGATAAAACTTAACTGGAGAATAAATTGAATGCTGTCACTGTCTAAATCATACGACAAGACAGTGACAACATCAGTTTTATTCTCCAGTTAAGTTTTATCTGACTATTGAAAAACCGGCCCTAAAACGTTGTTTAGACCGAGTCCAACCGGTAATGGATTCCCTTTTATGAGCGGGGAGCGTTATCAGACCTTGCCATGTTTACTGAAGGCGATAAAGCCAGCACCAATCTAAGGCGACTTTCAATGTACACTTTAAGAAATTTCTTCTGGACCAGCAAAAACTGCTGCCCTAGCAGGTTATATTTTCCGACTGTTATATTTTATTATCGTAATCAAATTATTCATTTCAATTATTTGAATTAATTATTAGTTTATAGTATAATATAATGTAATTTATGCAATGATTTAATAAATAATTTTACAAAATTTATAAATATAATAATAACAAGAGTTTAATCTATGTAAAACTGTGACTTTATCTTACCTGGACATTTTATTTAATATAATATATATACCTATATGGATCTATCTGTGAATCAATTTATAATTAATTTAAATTTTACAATAACATTTTATAATTCTTTAAATCGGACATTATGGCAAGGTAAACATTGACATCTTTTATATTTTTATCTTATTTATGTTTACTTTCTTCACCAAATAATATTAACATTATTATTATCTGCGACTTTGAATTGTTAAAGTTTGCACAGGCACTACTTCGCATGCATCACTTCTTTGGGCTCTGCGCGCCGCTCACACTGGGTATCGGCAGAATACCAGCGCTGGAGTTTTCTTTTGAAACTCTCAGCACATGCTGAGTCGAAACCCATTTGCATTTGCCACACACACGTAGTCACGCTATTTATCCGCTCACATCCTATAGATAGGTACTTCTCCTATCACATAAAATGCTTGTATTGCTTATGTATGTTTCTGTTTCTGTTTTGTCAGTGTTAATAATTTGCTGTTACTTTGTGATTTCATTTGTTGCTATATGCACGTGTGTGTGTCCTATGGAAATAAATCTTTTATCTATCTATCTATCTATAAATACACTTCAGCCATTTCAATTTATTGGGAAAATAAGGATTGTGTCATTAATTCAGCTGTTGCCAAGATTTACTGGAATATACCCAAAACTCCATTTAATCAGTTGAGTTATGACCTTGAAAATAACAATAAAATTAAAAACCTTTGTCAATTGGCCTACTAAAAAATTGAACAGTTTCAGGAAGAAAAATAAAAGAACATTTAGTTACAAAAAATGTAATAGATAAGGTTTTTGCAGTTTGTTGTTTTTGTTTTGCCAATGCAGGGCGCAGGCTTTCTCTCAGAAAGTATGGATGAGTTCACTACGGATTAGCAATATCAAGTGCTGAGGTGTGTGATCCCCTTAAACACTCAGGTTTCCTCACGATGTTTTCGCTATTGATACCTACTGCGGGGTAAATGAATGTCGGAGTTACCACTGTGGGACATGTATGAGGGTCACCACTTTGGGGTCAAGATTTGGTAATAATAATGTCCAAATAATGTTGCGATTTAAAGACGAAAAGACTTTATTCAGAACTAACTGTACACGGATAATTGGTTTACAGAGGAGGTTGCATACACATTTAGAATTTAGGATAAAAAAACTGCTATACTCTGAAAGGTTCGGGGGACGACTGGCTGGACACAGTCGGTCGTCCGCACTTGATCGATGCGCTGTCACTTTGTTGCTAATATGTTGACTCAGCGTTCTAAGTCCCTACACTACTATAATATCACAAATAGTAACGATCTTAATTGTTTAAGTTATGGCCTTGAAAAGAACAGGTAAAAACCATTGTTATGGTGAACCGAGCGGCCCACCAAAAAATCTACAGGTTAATACGATTGTGTTAAAGACATGCAGGCATGTGCCTTGCTCTGTAATGTGTGGATAGTATTTTTATAGGTTTACTTTATTAAAAAAATAATAATTCATGAATGACTGGATGGCTGGCTGGGTTCCGTTATTATTAGAGACCATTTTGCCACCAATTTGTTACAGATCCCTAAAAAACATACTTTTAAACCTGTAAACCTGACGATTGGTCGATGACTCGCGCAACTTATAATTTGATGGGGGCCGCGGATCTGCGAGAAAATTTCCAGGGGATATGAATATTTTAATACCGTTAGGGCGACTTCACTGTGACCGAAGCATCTTTACATCTCTTGTAAAGAAAAGAAGCGAAATAAAAGATAAAAATATAAAATTGACGATATTAAAATTATTTCTTTTTAGCGTTTTATGCAACGAATTATTCTGTGCATATTTGAAGCTCCAACTTGTGACTTTTATTAATATCGAGCAAAAAATGACACAAAAGTCACGTTTGATGTTCAGGAGCCCTCTTTAAATGTTTGTTTAATTCTATTTTTACTATTTTATTAAGTTGTCATAGTATCAATAGAAATACATCATCTGTGAACTTTAAATTTTCTGGCACACACACACTCTCTCTCTCTCTCTCTCACACATACACACACATACATTTAAAATCCTTGCTAACATAATGAATAATCAATGAATGATTAGGTTAAAGATAATGTTGTTAATTTGTATTGTTTCATCAACTATTATTACAACACCTTTCTAGTTGTGGAAGAGCGGTGTCTATGCTACAGGTATTTTATACTTACTAGTAGATACCGTTAATGTATTATGTAGTCTAAGATGTAGTGGACAACGAAATAGAATTTGGTATTTTTATTTTAGTATTTTGTACAAATGTACGACGCCCCTAGTGGGAATACAACCCACGACCTATGTCTTGGTCTAAGCGCCTTAATGGCTAAACCAACGAGGCAGTCGGCATACATTATTGAAGTGTATTGAATGTAGATATTATCCGTGTATTAAACGTAGGTATGAATACACCCTTACACTTTTTGTACGCCCATTGCAGGGCCGGCGTTTGGCTTATATCTGTTGCCAGTTTCACGAGCGCGATTTACCGAGATTAAGGGAGTAATTTAATCAGGTTGTTTAGAGCCAACTTTTTTTTTAAAGACACTTCACGCCAAAAGTTACCTGATCTCTAGTGTGTAATTTTTACTTCTTCAAGCGACCGGTTGTAAATATAAACATTTACATACAGGCACAAACATTGATTCTGGTCCCACACCATACCCTGTGTCGTGGGAACCAGAAACAGCGACATCACAAACATGTAAACATCCAAGATCTGGGGTTTTTCTTTGTCCCCAATCGGGCTTCGAACTTGGGACCTCTCGCATTGTAGGCAGGTTATGCTTGGCTGTAGGAAGGAATTTTATAATATGTTGAAGATAGAATGTTAAAATGTTGCATATGTTAACATGAAACGGCGGCAACGGAGCAGTAAAACGCCGGCTTCTCATTCAGAAGGTCGTGGGCTCGAAACCCGACATTTGCCATTGATTGAGCGATTACGCACATACTCTCTCTAGCTCTAAGAGAAGGCCTGTACTGTACAGTGGAACGTAATACAAATATTCGCTATAATAATTTACACATTGATAATCTCCGAAAGTACTCGTCTGATTGAAAAAAATCTTTCATCAGTATTTAGAATGGACTAATGGATAGAAGTGGACATAGGCTGTAAGCTGCTGAACATACATTGCTTCTGTCCTCACACTAGGATACTCTGAGTCGTGGGATCTAGAAACAGCGATATCACAAACATGGACATCCAAGACCTGGGGTTTTTTTTGTGCCCCCAGCCGGGGTTCGAACCCGGAACGTCTCGCGCGGTAGGCAGATGTTAAATAAATGTTACTTTCCCAGTTTTAGGCCCGCTTGCACCACCGACTAAAATCCATTTAAATTTAAGTTTTGACATTTCCGCCATACACTATCTATCCTATCTGCCTTAGTCTTAGTCAAAGAGTATATTTGTTTATTTATTTATACTTTTATTGCACTCAAATTTAAAGTAAAAATATGCAATTAGGCGGACTTCATGCAGTAAGCATTTTCTACCAGTCAACCGCAGGAGATAAAAGGAAAGAGTTGGTAGGCGTGCAAAAGTAATTAAATAAATCTAAAAACATACATGTATTGATTAAACTTACACATTAATATATACTTACATATATAATAAAATATATACTAAAATATAATGAGTATAAATATCTACACACTATGAAAAACCTAGGGAACATAATATTATATAATTTACCATAAATCTATATGAGTAAAAATATACAGAACATAAAGAACATAAAACTGAAAGATCCTTATCATGATATTGGTCATAACACCGTTTTTTAATCAGCCTTAACGTGATAATGAAAATCCGTTTCGTCTGTCACGATAACGCGGATGTACAAGTAAGTAGGTGTAAGTTAACTCATACTGAAATCGGGATTGGAGTCCGGACGGAGCGGATTGGTTCGGTCGGCCGCGGACGCGAAATACTCAGTTATTTCGTTTCTTACAGGCACGTCAGAGGATGCTTTCTAGGACATAATGCTTAGCTTAGTTCGCGTGTATACTTTTTTTAAAGTGAAGTATGTAATTCGATTTTTTTTATTTTGTTATGAATCACTTTTCTAGTCAGGTTGTCAATTCTAGTGAGGGGCCAGAAGCTATGTGTGTGTCTGTATCTAAATGTTTATGTTTAATACATTGTGTGGGTGTGATTCGGAACTTTCGCTCGTGCAACTTTCAGTTTTTAGAAACACCGGTAGGTGTCATCGGGCTTTGTGAAGTTATAGTAGCAACACCACTAAAGCTGGAGCAGCTGATTTTGAACTTATATTAACAGTATAAAGAAGCATTATTCACAGTTATAACAAAAAAAAAATTGGAAAAAGTAAAGACTTGTGGCAACAGTATTTTTTTATTTTTTGAAATGCCTATAATTTTGTATATATGCTATTTTGTAATCTATAAATGGAGAAGCTGACTGACTGACTGACTGACTGACTGACTGACTGACTGACTGACTGACTGACTGACTGACTGACTGACTGACTGACTGACTGACTGACTGACTGACATATCAACGCAGGGCCTAAACTATAAGAGTTAGAAACTTGAAATTTTGCAAAGGGGTTCCTTTTGTAACGTAGGGGAGCACTAAAAAAGGATTTTTCGAAATTCATCCCGTAAGAGGGCAAAACGGGAGTTCAAAGTTAGTATGAAACTTTTCCGTTTTTTAAGTTATTCGAATGAAATTTGGTACGAAGGTTCTTCATTTAAAATTATGAAACACGTGTAAAACAGTTCTTTAAAAATCATCCCTTAAGAGGGTAAAAAGTTGCTGCAAACTTAGTATGAAACTTTGCCGTTTTTGAAGTTATTCGAATGAGATTATAAAGGGCCTTCATTAAAAGTTATGAATTACATGTTAAATAATTTTTCGAAAATCATCGCTTAAAGGGATAAAAAGGGGGTGCAAAGTTAGTATAGAACTTTGCCGTTTTTGAAGTTATTCGAATGAAATTCAGCATGAAGGTCCTTCATTGAAAGAAATGAAAGAAGTGTAAAGTAGCTTTTCAAAAATAATCCCTTAAGGGGGGAGAGGGGGGTGCAAAGTTAGTATGAAACTTTGCCGTTTTTGAAGTTATTCGAATGACATTTAATATAAAGTTCCTTCATTAAAATTTATGAATTACATGTTAAATAATTTTTCGAAAATCATCGCTTAATGGGATAAAAAGGGGGTGCAAAGTTAGTATGGAACTTGGCCGTTTTTGAAGTTATTCGAATGAAATTCAGCATGAAGGTCCTTCATTGAAAGACATGAAAGACGTGTAAAGTAGTTTTTCAAAAATAATCCCTTAAGGGGGTAAGAGGGGTTTGCGAAGTTAGTATGAAAGCTCTTTCGCATGCGCTAAAAGTATCCCTATCTTATTTGCAAACACTTTACTCAACTAAAGCCCACGCGGACGTAGTCGCGGGCAACAGCTAGTCTATATATACAGTGTGTAACGGAAGGGTGTGGTCATAATTAAAGAGGTTATTCAGAATGTCGTACATATTCTATACACAAGTGCCCACATCAAAACACACAATTCTGAGTTTTGTTTTTTTTTGCGTTCAATAAAATCGATAATATTAAAATCAAAACAAAAGTGTTCACTATGGAAGGACAATAACCCTACTGTAAAGTAAGGTTATTGTCCTAGGCCAGTGAGTAATGACCGGCTCTAAACTGCCGCGCTCCTAGTACAATGTAAAGGCCCGTACACATTCATCATCAACTGAACGCGCGCGCCCTATGTTACGTAATCGTAATCGTTTAAGATGACTCAGGCGACCGGGGCTAGCGATTCGTACACATTGTACCTATGGATTTCAATAACTTAGTACCATCCATCCAACAACCAAGGAATTCGCGGTCATCGGGAGTATGATTATTTTATGGAACATTATTTTGTATTAATTTTACAGCAGGTTATTTACCAAAAAGTAAAATAATAACTACGAGTCATCGTACAGTTGACAGCACGTCAATCTTCACATTTTAGTTGAAAAGTCGCCCGTAATGCAACGGAGTAGAGTGCATGGGTGTATACCATCATGTGCTGTCGACTGTACAGAAGATTCAATCCGCAAAATCAATTAAGTAAAAGGTACAATTCAGATCGCACGGCGCTAAAAAAGCTACGTTAAACACCTCCATGTTGCCTCTCTTTCTACCGCGTAACTCTTACCTCTTCTGGCGCCTGAATTCCTACCTATTTGCCACTCCGGAGTGGTCGCCGCATGTACTTACGCGTTCGATACCGACACGCGTAGTGAAACAGGCCCGCTAAAAGTAAAATAATAACTACGAGTTTTTATTTAGAGTTAACAAACATTACCTTTTTAATTTAATTAAAAAAAAATCGACAAAATTGCCAAAGTAATAAGTACATCCGATAAAGCGACGATGCTTTCAAACTAGTATGCACATGCCCTAATTTAGCTAGCTGTCGTACTTAAAACAGTATCTGTGTGTGTGCGCGCGCATTTCGCTAGTGTGCGCGTAGGGCGGGGGGCGTGTGGCTCCTAGTCCTATCGGCCGCCGCGCCACGTTCACCGGCTCTGATTCCGCTAAGCACACGAAACCATTTGAGTGGTTCCGTACAATAAAATCTTTACTAAATTAGGATAATGTCAAGAAAAGTAGAAAATTACTATTTAAGCGGTATTTGAACTACTTTAAATAATAATAATAGGCTATTTGACAGTGTGAAAAAAACAGAATTATTTATACGTCTTCGTATAAATTAGGAGTCTTAAAACAGCCTTAAGGTATTTTAACAAAAAATAAAAATACTATTTAATAAAAAAAACACAGCACAAAACTTATCGTAAAAGGCCTGGATTGTCCGATTCTCTGATGACGTCACATTTCAGTAACAATGCCGTCTGTCATTCATGTCGTTCTGATCATTGGTTGGTTTACTGACGAGTGAAGTCACAATTCCGATGCGACGCCATATTGCCCAAGATAGCGTTTTGGCGGGTTATTTGCAAATTAAATTTTGGTTTGCTTTTCTTAAGAAGAAACGCACGAAAGAATTTAAAATGACCACTTTCTGAGGACTCCATGAACACCAACAAAAAATATGAGATCGTATTCAGATATCGGTTAAATAGCCTATTGCGCGCACTTTTTTTAATGGGATGGTTAATTTTTTCTAGAACTTAAAATCATCTCATGATCTAAAATCCTCTTAAAATCGGCCCTTGTAAATAAAAAATAATCAATAAATTGTTCATTACCAAAAGATTTGTCTGTGTCTCTCATTTAATAGGTTATCTTCACTCTCACTCAGTAAAAGACGCGAATTAATAATTGTCGTCATTAACCAATTATTTCCCCACTGAGGGGCACGGGTCTCTTCCCTGAGGAAAGTATAGGCCATACTCCACGACGGGGTCAACCCCGGATTGGTGGAGGCTTGTAAGACTAGTGGCTGGTCTTACTATCCAGAAGTTTTCAAGCCACCCTAAGGCCTCTGACTTGGCTTAACGACTGCCATCTGCATAACGTGCCATCTGCATAACTTCATAACGTTCCTTGAGAAGCACGGAACCGCTCGGAAAAATACCACTAGCGTTAGTCATAGCCGGTCACCCATCCATGCACTGAACGCACCCTATGTTGCTTAATCTTCGTGATCGTTTAAGACCACTCAGGCGGCCGAGGCTTCGAGCGATGATTTGATAAATTAGCATCGTCGAATAGTGATCTCTACTAAGCTAATCAAATCATATTTCTTTAGATTAAAAAAGTATAATAGTGATCACATCTAAGCCAATCAAATCATATTATTTTTTTAGGTTAAAAAAAAAATACTGAAAATACTAGGGCAACAGACTGTAGAGGTAACTAAAATCTCACGCACTACGGTACCCTAACGCCTGTAAAACAGTATCTGTGTGTGTGCGCGCGCATTTCGCTAGTGTGCGCGATCTACTTTTGATCGAGTTCGAGGCAAATTGACCCGAAGCGACGTGATGCGGCGGGCGCGGCGCGAGAGCGTATTGTTTACTTATTATTACTAAGTATTGTTTGACCTTGTGAACTTGTGGCATAGCAAAATGCGGCGTACTACTTTTTTGTTCGATGCATCTAGGTAAATACGTGTAGATTTGTCATAGAGCGACTTGGGCATGCCGGGCTTTTGGGCTTGTATGGAGGTACCGCCACTGACCCTAACGCCTGTAAAACAGTATCTGTGTGTGTGCGTGCGCATTTCGCTAGTGTGCGCGTAGGGCGGGGGGCGTGTGGCTCCTAGTCCTATCGGCCGCCGCGCCACGTTCACCGGCTCTGATTCCGCTAAGCACACGAAACCATTTGAGTGGTTCCGTACAATAAAATCTTTACTTAATTAGGATAATGTCAAGAAAAGTAGAAAATTACTATTTAAGCGGTATTTGAACTACTTTAAATAATAATAATAGGCTATTTGACAGTGTGAAAAAAACAGAATTATTTATACGTCTTCGTATAAATTAGGAGTCTTAAAACAGCCTTAAGGTATTTTAACAAAAAATAAAAATACTATTTAATAAAAAAAACACAGCACAAAACTTATCGTAAAAGGCCTGGATTGTCCGATTCTCTGATGACGTCACATTTCAGTAACAATGCCGTCTGTCATTCATGTCGTTCTGATCATTGGTTGGTTTACTGACGAGTGAAGTCACAATTCCGATGCGACGCCATATTGCCCAAGATAGCGTTTTGGCGGGTTATTTGCAAATTAAATTTTGGTTTGCTTTTCTTAAGAAGAAACGCACGAAAGAATTTAAAATGACCACTTTCTGAGGACTCCATGAACACCAACAAAAAATATGAGATCGTATTCAGATATCGGTTAAATAGCCTATTGCGCGCACTTTTTTTTAATGGGATGGTTAATTTTTGCTAGAACTTAAAATCATCTCATGATCTAAAATCCTCTTAAAATCGGCCCTTGTAAATAAAAAATAATCAATAAATTGTTCATTACCAAAAGATTTGTCTGTGCCTCTCATTTAATAGGTTATCATCACTCTCACTCAGTAAAAGACGCGAATTAATAATTGTCGTCATTAACCAATTATTTCCCCACTGAGGGGCACGGGTCTCTTCCCTGAGGAAAGTATAGGCCATACTCCACGACGGGGTCAACCCCGGATTGGTGGACGCTTGTAAGACTAGTGGCTGGTCTTACTATCCAGAAGTTTTCAAGCCGCCTTATGGCCTCTGACTTGGCTTAACAACTGCCATCTATCGACGGCAGCCAGAACCAACTGCATAACGTGCCTTGCGAAGCACGGAACCACTCGGAAAAATACCACTAGCGTTAGTCATAGCCGGTCACCCATCCATGCACTGATTGCACCTTATGTTGCTTAATCTTCGTGATCGTTTAAGACCACTCAGGCGGCCGAGGCTTCGAGCGATGATTTGATAAATTAGCATCGTCGAATAGTGATCTCTACTAAGCTAATCAAATCATATTTCTTTAGGTTAAAAACAATACTGAAAATACTAGGGCAACAGACTGTAGAGGTAACTAAAATCTCACGCACTACGGTACCCTAACGGAAGCACATACACAGATACTACTTAAAACAGTATCTGTACGTGTGTGCGTGCATTTCGCTAGGCCAGTGTGTGCGTAGGGCGGGGCTCGTGAGATAGAGTATCTGTAACTGAGCGAGACATGCATAGGGTCATACGGTCAATGAGGTCAATGTACGTAACATCTGATGGCCTGAAGAGATGTTACTAGTATCGACAAATTTAGACATCGATATTGCTGGTCGATAGAATTACAATATCAATATTTTGATAATAGGTTGATGGAATTCATATTAAATTAATTACTAATTAGGTACTCGTTACGATCTTTAATTATGACCACACCCTTCTGTTCCACGTTGTATAAAAGGAGAAGCTGACTGACTGACTGACATATCAACCCAGGGCCTTAACTATAGGGGTTAGAAACTTGAAATTTTGCACAGGGGTTCCTTTTATGCCGTAGGGTGCTCCCCTAAGAAAGGATTTTTGAAAATTCACCCCTAAGGGGGTAAAATGGGGGTTCAAAGTTAGTATGAAACTTTGCCGTTTTTGAAGTTATTCGAATGAAATTTGGTACGAAGGTTCTTCATTTAAAATTATGAAATACGTGTAAAATAGTTATTTAAAAATCATTCCTTAAGGGGAAAAAGGGGGGTGCAAACTTAGTATAAAACTTTGCCCTTTTTTGAAGTTATTCGAATGAGATTCAATATGAAGGTTTTTCATTAAAAGTTATGAAAAACATGTAAAATTGTTTTTGGAAAATCATCCCTTAAGGGGGTAAAAAAAGGAGTGCAAAGTTAGTATGAAACCTTGCTGTTTTTGAAGTTATTCGAACGAAATTTTGAATAAAGATTCTTCATTGAAGTTTATGAAACACATGTAAAATAGTTTTTCGAAAATCATCCCTTAAGGGGGTAAGAGGGGGGTGCAAAGTTAGTATGAAACTTTGCCGTTTCTGAAGTTATTCGAAAGAAATTCAGAATGAAAGTTCTTCATTGAATGTCTTCAAACACATGTAAAATAGTTTTTCTAAAATCATCTCTTAAAGGGATAAAAGGTAGGTGTAAAGTCGGTATGAAACTTTGCCATTTTTGAATGTATTCAAATAAAATTCAGTATGAAGGTCCTTCATTGAAAGTCAAGAAAGACGTGTAAAGTAGTCTTTCGAAAATCATCCCTTAAGGGGGTAAGAGGGTGTTGCGAAGTTAGTATGAAAGCTCTTTCGCATGCGCTAAAAGTATCCCTATCTTATTTGCAAACATTTACTCAACTAAAGTCCACGCGGACGTAGTCGCGGGCAACAGCTAGTTCTCTTATAACCAATATGACTTGCCTTTTCACCCGATTCCGGCTTGACGTAAAGTTTTGGGACACCCAATATAGGCTGCAATATTATCTTCAATATTCGTTCGTTCGTTCATCCGCAGTAGAGCACCGATCCCCCAGGAGAAATCACCAGCATACGTCGGTACATCTCGGCATATCTCGAGCAGTACGTTTAATTAAGAATCTCGGCTCTTGCGACTTTGATCCGGCTTAATTGAACGGCGGAGGCGGAAATTGGTCGGGCGCGGGCGGATTTTGGTGTTAATTAGGTTGGTTTTTCAATTTCGGTCGTGTGTGACGTCATGTGTCCCGCGGGGGGAGCTGAGATGTAAGTTGTTTTAAATTGGAGCAGAATTTTTTTGCGATACCGTTGGGTAACCTGTAGAATTTTTGGTGGGCGATCGGCTTACCGTAACAATGAGAGGTTACCGATACAATATAATCAATAAATCGCTGCATAGTTCATTGAACCACTTTGCCTGTAAAAAAATTAGCCTTCTAAATATCTGCAAAGCCTCACCTATATCTCTAGTGAAAAGCTTTTAGTAGTAAAACGAAGAAAAAGCATACGCTATGCATTAGCATTTACTATAAAGGACCTGCCGGCGGGTTCAATGTAAACTACGGCGCATTCCGTCAGACCACGTAGACCCGCCGGCGAGTCGGTCTTGCAACGGCACTTTGAATCAAATTTTTATGATGATACATACCACAGTTCTATATGAGCATGTTATATTCTTTGAAAACATTTCAAATATTACTTTGTGAGTAACTAGTTTAGCTGTGAAAGAAAAATGTTCTAAGCTTGGGGGGTTAATCACAGCGTGGCTCCCACTGCGGATTGTATTTTAAGCAGTGCTTGTTTTCAAATAACACTTTCACACAACATAAAACAACACACCATGCATATCAAAATTTTCCATGACTATTCACGAAAAGAAAAGAGCGAGCCCAGCTAAAAGACGTTTAGCACCTAATTAACATAATTGATAGATCATTCCACCCATCCGGCGTAGGAAACCCATCTGCCACCGACGCAAACATAACTTCAGGTTGTTCAAACCATTACAGTCGCCCGTACGCAATAAAAGAGAACTGCTCTGATTGGAGGGTGTCATGTCCGCATCTGTGTGTGTAGTTGAAGAAGTGCGAGGGTGTGTGTGGAACCCGGAACAATATACGCAGGATGTGCCTGGAAGGTGCATTTGCACAAAAGGTACAGAAATATGTGGCCGGTGCTAAACATTAACGATTATAGCCAGCAAGTCACGTCTAATTGCGACACTGGAGGCGGTGTTATGCGCGAGGTGGCCAAGAAGAACGTTGTCTTGGACCTATCGTTTGGATTTAACGTGTGACCACGCCGGGTTTTCAGTTGTTCTTTCAATAGCCCTTCGATACAAGTATCCGAGTCGAATATTTGGCACAAAAGAGCGAACTAGGCTTTACAAACTTATTTAAAAAACTGCGATTTTAATATACATAATTTTGATAACATAATTGCGTTTAAAAGTAATTATATTTTCAAAAATATACTTTTCTCTAATGAAAGTAAAATATTGTTCCTCCTTCTTGTTATTCAAAATATTTATGGATAAAAATAATTCTAATTGATTTAAAATATTAAATCACATTTTGACGAAATAAGTTTTACGAAGGCGTTAAAGAACCGGTAGCAGAAAACACAGATAGCGTAGCGAAGAGTGGATGGCGTACAGTACAACACTGGCTTGGTAACTTAAAAGTGCGAGATCAAAAATGGCTTCCATTTGACACTTTCACTACAATTTTTTTTAATTAGCCTATTTCATGTCCTAGTACTAAATAGGGGATGTATTAGCAAAGGGCAAGATAAAAAGTACCCGAAACCGACGTTCGTGCATGCAACGACTAATGAATGTCGATGAAGCGAAAGTGGTTTGTCAGGATCGTGGCAGGTGGCAGTCCCTGGTCTCTGCCTACCCCTCTGGGATACAGGCGTGAGCTTATGTATGTATGTATGTATGTATGTATGTATGTATGTATGTATGTATGTAGTACTAGACAAAAGCTTCTCCTTTGGCCCTGCACGCCTCACTGTCACTGGCCATTTGCTGCCACCCCAGCCGAAGGTTTGTGAGGTCAACCTGCCATCTCCGCATGGTAAAAAATTATAGAATTTTAATTTTATTACTAGAATAATAAAACCACTTCACATCATAAGATCTTGACACGCCGCACTCAATCAAGATCAATTCCAGCTGTAAAATCGCTTCATTTTACTGAGCCTTGGTTCCACCTTGCATACCCCCATCCGTCCAGCTAATTGTAAGCGCGCGTTATCGCGAGACAAACGCCCGCGTCGCATAACCATTACCACTTTTTGGTTTCGGGGAATTAGCGCCTTTTTGCATCGTCTCGTCCCCCAGCAGTGGAGCGATAGCGGTGCAGTTTTATATCCGCGCTCCCGGTCTTGCGCTAAACGGGTGTTGTATGTAATTGGTTTGATAACTGGATGATTGTCGGCGTTCGGCCTCTTCTTTTTGGCGGATTTTCCGGGAAGGTAGAGGGAACGACGTTTGGTTACAATGGCTGGCGTCTTGATCGGCGTATGTTTGAAGAAATATATAGGGTTAACGAAACAGCACGTGATTGCGGAAATATGCTAGTAGGGTTTATCATAGAATATATTTTTTTTTGCAATGTGATAGTATTATTTTATTATAGAATTAGTTTTTCTGTTAAATAAAATAATAAAAAATAAACATATTTTGAATAAACATACCGTGCGCTCGAGGAACTCAGCCTTAATTTACATTTCATAGGCATGAGTTTTAAATTGTGTACTATATAGTTACCATACACATCTAAGCTTAAAATGTTATTCTTGGCACTTAAAGTCTTTTCATGAAGCAAATTTTCAATGTGCCTACCTAAAACTGTGACTGCCTGTTGCTAAGACAAAAAAAAAACTATATTTTTTATTCTTGCGTTGCTTCGTAAGGGCTCTCATTTTAAAACTTTCTAAACGTATAGGCAAATTCCTCTATGAATGTTACGCGAAGAATGTTTAAACAGAAAAACTACTTGGTAGATCTATAATTTACGATTCTCCTGAACGTGTTTGAACAAAATATTGTAATTAAGTAGAGGTACATTTTTTTTCTTTTATGAACTTTATTCCGTTTACACTTACTCGATATTTGTCGGAAGAATCTGACCAGATTCCGCTCTGATTCGGATCCGCGATTATCCAATTATGCTGAGTAGAGACTGAGCTCGCGATTCTGTCACAACTTTTTTCTGTTTCTTTTTTTGTACTTAGATGCTAATTATAAATAAATAAATAAACTCACGTCCGTTATCCCCGAGGGGGTAGGCAGAGGCACCAATCACTAGGACTGGACCCACGTTTTGCCGAGTTTATTAGGTCCCAACGTAACAAGTGGCAAGCCTGTCGCGGCTATCCGGGCACAATTTATAAGCGAATGGTGTTGCTGTGCAAACAAACAAATGTGCGTAACTAAAAGTCATTGATACATGCGGCATTCGAACCTAGACTCTCATGATCGAGAAGCAAGGGTGAACCCCATTACGCCACCACCGCTTTATATGCTAATTATACGTTCTATAAAAATAATAATATAAAATATGCTAATTATACATTTTATTATACAATTATACATCTTATCATGTCTATTATGTCAGACTATCTCTGTTACTCTATTTCTGACAATAGAATTAAAAACTATCTAACGAGGGACCAAAACGACTAAATAATAGGGATAAATTAATGAAATGTTTATTTCCCCTTATTAGATAGTTTTTAATTAAGCTACTCTCCATCGTCAGTTGTCTGTAAGAAATTGCTTCAAGTAATAAGGCCGCCAATACGGTATTTGACACTATCAACAATAAATTATTTGAGATGCTCGATTAAAACTAAAATTACAAAATTATTCGGAAAATGTATTTCTTTTAATCATTTACTAGTTATTACAATTTTTAAATAGATGAAACATAAAAAGTGTGCTCTGAAATTTGACGTCACAAGCAAGTATTTTCATACAAAATTCCGTTTTAAAAGTAACTCATTTGACATCCTGTCAAATACCCAATTGTACTGTATCTTTGTAAATGTTTTGTATTTGTTTTTCCTGGTACAATAACGAATATTCTTATCTTATCTTAAGTACCTAAGTGGACAACAACTTTGACGTTCATAAAGTAAATATTCTATTTGTACTATGAATAAAACATTTAATTTTGCTCCATGTGTTACAATGTGCAGTGCTTACGAAAGTTTTAGTTCCAAAAGTTTTTAATTCGATTGTCAGCAATTGTAAGCAACTATGGTATCAATTTACCAAACAAAAGTGGAGAGATACACTTCAGTGATCGTAAAATCTGAAACTTTTATAAAATACGCGTGGTCATTCCTCGCTTATTCTTCGAAGTATTTTTCCTTTTTCCAGTCCGGTGCCATCCCAACCCTTTGTTTTGCGACTCCTCACTTAATTGCCATCGGTTAAATGAATTTCAAATGAAGCGTCTTTAAGGGGAACTTTTCCGAATGATTCGACTTTTTGTTTTTAATTTGAAAACGTCCCCCGTCTAGGGAGGCAAGATGAAATATAAACAGATAGACCGCCAAGAAAATAAATGCGCAGTGACGAGATCGTTGTAAGTTCGTTTTTAAATGAATATATTCTATTTAATACGAAAACAATAATCACACAAGGTAGTTTGTAAGTTCCGTATATGTAATTAAACTATTGTAATAATTTTTACATGTTTGTAACGCTTTATGATTGCGTGTATCATGTCTATAAGCGCAAATAAATGTTTTATCTATATATCTAATGCGCCCATAAATAGGGCCCGTAAATAAATTTGTGCTCGATTAATGGAAAGTCGACTAAACAAATTATTCGAACAGAGTTTATAGCAAAACAACTTTTTGTAGACAAACTCTGCTTTGACTGAACGATTCGCGGATATTTATTGATCAATGGACTGCTGTTTCGAATGTTAAATTCAGAGTTACAAACAAATTGTTTGGTAGTTTTATAAGACAGAACTCTAAAGGCGTTTGAAGATTTTGGCATGGAAGCGCACAATAATACGTACGTACATCGTCTGGGGACACGTCTACAAATATAAAAATACTTAGGTCAATATGTCTGAAAACGTCACGTTGCAGAGTTAGGTAATTGCAGAAAACGAAAATCTTTTTCAACTTGATTTATTTACAATAATACCAATAATTACTTTCAGAATCATTGTTTATTGGTCAATAACATGCATTGAAAAAAAATGTTTTTCTGCAAACAATGCTGCAACGTGACGTTTTCGGACATAGTTACCTTAGTATTTTTTTGTTTGTATAAAGGTCCCCAGTTGATATATACAGGATTACAGGGAAAGTCGTACAAAATATTAAAGGAGGTCATTATTTAGGTCATTTCTGATGGATTTTATTCTATTATATAGGGTTCGAAAATTAACCGTTGTGGAGATATTGACTGTTAAGGATTTAAAAACAATATCAATTTTTTTTTGGCTTTTTGATGGATTTTTTCTCAGAATAGAGCTCATAAAGTGTTTTTTTTATGTAATAATAATAATAATAATAAACTCACGCCCGTTATCCCCGAAGGGATATCCCCGTTTTTTTTATGTATTAAGTTAAAAGGCATGTCAATTGATAAAAAAATATCAGCAAAAGCTGCACCTACTACTAACAGCTTTAAAAAACTGCTCGGCAACGGTTAGAATTAAATATTTTTTCTATAAATATTTTTCACATTGAAGCTCTTAAAAAAAAATTACGTATGGAACTTATTCTGCAAATAATTTTAAAAACTTCTACGACTCTTTAACTATTAAAAAAGGTATAACATTTAATAGGTATGTGCATGAAATTTTAAAATAATGTTATTTGAGTAGGCTCCAGTGGTAGTACCGACATAACTGAACTTCGATACAAAAAAAATCTTCTTACTTCCTGGCACCTTTAAACTATGTAAAAAGGTCAGATAGGCTTTTTTGTGCTCTGGAGACATGCTGTCTCAGGTGTTCAGGTACCTACCTATTTCAGTATTTCTTTTTTAGAATATTCTATCTATCTATTATTTTTGTGTTAGTCTGCTCGTGTGATTCTTCCGTGGTTCTTAATACGTGCGCTGCAAATGATTTGCGTTCTAGAAACTTCTACGTCTCTTTAGGTAATAATAAACGTATATCTGAATGAATAAATACCAAAATCCAAACTAAGTCGCGTTTTACGGGAAATTATCAAAGAGCACGTTTTTACCTCAACTAAAAATTTACGGTTTGCCATCTTAAGTGACACTTGGCTAACGTTTTTTCGATGTAATAGCAAGTGATATACGTTTTTTAATACCTAAAGAGACGTAGAAGTTTCTAGAACGCAAATCATTTGCAGCGCACGTATTAAGAACTACGGAAGAATCACACGAGCAGACTAACACAAAAGTAATAGATAGATAGAATATTCTAAAAAAGAAATACTGAAATAGGTAGGTACCTGAACACCTGAGACAGCATGTCTCCAGAGCACAAAAAAGCCTATCTGACCTTTTTACATAGTTTAAAGGTGCCAGGAAGTAAAAAGATTTTTTTTGTATCGAAGTTCAGTTAACATTATTTTAAAATTTCATGCACATACCTATTAAATGTTATACCTTTTTGAATAGTTAAAGGGTCGTAGAAGTTTTAAAATTATTTGCAGAATGAGTTCCATACGTAAATTTGTTTTTAAGAGCTTATATGTGAAAAATATTTAGAGAAAAAATATTTAATTCTAACCGTTGCCGAGCAGTATTTTAAAGCTGTTATTAGTAGGTGCAGCTTTTGCTGATATTTTTTTATCAATTGACATGCCTTTTAACTAAATACATAAAAAAAAACACTTTATGAGCTCTATTCTGAGAAAAAATCAATCAAAAAGCCAAAAAAATTTGTTTTTTTTAAAAAATCTTTAACAGTCAATATCTCCATAACGGTTAATTTTTGGACCCTATATAATAGAATAAAATCCATCAGAAATGACCTAAATAATGACCTCCTTTAATATTGTGTACGACTTTCCCTGTAACCCTGTATAGGTATTATGATGCGCCGCCACTTTGAAAAAAAAAAACAAAATGGCAGCTGGCCCGTATATCAAGTTTATTATTATTATACTTAGTCATCAACGGCGTAGTGGATCTTCTGTGTCTAACTATCTCTATTCTGATTTCAAAGCCTGCAGGTGGGATGATAAAGTGCGGCGGTCATCCTTTTTACCTTTTGTAATTAAATCGAGAAAAGTGATAAAACTTAAAAGAATATCTTAACTTTTACGCTCGATTCGGACTAAGGTCAGCAATGACTGCAATGCAAAAGTATTAAATGAGTAGGTAGGTATACCAATCTGGACTTGGCCGAAATGTATGATAAAAGTTTTTGGCGATTTTTGTCATTTCTAGTACTCAAACCTTAAATTGTCCCCATAGAATCATTTGATCCCCATGCAAAATAAGATCGACTGGCATAATTTTTTTTTTCTGTATTTCAACATTTTTTTCGCTGACTGTACATTTTCTCCAAAATCTGGATCATAATTCGTCCCGTTTCAGCAAAAATATCGTAAGCGACAAAAAAAGTCAAAATCAAGATTATTCCACGTTTTTTAATTTTAAGAAATTTTGCACCTAACGCGCTCACCCCAGTGTTGAAATTCCAATTATACGCCGAGATAGTTTTTATCGTTCGGGAATACAGACTTAATTTGTTTCAACCCATTATCGTAACCGACAGTTATAAATGCCACTGAATTATTGTAACCGCCACGTCATGTCACTTACGATAAAAAAGTTCACTATGGCTTTGGTTTCAGCAAGCCTTAAAAGCTCATTTTATCAACTAAATTACTTACATGAATGCAGTCTTACCGTAGAAACAAAACTTTTCAAACTTTTTTATGTTGACAAGTTTGAATTAATTTGGTAATTTTGGTATATTTTGTTTTCTTTAACTTGTTTAAATTGTGTTCGTTAGGTCGATTGTTAAATCTTCGTGTTCAAATTACATCAGAGCTTCTGAAAGCGGGTGGAACACCAATATTTAAAGTCCTTCAGAACAACGCCAGAAGCATGGAACAAAAGCGCGGTGACGCTGTTCTTCAAGAAAGGGGATAACACTCTGTTGAAGAACTACCGACCCATCTCGCTTCTGAGCCATGTTTATAAGCTGTTTTCGAAGGTCTTGACGAATCGTCTCGAACGCAGGTTTGATGACTTCCAGCCTCCCGAACAAGCCGGTTTCCGAAAGGGCTATAGTACCATAGACCACATCCACACGCTGCGGCAAATTATACAGAAGACTGAGGAGTATAATTTGCCATTATGCTTAGCGTTTTGTGGACTATGAGAAAGCCTTCGATTCGATCGAGACTTAGGCGGTGCTCGAGTCTCTCCAGCGTTGTCATATTGACTTTCGGTGTATCGAGGTGCTGAAGTGCTTGTACCACAACGCCACCATGTCGGTCCGAGTACAGAAGCAGAATTCGGAGGTAATTCCACTGAAAAGGTGTCATATCTCCGAAACTGTTCACGAACGGACTGGAAGATGCCTTCAAGCTTCTGGAATGGCAGGAACGCGGCATCAATATCAATGGCGAGTACATAAGTCACGTTCAATTTGCCGACGATATAGTAGTAATGGCAGAGACGCTGGAGGACCTCGGCAAAATGCTCGAGGGCTCGAAGAGTCTCCCAACGGGTGGGCCTTAAAATGAACATGGACAAAACGAAGGTCATGTCGAACGCCCGTGTTGTGCCCATCCCAGTAACAGTGGGGAGCTCGACTCTCGAAGTTGTAGAAGAATACGTCTACATAAGACATACAATCCAACTAGGCCGGTCCAACTTCGTGAAAGAGGTCAATCGTCGAATCCAACTCGGCTGCATGGGCAGCATTTGGCAAACTTAGAAGTCTTTTCCAATATACCTCAATCACTCAAAACAAATGTGTTACCAGTGATGACTTATGGCACTGAAACGTGGTCTTTCACTATGGGCCTCATAAGAAAGCTCAACGTCATGCAACGAGCTATGGAAAGGGCTATGCTCGGAATTTCTCTACGAGACCGAATCAGAAATGATGAGGTCCGTAGACAAACGAAAATCGTCGACATAGCCCACCGGATGAGTAAGTTGAAGTGGCAGTGGGCGGGGCACATAGCACGTGGAACTGACGGTCGATGGGGCCGAAAAGTTCTGGAATGGAGACCGCACATCGGCAAGCGCAGCGTAGGACGACCAGCCACAAGATAGACAGACGATCTCACGAAGTGGCAGGAAGACATTTTATGCTAGCCGCTTCCAACCGGTCTTTTTGGAAATCCATGGAGGAGGCCTATGTCCAGCAGTGGACTTCTTGTGGCTGAATGATGATGATAAAAATTGTTGACAAGGGAATAATTCCAAACCAATGTATAAATTTATATTTACTATGTGGTAGATGATAATTCCCAGGACAGGTTAATGTCAGAAACAGAAGAAGATAATGTGGATTAGTGATTGGGAACATATTAGTTGATTTTAGACCGGTCTGAGTAATTATTAGTACCTATTGCTCGCTTGCCATGCGAGAGGTCCCGGGTTCGATCCCCGGCTGGGGAAAAAAAAAAGAAACCCAGGTCTTGGATGTTTACATGTTTGTGACGTCGCTGTTTCTGGTTCCCACGACACAGGGTATCCTAGTGTGGGGCCAGACGCAGTGTGTGTGCCTGTATGTAAATGTTTATGTTATGTTTATGTTATCAAAGGTAATAATTGCTACTACATTTAATGAGAATTGAGATTGTGTTTTTCAAGGTTTGTTTATTAAAAAATGATAAGATTTATTTTTCACTTTCTTGACAATTTTTTATCGTAAGGTCCCTTTTTTCCCCAGTTTCACCTAAATATGAATGGCAAATACTATCGTAAGCGACCTTAGTTGCGAAAGCGTTAAGTTTTGAGGTGTTTTTGTAAATACATCACAAAAGTAATTATAGGAAAGAGCGGGTGATCATGCTCTTCCACTATAAAGGGAAATTTCCCGCCAGGCAGATCGTATACCTGGGGACGGCCGGTCCAACTGTAATCTGTTGGACGTTGTATTTAATGTAAGTCATGGGTAAACTTTGCTTGCGCGATGCAGGAATGTTGGAGTTTATAGTGCGCGCGCAGAGTTGACATGTGCTCGCCACATCACTCCCCTTCAAGAACGTAGCTACGCATAGCTAGGTCTGATAGGATTCGAAGTCTGTGCTCTAAAGCTTGCAAGTGCCAGGAGATGCTGTGTCAGTGAGTCGACTAGCGGTTGAGGGGTGTTCGGCGGCTAACAGTCACTTCACCGGCGACAATACCTATGGAGATCGCGCATGTGGTAGGAACCGGTGAAGGCTGTTGTACCACTGGCAGCGCGTGCTGCTGTGTGGCTGCCGTGCCGAGGGGTAGGGAGAGATCACCATCAGAACCAGCAGTCGGTGCGTTGACTGTAGTGGAACTGATGAAGTGAGAGGGAAGAGGAAGAATATGTACAAGTATGTACATGCTGGCTTGCTTGAGACTGATTGTGTGTGGAGTGTGCTGCGAGAGCGAAGGAAGGTTGACAGTGTTCTGTCAGGGGTCACCACTATAGGAAAGAGCGGGTGATCATGCTCTTCCACTATAAAGGGAAATTTCCCGCCAGGCAGATCGTACGCCTGGGGACGGCCGGTCCAACTGTAATCTGTTGGACGTTGTATTTAATGTAAGTCATGGGTAAACTTTGCTTGCGCGATGCAGGAATGTTGGAGTTTATAGTGCGTGCGCAGAGTTGACATGTGCTCGCTACAGTAATCATGAGAAACAACGAATGGTAAGACAATTATATAAAAACATTGTATGACAGAAAAGATATTTTAAAAAAACCGTCTCCTGTAAATTTTTCCTTTTGTCGCTTACGATGTTTTTGCTGAAACGGGACGAATATCTTAAAAAGTTGAGGATGGTCTCCTAGGAATGTTTTCCTGTAACTTAACGATTAAGGTACCCTTACTGACCCGTCTCAAAAATCCACTCTGTATTTTTCTTTTGTTATCGAATGATATAACTACTGACCGGGTAAGTCTTAATAAAGTCGTAAAAAGTGCTTACGATAGTTTTACGTCAAAAAAGTTTTATTTTGATGAACATTCGGACACTAACCTTTTACATTCATAAAATTCGTGGCGAGGGTTTCGTACAGCGACACGGAACCCTAACATAGTTGATCGAGTAGGGTGGCCATCAGTCTCCCGTTTAATTAACATTCCGGAACACCTTGGCTGGGACACGGCGGAATTAGAGCGGTATCATTCACGGCATTTATTGACAGCTGGATCAGGGAGTGTGGTAAGGTTTGGCGCGGTTTAAAATAGGAGTAGGGAAAAGAAACGATAGTAGGTGTCCATATCTATACACAAATCTTATTATCTGAAATGTCTTCTGTTCCTTTTTGGAAGAGACTAGCTTGCACGACAAAGGGAATCCTAGTGTCCAAGTTAGGGTAAGAAAGTGACAAAGCTATTCATCGAAATATTAAGATATTATTATTTTTGTTATGAAATTGTTATCTGTTACATAAGCGCTAAAACTAAGTCCTAAGCTAATATAAAATGTATACTACCTATTTACACTTAGTCTGCAATAAATGATTGATTGATTGATTGAACCTATCTATCGATAATAAAAATATTAACTTTTTTAAATTTAACTTGTATGTATTAAGCGGTGTAGCCTAGTGGGTAGCACAATAGACTCAGAAGCTGAAGACCCAGGTTCGATTCCCAGCGGTGCGGGCATGTTGGTACCTATGACTTTGTCTTCTATGGGGCCTCTAGTTATGTTCATTTGTTCACTTGCAATACCACTCACTGGGTGAAGGAAAACTTCGGCGTTTGAAATCGACAACCAGCGGTGGGCAAGATAAAGATAATTTCCATCCCATCTATTCGAAAAGGACGACTTGGTTCGCCTTTAAATGCACCTAAAGGTGTTGTTTTCTAGAAACTTTTAGCGGGCAGTAATGAGTTTTTAATCCTCTTTATAAGTGCGCCACAACTATCTTTGCCGCACACTTTTTGAATTTGGTACATTTTAGTGTTCAGCGCCAAAGAAATCTAACGCAAATATTGTTTGAATAAAGACTGTTTGATACGACAGCCCATAGTCGCGCCGCTGCACCGGCTGAATAAAGTTTGTGTGACCATCGCGAGTCATTAAAACATACGAATTATGCTGTTTGTAGTACATAATTTTTTCACTAAACTTTAGTCACTGCTCGCTGGACTGACGGTCTGAGGCAAATAGCAGCAGCTAAATTAGAGCGACCGAGGACAGATGAAAGTGGTAGACCTTAGGTGGGATCTATCCGGCTGTCTCCAGCAGTATGCATACGAGATGATTCCTTGATTATTGCCATATTTTTTCACAAATGATTTGACTCTTGCAACTTTGATCCGGCTTAAGGCGGAGGCGGAAATTGGTGGGCGCTAGCGGATTTTGGTGTTAATTAGGTTGGTTTTTCAATTTTGGTTGTGTGTGACGTCATGTGCCCCGCGGGGGTAGCTGAGGAGTCAGTTGTCTTAATTAGTTGCGCGAAATATATCGGCATTCTGTTGATCAGCTGATTCAGCTGATCTACATCTATCACGATTTTATGTTAGAATTGTTGATATTGACACGTAATACCCCCATTATCAGATATATTATTAGGGTTCGGTAAACCCTCTAGATGTTGTACCGTGAGTTTGTAAATATTCTGTAAAATCCTGTGCTGGCCATACTATAAGACAACGTCTCACGTTGATTGGTATATTTACGGAACCCGCTCCCCAACAATTGGCACGAATAAAACACCAACCCGAGAATAAAACAGAAGCCTTTCAACACAAAGTATTGGTGATAGAAGATTAACTCAAAAACAAAACTGAACACTAAATTATTGTGCTGCACAAACTGACTAGTCTACTGAACGTAAAAAAAAGAATTGAAAAATGTCCTCTTTCGTCCTCTACATATTCCTGATTGTTGTAATAAGCAAATCGTTATACTTTTCATTTCATTAGTATAGTGCTTCGTACGTAACCCATCCGTATTCATTGCTATTGAGTGTACTTTCTCTTACTCAAAAAAGGTCTGAACTAAGATGACTGATTAAGATGTTAGTGTCATATCAACTTTGATTGTTTCTGGAGTAAGAAATTCTCGTTAGAAACCTACAGGAGTGGACTGGAATCGTAAGCGCTGCTTGATCGCCAGCTCGTCCGCTTTACGAGAGACAGATTTATCTCTGTCTCTCGTAAAGCGGAGGTGCCTGCCAACCCTCGCTGGTCGAAGAGCGCCATAAAAAAGAATAGCAGAATAGAATCGCCTTTGTACGGATATTGTTTCTTGTGCGTGAAAGAATTTTCAATCAATCGATAGCTTCTTGGCCAGTACTTTGTTAACCTTCTGTTATCTATATATTAAGAGCCACCGTTTGTTAGTCTAATCGGGATCGGCTAATTCGCGTTTAATTAAACAAGAAACGGGGTGGAATCTTTAAGACGCTTCAAGTGTGGAGGTGCCTTTATAAATTGGGCCGATTTGTACCTATCTGTCTGGCAGCTTGATCAGTTCGTGGAACAATTACTTTGTCAGACGATAAGTTAGCTTTCGTGGCAACATCGATAGGCAAGTATTCCTACGATATTTTTTGCTTCAAACACTTTGAAATTTGAAATTTATTTATTACAAAATAGTCTGGCAATTTATGTATCCTATTTCAGCATTTCTAAAAAATGTAAAGTATTTCTTTAGTGATAGGATTAGAACTATTGTCTCTGTTCTAGTAAAGTAGTACTATAAAATGTATGACAGACAGCAGTAGGGTCTTCCTTCTGCAAAATGTAAATATTGCTGTAATAATTGCTGAAGAAGAAGAAGAAGCAGAAGAAGAAAAAAAACATTTATTTAACGCCACGTAAGACAAACAGGAATCGCTCGTAGCCTGGGCTACCTGAGTGATCTTAAACGATCACTAAGGTTAAGCAACATACGGCGCGTTCAGTCCATGGATGGATCACCGTCTATGACTAACGCTAGTAGCATTTTTCCGAGCGGTTCCGTGCTTCGCAAGGCACGTTAAGCAGTTGGTGCCGGCTGCCGTCGATAGAGGGCAGTCGTTAAGCCAAGTCAGAGGCCTTAGGGCGGCTTGAAAACTTCTGACAGTAAGACCAGCCACTAGTCTTACAAACCTCCACCAATCCGGACTTGGCCCCCGTGGTGGAGTATGGCCTATACCTTCCTCTGGGAAGAGACCCGTGCCCCTTGGTGGGGACATAATGGGTTGATGATGATGATGATGAAGACAAACATACAAACACAGGAAATTTAAAAACAGAAAAATAAGGTACAGGACAGAAAATTCAATGTAGAGCTACAGCGACCAAAACAAGCATAATAACACGAGTACAGGTAGTTGTACTATATTGTATGTCGAGGCAGCGGAAAAAAGGCTTCCAGTTTGATTATTCAATTCACTAATAGATGCTAGTTATAAGCTACAACAGATGACATTGATAAAATAGATAGATAGAGAACACTTTAATGTACATAAAAAAGGAGATCATAATCATAATGGTTTATTGCATATTATGGTAATACACAGGTGGTAAATATTATTAAAAATTGTTCATACATGACACTCTGTAAGGGCACTATAATTTCTTAGGTCTTCATCACCGAGGGGCACGGGTCTCTTCCCTGAGGAAGGTAGGTCTAATTTATAAAATTACATATTTGCAAGTATATTCACAATTAATCCATAATTAAAAATTATCATATAATTATCATATTAAATAAAATCCATTAAAATGTATAACTTAAAATTAGGATCATATATATTCATTCATATTATTATTTATTTATAAAACTTTATTTGATATATTTAACTTATATTACATGAGATTACACAGGTTCACGACACAATCACTTGACCTGGTCCCAAACTAGGATACCCTGTGCTATGGTAACCAGGCAAGGATATTACAAACATGGAAAAACTCTCAGACTGAGGCCATTTGTACAAATGTACGACGCTTTCCAGTTGGAATCGAATCCACGACTTCTTTCTTGGTAGCTAAGCACCTCAACAGCTAATCCAACGAGCCAGTCATTAAATAAAACGTACATACATACCCCCGTATACGTATACATTCATACAGGACCCCCATATATTATACATTTGTATACAGGAGCTCGCGCCAGTATACCAGAGGGGTAGGCAGAGACCAGAGCACCACCTGCCATGATCCAACAACTAAACGACTAAATAACTTCGCAAAGTTATAAGTTCTAAAAAAAAAACAACTGTTGTATACTAAAGTTACATAACGCTAGTGGCATTTTTCCGAAAGGGTCCGTGGTTCGCAAGGTACGATGGCAGTCGTTAAGCCAAGTCAGAGGCCTTAGGGCGCCTTAAAAACTTCTGACAGTAAGACCAGCCACTAGTCTTACAAGCCTCCACCAACCCGGACTTGGCCCCCGTGGTGGAGTATGGTCTATACCTTTCTCATGAAAGAGACCCGTGCCCCTCGGTGGGGACATAACATGGTTGATGATGAAAGTCAGTGATTTTACCATCATCGCTACATTACCTTATTCTGAATCAACAGAGACGTTGTATCTGCCTGAATAAGATTTGCAACTCTTCTTTGCAGCTTCTCACCCAATTCCAAAACTCAGCCAATAACCTGATTCCTTTGAGCGTTTCTATAGATGCGCATTACAGTTATTTAAGATAACGCCTCCCCCGGCTAGCTTACAAGGTGTTTGTTGAGACCAAGTTTCCGAATCGACTCGGCTTCTTACTAAAACTCCCAAGAATTAATGGGATGTAAGAGCCGGTGATAACGATCTGAAATGTGCGTGGGGGAGCCTCCGAGCGAAATGGATGCGGCAGTTTCTATTCCTGAAAATGAAATGAAGATACTTTATTGATAGCTAGTTGTGGACTGTATGGGAAAACTATATGAATATTGATGGAAACACGGATTAAAAGATACTAATTTACTAAAAACTAAAGCACAATTTCAATATCGGTTCGGACAGATTTTAGCTTCAATCAGAAGTGAGATGAAAACGTAAAAAATAACACATCAACGCCATGTGTCACAAATTAGTAAATATAAAAAGGTCGCACTGCAGCCAGTCGCCAACAACTTTAGAAGAAGAAGAAGAAGAAGAAAATTCATTTATTTGACGACACAATACTCAAAACAAAAAAAAAGAAAATTCATTACTCAATATCAATACAAAATGTCTACATTATTTAACAAATTAACACAGAAAGGTTACAAAAAGTGGGTAAAAAATAAATAAACGGTACAACATGAAAACGATAATAAAATACAATAAGTATTGAGCCCCCAAAATGGGCTCGACTCAGCATAATGTTGCAACAGAGTGGTCCGTTGCAACGCCGATTTTCAGTCGGGTCCAAACTGCGGTTAGCATTGTACGTGTGAAAAAGTAAGGTTAAATAAGCTGCCCAACGGTGTGAAAAAGACAATGTGCTTGTGAAGAGTGTATTTGTGGTAACAAATACATAAAATAAGATCGGATAAAAAGTGAAACAAATAAATTAGTGTCATACAAATACTGTGTTGAAATGGACTTGCGGGATTTATTGTAAAATGGTTACAAAACATGGTTACTGGTTGCTGGACGAAGCGGGGAAGCTCTTTGAGCGTATTTTAGCCGCCCGCATCGGCCGGCACTTACGCGAAGTCGGCCCAGACCTGGCTGCATGCCAGTATGGCTTCCGCTGGGGTTGCTCGACCATCGACGCCATCCAGCGCATCAGAGACTTGTCCGATGAGGTGGCGGATGCAGGCGAGGTGATGTTGGCGGTGTCCCTGGACATAGCCAACGCCTTTAACTCTCTGCCCTTCGGGTGCATACGGGAGGCTCTCCGGTTTCATGCTGTGCCCGGCTATTTGCGGCGCGTGATCGGAGACTACCTGAGGGGCAGAAAGGTGGTGTACCAGGGACGAGACGGAAGCGTCCACGGTCGACCTATGCGGTGCGGCGTTCCACAGAAATCGGTCCTCGGACCGCTCCTGTGGAACATCGGATACGATTGGGTACTGCGTGGTGCGCTTCTGCGCGGTTTGCACCTCGTCTGCTACGCGGACGACACCCTCGTCACGGCACGGGGGCGCAACTTTGAGGAAGCAGCCCGTCTGGCTACGGTGGGAGCCAACCGCGTGGTCGAACGGATCGAAGCGCTCGGCCTCAAGGTGGCCTTGAGCAAAACGGAGGCTATCTACTTCCTCGGTCGCAGAAGGGCGCCTCCTGCAGGTACCGTCGTCAGGGTGGGCGAAGTCCACGTCGAAGTCAGGCCCTATTTGAAATACCTGGGCCTGGTCCTTGACAGGCGGTGGAATTTCGAGGAGCACTTCAGACGTCTGGCGCCCAAACTTATTGGCACAGCGTCCGCCCTCGGAAGGCTCCTCCCTAATACCGGTGGACCCGACGTGACCTGCCGCCGCCCCTATACTGGCGTCGTGAGGTCCATGGCGCTGTACGGTGCACCCATCTGGGCGGACGCTCTGAACACCCGTAACATTGCTCAGCTGCAAAGAGCGCAGCGAGTGATGGCGATCAGAGTGATACGCGGCTACCGGACGGTGTCGCACGAGGCGGCATGCGCTCTCGCGGGCACGGCGCCGTGGGACCTCGATGCCCAAATGCTGGCGTCAGTGTACTGGCGGCGCGTGGAAGTGCGTCGCCGAGGTGTCTTCCCACCCCCCGAGGTGGAGCAGCAGTGGAGGAGGGACGCGCGCCGCAACCTCCTGTGCCACTGGCGAAGACGGCTCCAGGAGCCGAGGGCAGGCCTGTGGACCGTGGAGGCGGTTCGCCCTCTTCTAAAGGAGTGGGTGGATCGCCGACACGGCTCGCTCACCTTCCGCCTGGTGCAGATCCTCTCAGGACATGGCAGTTTCGGGAGGTATCTGTGCCATATAGCCAGAAGAGAGGCGTCTGCGGCGTGTCACCATTGCAATAGTGATGAAGACACGTCGCAACACACCCTGGAGGCCTGCCCAGCATGGGCGCAGGAGAGAGCGACGCTGCAACAGGCGGTGGGCTGTGACATCTCGATGCCGGTCTTAATAAGAGCGATGCTGCGGGGAGAGTCTCAGTGGCAGGCAGTGGTGTCCTTCTGTGAGAACGTTATCTCGCAAAAGGAGGCGGCGGAGCGGCAGAGGGAAGACGATCCTTCGTCTCACCCGATCCGCCGCAGGAGGACGGGGTGGAGAAGGAGGGCGTACGCCCACCTTCTTCCGCCACCATGAGGTACGTGGGGGAACCCTGCCTCACGAAGTGGAGCGGCGTGCTACGTGTTCCAGCACTCCGCAGGAGAGTAATGGCAACGGAGGGGCCCGCGAGGGCCAACGCTGGCGGCGCTGCGGAGGAATGCAAAAGCGCACCTGTGACCCTGCCATAAAGCGTGAGACGGAACACCATGGGGTTTTAGCCGGTAAGAGTCGGGCATAACCCTGTCGCAATACCAGCGGCAGGGTATCCATGAGGATTTCCCCATTTAAAAAAATAAAAAAGGGGTAGCCAGGTTACTATGGTAATACATTGACATTCATCAAGTAAAATGTAAATTCTTTACGTTGAAATAAGTTCCTGATTTCGGAACACCTCAGCGCTTAAAATCGCCAATTCACGGTTGGCACGCGTGGTGATTAAAGTTCGTACTTTCTCTCAGAAAGGCTGCTCACATAGGCTGCTTAAATTGTGCAAGTCGGGCTGCTCTACTGTGCCGAATGCGACCGAACATTCAAAACAAATTTCGGTTGTTCCAGGAAGATTAGAGCACACGCCAGGAAGCAGTGACGGTCGCTGTCACCGAACACCACATTGTACAAAAAAGTAGAACGTACAGTCGACATCACGTCACCATATACACTCTACTCCGTTGCATTACGAGCGACTTTGGGACTAAAATGTGAAGGTTCACGTGCTGTCGACTGTACATAGGATGCTTGGTCAGCACTTGTGGAGCGCGCGAACGCTCGGCGAAGGATACACTACAAGTATAATGCTTAAATTATCTGGAGTTTCTTTTTGTTCCCTTTTTCTTCACTCATTCGGCCCCAAGGCAGCGGCTACCATTAGCTTTATAAGTACATTGACATTCAACAAGCGGAATATAATTTCTTTACGGTGAAATAAATTTCTGATTTCTGCGTACTTAACTACCTTGTCCGCTCCAAATCAGTTTCCTTACTACATCCATGTTACCAATAACCGTGTCACTTTCTTTGATACCTGTGTATCGGAGATCTCTTTGTTACCAAAACAGGCTGGATTAACTCGGATTGCCTTTGATCGCGATGGAGGAAGATACAGAAAACCACAATTTGAGCAATCGTGGTTTTCGCCTGCCAGTTGCCATCTGAATCGAGTCAATATATTGCTAAAAAAAAATGAAAATAAAAAGTAATACAATCTTATTTTCTAGCTCTGCAAGGTAAATCTTCCATGTGAGATTATAATGCTTCCAGAGAGGTTGCTCTTATTTGTGAATTGTTTGTCTTATTAGTTTTTATGTTCAAAAACAACGAGAGTTACAGCTCTGGTTGTATAATTTTGTATTGAGTGATTATTGGAGGAACAGACTTGTCTAAGTTTCCCGAATGCTGCCCAGCCGAGTTGGATTCGAGGATTGACCTCTTTCACGAAGTTGGACTGACATGCATTATAAGAACAGCTATAATAAAGAATAAATATAGGTCTTACCTCAGTTGTGCATGCTAATTGTAAAAAAAAAATGTAAATGCTGGAATTTATTTATATTTACCTGAAAGGGTAAAACATGGAGATCGAGATGTAAGCAAATACAATCGCTAAAAGTAACCTGTTTTGAACACAGTAAATTAACTAATTCACTCATCCTTTGACTGCCTCGTTGATTGAGCGGTTAAGGCGCTTAGCTATCAAAAGGGTCGTGGGTTTGATTCCCACTGGGGAGCACTTACATTTATACAAATAACCTTAGTCTGGGTGTTTTTCTATGTTTCTTATGTCTTTGCCTGGTTACCATAGCACAAGGTATCCTAGTCTAGGTCCAGGCCAAGTAATTGTGTTGTGAGAAAGTAATTATTATCCTGGACACAAACTAGGATATCCTGTGTTATTGTAATCAAGCAAGGACATCACAAGCATATAAATGCACCCAGAATGAGGCAATTTGTACAAATGTATGGTGGCCCCTATCGGGAATCGAACCGATGACCCTATACATGGTACTTGGTACTAAATGTCAAATTCGTAGTACACTGGAAACTCTGACTACCGAGAATGTAGCCATCAGGGGCAAACACGTAGAACGGGTGGTAGAGGCTAAAAACCTGGGCGTTCTGATGGATGGTGAGCTACGCTTTGAGAAACACATCGCTAGAGTGGTGAGCAACTGCTTCTATCGCCTCAAAGTACTTTATAATGTGCGTGATTACCTTAGTGTGGATTTGCGTATCCACCTATGTGAATCGCTCATATTATCAAGGTTGAACTACTGTGACGTTGTCTATGGTGGTTGCATTCTTGGTCGTACACAGAGGATGATACAACGAGTTCAGAACGCTTGCGCTCGTTTCTGTTTCCGCATCCCTCCTCGATCCCATGTCAGTCCATACTTGGACGAAGCAAACCTCTTAAACATGCAGGCGCGTAGGCAACTGCACTTTGCAACGTTGCTGTTCGGTGTCGTCCGGTGGAAAGCCCCCGCCTACCTTTACGATAAACTCAGTTGGTCAGGACGCGATCAAAGGTATGGGGCGAGGGCTGTCATGCCGGCGTACCGGACCGCGGCGTTTCGAGGAAGTTTTAGGTTTGCGGCGTCTAAGTGTTGGAATGATCTCCCTCCCCCTCTCCGCAGTGTGACTAGCAGGAATACATTTAAGCGAAAGCTGAAAATGTGCCTGCTATCCCTGCGGAAACACCCTCCTTAACCCAATCCCCCTGCAGTTCGCCTTTTAAGTATATATGTGTGTATAATATATATATGTATTACTTATTTGTTATTTCTTTGCTTATAATTATTTATTGCTACATATTATTATCATATTATGTGCATTTTTACTTAGATATTCTATATTTAGTATATTTCACAGCATATTCTATTCTATTGACGTTGTTTTATAAATATTAATTTTTATGTAAGATCTGTATGTAGGTATATTACTTAATGTACGTGTATAAATTGAAGAATAGGTGCTGACTGAAAATCAGTGTTGCAGGCCCAGCCTGCAGCAAATGCTGAGTCAGCTACCTGTTTGTGGCTGCGGAGATACAATGCCCTTCTAAATTGTAAATGTTTGTTTTAAATCGTATTCTTTGTTTTATTATATTTTTCTTTGTTCTGTCTTTTATTATTTGTCTGTATTATTATAATATCGTGTTACATTGTGTTATGTGTATTGTATCTTTGTGGCTGCAAATAAATGTCTCTCTCTCTCTCTCTCTCTCTCATACCCTGCGCTATGGTAACATTACATTACAAACATGGAAAAACATCCAAACTGAAGCCATTTCAAACAAGGTCTTAAAAATTAATATTTCGTTAGTTCTTTGCTTCGTTAAGCCATGGATTGGCCAGATGAGCGTGTCGCAGGAACTTCTGTAGGTATATTCAAATGATCCTCCCTATTTCGTACTTTGATTCCCGATAAAATAAAGGGTACGCTCGACGTCCCTTTATTACAGACTTTCTGATGATCTGATCTCTATCGCGAACAACTTATTGTGTTGGAATTTGAGCGAACAAATGAGATTTTGATTCGGATTCTGCCAACTTGAATGTTTTTGAACTAAAACTTACGTAAGCACTGCATCATCATCATCATCAACTCATCATGTCCCCACCGAGGGGCATGGGTCTCTTCCCTGAGGAAGGTATAGGCTCCACCTCGTGAGCCAAGTCCGGATTGGTGGAGGCTTGTAAGACTAGTGGCTGGTCTTACTGTCAGAACTTTTCAAGCCGCCCTAAGGCCTCTGACTTGGCTTAACGACTGCCATCTCATCGTCGTCAACCCATTATGTCCCCACCGAGGGGCAAGGGTCTCTTCCCTGAGGAAGGTATAGGCCATACTCCACCACGGGGGCCAAGTCCGGATTGGTGGAGGTTTTTAAGACTAGTGGCTGGTCTTACTGTCAGAAGTTTTCAAGCCGCCCTAAGGCCTCTGACTTGGCTTAACGACTGCCATCTATAGACTACATATTACATAATATAAGCACTGCATATTATTGACTTTATTCCGGATACGCCGATTTGATTTTTTGTTTAAGCTAGAGCAGCTACTAAGCGTGGTTAGTAATAATAATTGCAGTAAGAAGAACATTATTATTACAGGCGACTTCAATATTGACATTTTAAAATCTAAATCTGTTACCAATGAATTTGAATGTTTGTTATTAAATTTTAATTTTAAATTAAGTATAAGGCAACCTACCAGACTTGAATCTATGACTTGCATTGACAATATTATTCACAACTTTAAGAAAAACTATAAAGGCGAAGTAATAGAATTAGCGTTGTCAGATCATACAGCACAGATTCTTAGATGTCCCATAAAAATGTCGCACAACTTAGAGAGCTGGCAAATCAAACGACGGGACTATTCAGCTGAAAATATTGATACTTTTGTGAAGAGTGTTACATCTTATCCATTTACAGATGTTTATGAAGCACGAGATCCTAATGAGGCCTATAATACATTTATAGAAACATTTACTTTGCTGTACAATCTATGCTTTCCAAACGTAAATATAAAAATTTAAAGCCAGACAAAAACCAAAATGGATATCACGAGGAATCAAAATCTGTAGCAAACGAAAAAGAAGTCTTCTCTGGGCATATAGATTAAAACCTACTCTTTCAAATAAAAAAATACTGAAATCATACTCAAGTAGACTTAAAAAAATTATAACCCTTAAGAAACGAGCCCAAAATGACTTTCACATAAAATCCTCTGACAATAAAAGTAAAGCGACATGGAATATTATTAATGACATAAAATATAAAATTCCTAGGACATCTGTATCGGCAATAGAACATAATAATCAATTAATTAGAGACCCGCAAATAATTGCTAACTTATTCAACGATTACTTTGTGGATAGAATTGTGCCACTAAATGATATCGTACACAAAAATGACTACATAGATACTTATGTCAATTCAATATTCATGACACCTAGCACCCCGCATGACATTGCCAAGATAATAAAGTCATTAAAAAATACAAATAGTGTTGGTTATGATGACATCAATACCAAAGTCATAAAATCTGTTGGTCCTCAAATATGTGAGCATCTGTGTTATATTTTAAACTTATGCATAGAAAAAGGTACATATCCAGATAATCTTAAATTGACCGTCATTAAACCACTATTCAAAAAAACGAAAAAACTAAAAATGGAATTCTATCGTCCAATTGCCCTGATTCCCATTTTCTCAAAAGTATTTGAAAAATATATTGATAATTATATTTATACTTACTTGGAAAAATATAAGATACTTTGCAAGGAACAAAAAGGTTTTAGGAAATGCATGTCTATTAACCGAGCTATATATGAATTCGTAGAAGGCATCATCACAAAAGTTGACAAAAGAGAACCCATATGTGCCATATTTATGGATATGACACAAGCTTTCGACTACGTTGATCATAACTTACTTCTTACGAAATTATACAAATACGGTATTCGCAGGAATGTGCTTAACCTTATTAAATCTTATCTGGAGAATAGAACTCAATATACTCAAGTATCGAAAATTAATATTAAAGAAAAAAAGGAAGAAATATACACATCGGACACTAGAAAAGTAAAATTCGGGGTACCACAAGGAAGTGGGATGAACATACTACACAACTGACTAAAAAATTGTCCTCATGTGCCTATGATCTTCACAAACTCTCCACTGTTACAAACACGACTGCATTAATAACAGCTTACCATGGTATGGTTGCATCTCTCCTGAGGTACGGAATTATATTTTGGGGCAACTGCACAAATAAAGTCTCAGTATTTAAACTACAAAAACGTTGCATCAGAGCCATGTTTGGCCTTCAACAACAAGATACCTGTAAGCCTATCTTCATTAAATATAATATTCTCACTTTGCCTGCGATGTACATATTGGAAACATGTCTTTTTGTAAAAACAAATGAGGATCTATTTCATAAAGCTAGAGATAATAAGCGAGCCCAAAGAGATCCCACTAGAATAGTAAAAACCAAGCCAAACACGGCACTAATGACGAAAAGCGTTTGTCACATGACTCCTACTTTATACAATAAACTGCCTTCAGCATGGAGGGAACTCCCCATAGGCAAATTTAAATCTAAGTTGAAGACTGTACTTTTAACCAAATCGTATTATAGCGTCCTCGAATATTTCAATGATAAATTTTGACATTTTGTACTTTTTTAAGGTGATTATTATTTTTTGTTATTATGTAATCAATTAACATTATTGACTGGTTTTGTTCATATGCCCATAAATATCACTATTATTTTAAGTTTAAAACATTTGTACGCCTTATTGGCTAAACATAGCGCGCATTTTATACTTATAAGACCATGCATGTATTGTATACCTATGTTTGACAAATAAAGTATCTGATTCTGATTCTGAAGAGTCCGACCAGGGCCTACATTTTGCTATTGCATTGTAGTACAATGACGGTTTCACGACTGCATCGATTTCATTTCATTGTCGCTTCAAATCAACGTCGAAAGCGTATTCGTAATTTTACGCAGCAATGTTTCGCTCTGAGCGTTGAATTTTGAAGTCTTCAAACTTAAATGCTCTGAGTGAGTGTATCCGGAATAATGAGAAGTACCTGGGTGACCGAGCTTTGCTCGGTATTTTTTTTGTAATATTATATTTTTCGTGATTTTTGGAATAGTACATTACTGCAGCGGCCAGCAAAAGAGGCATTGATTCACGAACGTGGAAATGTGGGCCGAGGCGAAGCCGAGCATTGAGCATTGTTATGATTAAATATCGTATTGTTTTTAGAAAAAAAAAAGTACTTGGATACGAATTAGGTGCGTTGATAAAGGGCTCCTGATAATAGGTTTTCACACAAAAGAAGGAACTTGAAAAAAAAAGGAAAGTCAAGTCTCGAACCAGGGTCTTCTGTTTAAGAATCAAGAATGAAGGATCAAGAATTTATTTCAACGTAAAGAATTTACATTCTGCTTGTTGAATGTCAATGTACATACAGTTATGTATAACGTTAGCCGCTGCCTTGGGGCCGTCTGTAGTGGAGAAAAAGGCAGCGAAAAAAAAACTCCGATCGATCGATTTACGATCCTATTTCCCACTTAACCTGTGACAACCTTACAGATCTTTGCGAAAATTACCTTCTTGTAGTGTAGCAGTTATTTCTTTGTTTTTTAAAAACGGTTAAAACGACGTTTTATAAAAATGAAACCTAGTTGGATTAATTAATTGCCCCCGAAACCCCCTGAATACCAAATTTCATGAAAATCGTTGGAGCCGTTTCCGAGATTCTGATTATATTATATATACATACAAAAATTGCTCGTTTAAAGAGATAGATAGATATATAGATTAGATTACCTGACTGTTGCTCTGTCAACAGAATTAGAATAAAGTAGCACTGCCGGTATCAAAACTTTGTGTGAATATCAATTCATAAGTGTGAATTTTAATTCACATTGTGTGAACTTTATGTTCAGTGTGTGTGTCGAATAGCTAAATATAACTAGAAATCTTCTTGACACTAAAAACGCAGCTGCACAACAAACATTGTCTACGGTCTTCTTTTGGTTGTTGTTCATTTTTATTAAATTATTTTTCCTGTTTCCATCTTTTCGCATTCTATTTGCACGCCAATCTGCTATAAGTGTACCATAAAGAATATTCATATCATATCATATTATAGGTGTACCTATAATATTATATGATATGTAATGGGGGATGCAGAATTACTACAATTTCTGAAATTGTTGATTTACAAAAGTCATTTTGAAACTAAAAGTATTGTTAACAGGTTTTCTGCAATATAGTGGCACTGTTTGATATATAATCGAATATATAAAAGGTTCGATGGTAGCCCAAGTGGGTAGAATAATGGGCACGGAAGCGGGGACTCAGATAGATAAAACATTTATTCACATTTTCATACACACATAACACGTAGGTACACAAAATAAAAAAAAGTAAAGGATAAAAGTAGGAAAATAGACTTTTTAAGTTTTTCTTAATCGAGAACATACATAATGGTGCCAAAAATAATAACAATAGACCCAGGTTCAATTCTCAGCGCGGGCTTGTATCTATGACTTTGCTTTCTAACCTATGTTAATTGGTGAAGTTTACTTGCAATTCCACTGGCAAGTGTAACATAACATATCATAACATTTACATACAGACACATACATTTCACATATGAAAACATGGTCACCTGAGTGTCTAAGTTATTTTATTTTATTTATTTATTTATTTATTTAATATTTAGGAAAACTAGTGACTAAGCAAACATGATATTACAAAGCAGATATAAAAACAGACAGTCATTAAAAGTTTCCACAGATAGCGGCAAAAAGGAATCGAAGTGACGTCACCGAGTTATGTTATGACCCTGTCGAGTTATGCACCTACTTTACCGCTTGGAATGGCCAATAGCCCATACTCTCCCTCTCTCTGAGAGCAGACATGTATATAGGCTGCATTTTTATGTTTTTGTTGCGAAAATTTGGTAGGTGTGAAAATAGGTTGTCAGCACAGCGTTTCTCTGGTCAGCTAGAGAGCTTATAAAAACAATGAGACGCTATTTCCCCACAGTTCTAGATGCACGAAAACTTAAATGTTCAGCCTAAGGAGCAGGGCCCACCGCAAACGGCCGATACGAACACGAAGTAACTTGTCCGGACCAACACTGAGAGACGTCCTAAACAAATCTTCGGCTACTTAGCGAAGATCCGCTCTTCAGCGGCCGTATGTCATAGTTAAACAATGCAACTAACTGTTGGCTGCTTAGAAAGGCACTGGCTAAGCTGTGACGGAAGGACGGACTGGAGGAAGTAAAGACGGACAGACACTAGTCTGGGCTCTAAGCCTAGGCGCACACTAGCGACACGCGACAGGCGACAGCTCGGCGACTAGACGCGACGACAGGCTACGGCCGTCAATTTTCATATATTTTGTTCGAATCTCCGCACACTTGGCGTCAGAGTCGACGAGGCGATGCCAGAAGCAAATGACAACGTCGCGTCGGACGCGGCGACAAGTCGCCTTGTTTGCGATGGCTCTAAATGCAATTGAGACAATAGTTTTGTCAGTGCATTTAGGCGGTAGGTGTGGTCTATACCTTCCTTAGCCAAGGGACTCGTGCCCCTCGGTGGGGACATAATGGGTTGACGATAATTTAGAGGATCCATGCAAAAAGAAGAGGAAAAAGCATTTATTGTAAAAACAGTACACACGCCACGATGACTAACTAAACCAAGAAAATATTATTACATAAAATTTATAAAAAGATACAAGATATTTATTGGCGTCAAGTATGATACAGTTCAGATGTTATATGTAAATTGTATTTCCAACATATTTTACCTATTCTAGGCATGCGAATATTCAGAATTTTAATAATTAATTTCTTTTTACAAATCATCGCTAAGATTATATAGTGTAACAATGGTAGGTACAACAATTAATACATTTTCATTTTATGATAGTCACAAGCGGTGTCAATAAAATTTCAGTGGTATGTAAAATTACAAATAATGTCAATTAAATAAAGACAGGAAAACAAAATGTCACGGCGTCTCATTGTTTTGTCTGAGGTTGAAACCTTCAGCGCTATTTTCTGTCAGTACCGAGCTACCCCGTGAGCGCTACAGACTCCGGTTTGGTGCAACCGTGAGCAATATCAATTTGGCCACCAACTGTATTTCTTTTCTTAATTCATTACTTACTGCGATATGAATTCAATTTAATTACAGTCATTTTAGTTTGCTCCAAGTTCTAGGAACGAAAATATATTTTATCTATTTAAATTATCTATCTATCTATCTAATCAGCCCGTAAATAGAGCCCACTGTTGGGCATAGGCCTTTTTTCTTTCACGCCAACCCATCCGGTCCAGTGCTAGTCTCGTCCAATGTCTCCCAGCCGCTTTCACAATGTCGTCGGCCCATCGGGCTGGTGGTCTGCCCACCGACCGTCGACCCGTTCTTGGCCACCACTCAGTGGCTACCTTAGTCTACCGGCCGTCTTCCCGCCTAACCAAATGTCCCGCCCATCTCCATTTCAGCTTTGTAATTCGTGTGCGTACATCGTCGACCTTAGTTGTTATCGAATATCGACGTTTCGCACACAATCCTTGAGTGTGATGCCTAACATGGCCCGCTCCATAGCCCTTTGCGCAATTTGGATTTTTTCCACATTGGCTTTAAAATATACCCGAATGGAATCAACCACCACCTTACTTACCTGCAGCGGTAAAGATGCTTTAATAGTGCTTCTACTCTACCCCTTCAGTGACATAGGTCTTGTGTACAGCACGGGCAAGTTTTAAGGGGCTACCGTTGAATTATTGTTCAAGTTAGCGTCTTCATAGTGTTTACCTTGTCGCCTACGCGTTTACCATTGCTAAGTGATTAAGAATACTGCTCCGGAGCTAGAACAGGGAAGCCATAGAGTTGTGAGCGTAGCAATAATTAACAAACGTCTGTCTAAAGAGAGACACCAATAAGAAGGTACTTGAGAAGGTAGCAAAACAGCTGAATTTCTTGTGTAAAAATGGATTTATTTGTGCAATATTATATTTTACAAAATAGTTGAGAAAAATACCTGCAACTGCAAAAATTTCGTCGAGATAAAAAAATAGAAAGTCCACTTCACAAAGAAATCACACACACACAGTAATTTAAGCAAACCGCTTCGAGACATAGGTACTCAAGCTCAAATAAAATGAAACATGAAATTATTTATTTAGACCACTTTAACAATGTTACTAAGAGGACGATAAGGTAAGATTGAATGACTTTATAATCTCGAAGACAAAGGTTTTATACCTAATTTTGGGATAATAAGCTCAAAGTCAATCGTGCCAGTACTTTAAGTAAATATTACGTTTAAAGGCTCGCCCACCTGCTGCCATAACATATAATTATGAGAACGGCATTCTCACGTGCCCTCAGTGTGCACGGAGTTTCGCCGTGAAGATAGGCTACATAAGCCATCTTCGAGCGCACCAGCGCCACATCTCTGATTAGGGGTCAAAGTGGTCGCCATGGCCGAAATCGGTCGGAAACATCATCATCATCAACATTGTAATGTAGGTACGAGTGAAAGACTCCAAGAGTGAAAGACTACGGACTAATTTACACTAAAACTTTCGAAAGCACTAGACATTATTTAGAGACAGAGAAGGAGTTGTCAGAGACGAGCAACCTACGACGCGAGCTCCGTCTCTGCTCACCATGATTAAGCTCTGCGAATCAGAGCGAAACCTAGTCGGTCTCTTCCGACAAAATGTCAAGTAAGCGTATCCGGCATAAAGTTAATAATAGCTAATTTACAGCCCCAAAACTAAAAATCCTATTTTACAAAAATCTAAAATTTTAGAAGCGACTCCACCCCACTCTCCGTCCACAAGTAGCACGTCGAACTATAGAAGATAGTGTTCTACTCAAATTCCACCCGAAGAGCACAACTTAAAGTGAAATAACTTATGAGAATTGGCCGATCGCCTTTGTCGCGCTAAGCTCCGTGGCAATTATCATTAATTATTATTAAATGTGACATTTCAGTGATAAACGACTGGCTGATAACTTGGGCAAATAACTCAGCCGGGTATTGGGAAAAGGTTGCGTTTGGGCTCGGGAGGCGCGCCGCGGAAGGGCGGATTTGACCCTTTTGCTCATAGAAAATGTAGTGTTGAACGACTTTCGACTTTGGTTGGAAACAGATAGGCCTTTGCATCTATGTAAAGAGATGATTTATACAGTCCTCATTCACACTAGTTGGGTGAACGGATCAGAGCCTCGATTCTGTTAGTGCATTGTAGTACAAAGACAACTGCATGATCATGGCAATTTAGTTTCATTGCCCCTTCAAGTCAACGCGATCACGGCTGTAAATATTTGTACCCGTCAGTGGTTATTAAAACACGTCACGTGACCCGACCATCTATCTGTCATCGTATTATAATGCACTAACAGATACACGGCCAGATCACATCACGTATTTGTTCATACCACGGACGCCTTGATTGTTTGAAATGTGTGCGCGCGTAGACTTGAAGCGGCAACGAAACTGAATCGACATGTTCATACAGTTGTCATTCTACTACAATGCATTAACAGAATCTAGATCTATTTATAATCTAGGAGACACGCGGCTTGGTTGGCTCCGCACATATTGACTTGTATTTCCTGTGATCTAGACCGACTAAGCTGTCAGGATGGTATAGGTGCTGGACAAACCTACTCCATCTAAAAATAATACATGAAACCTCATAGAATTGCCAGAAAATACTTACACAGATTAGACGGGAAACGTATTGTCATGCGACCTGTTGAGTAAAGTAACGCCCGACTCAAAGTATTTTCTATTCATTAATATGAACAATTTTTACTATGATATTTATTAGAAAGAAAAACAAAGCTCAGGGGCATTTCTGATGCAAAGGATATCCTTCGCTTCATCATCATCATCAACCCATTATGTCCTCACCGAGAGGCACGGGTCTCTTCCCTGAGGAAGGTATAGGCCATACTCCACCACGGGGGCCAAGTCCGGATTGGTGGAGGCTTGTAAGACTAGTGGCTGGTCTTACTGTCAGAAGTTTTCAAGCCGCCCCTAAAGGCCTCTGACTTGGCTTAACGACTGCCATCTATCGACGGCAGCCGGCACCAACTGCTTAACGTGCCTTACGAGGCACGGAATCGCTCGGAAAAAATGCCACTAGCGTTAGTCATAGACGGTGATCCATTCATAGACTGAACGCGCCGTATGTTGCTTAACCTTAGTGATCGTTCAAGATCACTCAGGCAGCCCAGGCTTCGAGCGATCCTTCGCTTGCAGCGCGGTAATGCTGCTAGTGTCATAACTTATGATTATTCGATTGACTGGCTTTGTGATCTTGTTTTTGTTTTAATTTTTTTATTACCAATTGGAAGTAGTTTCGCAAAAAGGAGCCAACCCACAACATGGTAATATTTGAGTTAAATATACCAAAACGATCACTTTGCTCTATATTTTAAGAATCAAATACTTTCATAGCGTAGCGATCCTATGAGTATACGCAAAGTTATGGCACTCGGTAGTCAACCCAAATGTATGGAGAGCGTCAGCTTAAACCTAAAAACTCAAATATCTCAAAACTCACTTTGTGTAGATACAACCCTTTTTGCAAAACTACGTCCAATTTTACCTTGACATTATGGACGAAACTTTTTTAAATTTGCTGTATGACTTGGTATATTTTAATTTTTCCATTAAGTTGTATGACTTTGAGTTGAGATTTACTTTATTCATGAACGTTGCTAAATATAATTAATTAAATAATCTTAATTGTGAACTAACTATAAATAAAAATAAAGTGGATTTTTCCATTAAGTTGATTTTTTTTAAATAAAAATCATAGCGTCGGCTAAGGTCGCCAGCCTCTTAACTCCATTTTTTTTCAAAATTTAAGAGATTTGCTATATGCAGCCAAAAATTTACTTATATGCGAAAAAATTATATTCGAAAAAAAGTTTGTGACTTTAGCCGACGAAGTGGCAGGCACTCACTTTGAATGAGCCTTCGGAGGGCTTATATTCAATAAAAGGGCTCGCAGTTTCGACTGAGAATGTCGATATGATATTGGTTTACTCCTTGATCGTTGATTAAGAGGTCCATGTTTGAAAGGTCGTGGAGACGGCCATGTTTCCTTTGAAGGGTTTCAGGTATTACTGTCATTGTATTGGAGCTCGTAATGCCATTTGGGTATATAAAAGAATCCAACATCCAACTAGGGGATTAGTTGACAGCTATTCGATATCAAATAACTCAATACCCAGCGTCCAACCACTGTCACAATGACAGACCGTTCCAGAATTGCCATATTCAATAATTGCTGACAGGTAAATTATGAGTTATATAATGTCACATGAATCGCTCGCAGCCCCGGCCGCCTGAGTGATTTTAAATGATCATGGGGGTTAAGCAACATTGGGCGTGCTCAGTCCATGGATAGGTGACCGTCTATGACTGACGCTAGCGGCAATTTTCTGAGCGGTGCCGTGTTTCCCAAGGCACGTTAAGCAGTTGGTGCCGGTTGCCGTCGATAGATGGCAGTCGTTAAGCCAAGTCAGAGGCCTTAATAGGGCGGCTTGTAAACTTCTGACAGTAAGACCAGCCACTTACAAGCCTCCACCGTGGCCCCGGCCCCCGTGCTGGAGTATGGCCTATACCTTCCTTAGGGAAGAGACCCGTGCCCCTCGGTGGGGACATAATGGCTTGCTGATGATGATGCACAGTATGTAGTAATAGTAGTGCTGCGTATTGCGCAGAAAATTTGTAGCTAACTTCTATTGGTGGAAAGGCACTTCAAGAAGACGGCGAAGAAAATATTCAGCGAAAAATCAATCAGAGAAAAAGGATCATCGCGAATGTAGTTTACGATGCTTAAGTACCAGTAAATAACCGAAATCTCTACACAGCAAACTCGCCTAAAACAATAACTAAGCCATCCCACTTAATACAAGTTGTCCTATAAATTTATTCCCACGTAAATAAACCGGGATTAATCTGGGACGCCATGCACCGAATTTGGGCACATTAGTTATTTTTATTGTTAATATTTCGAGAGCGGAATGGCCGGTTATATTTTATTAGTCCGCGTTTGATGTACTACTGCACATATAACGGATACAAGGAGAAGTTATCATGCCTGACAGATAACTGGAAGATTTTTAGCATTCAATGTGCATCGGTATACTTTTTTTTCTACTTTATAGAATTTTGAGAATAATAATAATAATGACGATGATGATAAAGATAATGATGGTGATAATGATAACGACAACGATAAAGACAATAATACCTTGAACAAAAACCGTGCATTTGACTAAGCTAGTGGTGCAAAAGTAAAAGAATTGTTTTACATTATTTGTTAATTTGATCAAAATAAAGTTCAAAGAAATCTGTCCTCCCTGTGTGACCCGAAATGTGCCCGAAACAGGTTAACAATAGAAAACCATTGTTATTTTCAAGGTCAGGTCTGAAAGGGTTAAAGTCACTAAACTTATTAAATATAATTTATTTGCAGGGCATTATGCCACCTGCCAACCCTCCAATACATTTTGTAACCTAATAAATATAAGGACGATCGATTTATGTCGGTGTTAAAGAAATCTTTACGAAAATAACTAAATGTATAAAAAATGTAGTCGGGCTCGTCCACCGAGGCTTCCGGACCCGCAGTTTTTCGCGAACTTCATACATACATACATAAGCTCACACCTACATCCTAGAGGGGTAGGCAGAGACCACAGACTGCCACCTGCCACGATCCTGACAAATCAATTTCGCTTCATCGACATTCATTAGTCGTTGCATGCACGCACGTCGCTTTTGGGCACTCTTTATTTTGCCCCTATTTGGTGAAGTATGACCGCCTGGGGCGTCCCTTACCGGCCCTTCCACTCTCATTCACACCATATAACGGAACGATATTTTCAAACTTCCTTTCAAGAAATCTCTTAGCGAATCCCTTGTAAATTGATCCCTTTCAAACACCGCCCTGGCTACGGCCCTGCAGCTGTTATATCTTCCTAAGAGTATCTTGGCACAGTTTGTGCTGCCATCTGCAATTGTTTATTGTTTTAGGAAATGAGGGGCCATGTATTAGCTCGTGGTCGCCGTTTTGAAGCACGATGCTTTAGTATAATAGATTTTTTTTTCTTCATTGGTCAAAATGAGCAGTGACAACATTTCAGCATGATATTTAAAAAAAATACGTATGTATAAAAAAATTGTCATGCTGTTCACCTATTTTGAATCTCTTTTGCAATCGATACCTACAATAATAAGAATGTAGTTTTAAATTTTTGGTCCGGATCAACTTACTTGGCTTTTTATCAGACGAGTCCGACCAGGGCCTCGATTCTCTTAGTGCATTATAGTACGATGACAGTTACACGGTCAGGTCTCGTGGCCTGGTTTTTTATACCATTGACGCCTAGAAGGTTTGATATTGTGTGCGCGCGTAAACTTAAAGCGGCAATGAAACTAAATTGCCACTATCACGCAATTGTCATTGTACTACAATGCATTAACAGAATGTAGGTCCAAGTTTTACTCCGATTCGCAGAGCTTAATCATGGTGAGCAGAGACGGAGCTCGCGTCGTCGGTTGAGACGAGCAACCAAAAATTTACAATGTAATGCTTACGAAACGTTTAGTTCAAGAATAAAATAAAATAAAAAATAAATAAACTCACGCCCGTTTTCCCGAGGGGGTAGGCAGAGGCACCAATCACTAGAACTGGGCCCACGTTTTGCCGAGTTGTACAAGAATGTACTTGTAATTTATTTGAGCCACGACGTACATTGCGGAACTTTACTCGAAATGGAATGTTTATTGACTTGTGATTGTGTTTGTACGAAATGTACGTTAGTGACACAGTACATAGAATTATTTAATTAAATATGTCATTATTGACAAATTAATATGAGGCATAAAGTCCACCGTATCACCACAGTAGATAGATAGATACAGAACACTTTATTGTAGATAAAAAAGGGAAATTACACGGGTATTTCTTAATCTAAGAGTGCAGACGGCGGCCTTATCACTAAAAGTGATCTCTTCTAGACAACCTTTGGATGGACTGGAGCAAAATATAAACACAACACTATTATTTTTAAATAATAATAAAATAAGTCGTTAAGCCAAGTCAGAGGCCTTAGCGCGGCTTGAAAACTTCTGACAGTAAGACCAGCCACTAGTCTTACAAGCCTCCACCAATCCGGACTTGGCCCCCGTGGTGGAGTATGGCCTATACCTTCCTCAGGAAAGAGACCTGTGCCCCTTGGTGGGGACATAATGGGTTGATGATGATGAATAAAATAATAAACTCAAAGTGTGGTGGACAGAGGCACGTAAACTAGAACTGGGCCCACGTTTTGCCGAGTTTATTAGGTCCGAACGTGACAAAGTGGCAAGCCTGACGCCTGGTATGTTTACTTCACTAAAATTACCCAATCCTCATCCCTGATCGCGATGGATACCCATTCATCCCGTCTCACTCATCATATAGGGGGACTATGCAGCGGTGTCCGGACGGTAGTCCGGTATTTTACAGCCGTTGTTCGCGTCGCGTTTCCGTTAACCACGGATGCCATGTTTGTTTGGGGAGTGGGGAAATAATATGTTTTATTGTTAATTTAAGGAAACTGTTATATTCTTATAAAAAAGTTATACATTTCGGGACATGTTAAAGGGATGTGAGCGCGCAATCGCAACTGGCTTTTTCCATCGCTTAAGTAAAGCGCGCAGGCGATGTTATTTATTTCAAAATACTGGGTTGCACGAGTTGGTTCATTGCAAATTCCATCTGTGCCTTTATACAGTTTTAAACTATTTCGTATTATCGAGGAATATTATGTACGTTTGAATTTAAAAGTTTATGGATGTACGTAACTGTACACATCAGCTGGATAAGCATACGTCCAACAGCGGACAAACAAATGCTTAAGAAGAAGACATCGCCGTTCAACTCTAAGCCTTCGAAAAGCAACAACAAAAAAAAGATTTCCTGTTGCCAAGTTTCGTCCCAATGTTTTCCTTCACCGTCAGACTGACTTCACATAATGTCGACGCCCCCGCGGGGGTATGTAATAATAATAAATTAAGCGGTGACTTGTCGTCCGGAAAAGAGACTAATGAAATAACACGTGGAAGCTTTCAGCGGGACAGACAAACAGTCTCGAGCACTTCCTCATAAACATGATATTGCCGAGGTAATCTAGGCGCACGGAAAGGGCCAGGCCAAGTTCTTAACAGGCGCACACTACAGTCTGTTAGCTTTTAGAATATACTCGTACCTCAATTGAGCAATCAAAAACCGATTATATTGCAATAAGGTAAGGTTTATTTTGTATTATTATTTAGGTATAACTTTACATCATCATCATCATCAACCCATTATGTCCCCAACAAGGGGCATGGGTCTCTTCCCTGAGGAAGGTATAGGCCATACTCCACCACGGGGGCCAAGTCCGGATTGGTGGAGGTTTGTAAGACTAGTGGCTGGTCTTCAAGTTTTCAAGCCGCCCTAAGGCCTCTGACTTGGTTTAACGACTGCCATCTATCGACAGCAGCCGGCACTTTACATAACTTTTCAAAATAGTGAAGAAAAGTTTTGTACAGAGCAGGAAGTAGTCTAGAACCCGAGGTATCTTCTAAAAGCTAACAGACTGTACGCATACGTTTACGGGGACCGATTCGAGCCCTTTCCGTTATACTCTCTGACTTTGTAGCTGCAAGGTTATATAAAACATCAGCAATCAGTCCTGTTATACCTAGATGGTTTTACGTGTAGTGCTTACGGTCTGTTAGCTTTTAGAATATACCTCGGCTAGTATTTTCAGTATTTCAAAGAAAATTATAATGGACCTTTTTTTCAGATTCACTGAAAAATCTTCTCAAAATATAACCGTCTAGGATGGACAGGAAATTTCTGTAAACGTCTAAGTAACCTAAGGTACAGTCTGTTAGCCTTTAGAATATACCTCGGCTACTATCGGATAGAATCGGATATATTCATGTAATAGAAATATCGGAACTAATATGACACTTAACTTTACATAACTTTTCAAAATAGTGAGGAACAGTTTTGTACAGAGCAGGAAGTAGTTTTACACTCGTGTGCTTTCGGCGAAAACCGAAGCCTACTCTAGAGCCCGAGGTATATTCTAAAAGCTAATAGTCTGTACGAAAGTTTTGGTTCATCTATCACATTTATTTCAGATTTACATCTAGTGTGGCAACCAACGTAAAACACGCTTTGCAATGTTTCTTATTTTTAATAAAAATTTTGTATTTTTTTATTTCATATGCAGATAGTTTTGTTTCCAAGATAAAATGGAACGGATGAAGGAAGAATGCCTGGCAAAGCAAACGTATCGAGGGAATACAAGCGAAAAAAACAATCGGATAATGAGTTTTGGGAACATTTCGGAAAAACTGCGAGTCTGGATTCGCTCAACTTCACACTAATATTATAAACGTGAAAGTTTGTGTGTGTGTTTATATGTTTGTCAGTCTTTAGCGCTGAAACGGCTGGACGGATTTTAATAAAATTTGGTATGGAGTTAGCCGATACCCTGGATTAAACCATAGGCTACGTTTTACCGCGGGGAAATATCTTATTCCTACGGGAAAATCGATGAACCGCGGGTAACACCGCGGGGCACAGCTAGTGTATAATAATTATGTACCTACAAATTTGTACGTATCGCCTTGGTGGGTAAGTCCAACTTGCACATATCCGGTTTTTTAGGGTACGGGTCCGTTTTACCCTTTTGAATACGGAACTCAAAGGGTAAAACGGACCCTATTACTGAGGCTCAGCTGTCTATCCGTCCGTCTGCCAGTTCATCATCATCAACACATTATGTCCCCACTGTGGGGCACGGGTCTCTTCTCTGAGGAAGGTATAGGCCATACTCCACTACGGGGGCGAAGTCCGGATGTGTGGAAGCTCGTAAGACTAGTGGCTGGTCTTACTGTCAGAAGTTTTCAAGCCACCCCTAAGGCCTCTGACTTGACTTAACGACTGCCATCTATCGGCGGCAGCCGGCACCAACTGCTGAACGTGCCTTGCGAAACACGAAACCGTTCGGAAAAATTCCACTAGGGTTAGTCATAGATGTTACCAGGCTGTATCTCAGGAACCGTGATAGTTAGACGGTTGAAATTTTCACAGATGATGTATTTCTGTTGCCGCTATAACAACAATTATTAAAAAATAAAATAAATATTTATGGAAGCCGTACAAAAAACGTGATTTTTGTGCTCGTTTCTGTTCGATATTGATAACGGCAACAGGTAGACGCTTAAAATATTCAGTGTGTGAGTATTCACAGACAGTTATAAAAATTAAAACAAAACATATTTACAGGGGGCTCCCATACAACAAACGTGATTTTTTTGCCGTTTTATAGATAATGGGTACGGAACCCTTCGTGTGCAAGTCCAACTCGCACTTGACCGATATTTTTTCTTTTCAAGCGTATACAGGGTTATACGGTCAGTATAATAAAGTCCACCTTTCGGGCCCACGCGATCTGAAACCTTGACTAACCTCACGGCCCATAATCACAATAAACAACGACTAGCGACCGCGCGCGGGCGCGCCCGTCGCCGCTGAGTTACGACCACCCCTCGACTGTTAGCCGGGACATTAACATTAATTTAAAATATTATTTATTGTTTAATGGTTTATCTGCCGCGGAGGTACGAGCGGGTTGGAGGTGACAGTTTCGGGTTTGAGGCTAGGCGCGTGGTTTTAATTCGACACTCTACTCTACAAAACAAGCTACTGAAGAAGATCGTCCGCGTCCAACGAATGCATTTATTACATTTTCGTAGCAAAGCCGCCCCGCCCTTAAAGCCTATTTACAATATTCAATCCGATATCGATGTTGGACGCCCATCCGATATCGAGGTAAGTAAAATGTATGAAACATAAAATATTTGGATATCGGACTCCACACCGACATCTTGACGGCCCCATCAGACGCCTGTGATTCGTCAGACGATAATGTTTGTATGTGTTCTAGTATATACGTGTATCTAAATTGTTTCTGTGTCGGAAGGACTCGATATGTGGCGGCTAGTTTGAAAATGGCCGTATCGGAACGATTTTGACGGAAATATGTGAAAACAGCTCAAGGAGTCGGCTATAGGGCCAATCGTCGATAGACAGCGATATCGGATACGACAATGTAAAAACGCTCTTAACATAACTAAACTAGAGCATTCCGGATCCAAGACACCCCCAGAAGACACCCCTGGGGGAGCCACGGGAACTTTGATTCGGACCCGTGGCACCCCTAGATCAATTAGTGCTGTGCTTTTAATGTCTAAGCTAGTTACAATATATACCTACCTACCTTTTAATAATATAATATATGATAAATAAATATTAAAATTCAACTATTGAGTTTTTTTGCCACTGTTTATCTTTTGTCCATTCCTATTCGATTGATAGATAGATAAATAATTTATTTACACTTGCACACACACACTAAATGTACACAAAAGGAAAACGAAATGGCATAAAAGGAGTACAGTTGGTAGGTGAAACACAATAAAGACACAAACATAACAAATCGAACATAACATTACGTTCAACGATGCAAGGTACGGTATTATGTACCTACATCAAGTATCACATAATACTGCTGTGGGTGCGGCAAATGCAAAATGGTACTGACTCAGCATGTGCTGAAGAAGCGAGCTACAACAGTAATCACAAAATCATAAATAATTTTGGGATGTCAAAGATTGTGTATTAAATAAATTGAATTAAATTGATATAGATATACATGAATGTCAAGGGAAGTCCAGAGGTGTTATGGGTTAGCCCCGGGTGTTAGGGAGCCAACTTTTGCTCGTCAAGCAAAATCATTTTATACTTTTGCTTAAATGATGTTTTAGACTTAAGCTGCCTATATTCGATTGGTGGGATGGGAACCTAGTAAATAGACTCATGATACCCCTGGTACACCGTTGTATGATTGGGGTGCCGCGGGTCAGAATCAAAGTTCCAGTGGCACCCCCAGGGGTGTCTTCTGGGGGTGTCTTGGGTCCGGGATGAACTAGAGTAGGTACCCGGACTTAAAGAGTGATTAGCTATTATTGTCTATGCCACCTCCATTCCATAGATCAAGCCTAATCCTGGCCAGGTTCCTCGAAAGCTCTGCTGCCTCCTTGATGCTCTCGTTAAGGGTAAGATGACACAGAATGACCGTAATTATAACCAGTTAAGCGCGGCGTAATCGTCACTTTGAACGCGCCTTTCGGCCAATTTACGAGGGGCGCTGTTTATCAAAGTTTTTTATTGTTATAGGCCACGGCGTAAAACACGATAAGTGTGGGGTTTGGGGTTGGTGGCTCTTAAAAGTGTAATTATAAGTAGGTATAAGTTATTACAGGTAAGAGCCATCGCAAACAGGGGGACTTGTCGCCACGACTAGTCGCCGCGTCAGACGCAACGTAGTCATTTGCTTCTGGGGTCTTGTCGTCTCGACTCCGCGACTCTGACGCCAAGTGTGCGGAGATTCGAACAAAATATAATGAAAATTGACGGCCGTAGCCTGTCGTCGCGTCTAGTCGCCGAACTATCGCTGTTGCGCGTCGCCTAGTGTGCGCATAGGCTAAAGGATGAGACACCAACACTATGGCGGTGGCAGTCTATATAGTTGAAGTTTAGTGCAGGAGCATTTATATGGGCGGATGTATGGATCGCCAGCAGTAGCAGCGCAGTGGGTAGGACAATGGACTGGGAAGCGAAGGGCCTGGTTTGATTCTCAGTATGGGCATGTACAGTCGACAGCACGTCAACCTTCACATTTTAGTTGCAAAGTCGTCCGTAATGTAACGTAGTAGAGTGCATGGGTGTATAGGAGGTTGTGCTGTCGACTGTACCTCATCATCAACCCATTATGTCCCCACCGATAGGTACTGGTCTCTTCCCTGAGGAAGGTATAGGTCATATTCCATCACGGGGCTTAGTTCAGATTGGTGGAGGCTTCGGCTGTACCTATGACTATTTATTTTCAAAGTACCGTTCTGCAAATTTATGGAACCAATACTGCACGCTAACAGTGAAGGAAAAAACCGTGACGAAACCCACGGTTTGCTTGACTCCATAAGTATTGACTGGTCATTCTTGGGCTAGATCGATGGATAGGTATAGTTGATGAGCAAGCCTACTCCATCAAAAACAATATTCCAGGCACTGCAGCTTCTGAGTGGTCCCTACACCTATCTAGTATGAGTGAAGGCGCCACTCATTGGTTAGTTGCTTAGTTTTTACTGTTTAAATAAAAAAAAACCACCTTTTTATGATGTCAATCGAAAGAATGGGCAAAAATAATAACACTTCTTAAGTAACATAGTAATTTAAGAAAGGAACACCGTGAAATTAATCATTTTAATCGAATTAAAAACATACATGAAACTACAGTAGTTAACTAAGTGGGTATTTTTTTGATAAATTAGTTAATTAATTGCTCAAAATCTTATCTTACGTAACGAAATACAAAAATAATTACAAAAAAATACCACTTAATTGATTACGGCAGTTTCATGTATGTTTTTAATTTGATTAAAATAACTAATTACACGCTGTTCCTTTCTTTTAAAATACTATGTTACTTAAGAAGAGTTATTGTTTTTTTGCCATTCTTTCGATTGGCATCATAAAAGTGGGGGTGTTTTTATTTTACATTTAAATCGGTTCGATTCCCAGACGAGGCAAGTAATTTTTAGAAAATCTTTGAATGCATAATTACTAACTTTCAAAAATAACATTAAGTCTTCTTTATGTTGGGGATTCTTATTGTAGAGCCTTATACAGTGCACCATAAAAAGAGTATTAACTAACAGCTGCCTTAACCCCAAAACTCTCAAAAACTACACCAAGAATCTCCACCCTACTAAATGTAAACCAGCCTTAACCCTACATCACAATCCATCCCCATCAAACGGCCCCGAAATCAAAGAAAAACAAAACTTCCAATCTACCTTCTGTCCGCAAATCTAGCCTATACATTGTTCCACTTTACAATACACCGAAGGCTTACAATGGCACCTCACGGACGATTTTATACGAAAACTCTTCTTATTCCGGGGCCAGTAACATAAATACGCGGGACACTATTAAAACTTGAAGTCGTTTTGTAAGCCAAAATATTATTCGGGCTACCTTCCCTCTATAGCAAAGATAGAGGAGAGCGTCACGGCCAGGGCTGCCAACTTCTATTTACATTTTTATTTTGTTCCATAGACACTTTTATTGGGATACCGTGGAGTTTCCCAGCTTGGGTTTTAAAAAGTTCCGTGTGATTTGGTGCACGACTTGTTTATGTAATTGGTGTGGATGCAGCGATTTTGGCTGCGATTCCTGCTTCTGTTGTAACATAAAGCGTCTGGAATTGGGGAAATAGCCGGCTTCTGCTACCTGAGTGTTTTGATTGTCTTTCCTCGTTGAGGGTTGCGTAAACCTATGGATACTTAGGCTGGCTTGATGTTAGAGCCGTGTAATGAACAGATCAAATGAAAATAGTTCATTTCAACGTAGAAAATTTACTTTCTGTTTGCTGAATGTGAATTTATTATGTTAGCCGCTGCCTTCGGGCCGTATTTGTAGTGAAGAGAAAGGCAGCATGAAAAATAAAATGCACTGTGACCATCCTTTCTAAAGTCATTTTAAACTTCAAAAATAGTTCAAAAATTTTAAACTTAATACATCAGAGCCTAAGTAAGCATGTACGATCTTGACAAGAAATGTAGCCAACAAAAAAGTGGTCATACCTAGAGTTCTGAATTATTATGGCATGCGTATGAGAAAATATCTCATTCCGAAAATATTAAATGATCTTCCTGTTACTTTAAGATGTGAGAATGTCTGTAAAGTTACATACATATAAGAAAAAAGTAACAGAATTTCTGTTGAGTCAATTGTAGTAGCTGAGTTAAATCAAACTATACCGTATGTAGTTAGCTTGTTTTGATTCTGCCCGGCACACTGACCTCTTGTTTGTGGCAATGTCATTATTTAGTTCATGATGTCATGTGATTGACCGATCTTAGGCGTAGGGCAAGCAAGAGGGTAGTGAATCAGAATCAGAATCAGAAATTTATTTCAACGTAAAGAATTTACATTCTGCTTGTTCAATGTCAGTGTAGATACAGTTATGTATAATGTTAGCCGCTGCCTTGGGGCCGTCTGTAGTGGAGAAAAAGGCAGCGAAAAAAAAAAAAAACTCCACTCTGACCATCTTTTCTCAAATCAACTTAAAGCTAATACAAATAAAACTTACAAAACAATATCTTGGATGTGTTGAACACTAGACACATTTATCCTCTGATTAAATTTAATATTAAACTACTATTTAAAGCCATACGTCCTTGTCTTCTAAATAATCGTTGATTTTATAATAAGCTTTTTTGCAAAGAGTGTGCTTAACACAATTCTTAAATCGCGTTGGAGGTAACTCTAATATATCTTGGGGTATCTTGTTGTAGAACCTTATACAGTGCCCCATAAAGGAAGTATTAACTTTTGCAAGTCTAAATCGTGGAAATGACAATTTATGTTTATTCCTAGTATTAACGTTATGATGGCTACCAAGTGTTTCGAAGTCTTTAATATTTTTCCTAACGTACATAATATTTTCATAATGTGTAGGGCGCTTCTAATATCTTTTTGTGTATTTACCTACCTATACTTAAAATTGTAAAACCAAGAGCATCTGCCAACAAACTGTTATGCAGTTTGGCAGAAACCAACTTCTGTAATTTAATGTACATTTATTAGAATAAACGTCTTCAATCAATCAATATGATAAGATTATTTAGCTACCGTCATTGCCTTAAATTTCAAAGGCAAAGCCAGACTCTAGAGAGAGTGTAAAATCCATGACGAAACAAATGCAACGAGGGAATGTGATTGGAAGATTCGATAAGGGACACCCCAGGCAGACACACTTTGACCAAATAGGGGATGTAGTAGCAAAGGGCAAGGCAAATAGTACCTGAAACCGGCGTGCGTGCATACAACGACTATTGAATGTCGATTCTCTGGTTCCTGCCTACTCCTCTGGGATACAGGCATGAGCTTTGTATGTATGTACGTAAAACAGACAACAATCTAAATAAAGCATATTGTCTTATTCTAGTTTTGAGCTAAATTGACACCTAGTATTCATGTAGTAAACATTAAAAAACGTAGAAAAACTAACTAAAGTATTTTTAGGAAAAATGAGACGAGCATTAAACAAAACTACAGAGTCTTACCCCAACTTAAGACCAGAAAACAGCCATTACACGACAACAGACCATTACTACCCACAAATCCATCCAGGCGGCGCTTTCCGCAAAAAAAAAACAAGCGCCAGCCCAACCCTACCGGGCATACAGACCGGGCGTTGCCTCATAAACATGCCCCGGTATCAAGCCGTAATCTGCCGGATTTGTCGATCAGGCGGCCATCCGCCGGTCAGATTTGTCCGGGGCTTTGCTGGCCGAACTGGTGTTTCGCCTTTTCTTGCCGCGGCTGTTTATGGGCCGGCCGCGCGCGTCCCGACAGGTGGAACGCTGGTTTATGGCCAAATAGAGGCGCCCTGATAGAATATGAGTTAGTGGGGGCGAGGAGATATTGCTCTGCAGGCTTGGGGAGGCTTGAGTTTTTGGTTATTCAGCTGTGTGATGGAATTTGACTGCCTCGTAGGTCTAGCCGTAAAAGCGCTTACTTACCAAGTCAGAGGTCTCGGGTTCGATCCCCACTGGGTGGCGTAGTACGCTTGTGCAAATGGGCTCAGTCTGGGTGTTTTTCTATGTTTGTAATTTCTTTGCCTGGTAACCATAGCACAGGGTTTTTCTTGTTTGGGACTAGGTCAAGGGATTGTGATGTGTGGAAGTTATTATTATGTACCTATATTATTATTGTTATGATAAAAAAAGTAGATATAATGCACTTTTCGCAAATTAAAAAAACTCAAGCAAAGAGGTAAGTTGATATGTAACGGTATGAAAAGTTTGTATCATATAATACTCGAATCAAAAATATTTCCATGATCTCCGCATGGGTTGGAAAAATTCCCGTTGTTTCTACACGGTTGGCAGAGCGTAAGACTGGTTAATTAACCCTTAAATGGGCATGGCTAGTATAAATTTTTCATTAGTTTTGGACTTTATCTCAAGGCGATAAGGTTAAATTTAAGGTGGTTAAACTATTATCCCTATGGCCATTTAAGGGTTAAAGAGAACTTTCTTGTCTAAAATTAGGACACAATCCAGTAGAATTGTAAATTGTTCTCCTGATACACTTACTTGAATTGTCGTCGGAAGAGTCCGACCAGCTTTCGCTCTGATTCGCAGAGCTTAATCATGGTGAGCAGAGATGGAGCACGCGTCGTAGGTTGCTCGTCTCCGACTATGCTCTATGAAAAATCCGACGAAAAGTCAAGTAAGTGTATGCAGAGAAGAATATTAACAAGGTGTAGTGCTTACGAAAGGTGTAGTCCAAAAATCCAGTAGGACTTTGAAAAGAAAAAAATAAAATCCATCTGGCAATGCTTTTAGAATAATGAGTAACTAAACTACAACTAAATAAAACCAATGCTAAGGCAATCGGCCTCCAGGACACAGGTATAAACTAGTGTGGAGACCGCAGTAAATTGCAGTTGGATTAAACTCTGCCATAAAAACTGTAATACCCTAATAATATACCTTTTATTTATATATTCAGTGTAATATGTGTAAGAATGATGTGTGTTTGTGGTTAAAATAAACTATTTTGTATGTTGTATTTGTATTTGCATTGTTACAGAGGCCGATCGCTCTATTTATAATTCTATTTTGGCGTCTCTATTCTGTTCTACCTTTATGTAAATCATGCCTAAAAAGCATGGAAATAAAGTGAGGAAATAATCACGGCGTTTGGTTGGTAAGGCGGTTATTCAGTTGCAAGAGTTGTGTACGGTACTAAAATCCAATGATATTTGTACCTTACCTGAGCTAGACAAACAATTTCGGAGCCCGAAATATTCCAAAAAGTGGTGCCCGACAACAGCCAACAAATTTTAAAAGTACCCTCGTCGGGGCTCGTCGGCGTCAGATAACGGCGCCCAACTATGAGAAGCCTTGTTTATTGGGCGGCCGACAGTTGGGCAGCCCGCACGTCCTCATTAGGGGACCAGGTTTGAGGAAACGCGGCGATACCTCGCAAATGTAAAACTTTTCTCTTTCTTGAAAGGGCTGAGATTCTGTTTGACAGTAAAGATAAACATTGACATACAGACACATAAATGCTTATTGCTCCATGCTAGGATACCATGTGTCGTGGGAACCAGAAACAGAGACATCACAAGCATGTTAACATCAAAGACTTGGTGGTTTTTTTTGTCCCCAGCCGGGGTTCGAACTCGGGATCTCAGAGCATGGTAGGCAATGCGCTAACCAATGGGCTCATGTTGTGAACTGGAATTTAATATTTAAGATCATACTATGTACCACATGACGCAAATAAACAAATAAACAAATAACCCTTGCGCCACCGAGTTTGACACTAAGAGTTAAATTATGTTGCTTCTGGTAAACAATTTATATTTTCTTAGTGGTAGATGTAAATTTAAAACTTCGAGTGTATAACGGTGCAAGTGATGATAATATTGATGACAAGATACATGCAAAATAGAGAATTTTTATTAAAAACCTACTGAGTGGAAAAGAAAAGTAGCTAATATACTCTATTTAACTTTTTCCTTTAGTTTAATTCGATAATTTAAATAAATAGTTGATTTGTTATCTAGGTTTATCTTGTAATGTTCATCAGATTTACGTACCTAAAACGAAAAATCGGAATCCTTGTAAGATCACTTTGATGTCTGTCCGTCCGTCTGTTTGTTAACAGGAATTTGTCTTTGTCTCAGGAATACGTTGAGGCATGGAGTTGAAATAAAAACTTTATACCTATTTAAATTTACAGTCCCTTGAAGCTACAAAAAAATCAAACTTTAAACGTACAAAAATGATACCGCAAAAAACATACATTTTGACACTCAAGGGAATCTAAATTCCTACGGCAATTTCCGTTGACCTAAAACTATTGAATTTGGCAATAATATCGTCTTATACTTCAAATACAGGAATTAAACTGAAAACTATGCATTTGTAATTAAATCACGAAAAAAATTATCTTTGAAGTTTGGGAAAACTACGGCAAAATCTACAAGTACAAATCTGCTAGTCCAACTCACGCTTGACACTTTTTCTAAAGAAAAAAAAATCACTTCTAATAAAGTTTAAATTCTTAACTTTTAGGCTATGTTAAAATGTTAGGACTGGTAAAATGATTTCAGTCCCTCAGTCTGAACATTACCCGGTCCATACATCCACCGATAAGACCCTTTGTGTATCTCAAAATAAATAAAATTGCTTAAATATGTCCGGCCCGGCCAAACTATATAAAAATGAAAGTTACAGAAGGCGCTTTTGGTAACAAAATTACATGAGGAGTTATTTTGTTTTGTTCGAAGCATATTATTATAGTTTCGAAGCGTACGTTTGCTTCCGTCAAAAATGACTTTTTACACATCGCACCCCTAGATGAAAACACCACTAAGTCGAAATAATATGTGAAAATTTAGTTAGCTACGTTACAATACTCCCATAACGTCTTCTTTAAGTTTAAGGTATGGTTATGGGGGTTATATTGTCCGGTCCTTTATAAGGTCACGAAGTCGAAAAAGTAGCTAACTATATTGTCACATATTATTTCGACTTAGTGGGGCTTTCATCTAGGGGTGCGATATGCAATATCAGCTTGTCCAGCTCTTTCTAATCACCTGAGAAACACATTTTTATCTTATTCTATTGCTTGTATAATTCAGGTTTAGTTTCGTAAAATTCAATAAATCGCTCGTAACCCCGGGTGCCTGAGTGATCTTAAACGACCACGGAGGTAAGCAACATAGAACGCGTTCAGTGCATGGATGGGTCATCGTCTATGACTAACGCTATTGGCATTTTTCCGAGCGGTTCCGCGCTTCGCAAGGCATGTTAAGCAGTTGGTGCCGGCTGCCGTCGATAGATAGCAGTCATTAAGCCAAATCTTAAGGAGACTTGAAAACTTCTGACAGTAAGATCAGCCACTAGTCTTACAAGCCTCCACCAATCCGGCTTTGGCCCCCGTGGTGGAGTATGGCCTACACCTGCTTCAGAGAAGAGACCCGTGCCTGTCAGTGGGGACATAATGGGTTCGTGCCTCTCAGTGGGGACACAATGGGTTGTTGATGAGAAATAAATAAATAAATAAATAATGAATGGGTGTTTTTTTGCGTTAACTTAGAAGCCTTATTTTTTACAGCTTCAAGAAACCGTAGATTTGAGTATTTAGTCCTAATTTCAACGCGATATCTTCACGAGTTCCCAAGATAGAGCGTTTTGACAGACAGATGAACGTATGGACGGAAAACCAACCGAAGGATTCCGTTTTTTCTTTTGAGGTGCAGTACCCTAAAAATAAACACAAAAACATAAACATTTACATACAGGCCCCACACTAGGATACCCTGTGTAGTGGGAACCAGAAACAGCGACGTCACAAACATATAAACATCCAAGACCTGAATTTCTCCTTTTTTTTCCCCAGCCGGTTTTCGAACCCGGGACCTCTCGCGTCGTAAGCAGATGCGCTAACCGCTGCGCCACAGAGGTCTTCATTTTTCCCTTTGAGGTGTGGTGCCCTAAAAATCTAGTGAGAGCAGTCCTTCTGCAACTTTTACCTTTTGAGTAGGTAAGCCTCCATGTTCCAATAGACCTCTATGGCTCTACCGAGGGTCATATCCGGAGGTAGTCTCTGAAAGGGTTAACTTAGTTAGCTAGGGCTCTATCACGTGATTTTGCATGTAGGGTCCATGTTGGACATAGGGTTTTGTATTGCTCTGTGCGTGCTTAGTTTTATTGACCTCACCGAAATTATATTTCGTTAATAATACCTTATTTTTAAATCTAGTTTTAGTTCTAGTTCTAAGGATCAATGTGTGTTTTCTGGCAAATAAATTATTTCTATTCCTAATTATTTTCTATTTCTAACTCTCACCATGTTGTGGGTTGGCTCCTTTTTGCGAAACTACTTCCAATTGGTAATAAAAAAATTAAAACAAAAACAAGATCACAAAGCCAGTCAATCGAATAATCATAAGTTATGACACTAGCAGCATTACCGCGCTGCAAGCGAAGGATCGCTCGTAGCCTGGGCTGCCTGAGTGATCTTAAACGATCACTAAGGTTAAGCAACATACGGCGCGTTCAGTCCATGGATGGGTCACCGTCTATGACTAACGCTAGTGGCATTTTTCCGAGCGATTCCGTGCTTCGCAAGGCACGTTAAGCAGTTGGTGCCGGCTGCCGTCGATAGATGGCAGTCGTTAAGCCAAGTCAGAGGCCTTTAGGGGCGGCTTGAAAACTTCTGACAGTAAGACCAGCCACTAGTCTTACAAGCCTCCACCAATCCGGACTTGGCCCCCGTGGTGGAGTATGGCCTATACCTTCCTCAGGGAAGAGACCCGTGCCCCTCGGTGGGGACATGATGGGTTGATGATGATGATGATGAACTCTTAGTTTAAAGTTGGGTAAAATGATCGTAAAAATAAAAAATAAAACATGTTCATAAATTGTGTTGTGGATGTTTACATGTTTGTGACGTCGCTGTTTCTGGTTCCCACGACACAGGGTATCCTAGTGTGGGGCCAGAAGCAATGTATGTGCCTGTATGAAGGATAAAAAAAAATTGACTGCTCGTTGGTCTAGCCATTAAAGCGCTTACCTACCGAGACAGAGGTCTTAGGTTTGACTCCCACATACACTACACACTGGACATACTCGTAATAACAAATCGGAGTCAGTTGCCTTTTGTGGGAACCTAGATACACCACAGACTACGTCTATGGATTCGTTTTATTTTATTTATTTGTTGTATCTTTTGCGTTGCATTTATTAAGTTGAAAAAAAAAACTCACGCCCGTTATCCCCGAGGGTGTAGGCAGAGGCACCAATCACTAGAACTGGGCCCACGTTATCTATTAAGTTACTTTTTGTCCGTTTATTTTGTTTCTTTGATAGTATAATAAAAAAAAAATATTTCTTCGTCTTCTAATTATAAATATTTTGCCTTAGTTACTAGGTTACATATGATTTGTTGTAAGTGGTTGCTTTGATCTAGAGGAAGTTGCGAAAAAATTAATTCAGATTCTAAAACCAAGTGGAGTGTGTCAGATTGTGAATAAAAGTACTCTTATTGAATAATAATAATAATTTCCACACAACACAATCACTTGACCTGGTCCAAACTAGGATACCCTGTGCTTTGGTGACCAGGCAAGGAGCTAACAAACGGAAAAACACCCGGACTGAGGCCGTTTGGCCCCAGTGGGATTTTTTTTGTATTTAGTATTTAAGGTGATTTGAGAAAAGATAACCATAAACATTTACACACAGGCACATACATTGCTTCTGGCCCCACACTAGGATACCCTGTGTCATGGGAACCAGAAACAGCGACGTCACAAGCATCATCAATGCAAACATGTAAACATCCAAGACTGGAGTTTTTAGCCGGGGATCGAACCCGGGACCTCTCCTAACGGCCGCAGCAGCCCAAGCCAGCGGCTGACATTAATATTATACAGTGACATGCAACAAACAAAAAAGTAAATTTCTAATTACTAATTCCTATTACATTTATTGTATCTTAAACATAAACATTTACATACAGGCACATACATTGCTTCTGGCCCCACACTAGGATACCCTGTGTCGTGGGAATCAGAAACAGTGACGTCACAAACATGTAAACATCCAAGACCTGGAGTTTTTTTTTCTCCCCAGCCGAGGATCGAACCCGGGACCTCTCGCATGGTAAGCAGATGCGCTAACTGTTACGCCACAGAGGTCGTCGAATCTTATATTATCTTATCTTGTTGCTAATGGGGGCTGAGGCGATGGTGACCTTCAAATTATCAAAGCCTGTTATATTTTATGTAACGAAAATAGAGATCTCTCACTTCCTACCAACACTTAACACGTCTCTTCCAATCTTGGACCCACCTCGCTAGGTGTCGGGGCCTAACCGACCCCTTTAATGAATATTTAAATATTATTTTCCCGACGAAACGCGTGAATGATAATCAGATGGACGCCGTCGGTTCCACTTGAATGTGCTGAGGCTCCTCTGACGGATTTTGTTGAACACGTCTTGCGAGAAACGAGCGATGTTCTTTAAATTATCATGTCTTCAAATTAAGCCCCAATAAATTTATTTGATTTGGATAAATATTAGTTAATTTGAGATTTTTGACCTTTTGTTTGATAGAACTTGTCGCAGTAAGGTTTGAGGGTGCGATCCGTAGAATAAAGAGGGGTGTCCAGAGACAATAGTAGTTTATTTAAAAGGTAAAACAAAGGCACCTGGGAACAATGCAAATAAAATTCTTAAATAAGGTCTAAAAAGGGGAAATAAAGCAATATATTAGGAATATAAAAAGAACACTTACATAATTGTGCCTTTCGTTTATAGAATGATTTACATGATTTCGTATATAGGTAATATGCAGAGTAGAGTAATCCGGGTCGTAAGAAAAAAACAGCAAGAATGACAAAACAGTCCACCTTATATGAAAGCTGAGGAATGAATGGATCAGATACGTCCGAACACTGCAGCAAAAGTCAAATACTAATTAAATTTGGAATAGTAGGTAGCCGAAAATAATAAAAAGGCAATGAGGCAAATGCTATTAATTTGGTCCATAGTTACAAACTATGGACCAAATTAAGACAAAATGTCGCATTTGTTTGAATGTTGTTGTGTTGTGTTGAATGTTGTGTGGGACTGTTTCTTTTTCCTTGTTGTTTTTTGTGTGCTTTTGTAGCAATGAAATTAAATATTTTCTTTCAAATTTTCTTTCAAATTCAAACTGGAAGGAATAGTGTCAGTATAAAAAGTCAATATGTAGTGAGCAAGATAAGATAATGGTTATGTAATAATTGCTTTTTTGACGCACCGCTTTTTGTAGGTTTATTTATTGAAAGTAAGTACGAAAAAAATACATCATCATCAACCCATTATGTCCCCATCAAGGGGCACGGGTCTCTTCCCAGAGGAAGGTATAGGCCATACTCCACCACGGGGGCCAAGTCCGGATTTGTGGGGGCTTGTAAGACTTGTGGCTGGTCTTACTGTCACAAGTTTTCAAGCCGCCCTTGGGCCTCTGACTTGGCCTAACGACTGCCATCTATCGACGGCAGCCGGCACCAACTGCTTAACGTGCCTTGCGAAGCACGGAACCGCTCGGAAAAATGCCACTCGCGTTAGTCATAGATGGTGACCCATCCATGGACTGAACGCGCCGTATGTTGCTTAACCTTAGTGATCGTTTAAGATCACTTAGGCAGCCCAGGCTACGAGCGATTCTAATAAATACATTAAAAAATAAAATCTAAAAAATACATTATTATGTATGAATACTTATAGAATTTTTACAATGGTTTTTAATTGTTCTGGTCAAGGTCATAATGCAATTGATCACAAAACTGAGAATAATTTTTTGATATATTCTTAATAGATTCTGCTTTTGTAATTATTTTTTGCAAGCATCGCATTTAAATTTCCGCATCTCACTGTTACTTTAAAACGCACATTCCGACTTCCTAACCCTTCGATGTCCGGACAAGTTAAACGTCATCAAATTAATTATCACACGGTCCTTGTACAAGAGGTACAAATGGGCAGGCTATATCTCAGGGTTTAGTGCGACAATTAATAAGGGAGGTTTGTGTTTAGGCGAATCGATGGACCCACTAAATTGAGCCCAGAAATTTACGGCCCAACTGGCTTGTCTTGGCACAGTTAGCTACAACTAGAGGTGCTCGACGACCCCTGTGGCGCAGCGGTTAGCGCATCTGTCTGCCATGCGAGTGTTCCCGGGTTCAAATCCCGGCTGGGGACAAAAATCACCCGTTTACATTTTTGTCATGCCCATTTTTTTTTTTTTTATTATGACACAGGTTATCCTTAAGTGGGGGCAGAAGCAATGTATGTGCCTGTATGTAAATATAAGTCTGTTGTTCTGTATACAGGCTGTCGAAAGTTACGCTGGTCTACTACCATGGGACTAACTCCTAAATGTTAGAAAAAACAGATGTTACAGACATTTTGTTCAGTATCGAATGTTAGTAATGCATAGCTGTTTTTTTTTTCATATTGAATCAGAAATTAGAACTATAAGTAAAGGTTAAGCGAAGTAAAGCTGTTGTTCATATTAGTTTATGATTGTACCTAATTTGTTTGGTGGGATAATAATAGACAATTTAGTTAAGACAAGAATATTCATTATTGCACACCGGAAAAAACAAAAGAACACAAAATTTTCACAAAGTTCCAATGGTACAGTCGACAGCACGTCAACTTCCACATTTTAGTTGCAAAGTCGCCCGTAACGCAACGAAATAGAGTGCATGGGTGTATTCGATGTTGTGCTGTCGAGTGTACAATTGACGAATTGCTGATCGACAGACTTATTAATAAAATCAAACACAAAAAAAATACACTTATTAATTTCCCAATTTAGGAATACTTACTACAAAAAAGTATAGTAGATCCTGATCCCTTCATCGTAAAAGTAGATAGATACATGAAATATAAAAATAATACTGTCAAATTCTCATCATATACTATAGGTCTATAGAAGAAAGCTTTTTTGATTGTATCCTCCATCTTTAACAGCACAGGCCTGAGGATTAATCCATTCAGCCTTGAACACAGCAACACATCAACACAGTGACGTCGTCAAATCCAATCGGGATTAGCTGCGCATTTACTGCAAACTAACTGGGGAATTGATGGCCGATGGGTGCATATGTGGGCCAATGTTAGGAGCCGCATTCGAATAGTTTAGACCAGACAAATTAATCTCTTAAACTAACAATTGAGAACTCGCACAATAAATGTTTTAATCCCAATGGAAATGCCACGTAAAAAGATACGTCTATAGACTAAACGATGGGTGCGTATGTGGGCCAATCTTAGGAGCCCCATTCGAATTTGAAACTTTATTTGCTGTACCAAAAACTCACACAATAAATTCGGGACGAAACTACAGAACTATAATATGGTAAAAACAATAAAACAAGACAATTACATTAATAAACAATTACAACATCTTGTCTTCGACACCATTCCAAATCAGTTAGTTATTGACCATCCTCTTATGATTGTCATCAGGTTCAGTTGAAAATGGCGCAGATATCATCGGCAAAACACCGTCCATGAGGGTCTTCACTTTAGGTATATTTATTATTATTTAGACACAGTTTAGAAGACGTTTCTCCAACCTTATTTTTGGTACATATATCACAAACTACACTGAAGCTAGGTATATACCATAGGTTCCCAAAGCGGTCCAGGTGGACCCTCAGGGGTCCATAGGAGACCTCACGCGGGTCCTCGTAGACGTGAAAAGAAAACAGGGGTTCACAATTTGTAAGTTAGCTATTGACCGTCCACAAAAAAATGTTGGTTTTCATAATAAAGAATAAAAATGTTGGCTTGTATTTACCTATCAGCACAAATTATTGATTGTATAATAAACGTTTAAAATTTTGTATAGCCACAAACAAGTATTATTTTAATAAAAAGGACACAAGAAAATCTGCTACTTTTTTTTCTTCTTAACAACTGCAATTTAAGGTGATATTTTTTAGGAGTTGCGGGAATACAGTAGAAGTGTAGGAGCGGGGGTCTACCGAAAATAATAAAACTTTGAAAGTGGTTCACCAGGAAGAAAAGTTTGGGAACCTCTGGTATATACGTCCATCTCATACTGGTATTATTAGACACCCAATTTATTTTTATTATTTTCACAAACATGACTAATCACAACAAAGCCGCGAGTTGTGTTTTCTGAATGTTTGACAATCTGTATTTATGAATATGTTATGTTTCATGTTATTTGTTTTGCACAATGTGTTTTTAGTATTGCATCGTTAAATAAACGAATTATCTATCTATCTGTCAAATAACAACGCCACACGTAGAAACGCAGTGTAAACGCGCCAAAACCATAGAATTGATGGCCAATTGATCGTCTAATGGTCTCGCAAACCATTATATTAAATCAAACAAGCTCCTCACGTCCAGCTAACACCTGGACAAAGACAGGTTGATTTAGGCTGTAGACGGCATGAGCAGATGGTGAGCTTTCCCAGTGAATTGTATGTACATAGAGGCTGTCCTGCTTAAGTGGGTCTGCACCTATTGTTCCCAATGCATCTGTCATGATGAGTGAAGAGACCCGTTAACAGACGGCCGCTGCATTGCGGTATATAACATAACATAACATTTACATATATGCACATACATTGCTTCTGGCCCCACACTAGGATACCCTGTGCTATGGTAACCAGGCAAAGACATTACAAACATGAAAAAAAAACCCAGACTAAAGCCATTTGTACAAATGTACGGTGGCACCCAGTGGGAATCGAACCCACGACCTCTGTCTTAGGTAAGTTCCTTAACAGCTAGACCAACGAGAATTATTTTTTCTGATGTCTAATCAAGAAAAATCATTCTGATGAAAATTACCTATATACTCAAATTAACAAAATAATAAGATTTGAAGCATAAACTTTAGACCTAAGCCCTAATTAGCACAATACACATTCGCACAGAAGACAATAACTTCGATACTAAGCCGCGAGCTCCGAGCTGACTAACAGCTTCCAACCGCTCCTCACCGGCGCAAACTGGATCCGACCGGATCCAGGCGAAGTAAGGCGGCTTGAACCGGTTTACGGCAGTTTAAGCAGGCGCGCTTTTCGCTTGTTTGTTGCTTCTTTGACATTTGGATAACTTCATTTATTACCGTGCTCACCCACGGTTTCTCGAATGCTAAAAGTCTGTTATAGCTTTTAGAATATACCTCAACTGAGTAATCAAAAACCGATTATATTGTGATAAGGTAAGGTTTATTTTGTATTGTTATTTGTAACGTTAGGTAGGTACGTAACTTTTCAAAATAGTGAAGAAACGTTTTATACAAAGCAGGAAGTAGTATTACACTTGTGTGCTTTCGGCGAGAACCGAAGCCTACTCTAGAGCCCGAGGTATATTCTAAAAGCTAACAGACTGTACAGGTCAGTTAAGTAAAGCTGGCACGTTCAACACATTTACGCGTTGCGCTTGTGTAGTGTCTGTGAATAGCGCGCGGCGTGACGTGTACTGCATGCGCATCATGAAAAGTCTGCCCGTCTCTCTTGCGCGCGGTCTAGCTTATGAGTGTGAAGGGGACAGTTATAGTTTTACTTTTGCTACTGTTTATAAATACAGCGTGATATTTTTGGTATTCAACCGTATGTGCGTTTCAATGAGGGATTTTTCTGACAGCTAAGAAAAGTAGTTCCAAATGAGCCGTTTTCAGAAGAACTAAAAAAAAACGAATATACCTAATATTGTATTGAAAAAAAACTAACATTTCCAATACAATACAACTCCGAATGGACGAACATTTGGCTGTTGGCGTCATAGTAACTTTTATTTAGCTCGCTGAGACCTATTCGATGATGTATCACACATGGCTATTAGGCTGAGGTCCAAAACTGCATACCTTTGACAGCCATTCGTTTTTTTTTTCTTCTGAAAACGACTCATTATTAATCATTAAATGGCACTTTTAAGAGAGCGTTTTTGTTTTTCTTATGGGAATTGCCAGTTTATTCTGTGGTTTTTCCTCTTTTTTTTGGCTCTTGCGTTTGATTGTGATTGGACTTCAGACAACTGCTACTGGTACAGAAAAAAAGGTAAGGTACTGAGCAGTTTTCAGAAGAACTAAAAAAAAAATGAAACGGCTGTCAAAGGAATGCAATTTTGGTCCTCAGCCCAATAGCCATGTGTGATACATCATAAAATAGGTCTCAGCGAGCTGAACAAAAGTTACTATGCCGCCAACAGCCAAATGTTAGTTTTTTTTTCAATACAATATAACTCCGAAAGGACAAACATTTGGCTGTTGGCGTCATAGTAACTTCTGAAAACAACTTGAAAACAATCTGAAAACAACTCATTCATCCAGTAACTGACCACTAAGCGTCCGTGACCCTTTGTTACATAATACGCTACTTGCCTCGTATCAAATTTGACGCGATAAATGGATATTTCCTGTAGTATCTAACGTAAGAAACCGAAATATATTGACTTTGCTAAGTAAATATGCAGGATGGCTGCAAAATTTGCAAATTACAAAAATATTTTTCGCCTTTAAATCGGAACGGTGAAAACACTATCCGCCATCTTGAAAGCACCTTTGGTTGTAAACAAACATCTATCAGTCGTGCGTGCGTAGGTTCGATTGTGATTTGGATTGGATTTAGTGTTTTTGCAAAAACTCTTCTTGTGCAGTTAGTGTATTATCATTTTATTGATAAGCGCAATCATGGACGCTGGATTCGTGGAAGCAGATAGTACCGATTTGCCAAAACCAAACCAAATCAAACCAAGCATTGTTACAGCTAAAAACAGTTTGTGTACATTGATATTACAGGACTTACATTAAAGTGATCTTCACATAAATACACCCAAGTTTCAGTCGATAAAGAATCGGGGTCTCTCTTGGTAAGTTTGAGCCAAGTTTTTCGTATGTTTATTTCACTGGGTAGGTACCTACGCGAATCCGCGATTTCCGGCGGTCTTTATTGACGTGTTTTTTCATTCTTGAATAATGATAATTGATATATTTTGCATGTAAACTCGATGAAATCATGGTTGCGTTGTTGTTATTTCACTGTGCTTACAGATCACTAACAGATTTTAGGACTAGGTAAAGATCGTTTCACCAAACAAGTCCCACGGTAAAATCCTTAAGGCCATAACAATAAAAGCCATTCATTAACTCCTACTTCTTTCGTGGCACGAACTCTACCTATGTTGAATGTCAAACTTTGCTAGTGATGAGACTCGAATCACCTTTGATTCGAATGATTCGAATCACGACGGTAAAAACTTGATTCGAATGAGAATTTAAGTTGATTCGAATCATAGCTTGATTCGAATGGTCGAGTAGATTCGAATCAGTAGTTGATTCGAATCAGATCGCTGAATCGAGTCAGTTTGTTGATTCAAATCAGATTGTGGATTCGAATCAGTTTTTTTACTCGAATCATTCATTGCGCGGCAATCTTACCTGACCGATGAGACAAGTAGGATTTGTTGAAGTTTTTTTTTAAACAGTTATTGTTTTAGTTTTGTCTTGCTTCTATGTTACTGATAAGGTATTAACTTTTTCTTATGTTAAACTATGAAGTTTTTTAGAAAGTGGTTAAAGTGAATTGGTGTTTAAAGGGCTTAGTCCACTCTGACCAACCGAACTTGTCAACTGGTTCTTTTCATTCCACATTCCACTGCATTATTGTTACCTGCTTTCGATTATAAATTTTTGTTTTGATCGCTTTGAAATGTGTTTGGGATGTATTATTTGTTTTTTTAGGATGTGTTTAGATGGTTTTGAAATAAATTTAGGATGGTTTAGGATGTGTTTCTATGATGGTTTTTGCATGTGTTTGGGACAGTTTTGATATGTGTTTAGAATGTTTGGGGGTATAATTGGGATAGTTTTAGGATGTTTGAGTTTAACCTCTAGTATGCAGTATTAGAAAAACAATAGAAAATCTATTGTTTTGTGCAAATATGGACATAGCCGCAGACGACCGCTTAAGGCGTTTTAGTATGTATTTGGAATGGTTTTGGAATATGTTAGCATTGATTTAGGGATATGTTTAGGATGGTTTTGGGATGCGTTTGGGATGTTTTTTTATCGATGATTTCTAAATAATACCAAATACAGTCCAAAACCTTGCTTAACATTATCTCAAATCAAATAATGTGCAAGGATAAATTATGGTTTAAGAATATTCCAATACCATCTTAAACACATTTCAAAACCATTCAACCTAAATACTTCCCAAAACTACCTCATATCTCTGTTAGAAATAAAAACAGTAGTAGAGTTTTAGTTCATAGTTCAGTTGGTCAGAGTGGATTAAGTGAAAGAGTTGTGCTGGATAATTTTTATCAGAACACATTTTAACACGTTGATAACGAAAAAGCTTTGACAAAAAAAAATTACATTACATGCTTCAAGTATCAAAAATTTGTGACCTTAAGTACTGTAGGTGTATGAGTGTATGCGTGTAAGTGAAAAATCAGTGTTGAATAAATAAATATATAAATAAATTTCATATAACGGACACATACCTTTACTTATTAAAATAATAACTAAATTTTGATGAAAACATGGAAAATAATTGGGTGTATTGAAACATTTACATTGAAAATTATTATTTTTATAGGTACATTTTATCAGTATTTTCAATGCATATGATGTCTCCACATTGATCCGAATCATCGTATCGATTCGAATCATAATAATGATTTGAATCAACATATTGATTCAAATCTACATATTGATTCGAATCAGCATATTGATTCAAATCAACATAATTATTGATTCGAATCAGCATCTTCCGGGTGATACGAGTCGATTCGAATCGTCATTTTTGATTCGAGTTTCATCACTAACTTTGTTTACAACAGTTTAGACTTCAAACCATAGACAAAAATGGCGGACCGCGTTTTTGGCTGTTTAGCAAAACAACGTTTTAAAATAATGTTTTTGTTGCTTTTAGGTCCTCAAAAAATATACTAAAATATTTTTTGGTCTAATGGAAGAGATATTTAGTATTTAAGGCGTACTTGAAAAAAGAGTAAAGTAGCGGATTAAATTATAACTAAATTGTTGAGGATTTCTGGTATAATTGTTTTCTGTTTTGGTAAAGATTTTCTTCGGTGAAATTATTTTTGTTCATGTGAAAATTTATTGAAAATTATAACTATTTTGTGACCATTGATTCCACCTTATTTTTATTACTTTTCGCTCGAATTTTCTAAAAATTTATTATTACAAGTAACACATAATGTATATTTATATTTATTTATCTACAACGCACCCATCTTACTAAAACCTAACTCTAGTCTACACTTAAACTAGAGTGGCATTTTGAATCAAAATCATTTATTTTTAAACATCTGTATAGTGAAATTGCATAAGTGTGAGTACTGTGAACGTGCCAGCTTTAGATAACTGACCTGTAATCTAGATTACAGCTGTCAGTTGTTTTTTTTTTGGATGTACTTTTAATAACTGACAGCTGTTAGCAGTAGATTAACAGACTGTTAGCGTTTGATAAAGCGGGGGTTAGTCTTGTAAAATAATTAAGTGTCCCATATTGTAACTTCTTAATACCTTAGATTTAACAACACTTGCAATACATGGACGCTTGTAAGACTAGTGGCTGGTCTTACTGTCAGAAGTTTTCAAGCCGCCCTAAGGCCTCTGACTTAGCTTAATGACTGCCATCTATCGACGGCAGCCGGCACCAACTGCTTAACGTGACTTGCGAAGCACGGAATCGCTCGGAAAAATGCCACTAGCGTTAGTCATAGACGGTGACCCATCCGTGGACTCAACGCGCCGTATGTTGCTTAACCTTAGTGATCGTTTAAGATCACTCAGGCAGCCCAGGCTACGAAAGTGAAAGTGAAGGTGAAAATAATTTATTTACCACAAATTTTACATTCATTAACAATATTATTTCTTACATTCACATTACATTTACATACGAGCGATAGATAGATATATCTAATCTCTTTAAATGAGCAATTTTTGTATATATACTTATATATAATCAGAATCTCGGAAACGGCTCCAACGATGTTCACGAAATTTTGTAGGCAGATGCTTTCGGGGCGTTTAATTGATCTAACTAGGTTACATTTTTAAAAAACGTTGTTTTATCCGTGTTTTAAGGCAATTTAAATTTGCTATAATAACATACAGAGTTAAATTTTGCGTCTACCTGCAAGGTTGGGATAGTTCTGACGGGAAAACGGGCGACCCGTTTCGGGCCGATTTCAAGCGAACCGGGTCGTTCGAGTCATTATTTTTTTTTATTCCAAGTCTTGCTTTTGTTGAAAAAGGATTATTTTAATTTTATTTTACATATTTTATATTACAAAAAAAGTACCGAGCAAAGCTCGGTCACCCAGGTACTTATAAATAAAGCGCAGCAGTTAACGCATCTGCCTACCATGCGAGAGGTCTCGAATTCAAACCCCGGCTGGAAAAAAAATCCCCCCGGTCTTGGAACATACATGTTTGTGATATCGCTGTAACTGGTCCCAACGACACAGAGTATCCTAGTGCCAGAAGCAATGCATGTGTCTGTAGGTAAATGTGTATAAAAAATCTTTGTTTTGTTTTTTAACGGAATATTTAAACGATACCGAAGTTATCATGATCTGTTGAAAAATTTAATGGGCAGTTATTTAATTTTTCGGCGGTTAGTAAATTAGTGAGCCAGTAAAACATAAGCAGTAAGTTATAAAAATATTGGCCTGTTAATTCATCATTCAATGTCACTGCAAAAATTACTCGAGTAGTTTAATAAATGAATGAGCAGTAAAACGGTTGGAATGGGCAGTTCACAGTGGGCGGTAGCATCCGAACGTCACTTTGAATGAAAAGAAGTTAGATTATGTTGAAAAAAATGTAAAATAGGTTAGGTTGGAAACAATAATCCTATAGGTTAGGTTAGGTTAGAACTGTGATCAACACACGCACAAGCCGAGCGAGCGAAGCGAGCGTGCCGTGGCAGCGGCCGGCGAGTGCTAGGAAAATTCTATCCATTTCACTAGGAATACATTTTACCGCCTAATAGTTTATAGAACTGTTTAAAATAAAATTTATTACTAACCAATTACGATTTGTTAACTGTACGCGCCTAACCGCCCAGTTCAACTTTTCCACTGCTCAGTATTTATTGAACTGCCCGTTTAAATTATTTTATGACTCATTTATATTTAGTGTACTGCTCAGTTTTTACTACTAAACTAATTTGCAAACATGCGTTTTTTATGGTTTTATAAAAATAAAAAAAAACTCACGCCCGTTATCCCCGAAGGGGTAGGCAGAGGCACCAGTCTCTAGAACTGGACCCACGTTTTGCCGAGTTTATTAGGTCCCAAACGTGACAAGTGGCAAGCCTGTCGCCGTTATCCGGGCACATTTTATTGTTTTACCTACTATAAATCAAATATTCAACTGCCGCTTTAATTCTATGCCGTTTTTTAATACCGATAAACATTTCCGGGTTACCTGCAAACCGTTTTGCAACGAGAATCTTTAGGAAACAAACCAATCCCTAAGTAACAAATGAAACAAAAACGTCGTAGGACAAGCTCGGTCTCGAGACAATGATTATAATGTTGCCGGTCGGGTTAATGCACCGTGCTTTGTTTTGCACCACTGCCTCCGCCATCTTTGTGGAGACTGAGTTAGAATACGACGCAGGATTAGCAGGTAGAAACAGTCGGAGTCTGCTAGACTTGTGGCTTTATTTAAATTAGACACAACACTTTACCAGCCTAAGTACATCATCATCAACCCATTATGTCCCCACCGAGGGGCAAGGGTCTCTTCCCTGAGTAAGGTATAGGCCATACTCCGCCACGGGGGCCAAGTCCGGATTGGTGGAGGCTTGTAAGACTAGTGGCTGGTGTTACTGTCAGAAGTTTTGAAGCCGCCCTAAGGCCCCTGACTGCTTAACGTTCCTTGCGAAGCACGGAGCCGCTTGCAAAAATGTCACTAGCGTTATTCATAGAACGGTCACCCATCCATGCACTGAATGCGCCCTATGTTGCTTAACCATTGTGATCGTTTAAGATCACTCAGGCAGCAGGGGCTACGAGCGGACCTCAGTACCTATTCCTAATAAATCCTTTTTTTTGTGGTGGTGAAGTGAAAGGTTCGCTGTCTATCCGATGGGCAGTCTATCCGATGGGCAGTCTGTCCGACCTTCGGTCCGTCTATCACGATCCGTATATAGACACACAGACAGACGGAGTTGGATGTACAGCCGAAAATGGCGACGAAGGGGATGGTTCTTCGTCAACACGGCTTATGCCCGTTTTCACCAACAACACTTAAGATTTAGGGGCCACCTAATCTTTTTTAAGGGCTACGAATCATCCGTTAAGTTGCCCCTAAAAAGATTAGGTGGCCCCTAAATCTTAAGTGTCGTTGGTGAACACGGGCACAGACTCATAAAGTAATGTCGGTAGCGTTACTTGTGGTGTGTACGTTGTTGTGTAAGTGAATGATTTGAACTCGACGAGTTTTTACTGAGGGGAAAACTTAGAGATTGTAAAAAAAATCTTCTATATAATTAAAATTCAAAGTCCTGACTGACTGATTCATTCACTCATCAACGCCCAGCCCAAGCCGTTGGACCTAGGAAGCTGAAGCTGACCTAGGAAGATTTATTTCACAGAGGGTCTATATATGATGTAGGCAAGGAATAAGACCGGATTTTTTGAAATTCATCCCCTAAGGGGGTGAAAAGGGTTGCCAAAATTTGTATGGGAGGTATAAAGAATGTTGTCTAATTTTCTTGAAACTTAAAATAAACACTCTTCAACACTATTGAATGAACGCGTGTTTCGCCGTTTTTTCTAAATTTAACCCTTAAGGCAGTGAACGGGGTTGCAAAATTTTGAACCAAAGTCCACGCGGACGGAGTCGCGGGCGAAAGCTAGTATTAAAATATTTTTTATGACTATCTCGTTGGTTTAGCCGTTAAGGCGCTAACTACCAAGACAGAGGTCGTGGGTTCGATTCCCAATGGAGGCCTCCATACATTTGTACAAATGGCCTCAGTCTAGGCGTATTACCATGTTTGTAATGTCCTTGGTCACCATAGCACAGGGTATCCCAGTTTGGGACCAGGTAAAGTGGTTTTGTTGTATTTAAGTTAATAAAAAAAAGACATGTTTAAGTATGTACTTTTATTTCTATTGTCTTATCGTGAGAATGATTAGGTACAATACATTTGTTTTATTTTTCTAATTAATTCATTGGAAGAACTCTTGCCTAACGTACAGGTAGAGCATGTGTATCGTCCTCATATGCCGAGCTAAGCCGGAACTATCCTCTGCAATCCGGTTGGCGCCGCTTGCAAACTATCTTAAACCGGTTACGCCAGCGAAGTTTTGTCACTTTCGCAAAGGTAGTGGCAAATTAAGGACGATACATTTTACAGAAAATGGAGAAGTAGAATGAAAAAAGTGTCGGAAATAAATAATAATAAATAATTTAATAAATCAAATTAATTAGGCACACTTTTATGTTTGTTTTTACAATGAAATCTAATGGGTTGTGTCTTGGCAATAAATTTAGTTCACTTTCAGATATTTTTTGACCCTTTACTCCTAGAAATAAAAGAAAGAAATTCAAAAAGGAGTCGAAGTTTTGGCATGAATTTTTTTTAAAGCGAATCATCCCTCGATTTTTATAAGTGTGTTAATTTTTGTGGAGGTAAATAAAATTGACGATCAATAATTAGATATTGGAGTGAACAACATTTTAAAATTGTTAATAAAACTGTTATCATTTCCAGTGACAAGATCAAAACTCTTCAAACCGACACTAATCTATATTTTTATCTTACGTGCAGAAACAAATTCAAGGTTTGTCTTAATCCACAAACACATTGTTTCTACAACGCTGAATAAACATTCATAGCAATAAGTTAAGTACTAATTTATAAGCTTTAAGAAAATTCTTTTTTTTTGACTTAGCATAACGTCTTATTGGTCTCATTTTAGTATAGTTTTTTTTTTATATTTACAGAGATAGAGAGCGGAATGCTTCAATGGACAGCAAAAAAAAAATTGCTCCGTATGTTTTTTTTCTGGTGTGTACAATAAAGAGTTCTTATCTAATCTAAAATAAAGCCAAGTGGGGACAAACCTTTGATAATAATATATAAATCTTACAAATTACACTGTAAGTAGACCCATGGTAAGTTGGTGTTTTTCACATAAAAAAAAAAAAAAAATTAAACCTGACTCTAGAACACTCTAAAAACGCAGAAATAATGAAATACTTATCAGCACATCCATTTTGGAGTCCAAAATATACTTTTGTTCTGTATACGGTTTTTATTTTTAATAAAAAAACATCTAAGACATAATAGGTAGGTACTAACCAAACTCGTTTTTTTCTCCACCCTGAAAAAAAAACCACTCTCTTGCCAACCTAAACACCTACACACACCATATTAGAACAAATAAAATAAGCCCAACCCTCGTCCGCCAGGTGACAGGTGAGACGGCGGGACATACGTCACAAGTCATGACGTCACGACTTGTCAGCAGGATTATGGCCGCTACCTCCCGCGGTCATCCAAGGCGAGGCTGTGCGATTGTAACCTGTGTAGGTGGCAGATGTACAACCAACAGCGTTTTCTACAGTTCACATGTATATAAAAGTATAGGTATACAATAAGCACCCACCAAACATTTTTCTTGCGTTTCAGAAATACAAAAAATCTAAGAAAACATCTAATCAGAGATAAGCTCGCCTTTGCACATGTTCTTTTTTAATGTAATGTTCTGTTTAATGTTTCGTGTGCAATAAAGTATATATGTATAAATCTCTTTTTTATTTAGATATACCTAGAACTCGATGGTACGCTCATTCTCAGTTTGAAGTCAATTGCTTTTTTTTAATTATCAATAAGTAATAATATTTTTAACTTTGAAAGGTTATTAATTGCCTTGAACCTGGGTTTTCCGCTACCGCTTCTGGCTACCGGTAGCCAGTATGTAGGCGGATAGAGCCAGATAGCCGCTCCATAGCCTGTATCATTATCAACCCATTATGTCACCATTAAGGGGCACGGGTCTCTTCCCTGAGGAAAGAATAGGCCATACTCGACCACGGGGGCCAAGTCCAGATTGGTGGACAAGTCCAGATTGGTGGGCAAGTCCAGATTGGTGGGCAAGTCCAGATTGGTGGGCAAGTCCAGATTGGTGGCCAAGTCCAGATTGGTGGCCAAGTCCAGATTGGTGGCCAAGTCCAGATTGGTGGCCAAGTCCAGATTGGTGGCCAAGTCCAGATTGGTGGCCAAGTCCAGATTGGTGACCAAGTCCAGATTGGTGGGTGGTATAAGCCTGTATAAACCGGTCAAATCCTGTGCAGACTAGCTTACGCGTCAACAAATCAACTTCCACTCAAGACACATAATTAGGGTGACCAGTCTTCAGGCACAAAGGCGGTCCTTTGTCCCGCGCCCATTCACTTGTGATTGTTCACATCGGCGGTGCGATGTAGAAAAATATAGAAGATCCACTCTTGCCTAAAGCTAAACAATATTATAGAATGTCTGACGGTTCCAAATTGACTGACATGCAAATGTATTGACTACTTTCATGGCGCAGTGGTTAGCACAGCTGCTTACCATACAAGAGGTTCCGGGTTCGAATCCTGGCTGGGAACCAAAAAAAACACAAGGTCTTGGAGGTTTACATGTCTGTGATGTCCCAGTTGCTGGTTCCCACGACACAGGGTATCCTAGTGGGTGGGGCCAGAAGCGATGTATGTGCCTTTATGTAAATATTTATGTTTATATCATGTTATTCACGCTTCCAACCAGCCTTTTTGGAAATCCATGGAGGAGGCCTATGTCCAGCAGTGGACTTCTTGTGACTGAATGATGATGTTAATTGAACCGACCATCTGTCCCTCCCGCTCAGTGGCGGGCCCCAGCCCCCGAGGCCACAATACACCCTGACTCGTAGTCACCCTCGTCTCCAGGAACAATTAAATGATTAATCGCGCTTCTTGTCCCGGGCTAATGTTTGGACTGCGATTTGAATACGGACGAGGATTGATTTGGCTAGGCTAGCCCACCGATACAAATGGACTGTTTCTCCTGCCCAAGTAATCTGACTACGGCAATGAAAATGCAAAATATTATGTTAACACCAGCCTTACACATGTTTTGGGAATCGCAAAATAATTGTATATGATACCAACTTCTAAGTATGCAACATTTTATTTTTAAACTGGTGGTGTGGTATAGAGATTAGACAGTTATAGAATGACAGTAAAAAACATCCATGAGTTTTGAAAACTATGGACGACGACAGCGTTGTTGGTGTAACCGTTAAGACTCTTACATACCAAGACACTGATTGTGTGTTCGATACCCACTGGGAGCCAGCGTACATTAATTTGTACTTTTGTCTCAGTCTGTGCGTATTTCCATGTTTGTAGTGTCCTTGCCTGGTTACCGTAGCCCAGGGTATCCTAATTTGGGATCAGGTCAATTGATTGGATTGTTTGGAGGATATTATTATTATCAAATGACAAGTTGTGAATACTGTCATGAGGGGTTCCGGGTGGGAGAGAAACAACAACTTAGCAAAAAACAAATGTGGGTTTATTAAGGGAATCGATAAAATTCCATAAACACAAAAGAAGAAATTCTCTGAATATCCAATAGGAGCATTTATTCCAGAATTAGGTATATCTACTCTGTAATCTCTTTACATGCTAACATTAATAATAACCTACTCGGTTGGCCAACCCGAACTAAAACTAAAATCACTTCAAGTCATCCGGAATAAACAGACCAGAAGCGGAAATAATAGGTACAATAATAATTGGGATCCTTCAGAAATCCCGAAATACAGAAGCAGAAACTTCACTATCAATAAGTTGCCTGAATTGACTCGAAAACGTATTGAACTTAAAAAACCGCAGAACCGGAACTGAAATTAGTACGGACTAAATTAGCAGGGTATCTGATCCACACACGCCGACGATCGAGCCAATTCAACCAAAATTACAAATATTGACCGGAAACCGAAAATCGAAAACCGAAAACCGGTATGAGCAGTATTCATCCGGTATTTTTATTTTTCCTAGATGAGTGGAACTCTAACGTACTATGTGGTAGCTAAGTTGGAACTTAGCGTTGCTTAAAAATACAAAACCGGAAAACCGAAATTGGCCAAGTGAAAACGGAAATTGCACCAAATTTCATCCGATGTGCTTTATTAATTTAATTTAATAATAGGCTTCGCAGTGTGACGTAGCCTCCTCAGCTACGGCTCGGTGACGTTGATACCCTCCCTTGACTGATGCGCCACAACCGATCTGGGTAATCAACGGCCAGCAAGCGATGGAAGGGCAACGTAGAACATGTATAATTATAGAGGTGAATGCGCTTCCCAATCATAAAGGGCGTTTCCAAAGGCTGTAACAACAGAGGAAACCAGAACTGAATCGGGTGAAAGCTTGAATGACAGACAATAATTAGTATTTATTGGGCAGCGCACCCAAATTTAGTATATTGAAGGACTTACCCCGTGACTCGTAAGTATACCAACACTACTATACACAGCTCACTCTTAAAACAGTAAAATACTCGATATTTCCTTCGGAAACTCTGCACGATTGACTAGCATTCTAAAAGATGTCACTGACTTCCTTATTTTAAGCGGATACCCTGCGCCATCTATGAATGTGTGAGGAAGACATGACAATACAAACATTCTAGATTACCTAAAAAATGTTGTCCATTTGTAGTCTCGTAGCTGCTACAACGTAGCACGATTACGTAATGTACTACGCCGACGCTACGAGATGCTACGAGAGTGCTACAACAAAACGTAGCGTGTTAGCTAGCGCGCGTATTAATTTCTATTTTAAGTTTGTTCTTGTTGTGATAACATTGAAAATTTAAATCCAATTTCTCTTAATACTTAGTAACACAGAAACTGTCACTTATTGAACGTTACGAGTAAAAACTAGGTGACCGTTTCAAAATCTAGATCATTTTGGAGAAAAAACGGACTAAAAAACTCCAAACTTAGTCTTTTCAAATAAAAGTAAAAAGTAAATAAACTCACGCCCGTTATCCCCGAGAGGGTAGGCAGAGGCACCAATCACTAGAACTGGCCCCACGTTTTGCCGAGTTTATTAGCGACAAGTGGCAAGCCTGTCGCCCGTTATCCGGGCACAATTTATCACCGAATGGTGTTGCTGTACAAACAAACAAATGTACGTAACTAAAAGTCATTGGTACATACTTGGTTTGAACCCAGACCCTCATGATCGAGAAGCAAGGATCAACCCCACTACGCCACTACCGCTTTCTTTTCAAATAAATGTTACTTAATTAGAGTTTACATACGTCCGTTTTTTTTTTAAATCCATGGAGGAGGCCTCCATGTGGGATTTGTTAAAGAGAAGCGTCCGCGATACAAACCAACCGGTGCATAATGAAAGACCTCATCAACGTGCTTAAATCAAGCTGGGAACAAATTCCACGAGAGACAGTGCGACACCTGGTGGAGAGTATGCCTTCCAGGCTTCAAGAATGTGTTGGGAAACGGGGAGGATACACACGATACTGAAAAAAGGTAAAAACAACAAAAAATATAGTTTTATTTAATTTTAACCTATCGTACAAATAACAACATTTTAACTAAACATTAACAAATGTTCTTTTTCCAATAAAATGTTACTTAATTAGAGGTTTTTAATTACCGATTGATCAACAAAAATATATCTTTTATAATACTAAAAATACATGGTGGTCCTTATTTTGTTTTGACTAGTATATGTTTTCTTTATAAACCTCCATAGGTAGTACCATGACGCGAGTCAAGAAATGTCAGAATTGACAGTGGATGTACTGGAAAGTCACGGACATTATGACGCGCGACTCGCGTCACCGACCTATACATTACACTCAATATGACACAAAGTGTGTAAATTTACAATGTGTGTTTTAATATAAATTACATTTTTGGAACTCTAAAAACCTCTTTTTTCTCGTGTTAGTATTTTATTTAACCTTAATTTTTCTCTACTTCTCAATGGAATAAAAGCAATTTCACTTCAATTTAAGTTTGACGCAAGTTTCCCATTATGACATTATACCACAAGACTCGCGCTATCGTACCAATGCCGGTTGGTTCCTTCTGAGCCAGTCAGCGTTGTTTATCTACGACAGAAATAAATCAAGTGTCCCGCACAAAGCTGCCGCAACAAGTATTAAATGTGACGGATTGACACCAAAGGATCCTTGGCCCAACGTTGGCCGTGATTAATGGGCCAGGGTCGTCTGTCCAGGCTAATTACTGGGACACAATAGTTTGGGCCAGCTTGAGGTCATTACTTTGCTTTTGGTGCGGAGATCGATGCTTTCAAATGTGATTGTTAGGAGACCCTTTGGTTCACGTTTAAGATTACTCAGGCAGCCGGGGCTGCGAGCGATTGTAAAGTCTGTTTGCTGTCATAGTGTCACTTTGATATTTGCCGCCTCGGCACATGGCGACTTTTGACAAAAAAAAAGGAAGCCGACGCAGCGCAAACACGCCAGTGAATTTGGCTCGCAGCTCGTCTTATTCTACTATGATGTAGATCACGCAATTAAAGAAGTAAATTAATCAGTATTTTAGAATGGATTTATAACGAAACGATCCTGCATCACTTAGGTAGGTACCTATTCTAAATACCGGTGGAGATGAATATTCTGAGGACACTTCGGTGATGAAGAGTAGTGTTTTATTTTGTGCTTCATTAGGTATATTGTGTACCATGTTTTTTTTCTATTTAAAGTGTTTTGGCTGTATAAGTTGTATTATTGAAATCAATGTTTTTAAGGGCCGATAGAGTAAAAGATAAATTACAAATTAGAATGTTCAATACATCAATTAAACAATTATCATTAGGAATAATAGGTCGAATAAAAAATCGATCATCCATACTAAAAAACACCCTTTAAAAAATTTACACGCACACATATCATAAATGTCACATGTCATTAAAATACTCCAATCGTGAGCGTGTGTTTGCATGAAAACAGGATGATTTAAAATTAATTTATTTATAAGTTTAAATTTTTGTTGTAGAAAAAATTTTTCCAAGTCCTTTAATGATCTAATTTTTTTTTTGCTCAAAGGTATTATTACACTGTATATGAAGCCCTCAAAATATTTGCGCTTGATTTGTTAGGACGTTACATAGGTACTGACTACCTGCATTGATCATACCGGTTGAAGTCTGCTTGAGTTGGGTGTGCGTGGAAAATATCTGGACCTAGATTCTGTTCTGCAGTTTGGCAGAAACCAATCTTCTGTATTTTACTGTACTGTACCTTCTGTACCTTCTGTATTTTACTGTATATTTGTCTGATTAAACGTCCTCATCCTCAATCAAACAATCAATCAATGCATTGTAGAACAAGAAAAACTGCATTAAAGTAGGGATCTATAGTCTGTTTTTTTAATTCAATGCAAAAAAATAATGACGCGGTGTTACCGCTATAAAAGCTATAGGTTAACTCGGTAGATTTTTTTACCGTGAATAGAAGACTCATGTGACCAAAATCCTTATCAAATCAAAGACATTAAAATTGAATTACTCGTAAGAGCAAAGTCTAAAAAAAAAACACCTGCGTAGCATACACAATTTAACTTGGAAGTAAAATGGGGTTTTTAGGTTTTTACGTACTAGCAACATTCAGACATTGGCAGCCTAACAATTGTAAGGAGATAATACGTCAACGTGATAATATTTTTTTTGCATTGAATGAAAAAACAGACTGTAGTTTCATTGGTGCTTCAAGCCTACCCGCGCACACATCCATACATGTGCTCCATAAAAGAAGGCTCCATAGCTTCAAGGCGCCAATGGTATGAAAAAAACACGTCACAGAATCGAGGCCCTGTACAGTAATCTATCTATCTTTTCTATCTATATACATATATAAAATTCAAAGTCCTGACTGACTGACTCACTCATCCACGCCCAGCCCAAGCCGTTTGACCTAGGAAGCTGAAATTCTGCGCAGAGGATCTATATATAATGTAAGCAAGGAATAAGAACGGATTTTGTGAAATTCAACCCCTAAGGGGGCGAAAAGGGTTGCCAAAATTTGTGTGGGAGGTATAAAAAATGTTGTCTGATTTTCTTGAAACTTGATATAAATACTCTTCAACACAATTGATTGAATACGTGTTTCGCCGTTTTTCTAAATTTAACCCTTCAGATAGTGAACGGGGTTGCAAAATTTTAAACTAAAGTCCACGCGGATGGAGTCGCGGGCGAAAGCTAGTAATATATATAATACACTGTCACATTTTCTACAAATCTTAACTTATAACAATCTAGAAAGAACATAAACATAAACATTTACACACAGGCACACACGCCGCCTCCCTCCCACACTAGGATACCCTGTGTCGTGGGAACCAGAAACAGCGACGTCACAAACATGTAAACATCCAAGACCTGGAGTTTTTTTTTCTCCCCAGCCGGGGATCAAACCCGGGACCTCTCTCGCATGGTAAGCAGATGTGCTAACTGCTACACCACAGAGGTTGAGGTCGAGAAGTGTTATGACAATTTCTCCTAAATTATGTAACCAGTGGTTAGATAATTTAGGACAAATTGTCGTACACATGTAATGTGCAGTACAAAAAAAATGTGTACTTCGTACAAAATGTGACAGTGTATCATCATCATCATCATTCAGCCACAAGAAGTCTACTGCTGGACATAGGCCTTCTCCATGAATTTCTGAAAAGACCGGTTGGAAGCGGCTTGCATCCAGCGTCTCCCTGCCACTTGGATGACATCGTCTGTCTATCTTGTGACTGGTCCGTATGATGAGGTCCATAGACAAACGAAAGTCGTGGACATAGCCCACCGGATGAGTAAGTTGAAGTGGCAGTGGGCGGGGCACATAGCACGAAGAACCGATGTCCGATGGGGCCGAAAGGTTCTTGAATGGAGACCACACATCGGCAAGCGCAGCGTAGGACAGTGTATATATGTATTGTATATTATTGCTCGTGACTGTACGTATCAGTACTGGCCTGTACCTGAAAACGCGTACCGGGAATCTGATTCCTCATAACCGCACCCTTACGCTCGTGCTGTAACGTTCCGTGCCACGTAAAAACCCGGCCCACTAATAAAACAATATTCCGCGGACATACGCCTCGTTAATTCCGGGCGCAGGTGCGTTTTAAATTTTATACACCTTTTCGCGCCATTAGGAGCAGGGCAGAGATGAATTTTGGATGCAATTTTTATTGATTTACAGCGAGGAATTTTGGGGAGTCTACTAAAGTTTTTAAGTAAGCTTGATAAGTTCAACGGTTGAAATAATACAGGCAAGTGGAGTTACAAAATACTGTATGGTATTACTTCACAAAAGCATATTGTGGACAATGCTATAATAATTTCATAAATGTATTGGTTTGCAACTGTTAAGATGTTAGTTTCTTTGAAAAAATATCTTAGCGAGTCCCTACTACCTAGCTTGTAAATAAATCGGATCGCTCTCTTCTGCAAGATGAAGATAGTCTCAATGTCTTTGGGTTTGAAACGCCAAAAAATGAAATCTATAAATAGTTTTTCCATCGAACTTGCGTGTGCCCCCATATTCCCCCGCAACCAGCACAGTATACTCCTAGTTACAACTTCTCAAGTTAAATTAAACTCCCCGGCCATTACACATTGACTATCTCAGAGCAGTTAGACGTGTTCTCGTTCAAATTTATTGTCCGAACTTGGCCACTTTGTCAGTCCGGCCCTGCACATGCACGGGGCAAGTTTCGATACAGTGGCACTAAATTGATAAGGTATACGGCCATGCGGGTGATTTACGGGTGGGCATGTTAATTGAACCAGACGAGGACGTCTTAGACATGGAAAAACAGGGAGACTGAGGCGTGTGTAGGAAAGGAAAGGAAAATACGGCGGCCTAAGTGGAAATATAATTATTTTTTTGTTGTAAACAGACGAGACAGGGAATCAACAGTTTGAGATATTGTATACGTGTATTACGACGTCGTCGTCGATAGATGGCAGTCGTTGAGCCAAGTCAGAGGCCTTAGAGCGGCTTGAAAACTTCTGATAGTAACATAGCCAGATTAGCCACTGGTATTACAAGCCTCCACCAATCCAGACTTGGCCCCCGTGATGAAGTATACTATACCTTCTTCGGGGAAGAGACCCTCGGTGGGGACATAATGGGTTGATGATGATGATACGTGTATTACTAGCTGACCCGGCACACGTCGTCTTAGCATATTAATTAGCTTAATACTTACATTAAGACCTACTAAATACATAAAAAACAGCTACAAGTATGTACAAGATGCGCCACGATTATGAGCCCCCTTAAAAATGTATTTTGTTCTGATCTTTTTTTATTTGCTGTAAAAAAAAGTAAAAAGTAAAAATTATTTATTTCGTAATATGTAATTGACCGTATATAATGTTTGGTGGAATAGATCACACCCAACACTAGGTAGATCCTGTATCGTGGGCTCCCGTTTGTGGGTTTTTAATTGTATAAAGTGCCGCTGAAAACCTAGGTTAAGATTTAATTAAACTAAAACTATAAACTCAAAGAAATTAAATAATTGAAAAAGTCGAAATGAGATACTTAAATTTATACTGTGTTAATAAATAACGAATAAATAAATACTAATGCTGAGAAAGTTTCAAATGTCTTATCACGGTTCATGATATACAGCTTGGTGACAGACGGACGGACGGACAGTGGAGTCTCAATAATAGGGTCCGTTTTACCCTTTGGGTACGGAACCCTAAAGGACCATCAAAATCAATCCAGGCGTTCAGGAGTTATAAGTGTTCCAACAAAGACGACTTTCTTTTATAATATATTACTAGCTGACCTCGCAAACATTGTTTTACCAGATGGTTGTATGAAAAATAAATAACAACCTATTCTCAGATCTAACGATTGTATATAAAAAATTTCATCAATATCGGCCTAGCTGTTTCGGAGAAGTGTGCGCACTAACACGGTGAGACGAAAATATTATATATTAGAAATAATCTAAGAATAAAGCTAATATTCGGATCTCACTTCGGCTATTACTGAGTTCTATTGCCCCTCGTCTTCCAATAGACGTATTCCATCAGAACCCTACAGCATAACCATTATCTTCACCAACTCACACCGAACCAAATATGAATTATTTTATTTTGTGTTGTATGAGCGAGGGGTGAATGCGTTGTCCCGTCCTTTTTCTTTGGTTAGCAGGTTTATATAGTAAGCTTTTCTATACCCCTTGTATATTTTCTTGAAAATGTATAATTATATAATAATTTAAGATTCAAACTTCACGTCAGACATAAGGTAACGAAGAAAAAACTGTAACTTGAGAAGTCAAATCTATTTATAAAGAAATATAATTATTATTTTCTATTTTTAGTAATTCCGTGAAAATCTGTAATTGGCCGTACTATAGATACTTTATAAATATAATTATGTTAAGTCTCGCTGTCGATTTTCCCATTAATAAATAAATAAATAAATACATGAAAAACGCTGGCTGAAAACGACCATAAACCAGCGCACATTAACCCATCGCAACGTCCAATAGAGATAGCGCGTTATTACGCGCGCGCGATGAAAAGTGACTCGGTAATTAGGCCTCGCGCCGTAAATATGCCTGCTTGTTCCCAGGTGCCCCGTATGTCTGCTGCTCGGTAATATGAGCCCCTGGTGATAAAGAGAGCCGACCAATGCAACTAGACAACCACTGACGTAACCGCCTTATCTATATACACTCACACACACGCCACTCATACATACACACAAACACACTACCCATACCAATCCGTCCCCACACATGAGAATAAACTAAAAATTAGAATTTTTCATCCGGGTTGAATAATGCGGAGATTCAGAAGAAAAACAATATTGTTTCTAAAAAAATTAACGATAAAATTACAGAAGTCCTTTAACAAAAATCGTCTCAAATGTCAATATCTAATCAACGAGTTTTAGAAACCGTATCATCATCATCATCAACCCATTATGTCCCTCTACCGAGGGGCACGGGTCTCTTCCCTGAGGAAGGTATAGGCCATACTACACCACGGGGGCCAACCGTATATTTAAAAAAAAACTATAAAACCTAACCTCCTTGTGGCCAGTATCTTTCGTAAGGTGCAAAATAACGAACATCCTACCTGTCTGCATCCCCTATCATACGCGGAGTGTGCTGCGACGTTAATTCGCGGCCGTGTACTCGGCGCCGCGTCAGCATGTATTGATGGCTGGAAGCCATGACAAATAGGGCCGTTCCGACCCTCTGCGCAGTGTACTAGGGACACTCGATTGAATGTCGATGTTGAGACAGTCGATATCGTCGCTGTGTGCTGTGGTTGTTGATAAAATGGGAACACGGGTGTGACTATAATGAACTTTAATGAGCAAAACTCGGTTATAACGGTGCCGCGAGATGCAACCGCGGATACAATCATTCAGAGACAGATTTTTAATTTAGCCAATTTTAAGGAAGAAACGTTAATACTACGAATCGCTCGTAGCCCCGGCTGCCTTGCCTGAGTGATATTAAACGATCACGAAGGTTAATTAACATGGCGTGTTCAGTGCACGAATGGGTGACCGTTCTATGATTAGTCATCATAGAACCGGTTCCGTGCTTTGCAAGACACGATAAGCAGTTGGTGCCGGCTGCCGTCGATAGATGGCTGACGTTAAGCCAAGTCAGAGGCCTAGGGCGGCTTGAAAACTTCTGACAGTAAGACCAGCCACTAGTCTTACAAGCCTGCACCAATCCGGACTTGGGCCCCGTGGTGGAATATGGCTTATACCTTCTTCAAGGAACAGACCGCTGCCCCTCGGTGGGGACATAATGGGTTGATGATGATTCGAAAATGACGAAATGATGACGGCGTCCATTGGTTAATTCGCACAACCTTCAATAGCCACTGCGCTACCTCATGAAGTAGACCGTGCTCGCTTATTGTTTTGCATTTAATTAAATGTCACAGAAACACGATGCACACAAGTGGGTAGGTACATAACAAACGAAATACACGAAAAAGAAAAAAAATGAGACGGTAAATTTTAGCAGAAATTCCAGTTAAAAAAATCGTCTCACCGTAAATGTAGCAGCTATTGGAAGAAAGATTTCTTTTAAAAAAAATATGCATTTTTCCCTGGATTTATTGCATAGTTGGTTCTCAAAGACTGCCAATCGAGTCACCGTAGTACTAGCGCAGGTGATGGTCTCCGTTAACTGAGTTAACCGGATTAATCTGTGGGCGTGCGCCGACACGGGCCGTCGCAAGACGGAGAGCCTCCTCAATTGGTCGGTTTACTCATTTATCGGGGCTAAGTACTGCTGACGGTTGCAATTTGCCGCCGCACCCGAAACGGGTACACACGGCTGATCAACTAGGCAGCGGCTAACATTAGCATTATGAGTACAGTCGCGCGCAAAAATATAATATAATAATCACATTTTATACGACGTACACATTTTGTTTTGTATTGAACATGTGCACGACAATTTGTTCTAAATTATCTAACCATTGGTTGAATAATTTAAGACAAATTTTCGTACAAAAAGTCTAGATTGTTTTACGTTAAGATTTTTATAAAATGTGACAGTGCATTATATATTATTGCTCGTGACTGTACGTGTACATTGACATTCCACAAGCAAAATGTAAATTCTTTATGTTGAAATAAATTTCTGATTTCATTGTAACCAGGCAATACATCACAAACTTGGGGTACACGCAAACTAAGGTCATTTGTACAATCATACGGATCATACTGGTAATCAGACGTAACACCGCTCTAGAGCAACAAGGCAGTCAAAACCCTTTACCAAAGACAGGACAACCTAGGCCCGCCCAGATAATCCGAAAGGCATAAATCAGCGGCATAGACGGGTGGTCATAAAGGCGCATGCACACGGGCGCAGGTGGCGGTAATGCGCGCGCGCCGCGTGTCCCGGTGAAATACGGCCGTTAGGCGACACCGTGCGGGCTCGCTCGGGGCTTGAGGCGTGTGGCCCCAGCTTTATAGCTTGCAGCCCGTTAGTGTCTTTGCTTTGGGTGTCAATGGATGGACATTTGTAATGAACACAGGTCAATTGCAGTTCTGTATAAGTGTTCCCGAAACCTGTGTGCATGCAACGACTGATGAATATCGATGAAGCGAAAGTGATTTGTCAGGATCGTGGCTGGTGGCAGTCCCTGGTCTCTGCCTACCCCTCTGGGATACAGGCGTGAGATTATGTATGTGTCATCAAAATTATTAGTAGTTACTACAACGTTCGAATAGCTCGTAGCCCCGGCTGCCTAAGTGATCTTAAATGATCACGAAGGTTAAGCAACATAGGGCGCGTTTAGTGCATGATGGGTCACCGTCTGTTACTAGCGGTAGTGGCATTTTTTCGAGCGGTACCGTGCTTCGCAAGCCACCTTAAGCAGTTGGTGCCGTCTGCCGTCGATAGATGGCATTCGTTTCGCCAAGTCAAAGGCCTTAGGGCGACTTGAAAACTTCTGACAGTAAGACCAGCCACTAGTCTTACAAGCCTGCACCAATCCGGACTTGGCCCCCGTCTATAACCTTGCTCAGGGAAGAGACCCGTGCCCTTCGGTGGGGACATAATGGGTTGATGATGATGAGGTAACAGTCTGTTACGCATATTTCTGAAGAATGTGACAATACAGCACTACAGTTAAGCAGTTACGTTAGGTACAGTCGACAGCACGTCAATTTTCACATTTTAGTTGCAAAGTCGCCCGTAACGCAACGGAGTAGAGTGCATGGGTGTACCTATACCATGATGTGCTGTCGACTGTACTTAGCGAAATTGTCAATTCAGAAACTGGCTCTAAGTTGGACTACTCCATACAGTGGAGGACGGAGCAGCGCCCCTGAACTAAAAATGACACACAAGCTTTGTGATAAAGAATAACACGGAATAGGCGGCGGTGTGGCTATCAAAAACCGGCAATTGATTTTGTTCACGGGCGATGCGTCAAGCGGCGCGAAATGGCTTACGTCGGCCATATTGAATTAGTGCGTGGACGACGACGTAGCCGCGGCACAGGGAAAGATGTGGAGTCGAAGAAATTCTAGTGCTTATTAAAATCGTGTATATTCTGAAGGTAATAGGCAGGTTTGTTAAATTAATAAAAATAAATAAACTCACGCGTTACCCCCGAGGGGGTAGGCAGAGGCACCAATCACTAGAACTGAGCAGCTTGACAGGTTTGTTTATTAAGCTAAAACTCTTTTGAAAAGAATAAATGGGAAATTTCTTTTTTTACTTTTTTCCACTAAATGTATTAATTGTAAAACGTACAATTTTGATGTTTATGAAGTTAACATTTTGTTTTTACTGTGAATAAAAATATTTGAATTTGGTATACTCTCAGCCTCTCAGCAAGCCTGTGGTAATCTATGGTAATGGTTTTATGGTGGTATTTTTTAAACTACTATAGACGGTTTATTCTAGTAATGTTACAGGATAAAATTAAACTACATAGGTATTTATTAAATTATCTGTATTTATTTGTTTATATCCCCCATATTAGCTGACTCAAAGTCTAATTGAGCAATGTAAGTTGATCCTCGACCTTTTGTCTTACATACATACATAAGGGGTAGGCAGAGACCAGAGACTGCCACCTGCCATGATCTGGGCAAATCACTTTCACTTCATCGACATTCATTAGCTGTTACATGCACGCATGCCGGTTCCGGGTACTTTTTAACATACTCTCTTACCCTTCTCAAATCCTATTCTATATTTGATCAAAAATGTCCACCTGGGGCGTCCCTTTTGGCTCCTCTACTCACATACGACAGAAAACTTACGAAAGTTTTCGTTTGAAGGCAAGTAAATTGTGTTTGGTGCCCCATTACGCACATTACGATATTTCTTTGTGTAGATTTGAGTATCCCATTAGATTTTACTACAGTAAACGTAGGATAAGAAGATTAAAATATTTTTTATTGCACACAGAAAAATACAAAATAATTACAAAGGTTCACTGTACAATTGGCGGCCGTATTATTAAACGCAGTTAGGCGTCTCCAACCTTTCCCTGTCCCTTCAGCGGATTCACTCATAAAAATAATTAAAAAACACTTCACGCCGGCGATTTTGTCCAAATTGATTGAGAGTGGCCCGCGCAACGTGTGTCGTGACGTCACTAATGGAACGTCACCGGCGCGGAAAAAAGGCGGCTTTTTTTCAATAACTGCATTAATGAAGAGGAAAATTGACACTGATTGCTTTGGCAGGGGCTTATTTTTTTTCTTCGTTGATTTTTGATGAAAATATATCTACTTGTCTAATTACTCTTCATAACAATCAAAATAACTAAAGTAATTTATTTTAAGGTAAAAAAATACATTCTGTTTGCTGAATGCCTATTATATGTTATGGTTTGTTTACATGATTGTGGGATTCTATAGCAAGCTGGTATATACTATGTTAGCCGCTGCCTTTGGGCCGTATTTGTAGTGGGGAATAAGGCAGCGAAAAAAAATTCAAAAAAAAAAACTCGCCCATTATCCCCGAGGGGGTAGGCAGAAGCACCAATCACTAGAACTGGGCCCACGTTTTGAGGAGTTTATTAGGTCCCAACGTGACAAGTGGCAATTAAGCCTGTCGCTGTTATCCGGGCACAATTTATCAGCGATTGGTGTTGCTGTACAAACAAACAAATGTACGTAACTAAAAGTCATTAATTGGTTCATGTGGGATTCGAACCCAGACCCTCATGATCACTACGCCACCACCGCAAAAAAACTTCACAACATTAATATTTTTTAAATAATCCGAAGCTTAATACATCAGAACCTAACTTTACTATATGATAAGATTCTATGATTGCCTTCAATAACTTAAAAAGTCAATACTTTGCTTAATTTTCTTACAATATTGGAAAAAACGTTAATGCTGCGGCCACGGCGGAACATCATCCTCCACGCCTGAAGCAGCCACTGCGACACACACAAAGATAATTAACTCTCCAGCTTTCCTGAACTCATCATCATCACCATCAACTTATGAAAATAAACCTTTTATCTATATTTCTGTCAACCCATTATGTCCTAACTGAGGAGCACGGGTCTCTTCCCTGAGGAAGGTATAGGCCATACTCCACCACGGGGGCCAAGTCCGGATTGGTGGAGGCTTGTAAGACTAGTGGCTGGTCTTACTGTCAGAAGTTTTCAAGCCGCCCTAAGGCCTCTGACTTGGCTTAACGACTGCAATCTATCGACGGCAGCCGGCACCAACTGCTTAACGTACCTTGCGAAGCACGGAATCGCTCGGAAAAAATGCCACTAGCGTTAGTCATAGACGGTGACCCATCCATGGACTGAACGTGCCGTATGTTGTTTAACCTTAGTGATCGTTTAAGATCACTCAGGCAGCCCAGGCTACGAGCGATCACCATCAACTTATGAAAATAAACCTTTTATCTATATTTCTGTCAACCCATTATGTCCTAACTGAGGAGCACGGGTTTCTTTCCTGAGGAAGGTATAGGCTATACTCCACCACGGGGGCCAAGTTCGGATTGGTGGAGGCTTGTAAGACTAGTGGATGGTCTTACTGTCAGAAGTTTTAAAGCCGCCTGAAGGCCTCTGACTTGGCTTAACGACTGCCATCTATCGACGGCACCCGGTACCAATAAATTGTTAAACGTGCCTTGTGAAGCACGGAACCGCTCGGAAAAATACCACTAGCGTTAGTCATAGAACGGTTACCCATCCATGCACTGAACGCTAAATAAATAGCATGTCACCTCAGATTACAATCACTAACACCTGATTTACATTTGCTTTATTTTCATTCTTTTTAAGCATGCATTCCATAGAAGTACAGTAAAATAGAGACGGAAAAACGTATATAAATATAACATAACATTTACATGCAGGCATATACATTGCTAAATATAATGAAATTAATATTTTTAAATATGATTTAAAAAAATTATTTATAATTTAACGTAATTTAAAAATCTTAAATACGTAGGTAGTATTAAACCAACCATTATTGATTTATTATTTGCTTATATGCTTAGAAAATATATAGGCATCTCTATTGTATTCTACCTCTACGTAAAGCATGCGTAAAAAGCATGATGGTACTGACACACGTGCTCATTGGTAGCACGAAAGCATGCTTATATTGAGCAAGTGCTTTACTCCTAATCTTTTCTGTATGTAGGCACATAGACATTCAACGAACAGAATGTAAATTCTTTACGTTGAAATAAGTTTATGATTTCTTAAGACAGTAACACTGACAACAACAATGCAGTCTTAGGTTATCAAACTTCAAAAAAAGGAAGACGGATAGATCAAAACATCGAATACAAAAATACAGAAAAGATTGGGAGTAAAGTACTTGCTCAATAAAAACATGCTTTCGTGCTACTAATGAGCACGTGTGTTAGTACCATGTAATAAATATAAATCAGGCCTGAAGTTCAAATCAGCACCCTGGTCTGAACACAGCCTTCTCCCTCCAGCGGTAGGTGGCTTGATGTAAACGCGGCACCATTCTCCAGAGACACTACCCGTCCCGTGCAAGTTGCTCGCTAAATCAAGAGCATTTACAGACTTCAGCTGGTTAGCTGACCGACGAAACTTTGAACTCATAGCGGTATGAAGTCTCATGTGTGTAGGAGTTGACCTGCGTCTGTTTAGGAGAGGCAAAGGTGTGGTTTGAAGGGTATATAATATACTGCGCCTCTTGGAAACACGTTTCTGCTTTGCAGTTTGGCGAAATTGTGTCATCGTGTCATTGTGTGATGGCTTCTGCGGCGCAACGGCTAGCGCATCTGCCTACCATGCGAGAGGTCCCTGGTTCAAATCCCGGCTGGGGACAAAAAAAAAAAGAAACCCAGGTCTTGGATGTTTACATGTTTGTGAAGTCGCTGTTTCTGGTTCCCACGACACATGATATCCTAGTGTGGGGCCAAAAGCAATGTATGTGCCTGTATGTAAATGTTACGTTATGTTATGTCATTGTATAAGGTTTTTCGTTTAAAAAAATATAATTAAAAAAATATAAGTACAATCACCCCTGGTTTCTCCCACATTAACAAGCTGTTAATCTTCTTTTAACAGCTGTCAGTTGGCAAAAGTGCATGCGAAAAAAACGTTTGACAGCAGCTGTTAACAGTAGATATAAAAAACCGCGAGTTAGTCTCTCACGACCTATTGGCAGATTGTTCGATATTTCTTTTTGTAATCAACTCCAAATCAAATTTGTAGAGTTAACTACGACGCCGTTTAAAAAATGTTTGCTTATACTTTTTGCAAAAAATCTTAGTATAAAATCAACGATCATTTAGAAGATAAAGATGTCTGGTGTTAAACAATAGATAAATATTAAAAGTATTTAGAGGACAATTGCGTCTAATGTTCAACATATCCATGAGTAATATTTTTTAAGTTTGAAAGTTTGCGATATAACTCATCTGGACTATACAAACTTTCGATCTATATATCTGCCGGGCATTATACCATGCATGCATGTATTGTTTCCAAGTCAATATCTCTTATAAATTTTAATATTAAAAAAATACTCAAAAAATTACATTGCTCAGATTTACGAAATAACAAATTGTCCTCCTTTTTAGAAAATACTTAGCAATTTATGGGGGCGTTCCCACTCATCTTCTCTTTACCAAATATATTAAAAATTATTGATATTAGAAGTAATCAATAGAGTAAGTTATTAAATCAAAGTCAACATTGTTAAGCCAATAAAATCCATAATTTAATGCATTACGTCCTCATATAAAAAAAAACATATTACATTGCGTACATTCTTAACAATAAATTACCTCAAATGCTCGTACATTGTCTGTACCTACCTACAACACAAACAAAACTCAAACTTCTGAGGCCCGAGCCTTCCAGAACTCTGCCAGATTTCTGAACCGATCACTACACTGTCTCTTCCTCCTAGGACTACACTTCACAACTGGACTTTCGAGAACACAGCTGAACTTCTTCACCAATGTCGTCACGGATTCCATAGAAGACTGGTTGAGGAACTCCTTGGAATCAGCCACACTCTTCTGCGTGCAAAGGCTCACTATGGTCCTGTCCAATTCGTTGAACAGCTCGTCTATGAAGCAATCCACGTTATCGCCGTCCGATTTCTCCTTTTCAAACTCCTTGGTTTCATCGAACGACAAGTCGCTGGTGTTGAAACTGCACTCCACCACTTCGGGTATCTTCGGAACGGACTTCGTCTTTTTCCGCTCACGGATGGTGCTGGTCGAAGCGCAGAGTTTCTCCACGGATTTGAAGAGGCTGTCTATGTCTTCGCAGATCTCGTTCACCGACGCTGCTGAGAAGATCTGACCGCCGACGAAGTAGAACTGCTTTTTGGCGTCCTTCTCGCAAACATCATCTTTGGGGTCAAGTTCTTGGATGAAATCGCTGTAGTCCAACGCTGACAGCTGTGCCTTCTTCACAAAGCTGTTGTTCTTTTGTTTTGAAGGGTCGATCGGCGAGAAACTCTCGTGGTATTTTCGCTTTTTTTGCTTGGGGTCGAAGGTCGGTTGTTGCAAATCTCTGAGGCTGGATTCCAGGTCTTCAGTATCCAGGTCGACGGGCGTGCCCCAAGCCTCGTCCAGTTTGGTCCAGTGTTCATTACCGGAGAGTATGTCGTCGGAATTGTCAAGGAAAGTGACACTCATGTTGACGCGCTTAAGGTTTGTCAAGCACTGGCCAATGACGGTAGTTGTGAGATTATTTATTTGAGTGCCGATCGGGAATCGGTAGATTAGCTAATGAGTTGTGCTAGAAAGGGTTTTGGGCAGTTTTGTGATTAAAATGGTTTTAGATGGGGCTAATTAACTAATAAGGATATAGATGCTTTTTTTAATAATTACTTTGTTTACCAATATTGTCGATGTAGCGAAAGGGATTTGTCAGGAGCGTGGCAGTGGCAGTGCCTGGTCTCTGCCTACCCCTCTGGGATACATGGGTGAGCTTATGTATGTATGTAATTGTGGGTATTAGGATAGTTCTTATAATTTTTGGATATCTTATTTGTGGCCAATACAATTGCATTTAGTGTAAGTGAAACGGTAGTTTCTGTAATTTTGAATTTCTTTAGACTTCTCAAAAAAGACACCAACGACGCTAGCATTTCTTTGGCAAAATTCTTAAACCAGAAACCAAAAGCTTGTTAGCTCATCCACAAGGCGAACAAAATCAATAGGCGTGGGTTTTCTCACTGTATTTTTCTTCAAAATTAGTTAAACTCAACCAGAGTCATACAAAACGCTAAATGGCCGTCAAATTATTACAACACCCGACTGCAACAAATATCACCTCGTATGTCGAGGATGATAATTATAATAACAGACCGTACGAATCTCGCTTATATTCATGGTATTAATAAACACGTTGCTTTTGTGTACAGTCATGCGGGAAAGTCGAGAGAGACAGACAAAGATGTTTATTTGTGAAGCACGAGTTCATTGATAGGATGAAAATTTTTTTGATTAACATAACAAAACATAACATTTACATACATGCACATTCATTGCTTCTGGCCCCACACTAGGATACCCTGTGTTGTGGGAACTAGAAACAGCGACGTCATAAACATGTAAACATTCAAGACCTGGGTTTCTTTATTTTTTGTCGCCAGCCGGGATTCGAACCCTCTTAGTTCTATACATGCTCTGCTTCATGAGGCGTACAAATTATGGAAAAGCTATTGTCATCTACCTCCTGCGGTTGAGTGTTAGAATATGGTTATAGCATTAAGTCAGCCGCATTGTCATTTTAAATAATAAAAGGCACCACCAATAGAAATAATGATATTAAATGTCAACGAATTAAAATTATCCATAGTAATAAAATATAATGTCAATTTAAAATAATGTTAATTGATACAATAAAAATAATAAATTGAAGTAGCAATGAAATGATACGGACAGAGTCATGCAACTGTCACTGTACTACAATGCATCAGCAGAATCTAGGTCGGACAGAAAGTAGGACTCTTCCGTCAAGTGTATCCGGAAAACAGTTTATAATGTCTAGTGCTTACGAAAGTTTTAGTTAAAAAAAACATTCCCGTCGACTTTCCGTCTCGACTGTACCGCCATTGTCTGATTGTAAACAACGCACCTTTTGCAAGGAACGAGCTCGATATGCCGCTTAATTGCGAGCCGGAACAGCGCGGAGTTTTACATTATTTCACACTACCTGCGCCGCGCTGCAAATGAGGATGGTTTTTGGGGTATAACGCCACTTTCTCTAGAGTTACATACATAGATACATAGACCTGTATACCAGAGGGGTAGTCAGAGAGAACTACTATCCGGAAAAACAATCCAATCTAATTACAGACATAAAACTAAAAAAAAATCACCATGGGCATCGTCAAGAAACTAAAATGGCCACATTATAAAAGTCCAACCTAAAAAAGGCAAACACCAAAAGGCAATGTTTGATTTGATTTTATGAAATATATATCAATGTAAACAATTTCCTTTCTATTTGTTTAATATTAAGGTACAACGTATTGTCAGATTCGTTGATAAGATAGCAACATCATTGATTAATAATTATAAAAGTCAAAGTCAAATATTAAACTTGACTATTCGTTGTAGTTATGACCTCTTCTCGGACCCGATCGAGCAAAAGACCGGGCCAAGTGCAGGGGACAATCTCTTACCGTTATTTATGCGGCCATAAGTTAGTAACTAAGCGTCTGAGGCAATTAAATGCATCCACCGACGCGCCATGTATCACGGGCGTACGTAATCCGCGAGACAGAATCATAATAACAAAAAACAATAAAAATAACGAATTACCCCTGAACTGGTCGGGAATTGGAGCGGCCGCTGGCGGACAGCGACGGCTGTGGAGACTCTTTCTTTTTCCAGTTTTCATCGATGATTAGTTTTATAATTAATTACCCGTCGTCATCCAACACTTCACCCACTCATTAAATAATTAATAGCAGCTAATTCAGATCTAAATTACACTAAACGATTTAGTGTAATAACGCCCCTCGGTGGATACATAATAGGTTGATGATGATGATGACGATGATTTATTTATGCTTAATATTCTAGATTAAGTACTGATTGCATATCTCACTTTCAATTTGGCAAACTTTGGACAAGTATACTTTGGACTACAGTCCAGAACACAAACAGTTTATTTTTAACTTTATTTTGTAATAAAATCTACTGTATTCTGTTTTGTAGATTTAATAAAATAAAGTAAAAATAAAGTTTTCATCCCACATGAACGTGGACGCTCACAAAGCAGAATATTCACCTAATTAAAGTAGCACAAAGAAGAATGGATGAACAATGTTTCTTCCAGATAATAAAGGTCAAAAGAAGAGTTGACATAAAAAATAATAAATAATTTCGCAGAGCGACTCCATCACTCTCGTCCGGATCCACATTCTGTTTGTGCTCATTCTTAATATGGGGCAAAACTGCTGGAAGAACAAGAGAGTTTTGTTGTATATTTTATGTTCTGTGACGCCATAACTCAGGCCGCGTGACAAGCCACCCCGCCGAAGCCTCGTCGTGATATACCGACTAAATACAAAAGTACAGTGGCACTTCAAGATTATTTACAGCGCCCGGCAGTTATTTTTATTTATTTGCCTCTCCTATTGGTTTATTGCGTTAGAGGATCTGCCTTCCGCCCTGACTACTTTGGTTAAGTGCTACTGAAATATGTCGGCTTACCGTGGGATAAAGGGGTCGTCATTACTGCTGAGCGAAAATTTGAATAATGAAAAGTAAAAGGCCATTATCGATGTAAACTGTTGGCTCATTATGTTTCCAAGAATCCTCAAAATAAATAATTACTTTTACTCAACACAACCGCTCACTTAAAAACGGATATTCTGTGCTAGGTTAACAAAGACTAATGTCATTTGTATAAATCAATTATTCTCTATTTTGGCAATCAAACAAATTAACTGCTAACCAACTCGACGGTGGTAAGAAAAATAAAATTATGGCACATTTCCTCTTGAACGTTTGAAAATTTGTTCTGCATTCGTGCTAAAAAAACTGATTAAATTTGGACAAATATTGATATACCTCTAAATGCTCATCATGCTTCATCAAATGTTAGATTAACACAGCATGCTTATAAACTCTTTGAAAATATAGAAAAGATATAGTGTAACCACAGTTAGAAAGAAAGAAAGAAACATATACTTATTGTAGCAACAAGACACATCACAGAAACAAAATAAACAGACAGGTAGCACAATATAGTAAAACAACAGACAAAGCTAAAACAAATAAATTAAGATATAACTAAAAATATAGACTGTGGTATGTCGGGGTTGCCACGAAAGGCAACTGACTTAGCGTTGCGCTGAGGGTGTAAACCCTTAGCGCTGATTTTCAGTCAGTGCCCACGGTAACTGACAATGTCAGTGATGACGGATTGCGTGTGCGAGTGAGTTATTGTTCAAGAACAAAATGTAACAAATATTGTGGCTAACATTATACATAACTGTATGTACATTGACATTCAACAAGCAGAATGTAAATTCTTTACGTTAAAATAAAAAAAAATAAAAAAAAAAAATAAAAAAAAAAATTTTGATTTGATTTGATTTGATTGAATCAGCTATATACTGATAACCGAGCTCGCTAAGAAAATCGTCCATGTTCGTGCATTGGTTCTAGCGCATGACATTCAAATAGCCACCGCTCTACCCTATTGAAGAGGGCCGTCTTCGCTTATTGTTTCGCTTATCTGTAGCCGCGTGCGAATTAACAATGAGATACGACTATTTGCTTTGGTTGAACGCCGAGAATCCAAACTAGGATTCTATTTGGTCCGATTATTTGACCATTATTCAAGAAGTCCAGGGCCTCGATTCTGTTAGTGCATTATAGTTCAATTACAATTACATGGTCAGGTCACGTGACATGTTTCTTTAATTCCGTTGACGCGTAAAATTACGTATCATACACGCGCGTTGATTTGAAGCAGCAATGAAATGAAATCGACGCAGTCATGCAACTATCAGCAGCTGCTAAATCGCAGTCATTAAGCCAAGTCAGAGGCCTTAGGGCGGCTTGAAAACTTTTGACAGTAAGACCAGCCACTAGTCTTACAAGCTTCCACCAATCCGGACTTGGCCCCCGTGGTGGAGTATGGCCTATACCTTCCTCAGGGAAGAGACCCATGCCTCTTCGGTGGGGGCATAATGGGTTGATGATGAGGCAACTGTCATTATATTACAATCCATTTGCAGAATCTAGGCCCAGATGGATGGAAGCTAGATAGCCTCATTCTTCCTTTACGATAACCATCTTCACTTTATTAATAAAAACAAGTGACAGTGGCATCGAAAGGGAATGTAAGGGAATGGTGATATTTCAGTTTTTTTGGCCAAAATTATTGATATGGTAGAAAGTAATTGGACGTAGTTTAGCAGAAAGGTTCCAACCCACAAAAAGTGAGTTTTGAGATACAGTAGAGCGTCGATTATCCGAACGTCGGTTTTCCGAACGACCGCTTATCCGAACGCCCCGCCCGACCCGCGCCATGCCTCTGCAGTGCATGCATGCCTCTGCGCTGCAGTGCTCACGCACTTGTCGCGACACCTTCATTTGTTAATTGGACTTCCTTCACTTCTACTCGATAAACTACTACGAGCATATTCCTATTTTTCATTAAATATACAAATGTGAATACGGTGTTCATTTACCTGTACCTAAATATGTATGGCTGAATCAATATACATACAGGGTATCCAAAAGCTCGACGTCAAGCCGAAACCGGGTGAAAACTCAAGTCATCAGAAAAATATTTTTTCAGTAGTTTTTTTTAACTATATTCAAGAATTTTCCCAAAAATAATAAAAATTAAAACTAAGACCGGGCAATTTTTTAAGTTACATTTTCTTAAAGTCTCCTATTCCTCCAAGTTAGAGAAGCTGGTTTTGAATTTATTATTCAGAATTACAAATAAAAAAAAATTGGTAAAAGCAAAGGGATTTAATTTTTTTTAATGTCTATAATTTTGTATGCATGCAATTTTGATTTTTTTGTATTTTTCTGAGAACCAGTATGACTTGCCTTTTCACTCGGTTCCGGCTTGACTTTGAGTTTCTGGACACCCCGTATAGGTATTTCGATTATCCGAAAATACCGGTTTTCCGAACACCCATGTCTCCCAATTAGTTCGGATAATCGACGTTCTACTGTATTTGACTTTTTAGGTTTAAGCTGAGTTAAGCTCTCCATACATGGGTTGACTACCATGTGCCATAACTTTGCACATACTCATCGGTTGGCTATGCAAGTCTTTGGTTCTTAAAGTACAGTGCATAGTGATCTTTTTGGTATACTTATCTCAAAAATGATCATGTTATGGGTTGGAACCTTTTTTGCTAAACTACGTCCAATTTCTAACTGCGGAACTTTTCAATTTAACGCGCGAACGAGTGTGGCGTAATTTGTTGGATTTACAACCGGCGACGCAGTGTACCGGGACATTATCGTAAATTAATTAGAGACAAAATAATGCACCTCCATTACTGGCCTGCGATGACATCGCTCTGGGTACAGGGTGATGGCAGACGGGTCCTCAGTTGCCGTCTTGAATGACGGCAGCGCTGCCGATATTTCGAAGCACTTTTCTCTCCCTAGTTTACAAGTATTAAGTTCTAAAATAACCACAGTTTCAAAGTAACTTTAACGTGAATACATGGTGAAACAAATTACTTAAAAAATTAAGTCTTTGTCTTTGTTACCTAAGTTACAGTAGCAATACAGCTCGCTAACGGTGAAGGAAAAAACATAAGATACTCGTAAGATAATAATAATGTAACGTTTATTTCAGACTTATTATTATAAGATTAGATAAGAATATTCTTTATTGCACACTGGAAAAAACAAAAAACACAAAATATTAAATAAACATCACAAGGGAACCTGAATCTTTGAGATTCAGCCTCACCTCAGCGCTTGAAATAGCCATAGCCGATCCACGGTGGCTATTCGTGGTGCTTAAGCGATCTTTCTCTCAGAAAAGGTCTATGCCCTATAATTATAAAGCAGTGACTGAAGAGTTTTTTAGTAGCAACTTGGAAGTTAATGATCAGGTGAACAAGTTTCGAGAAAGAAAGAATCGCTCGTAGCCTGGCTGCCTGCCTGAGTGATCTTAAACGATCACGACCTAGCGTCTCTGAGACGTCAGCAACTGCGTGGTAGGTAATGTGTGCACTTTACGCACTCTCTCACCTTGCTGATCGGCTGCGAGAGCGGTCTGGGGAAGGTATGGCTGGGGGCAAAAGTGTAGCGGCCGCGCCGGCCGACATATACTTGTGCAAAGGTACTCCGACGTCTATGAGACGTCACCACGGTACTTAAAGGTTAAGCAACATAGGGCGCGTTCAGTGCATGGATGGGTGACCATCTATGACTAACGCTAGTGGCGTTTTTCCAAGCGGTTCCGTGCTTCGCAAGGCACTTTAAGGTGCCGGCTGCCGTCGATAGATGGCAGTCGTTAAGCCAATTCAGAAGCCTTAGGGCGGCTTGAAAACTTCTGACAGTAAGACCAGCCACTAGTTTTGCAAGCTTCCACCAATCCGGACTAGGCCGGAGGAAGTTATAGGCCATACTAGGCGAGTATGGCCTATAACTTCCTCAAGGAAGAGACCCGTGCCCTTCAGTGGGGACATAAAGGGTTAATGATGATGAATGAACATGTTTATTTAATTTAATTATTCATTCATTTGTTCGATCGTTTGTTCATCTGTCCGTTTATATTCAAAATTCAAATTCAAAATTATTTATTTACATAAATAATCAAATAATAATAATGGTTGGGTCTCTCCGTTTAAGTCATAAATATGGCAAAACAACGTTTGCCCGGTCAGCTAGTTTTCATGTAAAACTTGGTCTTGATATAAAACAAATGCGACCACCCTGTGGAGTCACCGCAAAAATATCACCAACAGCGCAGCAAGTATTGATTGCTATTATTTCGAGTCATTAAATCAAAGCTCGACAATCCCGCCCTCATTATGGGACCAGGGCGATTTGCGCGGGTTTATACCCGTCTGGCCCATACATTTTTGCTTTTTATTAAGTTTTCACGATACGGTATGTAGATGCGAATACATGGCGTTCGCCATGTGAAAGGGGCTCATGGAGGCTAATGAGTGGATGAGAACCTTGGTTTTACCCTTGGTGGATTCCGCGGGTCAATCCAGCCGGAACTTTCACTGGACTTCTGGCCAAAAATAGTCTAAATTAAAGTGACTTTGATAATCAAAAATAACATTTACTTTCGTTTTAGAATTGATTAGTGAAAAATCGGATTTTTCTATAATTATCATCATCAACCCATTATGTCTCCACCGAGAAGCATGGGTCTCTTCCTTGAGGAAGGTATAGGCCATACTCCACCACGGGGGCCAAGTCCGGATTGGTAGAGGCTTGTAAGACTAATGGCTGCTCTTACTGTCAGAAGTTTTCAAGGCCTCTGATTTGGTTTAACGATTGCTATCTATCGACAGCAGCCAGCTCCAACTGCTTAACGTGCCTTGCGAAGTACGGAACCACTCGAAAAAATGCCACTAGAGTTAGTCATAAACAGTCACCCATCCACGCACTGAACGCGCCCAATGTTACTTAACCTTCGCTATCGTTTAATATCGCTCAGGCAGCCGGGGCTACGAGCGATTCTATATGTCACATTGATATTGAAGGAAGATATCTAAGCTACCTTTTGAATTCCAAGAGGCTGGGACCATCCAGCGCCAACCGAGGTAGCCATGATCGTCTCCAGTCATCCACGTAATGGGTGTTAAATCCAGGTAAAGTCTGTTCGCTATCATAGTGTCACTTTGATATTTACCGCCTGGGTACATGGCGGCTATTGACAAAATAAATTCAAGGAAGCCGACGCGGCGCAAACACGCCAGTGAATTTGGCTCGCAGCTCGTCCAATTCTACTATTATGTAGATCACGCAATTAAAGAAGTAAATCTATCAGTATTTTAGAATGGATTTATAATCCCTTAGGATTTATAACCTATCCCGTTCCTGCATCACTTAGGTAGGTACCTATTCTAAATACCGGTGGAGATGAATATTCTGAGGATACTTCCAGTGATGAAGAGTAGTGTTTTATTTTGTGCTTCATTACGTAAATTGTGTACCATGTTATTTTTTCTATTTAAAGTGCTTTGGCCGTCTAAGTTGAATTATTGAAATAAATGTTTTTTTACTAAAACCAACATTGCCTTCGTGAGTACCGACACTATCTAAGCGAACGGACTTTACGTCCAACGCCTATCAACGAGGACCCTCCTGAGACTAGATTCTGTTAATGCATTGTAGTACAATGAAAACTGCATGAACATGGCGATTTAGTTTCATTGCCTCTTCGAGTCTACGCGTGCACACAATGTCAAACAATCTACGCGTCAGTGGTATGAAAAAACACGCGACCGTGTATCTGTCATCATACTATAAAGCACTAACAGAATACTGGTGGATGGATGGACAACCATTTGTTTGCCAATAGCTCCCGCCGCACCACCACCCAAAATTCTTGCGGCCTTACTAATAAATAAGGTATACACTCTGAATAACTATTTGACGTATATCAAGTTATACTGGTTTCGCATTTAGCGTACAAATAACCAGTTTGTCAGACCTCGCATAGCGGCTGTACCTATACACAGCTCATAACCTTTATTAGAAAGCCCGTTGGTGTATAAAAGTCCATCTGCTGTCGACTATCTATTATCAAATTTTTACAAAACGTCGTTTTAACCGTGTTTTTAGGCAAAGAAATAACTGCTACACTATCCTCGTGAGGCCCAATGTCTTCAAGTGATCACAAAATCAATTGTTATTTTCAAGGTCGGGCCTTACGAGGCTATAAGAAGGTAATTTTTGCAACAATATGTCAGATTGCAGTAGCTCAAGTGGGAAGTAAGACGATACCGTAATCAGGAAACTCTGGAGACTTGGCAAATAAATTTTTCTTTTTTTTTTCAAGTTCCTTTTTTTGTGTGAAAACCTATTATCAGGAGCCCTTTTATCAACGCACCTAATTCGTATCCAAGTACCTTTTGTTTCTAAAAGAAATACGAAAAAAAATCAGGACAATGCGATTAAATCAGAGATTAATCTTTGTTATTTAGAACAATTTTAATTTTGTTTGGTATTTTTTAAGGCGCTTTTTGATGTACAATGCTTGAAACCATACTTTTTAATCGTGTCACAACCCAAATTATTGTGGCATTTATTCGAAGCAAAACAAACATTTTCCTAAAGCTGTGGCATTGGTGCAAAGCTCGAATTTATCTCGGAAACAGCTCTAACAATTTTCATTAAATTTAGGATGCAGGAAGTTTCAAGGCCAATTAATAGATCCATGTAGGTTTACTTTTTAGAAAATGTTCTTTTATCAGTGTTTTGGGCAATAAAAAACTGCTCATTAGAATGCGAAGGCAAATTTCTCTGAGCTACAACTTGACACCTAGCGCCATCTGTTGGAGATTTATATCAACCCAACACGACATGTATCGCCATCTATCATCGAAAATAGGAACTAAAAATACCCCTACCTATGTCTATGTATTTTATAAATACACTACTTGCTTGTCCGTTACCTGTTCGAATCTAACGTAACGTAGCTTGAAATAAACCGTTTTGCATTTATGACGAATAAAATAAAATTATTGAAGGAGCCCTGAAAACCCCCTGATACTACACAAGGTTGTATTGGCTCAGGTGAGAAATCCGGCGGTCCCGGAAGCATAAGAAACTTTGATAAGGCAAAACCAGGACGAGGAACTCCACCGAGACGAGACCAACGGCCGATCTCCATCCAGTACCAGGTCGAAGGCTAAGATATTGCGAGTTCCAACGTAAAAGAAACAATGCAAAATCCAGATGGGACAAACTTGCGAGGCCGAAGGCCGAGACTCGCGAAGCGAGCTCAATAAACTTGCCAAGGCAAAGCGAGGACGTGGAACTCCACCGAGGTGAGGCCGAAGGCCACCAGGTCAAAGGCTAAGACGTTGCGAGGTCCAGCGTAAAAGAAACAATGCCAAATCCAGATAAGACAAACTTGCGAGGCCAAAGGCCGAGCCTCGCGAAGCGAGCACAAGAAACTTTGACAAGGCAGAACGAGGACGTGGAACTCCACCGAGGTGAGGCCAAAGGCCGAGCTCCATCCAGTACCAGGTCGAAGGCTAAGACGTTGTGAGTTCCAGCGTAAAAGAAACAATGCAATATTCAGATGGAACAAACTTGCGAGGCCGAAGGCCGAGCCCCGCGAAACGAGCACAAGAAACTCTGACAAGGCAAAACAAGGATGTGGTAACTCCACCGAGGTGAGGCCGAAGGCCGAGCTCCATTCAGTACCAGGTCGAAGGCTGAGACCAAGAAACAATGCAAAATCCAGATGGTACAAACTTTCGAGGCCGAAGGCCGAGCCTACGAAGCGAGCACGAAAAACTTTGATAAGGCAAAACGAGGATGAGGAACTCCACCGAGGCGAAGCCAAAGGCCAAGCTCTATCCAGTACCAGGTCAAAGGCTAAGACGTTGCGAGTTCCAGCGTAAAAGAAACAATGCAAAATCCAGATGGGACAAACTTGCGAGGCCGAAGGCCTAGCCTCGCGAAGCGAGCACAATAAACTTTGTCAAGGCAGAACGATGACGTGGAACTCCACTGAGGCGAGGCCGAAGGCCGAGCTCGATCCAGTACCAGGTCGAAGGCTAAGACGTTGTGAGTTCCAGCGTAAAAGAAACAATGCAAAATTCAGATGGGACAAACTTGCGAGGCCAAAGGCCGAGCCCCGCGAAACGAGCACAAGAAACTTTGACAAGGCAGAACGAGGACGTGGTAACTCCACCGAGGCAAGGCCGAAGGCCGAGCTCCATTCAGTACCTGGTCGAAGGCTAAGACGAAGAAACAATGCAAAGTCCAGATGGGACAAACGAGGCCGAGCCTGCGAAGCGAGCACGAAAAACTTTGATAAGGCAAAACGAGGACGAGGAACTCCACCGAGGCGAGGCCAAAGGCTGAGCTCCATCCAGTACCAGGTCAGGTTCCGGTGTAAAAGAAACAATGCAAAATCCAGATGGCACAAACTTGCGGGGCCAAATCCGAGCGATAGAACTCAGTTCAGGCCAAGGCTGAAAGTCAAGACGTCCCGTGTTCCGGCGTACAATTAACAATGAAAAGCCGGATGGTACAAATTTGCGAGGCCTCAAGCTCCGCGAAGCGGGCGGGCAAGAGAAACCTCGCTTAGGCTCCGTTGAGGCTGAGGCTGAAGGCCGAGACTTTACATTGCGTCAAATCTCAATCAAAAGTGTCTAGCGAGGCCCTAGGCCGACTGCAACGGAGAGTGAAACTCGGAGCGGCTGGGGGTTGGCGCGTTAAAGTGTGCAGGGGCTTGTCCCTTAGTCTGAGTGTAATTTCCAAAAAACACGATTTATCAAAAAAATACCGAGCAAAGCTCGGTCATCCAGGTACTAATATTATTATGTTCGACGACTATGTGCCTTTTAACTGATCTTAAAAAATCGGAGTTAAATTTAAGAAAGGTCTTATTTTACAGCGAAAAGGAGTCCAACGTTATTATTTTCAGGCCACCCTGAAAACGACCTAAAATTTGCTATGAATATAATAGTCGCGCACCCTTCCCAATCTGGTCACCTTCTCCCCCAAATCATTCCAATGCACAAAGAGGTCGCCAGACAAACACTTGCTTATACAAACACGTCAGTTTTAGCTATTACTGGCGACGCTTCAGCTGGTACTAAACGTATGAAGGCAATGGCTCACTAGAAAGAGGTGGAGATGTCTATAGTAATTTAATCAGTAGCGATACGCTGATGTAAATTTTGATTTATTCCCGGGCTGGGTAGTTTTTGAGTTGATTGCTTTCTAGTTTTATGGCTTAGCCTGACGTAATTTATTATTGGGAGACGCCGATAATTGTGCGCTTGAATGTAGAGTTAAATTAACAAGCGTATGGTTGGAGCAAGATATTTTCGTCAATAGATGGCGTTAGGTGTTTCATATGCGTGAGGTCCGAAGATCAAAAGCTCGTCTATCATAAACTTGTATTTAGTTACATGATGAAGAACACGGCCAGTAGACCAGAGCAATCATAGAATGGTGGCCGATATCAAAGCCTAGATTCTGCTAATGGATTGTAGTACAATGACAGCGTGGAAAATCGAAGACTCGTCTATCATTAACTTTGGTTTTCTGAGCTATATGATGACGAAGACGGCAGGTGGACCAGGGCTGTCATAGAGTGGTGGCTGAGGTCAGAGCCTGGATTTTGTAAATGCATTGGAATACAATGACAGTTGCATGACTACGTTGATTTAAGTTCTAAAATCAAAGGCTCGTCTATCATAAACTTTTATTTTCTGAGTAACATGATGAAGGAAACGGCAGGTAAACCAGAGTAATCATAGAGTTGTGGCCGAGATCAAAGCCTAGATTCTACTAATGCATTGTAGGTGGAGACACGACTGCAGTAACAGGCGTTGGTTGGAGCAAAGCCTGTGGTGACATTTTCCTCAATAAATGTAGATGGCTTTATCATGAGATCAACGTTTGAAGATCAACGGCTCGTCTATCATTAAATTTGATTTTCTAAGTTACCTAATGAAGAAGACGGCAGGTGTACCAGCGCAGTCACAGAGTGGTTGCCGAAATCAGGGCCTAGATTCTGCTAATGCATTGTAGTTCAATGAGAGTTGCATGACTCCGTCGATTTAATTTTATAGCCGCTTCAAAGCAACGCGCGCATGCGTCTTTTTAATTCTACGTGTCAATGGAAATAAAAAAACTATGTCACGTGATCTGACCATGTAACTGTAATTCAACTCTAATGCACTAGCAGAATCGAGACACAGGGCGAAGGTCAGTGGGCAGACCTGCGGCCCGATGGTCGGACGATGTCGTTGAGTCGGCGAGGGTCCGTGGATGCGAATAGCGAGACCGTGAGAGAGGCTTTGGGGGAAAACGCCTACACTCGTCAGTGGACAGCGGTGGGCTTGTAACGCTGATGTTGAAATGTTCTGTCTTAATAAAAGATCAAATCAAACTTAGAAAACCATGAAGGAGGCCTGTGATCTGCAGTGGGTGTCAAATAGCCCATGATAATGATGCAATATTGAAAAATATTTTGACGACTTCTGTGGCGCAGCGGTTAGGGCATCTGCCTACAATGCGGGAGGTCCCGGGTTCGAATCCCGGCTGGGGACAAAAAAAAAAAGAAGCCCAGGTCTTTGGATGTTTACATGTTTGTGACGTCGCTGTTTCTGGTTCCTACGACACGGTATCCTAGTGTGGGGCCAGAAGCAATGCATGTTTTTGTATGTAAATGTTTATGTTTATGTTTAATGTTACCATAAAAGAAATTTCATTACATGAAACAATCCGTAACAAATGAAATTTATTTTATTAAATATTAAATAAACACACAGTTCGTTCAATTTCATCTAGTATTACAATTATAAGCAATACCTACATTTCAAAAATTTTATCAATCTAAAAACATATTTTCCATTAAGAAAAAATCAAATTATTTATATTCATATAAATTTCATTAGGTTGGTACTTACATTATGCATCATCATCATTGATTGATTGATTATTAGACACTAGGCTCCGGTGGGCCTCTCATGCCGCGCTGGTATAATCAGCAGATCCCTACAGTCGATGGTCGCCGTTATTTTTGCATCAGCGCGCCCATCCGCTTCCACACGATACGATTACGGTCGTTCGCTCTAATTACCGCTAATTATCGTAACATTTGATTCGGATGCAGTTTTAATTCGGCCATTTTGTATTTACGTTACGGCGTTTTGCGCTCCGGCCCTGTTCACACGGCATGCACCTAGAAAGTTTTTGGTAAAAAAGAATATGACATACGGTGCCGAAACGTGGACACTCACGGTGGGGCTGGTCCACAAATTTAAAGTCGCTCAGCGTGCTATGGAGTTTTTCAGTGGGGACCGCGGATCGGTAAACATAGTGTAGGACGTCCTCAGACTCGGTGGAGCGATGATCTTCGCAGGGTGGCTGGCAAGAACTGGGTGAGAATAGCCGAAGACCGTGCTCTGTGGCTTGCAATGCGAGAGGCCTACGCCCAGCAGTGGACAACCATAGGCTGATGATGATGATGAAAAAAGTATAGATAGTAAAAAAAACATTTTGTTTCTTTGTTAAGTATCCGAAAAGATCCACGATGCTTGTCTCTAAAGACAAAAAATATTACTTGCACTCATTTCGCACACGACACATCAACGGCACCAATTGCTTAACATGCTTTGCGGAACCGCTCGAAAAAATGCCACAAGCGTTAGTCATAGACTGTCACCCATCCATGCACTGTATGCGCCCTATGTTGCTTAACCTTTGTGGTCGTTTAAGGTCACTCAGGCGGCCTGGGCTACGAGTGATCCGGATAAAATTTTAGAATGTACAAGACTTGTATTTAGGCTCCGAGTGCACGAAATCAAAGAAGCATCAACAGAGTGCACATGAAAGTTATTGACCACTATACTTGGGCCATTACAAACGTGCGAACCGAGTCATCAAACATTAAGCGGAAGGAATGTGACAATACTGCGCCACTCATTCATTATCGATAAAGGGATGCCACTCTCACTCGGATGCAGGTAGCTTATAAGACGACGCTATCGTTAGTAACTAATATTTGTAAAAATCGTGTTAGTTGTCTTAGATAAATTTACATGTAGGTGAAAGTTACTGCTCAGAAGGTGACATAGACATAGACTAATATTCTGAGCTGATCAATAATTGATTAAAATTTGCATAAACATATTGTGTGTTTTAAAGCAGAAATAAAAAACATGAAAATATTTTGCATAATTTCCTAAACCTTTCCCTCATTCATTACCCATGCTATTGACTATCAACAAACCCCTTTTTTGTTGTTACACAAAACACTAGAAGTTCGAGCGAGAGTTCCGATATGCCATAAGTATGAGAGAGAGACCTGATAAAAATGACTTATAACTCAGTTCGCACGTTTGTAATGGCTCAAGTATAACCAGTTATGCTTATAGCCTTAGCCTACTTAGTTCTTGACACTTCAATTTAATTGCTGACTTGAAGTGGCAGTGGATGTCACTACATTGTGTGATAAAAAATATTGCATGATTTTAATGTTTTTTAAATGTTCAATATTATACGCCTCAAATGGCAAAACATGCGGGACTTCCTAATAACTATTGCTATAACATAAAATTATTACTAATTATTACTACTCGCGAAACATATATTTTGTTAATACTAGCTGTGCCCCGCGGTGTTACCCGCGGTTCATCGATTTTCCCGTAGGAATAAGATATTTCCCCGCGGTAAAACGTAGCCTATGTTTTAATCCAGGGTATCGGCTAACTCCATACCAAATTTTATTAAAATCCGTCCAGCCGTTTCAGCGCTAAAGACTGACAAACATATAAACACACACACAAACTTTCACGTTTATAATATTAGTGTGATACACTCACTCAGAGCATTTAAGTTTGAAGACTTCAAAATTCAACGCTCAGAGCGAAACCTGGGCCTTGATTCTGTTAGTGTGTTATAGTTGAATTACAGTTACGTGGTCGGGTCACGTGACATTTAATTTAAGTGTGATAACGGGTGGGATATCCGCAGATATACTTAGCAAAAGTCAAGATGAAGTACCCGAAACCGGAATATGTATGTATGCAATGACTAATGAATGTCGATGAAGCGAAAGTGATTTGTCAGGATCGTGGCTGGTGGCAGTCCCTGGTCTCTGCCTACCCCTCTGGGATACGGACGTGAGCTCTGCTTATGTATGTATTACTAATGTTTCAGAAATAAAATTATTAATCTTTATCTCGTGTGGACCCGGTTTTAAGTTACGATATTTTGTATATACGTGCCCTGTGCTAATGAAACAAATGAACTGATTGCCTTTTCATTGTTATACGTACTGCGCATAGGATGGTAATGTTGGTCGTGTTGTACCTGTTTATTATTTAATTTGTGATAGTGATGAGTTTACTACATAAACTCACGCCTGTATCCCAAAGGGGTAGGCAGAGACCATGGGCTGCCACCTGCCACAATCCTGACAGATCATTTTCGCTTCATCGATATTCATTAGTCGTTGCATACAGTGATAACATGCTATTGAAAAGGGCAGTGTAACTTAAGTAGGTCTTACGATTATAATAATATTATTTATTGCACATCAGACTAAATTAATAAGTAAAAATTTGTAAATATACTTTACAAAAACGACTATAATTAATGTTTTAAAGGAGATCCGAAAAAGAACCCGCAATTCTTCTAGCTACTAATATACGAGTAGCTCGAAGAATAGGCTAGTTGCCCTAAAAAAATTAATTAGTCCGTCTTTTAGATTATTCAAAAATAAGGGACACGTATTTTTTTATTTGTAAATTGGACCAAAAATGACAAAGATATAGCCCATCAAAGTAACATGTGACGTCACGCCGTGCTGCATTTTTTAGCACGGACTGACGTCACACGTAACTTTAATGGGCTATATCTTTGTTATATTTTGTTTAATTGAAAAAAGAAAAAATACGTGTGCAATATTTTTTTATAATCTAAAATATGGACTAAATAGAATTTAATTGTTTTGACCCTGGAAACTACCCTAATTGTTCACTTGAAGCGGCAGTAGATGGAGCATATAGCTCGGAAAACTGATCGCCGTTTGGGCGGAAGAGTTTTGATCTCCGGCCGAAAGACGCAGGGGTTCTTCCACCAGATGGTCAGACAACCTGGTTCTAATGGCAGAGAGTCGCTGGATACGGGCGGCAAAAGACCAGGAACCTCGGAAAATACCTTTTACCTGCTTTATTTAGAAGACAAGGACGTCTGGCATTAAACAGTAGTTTAATATTAAATTTATTCAGAGGATAACTGTGTCTAGTGTTCAACACATGCAAGAGTAATATCTTTTATGTTTGTAATTTAGCTAAAACTGTTTTGAAAAGAATAAATGTGGAGTTTCTTTGTTAGTTTCTTCTCCATGTAATCTATTAATTGTGAAACTAACAACGTTGACTTTCATGAAGTAAACACTTTGTTTGGACTATGAATAAAAATATTTGAATTGAATTGAATTGAATGGACGTCAAATGACTGATGAACAAGGCGCCATCAACAGACAACCAGGCGTTATTCTACACCCAAACAATTTTAAGGCAACTCACAAAACGACCCACAGCTGGAATAGCAGCCATATTTATTAGGGCTGCACTCAATAATCGCGCCACGCGATAATGACCGCAGTTAAATATGATTTAGGGGCGATAATCACCTAAACAGTACGCCCGGTCGTGTGGATAATGACGTGGATATATCGGGGCTCCACTGGGCCAATACTGCACTGCAGGGTTAATATGACGAGATGAGCGAAGGTAGCGAAAATTTAAGCAAGTGCTATAGTAATCTAGTAAAACATAAAATGTGCAGCGAAGATTAAAATTGAGCGAAGGTAGCGAAAATTTAAGCAAGTGCTATAGTAATCTAGTAAAACATAAAATGTGCAGCGAAGATTAAAATCCGGTGTCAGCGTATAATATTAACGTTACAATTATTTGGTTTAGTCAATAAACGTTTAAAAAAAAATGGAAAGACCTTAAAATAAATAAATATTTCGAGAACCACTCGTAGCCCCGGCCACCTGAGTGATCTTAAACGATCACGAAGGTTAAGCAACATAGGGAGCGTTCTATGCATGGATGGGTGACCGTTCTATCACTAACGCTAGTGGCATTTTTTCGAGCGATTCCGTGCGCTTAATGCATCAACACCATCAACCCATTATGTCCCCACCGAGGGTCAAGGATCTCTTTCCTGAGGAAGGTATAGACCATACTCCACCACGGAGGCTTGTCAGGAATCTGTCTGTGGAGGAAGTCTGGATTGGTGGAGGCTTGTAAGACTAGTGGCTGGTCTTACTTTCAGAAGTTCAAGAATAATGCCTTGAACGGTAGATCTCAATTAAGAGACCTCCAAATAAGCAAGACTGCTTGAAATCTGCACAGTCCAAACGCAACAAGACAATGCATCTCTCCTCTCAGCCCAAGCCTAAATTAACCATCTGCAGCCGCACAGTGTAAATCGACGATCTACAGGGTGACCCGATCGACATATGCAAGCTGCAGAAGTAATGCCCGGGCAGATATTGCCAATACACAGGGTGCTCCGGGTAGATTTAAGACAGTGGCCGGCGAGCGCTCGACTTGCGAGCCCCCCCGTTTTAATTGGCCAGTTTGAATATCGGTATGGAGCTGTTTAACTTCGAATTCTTATGTTTTACTAAAATTAAGTATTTTTTCGCAAACCATCCGTTTTTAATATCTGTGGCTGCAAGGAAAAGGGGCATGAGTCACATTTTTACTCAAAATGTCAATAATGCACATCCGAAAATATTCATAGTTCTCGTTAAGGAAAAAGGGCATAAGTGTCGACAGCTCAGTACATTCAAAATAACAAAGCAAAACAAAAATGAGGCATGAGTTTAGCCTGTGGTAACAAAAAAAAGCAGAAGTCGCCGATGTGACTCATGCCCCTTTTCCTTGCAGCCACAGATATATCATCGGGTGGGGTGTCCGCGGATATACTTTGACCAAATAGGGAATGTATTAGCAAAGGTCAAGATGAAATACCCGAAACCGGAGTGGATGTAATCATGTATGCAATGTTTGATGAATGTTGATGAAGCGAAAGTCAGGATCGTGGCAAGTGGCAGTCCCTGGTCTCCGTCGACCCCTCTGGGATACAGGTGTGAGTTTATGTTCGTATGTTTAGAAATGATAAGCCATATGGGTCCAGGCGTCATCGTTGAATGCGTTCCACGCGACTAATATCGCGTAGATGATGATCTATAATCTATGTACTGGGTTGGCGTGAGGATTCCAAGAACAAGGAGGAGTGGAGGGTTTTTCCAGCAGTGGGGTTAGTGCGTTTTTTTACAAAGATTCTATTATTGTGTCCTACTGCTAGGCAAAGGCCTTACCTGACTGACCACAGATCAGTCCAGATTGTTCGGCTCTGGGCCACCTATGACTGCTCCCGTACATGTCGGTCGAGATCGTCTCTCCACCATCTCCTGGGTGACCTCAACTTCGATGTCCAATGTTAATTAATTAAGGTTTTGAAAAGAATAACTACAAAGTTTCTTTGGAAGCTTATTTTTTCCAACCAACGTTAATGTTTGTTAGACACGCTTACTCGCCAAACTGAATTATCGTGGAATCGTAACACCATTGCAAGTAAAAATATTACACTTTTAATCAGATGCGTTATGACCTTGAAATGAACAATTAAAAACCATTGTTATGATGAGACGATAGGCCCGCCAAAAATTCTATAGGTTAAGTAAGTTCCATACAACACAACATCGTCACTTATCCCGGTCCCAAACTAGGGTACCCTTTGCCATGGTAAGCAGGCAAGGAGCTCCCAAACTTGGGTACACCCAAACTGAAGCCATTTGTGCAAATGTTTGGGACTGTAGGAACTCAGAACGCTGAGTCAACAGATTTGCAACAAAGTAACATAGCGCAACGATCAAGCGCGGACGACTGTGTCCAGCCAGTCGTCCCCCGAACCTCTCAGACTATAGTAGTTTTTTTCTCGTAAATTCCAAATGCGTATGTGACCTCCTATGTAAACCACTTAACCGTGTACCGTTCTGAAACAAAGACTTTTCATCTTTAAAACGCAAACTTCTGGACATTATTACCAAATCTTGACCCCACGTTGGTGACCCAAAAAGCGACATTCCTGCATGCCCCAAACTGGTGACTTTTATAGCAACCCCACCCTGGGGTCCCACGAAGTATTAATAATACCCCAAAGAACTAAGAGGGGAACTAGCAGCTCTATGTAAGTCCCTGGCTAGACTCAAATGGCGGAGTTACGGCTGGCAATGCGTGCGGGCAAGCGTCCGACACTTTATTATTGCTGTCTACCCTCCTAATGCACAGACCGTATGCACGTGACATTAAAGTTCTAATTGCCTACAGCTTTGTACCTACGTAGGTAGGGTAGATGTTTAAACAGAAGACTGGTCAAGCACCTTACCAACTGCTGTAAATATGGTATAGAGTTATAGAGGTATCATAAGGTATCGTAATAATTATCATTACGATGACAAGTTTTTTTTTAACATAAACATTTACATACAGGCACTTACATTGCTTCTAGCCCCACACTAGGATACCCTGTGTCGTGGGAACCAGAAACAACGACGTCACGAACATGTAAACATCAAAGACCTGGGTTTCTTTTTTTTTGTCCCCAGCCAGGATTCGAACCCGGGACCTCTCGCACGGTAGGCAGATGCGCTATCCACTGCGCCACAGAGGTCGTCTTGGTCGGTCTTGTTCTGTATAGTTCTGGATTAAGCTGTACCTAATTGTCTAATAAAATAAAATAAAAATAAAAAAACTCACGCCCGTTATCCCCGAAGGGGTAGGCAGAGGCACCAGTCTCTAGAACTGGACCCACGTTTTGCCGAGTTTATTAGGTCCCAAACGTGACAAGTGGCAAGCCTGTCGCCGTTATCCGGGCACAATTTATCAGCGAATGGTGTTGCTGTACAAACAAATGTACGTAACTAAAAGTCATTGGTACATGCGTGGTTCGAACCCAGACCCTCATGATCGAGAAGCAAGATTCAACCCCACTACGCCACCACCGCTTTTTTAATTGTCTAATAATATAAAATTATGTTAGTGCGCAAACTCCTCCAAAACGGCTTGACCGATTTTGATCAAATTTTATGTAATTTTTATTTACCTACTGATTTAGTGTCGTTTATCCGAGTGCTGCACGTCGGCACACTACTGGGTACTGATGGAAGATCAGCGCTGGAGTGGCCTGCCTCTCCAGCACATGCTGAGTCAGAGCCCCTTTGCATTTGCCACATCCACAATTTGTTGTCATCCCTGTGTTTTATGCTGAAATTTGTTGCTGTTTTTTTAATTGTTTTATTTGTTCTATCTCAACTGTTGTATACGTGTGTGTAAGCAAATGCAAATAAATATTTTTTCTATTCTATTCTATTCTATGTGTATATTCGGCAGGTCTCAGAATAGCTTGTTTTCTATTTTTCAAGCGGTAAGTGAAAAAAATATATATACGTCGAAACAACGCTTGTGTGAGCTAGTTAATACCTTCTAAATCTGTCCGTCCGTCCGTCCGTCTGTCACCAGGCTGTATCTCACGAAACATGCTAATTAGACAGTGACCGGTTTTTTGTATACCTTTATTTGTGTTATTCTCTGGCGGTCTCGACTTGACATGACGCGTGGTGTCTACAGTTGTTTCATAGTGTTGACCTTGTTTTTGGAAGACCTGACATACAAATCTCTGATCTAGTGTAGGACCCAATCATTTCACAAATTACTTCCAATGTCATTGTATTGTATTGCGTTGCATCACATTGGATTTTATGGCATCGTATAGCGTTGCATCGCATCGCATTGCGTCGCATCGCATCGCATCGCATCACCTTGCGTCGCATTGCATCGCATCGCATCGCATCACATTGCGTGGCATAGCATCGCATCGCACTGCACCACATCGAATAGGGTAGTTGAATAAAAAATTATTGGACACGTTTTTTTTCTTTTTTCTATTAAACAAAAAATAACAAAGATATAGCCCATTAAAGTTACGTGTGACGTCACTCCGTGCTAAAAAATGCAGCACGGCGTGACGACAAACGTAACTTTAATGGGCTATATCTTTGTCATTTTTGGTCTAATTTACAAATAAAAAAATACGTGTCCCTTATTTTTTAATAATCTAAAAGACAGACTAATTACATTTTTTAGGTCAACTAGCCATTGCATTGCTTGGTATTGCTTCGCATTGCTTTGCATTGCATTGCATTGCATTGCAATAAATAAAGGCAAACTTCTCTCAATCAAAGTCAAGGCTACTCGCGGTCGTTAGCCGCTTTAAAAAAATGCCAATAAACTCCGTGTAAATATCCCTCCCTTCCACTGGACAGAGCGGGAATATTTCAAAAAAGGAACGCGATTTGACAAACATCTGTCGTGATAGCGATGCGGAACGTCCACGGAACAACAAACTTTAATTTTCGTGTGGTCGAACTTTTATTACAAACTCATAAGGCTTAAATTGGCTTATTTCAGCTGTTTTCCGTCATGTTTTTTCTACTTTTATCAAGTGTACAGCGGACTTGGTTTGTTTGTCAGTTAATCACGCGAAAGCGTTTTGGACAGGTCCGTGTGACAGGCTCCTCAGTTTACCCTGCTCGATGAGCGCTTATACTTTATACGTTAAAAGTGTATGGGCCAGTTTTCTCAATTTCATTTTGCTAAATATTTGTTTAACAGTAGTGCTGTCTAGCCAAATTTCTCAGAAAAGAGCGTGGCAGAACGTTAGGCTAGAGTGAATAGGCTCTTACTGAACCAACGAGGAACATCGTCGGCTCCATCTTCACTTACCATCAGGTGAGATCGGGGTCAATCGTTGGTCAGTTTTCAGAAATCGGCCCTATGCCTCAGGGCTCTACGGTAGCGGGGAGTCGCTGGATGCAAGGTCTCGATTCTGTTAGGGTATTACAGTATGATGACAAATACACGATTGGGTCACATGACGTGTTTTTTTCACACTATTGACGCATAGATTGTTGATATACGTGCGCGCGTAGACTTGAAGCGGCGATGAAATTAAATCGCCATGTTGATGCGTTGTCATGCATTAACAGAATTTAGGACCAGGAAGCTTGGAAAAACATGAGGTGGTGGCGGTCCATACATATTATGTTATCCTAGTATGGGCTAGAAGCAATGTTTTGTCTGTATGTAAATGTTTATGTTATGTTATTTATGTTTATGCCACCCCCACCGTTATCTTTCATACATTTTGATCATCTCTCATTAGCATTAAAATGTGAAAATTATTTTGCTGAATTCCGCCAAAATCCCACAAGCCCATACGGTTAGTTAATGCATCGCCCTCCCTCCCACTTTTTCCAGCAGAAGCAAGACACGAACTAATTTAGCAACGTAATTTTTACATTTTAATGCTATTATGGATTTCCGCAAAGTAACGCCTGATTCCATACAATATATAATATCATCTCTCATTGCTCATTGCTCAGCTTGGATGGAGTTTTCATATTTTTTTATCGTGAAACCAAATACGGTTCGTACCTCCATGCAATAGTACATGATAATATAACAGTGCGTTGCCGCTCGTCGGCAGGACCGTCCGTCACATTACGCGCCGGTTTAAACCTAGTTTAAGCGCGCAATCCGTGTCGCATTAAACGAACTTTACGACAATCGGCCAGATTGTCGCCCTCCGACACTGCGAGGGCCTCTCACGAGCTGACCGACTCGATTTACCATTCGCTAACTATTTTTTCACTATTTTCTATCAGCGCTGAGGGTTCACACCCTCAGCACAACGCTGAGTCAGTGCCTTTTGTGGCAACTTAGACTTAGACTTTTTTTAACTTTGATAAGAATTAGGTATCTATTTTTGAGAGCCTACCATTCAATTTTTCACACAATAACAGAGTAAGTTTCCTGTTAACAGCTGGCAGTTGGCCAAAGTGCATACAAATGAACGAAATTCAAATAAAGTTGGTGATAGATACTAATTTGAAGAACAACGAGAAATATAATCAACTCACAGCTAACGAGAAACTGGGGAATATATAAACAGACACTAAGATGTCATACTTGTCACAGGCTCACAAGCCTGTTTCATTCGTTACTGCTTGCACAACAAGAGTACAAGAAAACCTTTATTATTAAAAAATTGAATGTTTTCATTTTATTTTGACTTAAGGATGGTCGATGACTAAGCGACAGAAGCATTTGATATTGTTTTGTAAAATAAACGGTTTATTTTGATCAGTTTCTTGAAAAAGGGGTACATGAGATATAACAGCGCTTTATTATTACGAACCTGAGTTTTTACGTCTACAATGTGGAATAGTCTAAGTTCATTATAAAACATTTTGACCGCAAATATGACTTAATTTTACAAACTGGTGTTATTTACTTTATTCTGGATAAACTTACTTCACTTTTTGTGAAGAGTCCGGCCAGGATTCGCTCTGATTCGCAGAGCTTAATCATGGTGAGCAGAGACGGAGCTCACGTCGTCGGTTGTTCTCGTCGTTGCTTATTGGACTCTCTTGCGACAAAAAGTCAAGTAAAAGTATCCGGTAGAAAATGAATAATGCCTTAGGCTCTAATTATATGCGTTTGGCCGCAGATTCCAGCGACCGCGGCCAAGTCGCTTTTTGATTTATATGAAGCGGAACGAGCGTCTCCGCTCTCCACACGTTCTCACAAACAACAAAAGAGCGTCCCGTCCGCTTCAAATGCACCGATACAAGTGAACACGTTGAAACTCGTACGAGCGGCCGGGCCGCGCAACTACGCCGCTCGAAGGCGCGACCGCGCCGCTATTTAAATAAATCGTTACACACAATTGCTTGTAATTTCGTGGTGTAGCGGCCGGGCCGCTCGGTCGCGCGGACGCATATAATTAGAGCCTTACGAAATGTGCTTACAAAAGTTTTAGTACAAAAACAATACTAAAACAATTGATTTTGTATTGTTAGGTTTGTGATAGCTGTACCGACGCACGCTGACTCGTGTGGATGTACAATTGGCAGTACAGTGTTACGGGGCCGCTGGTTTATTACAGCGACTAGAGCGTAGCGATTATGCATGGGTTTCTTTCCACACATACATAAGCTTGCGCCTGTATCCCAAAGGGGTAGCCAGAGAGCAGGGACTGCCACCTGCCACGATCCTGACTAGTTGTTGCATGCGCGCACTTCAGTTTCGGGTAATTTTAATCATGTTATTTGCTAATAAACCAAAGATTTTTTTTATCCGGTGAAATTAAAATATACAATGCACGCTTACCTAATAGTTTAGGATTAGAATACGTTTTTCATTTTGAGCTTTTGGGCTCTTAATCAGTTGCATTGTGACCTTTAAAACAAAAACATAAACATTTACATGCAGGCCCATACATTGCTTCTGGCCCCATACTTGGATTCCCTCGTGGGAAGCAGAAACAGCGACGTCACAAACATGTAAAATGTAAATATCCATGACCTGGGTTCGTATAGGTGCTGTGCAAGCCTACCATCTAGATAATGTCCGAGGCTCTGCAGCGTTAAGAGGTGACATCACCCTTCTAGCGTTAGTGAAGGTGCCACTGGGCGCTACATAAATCATGTCATTACCTACATGCAAAGGCCACAATTTAACAAAGTATCCTTGTGATATAGTTGATAATTTCTACGCTCACTACTGAAGCCCAGCTGATGACTTATACGTTGTCAGGCCTTTAATAATATACTGTCGAGCAGAGTCGTCCATTTTACGGGAAATAGCAACAATATGGTAGCGATTCGGAAATCGTACGACAATAAACTTGTGTTAATGTTCCGCCGACATTGAGGTAGGAGACGTTATGTAGCGGCCTTTGTAAGCAAAGTCAACTGAAATACGCTTCTTTATTTTATATTATAAGTACTAAACAACACGTGTTTGTTCCGTGCCTCCCGGTTTTATAGAATTAGTTCTCATAAGTGCAGATCACAATTAGATTAGATTAGAACTCTTTATTGTACACACCAGAAAACAAACAAATACATTGTAAGACTTATAGATCTAAGTTTTGCAATTGGCGGCCTTATCGCTAAAAGCGATCTCTTCCAGACAACCTTGGGATAGATAGAAAAGATGTAGAGAAAAGGTAGGTAAGTGTACAAAAAGTATAATGAGGGGATATGTACATAAATTAACTGACTTACAGATTTTATTCGGTTCATTGGAGTAGGTATTCAATAATTACATATATGTAAATACATATATACATAGGTACATACATATTCGATATAATACTTAAACTTACCATAAAATGCACATATAATTATTTTATATCAATACATACATTATTATATATATATATTATATAACTTAAAACAGAAAAGTTACGCAAAGACGTTACAGAGTAACTTGACAACATCATTATAGGTCCTTAGCGAGATAGTGAGACTTTACCAGTGTTTTGAAAATAGGAAGGGACTTTACTTTCCGTACTTCCTCTGGCAGGGCATTCCAAAGCCGAACGGATTGCACGGAGAAAGAAGAGTCATAGAAATTGGTACGGTGGGATGGGAATTAATTTTCTTGATCCACTTCTAAGTTGTTCAAGAAGGGTTTTTGGAACAATCATAAGGCTCGGCTTTAAATTGACGTTCTTTTTTTGAAATAAGACTTTCGTAAGCACTAGACAATATTAAAATTATTCCAGAATACATTTACTTGGATTTTTGGTTGAAAAATCAAGTACTCGTAAGTGTATCCGGAATAAAGTTTATAATACTTATGGCATTACTACCGCTGTATGGACTATTGACGACCGCTGTGGCGCAGCGGTTAAGGCATCTGCCTACCATGCGAGAGGTTCCGAGTTCGAATCCTGGCTGGGGAAGAAAAAAAACCCAGGTCTTGGATGTTTACATGTTTACGATGTCTCTGTTTGTGGTTCCCACGACACAGGGTATCCTAGTGCGCGGACAGAGGCTATGTACGTATCTGAATGTAAATATTTATGTTTATCTTTCTATCTATCTAATCTTTTTAATTATTGTGTCATTATGGCAAAAAAAACAAGAAATAAGCATTGGAGGTTTTTCAAACCAAATTCACGTTCCTACCTCCATGCTCTTGTCACATTACGATGCAGCGCCGATGTGGAAATGTTAGTTTACGCTCATGAGCGATATAAACTCGCTCGCCGGGCCATCGCTGCCACCGTGCTTTAACAAGCGAGCCTGCCGGATTTATTTGGATGATTGGGTGCTTTTGTACCGCTTAGCAAGCATTTTCAAGCTTTAGCTTTTATTTGATGCCCATCAAATAAAAATATTCGAACTATTGTAAGGCCTGCTTGCACCAGCGACTAAAATCCATTTAACCCTGAGCTAAACAGAATTTTGACAGATAAAGTATGTCGGAACTATCAAAATTCTTTTTAACTCGGGGTTTTACCCATTTGGTTTTTGGTAAAACCCATTTGGTTTTAGTCGGTGGTGCAAGCGGGCTTTTTTTTTCACGCTGGGCCAAATTCGTTACGCATCTCCTCCCGTCGGGGGACGGAAGGAGTATGTGGGACTCCCCGGGAAAGTGGTTCCCGGTATACCCACTAAACAACCCAGCGGCACTCCCTCTTCGCCTTGGTGGCGGGGGTCTGGGAATCTGAAGCGGGCTTAAAACATCTTCCTTAACATAAATAGATTAGAGGCAAGCAACCGACGACGCGAGCTCCGTCTCTGCTCACCATGATTAAGCTCTGCAAATCAAAGCGAAACCTGGTCGGACTCTTCCGAAAAAAAGTCCAGTGTGCTTAGTGCGAGTTTTTTTAACTACTCGATCGCGTTAACGTAAACTCATATTCTATAGGAGTGACAAAGCGTGGCAGCTAGTTGTCTCTCTGTCACTCCTATACAAATTGCAAACGCTCTCGCTATCGAAAGTGAATGAAAAAACTCGCACTAAGCACTCTGAGTGCTTATTGCGAGTTTTTTTAACTACTCGATTGCGTTAACGTAAACTCATATTCTATAGGAGTGACAAAGCGCGCCACCTAGTTGTCTCTTTGTCACTCCTATACAAGCACTCTGTAAGTGTATCCGGAATAAAGTTAATTATATGTAATAATAACGACCAATGTATCTCGTAATGAAGCAAAGGAGATCTGTTTGGATCGTGGCATGTGGCAGAACCTAGTATCTGCCTTTTCCTACGGGATACAGGGGTGAGATTATGTTATATGAGAAACTTGACTTCCCGTGGTGTTTCCATACCTCAACTTGGAATTGCCTTGCATCTTAACTTAACTCTGACGCTGACTCAGAGACGATCAACCGACGTCTCGAGCTCCGTCTCGACTCATCATGATTAAGCTCTGCGAATCAGAGCGAAACCTGGTCGGACTCTTCCGACGAAAAATGAAGTGAATATATCTGGAATAAAGTTATTAATATTATAAACATAAACATTTACATACAGGCACATACATTGCTTCTGGCCCCACACTAGGATACCCTGCGTCGTGGGAACCAGAAACAGCGACATTACAAACATGTGAACCTCCAAGACCTGGGGATGTTTTTGTCCCCAGCCGGGGTTCGAACTTGGGACATCGTCAGGACTCTACAGACAGGTCGTCACAGATCTCTACACACAGGTCTCTCTACGTCGCTCGGTCAGAGGGGGTCACAGACAAGGTAATAACATTACAAAGAAAAAAAAACACGTAGAAACCTCGTTACAACAATTTCCCGCAAACAGCGTGCTAAAAATAAAAGCCTAAGCCATTCCGGGGTGGCAGGTCCGCGGATATATATGGGGGGCGATAAAAACGTATCCATCTCGATATGCCGCCACTAAATCACCGCCTAATAGTCTGGGGAGCCGTAAATATGTCAGCAGCCGCCAATATCTTGGAATATATACTGAGCAGGCTTTCTTACAGGCAGTCACTCAAGATACCGCCTCGCGTGAGCATCTCGGAGGTTCGGGGCTTAGATCCTTTTATTTGGTGAGGACCGTTTGGGTGCTGAGCTGGCCCGTCTGATTTTACGATTGCTCGTGCAACGCGTCTCCGGTTTCTCATTGAAAATAATCTCTGTTAATTTACTGTTACAACAATCTCTGTTAATGTACCGCGGTTAGTATTTTTTTCTAGTGTGGGGCCAGAAGCAATGTTTATGCCTGAATGTAAATCTTAAGTTGTTATGTTATATGAGCTTTGGCCAACTGATGGCGCTTGCAAGATGCTTAAGAGCAGAGTTCAAAAATATTATTTTTTCTTAATTTAAGACTGCTTTTACTTTTTTCTCTCTCTAGTTTTATGTAAATACATAATATATTTTCGTTTATCTCCTCGTTTTATATGATTTTTTTTAAATTATAAGAGTTTAGTTCATATTTATGTACCGTTTTTATGTATGTGCATTGGATTTTTATGTATGTGTGCATACAATAAAGAATATTCTATCAATGTATCTTAATTTGTAGCTATTGTGAAAGAGAACAGAGATTAAGTTCGTTAATTATTTTACAGGATGGAAATACTTTTTTTTGCCATTTACGTTGTAGTTGAGAATGTATCTAAATCATCTTCACGTCAGTTTAAAGCTGTCACTTGCGAGAATGCCATGCCATTTAAAATGATGAAATTGAAAATGAAATTCCTGGTGTACATACAATGAATTATATTCTATCTATCTATATTTAAAATGTTCATAATTTAATTGTGCATCAAACCCTCAGACCAAATTTACAAAAATCATAATCAGTAAAAAAATATGCGATACCTCAATGTAGGAGCAGCCTTCAGTCAGTCGAAGCTATAGTCACTCTGCTACGCTGCTACGCCGTAGCGTCGTAGCGTAGAGCTACGTAGCTGCGTAGCAAACGAAACTTGGGACCGAGTTAAGCTCGTAAAGTTTAATACCATTTCTTTATTGTAATGAGAATAGGACAAATTAGCAATAAGTACTGTCGGCGACAGTACAACGAATGCTCCGAGTTTGATACTACGTTCAAATCAAGCAAGTATACACATTAAATACAATGGCTTAGGTCTGCGTTCTGAGATGAGATGGATGCGATTGTGTGGATACGACTTCTTGTTTTATTTTACTGAGTAAATGTAATTCTAACGCACTATTTTGTAATTTCTCCACTGTATGCGCTAATATTATTGTTATTAGGCATAGAATTAAAGCGGCAGTTCAATATTTGAGTTATGGTAGGCAAAAAAAACGCATGTTTGCAAACTAGTTTAGCAGTAAAAACTGAGCAGTAAACTAAATAAAAATGAGTCATAAAATAATTTAAACGGGCAGTTCAATAAATACTGAGCAGTGAAATAGTTGAACTGGGCGGTTAGGCGCGTACAGTTAACAAATCCTAATTGGATAGTAATACATTTTTTAAGTAGTTATATAAACGATGAGGTAAAATGTACCTATTCCTTGTGTATTTCAGGATTGAATGTCAAGAAGGGAAAAAATATAAAGCATGACCATATTAACCATTCCGGACTTGGCCCCGTGGTGGAGTATGGCCTATACCTTTCTCAGGGAAGAGACCCGTGCCCCTTGGTGGGGACATAATGGGTTGATGATGATGATGAATATTAACCATGCATCATATTTTTTTTCCTTCTTCACATTAAATGCTGAACATAAACATTGAACACATTACCTTATGTTTTACGTGATCGGAGAGTAAAACTAAAAAACATTACGACAATCTGTAAGTATTTATAATTTGGCATTAGGATAGATGTTAAAATTAGGATACAAAAACTTTAAATATACAAACTCGAATACACAAATGCTTTAAACTCCGCCCCTGTTAACGAAAGTTTACCTCTCTTTTCAATCTAAGTGAGACGTCCGGATGTTACCGATCACTTCGAAGTGCCCATTCCAACCGTTTTACTGCTCATTAATTTATTCAACTACAATGTCAGTGTAATTTTTGCACTGACATTGAATGATGAAGTAACTGACCACTATTGTTTTACTTACTGCTTATGTTTTACTGACTCACTAATTTACTAACCGAAGAGAAGAGAGATGCCTGTAAAGCCCATCCACCTGCTGCGATAAATTATAATTACATCGACGGTGTGCTCACATGTCTGCAGTGTGGCAGAGCCTTTATAAAAAAGGGTGGGTATGCGAGCCATATGCGAGCGCACCAACGATACCAAAATAGGAGCTGAAATAGTCGCCGTGACAGAAATCGGTCTGGACCATTATTATTATTATTAATTTACTAACCGCCGAAAAATTAAATCACTGCCCGTAAAATTTTTCAACTGATCATAATAACTTCTGTATTGTTTAAATAACAGTTGTAAAAATTAATTCCCTTATTATTATTAACCTCTTCAGTCCCGACCTTTAAAATAACAATGGTTTTCAATTGTTATTTTCAAGGTCAGGATTCGGGAGGTTAAGTTCTTTATTGCACAAAACACGTGTTATGTACAAAGGCGTACTTAATGCTAAATAGCATTTTCTACCAGTCAACCTTTAGTTTTCGTGGATCGTGGCTGGGTCTACTATTTGTCACTGTTTTATAAAGATAAACATTTACATACAGGCACATACATTGTTTCTGGCCCCACACTAGGATACTTTGTGTCGTGGGAACCAGCAACAGCGACGTCACAAACATAAAAACATCCAAGACCTGGGTTTTTTTTTGTCCTGGCAGGGATTCGAGCCCGGGACCTCTCGCATGGTTGGCAGAAACGCTACTTACTGCGCCACAGAAGTCGACAGAAAATAATAAAACTTAAAGGCATCTCGAAGTATTATCCACACATTGCTAGCGCAACGCCTTCAGAAGCGGCATTCCAACAAATTCCCGGCTCATTTGGTTTTTATTCATCCACCGTTGCGCCCTAATCGAAAGTATAAATTTGCGTTAACGCCCGCCCAGCCGCGCGGGCCTGATAACGCCGCCCTTGTTAACTAGTAATAAGAAAAATAAACCTAAATTATATTTATACAGGCGCCTGGCACGGCGCTGGGCGGACGCAGAAGCCTTTCTTTGATTACTTACAAATACTAAGAAATATGAACTTTATTCCGGATACGCTTACTTGACTTTTTGACGGAAGAGACCGACCAGGTTTCGCTCTGATTTGCAGAGCTTAAGAAACTGACGACGCGAGCTCCGTCTTTGCTCACCATGATTAAGCTCTGCGAATCAGAGCGAAACCTGGTCGGACTCTTCCAACAAAAGGTCAAGTAAGTGTGTCCGGAATAAATTTAATAATGTCTCGTGCTTGCAAAAATTTTAGTTAAAAAATGCTAAAAATGCACCGTAAGACCGCCAATCGTATACGATTTATCTATCTATATAAATAAAATTCAAAATCCTGACTGACTGATTCATTCACTCATCAACGCCCAGCCCAAGCCGTTGGACCTCGGAAGCTCCAACAGAGAGGGGAAGCTCCAACAACACAGAGGGTATAATGGAGGCAAGAAATAAGACCGGATTTTTTTAAATTCAACCCCTAAAGGGTTGCCAAAATTTGTATGGAAGGTATAAAGAATGTTGTCTAATTTTCTTGAAATTTAAAATAAATTCTCTTCAACTTCAATTGATTGAACACATGTTTCGCCGTTTTTCTAAATTGAACCCTCAAGGGAGTGAACGGGGTTGCAACATTTTGAACTAAAGTCATTATTTATCATTATAATGTCATTTATCATGTCATGTTTTTTTTTTGTTTTAATTATTATTTTATTATTATTGCCTTGGCATTCTTTTAATTTCATTCTTTTCGAAGCTTTATGTGAATTTTGATTATGTTTGTAATGAATTTTTTTTAATGTCTATGTAAGTAATTTAGGTATGTCTATTGTATTTTGGTCTTATACTATAACTTTATTTGTCTCTTATCTATAATTAAATAAACCTACATATTTGTTATCATGTCCAAGTTGTAAACAGTAATGTCATACTATTAGATTAAATAATTTTACATTGTCTTAATAATATAATTTTCCAAATCATTGTCAGCTAGATACTCATTAACACTGTAGTAGGCCTTGTCTCTCAATAGTTGTTTTATCATATTTTTAAATAGGTAAATAGAGTTCGTCAATATTTCGAATACATTTCGGAAGGCGATTGTATATCCTTGACGACATACCAAAAATACTGTTCTGAAGCAATGCTGTGGAGCGTGGTAGTGTAAGTCAAATACGAGTATGTGTTGTCTATCCGGAATAAAGTTAGTAGAGGTAAAATCTTCTACATGTTTCAATTCTGTGTCCAAAGCCGCCGTGTGCTCCTTATGAAATATCAAAGTTGGACTTGGACGCTGGGAAGTGTTTTTTCTTTGTCGCTATGCAGTTTTTGTACGATACGAGTATTTTGTCTTAAACATGACTTCCGCATTCAATCTTCACCAAAGGGGTTTGGGTAACTTTGTATGGACGGTTGGCTTCGGTTCTAATTTTTAATACTAATTTAACTTAATATATATATAAAATAAGTTTAGCTGTAAGTAATATCGGAAAAAAGTTATGGCTCTTCAAACAGCATAAAAAAAATGTTTTATTCTGAGAAATAATGGGATGTTGCATTCTTGTGTCGTTACTGAATCGCGTGAAACCAATTTTAGTATAGGGCCCTCGCCCACGGTGACTTTTTGCAGCGATGCTGTCGCGCGTTCGTCGTGATTCAGTCGTGATGCAAACGCTATACTGTCGCGCTTCTGTCACAATGCAAACGCGATTAAGTAACCCTTCCTCCATTCTTTCCCCGAGGTCGTCCGACACGGTCGCGCGCTCGCATCCATACAGCCGCGATGCTGTAGTGCGTTAGTAGCGCGTTGGCATCGCTTCTGCAGCGCGTTGCAAATGCGACCTGCACGCGTTAGTAGCGATGCTGTCGAGCACTTACTAAACGCGCGACAGCATCGCTACAGGAATTCGCCGTGGGTGAGGGCTCTCCTAATCACACAAAAATGCCTGCGATCGCCACAGTTTTAGGCCCTTCTCCCACAGCGACTTTTTTCAGCGATGCAGTAGCAATGCTGTCGTGGGTTCGCCACAATACAGTTGAGATACGGTCGCTAGCTGTATGACCTCACCCACATAAGCACGACTCAGTGGCGATGCAAACGCGATTCAGTAACCGAGGGGCCACTCTTCCTCCATTTTTTCCCCGATGTCGTCCGTCACGCCGCGCGTTTGGATCAATACAGTCGCTATGCTGTATCGCGTAGGCATCGCTTCTGTAGTGCGTTGCAAATGCGACTAACGCCCGTTCAAAGCGATGCCACAGAATACAGGTACAGGTACAGAAGAATCACTCTGCAAAATCAATTAAAGAAAAAGGGACTCTAGTAGCGATACAATTAGGTGCAATTCAGATTGCACGGCGCTAAAAAAGCTACAGTTATATTCACCTACATGTTACCTCTCTTTCTACCGCGTAACTCGCGCGTGCGTCACTGCTCGTTCCTGCGTGAGTTCCTACTTATCAGCCACTCTGGAGTGGCCGGCGCATGTACTTAAGCGTTCGATATCTACATGCGAAGTGTGACAGGCCTGGCGATGCTGTCAAGCATTTACAAAACGCGCGACGGCATCGCTACAAAAAGTCGCCGTGGGCGAGGCGCCGTTACTGAATCGCGTTTGCATCGCAACAAACGCGTGACGGTATCGCGTTTGCATCGCGGTTACGTGGGCGAGGGCATATAGGTAGAACCGCATTGCGACTGTATCGATGTGAACGTACGACGGCATCGCAGTAGCATCGCTGCAAAAAGGTGGCAGTGGGCGAGGCCCCTTAATCATAACAGGGGCCCACCCTCCATTCTTTTCCCGATGTCATCCAACACGGTCGCTCGTTTGTATCGACATAGTCGCAATCGGGGAAAGAATGAAGGAAGGGCCCCTATGTAACCGAATTGCGTTTACATCGCGACAGAAGCGCGACGGTATCGCGTTCGAATCGTGGGTATGTGGGCGAGGCCACACAGCTAGCCACCGCATCGCAACTGTATCGCGGCGAATGCACGACAGTATTGCAACTGCATTGCTGCAAAAAGTCGCCGTGGGCGAGGGCCCTATACTTAAGGTTGGTGACCCATGGTATACATGAATAATGCCGCATGGTTTCTCGATTATTTCGACTAGAAATAACTTAAAAATTCGTAGTTTTTACTTACTACAACAAAAATGATTAGGTTTTACGGTTAAACTATGAACTGTGATATATCGGCTCCGATATGGTTTAGCTATATATACTCCATAATAAAAATTGTTTACTTTATACTGCTTTCATGAATGGCCGCCAAAATTTAAAACGACGCCAACTTTACCCAAACCCCTTTAGTAGTCTCTCAGAGATGTTAGGTACTTTTTATGTTTATAATAAATAAATATATAAATAACATTTACATACAGGCACATACATTGCTTCTGGCCCCACACTAGGATACCCTGTGTCGTGGGAACCAGAAACAGCGACGTCACGAACATGTAAACATCCAAGACCTGGAGTTTTTTGTTTTCCCCAGCCGGGGATCGAACCCGGGACCTCTCGCATGGTAAGCAGATGCACTAACCACTACGCCACAGAGGTCGTTTGTCAGTTTGAGAGTTAATAATGAAAGAAGAAAAGGCAGGAATATTCTTAATTTCACACTGGAGAAAACAGCGAATACATAATATAAGTAAGCAAAGAAAAAAGGAACTATTGTAGTTCTTCATTAACCTGTATAATTTTTGGTGGGGTGGCTCACCATAAGAATGGTTTTTTATTGTTCCTTTAAGGGCATAATGCAACTGATTAAAATTTTGTTTAGGGGCTTTCTAATTTTATGTGTCGCGCAATACAGACTATGCAATCAATATCTTTTAAGAAATATCAAATATTGTTTTTGGGCCTCCACAATTTTTAATTACTTATTGTTTTTAAGTATTACAGTTGAACTATTTTAAAAGTAAAATAAAAACCTTTATTGTATTTAACTATAAACTTATACGTATTATTATATTTTAATACATCACTGTAAAAAAGTACATTTAATTTGACATACCTACATACTATTATCGCGCTAATTGATAAAATAAAAGACGAATGCGAATGTGGGGCCAGAAGCAATATATGTGTCTGTATGTAAAATGTTTATGTTTATTCCATCAAACTGTATGTAAATATGTAGCGTATATAAGAACAAAAAGCTATAGGTATTTTAAAAGTAAAGTAAAGTGTAAAGTACTGTTTGAATAGAAGAAGCAGTTAGTGTACGAAACGATAGCCAGTTAGTTAAAACTAAGCATTAAACTAAGTAAAATATACATTCAATAACTTTTCTTTATTCAATATGCCCAAGCATAGACCTGCTTGAAATTGTTATTGTATTGTTCCAAACCCTTATGCATATTATGAGTACATAACGCATATGCACATAATTTCTGGTGTCCCCTGTCTATTTAATCCGATACAGTTTTCCGATTTTTAAGATTTTTTGTGTAAATTTTGTACATCGCAGAATACGTCGTAGGCAAATTGAGGCCATGAGAACCATAGCGGCCTAACTGTTTACAAAAGTCCACGAGAAAAAATGAGCCCTAATTTAAATTGTAACTTTGGTAAATCAATTTATTTCATGATTGTTTTGCTGTCTTACGCACTTTTTATGTGATCTTTAAGAGATTTTGCTAACTCTAAGCATCTTATTCATTAATTTATTTTCTGATAGGTATTGAAAAACTTATAGGCCACCCTGGCTCTCATGGCCTCAATTGATATGGCAAAACAATGTTTACAGAAGTCAGTGATAATATTATATTCGTAGAGAAGATGAGCCTTATGCACTAGTTTCCTTCTTATAGGATACTGTTTCATCTTCCACCTCCCGCCATACACTCGAGCTCAGTGCCCTGGGATTTCCGTATAAAAATACTCTTAAAACCGACGTAACTGCCAGCTCAGCCATTAACCCGTTGATTAAAGCCCCCAAGTACCCAACTAACAATATTAATATTACTTTCGGCCGAAAGAAATCTTAATTGCCGTGGCGTTTGCTTGGCCAGAGCCTGCTTAAACCGCAAGGAGTTAAAAAATAATTAATGCTTTCGTAAATATTCATACCTCGACTTCTCAAGTTTAAGAGTTAGCCATGGACGCAGGAACGAGGAAGCGTTTAAGGAGTAAATACACGTTTTCATCAGCATCAACCCTATGTTGCTTAACCTTCGTGATCGTTTAAGATCACTCAGGCGGCCAGGGCTACGAGCGATTAAATACAGGTTTTATTTTAACGTGCCTCACAATAAGTATTTAATTCGGTAGTTTCATTTAAAGTAAAGTAAAAAAATTTTATTCAGGTAAAAGTACACAGTTATAAATTTGTGAGGCTTATAAAGCTTAGAATTAAGACAAACAAAATATAACATCATAAGGTGACAGTGTCCCCACACTAGGCATAGCCTGTATCGTGGGCAACAGTTTCTGTGTTGATTAACAATAAATGTGACGTGTTCTTGTTGACATTGAATTATGTTACGGTTTACAACTAATCTATAAGCAACATTTTTATTAGGTACTTTCCACAAATATCTCAAAACATAGTCAAATCCATTAAAACCACCATCCAGCCAGAGGGGTGCGCAAGCAGTATTAATTTATTGTTAACATTTGTCAGTTGAGAAAAAAGCATTAAAAAAAACAACTGATAGCAGCTCCACCAATCCGGACTTGGCCCCCGTGGTGGATTATGGCCTATGCCTTCTTCAGGGATGAGACCCGTGCCCTTCGGTGGGGACATGATGGGTTGATGATGATGCCAGACTGTTCGAGGAACTGGGACCCATTTTTTACTGATGTAGTCTCCGCATAAGACGCCACTTCGTTCCTACCTCCACGGCACAGCCTTCGGTTGGGGAAAGGATCGAATAACTTCGTTTTAATTTGCACGCTATCGTCTCTAGCCCTATTGTTTTTCTTTCCCGAATTTTCCGGTCAATTTGACGTGGACTCGATGCCTCGCCCCCCTCACTTGGAGTAATTTAAATTTAATTAGTCGGGATTTCGCGGACCTTAAAAATGCTGAAAATGATGTACCCAACTCTGTGCGAAAAGGGTGGAAGGAATATTGGTCGGCCATGAAAACTGGCCACAATTTCTGTGCACAGTGTTAGTTGGTCAAAAAAAAAAAACAAACTGGTAGGTAGATCGTTACTTAGGAAGAAAACATTAGCAGTGCCAATTTATGCACTGTGAGCATGGGTAAAGTAGGACGCATAGAAATTATGCAGTTATATGTCCATAATATGTTGAGTAATAAAAAAAACTTAACTCTGTATTAGAACAGATATCTTAGAATTTTTGTTTGGGCGTGCATGGTGATCTACCCAATGCTTGAATTTTTTATCTCCTGTGTATATATTCTATAATTGTATAATATATTTCACACTTATGTGTCTTTAATATTTATGTGTCTTAAATACAGAAATGTCTTCTTTAATATTATTTAGTTGCCGATTACCCGTCATTTACCTTTTTTTTTTTTTTTTTTTGCTTGTCAATGGTAGTCTGGAAGAAATTACTTTCAGTAATAAGGCCGCCAACTGTACTGTATAGATGTGATTGTTAAATCTCATGTGCGATTATTGGTGCGTATACAAGAAAAAAACAATAATTCTCTACTCTTCTCTATTCAAATCATCTAAACAATCCAAAAGGACCGCTAAAGCAATACACGTAAAACTGCAGTAACAATCACACACGAAATTAACGCAGCCGGTCAAGCAATCCGATTCGGCAATCCGCACCTACGATTGGTCGTCCAAATCTCGGTAATCGATCCGATATATAGTGACAGTTTAACCACGGGCTAACCCTATTTTATGACAGAGTGTCCATTGATGGACATAGCGAGAGGATTGGCCGTATCGGTCGCCCCCAGCCGCCGGCGCTCGGCTGTTACTCTGCTTTAGCTCTGTCACCCAGCTTTTCAGGAGTCCAGCTATTATTCAGCCTAACCAACAATGTTTACTTGGAATTGACGTCTGAGTATTGCTAGTCATATTGCTAGTACTTTTGCTGATATTGATATATCAACGTGACAGTTTTTTTTGCATCGATTTAAAATTTTGAATTTCGAATCATCGAATTAAGATAGATGTATAGATAGATAGAGAACACTTTATTGTACATAAAAAAGGAAAGTATACAGGTATTTCTTAATCCTATATAGAAAGGATGTTTTTTATTGTACACCAGTATAGGTTATATGATGATGCATTTTGTGGTGCTAAAATGTCAGAATTTTACAGTTAATGTACTGGAAAGTCGCGACTTTTGACGTTATGGCGCGCGAATTGCGTCGTCGTACTACCTGGGCAGGAATGAATCAATTTAATCTTATTGTTGGCTGGCGTAATCTTTTTTTTTTAATTTATAGAGATTTGAATCCATATAGCACAACTTTATTCGTCAGTATTTTCTCCTAAAGATATTTTATATCCTAAGATACGGACCAGACAAGGTAGAGTACTACATCGGAAGTAGTGCCATCTGTTGACATAGTAATTTAATATGCGTTTGCGCTTATCTTTGACTTTGATGGCACCGTGAAGATAAAACGCCGCTAGATGGTGAGAGCTATATGGAATAAAATAAATTATACTCAAAGCTTGTCCCTTGTTCCTTATTTTGCAACCAATAAATATAATTATAAAGTGGTGGAATTTATAAGAACTCGTATAATTGTTACTTGGAATAAAGTCTGTTGCTCAACCGCGAATAATAGCGTCAGCGTCACCTAGTGTTAAAATTAGTGTACTAATGTTTCTGCTTAGTGCATGATTTGGAAAATCTTGCGCACAGCTCGAATATTCTAATTCTAATTCACGGCTTAATAAAATAACTCAGTAATTAGAAATACAATTTATCGAAGTTGCTAATTAAAACTGCGTCGTCTAAATATTGTAGTACCTCCAAAATCACGGGAACAGATAATATGTTTTTCTTGTCATTTCATTTAATTTCATTTATTTATTCAGAAACAATTCACATTGTATTTGAAATATTACTTATAAATTAATTAAGTAAAGCTATATTTTAATATCAACATAGAAAATGCATACTACTAAGTATTAATTGATTTGTTACAAAAATGTCGTGATCATGGTAGCTGATTCTAAGCCCTTTCATAAGTTTACGTCAATAAAATATGTATCGAAGGTTTTTCCAACGAGCATTTACGAGTCACTCGAAAACGATTCCGATTTCAATACAACTCGAGTACCGTCCCTCGGTCACGCTATTCGACTGAATTACAATCGTTATTTCTTGTTTATAGAGCGGGCCCCGATTGAACCGGCGGCGTTACAGGGTTAAGTTATGGCTAGTATATACTAGCATATAGGGGACATCATGCTCTGTACTTCTTTGAAGTCTTTGTTACGATGAAGACTCATCGTTTAGTTAAACCTTTTTTTTGGTACTAGTGATTTTAGTAATAAATTAAACCTTTCATTACTGCACTCATCTTCTTAACAAATAAATTAAAATCTAAATTGAAAATAGTAAATCACCGTGTTAGTGCGCATACTCCTCCAAAATGGCTTGGCCGATTTTGAGGAAATTTTAAATATTATAATCGGTAGGTCTGAGAATATGTGGTTATCTGTTTTTCATACCCCTATCTGGCAAAATAAAAAAACGTTTGCGGGGTCAGCTAGTAATGTATAATCATATACAGAGACCAGACACTGCCACCTGCCACGATCCTGATAGATCACTTTCGCTTCATCGACATTCATAAGTCATTGCATACACGCACATCGATTTCAGTTTTGTTTTAGTTATACAAGCTTTGTTCACACAATATACAAAAGCTCGCTATGGTGAGGTATCGCTCGTTCGTTACCTTCGTATCTACCTACCTACTACCTACTTGACACAAGGCCTGCCAACAAAACCCTAAACATTAACAGGTACCCTTAGCCGTTCCACATAATCCGGAGATTGTCCTTTGACGAGGTAATCGCGTCGCCTTGAGACGAGGAACCGCAGGACTAAGGAATAAGGCCACCGTGGCGAATTGAGAAGGCATATAACGTCCATTCAGAGTCGAAATATTCCAAATTGGCAATCGTCGCGGCCACATAAAGTAAAGTAAAATATTATTATAATAATGACTAATTTCGATATCGGGCAGTAAAGGAAATGTAATTTTGCCCTACTTAGCCAAATTGTTGGTTGAGAAAACAATGCCTCCGGATTAATAAGCAATCGTACCTGATATTTGATTTTGTCGCATTTTTAAGAAACTGAATGCGCTCTTTTTAATTTATTTCGCAAGAATACTATTTATTTTTATCTTTTCGTCGATAATCGTCTTGCCTAGCTAGTGATCGAGTAACATCTAAGCAAAAACGTAGCGATTCCCTTTCAGTAATTCAAATCCCATCAAAAACATAAATGTGAATGAGAGCCAAGTTCAATATTAAGAACAGACGTTGTTATGGACTTCGCCGACAAAAGAATTGAGATCTATATGGGTGCTGCCAAGTTCTCTGAAGAAATTCATGAAATTTTAGTTACAAGATCACTGAGATGTAAATTGTAATTCAAGCTCAAGATTTGACTGCTAGTTTTTAACAACAAACCATATTTCAGAAAAGTCACATAGGTATTATATCAACCTAACAGCATAAGTACAATACAAAACAGAAATAACACTAACCTCTGTATGACTATACGAAGTAGAGTTCATTAAATAAATATTATTTAGCCTGTACGTGAAAACTAAGGTTGATGAGGATTCCTCTTCCTCTTCCTCAAAATGAGGAATTTCCTCATATTTTTGAGGTTCCTCATCCTCTTCCTCTTCCTCGAAATTGATTTAAAAAAATCCTCTTCCTCATGAGGAATTCAAGAGGAAGGAGAGTTATATATTTTTTTAAAACGAAATGTGTTTGAGTGAGAGCGAGAAGTCTCGCGGTATTAAAAAGTTAAAGGAAGACAGAGATGGAAACATGTAGGTAAAGAAGTTCAATATAGCGTAATCTACGTAATGTTATTTTGTTCTTCGTCCTTAGCATTCTCTTCCTCATCCTCTTCCTCTTAGTCTGCCAGATTCCTCATCCTCACCCTCTTCCTCAAAATCAACATTAAAATATTCCTCTTCCTCACCCTCTTCCTCATAACAAGTTCCTCAACAACCCTAGTGAAAACTAGCCAAGTCAAATCTTAAGCGTGAATAACAATTTACATCTCTAGTGATCTTGTTACTAAAATTTCATGATTTTCTTCAGAGAACTTGGCAGCACCCATATAGATCTCAATTCTTTTGTCGGCGAAGTCCATAACGACGTCTGTTCTTAATATTGAACTTGGCTCTCATTCACATTTATGTTTTTAATGGGATATCACTACTTTTTGTACAGAGATTATTGGTATTGATCACTAATAAAAACATCGTTATTGCCAAGGAACCGATAACCGATGGATTAGAAATCGGCTACGAACATACGACTTCAGTACAGAAATTCATTTACATTTCAGAGAAACGTGCATAGGAAGTCGTTTACAGATATTATATAGAATCGGTTGAGACCAAACCATACCGCGATATAGAATTCAAAAAGAACCATCTATTGGCAGAATTTGGAACTAAATACTATGCGGATATTAACATCAATAATTTTCAGGTTTTAGATTTTTTCCTTTATATATGCCTAATAGTCTACCTTGATGCCAAATATCAAGTTTCTAGGTCATCTAAAAGTCAGTCATAAAGATGCTGGTTTTTAAACGTTAATATATCAATAACTGTTTGAGCAACATTGATAAAACTTTGGATTCTAGGCAAGCTAATGGACCTTAAGAAATGTGCCAAATTTCATATACGTAGGTTAAATAGTTGTAGAGTTGTGAAGGGGTCAAAAGTAGCTCGAAGTGATTCCTGTAATATTACACACGGCTGCTGTGTCGCCATTTCCTTTTTTCTCGAACTTGGCTGGACTCGCTATCGCGAGTCTAGATCATCCTAGACGACTGTGTAATGACGTTACGAGTTGAGGGTGTGCGAGTGGTACCAGTAGAGTCTGCTTAGAGTCTGCTCAGAGTCTAGCCATTTATTAGAGATGCATGTGTCTTTATGCAATTCGGTTAGTTGCTTTGCTTACTCAGCGTTATGTGCTTATGTTGTAACAAGCTTATAACTAGTCCTTTACTTATGCTCCAAAATTTAGAGCTAGGTACCTACAGAATACCTACTTGCAGTACCTACTCAACATCTTAATTACATCTACTTGTCAAAAGTTTGCAATGTACTTGTATCTGTTTCTTTACCTTTATATAAAATAAAACAAAATTGACGGCTGTGCCGGCCAGCTAAGATAAAGAGAAATCGCTACAGTATGCACGCCGGCTGCGAACAGTTTGAGTAAACATTGATACTGTCAATAATACTTCTCACCTCCTCACTCCGCGATAGCACCTGGGAGCTATCGCGAAAGAAAATGTAGCCATCAGCCAAGCCGGGGATGCCCCCCGTACCATTAGTGGGGCTGCCTCGTAACTCGCCTGCTAACTGTTATTGCCATCATTCCACCGGCTGATTTAGACTGGGCTAATTTCTGAAAACCGACCGCCTCTGCAAAGCTTACTAGACAGATAAAATATTCCTTAGGGGTCCATTACACGATAGGTTTTGCTGTCAGTTTTACCACAGTCATGGCTGTGACTGACAAATAACCTACCGTGTAATGCGGTGACTGACGGTTGCCGTCATCCGTGAAATTGATTGATAATTATTTGGACATTTTGATTTTTGCATCATGCAACTATCAGTCATGACTTTTGAGTGAACGTGTAATGGCATTTCGTCAATCACGCGTCAGTCAGCGCACAGACAGCGATGGAGTCGGACACGCAACACTTCGAAAAGGCGGCGCCGCCGCCCAACTCTTGTTTATTTACTTAAAAATTACTATCACTACTCAGTTTCATGCCAGATGTCAGATCCAACGTCGCAGTCGAAATTCCAACACAGGCTTTTCTTTTATGAATATCCATTATTATCTTGCGTAAATACGTGGTATCCCTTGTATCCTTTGGGTATGACTGACGATCAGTCAGAGTGACCGTCTAAGGTCTATATTAATTCCGTCAGTCACCAACAATCAAACGTAATTCATGATTGATGGAATTGACTGACGCTTGCATGACCGTGTAATGGACGCCTTACGGCGGGGAAATTACGCGTACTTTATTGTACGGCCGGAAATACAACCCGCGAAAGATTACCCGTGCAGTTTATAAAACAACAGGCCAATAATAATGTTCGTCCCTAATGAGGGTTTTTCAATGACAGCTGTCAGTTGATGTCATTAAAAAAAAACTAGACGGCGCTGCAAGGAGAACAAAATGTCATCATACGTTTTAAATGTTGTACATCGTTATTAATCTGTGATAAGCTAAACATCTCTTTGTAGTCTGTGATCTAAACTAGACTTTGTTTATTACAAAACTGTTGAAACTTGTAAGTTATCGAAGTATTTTTACTTTGTGCATTACCTACATATGTACGTGAATATTGTGTATTTATTCAGGGCTAGCCCATGCATCGTGCATTTTCGTAAAAACATAGGACACAAACCACAGAGAAGGTACAGTGATGTCATGTCAATTTTGACATATTGTGTGACGTCAGCACTGTAATTTTTTTTAATAACGCTTTTAAAAGACCTCATTTAAGAGTATGGGGTTAAGGTTGCCAACCCAAAACAAATCATGTTATCAGTTGTAAGTGTAAAAATCATTTGAGTTTATTAATTTTATTCCGGATACGCTTACTCGATTTATCGTCGGAAGAGTCTGACCAGGACTTAGATTCTACTAATTTATCGTAGTACAATGACAGTTGAATTACTGCGTCGATTTAATTTCTTTTCTGATTCAAATCAACGAGTGCACACGTATTCGTAATTCTAGTGTAACGTAACGTCAATGGAACTAAAAACATGTCACGTGACCCGACCATGTAACTTTAATTGAACTATAATGCACTAACAGAATCGAGGCCCTCGTTTCGCTCTAATTCGCAGAGCTTAATCATGGTGAGTCAAGACGGAGCTCGCAACGTCGGTTGCTCGTCACCGACGGGCGTTTTTTTTCTTTAACCTCCTCAGTCTTGTCCTTGAAAACAACAATGGTTTTTACTGTTATTTTTAAGGTCAGGACTGAAAAGGTTATGACTTAGGGACTCCACACACGGCGTCTATAAGGTAAATGTGTTTAATATAGCACGATATATCTCATTACATCTTTCCATAGAAATCGTCAGGAGAACACACACGACAGCTATAATATAACATAACATAACATTTACATACAGGCACATACATTGCTTCTGGCCCCACACTAGGATACCCTGTATCCATCTACATCTTTACATCTTTGTATCTTAAAGGTACTGAGTGGTCTCTAAGCTATACATCCTGGGATGTAATGTATATTATAGCCGCCGTGTGTGAAGTCCCTTAAGAGTAAACAATGGTCCCCACACCAGGCCGAGCCTGCCTTTGGCGTAATTATATATAAAACTAGCCGGCAAACTTCGTTTCGGCTTATTTTTTTTTCACTTAGGGCTATGAAAAATAGATTACAACCTATTCTCAGACCTACCAAATATATACGGTAAAATTTCATGAAAATCGGTGAAGACTTTTCGGAGGAGTATGCGCACTAACATTGAGACATGAAAATTTTATGTATTAGAGAAGATAAACTATATTTCAAACTATATATTAAGTAAAACAACACTTAACGCTTTTTATATTGTGTGCCATATTTGCATAGCCTTATGTTATGTGGAATACGAGAAGAGTTTGCATTATTATTTTATTAGGGTTCCTGTGATAGAAATGAAATAAAAAATTATTTACCGCCACTGAGATACATATAACACGGATATGTTAAACAAAAATAAATATATAACACAAGAGAACACAACAAGGCTTCAGGCTCATTACAATACAATATATAAACATAAACATTTACATACAGTCACATACATTGCTTCTGGTCCCACACTAGGTTACCCTGTGTCATGGAAACCAGAAACAGCGACGTCACAAACATGTAAACATCCAAGACCTAGGGTTTTTTTTTCTCACCAGCCGGGGTTCGAACCCGGGACCTCTCGCATGGTAAGCAGATGCACTAACCGCTACGCTACAGAGGTCGTCAACACAACACAACAACACAACACAACACAACACAACACTACACAACACAACACAACCCAACACAACAATACAATACGTTAGGTCGCACACTTGCAAGAACAACGTGTTATTTCGGAACCATTACGTTACATGAGAGCATTTTTTTAAGGTTTCAAAATAATGACCGAAAGAGATAGCACTATAACGTGACGCAGTGCATCTTTTGCTCATTATTCCGGCGTTTTTGGAGTAAAGAAAATCGCGTTAAAAAAAATATCTATGAATAAAAAATGGTTTTCAAATATTACGTAATTCTCGCAAGGGTGCGAGGTGATCTCGAGTTGCGCAAAGGATGGACATACAGTGTCTGTGTGTCTATCCCTTGCAAAAGACCCAGACAAGTAGGTAACTTTGAAATAAATATTTTTAGTTTAGCTCAACTTTATAATCATAATCAACTTCTTTAGATGACTGCAAAGACCTCATAACAGATGCTGTGAGCCGTACCCGCTGTAACTGTGATAAAATATTATAGTTGGCCGCCGAGACCTTATCCGGGCCAAAAACTTTTGAGCACGGACACCTTGGGGCCATTAAAGCCTTAATGACTGCCTGTAAATTGGCCATAACTCAGGCCTGGCAATAAATAACCGTCAGGGGCCGTGATAAGGGCGCTGCTGAGTTGTCGCGGCCATGTGACCGAGGGCCTTCTGTTTGGCTGAATTAGCCTGTCTTAAATCTCCCGGAGACGCAGAAATCAGAAGTCAGAATTTTATTTATCCCTGAGCGCGTATACTGAGTTTTTTCATTCACTTTCGATAGCGAGAGCGTTTGCGATTTGCATAGGAGTGACAAAGAGTAAACTAGATGGCGCGCTTTGTCACTCCTATACTGTTGGCGCCTGCCAAATACAATAGTGAAGTAATTGCTATCATCTTTATTTTAGGCGTTCTCTAAACGCTTACTAGCGGCCACTTTGTAAGATTCATTAACGCGTAGCGCAAGCATCTGTTTTGTACAGCCTTTAAAATCTATTAAAACCTAGTTTCTATTGAAAAGTCGTCTAAATTCAAATACCTATCCTGAGGACTTACGGAAGAAAAACTCTTCATTTGGCGACCGTGAAAGTAAATACGTGTTATTAGAAGACCGAAAACCTGTTCGGACGATTCAACAATCAAGCCGGGAACCGTGGTATCCAGCTGAAGCAGCCGGCCGGCTAACCTTGCAAGATCTACTACAGCCAGCCGCTAGGTGCATCAGCACCAGGAACGCTTGTCTGGAGTCTTCGGGACAGCAATCAGCATCGCGAAAGGCCTATCCGAGATAAGTCTCATCCTACCCCACACGACCCGCGCCACATACCGTTCCTTTATTCCCTTAATTACTCCTCTAGCAACATAAACCATTAAAGTAGTACTTGCTTGTGCCAGGCCTATCATATTGAAGGCTTATTTTTAAAATTTATCCAGTGATTGCTCTAAAATATCGGTTACAAACTTAAGTTGCCCTTGGTTTTCAGGTCTACGTTAGTCTCCCATATCCGCGGCCTATACCTACCTACGGGCACAGCTGATTTCACGATCAAGGTCGTGCGCCGGGCCCCGCGGAGTTTGCGTGTGAGTTATTTGTTTACTTGACTTTATACCTGCCTTAAGCAGACGTGAATCATTAGCCTTTTTGTAAAGATGGAGGGTTCGAAATCTTTGTCTAAAGAGTTAATTGCTAAGCGAGCTTCGATTAAAGGACGTGTAACAAAGTTCAAACAGTACCTAGAAGTTATAAAAAATTTACCTACTTTAACTTCAGTTCAAGTTACCGAGATTTCCTTGAAGCTTAGCCAATTGGAAATACTGATGAACACGTTTGACAGCCTGCAGACTCAGATTGAAGTGGAAAACTCTGAAAATATGGAGAGTGAGACAAATGAGCGAGATATAGTCGAGTAGAACTTTATATCGTCAATTGCTTTAGCTCAAGACATAATTAAAAGGAATAAATCGTATTCTTCAGCGGATGATAATGGTTTATCTCCTTCAAATGTCTCACTGTCAAACTGCAATCAAAATCATGGCTTTAAATTGCCCCAAATAGAAATTCCCAAGTTTGACGGTGCGTATTTTCATTGGCTGGAGTTTCGTGACACCTACTTGTCACTCATACATAACAATAAACAAATCGAACCGATACATACATTTCCCTATTTGCTTTCTTATTTGCGCGGGGACGCTGCCCGCGTAATTTCGAATATTGAAGTCTCACAAGCGAATTATGATAACGCGTGGTTTTTGCTTTGTGAGCGCTACGATAACAAAAGGCAACTCATAAATTATCACTTAACTTCATTGTTTAGCATCGAGCCCATTCATCGTGAATCACATAAAGCATTGCGATACATTGTAGACCATGTTACTAAGAATTTAAGAGCGTTATCGAGCCTCGGCCAGCCCACTGACAAATGGGACCTTTTGATAATTCATTTAATCGCATCTAAACTGGACAACCACACACTAATGAAGTGGGAGGAGCAGCGCAGTACGCTTAGCGATGACGTGCCTACGCTTAGTGACTTTCATAGGTTTTTATCAAACAGCCGATGTTCTCGAACTTTTGAAGCCGAAAAACACTAATTTTAATAACAGCACTATTCATAACAACTCAAACATAAAATCACAACCACAAAGCCATCGCTCGGCAACACCTAACTACAACAAACAAACACAATCATATGCAACATTAGAATCCGAGACACCTATCATTACTAGTACCAGTACTACAACTAATTGCACTTATTGCAATGGCTCTCATAGAATTTATGACTGTCCACTTGATGTTTGACTTTTAAGGCTAGTAGTGTCGAAGATCGTATTGCTGAATCAACTAAACTGAAACTATGCCTAAATTGCCTACGGCCAGGTCACCGCACCCGCGCATGTCACCTCGGAAAAAAAGGCACAATACGTTATTACATAAGCCAATACAAGCAGTCGGCCCGGTCGATGAGTCACTGGCCAACAATGCGCTGACGACCGAGTGCCACTTATCCGATCAAAACAAACAAATAATACTATCAACAGCAATAATCAATATTTGCAACCCTAACCTAATACTAATCAAATTGAGTCGGTACGTGCATTGCTCGACTGTGGAAGCCAGTCCACTTATATGACAGCTTCATTAAAAGATAAATTATGCCTACAATCGAATCAGACTAACGTCAAAATAGTCGGCATTGGTAACAACACGAGCCAATGTGTGCAGTCATGCATTGCTCACATTAAATCACAACAAAACGATTTCCAGGCCACGCTCACCTTTCTAGTGCTACCAACTCTAACTAGCTACATTCCAAAGCACAAGGTCGATGCGGAGGCACTTAAAATACCCAGCACTATCAAACTAGCCGATCCTAATTTTGATCAGCCTGCACCTATAGATGTTATACTAGGTGCCGATATTTTTTGGGATATTCTTGGGTCAAACCAAATTAATTTGGGCAACAACTCGCCTAAACTTAGATCATCCCAGCTAGGTTGGTTGATCGCGGGTCCTAGTACGGTCACAAATGCTCAAAAATTAAATGATAATACCACATATACAAACTTCAGCTCACAGTTGAACGATATTGATTCACAGTTGTCTAGATTTTGGGAATGCGAAGAATTACCTGCGCTCAAGAAACCTTTTCTATCTGAAAGCGAAAAGGAATGTGAAAAACATTTTCTTACGCACACTAAGCGCTTGAGCACAGGTCATTTTTCAGTCAGACTTCCATTAATTGACAGTCCAAACTGCTTAGGTGACTCCTATCCTATTGCGAACAGGCGATTTCTTAATTTAGAAAAGCGCTTTAAGAAGCAACCAGAGCTTAAAGCTTCTTACGTCGAATTCATAAAAGAGTACAAGGCGCTTGGTCATTGCTCAGTTTCTGAGACTCCAATCCAGTTATCCGCGAGAACAGCGAGTCGACGAAGCTCAGAGTCGTTTTTGACGGCTCGCTCCGCACTTCTTCTGGCGTTTCTATAAACAACCTTCAGCTGACAGGCCCTACTCTACAGGACTCTCTTCTCTCTATATTATTACGATTTCGACAATATAAGTACATTCTCACAGGCGACGTCGAAAAAATGTTTCGTTGTGTAGTGCTTGACGAAAGAGATCGTAATCTACAATTAAATGTATGGAGAGAAGATGAGTCCGAACCATTACAAACTCTTAAACTAAATACTGTCACTTATGGCTTCGCAAGTGCCAGCTATTTAAGCATAAGAAGCCTGTGGCAGCTCGGGGAAGAATGCACGGATATTAAAATAAAAGAAATCATTCAGCGCGATTTTTACTGCGATGATTTAATTACTGGTGCTGACACGCTAGAGCAACTGCTTTATATTTTAAACGCAGTCACAACAGCTTTAAGTTTGGGCTGCTTTAATCTTAGAAAGTTCAGGTCTAATGTACCCTCGATATTTAATCGATCCAACGTCAATCTGCATAACAATTTGTGTTTGAGCAATTCTTCAAGCGCTCTAGGCCTTGAGTGGAACCCAAATGATGATCACATCCATGTTTCTGTTGACATATCCAATTCCGATGAAGGCAACGTCAAAAAACGTTCCAATTTGTCTTCATCATTTAGGATTTTCAATCCTCTAGGACTTATCTCACCATGTACTGTCATACCTAAACTTATAATGCAGAAACTATGGAAGGAAAAGTTAACATGGGACGAACCCGTACCCAAACAATTAAAAAAGGATTGGGAATCTTTCAAGGCATCTATCCCAGCTTTATCGTCTCTTGAAATACCAAGACTTGTGCTATACGACTCTCCATGCTCCATAGAGCTCCATACATTTTGTGATGCTTCCCTTAAGGCCTATGGTGTATGCGTTTATATAAAGTCCACTGACGCTAATCACCAAGTCAAGGTACAATTACTCTGTGCCAAATCCAAGATAGTGCCAATCAAGCCCACAACCATACCCAGGCTTGAGCTATGTGGTGCGCTACTCGCAGCCCGTTTAAGTAAAGTCGTACTCGATTCACTCCGCTGCCAAATCAACCATTGTTTCCACTGGTGTGACTCCAACGTGGTCCTAGGCTGGCTGCGCAGCAGCCCTAGTAAACAAAAGGCCTTTGTAGCTACTAGAGTCGTAGAGATTGGTGAGCTAACCCAGGTAACTTCGTGGCGTCATGTCCCCACGGCACTGAACCCAGCCGACTTGATCTCGAGGGGGGTGAGTCCGGATTGTCTGCAGGATAAACTCATATGGTGGACTGGGCCGGAGTACTTGTGTCAAGAAGAAGCACAATGGCCTTCCCCTCCTAACGAACTCCAAGAACATGACTTGCCGGAGATTACTCACTCTCATCACATCCACACAACTCATACCTCACCAGAAACAGAACCTAATCAATTCATGGAATTTGAACGTTTTTCCAAATTCTCCAAACTAAAAAGAACTGTAGCTTTTGTGCTAAGGTTCATTCATAATTTAAAAAATAAGCATAATAAGTGGAGTGGCCATCTTAGCGTAGATGAACTAAATACTGCCTTCCTTTTAATATGCAAAATGGCACAACAACATTCTTTTCCCAAAGAATATAATTAATTATTTAATGACCGGCATTTGAGCCCTAAATCAAACATTTTACAATATTCACCGTTTCTAGACGAAAATAAAGTCATTCGTGTGGGCGGCCGTATAGACACTTCCAATTACAGTTTCGAAAAGAAGCACCCCATTTTATTACTCGGTTCACATCATCTCGCAAAATTAATTCGAACACATAACACACATGCATGCCGGTCCACAACTATTACTAGCGTGCGTTCGCGAATACGTATGGCCTATCAATGGTAGACATACGGCGCGACGAACCACCCATAAATGCAGTGTTTGTACTAAAACTCTTAAGCCCATCATGGGTCACGTTCCCACTCAGAGAGTTGGTGCGGATTTCCCCTTCATTAGTGTGGGTGTCGACTTTGCTGGTCCTTTTCTCACTGTTAATAAAAAGGACCGGGCTCGAGAACTGTAAAATCATATATGTGCTTATTCATGTGCTTAAGGTATAAATGTGTTCACCTAGAAGCGGTCTCAGAACTCACTAAACACGCATTTTTGTCAACTCTGCGACGGTTTATAGCTCGCAGAGGCAAGCCACGAGAAATTTTCTGCGACAACGGCTAGAATTTTGTGGGCGCCGCCAGGAAAATAGGCACTTTCATTAAAAACTATAAGTCACCCATATCTGAGTCTGCTGCTGAGTATGGAGTCAAGTTTATATTTTCCCCCACGCACGCTCCGCATTTTGGTGGCATATGGGAGGCTGGCGTGAAATCTGCTAAATTCCATATAAAAAGAGTAGTTGGCAACACATTTGTAACTTTTGAGGAATTCACAACTTTACTGGCACAAGTGGAGGCTATTTTAAACAGTCGTCCATTGTGTCCCTTATCTTCCTCTCCCGATGACTTCCACTGCCTCTCCCCAGGACACTTCATAATTGGCCGATCGCTGACGTCGCTGCCCGCACCTGTCCTGGAAGACTGAAATCCGACTAGACTAAAACGCCACGAGCGGTTAGAACAAATCAGACAGCACTTTTGGAGACGCTGGCAAAAGGAATGCATAGCAGAAATGCAGCAACGCTCCAAATGGCGAACTAACTACGACAAACTGAAGATCGGCGACCTCGTCTTACTCCAGGAAGAAAACTTATCTCCTCTATGTTGGCGCTTAGGCAGAGTCACCAAACTATTCCAAGGACCTGACAGCATAGCGCGCGTCGCTAACGTGACCACTGTAACGGGAACCTTCAGAAGACCCTTCGTGAAAATCTACCCTTTGCTGCCAGAAGTTTAAATTCACCGGATTTGCTTATACGTATATATTCAAAATTCTACTCAAACCACTTGGCCTAACTTAATACTATTAATTCTGCAACATTTTTCAGACAATTAGTATTTATCCCAGGTGTCAAAGATCATGTAAATTTGAAATTGTGAACATAGATTGTCAATTTAATCTAAATATATTTGAAATTTGAAATTGACATTTCAAGGCCGGGGAGGATGTTGGCGCCTGCCAAATACAATAGTGAAGTAATTGCTATCATCTTTATTTTAGGCGTTCTCTATACGCTTACTTGTCGCGCGGCCTAGCGGCCACTTTGTAAGATTCATTAACGCGTAGCGCAAGCATCTGTTTTGTACAGCCTTTAAAATCTATTAAAACCTAGTTTCTATTGAAAAGTCGTCTAAATTCAAATACCTATCCTGAGGACTTACGGAAGAAAAACTCTTCATATAAAAATTGCAAACGCTCTCGCTATCAAAAGTGAATGAACAAACTCAGTATAAGCACTCTGGTCTTGGATGTTTACATGTTTGTGACGTCGCTGTTTCTGGTTCCCACGACACAGGCTATCCTAGTGTGGAGCTAGAAGAAATGTATGTGCCTGTATGTATATGTTATGTTTTAAGTTATGTTATTTCATTTGAATATAAATTTTCAGACAATTAGTTTATGTGGTGTATAATTAGTAATAGTCTTATATTTATTGTTAATAAAAGACGATTTTGAGACAACTGACAATATTTTTAATCAAAATATAATCACAAGTAAAAAGTATTTACAAAAGAGGTACAAATAGATATAATCGCCAACAACTATGTTAGTACCTACATAAATATATAAGCTCACGCCTGAATCCCAGAGGGGTAGGCAGAGACCAGGGTCTACCACTTGCCACGATCCTGACAAATCACTTTCGCTTCATCGACATTCATAAGTCGTTGCATGCACGCCCGTCAGTTTCGGGTATTTTTTATCTTGCTCTTTGCTAATACATCCTCTATTTGCTCGAAGTATGTCCGCCTGGGGCGTCCCTTACCGGCCCTTCACTCACATTCGCTCGATATATTTGCTACGTCAGTCTTTCTTCCTTCATCCTCTCCACAAGTGCAAACCAAAGCAAAATTCCTTTCTTAATTCTAGTCACTACATCCTCTTTCAGTCCACAATGCTCTCTGATCACACTATTGCGCATTCTGTCATTGAAAGTAAGACCACACATATTTCTCAAGGACCTCATTTCTATTGCATTAATCCCCTATTAATCCTCTTAATATAACTTATGAGTACAATAAAGAAAATTCTATCTATCTATCTTTCATAATTATCTGTCTCTGAAATGTACGAACCTGAAAACTAGTACAGATTTCTGAAATGCTATTTCTTCAAGTTAGCTGTATTTTGCTAGTTTGCGTCAAAATGTCAACAACGAACTAAAACTCTCGTAAGAACTAGACATTGTGGCGCAGTGGTTAGCGCATTTGCCTACCATGGGAGAAGTCCCGGGTCCGAATTCCGGCTGGGAAATAAAGTAAAGTAAAAATTGTTTATTGCCAAATGAATTATGTTACATGCATGTGGATTAATAATTATTAATCTTGTTTTAAATTTACAACAGAATTTAAATTAATATTACATAACATCATGTAGTGGTGACCGTGTCCCCAAACTAGGCTGAGCCTGTCTCGTGGGCGACGATATTTAAAAAAAAACTCCAGGTCTTGGAAGTGTACATGTTGTGACGTCGCTGTTTCTGGTTCCCACGACACAGGGTATCCTAGTGTGGGGCCAGAAGCAATGTATGTGTCTGTATGTAAATGTTATTATGTTATGTTATTATGTTATTGTAACTTTATTCCGGATACACATGCTTGACTTTTTGTCGGAAGAGTCCGACCAGGTTTCGCTCTGATTCGCAGAGCTTAATCATGGTGAGCAGAGACGGAGCTCACGTCGTCGCGAGTCAGGTAAGTGTATCCGGAGTAGAATTAGTAATGTTCACTAATGCTTAATGCTTCACCCGATAATCAGAAATCAGAAATTTCAACGTAAAGAATTCACATTCTGCTTGTTGAATGTCAATAAACATAAATTGATAATGTTAGCCGCTGCCTTGGGGCCGAATGTAGTGGAGGAAACGGCAGCAAAAAAAACTCCACTCTGACCATTTTTTCTCAAATCAACTTAAATCTAATACAAAGTTTGGTCCATCTACCTGACGAACATCTAATTGACGTTCAAACGGTGCTGAATCAAAATCTTAGTGGATACTTAGCCGGTCTATAAATATTTGTATCGGCCGTCATCGGGGCATCGTAAACAAGCGATATAATATGTATGTAACAAAACGGTAATTCGTAAAACTGTTACGTGTGGAATAGATAAATCCTTCGTTGGCTGTAAGTAAAAACAGTACATATTTTGTTGTAGGAGTTAAATCACACTACGTGAGCGTGTGGAGGGTGAGTATGATTTGTGGTTTTAGCAGGAAACATTTCAGTTTATTTTTTTACGTTCTGAAAAGCTTTCTAAACTATGGGATGAGTGGCAGTTTAATTTAATGATTTAAAAAAAGAAAACAATACACCAATAACAATACATAAATAAAAAAAAATCTTATATAGCATTTAGTTTTAAGTTGAAGGCCCTGAGCTGGCTTGTGTAAGTACATTCTATTTGTAGCTACCCGTAGCATAGGGAATCCTAGTTTGGAAGTCAGTAAAAATTTGTTGGAACCATTTTATAAAGTTTTTTTATTTAATTTCAAAAGTCTCTCTGGTAAGTATCTATTATAACGTAATAATATATAAAGTAAGTATCCCATTTATTATTAGCCATTCGGTTTCAAACGTTACACATCTTAAGTAAATAGCAAGTTTGTCTACACAGCTAGTCTCCTACTAAAGTCAATCACATGCGCCCGTAGAGTATCAGACGTAAGTAAGGTACTTTTTATTTTAACCCTTTTTTGTTTATTGAGAAAACGTACAGCTCCTGCTTAACCTGTAGAATTTTTGGTGGGCCGATCGGCTCACCCCAAAAATGGTTTTAGTTGATAATTTCAAGCTCATAACGCAATGGATTAATATTTTTCCTTTCACGTGATCTTTAATTCATCATCATCGTCATCAGTTATCCACGGCACCTTAACATTCTTTTCTTCATATTAAGAAGTCGTAATGTTTGTTTTAAAAGGCCTAATGGGAAATTTGTGGTGACGTATTTTGTTGTGTAAAGCAGTGCAACAATAAAAGGAAAGGCCATAGAATAAAATTATCCCAAATAAGATTGAGAATAAACATAAAAAAATCATGTGATAAAAATTTGATACTGACTGAACAACTGAACGACTGATAGAGGCCTAAACAAATATTTATAACAAACAAATATTTAGATAACTGCAAATTGCTTCTTCTTCTCCAATATAACTTCAATATAACTTCAATATAACTTCAATATAATTTTGTGTATATAAAAAACTTAACTCATCACTATTTCCTCAACGCATAGTCACCTTGGACAAGTCTTAGCTACAGCCGAGTTTGTTTACGCACGGTATGAACCATTTGTCATCGTGTGAATGAATCCATCGCCGCTGCGTCTCAGTATGTAGCGCAGCGATATGTAGAGTTAGTAACCTTCAAGCCTTTACGAAAATACTCTACATTATTATTCAAGGAAAGTGTAAGACGGTTGTTCGATATATGAAAAAACAGTCACTGGATCCTAATCTGATCTCAGTCTAAGCAAATGTAAAAGTTTATTTATAAAAGAATCTTTAATTATTAACCTACCTTGGTCGCGTTTTCATTGTTTATGTTAGATTCATATTTGTGAGCGATTGCCATTATTATTAAAGATTATTTTATAAATAAGCATGTTACTGTAAAAAGAACATGATACTCCAATAAAATAAATAATATAATCTTTAGAAATAAGTCCGCCTTTTGCACGTAATTTTTATCACAGACATGTTACTTAAGTTATAAAATGTCATTTTGTTGTGCAATAAAGTGTAACAAAAACGAAAACCTATAACAAAAAATATATATACTTTAAATATAATGGTTCAAACAAATAAATGAAGTTCCCATTTACGAACATCATTTTACAAAGGCAGTGCAAAATGGCATTCACAACGGACCGCTCTACGCTCAACCTAACTCTGTAGCGAAAAATTAGATCCGTCCGTTCATTTCTCAATCCAACTGCCACATTTGAGTCGGCGATGCTGGCCGAAGCTAGCCGAAGACAGCCGAATACAGCCGAAGCCACTGACGAGCGATGAACTGCCGAGATGATAGTGGCCAAACGATCTGCTGATTGACGTAGCAAGAGCTGAGGAATACAAGCTAGTTTGGATATACACAAATACTAGTTTTCTCGTACCAAACCTCTTTTCAAGTAATTAGTGGCAATACTTCGACCGAATAGAATTCGATGTCAAAGACTAAGGCCGACTTGCACCACCGACTTAAATCCATTTAGCGTTAAATTAAATAGAATTTTGACAGATAGTGTATGGCAGAACTATCAGAATTCTGTTTAACTTAAAGTTAAATGGATTTTAGTCGGTGGTGCAAGTCGGCCTAAGATTAAAAGTATCTTAACCGGTGTGTGTACGTCTATGAGAATCGTCTGCCCTGGTTGTCTGAGTGATCTTAAGCGATCACGAAGGTTAAGCAACATAGGGCACGTTCAGTACATGGATGGGGGATTGTTCTGTGTTTTGGTTCCATGCTTCGCAAGGCGCGCTAATCAGTTGGTACCGGCTGCCTTCGATAGATGGCAGTCGTTAAATCAAGTCAGAGGCCTTAGGCGGCTTGAAAACTTCTGACAGTAAGATAAGCCACTAGTCTTACAAGCCTCCACTAATCCAACCTTGGCCCCCGTGGTGGAGTATGGCCTTACGTTTTTCAGAGAAGAGACCCGTTCCCCTTTGGTGGGGACATCCTGGGTTGACGGTGATGATGAAAATTAACTTTATTCCGGACAAACTTACTAGACGAGCGACCGACGACGCGAGCTCCGTCTCTGAGTGCGTATACTGAGTTTTTTCATTCACTTTCGATAGCGAGAGCGTTTGCGATTTCCATAGGAGTGACAAAGAGACAACTATGTGGCGCGCTCTATCACTCCTATACAAACTGCAATCGCTCTCGCTATCGAAAGTGAATGAACAAACTCAGTATAAGCACTCGGCTCACCGAATCAGAACGCAACCGGGTCGGACTCTTCAGACAAAAAAATAGCAAGTGTAACAGGAATAAAGTTAATAATGCCTAGTGCTTACGAAAGTTTTAGTTAAATACTTCGATACATAGGCGTGAGTTTATTCTCTTAAGTCCTGACCTCGAACATAACAATCGAAAACCAGGGCCAGGGTCTTAACGATCCTAAAAAAATGGGGTGGACCACCCTTATCACTTAGGGCTATAAAAAATAGATAAAAATCTATTCTTAAACCTACCAAAAATACATATAAAATTTCGTCATAATTGGTAAAGCCGTTTCGAAGGAGTATGCGCACTAACGAGAATTTTAGATATTAGATAACCAGCGACCTGTACCCCGCTTTTGGTTGAGTGTGAACAATTTATCTCTTTTTTCTACGACTGAAAATTGTGCCATTTGCTACAATACGGTAGTTGACACGACCAACAATAAATTATTTGATATGCTTGATTAAAACCACAACTAGAAAATACTTCGGAAAATGTATAATGCAATAACTTTTTAAGTACACAAGATATACTTTCGAAATAAAAAGGACTCTAAAAAGAGTTTAATACTGCATATAAAAACTTCATAGTCGATAATCTTTTTGTAAGATATGCCCGAAAAAAACTTTAATAACAAAAACAATCCTTATTCGTTTTACCATATTTTTTTTTTGTTTCTGTTTTCGTTTTCAAATTTTTCCTTGATCGATAGTCTTGTTACGCTGAGTTAGATAGACTTGCTGAGAAATCAAGTTAAGCGATGTTACGGGAAGCACTGGTTACACAGAATGGCGCTCCAGTAACTGGAGTTGCAGCACGACTTATTAAAAATGTTACTAATGTAACAGTTTACTATAGTTTAAAAGAAAGCTGATAAAATTTGCTATAAAACGTTTATTATTTTAAATCTCTAACTCCCATAGTTTATAAAAAAAAAAGTGTGATACTTAGTTTTGCAGGCCAGTGTAGATGAAAAATAAGAGTGCTCTGAAATATGACGTCATAAACAGGTATTTTCATACAAAATTTCGTTTTAAAAGTAACTTATTGGACATTTAGTCAACTACCCAATTCCTATTTCATGCTTTTAAAGTCCGAACTATGAATTTCCGAAGTTTGGACTAGAACTCTAGAGGCCAGACTAATTTCTGCTTGTCTATTACTACTTACTACGAATCAGCATGCTGAAGTGGCAGTGGGCCGGCGATATCACCCGAAGAACTGATAACCGATGGGGTAGACGAGTTCTTGAGTGAAGACCGCGGATCGGTAAACGTAGTGTAGGACGTTCTCAGACTCGGTGGAGCGATGATCTTCGCAAGGCGGCTGCCAAGAACTGGATGAGAGTAGCCGAGGACCGTGCTCAGTGGCGTGCAATTAGAGAGGCCTATGTCCAGCAGTGGACAAGCGTAGGCCGATGATGAAAGTCAGGACTAAGTACTTCCAAAGCCTGGACTAGCTACTCCAGAGTCTAGACTAAGTTCTTCTCGTCTATTTCTACTACTCCCTTCAAAATTAAGGTCTACAACAACACAAACCTATCATCGAATCCGGCGGAAGCCAGCCCAATCCGCTCCCATCCGGTTTTATCTAGTTTTTGCGGTGTGACGTCACGGGACACGCGTTGCGCGTGACGTGTTGCGGCGAACCTCCCCGCGTTCAACAAATAAATAAGCTCATTTTTGTTGATAATGAGTTCTGCTTAAATCCGGTTTAATGGCCGACTGGATTTGATTGCGGTAATAAATGCCCGTTTCACTGACGCGTCGCTTTTGTAGTAATTGTTTTTTGCTTGTAATTAATAATTGAACGCGCCACAGTAAATAGGGTGGCGACTGATGACATATAAAACTAACTTCATATACATACATAAACTAACGCCTGCATTCCAGTGGGGTAGGCAGAGACCAGGGTCTGCCACTGGCTACGATCCTGATATATCACTTACTCGACATTATTTAGTCGTTGCATCCGAATAATATAAACAAATATAATCTGCTGCGACTTATACTAGAAGGGAAAATTAAAGGAAGGCGAAGACCTGGCCGAAGAAAACCATCATGGCTCCAAAACATAGCAGAGTGGTTCAACAATAGAAATATAGATCTTCTGCGAGCAGCTACATCACGTGACAGTGTAGCCAAATTGATAGCCGACCTCCGATAGGAGATGGCACCAGAAGAAGAAGATGCAAATAATGCACGCAGGGATGACATGCTATAGATAGATATTTGGAAGAGAGCCTCGAGGTAGATGTGTCTATAGGTATTGAATTTCTACTTAAAATTCAAAACTATAGGTTTTATCTTCCGTTATCAACCCTTTAAACACGCGACAGTGCTAGTAGAACATAAAATTGCACAGAATTTTCTTTTTTAAGCATATCTACTGTTGACTGTTGGACGCAGTGACCAAGATAGGATAAGATAAGATAAGAATATTCTTTATTGTACAGAAACAAGAGACAAATAAAAGTCACAATTAAAGAAATATATAGGCACAATAGGCGGTCTTATTGCTAACATGTGTAAGAATCATACTACATGCTAATGTATGTAAGAATCTTGGTCACTGTGGCTTTCTCTCAGAGAGAGGATATGGGCTAGCACCACGCGTCTCTCTGGCGATTTCATGCGCTGAGGTATTGAATATAATTATACACTCAGGTTTCCTCACTGTGTTATCCTTCACAGTTTGCGAGTGGTGTAGCGCAAATAAGAGCGCCGTCTGTAAAAAAAATTCTTTATTATAAAATTTTAACAATTTAGAAAAGGGTAGAGACCCCCGTACTAGGTAAAAACCTGTATTACGGAAAGTCCTGCTCTTTCGATTTCCACGATAAAGGCAATTTATTAAAAAAGTAGGATGCAGTTCAATTTTAGTGTCTGTACGAAAGTCTGTATTCTTAGATTAAGAAATACCTGTGTAATTTCCTTTTTTATGTACAATTAAGTGTTCTCTATCTATCTATGTACATGCCTGCACTGGGAATCTAACTTGGTCTCCGGCCTCCGAATCCATTGTCCTACCCACTAGACTACCACGCTTTTACTGAAATAAACAAACAAAATTAATCTGGCTTTGTTGGGCTAATTGAACCTTGTGAATTGAAAAACGTTGCGTCTGTGCTTGTTGTGTTTAACAAAGTACGATAAATTACTCTGTTTTATTAATTAAAACGTCATACGCCTAAAGCGATATTATTGTTTCAATTTAACACTAATTGTTTTCAAAACCTATGGTGTTACATCTCAGGTACCTTCAAATGTTACTACTGCAAGCTAGGTATATGAATCGCTCGTAGCCCGAGCCTAAGTGATCTTAAACGATCACGAAGGTTAAGCAACATATAGCGCGTTCAGTGCATGGATGGGTGACCGACTATGACTAACGCTAGTGGGATTTTTCCGAACGGTTTCGTGGTTCACAAGACATGTTAAGTAGTTGGTGCCGGCTGCATGCCGTTAAGGCAAGTCAGAGGTCCTATGGCGGCTTGAAAACCTCTGACAGTAAGACCAGCCACTAGTCTTACAAGCCTCCACCAATCCGGACTTGGCCCCCGTGGTGGAGTATGGCCTACACCTTCCTCACGGAAGAGACCCGTGCCCCTCAGTGGGGACATAATGGGTTGATGATGAGATCATACCTACGTCCCACTTTAGGGCACAGGCCTTCTCTCAGAGAGAGAGTATGGGCTTTAATCACCATTGTTAACTCTATTCCACATACTTGCTATTCCACATGCTATTTGCTGATGACACGTCACTTATTTTTAAAATAAGGAGACAGGAAAATAATCTTGACGAAGCAAATAATGCTCTCTCGCACGTTCTAGATTGGTTTACAGCAAATAATCTGTTGTTAAATTCAAAAAAGACAAAATGTATGAAGTTTACCCTACCTAATGTAAAATTAGTTGAAAATGACATTGTGATTGGAAATGAAAAGCTAGAATTTGTTGAAGATACTGTATTTCTGGGCATCACAATCGATGCCAAACTACAATGGGGCCCACATATTGTAAAATTAGCACATAGACTTAGCTCCGCAGCATATGCCGTGAAAAGAATTCGAAAACTTACTGACGTTGCAACTGCTAGGCTTGTTTATTTTAGTTACTTCCATAGTATTATGTCCTATGGTATACTACTATGGGGCCGGGCAGCAGACATTGAGACTATCTTCATATTGCAGAAGAGAGCGATCCGATTTATTTACAAGCTAGGTAGTAGGGACACATTAAGAATTTTTTTCAAAGAAATCAACATCCTAACAGTTGCAAGCCAATACATTTATGAAAATATTATGTACGTTAGGAAAAATATTAAAGACTTCGAAACACTTGGTAGCCATCATAACGTTAATACTAGGAATAAACATAAATTGTCATTTCCACGATTTAGACTTGCAAAAGTTAATACTTCCTTTATGGGGCACTGTATAAGGTTCTACAACAAGATACCCCAAGATATATTAGAGTTGCCTCCAACGCGATTTAAGAATTGTGTTAAGCACACTCTTTGCAAAAAAGCTTATTATAAAATCAACGATTATTTAGAAGACAAGGACGTATGGCTTTAAATAGTAGTTTAATATTAAATTTAATCAGAGGATAAATGTGTCTAGTGTTCAACACATCCAAGATATTGTTTTGTAAGTTTAATTTGTATTAGCTTTAAGTTGATTTGAGAAAAGATGGTCAGAGTGGAGTTTTTTTTTTCGCTGCCTTTTTCTCCACTACAGACGGCCCCAAAGCAGCGGTTAACATTATACATAACTGTATGTACATTGACATTCAACAAGCAGAATGTAAATTCTTTACGTTGAAATAAATTTCTGATTCTGATTCTGATTCTTGACGGAGATCGTCTGTGACGCCGACCCAGACCGAGCTCCGTCTCTGCTCAGACTACAGAAAACATCTGACTTGCACACGGCTTTGATGGCATACCACGGGTATGTGGCATCAGTATTAAGATATGGTTTAATGCTATGGGGAAATGATAGAGAAATAAGCAGAGTATTTATTCTACAAAAGCGATGCATTAGAGCCATCTGCTTTGCACATCCCCTTGATTCATGCAAGCCACTATTTAAAAAATTAAAAGTGCTCTCATTGCCAACCCTCTACATTTATGAAATGGCATGTTTTGCCCACAGCCAGAAACATACTTTTACAAAATACTGCGATGTTTTTTCTTTTAATACAAGAAACCCTAATAAAATCGTACTCCCACCATGTAGAACTGAATTTTGTAAAAGAAGTTGCTATCGTATGCTCATAAGAATATATAATAGGCTCCCACAGTCAATTAAGTACCTGCCTTTGACATGATTCAAGGTCTCACTACACAAATGGTTAATGGAAATGTGTTTTTATAATGTGAATGAGTACTTCGCCTTAAATAAAATAAATATATAGACTAAGAAATAATACTGACATATCACATAATATAAAATAATAATTACAATGTTTTGTGAATAAGGCTAGACAATTTTATACTTCTAGACATAAATTTTGCATACCTGGACAGGTGAAATGTGTAGATTGATATTTATTATTCTGACCACCAATTGTACGACATTTCAGGCAAATAAACTATTTCATTTCATTTCATTTCATCGTGAAACAAACAAATCCTTCAATATTATTAGATGACCTGACAAACGTTGTTTGGGAACTAAAAATTTCGTAAGCACTGTACATTGTACTGATTTCCAGAGCTTATTCATGCTTTGTAGAGACGGATCTCGCGTTAGAGCGAAACTTGGCCGGAATCTTCCGACAAAAAGTCAAGTAAGTAATTCGGAGTGATTGATAGTAGTTCTTATGGTAAAACACTACTTCATCATCAACCCATCATGTCCCCACCGAGGGGCACGGGTCTCTTCCCCGAGGAAGGTATAGGCCATACTCCACCACGGGGGCCAAGTCCGGATTGGTGGAGGCTTGTAAGACTAGTGGCTGGTCTTACCTGCACCAACTGCTTCTCGTGCCTTGCGAAGCACGGAACCGGCAGCTCATAGATAGTCACCCATCTGTGCACAGAACGCGCCCAATGTTGCTTAACCTTATTATCATGTATTTTGGAGGTAGCCTAGCTACCCATAGCATACCGAATCCTAGTTTGGGAGCGAGTAACCATTTTTGGTAACCGTTTTACAATAAAGTGTTTTTCATTTCATTTCAATAAAGTTTATAATGTCTAGTACTTACGAAAGTTTTAGTGTACCCTCATCTTTACAATCAAAATAAGTAAATTAGCAGTATGCGATCCTGCGAATGATAATTAAACTCCAGTAATAGGCGGCGTGGAATCATTGGCATCCTAAATTTTCCTATTTTATTTATTGCTTTTATAATACATTCGAACATATATCACTGGACTGTCATACACGTTTGTGATAATGCGGAATTTGTAGCACAGGGCGTGGCATGGGGCTGTTAGGGACTAGAATTAAATTAAACAGGAATATACATAACTTTTGTACTAGAAACCGAAACAAAGTTGCCTCATCCAAATTCAGATAAGCCAAGGTAAATACATCATTTGTAGGATATAACGCACTTTTTCAGTTAATGTTGTCATGTAACATATTAGTACCTGGATGACCGAGCTTTGCTCGGTATGTAGGTTTTCACACAAAAGGAGGAACTTGAAAAAAAAAAGAAAAATTATTATCAAGTCTCGAACCAGGGTCTTCTGTTTACGGTATCGTCCTATTTCCCACTTGAGCTATGACAACCTTACAGATGGTTGCGAAAATTACCTTCTTGTAGTGTAGCAGTTATTTCTTTGGCTTAACGGTTAAAACGACGTTTTATATAAATGAAACCTAGTTGGATTAATTAATTGCCCCCGAAACCCCCTGCATATAAAATTTCATGAAAATCGTTTGAGCCGTTTCCGAGATTCTGATTATATATAAATATATATACAAGAATTGCTCGTTTAAAGAGATTAGATTATAATTTTAATTCAATTAAATTTTTGCATGCCTAAAAGAAGGTGAATTGTGAAGAAATTTATTTTTAATACAAGCTTAATGTACTATATCTCGTGAAAATAAACAATTTCATTTAAATCATTTCATTTCATGAATCTGTTCCGTTCAAAATATTGCTGTCAGAAAATAAATTTAAATTGTTCATTAAAAAGACCCAATGGAAAAAGGCCTATTATAGAATAGATGACTTTATAAATGATCTAAGCCTCAAGTGTGGATTGCACTCATGGGTCTTGAGCTTCTTAGGTAGATGGACATTCATACCAACTTATGTATTAGATTTAAGGTGATTTGAGAAAAAATAGTACGAATGGAGTTTTTTTTTGCTACCTCGTCTCAGAAATAACTTTTGCTTTATCGACATCCATTAGTCGTTGCATGCATTTACGCCGGTTGCGGGTACTTTGAAAATAAATAATTTAAAAAAAATGTGTAAAAAAGTTTCATCATCATAATCAACCCATTATGTCCCCACCGAGGGGCACGGGTCTCTTCCCTGAGGAAGGTATAGGCCATACTCCACCACAGAGGCCTAGTCCGGATTGGTGGAGGCTTGTAAGACTAGTTCTTACTGTGAGAAGTTTTCAAGCCGCCCTAAGGCCTCTGACTTGGCTTAACGACTGCCATCTTTCGACGACAGCCGGCAACAACTGTTCAACGTGCCTTGCAAAGCACGGAACCGCGCGGAAAATTTTTACACCGTTACAAATTAATCAGCCGACTCCACTGCTCCTCTGTTCCCTGTCGCGCCGCAAGCGTCGAAGCACCACAGTAATGAGGGGCGTCACAATAATTTTAGTCAAACGACAAAGCTTTAATGCGCATTTGATTCATTTGCCGTTTCGCGGGCACAAATGAGGTTATCATACGCAGGGTCGCCGCCGGAGTCGACGCGGGGTAAAATATTGAATACGCGAACGACGCGCGCTTTGACAATGTACAGTCGACAGCACATCATGGTATACACCCATGCACTCTACTCCGTTGCGTTACGGGCGACTTTGCAACTAAAATGGGAAGATTGACGTGCTGTCGACTGTACGCGCTGGGCAGCCACTTTCAATATCATACGTTGTACACACAAATAGGTTCTGCTCAAAAAGGGCCAGTTCTGGATGTGAAGACGGTCAAAGATACGTTTTAAAATGATAAAGCATGTCAGTATTGTTTTTATTGTAGTTTTAAATTCTTCTGTTCCCTTTTTGGAAAAGAGTAGGTACACGGTACTAGGAATTCTAGTGTAAAGTCCGTTCGCTTAGATAGTGTCAGTACACACGAAGGCAATCTTGGTTTTAGTAAAAAAACATTTATTTCAATAATACAACTTAGACGGCCAAAACACTTTAAATAGAAAAAAAACATGGTACACAATATACCTAATTAAGCACAAAATAAAACACTACTCTTCATCACTCGAAGTGTCCTCAGAATATTCATCTCCACCGGAATTTAGAATAGGTAGGTACCTACCTAAGTGATGCAGGATCGTTTCGTTATAAATCCATTCTAAAATACTGATTGATTTAATTCTTTAATTGCGTGATCTACAAAATAGTAGAATGAGACGAACTGCGAGCCAAATTCACTGGCGTGTTTGCGCCGCGTCGGTTTCTTTTGTCAAAAGCCGCCATGCGCCATGTGCCGAGGCGATAAATATCAAAGTGACACTATGATAGCGAACAGACTTTACAAAGTAGTGTATCAAAGTGACAAAAACAATTACACAACCGCAAACAATAAAATTAACCCAAATACAATTTTATTATATTTGGGAAACTAAGTACAATGTTGTTTGTATGTACTCGTAAACAATATTGTATCGTTAGTTTCCCAAATACCTATATAACTAAATAAAATAAATTAGAACGCGGCAGATCATGCCGGAGCCGGTACGATCTAAGTGCATTCTTGACGAGATGGTACGAGGTGTCTGGGGTCAGAGAGAGAGAGAAAGCAGGAGGGAAAGGACTTGGGCCAACAGTTGGACACAAGAGGCTATGTAAAAAATAAAAACATCTGAGAAACGATCTCGGTTTCCCTCAGGGTATTTTCTCTCATGATATTTTTAGCGAGTTCGGCAGAATCCTCAAGCGATGCCTTAAGGTACATAATTAAATTTAATTACTACAAAATTACAAATGCATGTAACGAAAACTTATGGGTCAACACGTATCAGGAGTAGAAGCTTTGGTGGGCCGATTGGCTAAACATAAACTTTGCATACAGGCACATACATTGCTTCTGACCCCACACTAGGATACCCTGTGTCATGGAAACCAGAAACAAACATGTAAACGTTGAGTTTTGGATTGGACCTGTTTTTTTTTGTCTCCAGCCAAGGTTCGAACCCGGGACCTCTCGCATGGTCGGCAAATACGCTAACCACTGCGGTACAGATCGGCAACTTCAATTGTTACTTTCAAGGTCAAAACGCAACTTATCACAATAACCTTCCTTTCGTAACATTCAAGCAGCATAATACTGAAAAATGGGAAAAGAATCTTCGCAGTCGATCGAGACTTGAGTTCGAAAGTTCGAATTTCAAAACGCTTGCAGGTAACACATTGTCCCGGGGTGGCTTTTAGTAAAATTCAGGAGCCAGACTTTGTGCAAGTTAAGCGATGCGAGTATCACACACAACGTAATGTGGGAGTGGAGATCAAGAGGGCAGCGCGCTCTTAAACATGCTTCCTAAATAGGTGGCCGACTAAATACCAACCAGACTGTTAAGGCGTAGTTCTCTCACATGCAAAGTAAGAAACTTCCACACAATAAAAACTGCCATGACAATTTTCATCATCAGCCCATTTATGTCCCCACCGAGAGGCACAGGTGTCTTTCCTCCTGAGGTGGAGGCTTGTAAGACTAGTGGCTCGTCTTACTGTCAGAAGTTTTCAACCCACCCTAAGGCCTCTGACTTGGCTTATTGACTGCCATCTATCGACGGCAGCCGGCACCAACTGCTTAACGTGCCTTGCGAAGCACGGAACCGCTCTAGCGTTAGTCATAGACGGTCACCCATCTATGCACTGAACGGGCAGACATTGCTTAGCCTTCGTGATCGTTTAAGATCACTCAGGCCACCGAGGCTACGAGCGATTCTAAACAAACGAGTGGACAAACTAGCCGGCCCTTAACGATGCGGTGTTGAATACATTCCGGGCGGGCCCGGACAAAAACTCCACGTGGACGCTCTTTACGACGCAAGTGCGGTGTTTACCTGAATTACGCCAGGTTTAAGTTTAGCGCCAACTTTAAATAGATATTAAATTTCCAAGGCGGGCCTGCAGCTGGAGAGATTTGGACGGCTTTTAGCGAGACAATGGAGCGTCGGACCCGCGGTTTAGGTCCATAGTGGCGGGGCGGTGTAATTTTACCTGTCATTCTTTGGTTCTGCGGATACGTTTTGGGACAGTTTACTATTCAATATTCTTAGATTCCTATTTTCATACATAAGCTCACGCCTATATGTCAGAGGGGTAGGCAGGGACCAAGGACTGCCACCTGCCACGATACTGACAAATCACTTTCGCTTCGTCGACATTCATTAGTCGTTGCATGCACGCACGTCGCTTTCAGGTACTTTTTAACTAGCCAATTGCTAATATATTCCCTATTTGGTCAATGTATGTCCACATTCACTCTATATTTGCTTTGTAAGTCTGTCTTCCTTCGTCCTTTTTACATATCCAAACCAACGCAACATTCCATTCTCAATTCTAGTCACTACATCCTCTTTCAGTGCACAACGTTCTCTAATCACACTTTTGAGTATTCTGTCATTCAAAGTAACACAACACATAGTTTTCAAGGACCTTATTTCTACTGCATTAATCCTACTTTCATAATTCTTCTGCTGTACGAAGGTCTCGCTACCGTAATATATCAGCATCTTTTCAAAAATAAAAAAAAACAGATTATTTTTAACTTTATTTTGGATACACGGATTTAAGGTGTCTCTAAATGGTTCCCATACAAATACTAAATAATAAGAGGCCTTGTAAATTTTTGGTCCGGATCAACTTACGTGATTTTTTGTCGAAAGAGTCCGACCAGGTTTTGCTTCGATTGGCCGAGCTTACATACCTACCTATGATTTTATGAATAAATTTTATCTTTATAATCTTTAATCATGATGAGCAGAGTCGGAGCTCACGTCGTCGGCTGCTTGGCTCTGACCTGAGGGTCAATATCGTACATGCACTAATTCTCTTCGCCGCCGCATTCGCAAGTGCAGCGCTAGTGTGCAATTTGTGCTTGAATACAAATTGCCCAGTTCACTTTCGAACGCACGCTCGAACAGGCTTGCAGAATAACACTGCTGGTCGGACTCACGGACAAAAAGTCAAGTGAGTGTATCCGGAATAAAGTTACTAAGAAATTGACAATTAAATCTTCAGCGACCCGTCAGGATTCGGTGCGCATAGTAACACGGTTAACAAGGACACTAAGAGAAAGAAACATTAGCAAGAAACAAAATACAATCCAGCGGCCCATCCGTCCACCTTTCACGCGCCGCCGCACCTCCAGCATAAAAACATAACGCGTCAACAGTCACTCCATAAATCCGGCCCGACCGAGGGACCAAAAGTCGCCCCCACCGCCCCCAGGGGGGCTCCGGCAAGGGGGGCACCCCCCAAGAAGCAACCATGAGCGCTGTCAAGCCATGATAGACGGCCAAGTATAAAACTGACGAGAGCGACGGGCTACCAGCGTCGAAATGGCTCTGCGGAGCCCACTATATCACTTTTATTACATGCCATCTTCATTTTCATATTTCACATTTGCATCCAGCCCCCTGGCGGCGGGTTTTAAGCGTTTCTTGCTTTTTCTACATAATCGCCGGCTCTTTGTGTGGGCGACGTAACGACTGGCCGGCTTCGTCAAAGGGAAATTTTATACTGTAGTTAGTTCAGACATTAGGAGAAAAAAGTTTAAGTTCGCTGCCGGGTTGAGGTGACGGGCGCTTTTAGAAAATTAAGCGTAGTGTTGTTGTGTTGAGAGTACGTTAAAGCTCTGTTCTAGACTTACATTATGTTAATACATTGTAGTACGAAAATCGCTCGTAGCCCCGGCCGCCTGAGTGGTCTTAACCTCGTAAGGTCCGACCTTGAAAAGAACAATTGATTTTGTGATCACTTGAAGACATTGGGCCTCACGAGGTTAAATGATCACGAAGGTTAAGCAACATAGGGCGCGTTCAGTGCATGGATGGGTGACCGTTCTATGAATAATGCTAGTGGCGTTTTTCTGAGCGGTTCCGTGCTTCGCAAGGCATGTTAAGCAGTTGGTGCCGGCTGCCGTTATTAGATGGCAGTCGTAAGCCAATTCAGAGGCCTTGAAAACTTCTAACAGTAAGACCAGCCACTAGTGTTACAAGCCTCCACCAATCCGAGCTTGGCCCCCGTGGTGGAGCATGGCCTATACTTTCCTCAGGGAAGAGACTCATGTCCCTCGGTGGGGACATAGTGGGTTGATGATGTTTGTAGTAGGTACAATGGCATGTAAAAACGCATTTCAACATTTACAGGCACATGCATTGCTTCTGGCCCCACACTATCCTGTATCCTGTGAAAACGTTCAAGATCTGTTTTTTTCGTCCCCAGTCGGGGTTTGAAACCGGGATCTCTCGGAAGGTAGGCAGATGCGAAAATCGAATTTTGCTTGATTTTTTTATTGATGGATGACATTATCGATTGCCTATCACAGAATTGAAATTGCATTTTAATGACAACTAAAACATTGTATTTCAAGAAAATCTTTTTGCTGCGGTACTATAACAATATTAGTATAGTAAATATTAGTAATAGTATTAACTCCCACTTAACAAAATAACTTGACCTGGTCCCAAACTAGGATACCCTGTGCTATGGAAACCAGGCAAGGATATTACAAACATCGAAAATCATCCATTTATTTATAATGATATACCTACCTATTTAAAAAAAATTATAACCATCATTCATCACTCATTGGGGGACCACTAAAACAAACTTCCGACAACGATCTCCGCTTTTCTTGGATAGAGCTAGGAGTTGTCCAACGTAACCAGGGTCCCAATTCTGTTAGTGCATTATAGTACGGATACAAATCTGGTAACGTGACGTGTTTTTTCACGCCTGGAGTTATTGACACACCTGCGCGCGTAGACTTGAAGCGGCAATGAAACTAAATCACCATGTTCATCCAGTTGTCATTGTACTACAATGCATTAGCCGAATCTAGGCCCTGGTCCCAAACTAGGATACCCTTTGCCATGGTAACCAGGCGAGGACGTTACAAACATGGAAAAATATCCAGACTGAGGCCATTTGTACAAATGCACGGCGGACCCCAGTGGGAATCAAACCCAAGCCTCTGTCTTGATATCATAGGTAAGCGCCTTAGCGACTAGACCAACGGGCCTGTCGCAAAAACCTATTATTATTAACACTCTATTTATAGTTATTTTAAGTGATTGCACATTATAGCTACCTATGTCTAAGAAGGAAAGATACATTTTTCATTTGTGTAATTATCCAAAGAAACTAGTTTTCAAGTTATTGATGTTGATAAATCTAGCTATGGAATCTAATCTGGCTATGGAAGAGCGGAGCGTCCTAACACAGTCATCTTTTTGCTTAAATGGGTGCTCCAAATACTGTAAAGACCAAATGTATAAATGGATGAAATAAACATTTTATTTATTTATTTATTATTTATTATAAATAAGTCTCTCGGGATCTTGGCAAGTGGCAAGCGCTGATCTCTGCCTATCCCTCAGGAAAATTGGCATGAGTTTAAATCTTAGAAAACTAAAACTTTATTTGTCGAGAAAGCGTAAAAATCCGCCCAATAGTACAGGAGACAAACAAAGCATTAGCATTCTCTGAAGCAACACATCAAGAGCTGTAGAGGAGCGAATTATTCCGCAGCATTTGTCCCGGTAGGGTCAGAAGTTGCAGCGACTGTGGACTTGGCAGAAACTTTTCTTATATGTTGATATAAACATACGATTACGTAATAATAAAAAAGTTAAACCATTAATTAATTATCTAAACGAATCTTCTAAACATAAAATTTACATACCGGCACATACATTGCTTGTGGCCCCACAGTAGGATACCCTGTGTCGTGGGAACTAGAAAGAGCGACGTCACAAACATGTAAACATCTAAGACCTGGTTTTTTTTTGTCCCCAACCGGGACTCAAACCCGAGACCTCTCGCATGGTAGGCAGATGCGCCAACCGCTACGCCACAGAGGTCGTTGTAAATGGAAACTATAAAATACAAATAAATATAGTAGGTATAATGTCACTTATAAAAATATTAGCGGTCTCATGCTCTCAGGCATTCAAATTTCCCCACGAGATTGTCAAATTCATTGAGATTGTCAAGTCCATTAGCAAATACTTTTATCCAGGCGGGTGTCTGACCATGCATGACAGAGATAAGTGGCCGCTTCTTGTGGTGGAGGCCAAGTCCCGCTTCGGGTCGCTGACACAGTGCAGTAAGTGATATTTTTATTACTTATGTTGGAAAATTTTGTAACACCACATACTATGAAAATATTACTTATTTACTTACTGCGCTGGCTCAGCGACCCGAAGTGGGACTTGCTTAGCCACCAACACAATAAGTCGCCACTTGTTTAAAATAAAATAAATAAATAAACTCACGCCCGTTATCCCCGAGGGGGTAGGCAGAGGCACCAATGACTATAACTAGGCCCACGTCACTTATTTCTGAGAATATTATAAATTAATATAAAAGAGGGTGCTTGAACTTCATATTTATTTCTATGAAAGTGAAAACCTGTTTAAAAAAAAAATGATACTTTACTATTTATCACTATCCCAAAAAGTGTGCACGTCCAGATTTCGAATAAAATGTCCCGAACTTTTCCTCCATAAATACGTGCTTAAAAAGTGATCATAAAGACGTATTATAAAAATATTACAATAATAGTTTCATAATAAACGTTTTCTTTGAACTTTGAATACAAAAACATTTGAATTCAAAAATTAGAATTTATTTTTATGAGGCTCTTTATTACAAGGGTACCCTATGCGGACACAACCATAAATCATAGTACACTGACATTCAGCAAACATAATTGAAGTATTTACGTTTAAATAATTTTAAGTTATTAAAACAGAAAAGAATGAAACCAACAGTCATCGCGTCCCATCTTCCCGACCAGCATAAATAAAAAAAATAAGAAAACCTTCAAAGTTTTTTCCAGGTCCCTACACAACGAAGGCCGCAGGTAGACTTAAACAAAGCGCGCATTAAGCGGGTAAGATTAGCAGAAAAAGCGCTGAAATACGGCGCTTGTCCCTTCGCTTGAATATCCTTAGCTCCCTCTCGCGTTCGACAGCGCTACTCCACGTGTAGCGTCAGCAATGAAAATTGTAGCTTTACCGTTGATTTTTTAGGTGCTTACGATTGTGTTGTGTTATTTAAAGAAGGCGAAACCTGAAAACAGTTTCAATTGGACCAGTTTAAAGCAGCAAAAGTGTAAAATTCTTGATTGAAGGTGGTTTAATTTACCCTTAATAAAGAAACCATTTTATGGTTTTACTATGTTTTAGTAACACGTGAAATTTGTATGAAGACCTTAAATATAGCTTAAGACTGAAATGAAAATGGTTTTTTTGAGAAATAAATTGCTTATTTTTGTCCCAGGCGGACATTTAAACAGCCTACATCCCACTACCCCTGTAGACTTTCTCACAGAGAGAGTATGTGCTATAGTCACCAGGCGTGCACGCCGCGGATTGACGATTTCAAGCGCTGAGGGATTTTGAATAGCTCAGACACTCAGGTTTTCTCACGATGTTTTCCTTCACGGTTAATGAGTGGTATTTCTACTATAATTTCACAAATAGGTATACACAACTTAGAAAGCAAAGTCACGGGTACATGCTCGCACTGAAAATTGCATCTAGGTCTCCCACTTCCTGGCCATTATTCTAATACGACCAAATAATAATAATAACTCCCACACAACACAATCACTTGATCTGGTCCCAAACTAGGATGCCGTGTGCTATATTAACCAAGCATGGACATTACAAATGGAAAAACATGCAGACTGAGGTCATTTGAATACATTTACTTGAATCGAACCCATGACCTTTTTCGTGGTACGTAAGTGCCTTATCCACTAGACCAACGAGGAAGTGAAAAGTTTTTTTTTTCTTCTTTTTGTCTTACAAAACATTTGCTTTCGTTGCTGTCGCTACTCGTCTCCGAACTCATCCTTCCGAATTTCCTCGCGCGCCACTTCCTATGGGCGCCTTTTTTAATCTCTATAAATCAAATTTATGACTTGTGTAAGCTTTCTGTTTTATTTACCCTTTTATAATTTTGTTGCCGCGCCTATAGATTAGGCGTTTTGGAGACGGTAAGGTTGGCCATTCGTCGGGAGCAAGATTCGGGGAAGTTTGTGAACGTGAGCGTCATAATTCGGTCAGTCAAACGACTACCTACCTTACTTTCAACAGGTAGTGGATACGGCACCAGTTTTTTTTAACTGCGTATTACTCTCTCGCTGTATCTCTGGGATCAACTTTTTTTTGTTAAATTTTATTTAGGGAAATTTTACCGCAAGGTGATGATGCAGTTCCATCATACCCGTTACAAAATTATATGCCAATGAACTAAATATATAGTAGAAGCTACCTAACTTTACCTTAGAGACATTAGAAAACATAAAAACACTAAATTGGACCCATTTTGTTCTGAACGTCACAGTGTAACATCATGTTTCGTTTCACCAATTTTTGCAAAAGTATGGTATGGTTCGCATACATGAAGTAACACCTCATAACACGTAAACCTCTGATTAAACTAAATAATAAGGCCCTTGCTAAAAATTAGAGCTGCTGGTAAAACCGCTGCGTATACTGAGCTCGAGGCCATTTTATCGCTGCATAGACATACCTTGTGTCCATTTTGAGATTTTGTTCTTGTCTAATAAATTGTTTTAAGTCTCGTGTCATATTATGTACATCTTTGTGGTGTTAAATATACATTTTTCTATTTCTTCTTTCTTCAGAAGGGCAGAAAAATATCACGAATATGCCTGATTGCGAGCATATTTTTTTTTACATGTTTATGATGTCGCTGTTTCTGTTTCCCACGACACAGAGTATCCTAGTGTGGGGCCAGAAGCAAGGTGTGTGCCTGTATGTAAATGTTTATTATGTTAATTTATGTTATGTTTCTGTTATTAATTACTGAGTAGGCGAGACCAAATTTACCAATATTTTAAATCATCACGGAGTCCCTAAATTGATACCGCCAGCTTAATACTTAATGATCAGCACTTGGGTTGTTAGTCGACTTTATGTCAGTTATATTTCTTACAAAAAGTCCTTGTTCATGCACATCTTTAACCCTCGCAGACGACGCATAATAAATATTTGGCCAAAGGTGCACACCCCGTGTTTTTGTCACCCGACGGGTGTGTTTTGCGAGCTTTTCCATCTGGTATCGCTATGGGCGGGCGGTAATTAATTCGGCCATTGTTTGGGCACACGCTGCCGAAAGAGTTATCGCTTAGTGTTTTGTATTATAATGACACCGAGCTGATTTACGCGACGGCCGCTATGTCGATGAGCTTTCCGCACTTAGGGTTATTGAGAGGGCGCGCAATGTGTGGTCGTCGGGTGGTGTTGATAGATTAAGATTCTAATTCAAAATCGGCTATTCTGATGTACCTACTTGACTTCCTCGTTAGTATGGAGTTATAGCATTATATCTTATCATATTATCATCATCAATCAACCCATTATGCCCCCACCCAGGGGCAGGGGTCTCTTCCCTGAGGAAGGTATAGGCCATACTCACCACGGGGGCCAAGTTCGGATTGGTGGAGGCTTCTAAGCGAGTGGCTGGTCTTACTGCCAGAAGTTTTCAAGCCGCCCTAAGGCCTCTGACTTGGCTTAACGACAGCCATCTATCGACGGCAGCCGGCACCAACTGCTTAACGTGCCTTGCGAAGCACGGAACCGCTCGGAAATATGCCACTAGCGTTAGTCATTGACGGTCACCCATCCACGCACTAAACGCGCCCTATGTTGCTTAAACTTCGTGATCGTTTAAGATCACTTAGGCAGCCGGGGCTACGAACGATTCTTATCATATAGAGGATATAATCTCTAATGCATTGTGTTTAAAATTAGTTTAGAAAAGGTAGTCTTAGTGGACTTTTTTTCTCGCTGACTTTGCCTCCATTACAAATACGGCCTGAAAGCAGCGGCTATATGTTAGCAAACAGAATGAAAATTCTTTACGTTTAAATAAACTATTTCGATTTTGATATATATGTATATACAGAGCACTTGATTTTACAGCCAGAAATAAGAATTACACATTATTTGTTATAGGTATCTAAGTAGTGGTACAGATAGTTTGTCACCCTTGTTTCACTGGGTCTAATGGCGTTTAGCCCTCACTAAACTACACAAGATAGCAACTCCATGATGTCGCATAATGCGGTCTACGAAGCGTACAATACAGACATACTTATAAATATAGACACACACGTCCAGGTGAGTGCCACGTCTGCAACGCTGACCAGACGGAGAGGAGGGGCGGTTCAGACAGAGCGGCTCGAAAGGAATTGGCCATGCTATTTTGATACGATTACATGGTTCTTATAATTTCTTTTCAAAATATTGACACAGAGACGACCTCTGTGGCGCAGTGGTTAGCCGAGCGCATCTGCCTACCATGCGAGAGGTCCCGGGTTCGAATCCCGGCTGGGGAAAAAAAAACCCAGGACTTGGATGTTTACATGTTTGTGACGTCGCTGTTTCTGGTTCCCACGACACAGGGTATCCTAGTGTGGGGCCAGAAGCAATGTATGTGCCTCTATGTAAATCTTATGTTAAATGTTAAAGGTTATTGACCATTTTAAGAAACTAATTTCGGTATTTTGGAGTTGTATTCGTTATATCTATTTTACATAATATTTTTCTAAAATTTGGAGCATGATTGAAGAAATAGTCTGTGCCTGGATAGGTGCAATAAAAAAAACAAATGTACTATTTTTAAGAAAGGCTAAAGCCAGCTAGTACTAAATTTGCAAACGGTATCGAACTTTCTACCGCTAAAGGTTTTTAATTCAGTGTCGTTTTAAGTAAAAAAAAAAAAGCCAAGTATAGATAAATGGATTATAAATAATAAGAGGCCTCCCAGTGCGGTCAAGCGCAGGTACAAGAGGGGGACATTTTTCCGCTCGACAGCAGTCCGACTAAAATCGTCCTCTTCCGGAGAAGCCTTGGAGGCGGGGACTAGGTATGTATTTTTCCAGAAGGATCGAAGTGCTTATGACATAGTTATTGTCTTCTACTGCTGCTATTACTACTTCTGCAAGGAACGGTGGTAGCCTAATAGTTAGAACAATGGACTCTCGGAAGCGGGAGACCCAGGTTCGATTCCAAGTGCGAGCGTGTTCCTATGACTTTGTTTTCTAAGTTACATACGAATATGTTTATAAATATTCGTGTACATTTTGACTAAAAAAATTGTTTATCCAAAATAGAAAGATATTTTTGACAATTTTGTAATTGCAGCCATTTTATCTAAAACTGCATAGAGTGGCGGAATGTACGATGAAGTCACAGGTCATTAAATATAGCATCTGTCATTCATGCCGTATTTAAGTTCATTGATTTTGTTTACTGAGCAGTGACGTCATGATTCCTGAGCAACGCAATGTTGCCCAAGATAGCGTTTTGCCGGCTTATTTTAAAAGTGAGTTTTTGTTTGCCTTTAGTATTACGCAAAAGAATAAAAAAAAACCATAAACACCTACAAAAAAACCTGAGATGGTTTTGACGACCTCTGTGGCGCTGCGATTAGCGCATCGACCTACTATCCCGGGTTCGAATCCGGGATGGGGAAAAAACCCAGGTCTTGGATTTATACAACGCTTATGATGTCACTGTTTCTGGTTCCCACGACGCAGGGTATCCTAGTGTGGGACCAGAAGCAATGTCTCTCTATGTGCCGATACGTAAATGTTTATGTTACTTGTGAAATAGCCTGCAAAAAGCCTTTATTCCATCTAGCCATACACTTAGATCAACATGTATGACTACTAAGAAAAAAATCCGCCTCGTTCTAATTTTGTTTCTTAGTAGTCATACATGTAGAACTACGTGTATGACTAGATCGTTTCATGGATGTAGAAGTAGGCGGTTTTTTTTTTCTTGGTAGTCATACATGTAGAACTAAGTGTATGAATATAATGGAATAAGGAATGAAAAGCTGAGCTTCTGGCACATTTTTATCGTGCACTTGGGCGGTGGGGTGGAAGAAGGGAGGGGGGTAGTTGGGGCAGGGATCGTCAATGTCCCGTGTCCGTCAAAAGCGGACATGTTTAGGACTGGGTATATTTAATTCCATTCTATTTAAGAGTGTTTTAGTTTTGTGGAATCTAGTACTGTCTTTGTTGGTAGCTTTGTGGGATTTTTTAACTTTTTGGAGGCTTGTAAGACTAATGGCTGGTCTTACTGTCAGAAGTTTTCAGTCCACCCTAAGGCCTCTGATTTGGCTTAACGGCTGCCATCTATCGACGGCGCCCGGCACCAACTGCTCAACGTGCCTTGCGAAGCACGAAACCGCTCGGAACAATGCCACTGGCGTTAGTCATAGACGGTGACCCACCCATGCACTGAACGCGCCCTATGTTGCTTAACCCTCGGATTGTTTAATATCACTCAGGCGGCCGGGGCTACGAGCAATTCTCCGAGCCTCCACCAATCCGGACTCGGCCCCCGTGGTGGAGAATGGCTTATACTCGTACCTTCCTCAAGGAAGAGACCCGTGCCCCTCGGTGGGAACATAATGGGTTGACAATGAAAGCTGTGAATTCTGTGCGGGTAGCACAAGAGTGGTAAGCTTGAAAAACCACGAGGGATACCTATGATTTGTATGTAGACACTTTTTCTGAGAGAAACCTTTTTCTCCACTGTATTGTCGTTAACAGTAGAAAACTAATGACTTCAAGCGACTAATTACGTGTGACCGGATTTTCTCACAACGTTTTCCTGCAGGGAAATGGAAATGGTGTGAACAAGTAATACTTGTGTTAAAATGTACGAGACTTATATATATCAGTATCAAAGTATGTGCGATATGTCACGATCGTGGGAGGTGGAAGTCTCTGGTCTCTGCCTACCCCTCTGGGATATAGGCGTGAGTTTATGTATCATCATCATCAACCCATTATGTCCCCACCGAGGGGCACGGGTCTCTTCCCTGAGGAAGGTACAGGCCATACTCCACCACGGGGGCCAAGTCCGGATTGGTGGAGGCTTGTAAGACTAGTGGCTGGTCTTACTGTCAGAAGTTTTCAACCCGCCCTAAGGCCTCTGACTTGGCTTAACGACTGCCATCTATCGACGGCAGCCGGCACCAACTGCTTAACGTGCCTTGCGAAGCACGGAATCGCTCAGAAAAAATGCCACTAGCGTTAGTCATAGAGGGTGACCCATCCATGGACTGAACGCGCCGTATGTTGCTTAACATTAGTGATCGTTCAAGATCACTCAGGCAGCCCAGGCTTCGAGCGATTCTATGCGAGTTTATGTATGTGTGTATGTATCTGCTTAGACATCGAACTACAGACGTGGGACGGCCTGGGACGCATCTGCCTACCACGCGAGAGGTCCCTGGTTCGAATCCCGGCTGGGTACAAAAAAAACCCCAGGTTGGATGTTTAAAAGTTTGTGATGTCGCTGTTTCTTATTCCCACGACACAGGGTATCCTAGTGCCAGAAGCAATGTAAATGTTTATGCTGAGACTTTTTACACCCTGTATAAATAAGCAAAATAAAACCGGCCGCGTCATAATAATATTTCAGAATCACAAAGACGGACGAAGAGCGACGTTGACGTGTTAACCCCCTCCCTCCCCCCTCACCTCACCCCCGGCCAGTCCCCACTCCCCCCGGGCATAAGGGGTCAGTCGAAAGAACTTGTGTTCGGGGAGCTGGAATAATTTTGTTCTTTTGTTTCGAATTAAAAGTGAACCAGAGGAATATAATTGGATATTGCTCTATCGATATGCTTACCTATCAAGACAGAGGTGTTGGGTTTGATTCCCGCTGGGGACCGCCATACATTTTTATGGCCTTAGTCTGGGTGTCATTTCCTGTTTTGTATTAATGTCCTTGCCTAATTACCACAGCACAGAGTATCCTAGTTTAGGTTCAGGTCAAGTGATTGAGGCATCACCATCATCATCATCAGCCCACCGCTGCCCACTGCAGGGTATAGGCCTTTTCCCCCAAATGCCATTTCACACGGTCTCTTACCATTCGCATCCACGGACCTTCCGCCGACGCAACGACATCGTCCGACCATCGGGTCGCAGGTGATTGAGTTGTTTGGATGTTATTATTTATGCACAAGTACAGTCGACAGCACGTCATCCTATACACTCATGCACTGTACTCCGTTGCGTTACGGGCGACTTTGCAACTAAAATGTGACGGTCTACGTGCTGTATTATATTATATTATCAGGAAGTATATAGTAAAAAATAAAGTGATACTTTCAGAGGTTTGAGGTCGACTCTGAAATTGAGAAAAAATGAGCATTTGAGGTTGCTTGTATAATTTTTCAATAAAAATTTAGTAGCAACCATTTTTGGCAATTGGCGTATTAGCGTGTTAGAATAAAAATTTAATCTAACTTTAGTTTCATCATCATCATCATCAGGCTGGACATAGCCCTCCTCTAATGAGTGCCATAGCGCCCTGTCTTCAGCTGGCCTCATCCAGCATCCATCCAAACTTTAGTTTAGCTTGTATTAAATGAAGTAAAAAAAAACTGCTTGACTTTCATACAAGCCTTCAGGTCCGGTTAGTCTTGCTAACTCAGGTTTAAACTGTGTTCGGCGTACACTGCCCCAAATTTCGTTCAAAACGAAGTATCTCTATCGGGTTCCGTGTGCCAAATCGAAAACTGAGCTGTAGTACTCTTACCCTCGAAGGACTTTTCTGTCGGACTTGTCTGTAATATAACAGGCATAACTTCGTGGGTCACCAAATATTGGCGTCGCTACAGTAGAGAAATAAAGTGCGTCCATATCTTGACAATTGGCCAGTGTACTGTGTGGGATATCGTTTGTGAAGGAGCGCCAGATGGCAGTGTTATTATTTTTGGAAAAGGATTCAAAGAAAACATCCACGTGGAGTGGATGAAGGAAGAGAGACTGACGAAGCAAAATATCGCGCGGATGTAGGTGGAAGGGCCGAAAAGGGATGCCCGGCGGACATAGGGTATAGCCACCTAAGAGTGCGCGCTACCAAAGAGTACGCATAGATTCCCTCGTTGTAATTTTTTACTTGTTGGCAACTGTTTGATCTGTCAGTAGCGCGCGTGGCGTGGCAAGCCGTTGAACGAATATTAGCTTCGGTAAGCTATTTAATTCCAATGTTATAGCTAATAATTGGTTTTTAATGTTTCTGATCTTAATTTCTAACATTTTTGAATGCGGTTATTAAGGGTTGTGTTTAATTTGCTGCTGGAGAATGATGTTATTCTTGAAATATGATTTTCAAATTTAGTTGTTGTTTTATAACTTAAGTCGTGTGTCAACTTGCTTTCTAACATTTTGATAACTTATACAAAAAGTACCGTGTTAGGAAAGAGTACGCACCCAAAGAGTGCGCATGCGTACTCTTAGCTTGTATGATGCTAAAACAACATTATAATATGGTTTCGTTTCCGAGTTGCTTACAAATTTTATTTTACACGATGCAATCATGGGCGGATACAAAAGAAAAAAAAGGAGCCTTCACTTGCGACAATTGCAAGAACTGAAAAGTTTTTACTCTTCGTCAACTTATCTCATTATGCACACTCTTAGCTTGTATGGAATTGGCACCGCGTACTCTTACCTTGTACGAACCGTTCTCATTGCGTACTCTTTGCTACCACCCACCCTAAGAGTGCGCACGGGACCAGTTTTAGTTTTAAGCCCATATTTTATATTTCATGGATAAATCCATTATTTTTAAGTCTATCGATAGTTCCTAAGGGATCAATATTTATTATTAAATTTGTTTTTTTTATAAGCAATAGTAAAAAAAGTGCGTACTCTTAGGTGGCTCTACCCTACTTCGACCAAATATGGGATGTATTAGCAAAGGGCAAGACAAAAAGTACCCGAAACCGACATGCGTGCATGCAACGTAATGAATATATGAATGAATGCGTAAGTAAAAAAAAAAAGAAAAATGCTACGGATACCAATTATAAAAAAAATGTAAAAAGACACATATGTAAGCTCACGCCTGTATCCCAGAGGGGCAGGCAGAGACCAGGGACTGCCACCTGCCACGAGCCTGACAAATCACTTTCGCTTCATCAACAGTCATTAGTCGTTGCGTGCACGCACGTCAGTTTCGGGTACTTTTTATTAACTTTTTTATGTTTATATCTAGTTAACATATCTGGAGTTCCCCTTTAAACGCTGCTCATGCTATTCTGCGACCTTATACGTCACTGCAGCGAAACCAGTCTAGTTTTTCTATCGCACAAAGCCTCGAATACAAAACTATCTGTTTGTAATTATTTCCGACAGGCTTGCCGCGGCCCCGGACGCTTTTCCATAAAATAACTATTGGTGGCATCCCCCCCTTTACTGGCAACTAGGGTGGTAGGGCTACCGCAATTTTTAGTTTTAAGTCGAGGTCTAAAAGAAATGTACTTAATAAGCTATTGTCCAAAATTAAATATTTTAATAAAAAATAAAACAAGAAAAAAATTATGAACATTAAAGTTATAATAATATATATGTACTTTATTGCCCACGAAAAGTTAAACAGAAAATTACATAAAAAAACAACATGTGCGAAGGCGAGCTTATCTCTGTATGAGATTTCTTCTAGCAAACCTTAGTGAGTCGGAGCAGGGATGAAAAACGAGTCTATGTACGTGTACAAAATAGACTATATTAACTACAAAAATCCTAAACAATTTCCTAGGCTATGCAGAAAATAAATACACCACATAGACTAACTAAATACATGTAAAATTAATACATAATAAATAAATATAAAGCTCGAAATTGTGATATAGATAATGCTCTTTCAGCTGCTTCTTAAATATACCAAAGCTGTTAGGGTCACTATTAAAGGATTATGTGGAGAAAAAACTGACAAATAAACTCCTCATTTTACACATATTCGTGTTATATAATTTTTTTAAATTACATTGGTACTTTCCGTCAGGTTCCAAATGAATCTTTTAGAGTTATTTTTTTTAAATACAAAATATTATAATATGTGATTCTGTGTTCTTAATGTGTTCGTGAGTCCAATTCACTTTTTGCTGTTTTTTTGCATATAACAAAGTACCCGGCATCCCTACGCTCTCCTATGTAGACGGATCAGCGCAGCACAATCCAGGTGATAGAATTTTACGAGAGCGGATGCAGCGCGGTAAGTAGGGGCGATAAATAGTCGGCGATTGCGGCGCGACGGTATGTAGCCGCTTGTGTTGCCTCGCACACTGACGCTTTGACAGAAGTTTGCTGAGATTGTATAGATCTACGTCCGGCATGCGTGCATGCAACGACTAATTCATGTCGATGAAGCGAAAGTGCTTCGTCAAGATCGTGGTTGGCGGCAGTCGCCTGTGTGATCTTAAACGATCACGAACGTTAAGCAACATCGGGCGCGTTCAGTGCATGGATGGGTGAGCGTCTATGACTAACGCTAGTGGCATTTTTCCGAGCGGTTTCTTGCAACACACGTTAAGTAGTTGGTGCCAGCTGCCTTTCGATAAATGGCAGTCGTTAAGCCAAGTCGGCGGTTTGAAATAAGACCAGCCACTAGTCTTACAAGCCTCCACCAATCCGGACTAGGCCCCTGTGGTAGAGTATGGCCTATACCTTCCTCAGGGAAGAGATCCGTGCCCCTCGGTGGGGACATAATGGGTTGATGATGATGATGATGAATTAAAACGGAAAAAGTACAGGAGAAGCTATGGTAACTAAATGAAAACTCAATGTTCATGTAAGACTAGTGGCTGGTCTTACTGGTCTGGCTGGCTTCTGACTTGGCTTAATGACTGCCATCTATCGACGGCTGCCGGCACCAACTACTTAGCATGCCTTCTTGTGAAGCACGGAACCACTCGGAAAAATGCCACTAGCGTTAGTCATAGAACGGTCACCCATCCACGCGCTGAACGCGCCCTATGTTGCTTAACCTTCGTGATCGTTTAAGATGACTAAGGCGGCCGGGGCTACGAGCGATTACTTTACTTGGTTTTTACGTACTAGCAAAAACTTTACAAAAAGTATAGGTTACTGCAGCCATCGCTCAGAAATACTTCAGAGTACTTTGTTTCAATACACTACAGTGTAAGATGGACTGGCCCCGTCCGTCTGGGTGAAGAGAATATGAGAAACGCTGCTCTATGATTGATGTGTCTGGGTTATTTGCTATACTGCCTAAAATTTGTCGGGTTGAATATGAGGAAGTCTAGATAAGAAAGACGTGTTTGTCTGTAAAAGTCAAACAAAGGTAAAACATAAACATAAACATTTACATACAGGCACATACATTGCTTCTGGCCCCACACTAGGATACCAGAAACAGCGACGTCACAAACATGTAAACATCCAAGACCTGGAGTTTTTTTTTTCCCCAGCCGGGGATCGAACCCGGGACCTCTTGCATGGTAAGCAGATGCGCTAACCGCTACGCCACAGAGGTCGTCAGGTCGGGAGTAGGTGGAAAAGCATTTATTATTATTTTTTATTTATTAGGCCAGAAACGAGCAACCGACGGCGTGGGCTCCGTCTCTGCTCACTACTTACTACTCTGCGAATCAGAGCGAAACCTGGTCGGACTCTTCCGACAAAAGGTCTATAAGTGTATCCGGAATAAAGGTAATAATATTTGCGCTGACCCTACGTCATGTTTACTAATCTTTTCGGTCTAATTCTTTCTTTCTATAAAATTCTCGTGTCACAATGTTAGTGCCCATACTCCTCCAAAACGGATTGACCGATTTTGATGAAATTTTATATGTATGTTCGGTATATTAAGATTATTTTTCGGATATGCATGAGGTTGAAAGTAATTAAAAGATAAAGATAAAAGATTTTTATTTGTCAAACATGCGTATTAAAAGTTGGTACATTTTATGTTGTGTCCTAAATGCTTTGCCATTGTAGACATACGAGTACAAATTTTTGGTGAGAGAGCGCCTTGTGGGTATAGACTTGTCTTAAGTTTCCTTAGACACATTTATAAGTCTCGGCAATAGTTTGTCATAGTAAATAAAATCATGTCAAAGAATAATATAAATTAATTAATATTAAGTACACAAGCTAAACTTATCTCAAAGTCAGGTACAAAAATGTCTTAAAAATATATCTGTAGTCAAAATGTAAAAATTAAAAATGTCTTTCAGTCAAAAATTCTATCACACTAGAATAACATTTCTCAAGTAAGATTTTTTTCAATTTATATTTAAACAAACGTATGTCAAGTTCTCTTAGTTCTCTAGGTATTTTGTTATAAATTGTAGCCCCCATGCAAAATATACTTTTTTGCAGTATTTGCCCTGGGAACACAGACTCTACTTGTATCACGTTGTACTCTATTACTTACATGGGAAATCGGTTTAAAAATATCTGGATTACATTTAACAAATAGTGCTACTTCTAATATGTACATTGAAGGTAACGTCAATATATTGTGTTTCTTAAAATATGGCTTACAGCTATCGATTGATTTTAGTCCAAACATGGCTCTTAAGCATATTTTTTGTGATTTAAAAGCCGTCTCCTTGTCTGTAGAGTTCCCCCAAAATATTAACCCATAGCGCAATATTGAGGAAACAAGTATATGGTAAGCCGTAACCACAGCATAAGTATTTGTGATAGGGGCCAGCCTGTGTAATAAGTAGGCAGATGAGCTGAGTCTTTTATTTAGTTCTGTGATGTGCGCTTTCCAATAAAGTTTTTGGTCTACAGTTAACCCTAAAAACTTAGTAACGACTACTTCTGCGATGTGTTTATTTTGGTAATGTATATTAAGATCTGATCTTGTCGGTATTCTTTGGGCAAATTGCATGTAATGGGTTTTTAACTTTATAATAGAATAAAGAGATTGATTAATGTTATTTTCATAACTGAGTTCCGGTCTGTCTTGTATTATAACCGCACTGTCGTCTGCAAAAAGCGACATCGGGTTTTCTGTACAATGATCTAAAATTGGGTCAAGTTTGTTCTGAACTGACGACCTCCGTGGCGCAGCGGTTAGCGTATTTGTCTACCATGCGAGAGATCCGGGTTCGAACCCCGGCTGGGGACAAAAAAAACCCCAGGTCTTAGAAGTTTACATGTTCGTGATGTCGCTGTTTCTGGTTCCCTCGCCACAGGGTTTCCTAGTGTGGGGGCAGAAGCAATGTATGTGCCTATGTGTAAATGTTTATGTTTATGTGAAAAAATCCACCATACATTTACATACAAAGCGGCTCCTCATTGTTAAAATTCTCTGAATTTGAATCAGTGGCGTTCACAATTCAGAAAAGCGCAGCTAAAGAAATTTTCAATCCGATCAAAATCATAAATGTGAATGAGAGCCAAGTTCAATATTAAGAATGGACGTCGTTATCGACTTCGCCGACAAAAGAATTGAGATCTACATGTGTACTGCCAAGTTCTCTGTAGATAATCATAAAATTTTAGTTACAAGATTAACAGAGATGTGTCGCCAGTTCCTTTTTCTCGGACTTGGCTGGACTCGCTGTCGCGTGTCTGGATTGTAATACCTCGCCCCCACGTGCATACATACAACTTCTCCGCCATAATCTCAACAATTGCAAACAAAACGTTACCCGTCACAATTTACAGAATAAGTGTGCTTACGTCTCAGACGTCAGAGTGGCATGCGATCGATGACGTTTGACCCCTTACCTGCCCCTCAGCCCTCACCCCCGCTTGACCCCCTTGCGATGCGATGCACTCGAGTGTGAGATAAGAGCGCACTGAAATATTTATGATTTCCGATTGTCTTCATAGCCAGAGGCTCATAAGAGCCAACTTAGATAGCAATAGAGCAATAGACGTGACTTTATTTCTGAAATGTCCCGTGTCACTTATTCATAGATTTTTTGCACTGGGGAAAGGAGTGCTTCTTTTTCTTTTGTTTGATACTTGGAAAATACAGAAGATAAGATAAAAAGTGGGTGGAAGAAAAGAAAACTAGGAGGTAGGAAAAAACCTGTGTCACAACAGTGCCCTCTCCCATTTTTAGATGATTCGAGGTAAGCATAAGTATGCGATAGATTATAAAAGTAAAGGAACCAAAATTTAAATAATAAAAAAATCTCAATAATAAAAATAATAGTAATATTAATTTATATTAATTCTTTATTAAAAAAATAGTATACAAAAGGTGCACTTAATTTTAATGGCATTAATAATTCACTTAAACTAAGATGTGATTGCGAGTATGTATAATGTAATGTCTGTGAAAGTGTGTGTACGAGACAAAGAGAGCGAGAGAGAGAGTGAGTGAGTGTGTGTGTGTGTGTGTGTGTGTGTGTGTGTGTGTGTGTGTGAGGGTGTGTGTGTGTGTGTGTGTGTGTGTGTGTGTGTGTGTGAGGGTGTGTGTGTGTGTGTGTGTGTGTGTGTGTGAGTCAGTGTATGTTAGTATCGTATCAACGTACCTTATCCTTCTTCAAGTGCCTCTTCATCACAGGAAGTTGGCAGTCGGCTCTTTATAACGGTCTCTGTTCAGTACAATTCTGAACAGCTCCTCCACGGTTATGGTCTGCAGTTGATATTCGAGGGTATTCTGGCAGAACCGAATAAGTACAAAATAAAAAAAAATTGTTTCGAATGCAGTTTTTACTGAGTATTGAAACTGAGTATACCTGCATTAGAAACTATTTTTTTTAAATTCTGTACTTATTCGGTTGTGCCAGAATACCCTTATCTCTCGCTTCGTAGCAGTACGCCCAGCCACTAGTCTTACCAGCCTCCACCAATCCGGAAGTCCCCCATGGTGGAGTATGGCCTATGCCTTCCTCAGGGCAGAGACCCGTGCCCCTCGGTGAGGACATAATGGTTTCATTCATTTTTCCTCTAAGAGATGACCTGCGGTGAGCTATTTGTTGGTTTTGTTGGTCTCTTCCCTTCAGCTTTAATCGTTTGTTTATACATTTTTGTTGCAGCCTTCGTTGTAATTAGAACAGGAAGCACAAAGGCCAGCGGAAAGAAAGGCGGACAACAAAAGCTAACGTGCTCCAAACAACATGACGCGGGCTCATCTTGCAACATGCGAATTAACAGTCCTTTCTTAAAAACTAATCTAAGAACAAAGCGGCCTGTAGTGCGCGTTGCGGGGTGAACGGGAAAGCAGGCGGTTCGGAAAGTGACTGGTTCTGTGTTTTTATAACATACATATGACTAAAAAGTCCCTTACGTTGAGGAGAGCTTTTGAGATTATAGTTGTAGTTAGTTAGTTTAAGAGGTTTGTGACATGTTTATAGTATTATTTTTTTATTTTATAATTCATGAAGGCTTATGCGAAGTGTCAGGAGTGGGGTCGGTAGAAGTAAAAGTAACAGAATAAGAGAAGTTTATTATTTATTTAAAAGGTAAAAGAAAGGCACCTGAGAACAACGTAATAAAAAGTCATAACTAAGGTCTAAAAATTCGGGTTTCTGGACATGTCAGCGAGAATGTAAACGAGGGGTATTGCACCTCGTTACGGACTATGGTGTCAATATAGCCACGACATCGATTAATAGTGCAAATGCCCATGAATAACTCGCCGCGACTTCCCAGCCATTCCCGCAACTATCCCAAACACGATCCCAGCACAACAGCACGCCCCCAGGCCCGCAACTACATCCGCCATTGTTTTAAGTAACGCTTTAATTTTTGCGCGACTACCCTGCCGTCGACAGGCGGGCCAAGACGACTGCTTCACAGGGTGCTGGGAAAGAGACGCGCGCTTTGTGCCATTTTTGGATGTTGCTGGAATTGGCCCGCGTTTGTGGATCGGGTTTTCGGCTGATTAGCTGTGTGGGGCTGGGTTTTATGTGTGCTTGTATTTTTCAATATTTTAAGTATGATAATCGTTAGTTTCACTTTTGCTGGTCTCAGAGTTAAGATTTCTTTTTTCAATAGGCTTGGGTGTCTGTTTCATTCATTCATAATATTATTATTGTTTTCATAAATGTCTTAACTTTCGTCCACTGCTAGAATTTTATTATATATTATGTAACTTTATATATGTTTATAATTGTTACACCTATAGGATGTAAAGGTTTATGTACGTTATTATTAAATATAAGTATTTATAACGATGTTTTTATTTGCACCGACCACCCGTCCACTTTTCCTTTAGAAATTCTCTATGGTTGGTTGTCTGGAAGATATTGCTTTAAGAAATAAGACCGCCAATTATACTGTGTCTTTCTAAATGTTTTTTCTGTGTTTTTCCTGTCACAATAAAGAATATATTATCCTATTTATAATAGGAAACTACTCGCCAAGCAAGCACCCTGTGAATTTATTTCATGATAGCTTGAGCAAGTGATATGAAGCTCATTTTCAGCGGCCGCGTAATTAGCAACGGCGCATGATGCAGAGACACCCGCCCCCCGCGACCTCCCCCGCTGTACTGAGTGAGTAGTTTGGATAAAGGGACCCGAGTTTGAGTTGCTCGGTGATGAGTTGTGGCATTCATCATCATCATCATCAACCCACTATGTCCCCACCGAGGGGCACGGGTCTCTTCCCTGAGGAAGGTATAGGCCATACTCCACCACGGGGGCCAAGTTCGGATTGGTGGAGGCTTGTAAGACTAGTGGCTGGTCTTACTGTCAGAAGTTTTCAAGCCGCCTCTAAAGGCCTCTGACTTGGCTTAACGACTGCCATCTATCGACGGCAGCCGGCACCAACTGCTTAACGTACCTTGCGAAGCACGGAATCGCTCGGAAAAAATGCCACTAGCGTTAGCATTATCAAACTCAAAATACAAATATTTTATTTATAATACAAACAAAATGTTAAATTTATGAACGTCAAAGTTGTTAGTTGCACAATTAATAGCTTACAAAGAAACTCGACATGTATTCTTTTCTAAACAGTTTTAGTGCAATTAACAAAATTTAAAGGGCAGGTCATGTTAGTCAAATGAGCTCGGACAGGTGGGCGAAACTCGCCACAGAGTGGGTTCCACAAGACGAATATCGCAGTCGAGGCCGGCCTAGAAGTCGGTGGAGAGACAATATCGACCAACATCTGCCGGAGTGGTCTGAGGTAGCCCAGGACTAAAAACTCTGGACTGAACTGGGGGAGGCTTTTGCCCAGCATTGGAATACAATAATGGAGGCTACGTAAAAAAATCACCAACAAGAGGTACAAAAAACTTATACAGTTCACACGCTTAAAATCTGAAATGCCGTGTGCATTCTTACCGTATAGGTAACCCCAACATTCCTAATAAATCATGCAGAATGCAGCAGATTAAGTAAATCTTTTGTTATTATTCAAAATCTTCGACTTCAAGCACCCTACCCGAAAAATTATATTATTCTCAAGACTTTGGGCCAAAAAACATTTAAAAAAAAAACTGATTCAGTCTCTCAAACTGAAGCACTCGCGTTATACCGGAGCTGCGAAGGACTGACAAAAATGTTGCACTGTGACGTTTCCCTTCCAACGAATATGAGGTCTGCACTCCCCTCTTTAATTCCATCGTAATTATTTTACATTTTACTAGCTGACTCGGCAAACGTTGTTTTGCCATATAAATAATTAGCCTACGACCTATTATTAGCCTAGGCGCACACTAGCGACACGCGACAGGTGACAGCTCGGCGACTAGACGCGACGACAGGCTACGGCCGTCAATTTTCATTCGAATCTCCGCACACCTCCGCGACGACAAGACGCCAGAAGCAAATCACAAAGACGCGTCTGACGCGGCGACATGACGCGGCGACAAGTCGCCCTATTTGCGATGGCTCTTAACGGACAACAAAATATATGCACTTAAAGTTTCATAAAAGTTGGTGCAGACGTTTCGGAAGTGTTTGGCAACAAACACTATGCCACGAGATTTTTGTACACTAACATAGCACAAACTTACATATAGGCAAACACATCGCTTCTGACCCCACACTAGGATACCCTGTGTCGTGGGAACCAGAAACAGCGACATCACAAACGTGTAAACATCCAAGACCTGGGGATAATAATAATACTTATGTTTGTACTAATATTATAAAGAGGAAAGATTTTGTATTTTTGTGTGTATGTTTGTAGTGAACAGGCTACAGAACAACTGGGCCGATTTTAAAAAATATTTCACTATTAGAAGGCTACATTCTTCGTGAGTACCATAGGCTATATTGGATTTTCAAAAAGATTAGGGTTCCTTACAAATATCAAATCGTCCCTTTATTGGTAAAACCGATTATCTACACTTTTTTTCAAAAATGAGTTATTTACACCAAGCTACTCAACTTTTTGAGCTCTATCTATAGAGCTCAAAAAGTTGTAAAAAAAGGTGTAGATAATCGGTTTTACCAATAAAGGGACGAAATAATGTAACCCAAGGTGTAAAAAAAGTACTACCCCGAGAATTTTCCACGGAACGAATATAGCTATTTCCAGGGACACGTTTTAGCCACCCGTACGAAGCCGGGGCGGGTCGCTAGTAAGATATACCAATGACTAGCTCGTTGTGGAATTGGTTTGTGTTTTTGTTTAAATAAACTGTTCAGGGAGCCTCTCAAACGTGCAAAACCCCTCACCAAAGAGCAAACTAGTAACACCAGCCACGGCACTTAGGCGCAAGAGATTTCAACACCGTTCGGAGTCATCAGCAAATTGCAGCAGCTGCAGCGAGCGACAAAGGGCATACCTGAGCGCGGGCTTAGCCCTCCTTAGCGCTGCGAGCCGGCGGTCACCTTTGCACGGTCTCCCGAGTGTTCGCTGCCTTGGTGTGGGGACGCGGGCCCGTTGCCGACCACGACACGGGAATATCGTAAACTTAGAACGGAACTTAAATACGTCTCACTGCGGGGCACAGGTCTTCTCTCATAGAGATAGATAGATAGATAATGATTTTATTTACACACCAAAACACACATTTTTAAATTTGCGTGAAATTAGAACTAAAACAGACGAAAGAACAAAATTTAGTATAGTACCAGCTTACTCACCATGTATACCCACCGCGGATTGGCAATTTCAAGCGCTGAGGTATTGTAACACCTCAGAGTATTCCAAGGGGGTTTACGCATAATCTTTCATAATACGGCTTATATTATGATGTTTTTTTTTTACCGATAGAAAATGGAACTTATTGTGAGGCAGGCCCGCTGGGCTACCACGGAGTGGTTAGGAGTTAGGTGGCTAGGAATATCAATATAAAATTTTGGTAAATTGACCATTTTTCTGACATCCGAGACATATAAACTGCAAACTAAACTGAAACGCATAAACGTGAAAATCGAAGAAAACCCACACTTAACTAAAGGAATAGAAAAGAAAGAACTCCGTTTAGAAATCTTTTTTTTTTCATCTTTTCTCTCTGAATGGCATTCACATAATTGTTTTTTCATTTAAAAATTAGACATATAAAGAAAGAGTAAAAAAAACATACATAAGCTCACGCCAGTATCCCAAAGGGGTAGGCAGTAAACTCGGCAAAACGTGGGCCCAGTTAGTGATTGATGCCTCCTGAACCTCATTGAACCTACGCCCTTGGGGATAACGGGCGTATTTTTTTACATAAATAGAAAGGTCCTATGGCGCCATGCACCCGTGAGAGGAACCTCTGCGGTGTGTCGGGCCGACGCGAGACTTTGTCGCGTCCGCCGCTGCATATTGCAGACGGACGCGCCCGGCCAAGTGCTTCGGGTGTTATCTTTTGGCTGGGGACACACGGGCGGGCTTGTCAGTGGAAGGTTTCGTTGTTGGTTTTGATGGTCACCAATGTTTTGGGACACGTATGAACGTAGTAGTTTTATTACGCGGGGTATTATTTTGTTAATATTCTATTGTTGGTTCATATGTACATACTTAAACTAATAAAAATACATATTATGTTTATTTATAAAAAAATAATTACAATAATACGGTATTTGACACTATCAACAATAAATTATTTGAGATGCTCGATTAAAACAAAAATTACAAAATGATTCGGAAAATGTATTTCTTTTAATAATTTACTAGTTATTACAATTTTTAAATAGATGAAACACAAAAAGAGTGCTCTGAAATGTGACGTCACAAGCAAGTATTTTCATACAAAATTCCGTTTTAAAAGTAACTCATTTGACATCCTGTCAAATACCCAATTATTGTATATTGTGACCCACACTAGGCGCAGCCTGTGTCGTGAGTGATGGATAGAATACGCACTTTATAGTTAGCACCGCTTGACAGATCGAGTCGACTGAGTCAAAAGCGTGAGAAAAACAGTGGTACTACACACTCTCGGGTGTCTGAGTGACTGCTCTGTGAGTATTAAAATGTCGAAATTATTAGATTTGGCAGACCTTGAGTATGAACTTCTGATGTTCAGTCAAAAACCAGGTCTTAGCATCGTAGGTTAGGTTGCCGGTTAGGACACCGAGATTTCGGTATTTTTTTATGATATTTGGTAGGACTGATTGTAGGCTCATTAAAACGGCAAAACAACGTTTATGAATTCTATTCCGGATACACTTACTTGACTGATTATTGGACCTGAGCTCCATCTCTGCTCACCATGATTGAGCTCTGCAAATCAGAGCGAAACCTGGTCGGACTCTTCCGACCAAGTTTCAAGTAAATGAGTGTATCCAGAATAAAGCTATTAATGTCTAGTGCTTAAGAAATGTTTAGTTCAAAAACAACGTTTGTCAGCTCATATAGTAACTGTAAGAGCAGAGGAGAGCGTGTGCAGCCCTCGCTCTGTTGCACAGCAGATGTTGTTTGTTGGACGGTGGTGGAAGAAGAAGAAGTCGTAGTTTATCTCTTCATTGCAGTAGTTTAATCGTGACACAGAATTACATTGTTTAGTATATAAGTGAGTAATTGGCGAGTGGCTCGAGCCGACTGGCGGGCGGTAGCGGTGTGCTGGACAATGCTAAGTCAGCACACGCAACAATGCACGGTGCTTAGCCCGTACATGCTCCCAACCCAAGATGAAGTTAAAAGTTAAAATTAACAGTTTGCCTAAAGCTAAATCAGTAATGAGTATTTAAAACAGTTGTTTGTAAACTACAAAATAATACAAGTGGCGAAATGCTGACTAGTTACCTATACAGTGGTCGAAAAGTTGACAACGGTTCTAATTACATTATTGAGAATTAAAAATCATAAGACAATTACAAGTTATAGTTGCCTACGTGACTCTTTTCGCTGCATTGGCAGTTTTGAAGTAGTTTGTTAGCGTATTACGCAAAGAGACTTAGGTAGGTACACATACATACACAAATAAGCTCACGCCTGTATCCCAGAGGGGTAGGCAGAGACCAGGGACTGCCACCTGCCACGATCCTGACAAACCACTTTCGCTTCATCGACATTCATTAGTCGTTGCATGTACGCACGCCGGTTGCGGGTAGGTAACCTACTACAAATATCTAAAAGTTGTACAAAGTACAGGGTGCCAAAGAAAAACCTGAATTAAATGAAAGTATCGGGTACAATAGTTTACAATGCAATGAAACTAAGTGAGTTGGCACATTGTTTTCTTACAATACAAAAATGCTAAATTCTTCAGGTAAGCTAACTAGCTTACCTAAGTTGTGTAAAAAGTTGAGTTAATATTAGTTTGACACCTAATCGTATAAGTAGCATTTCAGTTATAAAGTTAAAAGTTTTCAAGTTAAGAATTATCAGTTCTAATATTCATTACAAGTTTGCAGAATACGATGAAACAGACAAGTTGACAATAGTTAAACTTTATCAATTTAGTTCTAATATATTATAAATTTAGTTCAAGTTAATGTTACAGCAACACAATAAGTTTAAAGTGTTCCTGTCGCCTACTGTACTTAGTTCAATGCACAGCAGTGTAAAATCTTTGTGTTAGTGCAAGTCGGTAGTTTTTCTGTGGCGACCACGACGATAAGTTTCAGTTGTAGTAGATGTTACATGAGCCGGCGAAACGTCTTCCGTCGACTCCTTGAGTCCACTCCCTGGGTGTAAGGGAGCGGATGGACCCCAACCAATGTTAGCTGTGAGCATTTGCTCAGTTAGTTTGTGGCTCAGCGTCCACCAGTTGATGACGCTTCTCCATCCAGTTATTTGAGAGCAGTATGCTCAGGTTAGTTGTCCTGCCGGCAGTTTGGGACAGTTTGGTCTCCAATTAGTTCAGTTCAAGTTCACTCCAAGTTGCACATCAATTCATTCATGTTTCTGTACCTCAGTTCCATCGGGACAGTTTGGTCTCCGACTAGTTCAGTTCAAGTTCACTCCAAGTTGCACATCAGTTCATTCATGTTTCCGTACCTCAGTTCCATCGGGACAGTTTGGTCTCCGGCTAGTTCAGTTCAAATTCACTCTAAGTTGCACATCAGGTTCGTTCCAGTTACCTTCTTCAGTTCAGTTTGACAGGCAGGTTGTAGAGTTGAGGCCTACTCCTGGTTGTAAGGCAGAGAGCAGGCCGTATTGTTTGGCGAAACGTCTTTCGCCGATGTACACGTTTTGCAATGTCAGTGGTTGGTGACCTCATTTCACCCGGGCAGCTCCGTAGCGTTGACCCGCTGAGCTGGTGCACACGTTGAAGTTATTTCCACCACCGTCAAGGTGTCTGTCTGTTTCTCAGGATGAGGGCGCTCCAGATTCGCTGGCGCTGGTTGTTAGGATGCCCGAAGATGGTCGCGAGCATCCGGCTCGAAGGACCATTATGTACGAGCAGAGGAGAGCGTGTGCAGCCCTCGCTCTGTCGCACAGCAGATGTTGTTTGTTGGACGGTGGTGGAAGAAGAAGAAGTCGTAGTTTATCTCTTCATTGCAGTAGTTTAATCGTGACACAGAATTACATTGTTTAGTATATAAGTGAGTATTTGGCGAGTGGCTCGAGCCGACTGGCGGGCGGTAGCGGTGTGACAATTTATTAAAATTGAAGGTTTTGTTGGTTCGTAAACAAATATACATACATAAGATCATTCCTGTATCTAAGAGGGGTGGGCAGAGACTAGAGACTGCCATCTGCCACTTAAACAAAGCTGTCCAAACTTAATCATCATCAACCCATTATGTCCCCACCGAGGGCACGGGTCTCTTCCCTGAGGAAGGTATAGGCTATACTCCACCGCGGGGGGCCAAGTCCGGATTAGTGGAGGCTAGTAAGGATCGGTCGTAGCCCCGGCAGCATGAGTGACCTTAAATGATCACGAAGGTCAAGCAACATAGGGTGCGTTCAGTGCATGGATGGGTGACCGTCTATAACTAACGCTAGTGGCATTTTTCCTATCGGTTCCGTGCTTCGCAAGGCTCGCTAAGCGGTTGATGCCGGCTGCCGTCTATAGATGGCAGTCGTTGAGCCAAGTCAGAGGCCTTAGGGCGGCTTGGAAAGTTCTGACAGTAAATCCCTCGACAAATTGCCAGCCCGTGAGTCCCACCTACGAAGACTTAGATGGAAATATTAGCCCCGCCTGCACCCCGATGCATCGTAGTCCTACGTGTCCGATATACTGGCCTTTGAGTTCGCCCAGCAAATAGTTCTGGGACCGCACACGCTTTGTTGTTGAAGTGATTGTCGGTTACGATCGCGTGCTCTATTTAGTCTTCGAGCTGACGTTTTTGGGGGGCTGAGTGGCTTGTGAGGTGGTATACTGTGTCTGGCTAGACAGATCACTCATAATTATTGAGCCTAAGGCCGTTATACCGCCGCGTGAACTTAGCTGATGTCCCCTAATTGGGGACGAAAAGTTTTTTTTATGATTGGATTTTATTTTATATTCTGATAGTAGACGTAATTTTAAGAAACTTGTTTCATTTTTTTCGTGATTAATCGAGTTTATCATTGTTAATTAATTAAAGTAAATATTATTCGGCGTGACGTCATACGCTACTTACTGTGTGTGTAGGTAGAGTTCGCGATTGGATTTGCGTGTGAATGGGCCAAACCATCTAGATTGTCAGTGGTTTGGTGTCAAAAAAAAAGTGTTTACAGCGCCACCAAGTTTTATGTTCAGGTGGGCAAAATTGTAACTAACTAATTAATTGTAAATCCTGTTCCCCATTTTTTGTTTTATTTATTCAGTAACTAAGATTTATAGGTATAATTTTCATTAATTTTGAAAGACGGGTTAAAATTTTCTCATTTTTCTAGGTAAATTTCTGAAATGTTACGTTACTACTAAATTTTTTACTAGCGCCGCTAACAACTGCACAGATAATATGGTGGCACTATATATTGATGTGTTTGACAGAAGAAGTTGGCAGGTAATGGGTAGATTTTCACAAGATTTTCACAGAATAACTACAACAGACGATTTAACATGTGACGTCACCATAGAGGTCAAATGAAGGACATTTAAATATTATTATTTACTCAAAATAAGGCTCATCTTTTAAGATAAAAATCTCTTACATTAAAAATACTGTAGTTTGGATGATAAGCTCGAAATGGTTTTTGATTCAGGCAGTTCACTTTATTTTTTGCATCCCGAATTGTTGGGTCATTTTGTATTTTATTGTTTTTACTTTTTAGTTCAAACATTTTGTTCTCGTGCACAAAAATATTGTGTCAAAGACAGTTGTTTCCCCTGATTGGCCACATAATTTTCACCTGCCGTACGATAAAAATGTTTATAGCTTTATTTCTTAATTCTGAATACACTTACTTGACACCGCGCTCACCCGCCGCCGTCAGAAACAAGCAACCGACGACGCGAGCTCCGTCTCTGCTCATCATGATTAAGCTCTGCAAATCAGAGCGAAACCTGGTCGGACTCTTCCGGCAAAAAGTCAAGTAAGTCAAAGACAAAGATGTTTATTTGTGAAGCATGAGTTCATTAATAGGATGGATAAAAAAATATTAGTTTATACATGCTCTGCCTGATGAGGAGTAAAAATTATTAAAAAGGCACCACCAATATGTAGTATTAATTATATAACAACTCAATGAATTCAAATTAAAAATTTCCAGGTTAATAAAATAGAATGTCAATTTAAAATAGAATTAATGGATATACGTAGGTCACACTAAAAGTTTTGCGTAACATAAAAAAACAACATGTTATAACCAAAATATTATGTTTATTGCTTTTCAAAATACTCTCCTTTACATTTTAAACATTTTTTCATGCGATCAAACCATTTTTTAAAACAGGAGGACCACAGATCTGAAGGCATGTTTTCTACGTGCTGATTGAACGCTATCACTGCCTCTTCGGAGTTGGTAAAAGTGAAACCTCTCATCAAATCTTCGATTTTGGTGAAAATACAGAAATCACAGGGTGCTAGGTCGGGGCTATGTGCAGGATGGGTGACGAGTTGTACTTTTTCGGAACCTAAAAATGACTTTGTTTTGTTGGGGGTGTGTGAAGAAGCGTTGTCATGATGTCAGAGAACGCGGCTTTTTCGTCGTCTTTCGCGAACTTATTCTAACACCCTGGGTAAACAAATGGTAGAATACCACTCGGCATTAACACTCTTTTGATCTTCAAGTGGAATTGTGAAGATGGGACCCGTAGCTGAGAAAAAAAACGTGATCATTTTTTTACCAACGTTTCTCGCCGGCCTCACTTTTGTTGGCCTGTTCTCATTTTCAAACACCCATTCACAAGATTGCTGTTTTTTTTCGGGTTCAAAACAATAAATCCACGTTTCGTCTCCTGTGACAATGTCATAAACAGCATTAGAATGTCCGTGGTCATAGTTCAGTAGCATCTGTGAGCACCATTCCACGCGAGCCCGCTTCTGCACCGCTGCCGTTTCATGAGGGATCCAACGACAACAACGTTTCCAAACTTTTAATTCTTTGAGAAAAAAATTCTGAATTTGGCTCATACCAATCCCCAATAGTCCTCGAATTGTCTCATAGGTAATCCGTGGGTTTTCATCAATTAGCCGCTTAACAGTAGCCACATTATTTTCATTGACAGCAGTTGAAGGCCACCCTTCACGAAATTCGTCATGTAAAGAAACCCGACCTCTCTCAAATTCAGCAAACCATCGCCTCACGGTGCTAAAACAAGGTGCTTCTATCCCAAAAGCATTTTGAAGAGGAGCGGCACAGTCATGCGGAGAGAGAGAACTTTTAAAATCCTTAAAAATCATCTCTCTAAAATCTATACGACTTAATTCCATTTTCGTTGCGTACGTAGAGCTTCGATGTGTGATAAAAAACAAATGACAAACGATTTCCCGAAAAATTTTTTGTCATTACGAAGAAGATTGCAAGTCGTTTCAAAAAATATAACATTCGACATTCAAATAATTCCGATTAACTAGAAGTGCAAAACTTTTAGTGTGCCCCATGTAATAAAAATGGAAATAGGAAAAAAATAATTAAATATAAATGTTAGTATGTTTGTCACATGTCAAGTTGTGTATACAGAACTGAATAAATGTCAGTTTAAAATAGAAATGTCATGTCAGGTATTTATTTCTAAATTAAAGTACTTATGTAGATAATTAATTTCTTAACTAAATATAAAATAATAAACTAAATACTAAACTAAGAACTACCTAAATATAAAAAATCGAATCTAAGTCGCTGCCGTTGGGGAGAGTTCCCAAGATACTAGCAGCATTCCCCCTCTGAATGGCCACGCTGATGCGCTGACCGAGGTAGCTACCAATAGAAATTGTATAAGAATGTCAGTCAATATTTTAGCTGAAATTGTCATCTGTCAAGAATTCTGTAATTATTATAATACATTTTATGTTCTTACAGACGCTTCAGTTTTGTTTTAAAATTATTTGTAGTTAATTCTCGCATTTCCTTCGGTATTTCATTATAAACTACTGGTCCCATACAAAATATGCTTTTATATAACAGCGCAGTATTAGCTTTTCTGACACAGACTCTACTTTTGTCTCGCTGTGTGCGATTGCTGACGACTGAGTGGCGTTAACAGATTAGGGTTCGTTTTGACGAAGACAGCCACTTCGTAAATGTAAAGACAGGGCAATGTAAGTATTTTAATTTTTTCAAAATACGGTTGACAGCTGTCTGTCGTTTTCAGACCAAACATTAAGGCGGTTTTAGAGTCACGCTGACCATGCGCTGACCGTCAGCGCTGAGAGACAAAATGTATGGCTGGTCAGCGCTGAACGGTCGGCGTTTTCCTAAAACGCTCCTTAGGACGTAGTACATATTGGCCTGTTAGCGCCGAGTGTCAGGGTGACTCTAAAACCGGCCTAAGTGTATCCGGAATAAAGTCAATAACGTGTAGAGCTTACGAAAGTTTTAGGTAGAAATCTAATTAGCTCACGAAACTTGAAATAGGACGTAGGCTCAGGGGGATGAAATTTCACTGTGGCAACCCAGAAAGAGTGTCGCCATGAAGGAAGTCTCAAATGCCTCTCCGAACCCGTTCCCTTTAGCCGGCCTCTAAAGGCTACTATCCCTAATTACAGGCAGTAAATTCGCGAGTGACGCAACTGAGCCGAAAGAATCGCGCTAGCAGAAAGAGAATTAATGCAAAACAAAAGGCGAACGTATCTCGCGGCTTGATCGGGGCGCGCGCCGGGGTCTACTGCCGATGGCTGCAGCTTGCTACTTTGCTAATTAGATTGGATTAAACTCAAACTCAAAGTTTATTTTCACTATAACATCATCATCATCATCAACCCATTATATCCCCACTGAGGGGCAAGGATATCTTCCCTGGGGAATGTATAGGCCTTGCTCCACCACCGGGGCCAAGTCCGCATTGGTGAAGGCTTGTAAGACTAGTGGCTGGTCTTACTGTCAGAAGTTTTTCAAGCCGCCTTAAGGCCTGACTTGGCTTAACGACTGCCATCTGTCGAAGGCCAGGGGGCCAACTGTTTGACGTGCCTTGCGAAGCACGGAACCGCCCGGAAAAATGCCACTAACGTTAGTCAAAGAACGGTCACCCCATCCATGTACTAAACGGGCCCTTCGTGATCGTTTAAGATCACTCAAGCGGCCGGGGCTACGAGCAATTCCACGAGTGATGCCACAGTAAAATATAAAGTAAATAAAAGATAAGGCATTGAATAATCACAAAGGTTATAAGTTTTCAATTTATAATGTGTTTTTAAAGTTTGCCATTGAACTGTTGCCATTCACATCTCGTGTTTTGGTGTATGAATAAAACAACTATAACTCCTTAAGTTTCAAAATTTTTTTTTCTTCCGAAAAAAATTACTTTTGTGTGTTTTGAGTTAGAATGATTTTTTTTTTTTATATTATTGTTATTAAGTAACGGATATTATATATTTAAAGATTTTTTAGCAACATAGCAATCCCTTATTCCGTAATAAAATCGTCAGTCCGTGGCAACTTTGGGAAACTAAAAGCTCTATCTATCAAAAATCTTGGTATTTCATCAAGATTAAAAAAAATAAAGATAATCTACAGATACAAACAGTTTTAGTAAGTACCAAGATGGTTAGTGAATTTGATTAGATAATAATTAAAATAAAATACAAAACTCGTTCGCTGCATTTTAGTTGGGCAACTACGTTCAAGCTATTCTTGGCTGTCAGTACATATTATTATTGTAAAATATTAGTAAAAAACTTACCGAGTATTTTGAACTTAGTATCTACATAATATTTTTTTGAGCTAGCTGGAACTAGAACAAAACTTTGACGTGGATTTTTACCACGGCGCGTGGGACACACTTGGTGCATGACTATAAGCAACTTAACACACCACTATGGTCAACGTGACCGCGCGGCCGTCGTCAGTAGGGGCCCAGGGCGGGCGCAAGGCGGGCGGCTTGGGCGGGCGGGCGGCACTAAATTACTCGATGGGCGTCACACCAGCGCCATGTATCAATCAGTGGCCTGCAGATTTATGGGACAGATCCACTTCGCAATCGTTAGCCTCTGCGTCGCGATGGAAATGTGTTTGCTGTTATCTTTTTTCTTTTCTCTCCACTCTTTTTTGCGGCCACGGGGTTAGTTTTGGGCAGTTTTTCGTTTCGATGCTAAAGTGTATTATACAGCATGAAACTAGTTGGTTTGAAAGGAATACGGTGCATATTGAATGCTTTCAAAGTAGACGTGCTTAAGAATGGCTGTCAAATATGATTTTTCTTAAAGGCACTATCCAAAAAAGCATCTCGACAGTAAATCGAATCTATTAGACCTATTAGTAACCAGACAAATCGGTGTGTACATTCTGGTGGACAGAGTGACGGTACTAATATTATTAGCGCATATTTTTATATTTTTTTTTCAAATCAATATTTCTTAACTCAATAAGTTACGTAATTTGGGTAATAATATAATATTAAGTAAAATATTTACCTGTCTCTTTTTCCTTCGGCTATAAGGCCATTGGTTTTGGACTTCATGTCAAGACGATAAGGTTCAATTTAGAGTGGGAAGTACCTATTACAGGCTTACAATAGCGGTAACAGATGCTTTTTAACAGAACGCCAGAGCCTGCCTTTTCAGGTGTGTAAACACACAGATACTTAGCTAAACTTGACTATGTACGCTAATCTTAACTATTATCTAAACTAATCCTTATAATGTGTATCTTTTCTTTCATTTTAACTTTAATTTTTAGTAGTCTCTTAGTGCAATAAATATATATATCTTGTCTTAATTTAAATAAGTCTTTTTTCTAAGGTTATATACCTATTTATCAAAATTTAAAAAATAAAAATAAATAAACTCACGCCCGTTATCCCCGAAGGGGTAGGCAGAGGCACCAGTCTCTAGAACTGGACCCACGTTTTGCCGAGTTTATTAGGTCCCAAACGTGACAAGTGGCAAGCCTGTCGCCGTTATCCGGGCACAATTTATCAGCGAATGGTGTTGCTGTACAAACAAATGTACGTAACTAAAAGTCATTGGTACATGCGTGGTTCGAACCCAGACCCTCATGATCGAGAAGCAAGGGTCAACCCCACTACGCCACCACAGCTTTTTATCAAAATTTATTTTTTCTAAATACATATGTGTATGAAGCTACCATGAACTTATGTAAATTCTTATTATGTAATTAATAGCACTTAAAAATGTTAAATAACAGCCACTGCGGTGCAGAAAAAAAAACAGCTACCTATGTTGTTAGTATACTTTAGTGTCACTTCAGCATTATTCCACTTGATTTTAACAATAGTCACAGTGGTAGTGTGGTATTGAAGCAAAAAGTCATCGCTGAAAAGGCCGTGTTCCGAACATGACTGGCCAGTGGTTGATCGCTGTCAGGCTTTGTTACCTCGTCTGATGCAGTGTGCCTCACACCAGCGGGGCTAGTAAGCGTTTACAGTACGTTTACTGTAAACGCTTACTGGCCCCGCTAACGGACGTAAACGGACAGTAAACGACGACTTCTGTGACAGCGTAAAGCGGGCATCTGTCTACCTTACGAGATGTACCCCGGGACAAAAAAAAAAAAAAACCCCAGGTCTTGGACGTTTACATGTCTGTGATGTTTAAAACAGTAAGCGAACTGAGGTTAATGGTTTTGTAAGTATACTATTGTAAGTGTCTCTTTTGATTGTACATTAAAAGCTTCTTTGTATCTATCACTTTAAAGAATAAATCGCACACTTGCAAGAACAACGTATTATTTTGGAACCCTTACGTTACGTGTGAGCATTTTTAACATTAACATTTAACATAAATTACATACAGACACATACATTGCTTCTGGCCCCACACTAGGATACCCTGTGTCGTGGGAACCAGAAACAGCGACGTCACAAACATGTAAACATCCAAGACCTGGGTTTCTTTTTTTTTTGTTGTTCCCAGCCGGGTTTCGAACCCGGGGCCTCTCGCATGGTAGTCAGATGCGCTAACCGCTGCACCACAGAGGTCGTAATTCAAAGCAATGACCGAAAGCAGAAAGTGATGCAGTGTGTCTTTTTCTCAGCGTTTTCGGAGTAAATAAAATCGCGTTAAAAAATATATACATATATCTATGAATACAAAATGGGCTTCTTTGAAATATCACGTTGTTCTTGCAAGGGTGCGAAATGTTAATGTATTAATAGTGAAAATAACCAATCATTACGTAAAATTAAGAAGAATTATTAACTTTATTCAGGATACACTTACTTGATTTTTCGTCGGAAGAGTCCGACCAGGTTTCGCTCTGATTCGCAGAGCTTAATCATGGTGAGTCGGGACGGAGCTCGCGACGTCGCGGTCGGTTGCATGTCTCTGACGAAATTTTTTGTTCAATATTACTGAACTAAAAATTTTAAGACTTTCGCCAGAATTGATATTAAACTAAAAATAATATTTTAAATTTTTCGCTTCTTGAACTAAATATTTGGTCTGAGATGAGCAACTGACGTCGTGTTCGACAGTTCTGCTAGCTTCACGCACACTACATCCACAATGCGAACGGAAAAATGCCTCGCCGACGGCCGCAGTGGGTAATTTCCGTTTCAATGTCCTAGCGCGTTTGTGCGTCGCTGATGAACTGTCAACACTGTTCGAGTGGGAAATCACGCGGACGCAGGCTAATACAGCTAAAGCATGACAAGAAGCAAAATCACTCATAGAAAACATTAATAAAAAATATGTATCGAGCCTGGGCAGAGGCCTTAGAGCGGCTTGAAAACTTCTGACAGTAAGACCAGCCACTGGTCTTACAAGCCTCCACCAATCCGGACTTGGCCTCCGTGGTAGAGTATGGCATACCTTCCTCAGGGAAGAGACCCGTGCCCCTCGGTGGGGACATAATAGGTTGATGATGATGATGATGATGTATCGAGCGAATGTGAGTGGACGGTCCTTCCTGGGGAGGAATGCTCGAGACAGATATAACAAACAGGAGATGGTTTAGCAAAAAACAACATAAAAAAGTACCCGAAACCAGCGTGCTTGCATGCAATGACTATGAATGGAAACGAAAGTGATCTGTCAAGGTCGTGGCAAGTGGGAGTCCCTTGTCTCTGCCTACCTCTCTGGGATTTGTATCCCAGAAGGTTAGGCATGCCTGTGCTGGTTATGTAGTATGTAAATAAAAAATAGATATATGGATAGATACATAGATGATACGTTAATGTCATTTGTGTTTTTTTTAGTAAAATATTAATAATAGAAGTAACGAGTAAAATTAATCTACTGCTAACAGCTGTTTCGTTTTGTTTTTTTGTATGTGTTTTGGCAAACTGATATTAAACAGAACAGGTAGATTAACAGATTATTAGCCTATGCGCACACCAGGCGACACGCGACAGCAACAGTTCGGCGAATAGACGCGACGACAGGCTACGGCCGTTAATTTTCATATAATATATTTTGTTCGAATCTCCGCACAATGTATGTGCATGTATGTAAATGTTATTTAAAGGTGAATGTTATGACGCGGCGACTAGACGCGGCGACAAGTCGCCCTGTTGGCGATGGCTCTTAGAGTTCGAGAAACTGGGGGTAAGACGCGCGCCTTATTGAAACTTGTAATTTTCCTCACCGCATCGCCTAAGCTAATCCGATCCGTCTGAGTGAGGTACAGGCGTACAGATAAGCGTCCGGGTGAGGTACTGTCGCGCAGATAAGCGTCTTTCATTACTGCCGTGTCGCACCGACAACAGATGGCGACACTGACAACAAATCTCCCGCCTTGAGTTATTTGTGGCCGCGACTGTACGCCTTTCCTTGCCGCGAAGGAGGTTGAGCGGGAACAATCGAATTACAAATTTCGGGGATGTCTAAAATGATGTTTAAAAAAAATAAAGAGTCGAAAACAGTAGTGTATTAACATGACATAAACTTACGAATAAACTGATTCTCGAAGGGGTATGTAAAGGCTAGGGAGTAACATTTGAGCTAATCTAGACTGAGTGGCTTTGTAACTATATAAAATGAAAAGCTGTACATGGAAAAGGCTGCACTGACAAAATCTCAACTATTCAAAATAAATCATGACATGAGCAGAAACTCAATAAGCTCCAGGTCTTGGATGTTTGCATGTTTGTGATGTCGCTGTTTCTGCTTCCTACGACACAGGGTATCCTAAATAGAGGGACAGAAGGAATGTATATGCCTGTATGTATTATTATGTTTATGCATATTATGTAACCGCCCACCAGTCTTTTGAGTTAGATGCGGAAGCAGATGGTTGCATGTGCCATAGAACTTTATTTTGGATTCACTAACTTAGTTTTTTATCGGTAGAGTTCGACCAGGTTTCGCTCTGATTCTAAAAGGTGAGTGATGAGTTCTCATCATCATCGCGATTATAATCGCATGGTGAGTAGAGACGGACCTCGCACGTCGCGAAAAAAGTGAGTGCTTATCCTGAGTTTTTTCATTCAGAGCGTTTGCAATTTGTATAGGAGTGACAAAGCGCGCCACCTAGTTGTCTCTTTGTCACTCGTATAAATATCGCAAACGCTCTCGCTATCGAAAGTGATATGAAAAAACTCAGTATAAGCACTCTGATCTGTCGACCGCTGACAGAAAGACGCCGCGCCGCGTGTGGGCCGCGCGGCACATTTTTTCGATATTTGCTGTGTACATATTATACCTGTAGTTTCTACATTTTATTTTCAATTCCTGTATATTTCGTTATAAGTAAGGCCCTTTCTTCATTAAGTCATTTAAGATGGAGTTGGAGCTGTTTCTTGAGAAGCATTGAAAGCCACCTTAGTTTTGTCGTTGTGGAATAAACAAAAACTTCTACATACAGGCACATACATTGGTTATGACCCCACACTAGGATACCCTGTGTGGGACGAGAAGCAATGTGTAATTGTTGGGAACCAGAAACAGCGACATCACAAACATGTAAACATCTTAGACCTGGGTATTTTTTTATCCTCAGCCGGGGTTCGAACCCGGGACCTCTCGCAAGGTAGGAAGTTGAGCTAACCACTACGCCACAGAAGTCATAAAAAATAGAGAAAAAACAGGAATCGGAATGCACTCGTATTTTGTCTTGGTGAGACCAGCAGTATTCAACAACATTTTCTTCACAGAAAGACAAACTCGATAAATTTTCATTTCTCGGCTCTTTCCACTACGTGACTTGCAGCAGAAAGTACATAAGGAACGCAATTATCAATCGAACATTTGGAAGCGCCAGAGAGCGCTGATTTAATTACTGGAAAGCCGCTTGAATCAGTTAGTTTTGAAATTGCTTGAGGTAATTTAATTAAGCCGATCCGCGGTGGGCACGCGTGGTGATTAAGCCCATACTCTCTCTCTCTCTCTCCCTCTCTCTCTCTCTCTCTCTCTTTCTGAGAGAAGCCCTGTGCCCTGTATTGGGACGTTTATAGGCTGTTTACAATTTTATTAACGTCCGGTTGAAATGGAGCTTGCGTTTTGTGTAAGGCGACTAGAAATAAGACCTAGAAATTTTGAAAATTGTGATAAAACTTTAAGAATTATTCATGGCCGCTTTCGGTATAGGCCTCCTCTAAATGCCTCCATTTTTCTTATCAGTGCCCTGCCAATCCCTTCCTACTGTTCTCTGTGTCGTACACGACTACAACCCTCCTAGTGCATTACATAACTCACCAAATATCATAAAACATCTTGTCATCATCAACCCATTATGTCCCCACCGAGGGGCATGAGTCTCTTTCTTGAGGAAGGTATAGGCTATACTCCACCACGGGGGCCAAATGCGAATTGGTGGAGGCTTGTAAGACTAGTGGCTCTTCGTAGTTTCAAGCCGCCCTAAAACACCACCTAAAATTATTTTATTAACTATATTAAGGAGAGTAACATAAAAATTACATAGTTCAAAATGCTTAAAAATTTGCTTGAAATAATAAAAGGCCATGTGCTCTTACTTATAGGTAACCACAACATGCCTAATAAAGTAACGTCCTAACTAATAAAAAATCATCATCATCATCAACCCATTATGTCCCCACCGAGGGGCAAGGGTCTCTTCCCTGAGGAAGGTATAGTCTCGTTCTTGAGGAAGGCCCTACACTGCGGGGGCCAAGTGCGGATTGGTGGAGGCTTGTAAGACTAGTGGCTGATGGTCTTACTGTCAGAAGTTTTCAAGCCGCCCTAAGGCGGCTGAAAATCTGACTTGGCTGTTAAGTCGTTAGACTACCATCTATCGACGGCAGCCGGCACCAACTGCTTGACATGCCTTGCGAAGCACGGAACCGCTCGGAAAAATACCACTAGCGTCAGACATAGAAAGTGACCCATCCATGGACTGAACGCGCCGTATGTTACTTAACCTTAGTGATCGTTTAATATCACTCAGGCAGCCAGGGCTACGAGCGATTCGTAAATAAAATAAAAAACTGTAGATAATAATTTCTGTATTTAATTAATGTAATTTATTAATTTAGGTAATAGGTGCCTAAAGCTCTACTCGTACTAATAGAAGACTTGAATGTGTTAAGGCTAGAAAAAATCATTCTTTTGTAAACAAAGAGTTCTCTATCTACAGAAAAAGACGCCAGGGTGGTCGATCCTTTAATAATTTCAGTAACTATTAAGCTCATTCAGAGTTTTGAAGTACTGATTACCTCAACAAATTCCTTAGCTACTGAAATAAAGACTCTTACTTCCTTAAAATCTACTACAAATAACCGCGACATAGGCAAACTATGTGCGTGGGACCCACATAGTTTGCCTTTTTGCAAATATTTGTCTAGACGCGATAAATCGTAACAACATGCCAAAACAAATCAATTTCAACCGCCGATCAAAGCGGGTTTATTTAATTACCTAACCTGAATCAGTGATGGACAGCATATTGCTTTAAATATCGTAAAACAACCGTTACAGAGTACAGGCATGAAATGTTTACTGCCTACTATTTTAGAGGAACTGGCAGAGTGTTTTCTTTAATGTTTTAGGCGTTCTAGACTGGATAGATTTACTAAACAAACTTTTAATCGCTAATTTATTGATTAGTAATATGGTAGTAATGGTGTGGTGGTTCTAACATTGATGTATGGTAGCAAGACTTGAGTATGGCAGAATAATCATGAAAGAAAGTGTGTTTAAAATGAGGTCCTTGAAAAATATGTCTGGTGTTAATTTCAATGACGTACTCGTAATTGTGTAAAATCTGATGGGTGATTTTTACAACTGCATAATTTCTTTGGCGCGCTTTTTTTTTCATACTAACTCAACAAAAAGTAACATGGCAGATGCCACCAAAACCAACAAATACGTTACAATACAATCTTCAAGGGCCAATAAACCTACAAAATACTACTTTTTATTGAGTTAATATAAAAATAAATGCGCCAATGATGCAATTTGAGCAATTTTCTGAGAATTACCCTGTTAATAAAGGTCTTTTAAAAATACTAAATTCGGAGTTTTTTGGCCATTTTGCCTCCAAAATGATCTAGATTTTGAAATGGACACCTAGTTTAACTTATACCTAACACTCATTTGTATAAACAATAAAAACATTTACACACAGGCACATACATTGCTTCTGGCCCCACACTAGGATACCCTGTGTCGTGGGAACCAAAAACAGCGGCGTCACAAACATGTAAACATCCAAGACCTGGAGTTTTTTTTTCTCTCCATCCGGGGATCGAACCCGGGACCTCTCTCATGGTAAGCAGATGCGCTAACCACTACGCCACAGAGGTCGTCGATCTGGTCGTAGTCTCTGTGCAATTTGGAACAAGAAATTATTAGATTTATTCGCATACACTTATAATAAATAATAATAATAAACTCACGCCCGTTATCCCCGAAGGGGTAGGCAGAGGCACCAGTCTCTAGAACTGGACCCACGTTTTGCCGAGTTTATTAGGTCCCAAACGTGACAAGTGGCAAGCCTGTCGCCGTTATCCGTTTATCGCATACACTTATTTGAGTTTTTGTCGGAACAGTCAGACCAAGTTTCGCTCTGATTCGCAGAGCTTAATCATGGTGAACAGAGCCGGAGCTAGCGTCATCTGTTAGTCGTCTCTAAGAAAAAAAAACTTATTTTATTTGTTTTACCGGTAGAAATACAAGAATTGACTTTTTTAAGACGCGTATAAAACAGATGATCTGACGTTTTTATCAAAAACTGTTCCTAAATAAACGCACGGCTGTCCCAGTTTGCCATGCAAAACTGGCTCTTAGTCCAATCACATAAATTAGCACTGAGGGCCGCATCTTGTCCGCTCAGCTCTTTCCGGCTCGTGTACACGGGGTGCCTTGTCCACCTAAACACGGTCAACTCTTGCAATTAAGATTCACCCTAAAAAAACATGTCACGGTGTCTAAAAAGTCTAAGCCTAGGCGAACACTAGCGACACGCGACAGGTGACAGCTCGGCAACTAGACGCGACGACAGGCTACGGCCGTCAATTTTCATATATTTTGTTCGAAGCTCCACACACTTGGCGTCAGAGTCGCGGAGTCACGATGACAAGACGCCAGAAGCAAATGACAACGTCGCGTCTGACGCGGCGACTTGACGCGGCGACAAGTCGCCCTGTTTGCGATGGCTCTTATTCGAATCTAAGTTTTGTTCTTTGACCGCCTCTGTGGTGCAGTGGTTAGCGCATCTGGGTTAGCAATCCGGGCTGGGAGCAAAAAAAAAAATCCCCAGCTCTTGGATGATGGCATGTTTGTGATGTCGCTGTTTCTGGTTCTCACGACACAGGGTAACCTAGTGTGGAGCCAGAGGCAATGTATGTGACATTGCAAGTGTTGATTGCACTTATGGGTCTTGAGTTTCTCAGGTAGATATATATTCATACCAACTTTCCTTATTTTCCTATTCCTTATGGTTGTACCACACCGCGGTATGTGACGTTCGTAGGATACTTCTTGGCACTGACTGAAAATCAGCGCTAAAGACTTGTCCATCAGCAAAATGCTGAGTCAGCTGCCATTTATAACAGCAGTGACACGCCGTGACCTTTATGCTCCTTCTGTATTCTTCTGACTTTTCGTTTTGTACGATTTTTTGTTTTATTTTTGGATCTATTTTGTTATTGTGGCTTGTATACTGTTCTTCTTTAACTTATTAGTTTGAGAATAGACGCCCAGAGTGGAGTAGTTTCTGGTTTCTGATTTCTCCTGTTTCGGAAGAAATCACTCGGTTGGCGTTGAACGTAGGGGCAGGAAAGTCCGGCCTGAAAGTGCGCGCTCGGCGAAAGTCGCCGGTCACCTTAATTTAGTGACCATCGCCTTTGGAGTAATTAAATCCCCCGCACTTACGAAACCTGGTAGTTCCTGCCTCCTTTCAAGCTTAAAATAGTGCTTATTTTACAAAAAAATAATATTTTAGACATTGTGTGGTTTATTTGTAGGTACTTATTTTGGAACTAATTTTATTATGCGTAAACGCTTGACATACTCACTTGGACATTTTCGTTTTATTATTACTACTAGCTTTTGCCCGCGATTCCGTCCGCGTGGACTTTAGTTCAAAGTTTTGAAACCCCGTTCACTCCCTTAAGGGTTAAATTTAGAAAAAACGGCGAAACACGTGTTCCATCAATTGTGTTGAAGAGCATTTATGTTAAGTTTCATGAAAATTAGACAACATTCTTATTACCTCCCATACAAATTTTGGCAACCCTTTTCGCCCCCTTAGGGGTTGAATTTCAAAAAATCCGTTCTTATTCCTTGCCTACATTATATATAGATCCTCTGTGCAAAATTTCATCTTCCTAGGTCAAACGGCTTGGGCTAGGCGTTGATGAGTGAGTCAGTCAGTCAGTCAGGACTTTTAATTTTATAAATATAGATTATTAATTATTAATTTGAATTGACATTTTATTTTGTACCACAAGTTAGTACGCCCAAAGGCAAAACATAGAGCGACTTTATTGTTTTCATAACATCTTGTACAATTTACCTATGTTTACAAACAAATAAATTGATTGATTGATTGAAGTGCATCGAAATAGGCTATTTTATTGTACCTCTAATTACGTTTAAACTTTAATCAATTGCGTTATGATATTAAAAGAACAATTAAAAACCATTATTGGTGCGCCAATCATCATTATCGTCAGGCTATATTAGTCCACTGCTGGACATAGCCCTCCCCTAATGAGCGCCATAGCGCCCTGTCTTCAGCTTGCCGCATCGAGCATCTGCCAGCAGTTTTTCGCAGATCGTCGTCCCACCTGGGCCTCAATTCTTTTAGTGCATTATAGTTCGATGACAGCTACACGGTTGGGTCGAGTGACGTGTTTTTTCATACCATTGACGCCTAGACTGCTTGATTTGAGTGCGCGCGTGGACTTGAAGCGGCAATGAAACTAAATCGCCATGTTCACGCAGTTGCCATTGTACTACAATGCATTAACAGAATCTAGACCCTGGTTGGAGGGCGTCCGTCCTACACTATGTTTGCCGCGTCGCGGTCTCCACTCAAAAACAAGTTTATGCGCCGCCAATTAAAGTGCGCCAATCGGCCAACCAAAAAGTCCATAAGTTAAAACTTTCAGTAGCGTTATGAGTTATGTATGACTTTGAAAAGAACAATTATGTTAATGTCGACGAATGCTCGACGACGTCTGTGGCGTAGTGGTTAGCGCATCTGCTCACCATGCGAGAGGTCCCGGGTTGGAAAAAAACACTCCAGGTCTTGGATGTTCACATATTTGTGACGTCGCTGTTTCTGGTTCCCACGACACAGGGTATCCTAGTGTGGGGCGGTGTGTAAATGTTTATGTTTATGTTTACTTTACGACAGATATAGCAGTTCATTACTCAGTTTTGATAACACTTTACATTGAAAAACACATTACAATTTTCAAACTAACATCGGATTAGATTATTCCAATATTTTATTCAACTTTCCGAGTGAATATCCAAACGTCGGGCATCCGTAATAAACAGCCGTTCAATAAAAATATCGCACGGCCATTGCCCGACTGTCGGAGCACTGTCAAAATAATAAAATAAACTTTTTAATTCAATACACCGATCAGAAAAAAACGTGTGTCAGTTTGTCACTCACGTATTTAACTATGACGGCCCAACTTTTTCCACGCCCCATACGGCCGCCGATTTTATTTTTACATATATGAAAAATCAGCCAAGGCCCCCAGAGCCCCTAAAGTATTGTCCTACTATTATTCTCGAAACTGAAATAGAAATACAAAATGTTTATTTGTCTTCAAACAAGGCATTAACAATAAATCGCTTATCAGAACTAATATGGCAACATTATCTTTACAAATATTTTTTGACGAGTACGAAGACAAAAAGGTCTGTGCCTCGGCTTGTCTAAACATTTTCTATTTCTATTTCTATTCTATTCTCCAAACAAAACTTGAACATTATGTATTTAATGTACATAAGCTCACGCCTGTACCCCAGAGGGGTAGGCCACAGTAGGCTACTAGGAACTGCCACTTGCCACGATCCTGACAGATGCTTTCGCGGGTTTAGGGTACGAAACGTGAACCAAAAACATTTTTGAATTGCACACCAGAAACTGGTTAGTAGAAAGTTGGGGTGGCTCGGCCACACATTCCGTAGATCAGACCAACATTAATAGAAGCAGAGCTTCTTGTCGGAACCTCCAGGAAGGACGTCCAAAAATACCGGCCATTGACCATTGATCCAAAACCAAAAACCATTGATCGGAGCAAGATCAATGACGTCAGAGTCTAAGACACTAGGGTTGTGATGCGTAGACCTCGAAGTCGCCGCTCAAGACCGCAGGAAGACGAGAGTTTTTAAAAAGGATCTAGGACCCTGATGACAACAGGATGTAAGAAAGTAAGTAAGTACAACGACATAAGAGTATTTTGGCCAGCCAACTGTTGCAGGCTGATTGCCTTGTTCTGACTATATTTATTCAATAAATAAATTAATTTCTGGGCTGAAACAATTGCCAGGGTGTCATTCTATATTTATTTCAGACAGGGATTGGCACCAAACAAAGAAGATGAAGATTTCCTTGTTTGTGATATCAATGGCGTACGGTATCGTAGTTTTAGATCAGGTGTGTTGTGTGGGAGATATTATTATTACTACAATTTTCGCAAAATGCAGTGTGATACGTACTTCAGGAGGAAGTCACAGACAAACGGGTCCAACCCCCGTTTGCTGAAAAACCTCTTAACATATCAATATAGCAATTAAAATGACGGACGTCATCGAGTATAAAATTTATTGACGATATTTTAATGCTTTTCCTTGACTTAAGTGAGCGGGAAGTTAATAACGTTTCGAGATGGGCAGGTCGAGATTTCATTTGGATATTTTTTCGTACAGTAATTTTATGCTTTCAGAGGTGAGGGATTTAATTTGTTTGAAAATTTTAAATGTTTTTCAATTTTGTGAAGTTATAGTAGCACCGCTCGCCAACGGTGATGAAAAACATTGTGAGGAAAACTGAGTGTCTAAGATGTTTACATACTTTATTCCCTGTGTACGGTAGACTATGCTCTCTCTTACTCTATCTCTCTCTCTTAAAGACAAATCACATCAACGCGAAAAATTTATTTTTATAAAATAATGTGCTGACTAACCGCTGGTTTCTCAAAGGCTTACATACTGTTAATCTATTGTGAACAGCTGTTAGTTGTGAAAAGTGCATTCAAAAAACAACTGACAACTGTTAACAGTAGATTAACAGTCTGTTAGCGTTCGATGAACCGGGGGTACGAGTTCTATCGTCAACTTTTTCCAGATTTTTGTTGCTGGTCAAGTAATCATTTTTATTCGCATTCAATTAGACCTAAGCAGGTCTATCTATCTATCTATCTAATCAGCCCGTAAATAGAGCCCACTGTTGCGCATAGGCCTCTTCTCTTTCACGCCAACCCATCCAGTCCAGTGCTAGTCTCGTCCAATGTCTCCCAGCCGCTTTCGCAATGTCGTCGGCCCATCGGGCTGGTGGTCTGCCCACCGACCGTCGACCCGTTCTTGGCCACCACTCAGTGGCTACCTTAGTCCACCGGCCGTCTTCCCGCCTAACCAAATGTCCTGGCCATATACATTTCAGCTTTGTAGTTCGTGTGCGTACATCTTCGACCTTAGTTTTTCGTTGAATATCGACGTTACGCACACGATCCTTGAGTGTGATGCCTAACATGGCCCGCTCCATAGCCCTTTGCGCAACTTGGATTTTTCCATATTGGCTTTCTTGAGGGTCCATGTCTCGGCACCGTAGGTAAGAATGGGTCAGCAGGTCATTTACGAAATTTTTACTCTCTCTAATTCACACCAATGCGGTCGCGGTCCGTCCGTCCGACCGTCTGTCCAGTCGCGGTCACGGTCACGGTGGCGGTCAATGCAAAATACGACCATATCTGCATATCTTTTAGTTTACTTTATTTCATTCCATCAAATTAAAAAAAAATGTACTTGTAAGAACTTATAATATATTTGGAGTAACAACCAAGTAATACATTTTTGCACAATCAACAGCAGACAATTCTGTCGATATTTTTACAGAACAAAGAATTAATCTTTTACGTAATTTGACTGAATTAATAGAAATTAAATTGTTTCATATTTACCTACGCTTAAATTCGCTTTTGGAGCTTATACATATTATCTAATGGAATAGCGTAATTGATATTTAAAAAATAGTTATTGGGTGGTCGGTCAGTTCCATTTTCAATTACAATGAACGAATAAAAGAGGATAATTTTGTAGTGTTTATAAACTTGAAACAAAAAAAACGTAACCTGCAAACATAGCCCAACAAATCAAGATTAGAATATGTAACACAGAGACCTTAATGTCGGACAACAAAAGAATAATGTTGAAACAAAAGACCCACGCGCACAATACACGGGGTACAGTGGGCCACAGGAGAACGTGTTTAAGTTATATTTTTTTTATTTTTTTAGATAAATAGAGAACACTTTAATGTAGGTATATAAAAAGGAGATTACACAATGTATTTCTTAATCTAAAAGTACAGACGGCGGCCTTATCACTAAAAGTGATATCTTCCAGACAACCTTTGGATAGACTGGAGATAAACATTGGAGAAGGAAGTAGATGTACAAAAAAAGTAATATGACAATTTCTGAGATATATTCATTGTACATGCCTAATTAACCAAGTTATATACATAAACTATCAATAGATACACACAAATAATATACACAAATAAATAATAATTAAAAAAAATATATATAATTGATATAAATACATAAAATTATGTATCATACACACAGGACACAAATAAAAACGACAGTAAAAGTTTCAAACGGCGGCGTTTCAAAACGCCTTGTGTGTACCCGCTCTAATAGTGTTACAGTACACCAGCGAGATAGTGACCCTTTACCATTGTCTTAAGAATGGGCTGACTGCTTATGCTTGCATTGTAAAGGAGCTGCTGTAGAAAGTGGTGCGGTGGGATGGGATTTTTAGAAGAAGATTTTGGGAGGAGCGAAGAGTAAGGATATGAGAAGGGTGAAGGAATTCGAAGCGATCTTTTAGATAGGAAGGAGTTGTTGGATTAAACAGTATGCAATAGAGAAGAGAAAGTATGTGCGTATTCCGACGGAAGCGGATTGGGAGCCACTTGAGCTGTGAACGAAAATCGGAAACGTGATCATAATTTTGCACAGACCAAATATATTTTTTTAATATATTTTTTTAATTGTGCCATAAAGTTCAACGACAACACCAGGGTGAGTAAACTGGAAGGTAATTGAAATTGTTTATTTTTCATAACACATTTTTACAAATAGAATACTTTACTTTCGTTTGCGTGCGTGAATGAGAGTTTTCCATTTGCACCCTATACCATAAATTTGAATAAATGTAATGAAGTGTGTTTGTACAGACGTAAAACGTTTGGACGTTTAGACCCGACTGAAAATCAGCGTTGCAACGGATTTCTCTGTTGCAACATTATGATGAGTCGGGCCCATTTTCGTGGCTCAGTACTTAAAACCGATGTATTTTATTATGTTTTCGTGTTGTATCCGCTTTTTTATGCTTTCTGTTTCAATTTTTTTATAACTATATATACCGGGCTATTGTCCGACTGTACAGAGAATAATAATTACCTACCCTGCGAATACACCCGCGGCAACTCGAGATAAACCTCGTGTATAACCTTTGAGGAGTTTTCAAAGATTCCCGCAGTGAGGTAGGAAGCGTGGAAACGTGAAGTATCATCGGTGTGCTAGATATACGATTTCGGGTGTGTCTATGCATTGAATGGTTAGATTTTTTCACGTTTTGAGTAACGACTGAGAGTTAGTACCCGAAGCGGCAGCAGCGACTAATGAATGTCAATGAAGCGAAAGTGTCTGTGAAAATGTCTGGATCGTGTTAAGTGCCTGCTTCTGGTCACTAAATACCCCTCGTGAGTTTATGCTATGCTATGAATTTGATAGCCGATTTTTAGGCGATAGCCGCTTAATAGGCTTAAAAAATGTCATGGTTCTACAGAACTATAATATGTAACAAGTCAAGTTACTCGATAATCGAAAATAAGTTTTTCCATCGCCTTTTATACGTTCTATAATAAGAACGTAGACACATAAAAATAGTCACAAAAGTCGAGTAGTCCAGTCAGGAGCCGGAAAACTAAAAATATAAGAAATCGTTAGTATTTTCACACCTCTATGAACTAAAATAAATATAACGAATTAATAAATAACTAGCTGTTGCCCGCGACTTCGTGTGCGTGGACTTCAGTTGAGATCAGTGTTTGCAAATAAGTTACGGATACTTTCGAATCCGATACTTGTAAACTCTGAATAGAACTAATAAACACAACTTCATTGAAATAATGTAGGAATAAGAAACACTATTATACCTACTAAATTTGCACCCCTCTTTTACCTCCTCTTTTAGATTTAATTCACAAAAAAGGATACCTACGAGCAATAATCATTATTATGAAATCATAAACGAAAAACAACATTTTTTTCAAATAACTCAGAGAACATACATACTTTTCAACATGCATCCCCCTTTTACCTTCTAAAGGGATGTTTTTCGAAAAACTATTTTACACCTGTTTCATGACTTTCAATGAAGAACCTTCATACTGAATTTCATTTCAATAACTCCAAAAACGGCAAAATTTCATAATAACTTTGCACCCTCTTTTGACCCCCTTAGGGGGGTGAATTTTCAAAAATCCTTTCTTAGTGCCCTCTTGCGTTAAAAAAGGAACTCCTGTGCATAATTTCAAGTTTCTAACCCTTATGAGTTTAGGCCTTGCGTTGATATGTCAGTCAGCTTCTCTTATAATTTTTTCTCTTTTATAATTTAGAGAAGATAGATAAATATCTCTAATATTTTATAAAATTGTCATGTCACAGTGTTAGCGCGCATATTTTTCCGAAAAGGTTTGTGTATTTTTGGTAGATTTGAGAATGGGTGATTATTAAGATTTTATAGCCCTAGGTCCTCAACAATTTTTTTTTATTTATCCCTAGAAATAATTTATTTTACGAAACAACGTTTGCCGGGTCTGCCAGTAACAATATATAAATATCATACATCATATACAATGGTGCCGGCTGCCGTCGATAGATGGCAGTCGTTAAGCCAAGTCAGAGGCCTTAGAGGGCGGCTTGAAAACTTCTGACAGTAAGACCAGCTTCTTTTGTCTTAAAAGCATCCTCCAATCCGGACTAGGCCCCCGTGGTGGAGTAGTTCTATACCTTCCTCAGGGAGGGGACCCTTGCCCATCGGTGGGGACATAATGGATTGATGACGATGATTTAAAGTTCGCTTTATTTTTATCCCAAACTATTATTATAATAAAATGTGCGTATTCCAAGCTCAATGTATTTTTTATATTCAATTAGTCAGATAAATATGGACGGCGCGAGCGGCATAGCGTCTTGCGTCGGACGTTTCCTTTGATATGTTTGAACTTCTCTCTTTTATAATGTTATTAAATAGAATAATTGGATATAATTGTTTCGTGGGATTTGTCCCGTGTACTTACCTAAGTCTGGCGCAGATGTTTTTCGGGAGAATCGCTAGAAATTTAGTTCATTTGAGGTTAGATAAGAACGAATCGCTTTACCCTAGAGGGGGCTTAAATATCACGATTTTAAAACTGTCCCCGAAATTGAAATTCGGTGTGAATTTCTACGTGAATCCTTACAGACAAAGAGAAGGAAATAAATAGAGAGAGGCAGAAATACAAACAAGACTGTGTTTTAAACCTTTGACTTTTGCTTTTAGCAATAAGGCCGCTATTTAGGCTAATACGCTAATGGGCTATTTGACAGAGTGAAAAAAAAATAGTATTATTTGTTCGCGACATAGATAGATTGTTTAATTTTGCTTTTATTGGGGCAATATTGATTTACATTATAAATTTCTAATGTTTTCAATATTGTTTCGGAGAGTTCGTGCTTTGCCGCCCCCGCACGCGGTTTGTTTGTCTTATATTAATATAGTTAAAATTTAGTTATATCAGTTTTTATTGCGACGCCATATTGCCCAAGATAGCGTTTTGGCGGCTTATTTCAAAATTAAACTTTCGTTTGCCTATAATAAAGAAATATACGAAAGAATTTAAAATGACCACTTTCTGAGGACTCCATGAACACCATAAAAAAATATGAGATGATTTACAGAAATCGGTCAAACAGCCTTTTGTATTTTCCTCTTGTACATTTACATTTACATTATAGGCACAGACATTGCTTCTGTCCCTACACTAGGATACCCTGTCTCGTGGGAGCCAGAAACAGCGACATCACAAACCTTTAACCTTTGTAAATATTTTGTGTTTTTTGTTTTTCCGGTGTACAAAAAAAATCATATCTTATCATATCGTAACTTTACTTCTGAATTTCCTTCCTCCAAGTACAATACCTACACTCGACACGCCCACCGTACACGCAATTAAGCCGCGCCACGCAAAATTAGCATCTAAAAACCTCAGCCACCTCCAAAAGGCAGAAATTGTTGTACTGACATCTCATTAGCGGAGCAAGGGAGAAGCGGGGCGATCGGGGACCTCGAGGCAATATGAGCACCGACTCACATATCTAAATTTTTGCCCGATCAAAGAGAGTCTGCCTCTGACGCGCTTTGAGTCGCTAATCAAATTAACAATGGTTCCTTTTGAGCGAAAAATGTGTCTATCAGAGTATACGCGCCTTGGGCGGTGCACAGATCAATTGGCCACAGAAGAACTCCGCTTTCATGGACGGCTTATAAGTATTGAAGTAGTTGACTAATTAAACTAGTCTAAAGTCTGTTTTTTAGTTCAATGCAAAAAAATAAAACAGTCACGTTGACATCTCAATACAATCCAATGTCTGAATGTTGCTAGTACGCAAACACCAATTGCTCCATTTTACTTCGAAGTAAAAATTATTTGTGCTACCTAGGTGTTTTTTTTTTACTTTGCTCTTATGAGGAATTAAACTTTAATGTCTTTGATGTGATAAGGATTTTGGTCACACAAGTCTTCTATTCACGGTAAAAAAAAATTACCGAGTAAACCTGTATATTTTATAACGGTAACACCGCGTCATTTTTTTGCATTGAATTAAAAAACGGACTGTAGTTTAAACTAACCGCATGGTGCTTGTGGGGTTTTGGCGGAATGTAGCAAAGTAATTTTCACATTTTAATGATATTACGACCAGCCACAAGATGGACAGACGATCTCATCCAAGTGGCAGGGAGAAGCTGCATGCAATCCGCTTCCAACCGGTCTTTTTGGAAATCCATGGAGGAGGCCTATGTCCAGTAGTGGACTTCTTGTCTTATCTATCATCTTATGGACTTCCCCGAAGTAACGCCTGATTTCATACAATAGCTTAAACTAGTTTAGTTGTTGACTAAATTTTGGTTGCTGGCTTAGACACTTTGTATGACGAAGCTCTTAGTCAATATTTCTTTTTAATATACATAAGTATAAACATTTACATACAGGCATTGCTGCTGGCCTCACACAAGGATACCCTGTCTTGTGGGAATCAGAAACAGCTACGTCACAAATATGTCAACATTCAAGACCTAGGGTTTTTTTTTGTCCCAAGCCGGGGTTCAAACTCAGAACCTCTCGCATGGTAGGCAGATGTGTTAACCGCTGCGCCCCAGATGTCGTTAGTAGAGTAAAAAATCTCTTATACTCTTTTAATGTTGTCAAGGGTATCGATAAGTACTTTTGATTCCTAGGTTCATGTTCCGATTTTCAGGTCCCAATTCAATACCAATTATCAGGTGTTGCAATATTGTTTCTCCAAGCAATTTTTCACAGCTTTGATTTTATAAAGAGAAATCTATTTCGGGTACTCTAGTACCTAACTACTGAACTGTAGTATTGTCTTATCAAATTTTCAGGAAAGAGCCTGACAGAACGTTACTTAAGAGTGTTTACTTAGTGAAATTCTCAATCCGGAAACCGGAAATTGTTCAATAATTTCCACATAAACAATTACCAATTCAGAAACCGGCCTATAGGGGCCAGTTTTCGAAATGAGAATTCTCCTAAGTAACTCCGTAACTGTAAAGTGCTGTCTCGTCAAAGTTTTCAGAAAAAAGCGTGACAGAACTTAAATATTTACTAAGTGAAATATTCAATTCCGAAACTGGCTCTATGGGCCAGTTTCGGAATTAACTAAGTATTTACTTACCTTACCTAAGCAACACAATGCAAAGGCCGATGTCCACTTCACATAAATATAGTCCCCAAGAATAGAAATAAGGAACGAACCTTCTGGCAGTACTAAGTAATGAACGTGCTTTCCCCTGTTGCTAGTATGGGGTGGTTTTCTTTTGACGGTCGCCGTGTCAAACTTTTGCCTCTGTTTTGCGCTGGGAGCGCTTGATATGCGTTTGATCACGATACACGACTTTTTATCTGCTAATTGGCCGTTGGAGTTTGACTACACATTCACTTAGACCTTTGTTTTGTTATTGTTTTGAAAGTGAAATTGAACTATGTTTATTGCCAAAACACAACTTATACAAAAATTGTCAACATTGATTCATCATCATACCATTATGTCCCTACCGAGGGGCACGGGTCTCTTCCCTGAGGAAGGTATAGGCCATACTCTACAACGGTATTTTGTAACAAAATAATTGTAGCTAACAAAGCATAATTAAACAGAAACTAAGTAATTACAAATCACTTCCGCTTCGTCGTCATTCATTAGTTGGGTTTCGGGTTTTTATCTTGCTCTCTGCTAATATATCCCCTATTTGGTTGTATGTACACCTGGGACGTCATTTTCCGGGTCGTGGTAACTGGCATTCCCTGGGCCTAGAGTCTGCTAATCCATTGTAGTAGAATTGTATGCCAATGAGCGTTTTTCCTTACGTCAAATTTAGTTCTAAAAGAATCCCTAGGTGGCGCTGCCGTACCGTAATAATAAACGTCGAAGCAAAAAATAATACTATGGTTCTGTGGAATTTGTGATGGTTGAATAAAGAAAAACAAAAATGCTGTTGTCGTTTGGTGATAAGTGCGATTTTGGATATTTTGGAGTCTTTGCTGTGGATTGTGGGTTTGAATTTTTATTTTTATTACGAAAAACCTCGGCCGAATAACCCTGGTTCCTTCTCTTGTTTAGTAATCTGTGGACTAACTTTGACATTGATTGCTACGAATCACAATTTTGTACGTAGAAACGAATAACGCCATCTAGATTATCTCAAGGAACTAAGAAAAAAAAAGAAAGGAAAAACGCTCATTGCATGATCGCGTCGATTACATTTCATTACGCGTTCAGTCCACACGTATAAATATTCTAGGCATCAATGGAATTAAAAAACATACAAAACCTGTCCATGGGCTTGTCGAGGACCTGGTCTCTGCCTACCTTAAGTGTATGTTCAATTTCCTCTCCTCCAATAATAATAAAAATCTTAGATCTTCTAATAATTTTCTTTTGTCCATCCCCCTCCATCGTACGAGTTTCGCGGGAAACTCTTTTGCTGTAACTGCCGTGCGGCTCTGGAATGAGCTACCGGAGAAAATCAGGAAAGCCCCTTCACGTCCCTCCTTTAAGCATCTCGTCCGACAGTACTACCTTGGTGTCATAGACAGCAGACTGTCCATCCAAAACAATTAATTATATATAATTATTATTTTCTACTTTTTTTTGTGTATTCTTTTGTCTTTGTTATTTTTATTTCTTATTTGCAATGAGTGATCATTCAATATTAACTTATCTCGTCTTTTATAAAATATTTTATTATAAATATCTATGTAATATGTATTAGTATGTACTTATTTTATATTAAGTATTAGTGTGTATTGTATTATATTATTGTTATGTATGCGCTCGCACCTTACTTTCAAGTAACTATCTATTCTATCTTTCTTTTTTGCACGCCCACCTCAATTTTTGCCTCTCCTGGACCTCCTGTGGGTTGACTGGTAGAAAATGCCATTAGCATTAAGTCCACCTTTTGTACACTATTGTTTGTGCAATAAAGAATTAATAATAATAATACCCTACTGGAATATAGGCGCGAGATTATGTATATATTCAATCACATACATAATGTGTGTGTTTAAAAAATCTAATACCTGAAGTTTGACTCGCGCTACGGCTCCTCTTTCACGGTTCAGGCAGTCCATTTATGAAACGAACTACCCGTGAAAGTGAGAAAAGCAAAGTCTTTGAATTGTTTCAAGGCTTTGGTGAAATCCCACTAACTTATTTCTTGACCTGTAAATCTGTTGCATATATCGAGTTTATTCTGGCAGAGCCGAATAAGTACAAACTTTCTAACGCAGTTTTGACACTCAATGCAGTTTTGCATTAGAACTAATTTTTTTTTTTCAAATTTTGTACTTATTCTCGATATATGTACATATTTTTATGTCTAAATATATATGTATTTATAACGTCATAATATTACATAATTATAAGTACCTAGGTATTTATATTTCTCTCTTTTCCTTCAGCAACTTTCCATCGTCGGTTGCCTGGAAGAAATTGCTTCAAGTAATAAGGCCGCCAATTGTACTGTAGTTTTTTAATGTTTTGTATGTGTTTTCCTGGTACAATAAAGAATATTATTATCTTATCTTATCTTATATTCTTTAAATCTCTTGCTACTTATTAATATATTTTTTAATTTTCTTTTTATGTTCTGTACTTATATACTATTATCCTAAATACCCATACCTACCGACTATATTCTTCCTGCAATTCTCTCCAAACAAAGGTTGTCCGTAAGAGATCGCTTTAAGCGGTAAGACGGCCAATTGTACCATTACTTAGACACAAATAAACAACAATAATTCTGTATCCTGATTGAGCAATAGAGTATTATCTATCTATCTATCTAGGCAAGAGGACTCCCAGCGAAAGGTTCCCCTAGCAACGCATAGGGCACCTAAATCAGGCCAACCAATAAGCCCCCACGATACCGACTGTAAGATACGAGGCGATCACATCTCTGTAAACATCGAGGTGCCTACGCGTTCCCGAAATTCACATACAAAGTTATGGAATTACTCATAAAATGTATCCGTGACTGAAATATCTAACCTGCTACGTTTTCTAGCCGTCATTTCACCCTAACAACAACTTGAACCGCACGGAAATATCTCTTCTAATACCATCGAAATACAGCATATAATTCAATGGTGAGGCAAGGAGAGTTAAGACGTTGTATTCAAGGGAGGTTTTTAAACGACACCAGTTGACATTCGATAGAGGGCGTCATGTGACGTCATTAAATCAGCAACGGCCACATGATTTTAAGCTACGGCGGAGGAGATTCGCTTTTGGCCAATTTTGGGACAGGGTGAGCTTTGTAGGCTCTTTGTTTGCGGTGCTTGTTATTGAGGTAATTTTATGCGCCGTATAACTGAGGTAGATAAATAGATACATGGTTCATTGATGCTAACAATTATTAAGTCAAAGTAAAAACATGACAAGCATGCTTAAGATAGAAAAAAAATTAGGGCAAACAAAATGATGCAGACTCAGCGTGTGCTGCGCACAATGCTTGGAGGCATTACGTCAGCGATGTTTTTCAATTTACTCAATTTCAATTAACGGGCGTGAGTTTATTATATATAAATATAATAAACTCACGCCCGTTATCCCCGAAGGGGTAGGCAGAGGCACCAGTCTCTAGAACTGGACCCACGTTTTGCCGAGTTTATTAGGTCCCAAACGTGACAAGTGTCCAAACGTCGCATTTTACTTGAAGTTTAATACTATTTATACAGGCACAAAAACCTCTAAGCACAGGCAAACATACACACACACACACACACATATTTTATTACGATTACACACAAACACAGACGTACGCACGTATGCAGACACACAAATCTCAAATCGGCATTTTTATCTTAAAATATATTTCTTTCAGGCATATTATTATTTAAAATATAAAGTTACAAACATTAAATACATCATTGCACAGAACTTACACACTACACAAAAATTACATTTACGAATACATTTTATCGGCATTCATAAGGCTAGGCAGGATTGTCTGCTCAGGTAAGCAGACATTGTGCCTGCCTAGTTTTTGAACTAAAACTTTCGTAAGCTCTAGACACTATTAACTTTATTCCGGATACACTTACTTGATTAGAGTCCGACCAGGTTTCGCTCTGATTCGCAGAGGTTAATCATGGCGAGTAAAGACGGAGCTCGTGTGGTCGGTTGCTCGTCTCTGATCAGAGCGAAACCTGGTCGGACTCTTCTGACGAAAAATCTAAATAAGTAAGTATATGCAAAAGAATATAATACCTAGTTTTTATTGAGCCAGAACATACTTTGAGGCTTGTTATCCATCATCAGCTACGTACTTAAAGCCATTGAAAATTCCAACACAAAGCTTTCACTTCAGAAACAATGTAGCATAATTTATAGCCAAAAATATCCAGGCGATACAATGCGACGCAATTATGATATATATGTTTTTGAGAAATGATAGGTACAAAGTCTGACAAATAGCTTGAATAAAAGTCGCAAGGACATTTTTTCCTTACTCTGTATGTCCCACTGCCTCTTCTCCGAATGATCGGTTTGGGCTTAATCATCACGCGTGCTCACCGCCAATTGACAATTTAACTCACATTGTATTGTATTTCCTAAAGGAATAAGCATAGGGTGCTCATTGACTTGACCCACGAGAGGCACTGCTATAAACTGCCATTGTAGGTTTTTGTACCTTTAATGGGAATGGCATCCTCATTTCAAATTAACAACCACAGGGGAATGGGGATTTTGGTCTTTAATCATAAATCTACATCTTTACGGCATAATTTGAGTTTACTTTCATTTTGATGATCTTTGGAGGCAACAAGCCATTGATGAATTGTACCGCCGAGCCAACCCGAGGTCGAGGTACCCTTCGAGGTTTTGACTGATCTTTCGAAACGTACCATCGAGGTAGGGACATCGAGGTATCAAGCATCGAGCTATCGTCATTCGAAGTTGAGTACGAGACCCCTTGCCGGTACGAGTGAGTTACCTGTTTCTTTATAACCACACCCTAAGTATAGTATAATCAAATGTCCGTGCGGCGATAAATAAATGTATTTCTTGTTCTTCTAAAACGCTGAAGTATCGTAGTAGTAGTGATTATCTTAGAAACTCAGGTTACCTCACAAAACTTCATAAATGTCCGCTTGTTTCAACTTTACTTTGGTTAAATCACCGAATTATTTACAAAAAAAACATTCTCCGACATGTCTATCGCAAACTCATTCTAGCAGCGCGGGTTTTTTCTCAAGGTATATGCCGGTTGTTGTACGACGAGACCAGTGGCGATACAATTCATCTGCAATCGGACAATAGAGCTAGAAAGCTTATGGGAAGATGGGCGGCTACTGTAGGCCGGCAAGAACACTCCAATTGCATTGTGAATAGTGAAGAATGTAGGACAATCCAGCATTGATAAATAATGACATCGTGTGAAAATGCAAATCAGTACGAGCTATGACTAAAATAATTCACATTGGCAGGGTATAAGCGAGGAATTTGTCGTAAATACAGTAACCTCCGATAAACCTAACACAGATCCAGATATAGAGCTTGAATTGGTTTTCTCCAAAACGTCTGGACTTTCTATTCCATATTGAATAAAACAAAAAGTCATTTTATCATTTATATAGATAGATAGAGATAGAGAACACTTTATTGTACATAAGAAAGGAGATTACAAAGGTATTTCTTAATCTAAGTGTACAGACGGCGGCCTTATCACTAAAAGTGATCTCTTCCAGACGACCTTTGGATGGACTGGAGCTAGACATTGGAGAAGGATATTATTAAGGATATATTTTTTGTATAACGAAATATTCGTTATTTGAATGCCAATTATTAGAATGTTTGTTCATTACGTCGTTAGTTCGAATTAAGACATATTTATACACTAATAATTTATTCCAATGAATACCATAACCATTTATTATTATTAATTGATTAATTTTATATTCTCAAGTACTATTTATTTTTATGTACCTTTTCGATTTATTGATGCCACCTACATTTCTCCGAGCTCTGCACGCCGCCGTCTTACCAGGTGCTGACATAATAACAGCGCTGAGGTGGTCACCCACCCCAGCACATGCTGAGTCAGAACCTTTTTACATTTGCCACACCCACAATTTTCTGTTGTTTTTGTTGCACGTTACCTTTTTTATGTGAATTATTATTCTTCCGTCTGTGTATTGTTTTACTGTATTAGTTTAATGTTCTCTTTGTTTGCTTTTGTACACTGTGCCTATCTTTCCTGTACATGTGTGTGTAAATGTGAATATTTTTTTTTATCTACCTATCTTTTAGCGAGGCTAATGACTAGCCCACCCATGATTCATCCCATAATCGCGAAACATGCTTCTGGCAAAGAAATTGTATCCGAAATAAAGTTAATAACAGTATTAAATTTAAATATTTTATTCATAGTACTGACAAAATGTTTACTTTATGAAAGGCAAAGTTGTTAGTTTCACAAAAATAGATACATGGATGAGAAACTAACAAAGAAACTCTACATTTATTCTTTTCAAAATAGTTTTAGCCTAAGTAATTCCTCAAGTCTCCTTCAAGTTGAAGGTATCGTTATGGGAGTTATACTGTCCGGTCCGGTATAAGGTCAGGAAGTCGAAAAAGTAGCTAACTAAATTTTCACATATTATTTCGACTTAGTGGGGTTTTTTATCTACGGGTGCGATATGTACCACAGTCTGGCAAGTGTAGAGATTTGTATTTATGGACAAAATAAAAAACTAAATTCGCCATGATCTTGACAATCCTAAGCATTGGTCAGTCTGTCGAAAGAAGCAATAAATAAAACCGCAGTTTAGTTCTCACACGCGTGGCGCAAGCACCATAAGCCCTGCGTATGTAGTACAGTACGTGTCCGTTTAACTAAACTACGTATTTTAACTATTACGCAGAGCTTCGTCCGCCGACACAAATGTGTTTTTAACGGACGAATTAATGTGGCGATTCGTCCAATGTGTCCCACTGACCCCGGCCTATTTGGGACACTGTTATGCGCTGTGACGTGAGAAATTTCACGCTGTCACGAGGTAAGAAATTGGAGTAAGCACAGAAGGTCAAATTGCACTAACAAAACCCCAGGTCTTGTTTGTTTACTATGTTTGTGAGGTCGCTGTTACTGGTTCCCACGACACAGGGTATTCTGGTGTGGGGCTAGAAGCAATGTATGTGCCTGTATGTTTGAGTTTATTTAGAGAAAAAGCATTCTACATTTACTACAGATAATAAGATTTAGAATTCAGAAAGGAATGTTGCGTTGGTTCCTGAAGATGTGAAGAGGATGAAGGGAGAAAGACTGACGAAGCAAATATATCGAGCGATCATGTGAGTGGAAGGGCCGGTAAGGGATGTTTCAGGGGACATACTTCAACCAAATAGGGGATAATTAGCAAAGAGCAAGATAATTAGAATGTAGTATTAATGTAGTTTTTAAGCTGTCATTTGTGTGCTTGCTCAAAGTGTTTTCTTCCTAAGCTGTTTCTAATAGTGGAGACTTAGAATTGGCCTTCTGGTCTAGTCTTACAAGCCTCCACCAATCCGGACTTGGCCACCGTGGTGGAATATGGCCTATACCTTCCTCAGGGAAGAGACCCGTGCCCCTCGGTGGGGACATAATGGGTTGATGATGATGATGACCTTGAATAATGATATATATGAAATTAATTAAAATAACTATTAAAATGAGCCGATCGACCCACCAAAGACTCTACAGGTTAACTAATAACAGACGCAACCCAAATTCAACAATGTAGGTTCTCAGTATGAGTTATGTAGGTAGTTTGATTATTTTAAACATATCGGAGCGCCATTTTTCAAGTGAACGTTCTGCGCAATTAATCGCAATCAAAACTTTTAATAGTCTAATTATGCAAAGATTTTTGAGTTATGACAGTGTAAATATCACACTAATATTATAAACGTGAAAGTTTGTGTGTGTGTTTATATGTTTGTCAGTCTTTAGCGCTGAAACGGCTGCACGGATTTTAATAAAATTTGGTATGGAGTTAGCCGATACCCTGGATTAAAACATAGGCTACGTTTTACCGCGGGGAAATATCTTATTCCTGCGGGAAAATCGATGAACCGCGGGTAACACCGCGGGGCACAGCTAGTTTAATTATAAATTAATTAATTAAGTATGAGCAGATGATTCGATAGCATTATAGAGTTAAATAATCTGCGCAAAAAATAAGTAAGAGTAATTGCATAAGAAATTAGCAGACGTCACTTATTGCTATTTTGCAAAAAATGCAGGTCTTTTGTTGTGAAAAAGTGACGCAACTCGCTCGTTAACCTAATTATTGAACAGGATGTTAATTTTTGTCGGTATGCCGTCCTTTCGTCACAAGTTATTGAAAACTTATGCATGTAATTTTAATTACTTTTACGGCTACACGCATAAATATTCAATAATTTCACTAATTGCTTGCAATTGCTGATATTCGAAGTATTTTACGGTTCTGTTCCTGCTCACGGTTACTCCTTCAGGGTCCATTCGGTTAGGCTGTATGACATTATGTGCTAGTCCCATGATGCACGATAGGCACATTGGTCTTTAATTTTAATTATTGAATTATCGTTTACCCAACATAATCTTGTATCAAATAGTAGATTTTTGATACTTCTAAATTTGACAGAAGGACTGACAAAGTTTTACTCTTAGGTTTTCCCTTATAATAGTACCTTCTTATGGATATCTTATAGGGCATGATCCAAATACTATTCGGTTGTGATTAATGATAATGGTAATAATGATAAGATAACTGGTAATGATGATCAAAATAAGATTTTGATCATCATCACCTGAACACAATGGACATTTCTTTCTTTTCCAGCATTAAATGCTACTCCTTCAATGCTCTCCTCCTCTTGCATAATTCGAGGTCAAGTTCTACTATGCATTAAACTATATTCAGTCTATTTACCAATTTCTTTTAGTGTAGTGTGTTTGCTATGTATTTATGTTTTAATTTATTTTAGTTTGTTAATGTATTCTATTATCACTTTTCTTCTGGTTCGGTTGAAGCTCCGTGAGTCACCAACGGCCCTTGCTGAAGATCAGTGCTGTGGGTAAAACCCCAGCGTATACTGAGCTTGAGGCAATTTTATCACTGCATACCTGCATAGACATACCCTGTGACTTATTATTGGTTTGAATTTTTTTTAATTGTTTTTTTTTTTGCCATAATTATGTATATTGTGGTAATAAATGAAACTCTATCTTTTTCTTATTCTCCTTAAAAATTGTTCAGAAACTCCCCGTCAAAGGAGGTCGATTACGCACCTTTACGAATGCTTTACAAGTAATTAATTAAAAAATAACGACTGAGCCATTATTGTTATCAGTTAAACGTAATGCTGTAAAGGTCAAAGTTGAGTGCAGAAAATAAGACAAACCAGTTGAGGTCTTGCGTCCACTTACTCGTATATACCTATAGAGTGGTGTTTACCACCCCGCGCCATACGATTCGCGTGCGCTGATCCATGTAATGTTGTAACCATAATTTTGTAATGTGAGTAATATTGATAATACAAAGCATACGTCTTAGCTATGTGAGTCTATGTATGATTTTGGTAAGGTAAAGATTAGTAGGGCTCTTTAGCGTGTCCATATTGCGATTTTCGGTATTTTATTATAAATTTTATTAAAATTATTAAGAAAAGAAAATACAAGTAGTATAAACATTTACATTTGTATTAATTTTTAAATGTATTTTCGTTTGTTACCCTTTCCGTTTTGTATTTTAGTGTGTAATAAAGTATAGATATAACGTGTGAATAAGTTTAATTGAGTCAAATAATGTGTTATTGTAAGAAGTGGCGCCCTGTTAACCCTTACTGCGTCTTAACTCTTTAAGACTGTTGTTACGTTAGGCATAGGTTTCCTCTACCACAGCTTCTAAAACTTTTGATTATTAGAAATATATATATACTTTGAATAAAACGTAATATTAGTAAGATTTTACTGAAATGTGTGATCATCATCAACTGATTCTGTCCCCACCGAGTGTCTCTTCCCTGAGGAAGGTATAGGCCATACTCCATCACGGGGGCCAAGTCCGGATTGGTGGAGGCTTGTAAGACTAGTGGCTGGTCTTACTGTCAAAAGTTTTCAAGCCGCCGTAAGGCTTCTGACTTGGCTTAACGACTGCCATCTATCGACGACAGCCGGCACCAACTGGCAGCACGGAACCGAAATTTATGATCACAAATACCAATTTATATTTTGATATCTTTATTTTTACACAAATTATATACAAATCAAAGTTAATCGCAAATTTTCTTAAAATTGCCCTATTTAAAATGTCCGTAAGCTCATAGTCTATGTACTAAGGCCTCCCCGCATTAATAAAAAAAATACAACTACATTTTTTCTTCAAATTATAGATATATTTTCAAATGACTGCTGCTGTTAACCTGTAGAAGTTTTGGTGGGGCGATGAGCTCACCATATTCTTTTAAGGTCATAACGCAGTTATACCCTAAAGATATAAATAAAACCGATGACTCACGTAACAGTGATATAGATTTTAGTCGGTGGTGCAAGTCGGCCTAAGTGTCACATAACGTTATAATACCACTTAACAGCTCTCTAGAGTTCCTCCGCAGTTAAGATGTCCGGTGAAAGTAAGAGTTATTATTGTATTAAACTTCAACAAATTGGTGAACGTTTACTTTTTAATAATGAACTTAATGCATCGTTTAAAGTAAGGCTTTTTGTTTTGTTCGCTGCTTCCTTCCACTACCGTACCATAATTACAATGACAGTTTGCAATTACAGCAATTAGTAAAGGAAAGGTTTCTGATCAAATACAAATATTTTACCTTGGGTTTAATTTAAGTATCCTTATTTATATTTGTATTTTTATGTTTATTGGAAAATTAACAGAAGCATAATTACTTATGAAATTATATTGGTATGTACTCGTAATTGTTAATCATCTACCACGGAAGAATCACACGAGCAGACTAACACAAAAATAACAGATAGATAGGATATTCTAAAAAAAATATACTGAAATACCTGAACACCTGAGACAGCATGTCTCCAGAGCACAAAAAAGTCTACCTGACCTTTTTACATAGTTTAAGGGTGCCAGGAAGTAATAAAATATGTTTTGTATCGAAGTTCAGTTATGTAGGTACTGCCACTAGAACCTACTCAAATAACATTATTTTAAAATTGTATGCACATACCTATTAAATTTACTATTATTTCATATTTTTTTGAATAGTCAAAGAGTCGTAGAAGTTTTTAAAATTATTTGCAGATTAAGTTCCATACGTTAATTTATTTTTAAGAGCTTCAATGTGAAAAATATTTAGAGAAAATTATTTAATTCTAACCGTTGCCGAGCAGTTTTTTAAAGCTGTTAGTAGTAGGCGCAGCTTTTGCTGATAAGTTTTTATCAATTGACATGCCTTTTAACTAAATTCGACTACATTAAAAAAAAACACTTTATGAGCTCTATTCTGAGAGAAAAACAATCAAGAATACAAAAAAATTTTTTTTTTAATCTTTGACAGTCAATATCTCCATAACTTTCGGACCCTATATAAAATCCATCAGAAATGACCTAAATAATAACCTCCTTTAAAATTGTGTACGACTTTCCCTGTAGCCCTGTATAAATAGAGCAAAAATATCTGCAGTTCAAAGCTCGCGTCACAGCACCTCGTCGACTAGTCATGTAAAATGATCTGACAGAAGTTTATTCGATCATTTTGCTCCATATCTGCTGGTTGCGTGGTCCGATGTTATCACTTTATTTAAGTAGAGCTGGAGGAGATTAGAGGCGGCAAAACGAATATGCAGTGCAGTGTGATTTTAATATTGTTAGCGAATTACCAATTAACTGTCTCGTCGGTCTAACCGCTGAGGCGTGAGCTATCAAAACAGAGGTCGTGGGTTCGATTCCTACTGAACCCCGCCGCTTTTTTGTTCAAGTGGCCTCAAACTGCATGTATTTCCATGTTTATGGTGTCCTTGCCTCGTTACCATAACACAGGGTCAAATTATTATAAAAAACATAAACATTTACATACAGGCACGTACATTGCTTCTAGCCTCACACTAGGATACCCTTTGTCTTGGTACAGTATGTATACTGTATGTAAACAGTATGTATTATAAATAATATAACAGTAACATATTTATAAATGTTGGGTTTTCCTACCTTTGATTCGAAATATTGAATGTAAATTTAAAAGTGGTAGAAAGCACCCAAAGTTGGAAATTATTTTCTTTTACGTTAACTGTAAACATACGCTTAGGCGGCTTGAAAACTTCTAACAGTTAGACCAGCCACTAGTCTTACAAGCCTCCACAAATCCGGACTTGGCCCCCGTGGTGGAGTATGGCCTATACCTTCCTCAGGGAAGAGACCCGTGCCCCTCGGTGGGGATGGGAGATAATGGGTTGATGATGACATAATTTGGTACGCGTACCTAACAAGAGACCACATAGTAAGACTGCTGTACTAACTCCCTCTAACATTCTCCATACTCTACATTCTACAGCCAACAGTATGTTGTAACTACAATTGTATTGAGTAATCCGATAAAGAATCAGCTTTATTGACGCCTCACAACCCGTGCATGAATTTACATACATAAGCATCATATTTACGATCCTCTGCATGGTACAGACCTTCTCTCAGAGAGAGAGAGAGAGAGAGAGAGAGAAAGAGAGAGAGAGAGAATATGGGCTTAATTACTACGCTTAACCCTCTGCGACTGACGTGGTAGTCCCACAGACACCGCAAAACATTAAATTCGGTTTATTTCCGTCATTTTTTTGTTATGAGCCGCGCCGCTTTCAGTACCTTCCTAAAATGAGCTTGTGGGTCTCTCGGTGTGCGGAAAGCGGTCGGAGCGAGCGCACGTGCCCGTTGGAGGAGGAAGGTGTCCACGAGACTACCACATCAGTATTGACGTAAATGTCTACCAGACTACCACCTCAGTAAAACCGTTATATTTCCATAGTGTCTCCTAAACTACCACATCAGAAAATAAGTTTATTTCATCTTACTGTAAGCATTTTTGAGGTTACATCGCGATTTTTCGTTGGTCTGCCCCTGTTAAAGCCAAACTGACGACGTCAGAAGTAATAAATGCGCCAAATTTGACGTAACGACGATCTTGACAGACTCACAGAAACCATAGCTTCACTGCGTGTTTTGTAACAGTCAGTTTATCTATATATAAGATAAACTAAATATTCTTGCTGTGATTGTTAAATTGTTTGAATTGCTCGAAGCCCAGGCAGCCTGAGTGATCTTAAACGATCACTAAGGTTAAGCAACATACGGCGCGTTCAGTCCAAGGATGGGTCACCGTCTATGACTAACGCTAGTGGCATTTTTCCGAGCAGTTCCGTGCTTCGCAAGGCACGTTAAGCAGTTGGTGCCGGCTGCCGTCTATAGATGGTAGTCGTTAAGCCAAGTCAGAGGCCGTAGGGCGGCTTGAAAACTTCTGACAGTAAGACGAGCCACTAGTCTTACACGCCTCCAGCAATCCGGACTAGGCCCCTGTGGTGGAGTATGGCCTATACCTTCCTCAGGGAAGAGACACGTGCCTCTCGGTAGGGACATAATGGGTTGATCATGATGAACACAACAACTTGACCTGGTCCCAAACTAGGATACCCTGTACTATAGAAACCAGGCAAGGACATCACAAACGTGGAAAAAACACCCACCAAAAGGCATCAGCCTTTTGTGCAAATGTACGGCGGCTCCCTGTGGGAATTGAACACACGATCATGAAGGTTAAGCAACATAGAGCGCGTTCAGTGCATGTATGGGTGACCGTTCTATGACTAACGTTAGTGGCATATTTTTGAGTGGTTCCGTGCTTCGCAGGGCACGTTAAGCAGTTGGTGCCGGCTGCCGTCGGTAGATGGCAGTCGTTAAGCCAAGTCAGAGGCCTTAGGGCGGCTTGAAAACTTCTGACAGTAAGACGAGCCACTAGTCTTACAGGCCTCCAGCAATCCGGACTAGGTCCCCGTGGTGGGAACAAAATAATAGTGGGTTGATGATGATTGATTCCTGAGATAAGCAGGCTTCGACTTCTTTTTGTGAGTGTTTCGGGGGTCAACTTGTTTTAAATAGGACTGATGTAAGTAGAAGCACAAGTAAATTATTATTAGATGCAGTTACTTAACTGCAAAAATAATAAAGTTGTAACGCTAAAGTGCAGTATTTAGTAACTTCAATTGCCAATCCATTACAAAGAGAAGTAAAACAGATTGCGCAAGTCATACCAAAACAACAGTCTGAACTCAGATAAAGCTCAGAACTATAAAAGACGAGTTATATTACTATATTGTTCTTTTAAAGCACTTATGCAATCCTTGACCGGGTTACGGAAGCGTCGCGGCAATTGCGACCTTATTGGTCACGGCTCAAGAACACTTTCGCCCTAATATGCCGCGATAGAAATGGTGGCAATGCGTAGCGGCCCTTTTCAATGTGCAACATCAATAAAATTGTAGAATAATTGCATGTTACGTCAATATGTTATAGAACAAAAGGTTAGTGAAGAGTCTATATAAAAAAAAACAGCCAAGTGCGAGTCGGACTCACGCCAGAAGGGTTTCGTACCGTTATAAAATAGGAAAAAAATCACGTTTGTTGTATGGGAGCCCTCCGTAACTTATTATTTTATTTGAATTATTTCTTTTTGAAGTAAGTAATATAACTTGATATTCTATGAATATTTCAAGCGTCTACCTGTTGCTGTTATAAATATCGAGCAAAAAGAAATGACGTTTGATGTGTGGAAGCCCTCTGTAAAGATTTGTTTATTTTAGTTTCATTATTTGTTTTTAAAGTGAATATAATAAAATAAATTAATAAACTCACGCCCGTTATCCCCGAGGGGGTAGGCAGAGGCACCAATTACTAAAACTGGGCCCACGTTTTGCCGAGTTTATTAGGTCCCAAAAGATTTAGGTTATATGAAGTGATAAATGAATATTTGAAATGAACATGGAAAGTTACGTAACATAAGGGCTGATCGACAGTTCTCAATCTTCCCATCGTGTCTAAGGCCACTATGAAGCAGATTCGCCAGATATTTAAAACTATAAACCCTTTCCAAAGCCACTTCATTTGAAAGCTCATCATCTGTGTAACAAAGAAGGCTTTGTCTGTCTTATTAAATTAGGCTATCACTTCCTCAGCTAGTTCACGTCTCGTAACAACTTCAAATAAATCAATCAACCGACGTCGAAATAAAAGAACCAGCGCAATCGCAATCTAATGCAGATCACGATTCTGTACCTCCGAAGCTAAGCCACTTCCGGTATCATACTGCTTCGTGATTTTGCTTCTATAAAATTACAAATGAGTAACTATTGCGTACTCGTAACTTTGGCATATTCTACCTACCATGCGAGAGGTCCCGAGTTCGTATCCCGGTTAGAAACAAAAAAAAACCCAGATCTTGGATCTTTACGTATTTGTGATGTCGCTGTTTCTGGTTCCCACGACACAAGGTATCCCAGTGTGGGGCTAGAAGAAATGTATGTAACTGTATATAATGGTTTATGTTTATATTATGTTTGTTGAGTATTATGTAATCCCACTTTTTTACGATTTCTTTCTTGAGATTTAACCATTATCATCAACCCATTATGGTCCTACCGAGGTGCACGGATCTCTTCCTTGTGGAAGGTATAGGCCGTACGCCACCACGGGGGCCAAGTCCCGATTGGTGGAGGCTTGTGTGACTAGTGGCTGGTCTTACTGTCAGAAGTTTTCAAGCCACGCTAATGCCTCTGACTTGGCTTAACGTCTGCCATCTATCGACGGCAGCCGGCACCAACTGCTTAACGTGCCTTGCGAAGCACAAAATCGCTCGGAAAAAGCCACTAGCGTTGGTCAAAGAACGGTCACACAACCATACCCTGAACGCGCCCTATGTTGCTTAACATTCGTGATCGTTTAAGATCACTGAGGCAGCCGGGGCTACGAGCGATTTAACTATCACCGGACATTAACATTAACATAACATTTACATACAGGCACATACGTTGCTTCTGGCCCCACACTAGGATACCCTGTGTCGTGGTAACCAGAAACAGTGACGTCACAAACATGTAAACATCCAAGACCTGGAGTTTTTTTCTTCTCCCCAGCCGGGGATCGAACCCGGGACCTCTCGCATGGTAAGCAGATGCGCTAACCACTACGCCACAGAGGAAAACATTAAATCGAAGATGTGAGTCCTGCCTCTATGTGATGTTTAGTCGGCCTAGCCCGCAGGAGAGATAAGTCAACGCGTGCAACAAGCCGCTGGTTTTTTCACCGTTTTCCTTTACCGTTAGCTTATATTGCTACTGCAAATTAACAGAAAATAAACAAAGTCATGATCGAATCTGGGCTTTGGTGTGCATTGTTCTACCCACTGGGATAATTAGAAAGATTTTTTTTCTTTGAGCGTCATAATTGGGCCATTGTAGGTAGATGGGCTAAGATCAGTCTAGTCTAATCGGTTTACCGAATTTTAAAGAGATTGGTTGGCTTGAAAAATTAACTCCACAGTAAAATACCAATGCCCCGCGCAACACTTGATTTCGGCCTCAAACTTTAAAACAAAACTACTTTTTAAGAAACCAATGAAAAAAGACATCACAACGACCTTCAGAGCAATCGAGTGTGGTCAAAATTTATCTCTGCTCGTCAAAAGTGGAGTACGTAAACTGAGGTAGGCACTTCATGGAGCTACAGGTGCATCCTTTACTCGTAGTGTTTTAAAGAAATTAGGGATCACCAGATGCCAGTTGGGCAGTGCCGATGCTACGTATTATAAAGTGGTCTTATTAAGGTACCAGTTTCGTGGGGTCTACTGAGGAATGGATGGCCAATAGCGTAATATAATAGCGTAGCTTACAACTTTTGATCTAGCAGACTTGCACCGATATCTGAATAACCCTTTGAGATACGTGAGTGAGTTTATGTATGTATGCGTTTACCTGCATCCATTATGCTTGCTCATAGTTAGGGTGAGCCAATACTAAATTAGTATTAATCTATATAAAATTTTACTTATGATATTAATATTAATAGACACTCATTGAAATTGCTACAATTTTAAGTATAACCACTTGCTAATACTATTAATTATAGCACGTAGAACATATTTTAATACTAGGAATTAGGCCCGCTGTTTCAATTCAGTCAATCAAATCAAAGTCAAATTATTTATTTCAACGTAAATAATTTACATTCTTCGGGCCATATTTAGGAACCCCGGCTGGGGACAAAACAATAATCTCCAGGTCTTGGATGTTTACATGTTTGTGATGTCGTTGTTTCTTGATTCCACTACACAGCGTATCCTAGAGTGATGCCAGAAGCAATTTTTGTGCCTGTTTGTAAATGTTCATGATTAATTACAAGTGATTGGAATGAGGAGCAAATTTTAAAAAACAAACCCATAGTCACAGAGTAGCAGCCCCTACAGCCAGTTGGTACATTACCAAATGGCAGTAAAGTATTGCATTTCGAAGAATGTGGCCGACGTAACGCAACAGGTGATGGTAACTTCATATCTTTTATTCTGTTTGCAAGTTGCTCACATCGATATGGCATTAAGAAAGACCGCTCAAGTTTCATTGAAGATAACTGACTTCTTGGTAAACTCTTAACATCAGTCAGCTATCGAAATTAATTTAGTTATAATTATGGATAATATTAATCGTTAATAGTCCTTTTACTCTTTCTAAGAAAAACAGAACAGACAGAATAGCTTGTAGCCCCGGCTGCCTGAGTGATATTAAACGATCACGAAGGTTACGCAACATTGGGCGCATTCAGTCCATGAATGGGAGACAGTCTATGACTAACGCTAGTGGCATTTTTCCGAGCGGTTCCGTGCTTCGCAAGGCACGTTAAGCAGTCGACGGCTGCCGTCGATAGATGGCAGTGGTTAAACCAAGTCAGAGGCCTTAATAGGGCGGCTTGAAAACTTCTGACAGTAAGACCAGCCACTAGTCTTACAAGGCTCCACCAATCCGGACTTGGCCCCCGTGGTATAGCCTGTATTTTCCTCAGAGAAGAGACCCGTGCCCCTCGGTGGGGACATAATGGGTTGATGATGAAGAGAAACGGTGCAGATTAGAACTCTTTGGAACGGTTTCTGAATTGACGATTTCACTAAGTAAATACTTAAGTAACGTTCTGTCACGCTCTTCTCTGACAAATTTCACGAAACAGCACTACAGTTAAATGGTTACTTAGCGAAATTCTCAATTCAGAAACGGCCCCTTAATTCTATACACGAGAAAAAAATTGATAGTGTATATGTAGGTGACTTTATTTCGGATGAGTTGAGAATGTCGCTAAGTAGGCACTTAACTCTGTATGATCCATTTGTCTATACTTGACATTTTTCTCAGACTTTAAACGATAATAAATCAAAAACCTTTAGCAGTAGAGAGCTCAAAAAAGTTTGCAAATTTAGTGCTGGCTAGTACTAAATTTGCAAACTTTATCGAGTTTTCAGACACTAAAGGTTTTTAATTTATTGTCGTTTAAAGTCTGAGAAAAATGTCAAGTATAGACAAATGGATCATAGTTCTGTCTCGTCAAATTTCTCAGAAAAGAGCGTGACAGAACGTTACTTAAGAATTTATTTAGTGAAATTTTCAATTAAACAAACGGCGCTTTCGGCTAGATCAGTTTTGATAATTCTTTCTTTGTTGTGTTTGTTACTGTTGAGAGAAGGTTCTTATGAAAGAAAACTTGCGCTGGAAAGTCGATTTTTTTTAAATCATCATCATCATCATTCAGCCACAAGAAGTCCACAGCTGGACATATGCCTCCTTCATGGCTTTCCAAAAAGAATGGTTGGAAGCGGTGGTTTTTTAATTTTTAAATTAATATTAAATTATTAAACATTTGAAATAATATTTTGTATATTAATAACACCAATTCGAAATCAATAATTATAATTAAGATAGGATAACGTTTGTCGGGTCCCTAGTAATTTTTTTTTTAATTAGACAGTTCTGTGTCCCAAAGTTTGGCCAAATCCTAAAAATATCAAAAATATCATCATCATCAACCCATTATGCACTCACCGAGTGGCACGGGTCTCTTCCCTGAGGAAGGTATAGGCCATAGTCCACCACGGGGGCCAAGTCCGGATTGGTGGAGTCTTGTAAGACTCCACCAATCCGGATCCGAGTGGCTGGTCTTACTGTCAGAAGTTTTCAAGCCGCCCTGAGGCCTCTGACTTGGCTTAGCGACTGCCATCTATCGACGGCAGCCGGCACAAACTGCTTAACGCGCCTTGCGAAGCACGGAACCGCTCGGAAAAATGCCACTAGCGTTAGTCATAGACGTTGACCCATCCATGGACTGAACGCGCCGTATGTTGTTTAACCTTAGTAATCGTTTCAGATCACTCAGGCAGCCCAGACTACGAGCAAAAAAATTTATATTACATCAATATGATAAGTTACGTCTGGACAAACTTATTACCTCATACGTGGGTGATGTGACCTAGCAGCTAAGACAATGCAAGTTCATCGGTGCATCTTTTTGCAAACAAAAGCACTTTCACTACTCTCTAGACATCTCTGGTAAAGAATAGTTAAAAGAAAAGCGATTTTGAACCTAATTAAGGAGACAGATGATTTCGTGACGTTTCCTTATATGCTAACATGCAAGCGAATCTCACGGTCGAAATTTCTGCACTGACCCTAGACACCTACCTTTCTCACATATCCCATAATAGATAGATAAAGAGGAGGAACTTTTCAAAAGGTGACTATTTTTGACCAAAATGGGTTTTATATTTTTTTCTGACTGAATTCTTCCTTTGAATTCTATACGTAGCTGAAACATAAACTTGCCAAAACGTGTTGATTCCAAAGAAAAAAAAGCATGAAACCCGATGGTTTCATCAACATGTGTTTGTTCCATTCCGAAATTACATTTTGGCCAACAAGATATCTCATTTTCTGAAAAAAATGGAAAAGTGAAATATTCAACATTAGAAAAATACCTTAATACTCTACAGCTCAAACCGAACACAGAAATATTTTAAAAAAAGTAGATTTGACGACCATTTATGAAATCGTCATAACCATAATAATCTGCACACAACACAATCACTTGATGGTCCCAAACTAGGATACCCTGTGTCAAACTAACCAGACAATGACATTACAAACATGTAAAAACACTCACACTGAAACCTTTGTGCATAAATACGGCGGCTCGTAGTGGAAATTGAATCCACTAGCTCTTTCTCGGTAGTTAAACGCCTTGGTGGCTATTCCAACGAAGCAGCAAAAAAGTACTAAGTACATAGTTAACCTTTGATATGTGTTTCTAAGTGGTGAATCTCGTCCATGATCTTTGAGATCGTAGAAAGGACATGCCAAGATTAAAAAGTGAATCAATTATGTAACATTTGTGGGTTCGGTAAGTGAGAGGATGCGCTCGCGCCGAACGGATTATTCCAAATTTGAATGGGCGAACGTTTCCGTGGTTACAAGCGTTAAGACATACCGATGCCAGTGGTTGCTATGGTTGCAAAAATAACGATTTAGATAAGGATAAAGATATATATTTCTCAAACATGAGCTTATAAGATGGTATGTATGTAATCGATATTTAATTTTGTCCTGCATGCTTTGCCATTGTAGACGTACAAATTATGGTTTTTTTTTACTTTTGTATGTACACATTGCATTGAATTTAAAAATCCTTCCTTACACAAAAAAAGTATTTGTACAAAGGCCAGCTTGTTTACTAAACAAACACAAACAAACAAACATTTACATACAGGCACATACATTGCTTCTGGCCCCACGTGTCGTGGTCACCAGAAACAGCGACGTCACAAACTAATAAGTGCCAATAAGTGTTTTTTTCAGCTCGCCTTATGTGGTGGAAGAGATAGCGTAAAAAAGGATTTTGTAATATCATATTGAATGTGTTCGAAGAAAAATTCTTAGGTCAATTATTCGTATTAATTTAAGTATTAGATTTAAGGTGATTTAAGAAAAAAGGGTCAGCGTGGAGTTTTTTCTCCACTACATGGGGCCCCCAGGCAGCGCTTAACATTATAAGAATGTAGATACATTGAAATTAAATAAACCCAAAATTCTGAATCTACAGAAATAATAAAACAGATTATAAATGAAAATGTCATTAATTTTGAAAGGTAGGTAGCGACCCGCCCCGGCTTCGCACGGGAGGCAAAAACGTTTCCGTGGAATAGCCATGTTAGTTCCGTGGAAAAATTCCCGGGGTAGTATTTTTTACACCTTTACATTATTCAAGATTATCATAAAAACATAGCATAACATTTACATACAGGCACATGCATTGCTTCTGGGCCCACACTGGGATACCCTGTGTCATGGGAACCAGAAACAGCGACGTCACAAATATGTAAACATCGAAGACCTGGGTTCCTGTTTTTTTGTCCCCAGCCGGGATTCGAACCCGGGACCTCTCGCATAGTAGGCAGATGCGCTAACCACTGCACCCTAGAGTTTCGTACGGAACCCTAAACATTTTGAAAATCCAATATAGCCTTTGTTGCTCACGAATACACTTTTCTAATAGTGAAAGAATTTTTAAAATCGGCCCAGTAGTTTCTGAGCCTATTCATTACAAACATAATTATACACACACAAAAATACAAATCTTTCCTGATTATAATATAAGTATAGATATAGATTATGCTTACATAGGTGGGCCAAAATCGCGATATGCTTAGCAAACAAATCTCCAGATTTTGGGTTATAGAGTCACTCGTCATTTTCCCTAATTCGTCAATTTCACTAATTGTTCACTTTCCCAATTCATCAATTTCTTAAAAATCTTTAACTCGTCAATATCCCTAACTCGTCACTTTCGCTAATTCGTCATTTTCCCTAACTTATCATATTTACAACTCGTCAACTGTCAGTCTCCGTACAGTCATCTATAAAAGTCGGCACAGGACGATAGTCGGCATCGTACTACTGAATCTTATAATATCTTCTGTAAGAGCGTTTGTTACTCTACTCCTCCTAACCGGCTGGACCGATTTCGATGAATGAGGTCTCAAATTAAAGGTATTGATCTCTCTCACAACAAATTTGTTTGTATAAAACAACGATGTTGCGCGTTGCGCGTTCGCGCGCGTTTTGTCTTCGATTGTACAGTACATTTGACCAGTTAGGGGAAATGACGAATTAGCGAAAATGACGAGTTAGGGATACTGACTAGTTAAAGATTTATAAGAAATTGACGAATCGGGAAAGTGACCAATTAGTGAAATTGACGAATTAGGGAAAATGACGAGTGACTCCTCCTAACCCCTTTATTCGGTGACCGACCGGTGAACTTCATTAGCTTAGCAACTACCCTATGTTAAATGCGACACAGTGATTTCGATACAATGACAACAATGGAAACGCGATTTTATCAAATTCAGATACGATCAGAACATGAATCTTTATGACTGATGACTTTATACCTCAATGCCATGACGATGTGGTGCGAAAAAGTATCACTTTTAAAATTGAATAATGTAAGTGGGTCAGTCTGGTTTTGCATACATTAATTCCATCCATTTTTGGTTGGTCCAAAGAACTTAAATTACAGTCTAACATCTTGTTCAATTATTCATACTTCGACCAAAAAGGGGATTAGCAAACAGCAATATAAAAAGTACCCGAAACCGATGTGCGTGCATGGAACGACTAATAAATTTGTCGGCTTGTAAGGCCGCCAATTGTAATATGGACCTTTGGAAATATATTTTTTTTGTTTTTTCCGTTTCCGTTTTGTTTTTATAAAGAATATCTCATCTCATCTCACCTTATCTTATCTTATCTCATCGGTGAGTGATATAGCAACTATGACTTCACAAGTGTAGGTTTTTTATTTCAGAGATAAAAATTTGGCGGAAAATATAACTATGATGTAAATGTGTCTCAAATAAACGCAAGGACGATGATTGATAAGGGACCTTCCGCTTACATAAGCTCCAAAAAAGCCGACAGGAACTAAAAATACATTGAGGATAACTGCAATGAAGTCTTCAGACACTATCTTCACTATTCAGACACTGTAAACCCTACTTTATAAATAATAATATCTTAACATTACCATGTATGTACATTCTGGAGGTTTCACTTTTTGTAAAATCAAATCCGGACATCTTTAGACGTGTTTCAGATGTCAGTCAACGAATGCAAAGGGATGAAAGTAAAATATGTATACGAAAAGCCAATACAGCGCTCCTGCAGAAGAGCATATTCTGTATGGGGCCTGTTATTTACAATAAGTTACCCAGAGACATTCGAGAGTTGGACTTTGCCTCTCTCAAACACAAACTCAAATTATTATTGTTTAAAAAATGTTATTATAATATAAATGAATACTTGACTGAAAAATAACTATTATAGATTGTGTGACGCTGCCGTGACACAGCAAATTGACATTTTGTATTTAATTTAATTAACATGACATTTAAATTTTTTGGACATAGCTACCTCTAGATCTTTACACTTTATATAATTTAATTTAATTATTTTGCTTCGACAATAATGATGTTGATACTATTACTATAACTACTCAGTATATGACATTTTGGCTTATTCATTGTATGTTAACTGCATGATTGTAATGTTTTAAATTCTCAATATTTGTACGCCTCAAATGGCAAAACATGCTGGACTCCTTTGACTACTGTTATACCATCAGATGATTACCCATGTTTTACAAATAAAATTCTTTGTCTTTGTCTTTGTCTTTATCAAGTGCAAATCTACACACATAACCTTGTTATACTACATTCACTCAAAAATGTCTCTCAAGAAAGTCTGCCAAGGACTATCTTGTGGTAGGTAGGTACTTGCAATGAGTTGACTTAATCACGTACGTTATGACCTTGAATCGCTTGTAGCCTGGGCTGCCTGAGTGATCTTAAACGATCACTAAGGTTAAGCAACATACGGCGCGTTCAGTCCATGGATGGGTCACCGTCCATGACTAACGCTAGTGGAATTTTTCCGTGTGGTTCCGTGCTTCGCAAGGCATGTTAAGCAGTTGGTCGATAGATGGCAGTCGTTAAGCCAAGTCAGAGGCCTTAGGGCAGCTTGAAAAGTTCTGACAGTAAGACCAGGCACTAGTCTTACAAGCCTCCACCAATCCGGACTTGGGCCCCGTGGTGGAGTATGGCCTATACCTTCCTCAGGGAAGAGACCCGTGCCCCTAGGTGGGGACTGAACGCTCTGAACATCACAAACATGTAAACATCCAAGGCCTGGGATTTTTTTGTCCCCAGCCGGGGTTCGAGCCCGGGACCTCTCGCACGGTAGGCAGATGCGTTAACCGCTGCGCCACAAAGGTCGTTATTATAAAAATACCCAGAATATTCCGCGCACCTTTCTTCAAGAAAATAAACAAATCCCTCATTTTCTTGACTAACATGTACCATGTACCATGACGTGTTGAACGCACTAGAGTATATCTCTCGGATCACGAGTCATTGGCCTGTTGACCTCTGAGGTCGCACTCGTATGCCTGATCTACGCAAACGGAGGGAATTGACACTGGCGAATCACGATTCCGACGAGACGGTTAGATTAAACTGTGAGATAATATTATTATGTTTTACGGTAGAAAAAATATTTCAAGCCGACAGAACGGCTGGAATATAGTGGATGATACTGTTTAAGAAGCAGACGATGTGGCGAGTAGGAGGAAAAAATTCAGAAGTCAGATATAAAAATAATGTACAGTCTGTTAGCTTTTAGAATATACCTCGAATATACTATCTGATAGAAACGATTATATTGCAATAAGGTAAGGTTTATTTTGTATAGTCATTTTTAACTTTACATAACGTTTCAAAATAGTGAAGAAAAGTTTTTTACAGAGCAGGAAGTAGTGTTACACTTCTGTACTTTCGGCGAAAACCGAAGCCTACTCTAGAGCCCGAGGCATATTCTAAAAGCTAAAAGTCTATAAAAGGGGCACTGTAGGTCATAGCCCTTCTCTAAGAGAGAGAGTAAGGGTTACAATTTTGCGGCAAGCCGAAGACAGGGCTATGTCCAGCAGTGGACTATAATATAGCTTGATGATGATGATGATCATAGGTTTCAATCACCAAGCGTGCCCACCGCGGATGCGGTTTCAAGCGTTTAGGTATGTCAATAGCTCAGACACTCAGGTTTCCTAACAAAATTTTTCTTATTTGATGGGCTCATGAAGATTTTTTTCAGATTTTTTTTTGGTGTTCATAGAGTGCTAAGTAATTTAAAACTCTTATGCGTACCTATATCTTCTATAGAGAGCAAATAAAATTAACTTGAAAAATAAGCCGCCAAAAAGGGCAATATAACGTCGCACAGGATAAAATGGCTAGAGATACAAAATAATAAAAAAATACCCTTCTTTTTTCGGATAAAAAATTGACCTTAAACTTTCGTAAGCAAAGGAAATATTTTTCACTTCCAACAACAAGTCATGTAAGTGTATTCGGACTAAAGTTGGTAGTAGCCTTATTTTTTTTATAAATAATTACATTCGTGCTTACCAACTTTATGGGCACAATGAATCATAGATCTAATCAAAAGACCACCTTATTCAAATGGCCTATTGTATTTTAATAGAGACAACAACCATTTGGCTTTGTAATAATAATGTGACGTGTTATCTATTATGAAAAAAACAGCGTCTTAAGAGGTTTCCACCGGATTTACTAATGCCACTGAGGAAAAATATCACCATCATTTAGCCACAAGAACTCCATGGATTTCCAAAAAGACCGGTTGGAAGCGGCTTGCATCCAGCGTCTTCCTGCCACTTGGATTAGATCTTCTGTCCATCTTGTGGCTGGCCGTCCCTACGCTGTGCTTCCGAATAATGATGTGGTATTCATTTGAGAACTTTTCGGCCCCATCGGCCGTCAGTTCTGCGTGCTACGTGCCCCGCCCACTGCTTCCGCAATCCTTTGGGCTATATCGACCACTTTCGTTTGTCTACGGATCTCATCATTTCTTCATCAATTTATTTCTGATTCGGTCTCGTAGAGAAATTCCGAGCTTTCTTATGAGGTCCATAGTGAGAGACCACGTTTCACTGGTAACACATAACTACTGTTTTTTTATTTTTTACAAAGTATAGCATCCTGATTCCCGAATACTTTTCTTCCTCAATCTGTTTTCCCCTCCTATTGAGGCCAGTATTTTGGTATTTTATAACTGCCTAGATCTGTTCAACTTTTCACCTTTCCATCTGTTCGTAGCAGTTAATGGCAGTGTTAGATACAAATGGAAAAATAAGAAGAGCAACATTGAATAGTTAAAATGTTTGTTGTGTAATTATTATGAATGTATTACTATTTATTGGCTTAAAATATATGTACGATATGTGGACTTAATACCGGAAACATGTTTACTAACGATATTGATGTTGCATCATGAAAATTCAACGGTTAGAAATTTGTATTGTCTAGTTAATGAAAATAAATGGTTTTTCGTAACAAGAAATAAATGTTTCTATAGAATTAAAACATTTGCAGCGTAAAGGTAATAAAAAAGGACATTAACTAAAGTTAGTGAAATTTTTACTGTGCAACGAATATTACGAAATCGGTTTGTAATTGGAGTTTTAACGCGTTGATGTCTAATGCTTGGACGTATTTTAAGTATAAGGTTGTTATCAGTTTATTTTGCTGCTTCTTAGGACTAACGGTTTGAAAATGTTTGGTTCAAATCCCGTGGGCAGCTATCAACTTATAGTAAGTCTTTATAACACTATAATATAAGAAATAGTAAGTACTGAAGTAATCATATTGAATTAATATACTGTATTCTCTTCTAGATTCGCTCAGAAAAAAAGGAGAAAAAATTTTATGTGTCACCAATTTTCCCACAACATATACACTAGTTTTACATATATCTACTTTACATTACGCTTATGTTCTTGTAAATATTTTTTCTTGGTGTACAAAGTATACTTAGTATTTGGAATGGATGGCTAATTCAAGGTCCAGTTTTACATAATATCAACTTATTACTCATGAATGTGTTCAACACTAGGTACAGATCTCCCCTGCATACATTTGAAATTAATCTACTCTTAAACACCAGACATCGTTGTCTTCTAAATAATCGTTGATTTTTTGCACAGAGTGTGCTTAGCACACTTCTTAGACCACGTCGAAGGAAACTCTGATATACCTTGGGGAATCTTGTAGTAGAACCTTATACCTTAAATCTTACCTTTAACCCCATAAAGGAGTATTAACTTTTCCAAGTCTAAATCGTGGTGATGACAACTTATGTTTATTTCTAGTATTAATGTTGCGATGGCTCCTAATAAAACTTACGTAATCTTAAACGATCACTAAGGTTAAGCAACATACAGCGCGTTCAGTCCATGGATGGGTCACCGTCTATAACTAACGCTAGTGGCATTTTTCCGAGCGATTCCGTGCTTCGCAAGGCACGTTAAGCAGTTGGTGCCGGCTGCCGTCGATAGATGGCAGTCGTTAAGCCAAGTCAGAGGCCTTAGGGCGGCTTGAAAACTTCTGACAGTAAGACCAGCCTAGAGTCTTACAAGCCTCCACCAATCCGGACTTAGCCCCCGTGGTGGAGTATGGCTTATACCTTCCTCATGGAAGAGACCCGTGCCCCTCGGTGGGGACATGATGGGTTGATGATGAATCTTGTTGTAGAACATTCTCTTTAATATAATATATTGTAATATAACATTATGTTCTTTTAATTGATTATTCTATCCGAATAAGATTTCAACGCTAACAAAGATTCTCTCACAGTTTCTCAACCAAGAAAATCCTTGCACCAAATTCAAATTAAATTGCTTCCACTATATCATTAGACCAATGTACCAAGGAATTCGAAAGTTTGGTAATTAAGCTAACTAAAATCAGAATAAAATCTGTGTCAGTAAGGTTATATACATACCCCATCATTATATTTCTTGTACACTTACCTACCATCTCTCTATATTTTTTTCTATCGATCCCAATGTTGTCTAGAAAATAAGAGCGCCAGTCTGCTTGTTTAGGACAAATTAGTATTGTATTGGGTTGTTTTTCTGGTGTGTACACTAAAGAGGACTAATACATAGCTAACACCTGTATCCCAGAGGGGTAGGCAGAGACCAGGAACTGCCACCTGCCTGATGTATGGTAGCGAGGCTCGGGTATGCCAGATTAATCATGAAAGTAGGATTAATGGAGTAGAAATGAGGTCCTTGAGAAATATATGTGGTGTTACTTTGAATGACAGAATACGCAATAGTGTGATCAGAGAACATTGTGGATTTAAAGAGGATCTAGTGACTAGAATTGAGAAATGTATATTGCGTTGGCTTGGACATGTGGAGAGGATTAAGGATCAAAGACTGACGAAGCAAATATATAGAGTGAATGTGAGTGGAATGTAAAGAACGCCCCATGTGGACAAACTTCGACCAAACAAGATAAAAAGGAATTAGGAATTATTAGGAAAAAGGCAAGATAAAAAGTACCCAAAACCGACGTGCGTGCATGCAACAACTAATGAATGTTGATGAAGCGAAAGTGATTTGTCAAAGAGTTCAAATCTAATCTAATCTAAAAATATTTCGAAAAGTATAAATGTGGAGTTTCTTAGTTAGCTTTTTCTCCGCATAATCTTTTGATTGCGAAACTAACAACTTTGCCGTTCGTAAAGTAAATATTTTGTTTTTATCATGAATAAAACATATTTGAATGTCTAAATACCAAAAGGGCACATGTCACATTTTAACGAATTTTTTTTTTGCTTCAATCACTAGTCAAGACATATATCTACACCGTTTTCTGTAAAAACGACACTTGTCGTAAATAGGAAACAAGTGCTCTTTTAATATTTAGACATTTATTTGGATTCTAAATAGAATTTCAACTGTGCCTAAATTGACAGCAGCGCGTTGTCGACATTGCCACTGCATTTATAAAACAACATAATTAAACCTGACCTCGAACTTTTCCGTCAGAAAAAGCGAAACTGGCTGTATGAAATTGTCGTGTGAAATACGCAGTTCTGTGAATAATAGGCCCTGCCTTTTTCGCCTTGACCCACTGTGCGCGCTAAAAGCAAATCAGATTCAAACGTAACAATGCAGGGCTTATATCTTCCTTTAGTGTGGGCTCTCTACGCGTGCCTACCGCAGATTGGCGCTCACGGCTGACGAGTATACTTTTTTTTCTTTTCTTCATGTTCAGCATGTCAGCTCCCTCTAAAAATACTAGTGAAATTGTAACAAATGGTTACACTTAGTTCTTACAGTTCTAACTATTACTTGACTAATTTTTAGTTCTTAACCATTGGGTTAACCAACACAATGATTCCGTTAAAATTGATTGGATCATTTTTGATGCCCATATCCTTGCTTTTTTACCATGACTGTCACAGGTTAGTCTTGCTTGGGTCTAGGTAGGTAATCGCTGCGGGCTTCATAATGAATGATTAAGGGTTTGTCATGTAACGTTGTAAGCTTTTATTGATTTTATTGACTACATGCTTAGCACATTTCTTAAGCCGCGACGGAGATAACTCTAATATATCTTGGGGAATCTCGTTGATACGGTGCCCCCTAAAAGTTCTATCATTTTTTGCAATTCTAAGGCCCTGTTTCACAATGTTAAAATAAGCTATCCGCAACCAGGGCTGCCGTTTGTTCTACATTTAAATAAATTTTCCTATATTGCGTGTGTTCGTTTATAAGATAAGATAAGATATTTATTTCATCAAAAACAGAGATACACAGATATGGTACAATAACATATGTAGAGTACATTTTCGACATAGGCTTACACACAAATAATGAATTCCTGATGTCTAAACTAGGCAGGGCCTGTTGTATAGAACACCAGTGTTTCTTCCATAGTTATATTGTAAAAAATTATAATAGAGCACATTATTATTATTCATTAATAATGATTACTATCAATTTGACCTATGATGTCACATAGATAAAACTTTATATTCAATATTGTTATATAATAAGATTTTAATAATTCTGCAATTAATTATTATTTATGTTTAAATTAAAATTGTATTATTTATAGATTTGTAGATTCCTATTTATGATTTATTTTAAACTATACTAGCATGCATGTGAAAAGTGTGAGGGTGTAAACTATGTATCTGTGAGGTGTAGTGAGTGTGTGAAGAAATTATTTAGCGTGTGGCGAATGTAGAGTAAAATATTTAGTGCCATATATTATGTAGTATTGTAATTTTAACTAATTATTCTCAATAGGTCTTCAGTTTCTGTGTAGGAGAGAGTGAGAAGAAAGTTTTTGACCCACTTTTTACATTCATATTTTGTTAGTTCGGATATACTGTGTTGTTTACTGATTCTATTATATAAAAAAATACCCATAAATAATAAAGATATTTGTGCGAATGTTGTACGGACGCGTGGTAGCCGAAGTATTCTGGTTTTGTGTCTTTTTGTTCTGTCTGAGGAATTAAATTTTAAGTTTTTATGTTGTTCAAGGATGACGAGTAGGATAAAGAGTTGTCGAATCGTGAGTACTTCTGTAATTTGATAAACTTATGACTTCAAATTTAGAACAAACGGCAGCCCTGGTTGCAGATAGTTTATCTGAAATTTGATTTGTAGATTGTAAAACAGACTATGCCAGAGGTCCCGGGTTCAATCCCCGACTGGGGAGAAAAAAAAACTCCAGGTCTTGGATGTTTACACGTTTGTGACGTCGCTGTTTCTGGTTCCCACGACACAGGGTATCCTAGTGTGGGGCCAGAAGCAATGTATGTGTCTGTATGTAAATATTTATGTTTATGTTTACATACAGACACCCTTAATCGTGGAATTGCAATTAGAATAACTGCACCTCAGGTCGGGTTAGTCACAAAATGGTCGCACAATTTGGACAAGTTTTGCCTTTTTTAAGATTGTTTTGAATGTTTGACCACAATAGCACAATAGCACCTGCTCTACTGAAAGTTTTATTTGACAATATTTCTTAAAGACTACAAATGAAATTAGATTAGACGGGCGACCGCAAGCACATTTACTTAATACCATTAGGCTTAAAGCGATTTACTTAATACTTGATATGCAAATCTATTCACGACCTTGTCAGATAAATGCAAGAGATCTGTTGCAGTTTTTGCAATTTGTTCTTAAATAATAATTGAATATTTGTTCTTGAACAATATTTGACTGCTCCGGTGGTCTAGCGGTATGACGTCTGATTTTCGTGCTGGAGGTCGTGAGTTCGATTCCTACTGGGGGCTGTCGTGCATTTGTATTGGTGGCTTCAGACTGAGTGTTTTTCTGTATTTCTGATGACCTTGCCTGGTATAGATAGATAAAGAACATTTTATTGCAAAACTAAGAGAAATAATTATACAGGGTTTCTACGTATAATATTACTAAGAACTAGGTATCCTAGTTTTGGAAAAGTAAGCATTTTGCATGGAAGTTATAATATTACAGGTATTATTATTATTTCGTTTGTGAGCGACGTTTAATCTTGTCATATCCTGCTTCATAATATTAAGGGTAACTTGAAAAAAAACTTAAATATTTTCATTAAGAGTTTGTTTGGTATTTTATTTCATTGAAACGCCTACTCATACATTTTACTACGGGATAAAATTAAATTTACTTTTCATCATTACCTTAAAAATTGAGTTAAACTATACAACTGATTTACTAAACCAGTTGTACACGTAGCTTGTGTTTTAACATGTTTGGAGAATTTTCTATACCTATCTATATACATAGTAATTTTTCAATATGTTTTTTTCTGTCACACAAGTTCTACAGGAAGAGAATTCTCAACAGTCTTTCCGCGTCTTTGTTCAAATTAAGAATTCGACCCACTAATGCCCGGTTCCTATAATATACGCCTACCGGCTACGATCCGTTCAACAATACAATTTATTAACGGTTCGTAGGAATGTCGTAGGAATTGTAACCGATCGTAAGCAACAACGAAGCGTTTTGTGGATATTGGAACAAGGCATTAGTTACTTTAGTCTCTTTCACACACCAAACGACAGACACACTCGACAGAAACACTCAAAATGATGCTTAGAATATCTCCTAAGCATCATTCGAGGATTTCTTACTCAGCAAAGGGACCCTAAAATCAAAACCGAACAATAATTCTATTTCTCGCACTTCACTTTCAGCGGCCTGTCTTCCGAAGCAACCCGACCGGGCCAGAGGTCACCAGGCGCCGGCCGCCTGACCAACACATCCTTTGCCTCTACTCCACATCAGGCGAGCAACTGACCAAAGTAAAAGTAGTTGTACGCAGTCGCATCACTATAAAAGCAAGGGGGAGAAACACACAGACATCATAAACGAACCAGTGTTACCGACAAACGCACGCAAAAATGGCCAAGTGGAGTATTGTAAGTGTGAAAGCCTAATTTTTGTTCGCTCTCGAGGCGCGGGAATGCAGTGAATCAGTGCGGTGTTACGCGGAATACAAGTGTTTTTCTTGTCTTATTTTTATGGGACGCAATTTTCTAGATCAACAGTGTTTTCCGAAATCACATTTGGTCGTCTATTGTTTCAGTACTTAGTGAAATGTCGATCAGATTAAGTTTTACTTCTCTTTCGTATGAGACCTCTTTACTCGCGAATTTCTGGATCGACAGTGTTTTCAGATGTCATATTTGATCGAAAATTGTTTTAGTATTCAGTGAAATTGCAATTAGATCAAGTATCGCCGCTTCTTTTTTGTCTAAGATCTTTTTTCTCGCGATATTCTGGATCGACAGTGTCTTCGGAAATAACATTTGATCGACAATTTTATTATTTTAGTACCTACTTAGGTAAATGTTAATCACATCAAGTATACTAAGCTCTGCTTATCTATATTACTAAAGTCTACAGATTACAAAAAAGTGTACAACATTCTAGCTGCCCTTGACAAAGGTTTAGTTAGTATGATCTGGAAGAAACCTACATCTAATATATTCTCTTTCGTATGAAATCATTTTACTTGCAATTTTTTGGATCGATGTTTTGAGAAATCATATTTGGTCGGCGATTGTTTTGTTTAGTACTTAGTGAAATGTCAATAAAATCAATAGACAGTGATAGTACATTTCTAAGGTTCCATTAAACATTAGGAATATGAAAATAGTACTAAAAGGAAAGTCAGGGCAGTTATATCTAGACTGGAGCGTATCTTGCCTCATTACCCAAAAATTGTTGCCCAAAAATCGAATGCAACCAGAACAAATTAGGCGCTCAGATTGCAAAGCTTAATTTATTCATTAGTTACTCAAATTTATATCTTAATGCGATGCTGTTTAAGATTAGTCTTGCTCAATGCGCTCGGGCGGAAATCTAGACTCATCTGCATGCTTAATCGCGATAAAAACACACGTCTCATTTGTAACCACATGAGGTAGACAATGACGTTATTTAACCATCAAACTTTTTGCAATTTTAATTGAATGGCGTTCCTTTCATTTTAACTGAATTTTGAGAATGCATCGTAAAATTATAAGCATTGTTTCTTTCAATAACTTCACCAAATGTTCTGCTGAAAAATTATGTCACAAGTATATCCAGTTTGATAGAACTTATAAGTAATAAAATCCATTGAGAAGGCCCGGTGACTTACTCAGCAGTGGGACATTGTGCAGTCTTTGTAAAATATTTACTGTGTGTGTTTTTGGTATAGCAAATAAACATTATAGATTGGTTTACGGATACACTTGCTTGAATTCTTTCGGAAGAGTCCGACCAGGTTTCGCTGTGATTAGTAGAGCTTAAATTAACTTTTAATCTATCTAACTATACAGCCATCCTCCTGCAAAGGTTAAAAGGTAAAATCCCCAAACTAACAGCATTCTTTTTTTTCCAGGTGGTCCTATCAGCCTTTCTCGGCTGCGCCGTCGCCGAGCCCCCCTCAGGCTACAGCTACTCAGCCCCTACCTCCTTGGTCCTCGTTGGAGGCCATGGCTCCTCTCACTCCTCCCTGAGCAGCGGCGGCCACTACGAACAAGTCCCGATTGGCCACCAAGAATCCGAGGGCTACCACCTCGACCCCCATCTACTCGAGAAGATCAAGCACATTATCCTTAAGGACGAGATCCAGAACCAAGCGTACCAGCAGTCCTACCAGTCCCACTCGAGTGGTCACGGAGTCTCATCCCACTACGGTGCCCCAGCTCCTGTCTACGGACCTCCCCATTACGAGGAGAGAATTGTTGGAATCGAGCTGGACCATCTGCAGCAAGGTATCCAGGTCGCTCAGTACCGCCAAGGTGATGATGGCTACTCTAGCGGTTACGCCAGCGGCTACTCTGGATACTCCAGCGGCGGTTCTGGCTACTCGAGCGGCGGTTCTGGATACTCCTCGGGAGGACATGGGTACTCCTCCGGTGGTCACGGAGGATCCGTCTCGTACTCTGCGCCGTCCGTCTCCTATACCACCATTGGTGTTCCTTCAGGATCCTACGGTGTCCCGTCGTCACCGTCGTCCTCGTACGGCGCCCCTCACCATCATTGAGAAACGAGTTATGTTATAGTCATTGTCATCAGCTCATTTCGTGTGCAAAAATGTGATCGCATCCCCTAGATGTACGTTACTTAGTTGTTGTTATTAATGTATTATTTTTCTGTAAATAAAACCTGACCTTTTGTATGTGATGTGCTGTCTTATTCGTCGGATGAGCCGCAGATTTCTTTTTGATTGTTTTACTTTCAATTCATGATGCAATCATTGAAACTTCGTATAAGATGTTCTGAGTAATCACCTTGGGGTCCGATTTTCGAATTCAAGCCATAGCCATATTCTTTACTTCACTTGCCCGGCAATCAAAGCTATTGCATAAAAACGAGATCTTGCGATCAAGTTCGATAATCTGGGCTTACGAGATTCCGGTTTCAAAAATCGAACGCTAAAATTGAAAGTAGATATGTATGGAGCATACTTTGATGGATATGTCAATGAGCGAATTTGATTACGTAATTTGTTCTTGATTTTGACGGCTTAACAAGCAAAGTGGGTCTTTAAACATGGTTCGATTTTTTTAATGATTGTCAGGCATTCTTTTTTAATTGACATTCGCATTTATACCGCTGTTGTAACAGATATGGGTTCAATTGACCCTGTGGTAATTTAAGAAACATGCTTTACTCAAACGGATCCACAATTAATTTATTCTTAAAGAAACAACGCTGTGTTCGTACAAGGCTGCTTTTCGGAATACGTAATTCCTGACACTTGTCAATTAGGTTGTATGTTCTATGAGGTTTTGTTGTAATTTTTCTTATTGTGAGAAAATATATTAGATCGATATTTCTGAAATATCAGAGTAATATCATTAGAATTGCGAAAAGAACGTTGTGTTGATTTGGACGAGCAAATGTGACTGGAAGGACTGATAAGGGACGCCCTAGGCGGACATACTTCGACCAAATAGGGGATGTACTAGCAAAGGGCAAGATAAAAAGTGCCCGAAACCGTTGTGTGAACATGGAAAAACTAACGACGAAGTCTGCTTCCGCTGAAGAACACTTCCGAGTGTTCTGTCAGGATCGTGGCAAGTGGCAGTCCCTGGTCTCTGCCTACCCTTCTGGGATACAAGCGTTACTCAAAGAAGCAGAGTATATATAATTTTACAAAATTTTGCGTTGCACTGGCTGTCACTATGTTGCAATCATTACAATTAACACATATGGTTTTAATAATTAACTTTCAAAAATCAGCCCTTAGTTTTTTTTTAACCGATAACTTCCAATTTTTTTTAAACAATAAAACTTCAAGTTTTTTTAAAACTCCTTTTTTAACTTCTCCAATTATACATACATAAGCTCACGACTGTAACCCAGAGGGATAAGCAGAGACCAGGGACAGAAAAAAGTAGTTGTAAAAAAAACAACAAATTACCTGTGATTGACATAATATGTCAATCATAATTTGTTTGTATTTAAGAAAATTTGCATTTTAGAACGCAGCCAATTTTCCGTAACCTACTTGAAACATGCAAGTACTCGAGTGCCAAGTGTTGCAGAGCTCATATGACTTACACTTTTACTTTTCGATCCGTAATACAAAATGTTACCTATCACCTTGTATGTAACTATACTATATATACAAATCTGGTTTTCTTATCGAGTGTCAAAACCTAAAAGGATACGTAAGACACGGCAAACTAACACAGAAGAACCAAAGCCATACTATAGAATTCATTCATCATCATTCCATTATGTCCCCACCGAGGGGCACGGGTCTCTTCCCTGAGGAAGGTATAGAGGCCATACTCCACCACGGGGGCCAAGTCTGGATTCAGCGGTCTTTAAGTCAATGTCTTCCAGACCGCTGTCAGAATACACCGCTCATTAAAATATTAAAAATTGGAGTGTTCGGTGTTAAGACCGCATGTTTATGTCTATACCAAAACACAAATAAATACTTGTAAGCAACGGCCATGATTTTTTATGTAGCCTGTAAACGGCCCTTTGGAAAAAGAGAGAAAATATTGAAAATTACACATAATATAAACACACGCGTTTATCATGGAGAGGTAAGTAATGGTTACGGACGCCGAGTTTCGGCAAACGAATTTCTCTTATCAACATTCGACTTTGAAAATGCTCTCTTGTTTCAAGTGAAAGAATACATACATTTGAATTCACTAACAGCACCTGCCAAAAATATCAGTAGGTGCTGAATATGGACTAGGCCAGGTGCTCAATGTGGATTGCCTCATCCCAATCGCCGGCTCAGAAGAAGACAGTTTCTTCTGTACCCAAAAGGAATCAACTTTTGTATTTGAGTAACTCTTTTTGCAACGTATTTTTATTTAGATAGATGTAACCCCATGTCGAGATTTGAAAGTAGGACGAAATGCGAATTTTAAATCAAAGGTCGTCGTTAACAATCTCATGTCCGATCAATACAGATTTTTTGCTCGATTATTCAACTGGAGGATTTTACATATAGAACTTATGCAACGATACTATGTATGTATAGGTATATTTTTTGTAGCCAAAGTACGTGTTTTCTGTAGAATGAGATTTCCACACTTAGCTTCATATTAAACATAAACATTTACCTACCTACAGGCACATACATTGGTTCTGGCCCCACACTAGGATACCCCGTGTCGTGGGAACCAGAAACAGCGACATCACAAACATGTAAACATCCAAGACCTCGGGTTTTTACTGTCCCCAGCCGGGGTTTGAACCTGGGACCTCTCGCATGGTAGGCAGATGCACTAACAGCTGCGCCACAGAGGTTGTCAACATTGCACTGGTTTTAGTTACGGCAGTCTTGTATAAAGTAGTCACGGCGAACAAAAATTACCACTGCAATTATTTTTAATGAACCTGGGAGTATATTCTACCCCAGATACTTAATGATTTATCACCAGAAACTTTAGAAAGTATACAGAAAAAGCCTCTGCATTGTACTAAAATCAATGTATTTAGGAATAAAAATGTATGTAACCTAACCGAGTGATAACAGCGGCAAATAAACCTCTTATGGTTTTCGCGTGCTGGTAGAATAAGTACCTAAAGTATTTATTATATGTCTATACAAAATATAAATAAAAGTAATTCTTCATTGTACAAAAGAAAGTGCCTTATGGATGGTCATTTGTGAGTTATTGAATGAAAAACTTAAATAACTAAAACAATTAAAAGATCTCTCAGTTTTCTTTTTTCTTTATTAAAAGCTCAATTACATCATTACAAAATCACCGCCCACCCACCTGCCTTGAACAACTGTGAACCACATTTCCATTACATTGAAATCAAACCAAATAACATAGACCTACAATTTCACACCAACAACTCTCTATCAAAGCTCACTGGCAAAACCCACCTCTTAAACAACACAACCAAATTACAATGAACTTTAATTCCATCAAGTTAACTCTTCCGCATAGATCTGCCTTCATGTAGACCAAAACCATTGACTTAAGACACCTCGTTCCCAACAGAGTATATCATAGGGTGGGCCATGAAGCGTACAAGGTTTAATTTTAATAATATTCATGTAACCGGACAATTTGACCGCGGTCATTACGTCAGAGAGGTTGAGCGCGAGTGTGGAGGGAAAGTTAATGCCGCCCACACACTCGCGACTTCACTGTCACTTTTATCGGCGGCCACTCCAAGTATGGACGATAGGTTTATTTATTTATTTATTTCGTAATTACAGGTTTTGCACATATTAAAGCAGGTTAAATAATTATTGTCATCACAAAAATAGGAAATTCAATGACATTAAATTAATTTAAATAAAGAAAAATAAAAAATAAATGACTTAATTAAAATGTATTTCGTTATATAAAACAAAGTAACAATTCTTTAAAAAAATATAAAAATTGATCAAATACTAAAAAAACAAATTAAAAACATAATTATTACCCATCAAATACAATAAATATTATTTATTTTTATCTAAAATTTAAAATTCCCGTGTCCCAACGTAAGCGCGCGTACTCCTCCGAAGCGGCTTGACCGATTTTGATGAAATTTTGTGTGCATATTCGGTAGGTACGAGAAAAGGTGTTATCTATTTTTCATACCCCTATCTGGCAAAACAACGTTTGTTGGGTCAGCTAGTATTGATGTAAATGTTATTACTTACATTATGCATGCAAGTTACTCGATAAGTTACTTGACTGCCTCGTTGGTTAACTACCAATAGAGAGGTCGTGGGTTTCAGTCCCACTGTAGTGCATTTATGTTAATGGCGTCACCCTTTTTTTTTATACATAAACATTTACATACAGGCACATACATTGCTTCTGGCCCCACACTAGGATACTCTGTGTCGTGGGAACCAGAAACAGCGACGTCACAAACATGTAAACATCCAAGACTTGGAGTTTTTTTTTCTCCCCAGCCAGGGTTCGAACCCGGGACCGCTAGCATGGTAAGCAGATACGCTAACCACTACGCCACAGAGGTCGTCATCTTGGGGTCATCTAGAGTTATCTAGAGGTCGATTCCAGGTGTATTCACATGATCTCCTTGCCTGGTTACCGTAACACAGGGTTTAGTTTGTGACCAGAGTGCGTATACTGAGTTTTGTCTTTCACTTTCGATAGCGAGAGCGTTTGCGATTTGCATAGGAGTGACAAAGCGCGCCATCTAGTTGTCTCTTTGTCACTCCTATGCAAAACGCAAACGCTCTCACTATCGAGAGTGAATGAAAAAACTCAGTATAAGCACACAGAGTGCTTAGTGCGAGTTTTTTAACTACTCGATCGCGTTAACGTAAACTCATATTCTATAGGAGTGACAAAGCGCGCCACCTAGTTGTCTCTTTGTCACTCCTATACAAATTGCAAACGCTCTCGCTATCGAAAGTGAATGAAAAAACTCGCACTAAGCACTCTGAGTGCTTATTGCGAGTTTTTTTAACTACTCGATCGCGTTAACGTAAACTCATATTCTATAGGAGTGACAAAGCGCGCCACCTAGTTGTCTCTTTGTCACTCCTATACAAATGGCAGACGCTCTCGCTATCGAAAGTGAATGAAAAAACTCGCACTACGCACTCAGGGCCTAGATTCTGCTACTGCATTGCAATGACAATGACTCCATGAACCCGGCGATTTATTTCATTGCCTCTTTAATTTATTCGCGCACACGTACCAAACCTTCTAGGGGTCAATGGTATAAAACATGTCACGTGACCCGACCGAGTATCTGTCATCACACTAATATTATAAACGTGAAAGTTTGTGTGTGTGTTTATATGTTTGTCAGTCTTTAGCGCTGAAACGGCTGGACGGATTTTAATAAAATTTGGTATGGAGTTAGCCGATACCCTGGATTAAAACATAGGCTACGTTTTACCGCGGGGAAATATCTTATTCCTACGGGAAAATCGATGAACCGCGGGTAACACCGCGGGGCACAGCTAGTTGAACTATAATGCACTAACAGAATTTCTAACTAGGGTACGTCGATACAGAGACAATTGGTGACGCCGAAGAAGAGCTTTCAGAAGAGCACAATGAAGCTCAAGTAAATTATTGTCGATCATGAAGGTTAAGCAACATAGGGCGCGTTTAGTGCATGGATGGGTAACCGTCTACGACAAACGCTAGTGGCAACCAAAGTTTTGAATTTTGTTCACAGAATATTTGTACTGTGAAAACTCCGTACTTACTGCACACTATTCGATGTCTAAGCAATATCGTAACCTAGCCCTGTAACTAACCAATTTGTAACTAACCAATTAATTGTAAATCCTGTTCCCCAGTTTTTGTTTTATTATTCACTTACTAAGATTTATAGATATACTTTCATTGAAATTAAAAGACGAGTGAAAATATTCTCATTTTTTTAGCTAAATTTCTTAAAGGTAGTACAAAATGCTCCACTGGCGCCGCTATCGACTGAACAGATAAGATGGTGGCACTGTAATCATATTTTCTTTGCTGTAGTTTAAAAATTTCACGTCACACGTCAGATTATGTCAAGTAAGCTTTATGTTTCGACATTCACCATTTAGACTACTCATCGTTCAATTCATCGACTGAAGACCCGGACACTCTTGGATCCATATTTAAACTTATATAACCTGCTAATCATAACGAGCAAAGTATACTCCGTTTTACGTGTCGAACTCCCAGGGAACAAAATACTCGTATCTCATTGGTCAGTTGCTTCATTGTTTATTTTACATTATTAGAATCGCTCGTAGCCTGGGCTGCCTGAGTGATCTTAAACGATCACTAAGGTTAAGCAACATACGGCGTGTTCAGTCCACGGATGGGTCACCGTCTATGACTAATGCTAGTGGCATTTTTCCGAGCAGTTCCGTGCTTCGTAAGGCACGTTAAGCAGTTGGTGCCGGCTGCCGTCGATAGATGGCCTTAGGGCGGCTAGAAAACTTCTGACAGTAAGACCAGCCACAAGTCTTACAAGCCTCCACCAAACTGGACTTGGCCCCTGTGGTGGAGTATGGCCTATACCTTCCTCAGGGAAGAGACCCGTGCCCTTCGGTGGGGACAAAATGGGTTGATGATGATTGGTCAATTCTCGCGGCTAGAAATAAGCGAACAATAAGCGAAGACGGTCGGTCCGCTTCATAGGGTAGGGCAGTGGCTTTTGAAAGTCACGCGCTTTGACCAATAGGCGCACATGGATGTTTTTGGGAACTCCTTTCGTGGAATGGAGTATAGTTTAAGTGCACTAATATTTACTTAGTAGTAGACGGAAACTCAGTAAACTGACTCAGCAAAATCAATCAATATAAAAGTGTTACATTGTATCTAAACTCCTTAGGTACATCGTAATGGTTAAGTACCTTTTGCCTGGTAGGTTTAGTGGTACACGTCTAATTACCACGCCGGAGGTCGTAGGTTAGATAACCACTGGGCGCCGCCGTAGATCTGTGTCGGCATCCCCAACAAATTATTGTGCCAAATTTTTGATATGGCAACACAAAATACTTCTGTCACCTAATATTCTTGCAACGTGTATGTCTGTGCGTGAAAATATAATAAAAGTGTCTCCAACTGCGATCGAGCTTTTCTTCACCTCAACTAATAACCAGCGAACAAAGGCAGCTGCCCACAGATCTGTAAGTGTCCTCAGCCTGGATGTATTTCTATATCTGTGATATCCTTACCTGGTTACGATCCAGGGTATCCTGGGCCTCAATTCCGTTACAGCATTATAGTTCGATGACAGATATACAGTCGGGTCACGTGACGTGTTTTTTCATGCCATTGACGCTTAGATAGCTTGATTTGAGTGCGCGCGTAGACTTGAAGCGGCAATGCAGTTGTCTTTGTACTAATTACAATGCATAGCAGAATCTAGGACCTGGTTTGGGACTACGACAAATGGTTGTGTTGTGTGGGAGAATAGACTACTGCAAACGATATGCCTAACTCTCCAAGTTATGGATTTGGGACGTTGTATAATATACAGTAAGACCGCCACTAGTCTTACAAGCCTCCACCAATCCGGACTTGGCCCCCATGGTGGAGTATACCTTCTTCAGGGAAGAGACCCGTGCCCCTTAGTGGGGAGATGATGGGTTGATGATGTGGTGTGTGATGATATAGAGAATCATTTTTTCCCGTTAACAGTTTCCTTCTTTCTTTCTGTACACGAACAAAATATAGTAGAAATTGCAGCCTAACTACTGAAATAAATTTTCAAGACGGAGATAAGAGAGAACGAGACACACATACAGAAAAAAGTCTGAACACTATAAATATTTATCTCGGCAAAAACTACGAGGCTCGACGCAATAAATAATTTAGTTAGACCGTTTAACATACGTTATTATACCATACATATCACATCACATCACATCGCATCACATCACATCACATCACATCACATCATAATAATATCAAGTCATATTATTTAAATTTTTAATTATTATTTACTTACCTATAAATTTGTACGGAACTCTCGGTGAGCGACTTCAACTCGCGCTTGTCTGGTTTTCTGTTGGTGCAGTCGACAGCACATCATGCGATACACCCATGTACTCTACTCCGTTGCATTACGGGTGACTTTGCAACTAAAATATGTAGGTTGACGTGCTGGCGACTGTACATATAACTCATTGTTGAACTAGTCCATTTCTCACCTTTGCAGTCCTGAAATATTACGTAAGACAGTAAGATGCTGAGTGGGCTGGCAAACAAGTGAGTAAGGGCCAGTTTCCGAATTGAGAGTTTAACTAATTAACTACTTGACTATAGTGCTCTATTGTCAAATTTCTCAGAGAAGGGGATGAAGATGAAGAGCGTTACTTCAGATAACATAACATAACGTAATAGCACTTACATACAGGCACATACATTGTTTTTAGCCCCACACTAGGATACCCTGTGTCGTGGAAACCAGAAACAGCGACGTCACAGACATGTAAACATCCAAGACCTGGGTTTCTTTTTTTTGTCCCCAGCCGGGATTCGAACCCGGGACCTCTCGCATGGTAGGCCGATGCGCTAACCACTGCGCCACAGAGGCCGTCTTAAGTATTTATGCGACTTCAATAGAGGTGGAAGATCACAATAAAAAAAATAAAAAAAAAGGATTTATGTACTTTGTCGAATTCTTAATCTAGAAACTGGACTTAGCACCGGTTTCTGAATCGAAGATTTGGCTAATTAGCTATTTAATTGTTGTGTCGTCAAATTTCTCAGAAAAGAGCGTGACAGAGCGTTACTTAAGTACTTATCTACGTGTATTGTTTTACTGTATTAGTTTAATGTTCTCTTTGTTTGCTTTTGTACACTGTGCCTATCTTTCCTGTACATGTGTGTGTAAATGTGAAATTTTTTTTATCCTTCTATCTATCTACTTTGTGAAATTCTCAATTCAGAAACTGGCCTAAGGATCGTTTCTGAATTTAAAATTTTGATAATTAACTACTTGACTGTAGTGCTGTCTCGTAAAATTTCTCAGAAAAGAGCGCTACCGTTTACTTCGTGAAATTGTCGATTCAGAAACTGGCCTTTAAATTACTAACATCTCTGATTCACCCACACCGTGACCGAATTACGAAAAGCGTTGGATGAAATTCGCCATTAACATTCATTGCAAAAAAATCGGCGTCAATAAATACTAGTTCACACCCATGTTTGCAATACATTAACATATTTGACCTTGATTTTAAGTCGTTGGAGTTCCCAGATAAATGGAATAATTGTGTTTCGTAATATTAAAATTATGTGATTTTTATTCAAGAAGTGTCGGCCTCGGATTAGCAGAGTAATATAGACGTAACGAAATTGCGGAGAATTTCGTTGTTTACTTTCTTTGGTTATAATCCTGAGGCATAAACTAAAATAGATCGATAGATTATTCCGACAAGAAAAAAGACATATTAAAAAAAAACAATAAATACACTTTACAAACTGTGTCGCGGTTTGTCTCTGCTGCTGCAAATTTCAACTGACTCAGCATAGGGCTGAGGGCGTGTACCCTCTGCGCTGACCTTCAGTCAGTGCTGATAGCTTTAAGTGCTCCAGGGCGCAGAAGGGCTAAGAAGTTTTTATTAATTTTGTATAAATTATCAGATCATGGTAGAGACAGATTTTTTCCTTAGCGCTAGAGCTAGAATAAATACCACAAAAATATATATTTTTTATTTTTTAATATATATTTTTTTAATAAACATAAACATTTACATACATTGCTTCTGGCCCCACACTAGGATACCCTGTGTCGTGGGAACCAGAAACAGCGACGCCACAAACATGTAAACATCCAAAACCTGGAGTTTTTTTTCTCCCCAGCCGGGGATTGAACCCGGGACCTCTCGCATGGTAAGCAGATGCGCTAACCGTTACGCCACAGAGGTCTTAATATATAAATACAAGTTACTGATAGGCTCATTAATTAAGCTTTGTTCCGAAGGTAAGGACTTATAAATATGTAGTAGAAATACCACTTGCAAGCTGTAAAAGAAAACATAATGAAAAATTCAAATTTGCGTTATAACCAAATGTTTACTTTATGAACTTCAAAGTCGTTAGTTTCACAATTAATAGACGGAGAAGAAGCTTACAAAAAAACTCCACATTTATTCTTTTGAAAACAGTTTTAGCTTTCAAAGAAACTTAAAAAAAATATTACCTACTCATGCATGTGTTCAACACTAGACACAATTGAATACATTAGTGAATGCAGTTAATATTCGTATTTTTGGTTTTTGGTGTTTTTTGTGTGGAAAAAATTGTTAAAAAGTGTAGTAAAACTTAAACTTTTTTTTTAACCATACAGACACATACATTACTCAAAAACCATACCATGTAAGCTGTTATTTGATAAAGGTGTAAGCTTATGGACACCCATCTACGCTTCTGCTAACTGTACAGCACCTCACAAGCGCGCACTTGCCCTCACTTGCACTTTCACAGTACACCTCGGAAGGCTGAACCGAATCGTGTTGCGCAACTTGCTTTCTTGCGCGCTTTAGATTGTAGTGGAACTGGTCTCATATCGGGGCTAAATGCACATCCCATAATGCGTGTATTACTGGGCCTTCTATCTGAAAGGAGTTTTTATGCAGATCTGCGCCATTAAACTCATTACGAAGACTGAGGTACTACAAACGTAAGATGTCACTGACATCGTAAGGGTCTCTTAGAAATGGCTACGATCACGCCTTTTTTAAGAGTAAGACGAGTAACCTGAAATAATAATGCTGGTCTGGCTTACTCTGTGAATTATTCGTATTCGTATTCATATTCATATTTATATTTATATTCATATTCATTACATTATATTTAGTATTGATATTTAGTAATAAGGCCGCCAATTGTACCATGAACCTTTGTAAATATTTTGTGTTTTTTTGTTTTTTCTAGTGTGCAATAAAGAATATTCTATTCTATTATATATTTAGTACATACACATCATATTATTGTGCTATACTATATAGTGTAGAGTACAGTATATAATATACTCTTTTGCATTTTCATTGCTACATTACCTCGTGACGAGGCACTGTCGGACTTCTACCTACAAAATTATATTTTATTCTGTTTGTTTATTTCTTATCGAAATTAAACTACAGTTTTGGAGGGACGCCACCATTTTACCAACGCCACCACACCACTACTTAGATAAAATAAACCATTTGTAATTAATTCATTCATTCATTCATTCATTCTAGTGTGGGGCCAAAAACAATGTCTGTTAAGGCTTGTTATGTTATTCTCCTGGTAGTGCAATAAAGTATTATCTATTTATACGTCTATGTCAGCAGACTTTGACAAAAAGTCAAGTGAGTGTATCAGGAATAAAGTTAATACAGCATAATTAGCAGACTGTTGATTGTCAGTCGTATTTATTATTGTATGCACATAGTGGCCGCAACAAGCGACAGCCGTCAACAAGCATATTAGAATTCGGCGGTAAATAAACCAAGTATCTAGAGGGTAAATCCATAGTACTATTGAAATTAAAACTAGAACAACGGAAAGTGACTAAATGTTAATTAAAAATAAACATTTACATACATTGCTTCTGGCCGCACACTAGGATATCCTGTGTCGTGGGAACCAGAAACAGCGACATCATCCAAGACTTGCAGTTTTTTTTGTGTCCACTCGGGGTTCGAACCTCAGACTTCTCGCATGGTAAGCAGATGCACTAACCGCTGCGCCATAGAGGTCGTCAAATTATTTTTAGCAGAAGCTATTGAGAACAGACAGTTTATTAACCTCGGGTATTCCCAGGACCCAAATCGGCCCAATGTTAATAAGCTCTTAGCAGAAGCTTGCCCAATGCCGGTGAGTAAAACTTAAGGCTTTACGCAATACCAATAATGTAAAAGCGAAATGGATCTGCTCGGGACAAACTGGTTGGAATCCTAACGGCTAAACACAAAAGAAGAAGCCACAAAAGACGATTTAAGTTATCAATAACTTTCAAAAATTAAAACTTGAGGATTCTTCAAGTAAAAATATTGTCACCGAAAAGCGGCGTGCGTGAATGCGATGACTAATCAATGCTGATGAGTCGAAAGAGATCTGTCAGGACTGTGGTAAGTGGCAGAGCCTATTCTTCGCCTATCCCTCCGCGTTACAGGCTTGCATTTATATTAAGTTATGGAAACATTGTCCGTAAGTCACTCTCCCCCAGCCGTGCCGCTGCGAACTTCGCTCTTCGCAGCGCTCGGCCTCGGTAGACACTTTTGGTTGGTATTTGATGCGTGGGAACCTGTACGATCTCTGCCTTCGGCCTCGGCCTAAATGGAGCTCAGTTTTCGACCTCGCTACAGCGGGGTTCCCCGTGCCCGCTACGCGGAGCTCTGCCTTCGGCTTCGCAAGTTTGTCAATGTGGTTTTGCTTTGTTACTTTAAAGCCGGAGCATGGACCGTCTCAGCCTTCGGCCTCGGCCTGAAGGAACCTTGGCCTTCGGCCTTGCCGCAGTGGGGTTACTCGTGCCCGCTTGGCTGCGCAAGTTTTTCCCATCTGGCTTTTGCGTTGTTACTTGTACGCCGGAACAAATATGATCTTGGCCTTCAGTCTCAACCTGAATGAAGCTTGGCCTTCGGCTTAGCCGCGGCAGAGGTAATTGGGGCCTAGAGGCCTGTTTATGAATTCCAAATTCTGTCAGAATCCTAGCGCTTGGGCTTACAAGTGGTATGGAATTTGACAGTTAGACGATTCAAGATTTTTTAATATTTGGTACGCGTAACATAGGGTTAAAGCTAATTTACAAATGTCTCTAGTGAGTAAACCATCTGCCTCCCACTTTATCCCGCCGCCCATAAACTTGCTTGGTGCCGTAACAACCTTCGCGTAACAACTTTGTAAGGTGGAATCTACTCATCGGCGCATAAAGTAGGTAAAGAAGGCTTTTATTGTATGACTAGCTGTTGCCCGCGACTACGTCCGCGTGGGCTTTAATACTAACTTTGAACCCCCATTTTACCCCCTTAGGGGATGAATTTTCAAAAATCCTTTCTTAGTGCTCCCCTATGTTACAAAAAGAACCCCTGTGCAAAATTTCAAGTTTCTAACCCTTATAGTTTGGGCCCTGCGTTGATTCTAAGTCAGTCAGTCAGCTTCTCCTTTTATATATATAGAAATATGTTGTTATACTATAATATTTAATATTTGAATAGACTCGACCAAAGAGAGGATGTATTAGCGGGGGGAAACACAAATATAAACATTTACATACAGGCACATAGATTACTTCACACTATACAGACCTTATTTTGGAGAGAGAATATGAGAGAGAGAGAGAGTAAAGTATGAGTATCACCACGCGTGGCCACAGCGGATTGGCGATATCAAGCGCTGAGGTATTGAATAGCTCGGACCTCAAGTTTCCTCACGATATTTTCCTTCACAGTTAGTGAATAGTATTGCTACTATACTCTCCCAAATGAAAACAAATAAAAAGGAACCCGCACTGGGAATCGAACCTGTGTCTCCCGTTTCCAAGTCCATTGTTCTACCCGCTAGACCACTACCACTCATACCCTTCATGGCCAGGAAATAATTTAATAGTTTCATATTAAGCGTAGATTTACTTTAAATTTTAATAAATACACCAGAAATCCAAGTAGCCGTTGTCGAACAACAGTAGGAATATTAGAACTCTCCTCAAAAAGACATCAACGCACCATTAGATTAGATAACGCTTTCCCCCAGTTTCTAGTTTGAAAATTTTAAGTACGGAATTTTTAATCCTTTACGGTGGTCCACTTCTAGGCAACAATTTTAAAATATCCTGTAGAATTTAAAGAGACTAACGCTAAAATAGTGAAAAAATACATTCGCTGAAGCTGGTATTGAACAGCTCCAGCACCAGCTTTTATTTTTTTCATAATTTCAAAGTTACTATTTTTATTCTCAAGAGGATCTTTCTGAAGCACGTTTTGTCACAAGACATATAAAAAAAACCAGCACTTGGATGTTTACAAGTTTGTGTTGTCGCTGTTTCTGGTTCCCACGACACAGGGTATCCTAGTGTGGGACCAAAAGCAATGTATATGCCTGTATATAAATATTTATTTATATAGGTGCATATCCGTATTATACATACGTACATATACGTATAGTTTAACACTACGGGACACCTGGAACACATACAAGCAAGCAACAGGTCACATACAAGCAGTGCTGAATTGTATGTGTCTGTCTGTAAATGTTTATGTTTGTTTATGTGTAAGCAGAATAGTTCCCTTAAGCGCTACAGAACTTCTGTACCACATTGTTAATTTCTCAAAAATATAAATCGGAAACAGGGAGTTAATCACCAAACAGTGACCGGTGATTACGCAGTCATAACCTTTTCTTCACTCGTCATCAGAGCGCTAATGTAATTCGTACGTTTACAGAGCTTACGCTACCTTCACCGGGCATGCACTTCCTCTATGGAGCTGTCATAGAGCTGAAAAGGCAGCAGACATGGCAGGAAGCTGTTGTTACCCTTATATTTTGGTTGTGATGAAACCTTATTTTATTGATAATGTAACTTTTTAGTTAATTCTTATTTTAAAAGTCATAATCATCATCACGTTTCATGCCCTCGTATGATAACTTAACCCTCGTATAAACCTTACAAAGCTTAGATTTTAATAATGCAAAATATGCATCTGAAACCCCGATAACAACTATACAGGTAAAAACAGCTATTTTTAAATGAGATTTACATTACTATTAACTGATTACTTACTACTCAATTGACATAAAGCGGAAATAAGTTTTTTTAATATATTTTTATTTTTAGCAGAAGCTAATTTTATATTAATTAATAATTTATATAGACCAATCCGGACTTGGCCCCCGTGGTGGAGTATGGTCTATACCTTCCTCAGGGAAGAAACCCGTGCCCCTCGGTGGGGACATAATGCGTTGATGATGAATAATTTAATTACTTTTTACAGACATGTTAAATAAAGCCTCGAAAAAAATAATGATCGTGATCTCATGTTTCTGTACTATCAAATTAGGTGAACATTTAATGGTAGGGTTATGTAAATAAATACTACACAATGTTAAATTTTAACTTTTGAGCATGAAACTCGATCCTCTTCATCTACTTCATCTGTCTACGTTTTTTTTAGATCTTCACCTACCATGAAACGGTGTTTTTTCATTGAACATTTCTTTAGAATTTTCAAATGGCCACACTCCCATTTACTTACAAAGCAACTTCTATCCTTTTACCAACTCTATGTCACGTTAGACCATCAATCTCGCGCTCGAGGTACAAGAAACGCACTTAAACTAGACGTTTTGGATATCTATTCACGCTACACGTTTTATTTGCCAATTCCACATATTATGTCGTGATTTACAAATTGTATTAACTTACAAAATTAATCGTCTATAACATTGCCAACTTTTATCTCTGTTACTAATGCGAGATTTATTTCGATTAGTGTTTTTAATGCAAATTCGCCTTTAAGTTGATTGAGTAGAATGCAAGAGTGTAAAAATTAACGTGTTATCGGTTATTATTGTTTTTTATAAGTTTATTGCATATAAGTAAATATTAAAATTAGACTGCCTCGTTGCTCTAGTAGTTAAGGCGTTAACCTAACAAGACTGAGGTCGTGGGATCGATACCCAATGGGGGCCGCCGCACATTTGTACAAATGGCCTCAGACTGGGTGTATTTCCATGTTTGTAATCTCCTTGCCTGGTTACCATAGCACAGGGTATCCTAGTTTGGGACCAGGTCAAGTGATCGTGTTGTGTGAAAGTCAAGCTATCATTACAAAACCAATGAGGCGGACTTGCTTTTTTAACCTAATTACAAATAAAGACTACTTTGTACGTGCTCAAGTGAATCATTTTAACATACAAATATCACATAAGTTCACGCTTGTGTCTCGGAAAAGTTGGCAGAGACCAGAGTTTACCACCAGCCACAATCCTGACAAGCCTCTTTCGCTTTATCAAAAATGTTTTTGTCATTGCAATTTCTGGTACTTTCTATCTAGTGCTTCCAAGCCGTTGTTTATATTTTTACAAATAAACCCAGACTGAATTCATTTGTATAAATCAAGTTCGGCGGGCTCCACTGTAAATCTAACTTATGACCTCTGTTTGGCAATCAAGCTGATTAACCTCTATATCAACAAGGAAATACAAAATTATGGCACATTTCCTTTTGCAATATTTTAAATTATAAATCGGAAGTTAGTCGGAATCATTACCGGAACATTTTCGAAAACGCGATGTCTGAGTTAAGTATGCAGAATGGTGGAAATTTTGAAGATATTTCCGAATCACTAACGGTACAAATCAAATGTTTTTTTATCCGTCACAAAAAGACTAATTCCAATAGAGAAACAATGATTTTACTGTAACACTGAACATTTTTGAAATATTTAACCGTCAATTACTCAAAACAGAATATTTTGAAATCTACCAATAATGTTTCCGACCGATGAAATGTGAACGTTTGACTATGATTCTTGGATTTAAGCAATTGTTCTGCGATCATGCACAAAAAACTGAATGAAATATTTCCTGGTGTACATACAATAAAGAATATTTTATCTATCTATCTACCTATAGATGTGTTCTTTAGCCGTATTTGGTCGATTAATTAAAGTTACTATAAAGTTGTTACCAGAAACGAACGGCCTACAACAGACACTAAAACGCAGTAAAATAACCATTCATCACCACAACTTTCTCAACTCTAAATCCTAGACTACATAACTCGGTAGGTAGATGACGAAATCACCAGTTTATGACCGAATTGCTATGTCTTTGGTATTCCTAGGAGTTCCTTAAACTGCGTGTCTAGCACAGAGGCGATAAGGCGATGGGGAAATGAGCGGACGAGAGAGTCTATAGACAAACCAGGGGGCCAAGTCCGGATTGGTGGAGGCTTGTAAGACTAGTGGCTAGTCTTACTGTCAGATATTTTCAAGCCGCTCTAAGGCCTGTGACTTGGCTTAACGACTGCCATCTATCGACGGCAGCCGGCACCAACTGCTTAACGTGCCTTGCAAAGTACGGAACCGCTCGGAAAAATGCCACTAGTGTCAGTCACAGAACTTTTACCCATCCATACACTTAACGCGCCCTATGTTGCTTAACATTCATGATCGTTTAAGATCACTCAAGCGGCCGGGATAGGAGGGATTCCCGGGCTACGAGTGATTAATTGCTGGACAGTTCTGACCCTAAATTAAATTTATCAGCGAATTTTACCTACTGAAGGACAGTAATCTGTTCGATGATGAAATATGTAAGTCCGTATACTGAGTTTTGTCATTCACTTTCGATAGCGAGAGCGTTTGCGATTTGCATAGGAGTGACAAAGCGCGCCATCTAGTTGCCTCTTTGTCACTCCTATGCAAATCGCAAACGCTCTCACTATCGAGAGTGAATGAAAAAACTCAGTATACGCACTCAGGATGAATTCGAATTTGTTTCACGTTTTTTTAAGGGGAAACTCTAACCAATATTAAAAAAATGGTCCTTATCTATATTAACAATTCGCTCATTGAATGCAAAAGGGCCATATTCTAAAAAAGAACTTTTTTACAGGAAGGTCAAAACATTATTTTGAAATTGGTTTTCAATCTTTATCACCATTATTAATGACTCCAATAGCGAAAAAAATATATCATTCGATTCGTATTTTAATGCACTATCTTGTAGTTGATTGTGTTTTGGTATGTTGTTTGCCTAAGTACACAAAAAAACCCAAACGTCCCTTTTGTATTCAAAATATCGACCTAAATACATAGAATTATCTCAAAAAAATAATAATGAATAATTAAATTGAATCATTTTTATTAAGTCTTCTTCGCATAAAAGCACCTAATTATAATAAAAGTAAGACATGAACACGAATTAAGTCATTTCAACCATAACAAAACAAAAATATAGGGCTTTCTCATCTTGCTGTAGGGTACTATTCATGAGAGACTACTTTAATTCAGTACTCCCTTAATTAAATTATAAACATACATACATAAATAAGCTCTCGCCTATGTCCCAGAGGGGTAGGCAGAGACCTGGGACTGCCACCTGCCACGATCCTAACAAATCACTCGTTTCATCGACATTCATTAGTCGTTGCATGCACGCACGTCTTTTTCGGATTTTAAATGATAAAATAGTTTGCAGGTAAAGTAATATTCTACAATTTTCATAAAAATTAGCATACTACTTAGGACCGACAGAAATCAGAAATAATTTCATCATAAAATCAGAATTTATTTATAAATTCTGTTTGTTGAATGTCAGTGTTAGTTGATGGTAGTTGATGTAATATAACGTTAATATTAGCCGCTACCATGAGGCTGAATGTACTTAGTAGAGAAAAGGCAGCGAAAAAAAACTCCACTCTGACCATCTTTCCTAGTGTACATACAATAATGAATATTCTATCCTATCTATCTATCTTTTCTCAAATCACCTTAAATCTAATACTTTGGTATGAATGTCCATCTACCTAAGAAGCTTAAGACTCATGAGTAAGACTCAATACTTGCAATGTCAAACATTATTTAAGTGGTCACTATCAATACTGCCATGAACTCTTGGGATTGTTCTTCAACAATTTTTTTTTACCATATTCTCGATGAACTTTTTTTGTCCTTATTGAGTTGTTGTGTCCAACAGCCATTTCATTGAAATAAAAAAAAATCTCATGAGGGCAAATTAATATCTTGAAATCCTACAGATTGTGCATCTTCATCATCTGGTATTGAAAGAATGAGACTGACTGATCTAATTGACTGTCAGGAATGGAGTTTGTATCGTCGTCTTCGTTGAATGTAATGTTGGGTGATCGGCTGTTATGAAGAGTCTATTCTGGTTTTCCATTAATATTATCTGTAGGAGGCTTTAAGACTTTTTGGCAGCTTGTAGTTGCGACAACCATGTTCAAAATATTTTTTGCTCTGTGAGACATCGTGTAGGTAAATAAATTACAAAATATAAACAATTCCTGCAATTAGTTAAATTAATTAAAACGAAAAATCATAGCTACAAACATACACTAAATTACATTATGCCAAAACTAAAAAATGTACCTACTAACATACCTAATATACAAACTAAATTGTTTTGACTTACAAAATAGTAGATTATTTTTACAAAATTTTTTTTTGCAGTGAATAATTTTGAGTCAACTTCATCAGTTTAATTGCAAAAGGGACGCTTTCCTGTATGTGACTCAATTAAAATACAAAATTATGACAATAATCAATAATATTTCAGTACAAAATAGACACATTTCTAAATGGGGCACTTTTGCATAAAATAAAACCAAAACCTACCTTGTTTTTTAATTCAAGGCAGACATATTCCAAAATGTGACCCTTATGCAGTACAACTTCATCAAAATTACTTACGTGAGCGCAGACATGTCGGTCGCAACTGACAATATGGCAGTTTTGCTCTGAAGTTCGCGACCAATCTCCTCCAATGCAAAACGGACGGTTGCATAGATTGATGTCAAATAAAGCTAAATTTACGGGTGTCTTCAATTTATCACATTTTAATATTGATGAAGGTCTCATTTTCGTCAAAAAACATTTTTTGACATTTTTGACTTGTGGCCCTTTTGCATTGAACGAGCGAATTGCGAACCGGTCTATGGTAGAGTCAAATAAATTGCACATCAAATTGAAGAGCGTAAAAAAATTGTCGATCCGAGTCGACAAGACTAAATAAAGCATTATCTAAATAAAAAAAAAATAGGGGATTATTATTATGGGTCTACATTTTATCCGAGCGAAGCCGGATTCTCATCTAGTATTAAATAAAAAGTTGCGTCAATTTTTTTTTCTCCCAAAAATTCATAAACAAAATTAAATAAAAAAATATTGTCCTATCGACTTTGACTTCGCTAGCCCTTTTATTACGTGAATCGAATAATTAATTCGATGTCAAATTAGATGCAAATCTAATTGCCAAATCCGTATGGAATCACAGAATCACCGCGAACTTACTGACGTTGCAACTGCTAGGCTTGTTTATTTTAGTTACTTCCATAGTATTATGTCCTATGGTATACTACTATGGGGCCGGGCGGCAGACATTGAGACTATCTTCATATTGCAGAAGAGAGCGATCCGATTTATTTACAAGCTAGGTAGTAGGGACACACTAAGAAATTTTTTCAAAGAATTCAACATCCTAACAGTTGCAAGCCAATACATTTATGAAAATATTATGTACGTTAGGAAAAATATTAAAGACTTCGAAACACTTGGTAGCCATCATAACGTTAATACTAGGAATAAACATAAATTGTCATTTCCACGATTTAGACTTGCAAAAGTTAATACTTCCTTTATGGGGCACTGTATAAGGTTCTACAACAAGATACCCCAAGATATATGTATTAGAGTTACCTCCAACGCGATTCAAGAATCGTGTTAAGCAGACTCTTTGCAAAAAAGCTTATTATAAAATCAACGATTATTTAGAAGACAAGGACGTATGGCATTAAATAGTAGTCTAATATTAAATTTAATTTAATCAGAGGATAAATGTGTCTAGTGTTCAACACATCCAAGATAGTATTTTGTAAGTTTGATTTGTATTAGCTTTAAGGTGATTTGAGAAAAGGTGATCAGAGTGGAGTTTTTTTTTCGCTGCTTTTTTCTCCACTACAGACGGCCCCAAGGCAGCGGCTAACATTATACATAACTGTATGTACATTGACATTCAATAAGCAGAATGTAAATTCTTTACGTTGAAATAAATTTTTGATTATTTAGATTATGATTATGAGTATTTTTATCGGCATTTATCGATAAGGAATCGTGTTGTTATTAAATAAGACCGTGAATATGTAACAAGTAGAGCTCGGCTCACATTCACACGTCTGCGCACACGCAACAAGACGCATTAACGCCTTTTTTGGTACTCTACTGAGTGATGGACACTGTTTGCTAAGTGCAGAGTGGGCGTTGGGAAATTGAAACATTAGTACTTAACCCTTAACCGGGTTATGGTGTAGTGGATCCCACCTTAAATTTAACCTTATCACCTTGAAATAAAGTCCAAAACAATGAAAAACCTGATTAGGATTAAATGGTGTGTGTACTTATGTTATGACTTATCGTGCTACATTTTATTCTGCAGGCTTGGGGAACTTGTATTAGCGATACCACTCACTGACGATGAAGGAAAACGTCGTAAGAGTATCCGAGTGTCTGAGGCGCGCAAATACTTAGTTTGTATCACGATACAGTTAAATGGACCTTATGCTTCAAATCAATATGCACATGATTAACCTATGCAACTGCACATTTAACTTAATTGGTGTTGATCCATAGGTCAAGCTCTGGGGTACCTTAATTTTGTACCGTCGAAGAACTCAACAAGACTGCGTGTTATGAAGTCCATGATAGGGTGACCCAGTAGGATAGATTTTTGCGATTCAAAATTCAATTCTAAGTCTGCGATCCGGAAAATGGAAATTGGTGTCATAGGGTGATCCAATGAGATAGTTTCTTAAGGCTGTGTTTACTCCAGGCATGCTGTCTTGTTCGCACCATAACTACTTTATTGGTGACAAGTTTAAAAAAAACCTCACGCCCGTTATCCCCGAGGGGGTAGGCAGAGGCACCAATCACTAGAACTGGACCCATGCCTGGGACAAGTTTTCAACTCCAAGTAATATCTCATTAGGTCACCCATGGATCCAATTTCTGTTTCCAGGAGTGCAGCCCTAAACTTAAATTGAGTTTTTAACCCCAAGAATCTATTTCATTGCGTGACCCTATCCCATTTTCATTTACTTGAACTTTTCATGAACTTTTTTGTGAGAAAAATAGAATTACAAAAAAAAAAATTAAGAGAAGGGCGGCGGGGGTTTGGCTTGATCAGCTGTGATTACTTAACACGGCTGATCGAGCCAATCCTCCCCCTCCCCTCTTCTTTTTATATGCCTAGGTACTTAAGGTATACTTAGCTACTTAATGTTGTTTTATATTGTGTTTATGGCCTTTGTTGCCAACGTCCAATAGGAGACGGCACATAGGGAAGAGTGTTTGTAATATATAAAACTTATTTAATTCGCCATCAACATATTTCAGAGAAAAGATTGTTTACAACAATGCCGCTTATACAAGTCAACAATCGCCGATAAACTGCTGCGCAGTTTGGCAAATCTGTCAACCTATTTGTTATTTTCTTTTTAATAAAATCTTTAAATACAAATACAAATTTCCTAGTTCGCAGCCTTAGAATCGACTTTTTAATCCGAAGAATCTATCTCATTGGGACACCCGGAAGATCCAATATGCGTATCCCAGAACACAGCCTTAGAACTGAGTTTTTCATCCCAAGAATCTATTGCATTGGGACCCGGATCGCAGCCTAACCTGATAATAAACACATCTACAAACGGCGAATGGTAAGTGACAGTTGCATCACGAAACAAATAAGGAAACGATGTGCAAGGCTTCATGCCTTGTGCTATGTGCTGGATGCACTTTAGTTGCAAGCTGTTAAGGCCTGACGGATTAGTCAATATTGTCATGGGCGTCATTTTTTCTTCCCTAATTAGGGTAGAGGGCTTAAAGGGCCATTTTGGTGCCAATTCTTAGTTTGTAAATGTGTAGATGATAAGTCTTATTTTAATAATGGTACCAAATAAACATTTCTATTCTATTCTATTCTAAAGTAATCGTCGTTAGAAATCAGAAAATTTTTTCAACGTAACGAATTTACATTCTGATTGTTGAATGTCAATGTACATAAAATTATAATGTTATCCGCTGCCTTGGGGCCGAAATTAGTGGAGAAAAAGGCAGCAAAAAAAAACTCCACTCTGACCATCTTTTCTCAAATCATCTTAAATCTAATACAAAGTTTGGTACGAATGTCCATCTACCTAAGAAAGTCAAAATTCAAGACCCATGAGTGCAATCAATACTTGCAATGTCAAACATTATTTAATTGAAGTAAACATACACAACAATCATATTCTTCTTCATCGGCCCTTTATCTCCTAGGGGAGCATAGAACCTCTACCACAGATTTTCACTTGTCACGGTCATTCGCGACAGATACTTCAGGCCAGCCAGTGCCTATCGACTTGGCCTCTTGGGCTATAGAGCAATAACACTGAAACAAAATATACAATAAAACAAGTTTTCAATTGTATCTGTTGCTGCAAAAAGCGGTTGACTCAGCCTTTACTGAGAATATTAGGCCACAACAAAGACTTTCAGATATTCCCCGTCTGTTCTGTGACCATCATTGTGTCACAATGTTGTACCTTTTTCCACCTGACGCGAAGCAAAGCACCACCACCACGAATCGCCACGAATCTTGGCCTGAAATGACAAGATGTAGAAAGAGTGATAGACCTACAGGCCTTCTACATCTTGTCATCGAAACGCCGTCTTTATTTTTGGTTGGTGCCTCTTTCTTTCGTTTATGGACAAGATAAATAATAAATTACGTTATTCTTCTTCCTGTGTCTCTCCACTAATGAAGGTTGGGCGTCGGCTTTCTATCATTATCATGAGATATTTGACAACCACTACAGGACGTACGACTACCTCATAGTTATCCAAGGTGCCAGGTCTTGTGCCACCGGCATCCAGCGACTACCGGCCACCGTAACCAGGTCGTCAGACTATCTGGAGGAGAGCCTGCCCACGCTGCGTCGTCTAGTCTGCAGTGGAGTCGCTCGGTCAGACCTTTTCAACCTTCCATTTCATCACCCGATTATATCCCAACGAGGGGCACGGGTCTCTTCCTTGAGGAAGATATAGGCCATACTTAACCACGGGGACTTGTAAGACTAGTGGCCGGATTGATGGAGGCTTGTAAGACTAGTGGCTGGTTTTACTGTTAGAATTTTTCAAGCCACCCTAAGGCCTCTGACCTGGCTTAACAACTGCCATCTATCGACGGCAGCCGGCACCAACTGCTTATTCCATATTCTTTTTAATTTATTGTCATCAATTTTAGTTGAATTAAAAACGATTTTCCACGCTAGCTACATCCATCCATTTCCTGATGTCGATCGTCCTTAAAGGGTTTGGACAAAAGTAGCTACGACATTGTTTATATAACTTACTTACTGACTGCGCTGGCTCAGCGACGCGAAGTTGGTCTTGGCCTCTGACACAAGAAGTCGCCACTTGTCTCTGTCCTGCGCGGTCTCCTGCCAGTCGCCCACCTGGAGCTCCCGCAGCTCTTTGGCCACTTCATCCTTTCATGTCTGGGGCGGGCCACCGGCCTTTGACCGCTTCGAAACCTCAAGTATGCTCTATATAACTTCATTTCAGCCAAGCCTGGGTCGCAATTCGTGATAAATATAAGCGATAAATCTTTAGTGTTGTAAAATTTTAAAACCCATGAAATATCTTTATTACCTACCTATTGCATGGTAATACTTACTATAATATGGATCAAATAGGTGTACAAATTGTAACAATTTAACAAGTGATGTCTGCTTACCTAGTAAGTTTAATAGAACAGTAAACAAGTAAATATATGAGAAAGAAGAACGCTATAACATTTTATGGGGCTTAAAATTTTGTAATAAGATCTTATTTGCACTGAATTATGCCTTTGGAAGTATTACATTTCTCCTAAAGATACAAAGGGTGTGGTCCAAGCTTTTCCGCTGTGCATTATTATGTCACTTGTCTGTTTATTTACTTTCTGATGTGTCTTTATCATCAACCCATCATGTCCCCACCAAAGGGCACGAGTCTCTTCCCTGAGGAAGGTATAGGCCATACTCCACCACGGGGGCCAAGTCTGGATTGGTGGAGGCCTGTAAGACTAGTGGCTGGTCTTTATGTCAGAAGCTTTCAAGCCGCCCTAAAGCGTCTGACTTGGCTTGGCACCACTGCTTAGCGGGTCTTGCACAGCACTGTACCGCTTAGAAAAGTGCCACTGGCGTTAGTCATAGAACGATTACGAGAACGGTTGTCTTATTGGTATAATAAATGTATTACTTATTATTATTATCACTGAGGGCGACCGTACAGTCGACGGAACATCATCCTATACGGTTGTATAGGATGATGTGACGGCATGGGTATGCACTCTACCCCTTTGCATTACGGGCGACTTTGCAACTAAAATGTGAAAGTTGACATGTTGTCGATAGTGCATTGGTCCAAATGGCCCCCATCTGGGGTTGTAATGTTCTTGCCTGGTTACTATAGCACAGGGTATCCTAGTTTGGGACTAGGGCCTAGATTCTGCTATTGCATTGTAGTATAATGACAGTTGCATTAATGTGTCGATTTCATTAATTTCGTAATTCTACGTATGAATGGATTTAAAAAACATGTCACGTGACCCGACCATGTAACTGAAATTGAACTATATTGCACTAACAGAGTCGAAGCCCGGGTCAAGTGATTATGTTGTGTGGAAGTTATTATTATTATTAACTTTATTCCAAAAGTCAAGTAGGACACATACTTGACTCTATGTCGGAAGAGTCCGACCAGGTTTCGCTCTGATTCGGAAAGCTTAATCATGGTGAGTAGATACGGAGCTTGCGTCGTCGGTGGCTTTTATTTTTTCTGCTTCTTCAAAGTGAAATAGTATACAAAATAACATTTTCACCGCATTATCGATAAAATGAATATAATCTATCAAAAATCAGGATGTTATGCTAGCGTAAAATAATTTATTTTTGTTTGCGTTCAAATGATACCTGCTATCGTATTTTGCCTCCGCTATCCGCTTATAACTTAGATTTAAACTTGCACATACGGTCAGCGTACACCTTCACTTTCAAACATTACGTAACCCAGTGGCTCTGCAGGAGCGACCAGCTTCGATGACCTCTGCTCCCATACCATCAGTTCCATCAGGCGTGTCTTTTCTTCTAAAAGTCTACTTTCATTGGTGATCTCTACAGCTGTACTTCTAGCACGAGGAGTATGGTGACCAGATGATGGACATAATGGGTACTGGTCGACATTCTGAACTTGTAACGCGCAATTTGGGCAATTGTTTTTGGGCAGTGCACCAGAAAAGCCCCGTTTCGGATAGATTGGCTTACAAGATGTTCGTTTATTAGGCAATTAGTTAGCGGGTTTGGGAATTGCCCAAACCGGAGTGAGGTTGACAATTTGCTTAAATCAAATTGTTTACTCTTTTTTTATCCGCTTGTGTTAAAATAGCTGCATACCAACTTAGTATTAGATTTAGGCCCTGTTTCACAATGTTTAAATAAAGTTCCAGATAAGCTATCCGCAACCAGGGCTGCCGTTTGTTCTAAATTTGAATATTTTTTCCTATATTGCGTGTGTTCGTTTACGCTTCAAATTTAGAACAAACGGCAGCCCTGGTTACGGATAGCTTATCAGAAACTTTATCTGCAGAAAACAGACCCTTAAGGTGAATTGAGAAAATATAGCCCGGATGGAATTTTTTTCGCTGCCTTTTCTCCACTACATTCGGCCCGAACGCAGCGGCTAACATTGACATTAAACAAACAGAATGTGAACTCTACGTTGAAATCATCATCAACCCTGTTATGTCCCCACCGAGGGGCACGGGTCTCTTCCATGATGAAGGTATAGGCCATACTCCGCCACGGGGGCCAAGTCCAGATTGGTGAGACTAGTGGCTGGTCTTACTGTCAGAAGTTTTCAAGCCGCCCTAAGGCCTCTGACTTGGGTTAACGACTGCCATCTTTGACGGCAGCCGGCACCAACTGCTTAACGTGCCTTGCGAAGCACGGAACCGCTAAGGAAAATGCCACTAGCGTTAGTCATAGACGGTGACCCATCCATGGACTGAACGCGCCGTATGTTGCTTAACCTTAGTGATTGTTTAAGATCACTCCGGCAGCCCGGGCTACGAGCGATTCGTTGAAATACATTTCTGATTTCTAATGAGTTGCCAAGATCTAGGATATACGTTCTATTAATTCTATTATTACTTGAAACCTCGTTGGATTCGTAAGCTTGTTTATATTTTCGTGTGTGTTCTTCCGTGCGATCTCCCGCGTGTTATGCTTTGGCTGACATTTTTTTATGTCACAGATTGCTTGGTTCTTGTTTTACATATCGATAAATTAAATTAAATTCATTATAATGGGTGAATATGACACGTTACAGTAGCAATACAACTTGCTAGCTGTGAAGGAAAACATCGTGGGGAAACCTGAATGTCTGAGCTATTCAACAACTCAGCGCTTGAATTCGCCAATCCACGGTGGGCACGTGTGGTGATTAAGTCCATACTCTCTCTTTGAGAGAAGGCTTGTGCTCTATAGTGGGATGTATAATCTGCTTACAATTAACATTTAATAACATTTACATACAGCCACATACATCACTTCTGGCCGCACACTAGGATACCCTGTGTCATGGGAACCAGAAACAGTGACATCACAAACATGCAAAAATCCCAAGACCTGGGGAACGTAAATTCTTCACGTTGAAATAAATTTCTGATTTCTGATCAGAGTTCGCCAATGTTCTATTTTGCGCATTAGACTCCTCAGTTAAAGCAGACCTTTCTGCTTCTTGCTGTATTCTAAGGATAGCATAATAATAGAATTATAGTAACTTCCACATAACTCAATGACTTAAACTGGACCTTAATTCTCTTAGAACTCTCGATGACAGATACACGTTCGGGTCACGTGACGTGTTTTAACACGCTTTTATTAGGTCGACCTGTAACTATGTAATGGAATCTAAGGTAACTAATTTAACCATCTTTCAAGGATCGTAGCGTAATGAAAATTGGCAGCTGTATGTAGTTCTGATGACAATCATCACACTAATATTATAAACGTGAAAGTTTGTGTGTGTGTTTATATGTTTGTCAGTCTTTAGCGCTGAAACGGCTGGACGGATTTTAATAAAATTTGGTATGGAGTTAGCCGACACCCTGGATTAAAACATAGGCTACGTTTTACCGCGGGGAAATATCTTATTCCTACGGGAAAATCGATGAACCGCGGGTAACACCGCGGGGCACAGCTAGTACAATAATATAGTACTGTCGAACTGATCTGATCATGGAGCCGGAAGGTTTTTGGTTTTTACGTGCAAAGCGTGTTTTTGTAGTTTTTTTAACTGTTATTTTATTCATACCATTGACGCCATGAAAGATTGATGTGTGTACGCGCGTAGGCTTGAAGCGGCAATGAAACTAAATCGCTACGTTCATGCAGTTGTTATTGTAGTACAACGCATTAACAGAATGTAGCTCCCAGTCCCAAACTAGGATCTGTGCTTAGGTGTAAAGCTCGCGTTTGTAAAATACCATTGTTACGTTATTAACCAATATTGTTACTGCCCGCTTGCAAAACTTCTCTAATGCAAAAAAGTGTCCTCTATAATTATTATGGCACCACTAATCTATAATAAGGTACAATAGACAATAAAGGAATGTAAACTTGATTTTTTTAAGCCTAAGCTACAGCTATTATTATGTGAAAAGTGTTACTATTCGGTGCAGGAATTTTCGTCAGACGTTTCTTTAAAAAATATATAAACAACTCATTTTGACATTTATTATATAATTTAATTGAAATTTTTGACAAAATAAGTTCACAACTATGACATTTTAATTTTTAATATTTTCGACATGCTTAATTCTCAATAAGTATCACCGTATCACGTTCGGTTTTCTGTTTTTGTACGCCAATTGGTAAAGCATAGAGGACAGACTATATATAAAACTAAAATCTGGCTACACTATATTAAATACATATATTGTACGCAAAATACCTATGCTTGAACAAATAAATGTATTTGATTTGAATAAATATTTTCAATTAAATAGCTTTAATTGACGTTTCGGATAGTAGGAGCGCAAATTAAAATGATTTTAGCATCAGTCGGACGCCCTATTAGCCATATATCTCACGTAGCTCAGAGAGAGAGGGCCCCAGACTCGGTCGGAGTAATTCAAATGATTAGGCAGATTTATGGGGACGGAGCTGAGACTTTGGGACGAGATATCGGCAGCTAGCTGGATTGTATCGAAGGTACAGTGCAGAAGTAACCTACAAAATGTAAGTGTTGCGCGATGAATAGGTTGTTGATAATTCTCTATTTTCTGATACTTTCAAATCCAATGGTGGCATGGGAATACAAAAAGAATACAAAGGAAAATTTCAAATCTATTATTAATAACCATTATCTTATCTAATTACTAGGTTGTTGGTGCCCAATAGCAATTGAATTATGTATTTATTTTCAAATAGAGAGATAATTAAAATAGGTATTAAAATTTTCTCGTTTTCGCTAAAGTTAATATAAATGAATAGTAACATAAGTAACAATTTATACAAATATTAATTTTATGAATTAGCCTATAAATCACCTAAATATATTTTTATAACCAACATAACGCACTATTTAAATGAATAACCAAGAATTTATGTTCAAAATAATTAATTATTTAAATAGAAAATTAAGGCCAAATCGCTTCCGTTGGCCGGTAAGTTGCCCAGAAAGGTAGCAGAATTACGCCACTGCATAGCGAAGCCAAGCCGCTGATTGAAAATGGCACCAGCTCTCCATGCCCTTGTGTTGAATATGGCACCGGGCCATCGGCCACCCTGACGCATAGAAAAAGCATGAAAAAATCTCTTGTAGGTAGTAAAAGTATCGTGTATAATATTTCATTTTAATTGGAGAATTTTTTGTATCCTCTAATATTTATTATGGTTTTATTTTTTATTTTGGGTCAATGCGAATAGTCCAATAAACTGTTTTCTGAATAAAAGTAATAATAATAATACTATAGCAATATAGTAAAATATCGTTCGTAGACAGTATAAACTTTATTGTAACCTGGTCGGACTCTTGCGACAAAACATCAAGTAAGTGTATCCGGAACACAGTTTATAAAGCGCTTCCTATCTATTTGCTCACCAAACAATTAGAAATTAAGCACACAAATCTATACGGAGTTGAAATGCTGTAACTTCTCTGTTCGGCGACTTAGCTCCCGAGTGACACATTCGCGATGCGAGGGGATTGAGGATATACTGAATAATATCATTTCCACGTTACTCACTGAACGGTTTGATTGCATTGAATCCGAGTTGGTTAGTAGAACTCATGTGAACGATTACTATTACATTGCTTTGTTTCCTCAACTTATTTTCCTTCTTCCTGTTTGATATCTCTGTTTGCAGGCAATTCTCAATGAATGCGTGGTATTTACTGGACCATGTGGGTAGATGAGCTCATTTTCGAATGGCGTGTGAACAATAAGAATGCCAAGATTCGGTTAATGCCCGGTCCCTATAACCTATCTACATATAACTGACAGCTGTCAACGCGATACGATTCGATTCTGTTAGTGCTTGGTTAGTGCATTGTAGTACGACGACAGATACCACAAAATACATTTACCACAAGGGAAGACGTAAAGCTTCGTATAAAAAAATATACCAACATATAGAACACTAGCGTAACATTTAAAGTACCTCGCATCTCGTCACGTTCTGGTAAATTATTTCATACTAGTATAGTTCGCACTCAACATGCTTATAATAAGCTCTTCAGACGCAGTTTTAACGATTTCTTGCAAGATATTGACATATTTAAAGTTACATTAAACGAATTTAAAAAAGAGGCGGGTAGCCTACTGCTTAAGTACAATTAAGTTGAAATGTATTATATTTATTATATTTATTTAAACAATACTGTTTAACTGCTTAAGAAATGCATGCTTACTTATTTATTATTTTGTCTACTAAAGGGACCTCCAGGTCCACTTTTGTATAACACACTTTTAACATTTTTCTGTGTGACTGTATGTGTCCTGAATAAATAAAATGAAAAATAAAATAAAACTAGCGATGCAGTTTGTGCCCCAGTGAACTAACTTGTGGCGCCAAATTTCAAATTTATTTTTATTGTACTGAGGATAGGAATTTCTGTATTTTGTAGTAACGTGGAAACAACAAGCAAATACGATTAAAGGGTTCTCAAATCACTCTATTTTATCACCATGTTACGATATTTTTTTATAGCGAACACAAAAAGTAAAGTCAAAGTCAAATACCTACTATTTTATTCATAGCACCTACAAACAAAACGTTTACTTTATGAACGTCACAGTAAAGTTGTTCGTTTCACAGTTAATAGATTACGTGGAGAAGAAACTACCAAAGAAACTCCACGTTTATTCTGAAAACTTTCTGAATTCTTTGTATAAACTACTGAACGAACTGAATTCTTTGTATTAAACTAAAGAAAAAACTGAAAGAAATCCTGAAAATCCTAAAATCTCTTGGAAATCTCTTGCAGAAAAAAGTTATCTGTGTGCTTAGTGCGAGTTTTTTTAACTACTCGATCGCGTTAACGTAAACTCATATTCTATAGGAGTGACAAAGCGCGCCACCTAGTTGTCTCTCTGTCACTCCTATACAAAATGCAAACGCTCTCGCTATCGAAAGTGAATGAAAAAACTCGCACTAAGGGCCCTGATCTGAGTGCGTATACTGAGTTTTTTCATTCACTCTCGATAGTGAGAGCGTTTGCGTTTTGCATAGGAATGACAAAGAGACAACTAGATGGCGCGCTTTGTCACTCCTATGCAAATCGCAAACGCTCTCGCTATCGAAAGTGAAAGACAAAACTCAGTATACGCACTCTGACGAGTGACAAGTTGTCATTGTTTTTGTAGCCATAATATTAGAACTAATATTTCTACCAAGAAGGACTAATCTTCATCTAAAATTTTATTTATTTATTATTTTATGCAGTTCATGGAGTTGTCATTGTACTGCAATGCAGAAACAGATTTGAGGCCTTGTTCGTAACAATAAGTCTGACTCAGGCTCTCGCTCTGTTGTGTCTTTATCATTAACCCATTATGTCCCCACAGAAGGGCACGGGTCTCTTCTCCGAGGAAGGTATAGGCCATATTCCACCACTGGGGCCAAGTCCGGATTGGTGGAGGCTTGTAAGACTAGTGGCTGGTCTTACTGTCACTAGTTTTCAAGCCACCCTAAGGCCTCTGACTTGGCTTAACGACTGCCATCTATCGACGGCAGCCGGCACCAGCTGCTTAGCGTGCACTAGGACTAGCACTAGCGTTAGTCACAGAACGGTCACCCATCCATGCACTGAACGCGCCCTATGTCGCTTAACCTTCGTTTTTAAGATTACTCAGGCGGCCGGGGCTACGAGCGATACTACTTAATTAAACTAGCTCGTCTAGGATCTCCCACACAGAGTATAGTCAAAAACCATCTAAAGAAACGACGCATTTCCCTCCCCGAAGAGTCAGAATCTCATCTCACTAAAAGCTTCCAGCAAGAAGCTAATTAGCTGAAATAATATTTAAAATGGCGTGCAAAAGTAAGCGAAATTTATTATCAAGACAATATTAGAGAAGGCGCGAAGAGAATGCAATAACAATAAATAGTAATAAATAAAAGGATTCAGACCTTGCTTGTATTGTATGATACTAATCCTTGGGAACAGAAAGGCTTGGAGTCGCGCCGAGCAACAATATCATTGAGATAACTGGTAGGAAAGAATGTGATTAAAAAGTTTATCGTGGTAAGCAAACAACGACTGTTTCTTGGTGGAGCCGTTAAGGTGCTTAGCTACCAAGAAAGAGGTCGTGGATTCGATTCCCACCGGGGGCCGCCTGACATTTGTGTTTTTTCTATGTTCGCAATGTCCTTGCCTGGGTACCATAGCACAGTGTATCCTAGTTTGGGACTAGTTCAAGTGATTGTATTGTTTGGAGTTATTATCTATTTATCTTTCTTTTCCTCTAATATAGGTATAGTATAGGTTTTTATATTCTATTTTTCATACCCCTGGCAAATTACGTTTGGTCAGCTAGTTTTATATATAAAAATTGATTGCTTTCGTTAGTCTCACTAAAACTCGAGATGTTTGGCTGGCATTTTTAGTTTTTTATATTTGTGGAATTCCAGGGAAGTTTAAATAATTACGAAAACTTTGGCGGTATGAAGTTTTTCGGGACAGCTAGTTTTTGTATAATTTTTGATCAGCAAGAGCTTTAGTGACAATTTATTCATTATAACAAAAATTAACAGACATAGGTACCGATTACTTAAACAATCTGATATGCACTACAACTCTATCAACGCAGTGTTACTGTGTGGCAAAAAAGCGCAAAACAACAACCGAACACCTACTCTACCCCACGCCCTGTTCCCGTCGCACTAATCCGAGCCAACGCCGACTGTTCTGGCGATTACTTTAATTGGCTCAATCTCCATTCAAAACCACCTCGCGGCGAGGGGAGGGGTAAGGGGGGCGGGGTGGGTCCACAGATTTATGGCTAAAGGGTTGCGCTTGATCCCTGTTTATGAAGGAGTGGGAAAAACTGCTGGAGGTCGGCGAGTCTGGAGAGTAAGTGGGAAATAAGAATTGACGGTTGAACTGAAGCTGTAGCTGTAGATTACAAAAACCGGCCAAGTGCGAGTCGGACTCGCGCACCGAGGGTTCCGTACAAACCTGCAAGGTTTACAAAGTTCGTTCATTACGACAATCGAGTCATAAATGAGGAAATGGGTAGTAAGTTTAAAATTATTAAAAAAATATATATTATGTGATGTAACTAAAAATTTATGGTTTTCGTAATTTTTCCTTTATCTATGCTATAAGACGTTGCTTCGTACCAAATTTCAAGATTCTGAGTTCACGGGAAGCACCCTGTAGGTTTTGATTCCCTTGCAAGTGTCGAAAATTTGCGGCATAAACGGCTGTATCTTTTGATTGCGTTGGCTTAGAAGTTTGATTTTTTCACAGCTTCAAGGGACAGTAGACCTGAGTAATTGATATAAATTTCAGCTTCATACCTCCACGCGTTCCTGAGAAAAAGGGTCTTGACAGACGGACGGACGGACGGACAGACGGACAACAAAGTGATCCTATAAGGGTTCCGTTTTTTCCTTTTGAGGTACGGAACCCTAAAAAGGGACGTCCAACCCATGACGTTTTTGAGTCCCTTAGGCTGGTTTTAGAGTCACGCGGACCACGCGCTGACCGTCAGCGCTGATAGACAAAATGTTTCGCTGGTCTTCACGTTTGCGCTGAACGGTCGGCGTTTTTTTAAACGCTCCTTAGGACGTACATATTGGCCTGTCAGCGCCGAGTGTCAGTGTGACTCTTATACCGGCCTTACTGTCAATATTTGTACTTATAAACATTTACATGTTTAATACCCAGTAGTTCCGGGCTTATAAGCCGTAAAAGTAACGAATCGCTTGTAGCTCCGGCTGCCTGAGTGATCTTAAGCGATCACGAAGATTAAGCAACATAGGGCGCGTTCAGTGCATGGATAGGTGACCGCTCTTTGACTAACGCTAGTGGCATTTTTCCGAGCGGTTCCGTGCTTCCCAAGGCACGTTAAGCAGTTGGTGCCCGCTGCCGTCTATAGATGGCAGTAGTTAAGCCAAGTCAAAGGCCTTAAGTCGGCTTGAAAACTTCTGACAGTAAGACCAGCCACTAGTCTTACGAGCCTGCACCAATCCGGACTTGGCCCCCGTGGTGGAGTATGGCCTATACCTTCCTCAATGAAGAGACCCGTGCCCCTTGGTGGGGACATAATGGGTTGATGATGATGATCTTTCTATTCTAAATAATAGCTGAAATAATCATATTTTTTGCACAGAGTGTTGTGCTCATAGATATCTTTACTTCAGATGTCTGTGGTTGTGCTTAGGACATTTCTTCAACCGCGTCCACACCGCGTCGCATGTAACTCTGAAATAGGTTTCTCGGGAAATCTTATTGTAGAACCTTATGCAGTGCCACATAAATGAAGTATTAACTTTTGCATGTCTAGCCCCCGGTTTCCCGTAAGCTAGCAGTCTGTTAATCTACTGTCAACAGCTGTCAAATGTTTTTTCTTACCTATGCATTTTGGCGAACTGATAGCTGCTAACAATAGATTAACAGCTTGTTAATATAGGAGAAACTGGGGGTAAATCGTGGAAATGACAGTTAATGTTAATTTCTAGTATTTAAGTTGACAGATGATTGTCGTTCCGGAGATTTAGAAGTTTTGTAGTCGCTGTTGAGACTGTGTGAATTTTTGCTAATATTATTTTCGCAGGAACTTCTGTATGTCAAAAACCGGACTAGACTCGATTTGATGCAGTGTCCGCACTACGAGATACCACGACTACTTAACTAAATATAATGCCTCACAAAATGATCCAATATAATATAGAGCTTAAGGCAAAGCACGACGAATATCAGACTCGCACTAAAAATCACTTACAACTAACTCTATGCACCACAAACCCAATAGGGAAAAATGACAATTCTGTTTGAAGGAGTACAACTTTCCTGTTCAACAAGCTACCGAAAGACACAAAAAATTCAGAAACACTAACGGGATTTAAGTTCTGATTAAGAGGTCACATTAAGGAAACATATTAAATGTAATCTATAATATAAAAATGAATCGCAAAATGTGTTGGTAAGCGCATAACTCAACAACGCCTTTACCAATTTGGCCAAATCTTTTTTTTAAATGTTCGTTGAAGTTCAAGGATGGTTTTTACGGCGAGAAAAATTAGAATTATTGCTCGAAAAACCCTAAAAATAGCCCTTTTCTTTTTCCCATACAAATGATTTGTAACTAAAACGTAGTCAATTTGAGCTTTATTGCTATGGTATAAAGTTCATATTAAATTACAAGCACTCACTGTTGTCTAAGCAATGTAGGTGTGTTCCTAACGTCAAAGATCATATCTATCAAAACAATGTGCGTGTGTGCGTTGGAGCACAGAATACATAGTTGGAGGAGTTTAATGTCGCGTTCCGAAACTCGCGTTTCTTTTGTATTAGTTTCGGCACGCGAGATAAAATGCATCAGTTTCCACGTCATTACATCAGTCAAACAAAAATCGCGTTACCAACAGTGTTTTATTATTTTTAATATCCAAATTTTAAATAAATAAAACAATTCGTACGGCTTAAAAGGATTTGACTTCAAGTCATATCAAATTAAAAAAAAAAAAAGTTGTCTCTGGATTGCATGAGGTAGTTATCAAAAACATGATACATGGTCCCTGTGGAACTCTTAATCAAAATTCACCGTGTATGATGGATGGTAAATGTTCAAAGCGATATCCACGGACATTAATATCGGAAACAATTACTGGTAATGACGGTTATCCATTGTATCGTCGCAGATCGACAGCAGACAATGGAAAATCAACAATTGTCAAATTAAATCAACAAGATATTGAAATAGATAATCGTTGGATTGTTCCATATTCACCCATTTTATCAAAGACATTCAAAGCACACATCAACGTTGAATCTTGCCATTCAGTGAAATCTACTAAATACATTTGCAAATATGTAACCAAAGGGAGTGATATGGCTGTGATTGGAATTGGTGCAGAGAATTCCAATGATGAAGTTAGCCAATACCAAATGGGCCGCTATGTCAGTAGTAATGAAGCAGTTTGGCGAATATTTTCTTTTCCTATTCATGAGAGACACCCTTCTGTTGTTCACTTAGCTGTGCATTTAGAAAATGGACAAAGAGTGTATTTTACAGCACAGAACGCAGTACAAAGAGCTGCTCAGCCACCATCTACTACATTAACCAGTTTTTTTGAGACATGCCAAAACGATGATTTCGCACAAACATTTCTATATTCTGAAATGCCAAAATATTATACCTGGAATCAATCCTCAAGGAGATTTATACGACGGAAACAAGGAAAACCAGTTCCAGGATATACAGATGTATGTATATTCCACCGATGCGATTGGCCGGATTTATTCAGTACATCCAAGCAATGATGAATGTTTTTATTTACGACTGCTATTAGTCAATGTACGTGGCCCAACATCATTCCAACAGTTACGAACTGTTGATGGTGAATTGTGTGGATCCTACAGAGAAGCCTGTCAACGTTTGCAATTGCTTGAAAATGACGCTCATTGGGATCAAACTCTCAATGATGCTGTAATATCATCACACACTCATCAAATACGAACATTGTTTTCTATAATCATATCTACATGCTTCCCATCAAACCCAATTGATTTGTGGATCAAGTACAAAGATTATATGTGTGATGATATTTTGTATCAAATACGGAATAGAATGGGAAATCCAAATATACAAATCAGTGAAGAAATTTACAATGAAGCATTGATTTCAATTGAGGACATGTGCTTGATAATGTCAAACAAACTATTAATTCAATTAGGCCTGACCGCGCCCAATCGTCCAATGCATGACGCTTTTAACCAAAAACTGTATGATCTCAACGCTTTGAAAGAATTAATTCAAACAAATCTTCCACTGTTAAATGAACAACAGAAGTATGTATTTGAAACTCTTATGAAAGTAACAAATGATGAAACTGGAGGGATTTACTTCTTAGATGCACCTGGTGGTACAGGAAAAACTTTTATTGATTTCATTAATATTAGCAACAATTCGCTCACAAAATAAAATTGCACTTGCACTCGCTTCGTCGGTAATCGCAGCAACTTTGCTTGAAGGTGGTCGAACAGCCCATTCAGTACTAAAATTGCCATTAAATATGCAAAGCAATGAAACTCCAACCTGCAACGTTTCGAAGAACTCTGCAATGGCAAAGGTTTTGCAGCAATGTAAATTGATTGTTTGGGATGAATGCACGATGGCACATAAAAAATCTTTGGAAGCTTTAGACAGAACCTTAAAAGATCTACGGAGCAATAATAACCGATTTGGTGGTGCAATGATTTTATTAGCAGGAGATTTTCGTCAAACATTGCCAGTGATTCCACGATCAACGCCAGCTGATGAACTCATAGCATGTCTAAAGTCCTCCAATTTGTGGAAACATGTAAAAGTACTTCATTTAAGCAAGAATATGCGTGTCGAGTTGCAAAATGACCAATCTGGAAACATATTCTCTAAACAACTCATTGACATTGGTAATGGCAAATTTCCTATGACATGTTGACTGGCTGCATTAACTTTCCTCAAAGTTTTTGTCAGTTAACTCGATCAAAAGATGAACTTATTCAGAAGGTGTTTCCAGATGTTTCTCAAAATTACAGAAACCATGATTGGTTGAGCGAACGAGCTATACTGGCTGCAAAAAACATAGATGTAAATGAATTAAATTTCAAAATTCAAGAACAAATTACAGGCGAATTGAGGATATATAAATCAGTTGATTCGGCTACTAATCAAGGTGATGTAGTCAACTATCCACCGGAATTTTTAAACTCGCTGGATTTGCCAGGATTGCCACCTCACAATCTTCAATTAAAGGTTGAATCGGTGGTTATAATGTTGCGAAATATCAACCAACCGCGTCTTTGCAACGGTACACGTTTAGCGATAAAAAAATTACTAAACAATGTGATAGAAGCAACTATACTCAAAGGAAAGTATAAAGGAGAAGATGTTCTCATACCGCGCATCCCAATGATTCCGACTGATGTGCCATTTCAGTTTAAACGACTACAGTTTCCAGTGCGGCTTGCTTTTGCTATGACTATAAACAAGTCCCAGGGGCAATCATTAAGTGTTTGTGGTATTAATCTAGAAAACCCATGTTTCTCACATGGTCAATTGTATGTTGCCTGTTCCCGTGTTGGAAAACCATCAGATTTGTTTATCTATGCGCCAGGTAATCAAACAAAAAACATCGTATACCACAAAGCACTACAATGATAATAATAATAATTATGATTCACATGATTAACAATAAAGCGATTACTTACTTTTAAATCCTTATATATGTTTTATTTAATTATTTTTAATTCACAACGCACTATCACCAGGGTGACGGTTCTGTTCAGGAGAATTTTTTAAAATACGTAGGCACAAAAACTGCCACATTACAAATCTTTTTGACAGGACGAAGTCTGTCGGGTCAGCTAGTAGGTAAATAGATATGAGATGTTGCATGCTTATGTTTAATATATTAAGTTACTTGGATTATTGTTTTTCTCATTTTAAGTGAATTAGATGTTAAAGTTCCCATCTATAATATAAAAATGAATCGCAAAATGTGTTGGTAAGCGCATAACTCAACAACGCCTTTACCAATTTGGCCAAATCTTTTTTTTAAATGTTCGTTGAAGTTCAAGGATGGTTTTTACGGCGAGAAAAATTAGAATTATTGCTCGAAAAACCCTAAAAATAGCCCTTTTCTTTTTCCCATACAAATGATTTGTAACTAAAACGTAGTCAATTTGAGCTTTATTGCTATGGTATAAAGTTCATATTAAATTACAAGCACTCACTGTTGTCTAAGCAATGTAGGTGTGTTCCTAACGTCAAAGATCATATCTATCAAAACAATGTGCGTGTGTGCGTTGGAGCACAGAATACATAGTTGGAGGAGTTTAATGTCGCGTTCCGAAACTCGCGTTTCTTTTGTATTAGTTTCGGCACGCGAGATAAAATGCATCAGTTTCCACGTCATTACATCAGTCAAACAAAAATCGCGTTACCAACAGTGTTTTATTATTTTTAATATCCAAATTTTAAATAAATAAAACAATTCGTACGGCTTAAAAGGATTTGACTTCAAGTCATATCAAATTAAAAAAAAAAAAAGTTGTCTCTGGATTGCATGAGGTAGTTATCAAAAACATGATACATGGTCCCTGTGGAACTCTTAATCAAAATTCACCGTGTATGATGGATGGTAAATGTTCAAAGCGATATCCACGGACATTAATATCGGAAACAATTACTGGTAATGACGGTTATCCATTGTATCGTCGCAGATCGACAGCAGACAATGGAAAATCAACAATTGTCAAATTAAATCAACAAGATATTGAAATAGATAATCGTTGGATTGTTCCATATTCACCCATTTTATCAAAGACATTCAAAGCACACATCAACGTTGAATCTTGCCATTCAGTGAAATCTACTAAATACATTTGCAAATATGTAACCAAAGGGAGTGATATGGCTGTGATTGGAATTGGTGCAGAGAATTCCAATGATGAAGTTAGCCAATACCAAATGGGCCGCTATGTCAGTAGTAATGAAGCAGTTTGGCGAATATTTTCTTTTCCTATTCATGAGAGACACCCTTCTGTTGTTCACTTAGCTGTGCATTTAGAAAATGGACAAAGAGTGTATTTTACAGCACAGAACGCAGTACAAAGAGCTGCTCAGCCACCATCTACTACATTAACCAGTTTTTTTGAGACATGCCAAAACGATGATTTCGCACAAACATTTCTATATTCTGAAATGCCAAAATATTATACCTGGAATCAATCCTCAAGGAGATTTATACGACGGAAACAAGGAAAACCAGTTCCAGGATATACAGATGTATGTATATTCCACCGATGCGATTGGCCGGATTTATTCAGTACATCCAAGCAATGATGAATGTTTTTATTTACGACTGCTATTAGTCAATGTACGTGGCCCAACATCATTCCAACAGTTACGAACTGTTGATGGTGAATTGTGTGGATCCTACAGAGAAGCCTGTCAACGTTTGCAATTGCTTGAAAATGACGCTCATTGGGATCAAACTCTCAATGATGCTGTAATATCATCACACACTCATCAAATACGAACATTGTTTTCTATAATCATATCTACATGCTTCCCATCAAACCCAATTGATTTGTGGATCAAGTACAAAGATTATATGTGTGATGATATTTTGTATCAAATACGGAATAGAATGGGAAATCCAAATATACAAATCAGTGAAGAAATTTACAATGAAGCATTGATTTCAATTGAGGACATGTGCTTGATAATGTCAAACAAACTATTAATTCAATTAGGCCTGACCGCGCCCAATCGTCCAATGCATGACGCTTTTAACCAAAAACTGTATGATCTCAACGCTTTGAAAGAATTAATTCAAACAAATCTTCCACTGTTAAATGAACAACAGAAGTATGTATTTGAAACTCTTATGAAAGTAACAAATGATGAAACTGGAGGGATTTACTTCTTAGATGCACCTGGTGGTACAGGAAAAACTTTTATTGATTTCATTAATATTAGCAACAATTCGCTCACAAAATAAAATTGCACTTGCACTCGCTTCGTCGGTAATCGCAGCAACTTTGCTTGAAGGTGGTCGAACAGCCCATTCAGTACTAAAATTGCCATTAAATATGCAAAGCAATGAAACTCCAACCTGCAACGTTTCGAAGAACTCTGCAATGGCAAAGGTTTTGCAGCAATGTAAATTGATTGTTTGGGATGAATGCACGATGGCACATAAAAAATCTTTGGAAGCTTTAGACAGAACCTTAAAAGATCTACGGAGCAATAATAACCGATTTGGTGGTGCAATGATTTTATTAGCAGGAGATTTTCGTCAAACATTGCCAGTGATTCCACGATCAACGCCAGCTGATGAACTCATAGCATGTCTAAAGTCCTCCAATTTGTGGAAACATGTAAAAGTACTTCATTTAAGCAAGAATATGCGTGTCGAGTTGCAAAATGACCAATCTGGAAACATATTCTCTAAACAACTCATTGACATTGGTAATGGCAAATTTCCTATGACATGTTGACTGGCTGCATTAACTTTCCTCAAAGTTTTTGTCAGTTAACTCGATCAAAAGATGAACTTATTCAGAAGGTGTTTCCAGATGTTTCTCAAAATTACAGAAACCATGATTGGTTGAGCGAACGAGCTATACTGGCTGCAAAAAACATAGATGTTAATGAATTAAATTTCAAAATTCAAGAACAAATTACAGGCGAATTGAGGATATATAAATCAGTTGATTCGGCTACTAATCAAGATGATGTAGTCAACTATCCACCGGAATTTTTAAACTCGCTGGATTTGCCAGGATTGCCACCTCACAATCTTCAATTAAAGGTTGAATCGGTGGTTATAATGTTGCGAAATATCAACCAACCGCGTCTTTGCAACGGTACACGTTTAGCGATAAAAAAATTACTAAACAATGTGATAGAAGCAACTATACTCAAAGGAAAGTATAAAGGAGAAGATGTTCTCATACCGCGCATCCCAATGATTCCGACTGATGTGCCATTTCAGTTTAAACGACTACAGTTTCCAGTGCGGCTTGCTTTTGCTATGACTATAAACAAGTCCCAGGGGCAATCATTAAGTGTTTGTGGTATTAATCTAGAAAACCCATGTTTCTCACATGGTCAATTGTATGTTGCCTGTTCCCGTGTTGGAAAACCATCAGATTTGTTTATCTATGCGCCAGGTAATCAAACAAAAAACATCGTATACCACAAAGCACTACAATGATAATAATAATAATTATGATTCACATGATTAACAATAAAGCGATTACTTACTTTTAAATCCTTATATATGTTTTATTTAATTATTTTTAATTCACAACGCACTATCACCAGGGTGACGGTTCTGTTCAGGAGAATTTTTTAAAATACGTAGGCACAAAAACTGCCACATTACAAATCTTTTTGACAGGACGAAGTCTGTCGGGTCAGCTAGTTATATATAAATATCCTAACATAAAAAGGAGATCAAATATATGTGAAGCCAAGGTTCCAGGCTAGTGATTGGCTGACAGTTACATGTATTATAGTAAAAAGACACAAAAATATATCATGACATACCTATACGATACCAAATTCAACACGCGCCAAATAATAATAATTCAATATATCATAATAATTAATTCAATTCAATTCATACCAAATAATATATAAATTCAACACGCGAGCTTGCGCGCGCAAGACAATTCTAGTTCTAAAAAATTTAAGATCTTTTGTAGATACGAAAAATACACGTGATGTTGAGTGGGGGGTGGGGGGTAGTCTCAAACCTCACCATGTATCACCAAAGGGTAGGGGGGGTTAAAAAATGCTTAAAAAAAGATCACGTGATTAATGGACGGCCCCTAAGGACACCATGCACCACATCTTAAATGTCACTTAAGTCGTTATTTAGATGCAGTTTTTGTGAAGAACTTTAGTTACACGCTGCCCTGCCCCCTCAAGCCACGAGGAGCCGCCGGCGGATCTGATGTAAACTACGGCGCATTCTGCCCGGTTCACATTATTCCAGTCCAGCATTCCAGTCCAGCACTGGAATTCTACTGGAATAATGTGAACCTGCACTGGAATGTATCATTCCAGTAATCAATCCAGTGCACGGGGCCTAATGGAATGGCCGGTTCACATTATTCCAGTAACATTCCAGTTCAGCATTCCAGTCCAGCGCTGGAATACTACTGGAATAATGGAACCTGTACTGGAATATACCTACCATTCCAGTGGTCAATCCAGTGCAGTTAAATGGAATGACGGGCTATTTTTCATTCCAGCTCGCCTATTCCAGCGCGAATGGAATAGGGAATGGATGAAAATATCAGAAGTGCTTGATATTTTTTTCGGTGATAGGAATAACCTTCCTCAACGCGAGAAAAAAGTTTAAATTTTTTTGGCTTCGTAGTTAATTTTTAAATATACTTAATATTTTTCCATTCGTCGTTCTGGGCTTAGTACGGCATATCAGACATATTCCTTAGCCGCTACGTATGAAAAAAAAAACTGTGGTGACATTGACAGCTTTTCAAGGTGGATTTTTTTTTTCTTTTTTTTTTAATTTCAAATATTACGCTGTGAATAACTTTACTAATTTAGCTGTAAAAGAAAAAGAGTTCTAGGCCTGAGGGGCTAAGCTACATTTAAGAACTACGCATCCAGTGAAAATGTGAAATTATTTTCACTTTCACTTTATTTCACTTTCATCCAAATAGGGGATTTATTATTAAAGGGCAAGATAAAATGTACCCGGAACCGGCGTGCGCGCATGCAACGACTAATGAATGTTGATGAAGCTAAAGTTATCCGTCAGGATCGTGGCAAATGGCAGTTCTTAGTCTCTGCCTATCCCTTTGGTATACAGGCGTGAACTTATGTATGCATAGAAGTCAATGACCTAAGACTGCGACATATTTTAGTTGTAGATTTTTTTAAATAAACTCGGCAAAAAGTTGGCCCAGTTCTAGTGATTGGTGCCTCTGTCTACCCCTTCGGGGATAATGTGCGTGAGTTTATTTATTTTATTTTTTTTTAGATTTTTTTTTTTCTTTGTTTTAAGAGAAAAAAAGAATAGTGATTTTTTAATTCCGTATAATATACTTTAAAAATTCATCCAATTGATCACAGTCCATTGCTGGCAATGAATCACGAACGCTACACTTTTAAGTGACTACTACACTACTCGCGGATCTGTGAGTTGGTCTATACTCGTATTGACTTCTTATTGTGGAAACCGGGATTGATTTCGTTGTTGGCAGCCAATGTGTTAAGTACCCATTGCAAACTAAGGACTAACGAAAGCGCGGACTTGGTGTTGGCGAAGTTAGCCACGCATTAAAGTCAGCTTGTCCAAAAACGGCCCCCGCGCTAAGGCAGCGCCCACACGTAGACATGTAGCGAGAGCGCGGAAAAGATTGAGCAGAAAGAGCGTCGTTTTTCCTATTCACTTTCATACAAAATGTACTGAAAGGACAGGACGAAGTCCACACAGAAGAGACAGGGGATAAGATGAGATCAAAACGCGAACATCTTTTAGGTGTATGTGTTTGTTGTTACTTATTATATTGCGCACGAAACGTTTAACAGAATATTACTTAAGAAATAGCATGTACAAAGGCTAGCTTATTTCTTCCAGTAAACCTTGGAGATTCAGAAAAGTAGTAAAAAAAGCGCGTACTAATTTATAAATGTGTTTTCTTCTTTTCCGCCCCCTCCTTCCACGTCCCTTCTATGTGGCCAGGGCCTAACAGCGCGAATTATCCCAAGCGAGCCCCCAGAGGGCCACACCGGCGGCCGATGGTGCTCCAGACAGCTCTATATCACGGGGCGCTACAAAATTCACCGAGTCCAGACGTCCGAATACCGATATATCAACATTAACGCGACACGTCCCACGGCCAGAGACGGGCCACGGCTAGCTGGCCGGCTCCCGAGGCGTCCGGAGTTCTGGACACCTTTTAATTATTAATTATTATTCCGAAGTTTTACTTTTTTAAGTTTATTTAAAACCATCAGCTTAAATAACAATAGAAGCGTTTGTGTAATATAGTAACAATGTTCAAAAGCTAATAATGGACATCCCTTTGGATGTAACACAGTAGATCAGTTGTCCATTTGGAACCCAAACATAACCTCTTCAGTCCTGACCTTGAAAATAACAATAGTTTCCTATTGTTATTTTGTCGACACGGGACTGAGGAGGATAATATGTTTTAAAGATCAATTTTAAAAAACAATATTATCTATTGTTTTAAAGATCGTGTGCTCATGCCTAACTAAGTTAGATTTAGTCGGTAGTAGATAATGTTAATTTAAGGAATTGCTTAGACTAAAAAGTCTAACAAAAAAAAAGTTAAAAGTTTCTAACAAAAGTTAGAAAGAAAGGAAAGAAGGATATCAATTCCAACGTAAAAAGTTCTTTTCTTCCCTTTTAAATCTACAATTTCACCATTATCTAACCCCCACAACAGTAGTTTTGTGTTAACGTGGTTAACACAAAATAACATTCTTTTTATAAATAAAGGATACGTGACTAGTATATATTATATAAAAAACTGCGTTGCAGTGTGGTATTAACTATTTACAATTAAGTACCTAATTTACTTAGTGAAAATTCTCAACTCAGAAACCGGCCATGAGTGACAAATATCACACTAAATTTTATTGCAAACTTCAGGATTCCGATAGGATTTGATGTACCCGCGGGCGTCCTATGTTGCATTTCTTGAAGCGTGGCTTCAACTCGTGCCCTAATATAATAGGGTAGTTTCCAGGCTCAAAATAATTAAGTTCTATTTAATCCGTATTTTAGATTATAAAAAAATATTGGACACGTATTTTTTCTTTTTTCGATTAAACAAAAAATAACATAGATATATCCCATTAAAGTTACGTGTGACGTCACTCCGTGCTAAAAAAGGCAGCATGGCGTGACGTCACACGTAACTTTAATGGGCATATCTTTGTCATTTTTAGTCTAATTTACAAATAAAAAAATACGTGTCCCTTATTTTTGAATAATCTAAAAGACGGACTAATAACATTTTTTAGGGCAACTAGCCTATTCGGATATAAGACCTATCTAATAAAAGGGTAAGTTGGGAGCAGCCCGCGTGGAGACCCACGGGGCCCCGTCAAAAATGAAGATTTAGTCCCCGACCGCGCGTCATACGTTAAACTCGGCTAATGAAAACAGGCTGTGATGAAGTGGCCTGCCCCCCACCGCCTGATAGTTTCGCTACTTTAGCTCTCCGCGACAACGGTTGGCCGGCTCCACAATTGGACGGTGATTGGTCTTTGCATGTACAGTCCGTTTTTCGATGCAAAAAAAAGCGGTGTTGCCGCTATAAAATATATACGTTTACTCGGTAGTTTTTTTACCGTGAATAGAAGACTCGAGTGACTAAAATCCTTATTATATCAAAGACATTAAAATGTATTTACTCATACGAGCAAAGTAAAAAAAAACACCTACGTAGCACGCACAATTTTCACTTGGAATTGGAAGTAAAATGGGGTTCTAAGGGGGTTATAATTTAATCGCTCGTAGCCTGAGTGATCTTAAACGATGACTAAGGTTAAACAACATACGGCGCGTTCAGTCCATGGATGAGTGACCGTCTATGACTAACGCTAGCGGCATTTTTCCCAGCAGTTCCGTGTTTCGCAAGGCACGTTAAGCAGCTGGTGCCGGCTACCGTCGATAAATGGCAGTCGTTTAACCAAGTCAGAGGCCTTAATAGGTCGGCTTGAAAACTTCTGACAGTAAGACCAGCCACTAGTCTTACAAGCCAATCCACCAATCCGGACTTGGCCCCCGTGGTGGAGTATGGCCTATACCTCAGGGAAGAAACCCGTGTCCCTCGGTAGGGACATAATGGGTTGATGATGATGATGACACGTTAATCCCAGGTTAACAGGCTAGTGCTTTTCATTTTAAAGAAAGTAAAATATAAAAAAACATGAAATAAAAATATTTACATAGGCACATAATATTATTATACATTGCGTCAATTAACATTGCATTGCTTTAGTTATAAAGGCAAAATTAGATACCTACCATTGTGTTTATATAAATCTCTGTCATACGGAAGTGTAAATAAAAAACTAATATTGATTGAATTGCCGCTTTTCTGAATACTTTTTTCTATTGCCGGCCGGCTATATAGCTATTATTTTCCATTTCCAATTCAGAAAATATTATGGTAAATTCCATAATATTTTCTAAATTGACAAAACAATAAAATATTACTTTCAACCTCAGATCTCAAATAACGCAGAAGTAGGTAGGTTCTCATTAAATGAAAACGGCTTTTCGGCCACGGCATCTCTGTGGCAAAGTCAGTCGCAATGTGAGCCGAGGAGTCTGCGCGGGCGGAATCTGTTACACTTTGCTTTATTTTAATTGTTTTCTATCAATTGTTGTTGTTTTTTAGGGTTTCGTACACCAATTTGTCTGTTTTTATAAATTTTTTTTTCTTCTTCTTTTTCTTCTTCTTCAATATTACTAACTACTGTTACTAAGACACCACTGTCCGTCCCTCTGTCCACCTGGCATCAGGCTTTATCTCATGAACCGTGATAGCCGTTAATATAGTGTCGTAATATAGTGTGTAGTATATGTATTAGTAGATGTATAGTGTAATAGGTAATATGTATTAGAAGTTTATGTATTATATTGATATAATACATCAATGGTAATCTGTAAAGTAAGTAATATATATTTTCTATTTTACTTGGACTTCTCTAGCACTACCCCTTATTCTTTCCACATCACCCATGGTTAGCTGGAAGAAAATACTTTTTAGAATTAAGCTCGCCTTTGTGCAGATCTTTTCTTGTGCAATAAAGAATTTTCATTTATTCATTCATAGCCAGACAGTTAATATTTTTTCACAAAAGATGTATTTCTATTGACGCTGTACCCACAATACTAAAATCTCAATAAAATAAATATTTAAGTTTGGCTCCCAATACAAGTAGCGTACCTACTGTTGTTGTCGTTTTTTATTTGATATTAATAACGGCATCCGGTAGACCCGGTAGAGTTAATAACCTCCTCAGTCCTGACCTTGAAAATAACAACGGTTATCGACTGAGGACTTCAGGAGGTTAATCTGTTGTATAGAATCTATAATGAAGATAATGTTACGGAACTCTTTGTGCGCGAGTTTGACTGGCACTTGGCTGGTTTTACAATGTCATTTTGTATCTGTTTTATCGACCTTCTTTTTTTAATTTTTTCATGTTTGTCCGTTTCTGGTTAGCACACTTCAGGTAAATCATGTATGAGGGCTCCGCCAGTGTTGACCTCTAGAAGCAACTTTTTCCGCTTCAAGCAGCAGCGTAGTAGCCGCGGCATCTATGATAAATAACGTCTACAGTTGATGCACCGATCACGCCAATATTTCAGTCTGCGCTAAGGTCTTAGCCGCTGAAAATGATCGGTAGCTTAGTCCGTACAGTTGCGCTGCGCAGGATGATGCTCCACTTTTTTTGACAGTCGCAGGGTTGACGGGGTGAGATGTTAGTTGCCTTATCTGCCTATTTCTGACTCTAGAGTGTCAGTCATCTCAAGAGACATCGATAGTTATATTTACATTTTTAGTTCAGTAATTAGATTGTGTTTGTTTATTGTCAATATACATATAATTTTGGGTGCTGCTTTAGGACCGAAAGTTTTTTCTCTACTTTCTCTATTTTCTAAATTTTTCTCTACTTTCAAAAAGGCAGCGTGCAACAACTCCACTAACAATCTTTTCTCAAATCTCCTTTCTAACACTGAGTTAGTACGAATAATTATTTACCAAAAAATACCAAAGATTAGTTCAAAATTCGAGTTTTTGGTTCAAAAAGGCCACTGTATTTATCGTTTACTGTTAAGTATTTTTATTTATGACTCCTTAACAATGTAGTTTAAAGGAATATACTATTGATTTACTTATATCCATGTTCATGAGTCCATGAAAGAACAAGCAATCAAAATTTAATTTAACTGAAATTAGTTTATAAGCATAAAATGATGTATTATTTATATTTTAAGGTTATGCTCAGTAAAAAAAAATGTAACACTATTGAAACTTTTAATTAAAACGATTAAATTAAGCCCATGAAATAATTAACAAATTTTCAAAATAAGTAAATGAATACAATGTCCAATTGTACACTACACTATTTCGTAGAGTATACTCCACGTCAATTCATCAGCGTACATCCAATCTCGCTCACGTATAATTTATTTCCTTATATCACGAGAGGGTTTACTCTTTATGTGGGTTACAATTTATCTATCGGTTCTCCATAGATAAATATCGGGGCTGCGTTTGATTGCTTCTTTACACCGCAATTAGTTTTCCTTGGAGCTCCTCGGGTCTTTGAACTGTCAGTGAAGAATCACTGATAGTTTAAATACCCTCAAGCTTTGTATGATAACTGAATTAATCTATCACTTTAGGCAAACGATAGCAATTGAAGGGTACAAGGCTAGAACGATGAATGTCTTTTTTCCAACATTTCGAGATAATCGAGTTTGTAGTTTAAACTCTCAGCGTCACTGATATCGAGCGGAATATTTATTTTTGATACATCTCTTGACTCACTACAGCGTTCTAGTGTATGGTACCTAAACGAAATGATAGAGATTATTACAAAGGCTGTGATTATATATAGATCTAAGAATACCTAGTTTATAAAAAAAAGTTGGTACTAGTTTTAAGCAAATAAATGTGTATACACCTGAAAAGGTAGAAGGTGACCTAAATATGAGCAACTTGAACTGCTAATTGTAACCCATGTTTCAACACACTAAATTCATTTCATTTTATTTCATTTCATTTCATTTTATTTCATTTCATTTCGAGATCCAAAAGTGCTACCATAAACAATATAATAAAATAAAAATAAAAAAATTTCGACATTCATCGTTCTAGCCTTGTATGTACCTACCCTTCAATTGGTTTTAACTAAAACTTTTGTAAGCTCCAGACATTAATAAAGAAAATAATAGCGTCCACACAACACAATCACTTGACCTGGTCCCTAACTAGGATACCCTGTGCTATGGTAACCAGGCAAGAACATCACAAACGTGGAAAAACACCCAGACTGAGGCCATTTGTACAAATGTAGGGCGGCCTCCAGTGGAAATCGAACCCACGACCTTTGTCTTGGTAAGTAAACCTCTTAACATCTCGTGGCCAGTGCACGGAATGCCTTGAAATGGAACTGTAGGTTTTCTCAAATTTTCATCAGTATTTTTCTTCTTCTATGCTATCCCCAAAATTATTTTGGGATGAATTATTTTGGTAAAGCAAACCATCCTAAACCAAAATAGTTTGAATGCGAGCAATGCACGGTTTAAGTTTAAGCTTAAGTTTAAGTTTAAGTTAGAGTCCATAAGGCACAAGAATATACGTAACATTAAGTTTTCCGTTTTGTTTCTCAAATTTAATTTAATCTGTGGATAACGGTGTTGGTGGTACAATTACGTAACACTTTAAATAATTAAGTAATTATGTTAAATTATCATTGTTCTGCAGTTTGTTCTCCTTAAAAAAAAAAATTACGCCTAGACCAATGAGGCAGACACAGGCAATTTCTCAGTTAGTGTTAGTTTAGCCCCAATATTCTTCTTCGCAAGCTCAACATTTCCACTTATTTTTTATTAGGCTGCCAACGGTAACTTTAAAACGGCTAATAAAGAGCGATGTCTGTCCCTCCCCGACCGCCTGTGCCCCTTTGCCCTATGCCCTGTGCCCAGAGGAGTTGAAGGAGTGATTAGGGACCGCTGCCCTCTGCAGACTAGCTTACTTGTACAGTCAATAACACAATATCCTTTACGTTTATTTTTAAGTTTCAAAATCACCCGTAAGGTTTTGGTTAAGGTTGTCTGCGTAGAGTGCACGCGGGTAAAATTTGAGTGTAGAGCCCTGGTATTACGTAACTTTCCATTCTGTCGGGTTAAGCATTTAGATAACTCAAAGTGTCAAAATACGTAACAGTTTATTTGACAGTTGATTTTATACTAATACGAAGCGCTCGTAGCCCTGTCTGCCTGAGTGATCGGTAAGCAGTAAGGGCGCGTTCAGTGGATGGATGAGTGTCGTTTTCTATGACTAATGCTAGTGGCATTTTTCCGAGCGGTTCCGTGCTTCCCAAGGCACGTTAAGCAGTTGGTGCTGGCTGCCGTCGATAAATGGCAGAAGTTAAGCCAAGTCAGAGAACTAGGGCGGCTTGAAGGGCAGTAAGACCAGCCACTAGTCTTACATAAGCCTCCAGCAATTCGGACTTGGCCCCCGTGGTGGAGTATGGCCTATACCTTCCTCAGGGTAGAGACCCCTAGTGTCCCTCGGTGGGGACATAATAGGTTGATGATGATGATTTAACAATAAGCTTTTTTGCACAGAGTATGCATAAACCACATCGGAAGTTGTAAAACCTTATACAGTGCCCCATAAAGGACGTATTAACTTATCCAAGCCTAAATTGTGAAAATGACAATTCATGTTTATTTCTAGTATAAGTATTACAATGGCCTACCAATATTTTCGTACAATACATTTATTCATTTCCTATACATTACATTACATTCATTGCCATTTTTCTAAATGCTGTTTAAGTCTGAAACTAGGCGATGGGTGACGTATCGACGACCGACTAACAATAAGCTACAAGCGATTTAACTATAAACGGTAAGCGCCACTTAAACGTATTGTTAACCCTTCCTCTGGTTACCACAGCACAGATCTACATCTAGTGTGGCAACCAACGTAAAACACGCTTTGTAATTTTTCCTCTTTTTAATAAATTTTTTGTATTTGTATTTTTGTATTTGTATTTACCTACCGTAAAGCCAATTTAATAGGTCACATTTGACACTTCATCAAAATTCATCAACGTAACCTTGTAACGCAGGGCACACAATATTATTTATTTTTTCAAAGTTAGAACTGCACAATTGCTTCACTTTTCTCAGTTAATAATAAATATTTATTGTAATTATGTCAAAAGAAGGCATTATTACAATTTACTTCGACTAATACACCATTCTAAACTTAATCAACAATGTTTGTCCTAAAAAACTGAACTTCATCACAAGGTTATGTCGGTCACCCCTTTCTGTTTTTAAAAACTAGGGATGTTACCGGAAAAATCGAAGGAATCATCAGTCAAAATGTTGAATCCGCTACTTGACTCTTTTTTCAAGTATGTCTTAAATGCTAAATATCTCTTCCATTAGACCAAAAAATATTTTAGTATATTTTTTGAGGACCTAAAAGCAATAAAAACATTATTTTAAAACGTTGCTTTGCTAAACAGCCAAAAACGCGGTCCGCCATTTTTGTCTATGGTTTGAAGTCCTAAATATTTGTAAACAAAGTTTGACATTCAACATAGGTAAAGTTCGTGCCACGAAAGAAGTACGAGTTAATGAATTTTGGCTTTTATTGTTATGGCCTTAAGGATTTTACCGTGGGATTTGTTTGGTGAAACGATCTTTACCTAGTCCTAAAATCTGTTAGTGATCTGTGAGCATAGTGAAATAACCACAACGCATTCATGATTTCATCGAGTTTACATGCAAAATATATCAATTATCATTATTGCATTATTCGAGACTGCAAAAACACGTCAATAAAGACCGCCGGGAAGTCGCGGATTCGTGTGCCCAGTGTAATAAACATACGAAAAACTTGGCTCAAACTTGCCAAGAGAGACCCCGATTCTTTATCGACTGAAACTTGGGTGTATTTATGTGAAGATCACTTTAATGTAAGTCCTGTAATATCAATGTACACAGAAACTGTTTTAGCTGTAATAATGCTTGGTTTGATTTGGTTTGGTTTTGGCAAATTGATACTATCAGCTTCCACGAATCCAGCGTCCATGATTGCGCTTATCAATAAAATGATAAGACACTAACTGCACAAGAAGAGTTTTTGCAAAAACACTAAATCCAATCCAAATCACAATAGAACCTACGCACGCACGACTGACAGATGTTTGTTTACAACCAAAGGTGCTTTCAAGATGTCGGATAGTGTTTTCACCGTTCCGATTTAAAAGCGAAAAATATTTTTTTAATTTGCAAATTTTGCAGCCTTCCTGCATATTTACTTAGCAAAGTCAATATATTTCGGTTTCTTACGTTAGATACTACAGGAAATATCCATTTATCGCGTCAAATTTGATACGAATCAAGTAGCGTGTTGATGCAATGATTACCTACCTGTAATGGAATGTATAGCCATACATGATTCCACATTGTAATTATTTTATAAGTAGATTGTACAACTAGTACGCATCACATAAAAACGAACTTTTATAGCATGAGAAGTGAAAAACATTATTATATTATTCTTTTAATAATCTAAAAAATACAAAAATAATTGAATAGAAACAAAATGCGTTTCATTATATTTAATTTTTTTAATCTTGTTTTTCTGCTAATAGCAGAATAGGCCAAGGACTTTTGTCCGTGCAGCCAGGTCTAACGTTTTTCCTTTTTCTCTATCCGAAGACAACTTGTTAATACAGGTAATCCTTTGTAGAAGGCCAAAGCCAAATCTTTGTTGTGTTTTATAAATATATTTTTCGTATTAAGACCGAGACCAAATCTTTGTAAAAATTCTTTAGACGTATTTTTCTTGTTAAGGGCGAGGCCCGTTTTATTATATTATTACACTTTTAGTAAAAAAAAAAACTCGTAGGATGTTCTTGGCAAAGTGCCCCTGAGAAAGTATCTCTGAGAGCGGACAGCAGTGATGACGATGACAACACTCGTTATAATTCTACTAGTTCTAGTGAATAAATGCATTTTTTCTTAGTTAAATTATATACGTGTCTCATTTTGTTTTATAAATTTAGGTTAAACAATAATTGGACAGGGTTTTCATTAATAATTGTTTATTTGATTTGATTTTCAATGAAACTAAATTAAAATTACAGTACCTATAAAAACTTTTTCACAATAACTGCATTCGATTCACAAATGTTTGAAGTCCGTATCGATTCATTCGATTTAATCGATGTTTTTTAGCAGGTCACCTCACTATGAAGTTAAGAGTGACACATGTCAAATGTGGCCTATTAAATTGGCTTTACTTTACATACAAGACTGCCTGCCTAGTACAAATATTTCAATTTGAATTTATAAATTTATAAATTCAAATTCAAATGTTTTCATTCAAAACTCAAACAAAATGTTTACTTTATAAACGTCAAATTTGTGAGTTTCACAATTAATAGATTACGTGTGGAGGAGTAGGTTACTAACAAAGAAACTCCACATTTATTCTTTTCAAAACAGTCTTAGGGCCCTGTTTCACAATGTTTAAATAAAGTTCCAGATAAGCTATCCGCAACCAGGGCTGCCGTTTGTTCTAAATTTAAATAAATTTACCTATATTGCGTGTGTTCGTTTATGGCTTCTTTAGAACAAACGGCAGCTCTGGTTGCAGATAGCTTATCCGAAACTTTATCTGCAGATTGTGACACAGACCCTTAGTTTAATTAAAAAACTTTCAAACATAGAAATATTGCTCATGAATGTGTGGAGCACTAGACACAATTATCAATATTAATTGAAATAAGATTAAAAATCTCCTCTAAACGCATTTAATATTAATCTACTGTTTAACACCAGATATAACTCTCGACTTTCACATCAAGCTATCTGTAATAAGTATTAAAAGTACTACCATAGCACGGCAAATATTTACAAATGGGAAGCGTTAGTTATTACCAAATCTTAAAACAATCTATCCGCACCAATCGCCTCACCACTTTCGAGATGCCATAATTCTGTAAGGCCCGTATAAAACTCACACTTTCAGAGCTAAACGTCTCATCGAACCAATAAATCTGTCATCAAGTGCTGCCACCTATCAGGAGATTAGATTAGCCAGACAACACTATTTTGGTGGCCTTTACCTCCGTACCAAAGCCAATGAAAGTGAGAGGCCAGAGCTTGGTTAGTCAGATGACTATAGGAAGGTGTAATGTAGTTCGCGGATGGATTGATAGATGGCGGTACTAGAGAGTTGCTCATGCGCAGGTGAGAAAATGGACCTTCCATTTGGGTGTATTGTTAGGTGAATAGTGAATCAACAACGTACATAAAAGCTAAGCCTAAAGCAGTCTGTTGAATGAGAATTTAAATTGAAATTGGTTGAAAATTATAAGATTAATATTAGTTTCTAAAGCCGGGTTTTCACGGTCTTAGTGCGCTCGGACCGAGTGCGCCATCCGTGACCAAAAACCGTCCAATCAGCAGGATTAGTTTACTCAGATGGCGCACTTGGTCCGAGCGTGTTATGTATGACCGTGAAAACTCGGCTTAAGACCGCCAATTGTGCCATAAACCTTTATAAATATTTTGTGTTTTTTCCAGTGTAAGACCAGCTTACAAGCCTCCACCAATCCGGACTTGGCCCCCTTGGTAGACTATGGCCTATGCCTTCCTCAGGGAAGAGACCCGTGCCCCTCGCTGGGGACATACCTACTTAGTTCATGGTTTGATGATGATGATCTTATCTTATTAATTCACAATCAGATCACATCTTAACATAACAGTACGAGTATAACACCAAATTGGTCATCAGGGCCCTTAGTGCGAGTTTTTTCATTCACTTTCGATAGCGAGAGCGTTTGCAATTTGTATAGGAGTGACAGAGAGACAACTAGGTGGCGCGCTTTGTCACTCCTATAGAATATGAGTTTACGTTAACGCGATCGAGAAGTTAAAATCACTCGCACTAAGCACACTGTATTCAGTCAATATAATGAAACATTGTATTATAGTGAGTAGACTCTGAAGCCTGTGGCAGACAAAAATCTGTGATGTGTAATTATACCGGTTAATTAGTTACTGGAGAAATGTTAACAACAAACCGAGAAAATAATTACTTGCAATAATCCAAACTTAATTTAACACGCATATGTTTGTGTGTGTGTGTGTGTGTGTGTGTGTGCTTGAGAGAAAGAAATATAAATAAACGTTTGATGTATTTATGCGAGAGTTTGAATACGGATGTTTCTATACATATTATATGTAGGCAATAATAAAATTATCCTCCCTATTTAACACTAGGTACGTATAATAACTATGTTTATTTATCAAGCTTCAGTAATTCAGAATTAAAGCGTCGTAAGTAGGTATAGAAAAATCGTCCATCGTCGTTCCCGTATACTGGCGAATCCAGCGGCTGACGAATGTCCAGCGGCAGGCTGTTCCACGAGAAAATCGCAGTCACTGTAAAGTAGTTAGAATATCCCGCCGCATTATACTCTGAAGTGAATCCGATGATGAAATCAGAGATGATGAATCCGAGACCGCAGAAGCCGGGCGTCACTGTGAAGATGAATAAAACGTTTGGTGGCGCGTGGAGATGAACAAAGCTTACGCTGAAGTCTCTCCCATCACATTACACGCCAAGTCTTCAACACTGACCCACGTAACTCCTCATTTCACCGCCAACCGCACCATTTTTCACACAAAGACATTCCAATTCGGAATCTTTAACTAAAAAATAAAGATATATCCGCAATGATGGCTCGGATAAAAAAGATAATCTGTCAGTGGATGAACGGAACTGGTCTAGTTGCAACCCTATGATGTGGGGCGTAGGGGTGGTTTTTAGAGTGGAAAGGCTTGTGTGTCAGTAAAGTTCGGCTCTCGGACGTGGCAAATTGAGATGGAAATGGACTGGCACCGAAGGGACTCCTATTAGGGGTGTTATACACTGGCGGCCGAGGAATATTTACTTCTAAGAACTTAGGTGGAGGTTTCTAAGAAAAACCGGCCGAGTGTCAGTTGGAACTCGCGCACGAAGGGTTTTGTACCATTATCTACAGGCTATTAGCTTTTAGAATATACCTTAACTGAGCAATCATAAACCGATTATATTGCAATAAGGTAAGGTTTATTTTGTATTGTTATTTATAACTTTACATAACTTTTCAAAATAGTTAAGAAAAGTTTTTTACAGAGCAGGAAGTAGTATTATACTCGTGTGCTTTCGGCGAAAACCGAAACGTACTCTAGAGCCCAAGGTATATTCTAACAGCTAACAGACTGTACATAACATTTGAATAGCCCCTACCTATTGCCGTTATTAATATCGAGCAAAAAACGGCAAAAAAACATGTTTGTCGTATGGGAGCTATCTTATCTTCTTTCTTTCTAGCCGGCACCGACTGCTTAACGTGCCTTGCGAAGCACGAAACCGCTCGGAAAAATGCCACTAGCGTTAGTCATAGAAAAGGTCACCCATGTTTAGGTTTATTACACTACAAATCGACAAGTCTGCAAAGCCCCTAGCACAGCCTCTATCTATCGCGGCTGTCGGTGTGTTACTTCAGAGAGGGTTGCTCCGCCGGATGGACTGCTGGGACCCAGGAGTTTACACCCGGCGGCCTGTGGGAGCCTTGTTTATATACTCTTTCCTTGTGTTTACAGACAGGTGGTTTCACTGGGTAATTAACGAGCTCTACGTCATCGATTTCGGGGAGAATAGAGATTGACGCCCTGCTTTGTTTTTGTCTTCTTGTTTCTTGTCCTTAGTTTTCGAGATTTTGATTCGGTTCTACAACAAGATTCCCCAAGATACATTAGAGTGACCTCCGACGCGGTTTAAGAAAGCTTATTGTAAAGCTTAAAAAAGCTTAAAAAGCTTATTGTAAAATCAACGATTATTAATAAAACAAAGATGTCTGGTGTTAAAAAGTAAATTAAAATTAGGGTCTGTTTCACAATCTGCAGATAAAGTTCCGGATAAGCTATCCGCAACCAGGGCTGCCGTTTATTCTAAATTTGAAGCCATAAAGGAACACACGCTATATGTATAGGAATATTTATTTAAATTTAGTACAAACGGCAGCCCTGGTTGCGGATAGCTTATTTGGAACTTTATTTGAACATTGTGAAGTCTAGTATCAACACTTATAATTTTGAAGATTGAAAGTTGGTTAACTCAGCTTAAACAGTTTTGAAAAGAATAAATAAATGTGGAGTTCGTGTTAGTTTCTTCTCCATGTAATCTATTAATTGTGAAACTAACAGCTTTGACGTTCATAAAGTAAACATTTTGTTTTTTTGTGAATGAAATATTAGAACTTGATTTTGAAAATAGCTTTACTAATACTTAAGAGTTTTTTTTTTTTCAAAATATAAACATCCACAGGAGAGAATCTGTGCTATTTGTACTCGTGTATTTGCGACAGTTTAGTTAGAATATATTGCAGGTTTAACAAAAATCTGTGCTTAAGATTCGCCAAGATACCTAGCAATGGATGGTTAATATTTGCCAAATACGCAAATACGAGTGGCCAAGTGTGGTGCCAGCTTTAAATGCTGTGCAAGCTCAAAATAGGAAAGAGTTAATTCCTGTGACACTATTCTTCAAATGAAATCGCAAACTAATTAATAAAAGTTGCCGAGTAAATAACAGCGGCAGGAGTAGCAGACTAGCAGCGGAGCAGTTAGCAAAAACTGTTGAGATCATAAACCTGTCGCCGGATGAGGCAATGCCTTTGTTGCCATGTTTCGTGCCACGGAACTATTGCGATGCATTACTGGGCTGCGGCCGTGTGACGGGCCAGATTGCTCCCATTTGGAGCTCGGTTGATTGAAGAATTGTGAAATTTTAAATGCTGAATTTGCGGAGACCCATTAAGAATTAAAAGAATTTCAGCGCTTGCCCTCAAGGAAGAATTCCTAGCGAAACGTAGTTTGATTTCAATTTACAAACGACTTGCCGGATCTCAATGATACTACGAATACAGCGTGTCCCAATAATGACACGTCACAGTGACACTGAAAGTAGACCTGCTCAAGAGGCGTCGAACCAATCTAACTTGACCTCAGTAAAAGTTGCACGGTTTTCGAGATATGGCCAATTTAAACTTATTCTAAATTTTCAAATTTTTAACAACTTTAGTGCTATGCTAGCACTTACGCTAAGTTAGTAAGTTCGTGATCAAGTACAAATAAAAAAACGTGCAACTTTTACTGAGGTCATGTTAGGTTGGTTCGATGCCTTTTGGGCAGGTCTACCTCCGGTGTCACTGTGACGTGCAATATTTGCGACACTCCATATGCTTAAAAGACACAAATAGAGTGATTCCTTGTGCCTACAGCTGAAAATAACATCAAACCTTTTATCCCATCCCTCAAACAAGTCATACTGAGTAAGTACCGGTTAAGTCTAGTTTTCAAGATACCGGTACAGTGTAGGTGCATTTCCGTGATTATATGAATGAAATGAAAAGTTTATTTCGGACCATAGAATCCATATAACCTAACCTAACCTTAAAAATATCGATGAGACAATAGGGAATGGATGAAAATATCAGAAGTGCTTGATATTTTTTTTGGTGATAGGAATAACCTTCCTTAACGCGGGAAAAAAGTTAAAATTTTTTTGGCCCCGTAGTTAATTTTATTTTTAAATATACTTAATATTTTTCCATTCGTCGTTCTGGAATTAGTACGGCATATCAGATATATTCCTTAGTCCGCTACGTATGAAAAAAAATCCAGCTTGAAAAGCTGTCAATGTCACCACAGTTTTTTTTTAATACGTAGCGGACCAAGAAATATGTCTGTTAAGCCGTACTGAGCCCAGAACTACGAATGGAAAAATATTAAGATTATTTAAAAATTAACTACGAAGCAAAAAAATTGAAACTTTTTTCTCGCGTTAAGGAAGGTTATTCCTATCACCAAAAAAAATATCAAGCACTTCTGATATTTTCATCCATTCCAAATTGAAAATTTTATTGAAAACATAAAATTGATTGGTTGGTTAGTCGACTATATAATAGTTAGCTAATCAATCAACCAACCAATCAACCAATATGCATCTTCTCGAAATGATGCCACATAGGGCAGTCTGGCCTGTCAGCCAATACTCGTAGGATACCGCTGGGGCTGCCGCGGACGCGACTAACTAGTGACGCTACTCGTTTGCGCATTAAGGCATGAAAGCCGTCCGTGCGGGAATTATGATGCTTTGTTAACACAGCACAGAACATCCTAGTTCGAGGCCAGGACTAGTGATCGTCTCTGTTAGTGCATTATAGTACGATGACAGATACACGTGAGGTCACGTGAGGTGTTTTTCCATACCATTGACGGCTAGAAGGTTTGATATGGGTCTTATGGGTGCGCGCGGACTTGAAGCGGCAATGAATCTAAATTGCCATGTTCATTCAGTTGTACTACGATGCATTTAACAGAATGCAGGTCTTGTTTGGAAGTTATTTCATTTTGTCTCTGGAAAAACAACGCTTTCCACATTTGTACCATTCGCGACAAAATTACTTTTTTGTCTATACCGCTTTACAATACAAATACAAATATATTTTATTTTCTCCAGTGCACAATGCACTTATAACTTATAATACAGAAATCAGAAATCAAAAATTTATTTCAACGTAAAGAATTTACATTCTGCTTGTTGAGTGTCAATGTACATACAGTTATGTATAATGTTAGCCGCTGCCTTGGGGCCGTCTGTAGTAGAGAAAACCTCTTAATTTATCATGTTACATTATGTAGTAGGAGACAGGAGCCCAAAATAGGTTTTTCACGTGCTATGGATCTCCTGGCTCCCACTTCTCCAAAACCGAGAGCATTGTTTTTAGAGTAGGTATAAACTGAGCATTTGAAAGACCTTGGCTATATACCACAGACGATCCCTGTGGCACAGCGGTAGCGCATCTGCCTACCATACGAGAGGTTCGGGTTTCAAACCCCGGCTGGGGACAAAAATAAACCCCAGGTCTTGGATGTTTACATGTTTGTGATGTCGCTGTTTCTGGTTCCCACGACACAGGGTATCCTAGTGTGGGGCCAGAAGCATTGATGGAGTCTGTATATAAATGTTTATGTTAAATCCTTTGGAAAATGTACACAGTTTAAGACTTCCGCACTGAGTTTCCATTTAGAGTAAACGAATAATATTCGCAACGAAAAAACAACATGAAGCAAAGCCACAAATCAACATTCGAACATCGGCCATAACCGTCATTCGGAAACAGAATAGGTTCTCACGCAGAAGTTCGCCTCCGTTTTCACTCTATGTTCCGAACGAGTGGCGAACAAAAAGGTTAGCGGTTAGCATAATCTGTCTATCATGCGCGATGCCCCGGGTTAGAATCCCGGCTGGGGATAAAAAAACCCAGGTCTTGGATATTTACACGTTTGTGATGACGCTGTTTCTAGTTCCCACGACACAAGGTATCCTAGTATGTGGCCAGAAGCAATGTATGTGCCTGTATGTAAATGTTTATCTAGGGTTTCATAAGTTTTTTTAAATGTACAGACGGTGTGACTGCACACCAAAAACTATGCTAATACTTCATCCTATGATGTTGCGGGTCGGCAGAGTGCTGTCTCGTGATCTCTCGTGTCAAACCACTCTGCAATGGAGTCATCGTTATGAGCCTACTGCGGTTTCCTTCTCGTTGCCGCGATAGATGGCACGGGCAGCGATTTGACGCCACCAGGAATGAATGAACCGTAAATTATCATTATCAGCCGCCGCGTACTAGTATTTATTATTTATGGCCGGGAGCGAAGCCCGAGGCGCGATATGGGGGTTTTTCCAGCGGGCGACTGACGGGGGATGGGACATCTGTGTGATGTCGACGCCGAGGGACGTGATGTGGAAAAACTTGCTAAGGAGTAGTTTTTGAGGATGCAGTAGCGTTGTAACGAGGTTGTGATACCTCGTCTACAAACCTGTTTATTAGTTTTATATTTTTTTAAATTCAGTATTCAGTGATAATTTAAAAAATAAAAAAAATATCACGAATACTGAATTTAACTTGTACTGGTTCACTAATTCACTTTAAATAATAAATAAAAATATGTAGTAACACTGAAGGCACTGGGGGTGCTGTCTCTTCTAAGACTTGAGATCGAAATGACCCAGGCGATGCCATGACAAATAAAGTTAACTACGAACAAAAGATAAATAATTTGAATTTGTACATTGAAAACGGAATCCAAAGATTTAAAAGTAAATAGCCTAAATATAAAACTAATGAATAGGTTTGTAGACGAGGTATCACAACCTCGTTACAGCATTGTCATAAGAACGGCTGTTTCTGTTGTTTCTGCATGTTTGAAAGTTCAAGTAAGTTGTGTTTAATCGTAGACCTTTTTTTTTCGTTGCCTTTTTCTCCACTACATTCGGCACCAACCAAGGCAGCGTCTAACATTGGCATTCTAAGTACATTCAACAAACGGAATGTAAATTGCTTACATTGGAATAAATTTCTGATTTCCGTATCTTCGTCGTAGTTTTGATAGTGATTTTGTAGAGATGTTGTGACTGATATGGATAATCATGTTTTTTCTTATAAAAACAGGATATCTCCAAAATCAGGGATAGTTTAAGTAATCTGTAGTTATGTGTTTTTTTTAACCACAGGCTATTTAAACTGTCTCTGAGGAGTGTTTTATAAATAAGACTGATAAAATCTCTTGAAAAAACCTTCAATGTACAGTCGACAGCTGCACATGACCCTATACCTACACCCATGCACTCTACCCCGTTGCATTACGAGCGATTTTTCAACTAAAAGGTGAAGGTTGACGTGCTTTCGACTGTACTTTCAAGGAAATATAAGGCTTAGAAAGTATTCAAAGTCATCCAAATCTTAATCCCAATCTAAAGAAAAAAAATGAATGTACCTATGTACCTATGCGTTGAAATATTATGTATTTTATTCCTGATTTCTTTTCTCAACCCTCCAAATGCCTTTAGCTCCAGCTCCTAAAACAAACCTCGTCCTGCGCCTCAAATAACTGAACTTTCATTTATCGGGCCGTAACTCATCGGCGCCGCTAAAATACGGACAAACATTGTCGCGGATAGAATAAATTACAAAGATATATTATTATTAAAATTTGGGCGCGAACTTATAGGCATTAACTGGGAGTCCCTTTCAGTGTGGGACACACTAAGCGGGAGATTGTAAATGATACTTATGCAATAGACCAAGAGAAATCTGTGGCCTAACTATTTAGGTACACCAAATCCTGCCTAAATCCTGAGGAATGTCAGGCAACTAGTTTTCCAAAAAGTACACTATCAATAGACATATACAAACCTATTTAATTCCTGATTAATAAGAAGTTACACGTCGTCAATTCAATGAACTAGACGATTTACAAATAATAATTCCACATAAGTAATATTTCATCAATAAGTTATTAATTATTACCTATATGAAATAATGTCAGACAATTAGATCTAAAACTAGACATCCTATTTATAAATCGTTTGCCTGACCAGCCACCTTTTGAGCTTCATTTGGAACACTGCAAAGATGTTGAATAAATTATTTTAGTTGGCAGACGATTGTATATACTTTTGGTCTTAAAACATGAGTAAGCTTACCAACTTGGTTAGTTTGTGGGTAACGGATGATAGCCTGTCCGTAATGGGAGTGTTGTACCAATGGCATGGCAGTCCCCTATTCTTGCTTATTCTTTAATGTGCTCCCGGGTGTATGAAGTCGTCTGCATAATAACAAGAGCAATCGTTGATCTAGTGAGCGGAATCTTTGAATTGATCACGCTCAAAAATCAATTCTTGAACATATTACATGTGAATGTGACCAGCACACGGCCATTTGAACTTGCTAATTTTCTATTACTATTGACGTAGCCATGATATTGACAATTTCGTTCTTTGCCAAATTGTCATTTCGTTCTTTGTCAAACATTAATGGTACATGATGGTACATTTAAAAACATTCTGCTTAGAGTAATTGACGTTTAAAGATTTAAAAAAATATCATATGTTACTGTAAAATTATTGTATAAATATTCTGAAAAAAGACTCCGATGTATAAAAAAATCATTTGATTTGTACCGTTAGTGATTCGGAAATATCATCAAAATTTTCACCATTCTGCATACTTAGCTCAAAAATCGTATTTTTGGAAATGTTCCGTCGGTAATGATTCCGACCGACGAAATTCTCTTTGTGTTTTCGAGAGATGCATATACCATTGATTTTGTCTTCTAACTTACAGGCATTGGGTTCCAGTTGGAAGATGACGTACTTTGTTTCTTAAAATATGAGAGAGAAATAATTTATCCTTTACATCCTTGTCTAGGTGAAAACTTGCCTGGTTCCAGCAGTGTTTTGTGGAAGTTATTTATTGATATTCCAGCATCTTGGCTTGCTGTGCCCCGAGCTTAGAGGCCCACGCCTCGCGGATTGTGACATCGGCAGAATTAATGAGCAACCGTTACCGACGTGCGATCTCCGACCGACGATAAAAGATCCGCCCCCGACCGATATCGGGACGACCGCGACGGCGCTTACCAGCTGCCAGGGCGGTGTACAGAAGGACTTGCCGATTGTGACTCGCAAAGGATGGCTAAGACAAATCCAGACCACCTGCCACCAGCTACTTACGTATCTTACTTTCTACCATCTTTCATCTTTCTTACCATAATACCCATGTTTAATAACTTATCAATCTAGGTACTTCTATTCAGTTGAACTGAATCGGAACCACCCACGAACTACCGTCAGGAGTGTAGACTTACGACAAAGAATACGACGATCTAATGATTGTAGGCTGGTCGGTTAACTTGTGCAGGAGATTTGTAATGGAGAAAATTTATGAAATTGCCAGTTTCTAAATGTGCATGAATTACCATCATCATTAACCCATTATGTCCCCACCGAGGGGCACGAGTCTCTTCCCTGAGGAAGGTATAGGCCATACTCAACCACGGGGGCCTAGTCCGGATTGGTGGTGGCTTGTAAGACTAGTGGCTGGTCTTACTGTAAGAAGTTTTCAAGCCACCCTAAGGGCTCTGACTTGGCTTATCGACTGCCACCAATCAATGGCAGCCGGCACCAACTGCTTAACGTGCCTTGCGGTCCACATTGCATCTTCAACTGGAAGAAGTCATCCCTGCCTCTTCCGTAGGTATATCCCCTTATTCTCTACAGTAACATTAGGTACGTACTCAAATCGTCATCTGAGTTGCCCTTCTGTTATGTTCACGTTTTGTGGCTAGGACAACACTTCCGGTATAAATCATCGCAAAGATTTACTGCTAATTCGATGGGTAACTTGGTGAGGTCAGAAAGGACGTGATTAGGCACGCAGGAAGGACGCGAGATAAGGTTTTGTTTTTTTCTTGGGAAGGATGGAAAGATTGTTGAGTATTTTATTTACTTGGTGCACCAAGGAGTATTAAATACTCCTTGGATGCACCTTCGAATATTAGTCAATTTGTACTAACAATAAAACTAAATAACGTAATACAAAATAATGATTTGTGTAGGGCCTTCACATTTTAGTTGCAAAGTCGCCCGTAATGCAACGGAGTAAAGTGCATGGGTGTACAACATGATGTGCTGTCGACTGTACAGGCGTTGTTATGTTGGATGTTATATAGGTAGGTGTTCTTAATGTTAGCTTTGTTCAATGAACTACACGTATTTTCCGTAAGATCGTTTTATTGTCACTGAGTTGTGTTCACAAAATTACTGTCTACGCCTCAAACTGTTATTAAATGGCTTCAAACTCTTTTAACAGTTACGTAACCCGTCAAGCCCCGAGGACCCGCCGGCGGGTCCGTCCGACAAAGACTACGGCGCATTCCGTTAGGCCCCATAGACCGGCCACAGCCAGGCAGCGGGTCGGTCTTGCAACGGCACTGAATCGAATTTTGAAGCTGATTTATACCACAGTTAACTGCATGAGCATGTTTTATTCTTTGAAAACTTTGAAATATTACCTACTCTGTGAATAACTAATTAGCTTCGAAAGAAAAAGTGTTCAAGGCCTGAGAGTCTAGCTTTAAACGGCAATACGCCGTCTTGGGTATAGTTTTTGTTATTTATTATTTTGTTAATAAGTTTTACGCCATCTTTGATCAAAAGGCTGTACCACAGAGACAGGCTCAGTAGTAACATAATTCAAAACTTCAAATGGTCTCTGGCCATATTAGTAGCGACATCTCTGTTTTAACTGCAGAACTAGTATTGATCAATAGCTTGATGTTATTCTTGATTTCCTAAAGCTTGCTTCAATGGAGTTGTAACTGTACTTTACAAGTGAAGTGATTAAAGAACGGCTAATAATCACTCTGCTGATGCTCATTTTGATAAAATGTACCTACGTTATCACATCACACACATGTAAAAGATCTAAAAAAATATTTTTTAAAGGAGTAGCTAAGAAAAACAAAATACATATCGTCGAGAAAATTCAAATTTGTTTATCTAAGTTATCAGCCACCTACGCCATTAAAATACGTTCTACAGGTCGTTTGTAGTTTTCCTCAGAAATTAAGGATATCGACGATCAACGCCCCTATTTTTTCATACAGCAATTTAGTTATAAATAAAATTGTAAATGAAGTTAAATGTCCTTGACTCTCGCTATCATTACAATCACCTTTTCAAGAAACAGACACAGAAATCATAGTCTAATTCAACTGAATTAGTCTTGGGGTCTACGCCAAACACGCTTCCACTTTTCTCAACACATGAAATTGCACGCATAAATCAAAGGCAACATACCGACTTACGTTAATTCGCGCTCGGCGTCCACTAGATGGCGCTGGACGGCTAAGTGGCGCCATTTTCGTCAGAGGCAGTACTTAACGCGGGTGTAGCGTTGTGACCGCGTTATTTATCGCGCCATTACGCGGTGCGCCCTTAAATCATCGCGTGACGTCGCCCTTACAGCTCTAGTGTACGTGTGCCTTAATGAATGGCGTCGCGCTTTTCGACGAAAGTTTTTTTTCCAGGGACGGCGGCCGGGGACTTGCCGGGGCAGAGTAGTCAAGAGACCGGTGGATAAAAGTTATTTTTCAATAAACTTGGTTTCTTTCGTTGATGAGCGCAGCATAGGACGACCAGCCTCAAGATGGACAGAAGATCTCATCCAAGTGGCAGGAAGACGCTAGATGGAATCCGCCACCAGTAGGCCTTTTTGGTAATCCATGGAGGAGGCCTATGTCCAGCAGTGGACTTCTTGTGGCTGCATGATAATGACGATGATGATGAGTTTCTTACCTGTTTAATCAGTTGCGTTATGACCTTGAAAAGAACAAAATAAAAACAGAGCCGGTGAGCCAATCAGCCCACCAAAACTTTATAGGTCAACCTTTTTGTCTTGTCGAGTCGTAGAATTCAAATCCCAGTGTCGTGTTAGGACGAAGTAAACATAAACATACGGATTTACATACAGGCACACACATTGCGTCTGGCCTCACACTAGGATACCCTGTGTCATGGGAACCAGAAACAGCGACGTCACAAACATGTAAACATCCAAGATAAGGGCTTTTTTTTGCCCCCAGCCGGGGTTCGAAGACGGCACCTCTCGCAAGGTATTCAAATGCGCTAACTGTTGTGCCACAGAGGTCGTTAAGTTAAGTCTATCTATACTGTAAATTTATCAATTTTTTTCCAAATCTGTTCAAACAAACGTCTGTATTGCACGCCATTAGAAGCGTTTTAACCTACGTAGTTAAATAAAAAAAACATTACGTTCAAGTAAACCCAGGAAATATTAAAATTTATTGTACACAAGAAAGTAATGTTCCAAAAATATTATAAACGTAACATAGGCGAGCTTATTTCTATGAAAAAATATAACCAGATCAGTTGTGAAACGATTATAACGAGAGTAATATGTAGCTAAAGGCAGTAACAAACACAAGCCTTTACTAAACCTTTATTTATTTTGATGGAGATTTTCGGCCAAACATCTCCTCTCCTGGGTACGCGCATGGTTTCTCTTCTTTATGAAATTGTTCACAGAGCACTTAGGGAAAATCTATTAGACTTGGGGTGGCAAATAAAAAGTATACATATTATGCAGAAGACCAGCTCTAATATAAATGAATAAATTACGTACCAAATCTCCTAAATACCATAAGTACAAATATTTCTGGGGTAAAAAGTAACCATACCTATCTTCTATATTAATAATTTCGTTCGGGTCTACGGTAGACTCGAACGATATGCACACCAAATGAAAGAGCGTAAAAAAAATAGTTGATCTGAGTCGACAACATATGGGCGGAAAATTCGTATTATCGGGCAGCATCAATATAAAAATTATTAAATTCAACAATGGCGTTGCTAAGTAAACATGTCAATGTCATCATTGTTGTGTTAGTGTCACAAGTTTTCATTGTGAACTGTTATGGCCGGTTTACATTATTTTAGTGTTTAGGAGAGTGCTATAATACAATTAGAGAGGCAAGTGCATTAGTACATTACTAGACGTTCGAGTGAACGTTTATATTTCTTCCAGTAGAGTGTCACTTCGTCGACGTCGCGAAATATGCGCTATCCTACTCAAAATACTATGAGTTTTAATGGAACACATAAGTAAGTTTGATAATTCGAGTTATTGAAAACAACACGCACCCGTCACGGGTCACTTGCGCACTCTCCTAAAGTTCTCAATAAATTTTTAGCTTATACACAGATAAGTAACGAGGATAGTAACGCGCTCAGGTGTTACTGGATAGAACAATAGAAACCAATTCTATTTTGATTCTAATTGAAAGGCAACTAGAACCGTACTATACCGTAAAACGTACTAAAGCAAGTGGCGCTTACACGTTTCTACAAAAGCACTCTCCTTAAGAAAGAAAGAAAGAAAGAAATAAAGAAAGAAAAAAAGAAAGAAAAAAAAGAAAATTTATTTATTTGATACTCAAAACAAAACAAAAAATAACACACACACAGAGTGCGTACAATAATAAAAAAAATAACACAGAAAACATAAAAAGCGTAAAAATAAATAAACTGTACAACATGAAAATAATAATAAAATACATTAAAGGTTGAGCCCCCAAAATAGGCCCGATTCAGCATAATGTTGCAACAATGCAACAAGTAAAGCACTCTCCTAAACACTAAGATAATCTAAACCGGCCCTTTGATCTAATTTGTTAACTCCATGGTGTGTGGAATACCGTGGCATCCAAGAAGGTTATTATAATATGTGCCAACTGAGAAGGTGTAGTAAGTAATCTGTGGTGTTTTTCATTGGCGGGAAGCATAATTGACATTGAGTTTTGGAAGGGTCTGAAAAATAATTGAAAAAGGAAATCAAAGTCATAAATTGATCTTTATTGTTTTGCTTAGTTAGGTACCAATAAACTTATTGAAATGAAAAAGCCACTAGATAAGAAAAATACCAAAAATTAAAATGATGAAGAAAAACATGTGGTCAATACAAAACTAAAAGCTAAAAAAAAATTAAAAAAAGTAAAAAGTATTTATTGCCATTTTAAAGGTAACATTTAAACATTTGCTGACCCCCACACTAGGCAGAGCCTGTCCCGTGGGGAAAGGATTAGATGTGGCTGATTACCTTACAGTTACTTAGTTAGTTAGTTTGGCTGTAAAGCCAAAGAGAGGGAGCTGTTTTTAGTTGATTAGCCAAGTGGATTCTACGTCTCATACGCCATTAGATTCACTAGCTGTTAACTAAATTGACAACTCTCACTAAATTGAAAACCCATGACAAAGTTATGATAAGTATCCGATTTTCGCCTTGCATTCCTTCGTGAGTAGCCAGAACATGTCCAAAAGAGCAAGATTGGCTATCCGTAATAGTGTGCTGGTTCCAATACTGATGTAAGCATGGTAGCGAGATTTGGGTATGGCAGAAAAATCATGAAAGTAGGATCAGTGCAGTACAAATGAGATCCTTAAGAAATATGTGTGGTGTTACTTTGAATGACAGAATACGCAATAGTCATCAGAGACCGAGATGTAGAGAAAGAGGATGTAGTGAGTGACTAGAATTGAAAAAAGGAATGTTGCGCTGGTTTTTAGATGTGGAGAGGATGAACGAAGAAAGACTGACAAAGCAAATATATCGGGCGAATGTGAGTGGAAGGGCCGGTAAGGGACGCCCCAGTTGTACATACTTCGACCAAATAGGGGATGTATTAGCAAAGGGCAAGATTAAAAGTACCCGAAACCGATGTGGGTACATGCAACGACTAATGGATGTCGATGAAGCGAAAGTGATTTGTCAGGATAGTGGCAGGTGACAGTCCGTGGTCTCTGCCTACTCCTCTGGGATACAGGTGTGAGCTTATGTATCTGAATGTATTAAGAGATTTATATCTACTGGTGGTTGATAAATACAGAGGCGTCACCATATAAAAAAAACATAGTGGATTATTATTTCCGTCTACATTTTACCCGAGCGAAGCCGGATTTTCGTCTAGTATATTAATAATTTCGAACCGGTCCACGGTAGACTCGAACGAAATGCACATCAAATTGAAGAGCGTAAAAAAATTGTCGATCCGAGTCGACAACTAATAGGCGGAAAATTCGGATTATCGAGTGTTTTCAATGTAAAAATGATCTTTCTATACAATGACGTTGCGAAGTAAACATGTCAATATCACCAATGTTCCGTTGGTGTCACGTCACCACGTGTCAAAGGTGTCCATTGTGAACTCTAAGGTCTAATTTGTTAAAATGAAAAAGGAAATACTTTACCTACGTATGAAAATAATTACATTTTAGCCGAGCGACGCCGGGTTTTTATCTAGTAGATAATTATTCCTGATTAATGCAACGAACACAATAATGTTCAATTACATGTACATAGTTCCATGTTCTTTATCTTTATTAAAGTTCTCGCTTGAACAAGTAAGGAAATCAATCCTAACCGACCGGCCTTTCTGTCTTTCTACGGGGTCTCGAGGAATGAAAAAATAAATATGAAGTGCGTTTAGCAATAACTTATTGTTCTCCTGATGCCTGGAGACAGCGTTTTCGGACGTAATTTCGTTTGCCGGTGACGTTTTTAATTATCGGGGATGAGAAGTGTTGTGTTCTTCTAATTGCTTTTTTGAACATCACGTCGAGCGCGAGGCAAAGATGAAAAAAATGTGTTCCAGCTAAGTGTCAGGATTTCGTAGTTTCGACGATTTTATGGACGCTAAAAGTGTGATAAGAAATCAGAAATTTATTTCAACGCAACGCAACGCAACAAAATGTTAGCCGCTGCCTTGGGGCCAAACTTAGTCGAGAAAAACGCAGCGAAAAAGAAACTCCACTCTGACCATTTCTTCTCAAATCACATTAAATCGAATACATAAGTTGGTACGAATATCTATCTAGCTAAGAAACTCAAGGCGTATGAGTGCAATCAACACAAAAACATTATTAATAGCTGTTTTGGTTGAATTCTCAGCATATGTACATTTAAGAAAACTTTTTTTAAACCTTTAATTATAACTAGCTGTTGCCCGCGACTACGTCCGCGTGGGCTTTAGTTCAGTAAAGTGTTTGCAAATAAGAAAGGGATACTTTTAGCGCATGCGAAAGAGCTTTCATACTAACTTCGCAATCCCCTCTTACCCCCTTAAGGAATGGTTTTCGAAAAACTACTTTACACGTCTTTCATGACTTTCAATGACGGACCTTCATGCTGAATTTCTTTCGAATAACTTCAAAAATGGCTAAGTTGCATACTAACTTTGCACCCCCCTTTTACCCCCTTAAGGGATGATTTAAAAAAAAACATTTTACATGTATTTAATAAATTTTAATTAAGGAACTTCATATTGAATTTTATTCGAATAACTTCAAAAACGGCAAATTTTCATGCTAACTTTGCACCCCCCCCTCTTAACCCCTTAAGGGATGATTTTCGAAAAACTATTTTACATGTGTTTCATGACTTTCAATGAAGCACCTTCTTTATTGAATCCCATTCGAATAACTTCAAAAACGGCAAAGTTTCATACTAAGTTTGCACCCCCCTTTTTCCCCCTTAATGGATGATTTTTAAAAACAATTTTACATGTGTTTCATAGTTTTAAATGAAGAACCTTTGTACCAAATTTCATTCGAATAACTTCAAAAACGGCAAAGTTTCATACTAACCTTGAACCCACATTTTACCCCCTTAGGGAATGAATTTTCAAAAATCCTTTCTTAGTGCTCCCCTACGTTACAAAAGGAACCCCTGTGCAACTTTTCAAGTTGCTAACCCCTATAGTTTAGGCCCTACGTTGATATGTCAGTCAGTCAGTCAGTCAGTCAGCTTCTCCTTTTATATAATATAGATAGATTATCTTAGAAGTACCAATGACTTACTCGTTGTGTAAATTGGTTAACTATTAAGGGCTTTTATCATTTACAAAGTCATCAATTAATAACCGAAACTATAGGAGGAATTAAATACTATAGAATTTTAGGAAGAGTCGATGTCGATGAAGCGAAAGTGGTTTGTCAGGATCGTGGCAGGTGGCAGTCCCTGGTCTCTGCCTACCCCTCTGGGATACAGGCGTGAGCTTATGTATGTATGTATGTTTAGGAAGAGTACGGGAATTTCATAATTTTTCCTGTAGTATTTTTGAAAAAAACTTTTGTACGGACTATACAACACATTCTGAACTATAGAATGATTTTTTATTGTTACTGATTCGTAGTACATAAATTAAGTCAGCTTTGCAAGTTTAAACTCACGCTTGTGAGTTTATATTATTGGGGGTTTTCCTTTATTATGTACAATAAAATGTTCTCTATCTAGGTATCTATTTAATAAAAAAAATTAGTGTGACGTAAGATAATAAAATCGCTCATAGCCTGGGCTGCCTGAGTGATCTTAAACGATTACCAAGGTTAAGCAACATACGGTGCGTTCAGTCCATGGATGGGTCACCGTCTATGACTAACGCTAGTGGCAATTTTCCGGGCGGCTCCGTGCTTCGCAAGGCACGTTAAGCAGTTGGTGCCGGCTGCCGTCGATAGATGGCAGTCGTTAAGCCAAGTCAGAAGCCTTAGGACGGTTTGAAAACTTCTAACAGTAAGACCAGCCACTAGTCTTACAAGCCTCCACCAATCCGGACTTGGCCCCCGTTGTCGAGTATGACCTATACGTTCCTTTTTCACATCATAAAATGAATAAAAAGATACAAGTCACAAAATTTGTGTGACGTAAAGTAAGATTATTCTTTACTACTTAGTTTGACTTTACCCCTTTTCTTTGGCGAAAAACTTCGAATGATTGCGATTTTTCACAAACCCTGCCTCAGCACGCTTTTATCTTTGGAGAATTATCCCCCGACCGGAGTTGTGTTAACGACGAGTGTATTTTAAGGTCGCAACAGACATTAAGACTCAGGCCGCATCGACGCGACGCAGATCGGTCGCCGGATAAGGTAACAAATGTGCTCGGGCCCTTATTTGTGCGGATTACAGTGTAGTTTAGGACATTAAGTTCAAAGGTAGAGCTGCGATTTATTGGCACTTACGCTACGGTGATATATTTGAGACAGTGTTGGGACGCCGTAGATTTTGAGGGCTAGTCCATCTAGTTACACTATTTCTTACATACATAAGCTCACGCCTATATCTCTGAGGGGTAGGCAGAGACCAGGGACTGCCACCTGCCACGATCCTGACAAATCACTTTCGCTTCATCGTCATTCATAAGTCGTTGCATGCACGCACGTTGGTTTCAGGTTTAACACTATTAGTTGTACGATAGCACAGTGAAAGAAAAAAAAAACTTTTTGTTGTATTGCTGAAAAGTAGCAGTTTCTCTTCTTTACCACTGTGAGATACAGTTAAAGTACAATTAATTGTCAAGTTCTGACATCAATAAACGTGGCTTGGCTTGGCGTGGCTTGTGCCGTCACTCTACCTGTAGATGATTATCAAATGTAGCGTACATTAGAGTCGGTCTCACAGTCTCCCGAATCGCTAAGCAAACCTTGAGAAGTGGGGCACATAGGAAAGGGCGCTGAAAAAGACGGTGCGTCCTGTCATCTGACATTCATACTAATTCTTTTATTGTAACTTTCGTAAGCACTACACATTATCAACTTTATTTAGGATACACTTATTTCTTTTTTGACGAAAGAGGCTTTTATTCTGTTATCCTCCATTTACGTTTAGGTACTTAACTAAAGGTAAACAATCTGGATAAGTCTTTTTATTGAAATATACACTTTTTAAATAAGAATTTTTACAAATTAAATGTGCTTTTATGAAATTACATTAAATTTAATTTCACATTGAATTGGTAATGTGTAAAGATGTTGGTTTAATAAGTGTACATTTCAATAAAAAAGCGTGTCAAGATTTACCTTTAGTTAAGTCCTAACATGTATGAAGTATAGTGCATTGTATTTTCTATTACAGCTATCTTTCTTCATTAAATATAACATTTAACTTTGCCTGTGACGTACAATACTAGAAATGCTTTTGTTCTAAGAACGAATGAAGATCTATTCTATAAAACTAGAGATAGCCCCCAGAATAATGAAAAGCAAGTCAAACACTGCACTAATGACAAAACGCGTTTGTCTCATGACTCCTACTACCCCACAGAAAAATTTAAAGGAGCCGGGGATCTCTGGGCCCAATTGTAATAAGCTGAAATATGGTTTAAAAAAAGCGGTATTTTTTTCTGTTTCAAAATATAAAAAATCTGCTCAATTCACAATCTGGGAAATCTTAAAAACAAGTTTATTGCACTGATGAAATAGAGTTTCGATTACTATAATCGATTACTGTGAATGATTTCAAGAATTATTATTGAACATAAAATCACTCTCATCGAATGATGGATTTAAACAAAGTGAACAAAATCTACGGAATAAATTATTATATTGTCAATAGTTTACAATAAAACATAACATTAACTTTAAAATCGATTCTCGTAGATTCTCGTTTACAGATCGATTTTCTACTTTTTATATTTGTCAAATGTATTTAATCTGTGCTGACAGTGACAGCTCCCGGATTTTCAATCTATGATCATGATGGGTCACTATATTGCACGGACCGAGAATTTACGGCACGAGAATGTACAACTCGGGAATTCGTGCCCAAATGACCATCTATAACTAACGCTAGTGGGATTTTTCCGAGCGGTTCCGTGCTTCGCAAGGCAAGTTAAGCAGTTGGTGCCGGCTGCCGTCAATAGATGGAAGTCGTGAAGCCAAGTCAGAGGCCTTAGGGCAGCTTGAAAACTTCCGACAGTAAGACCAGCCACTAGTCTTACAAGGCTCCACCTATCCGGACTAGGCCCCCGTGGTGGAGTATGCCCTATAGGTATAGGACCGAGGGGCACTGGCTTTTCACTGAGAAAGGTTCCTCAGGGAAAAGCCCCGTGCCCCTCAGTGGGTTTATGATGGGTTGATGTATGTATGATGGGTTGCTCCTCTACATCTAAACTCTGATCATTTGGATTGACTTGTCTAGTGTAAGATCCAGCCAGATCAGGACGTCAATCTATTGCGACTCATAGACTCGATAATGTCACGCACTATATCGAGCGTGTAATGGCTGCGAAGTGAATGATTTACGCTTCATGAAACGAGGCACCACTCTGTGGTGTCTATGGCTGTACACGGATTCTCGCCCGTACCAATTTTATACAGCCTGATATGATAACGCACGACCCGAGAACGTACGGACGGGAATCCGTGTACATATGCACGGATTCCGTGGCTGTAGATTACCGGGGCGTACGTTCTCAGGATGTGCATTCGCGGTACCTACATTATCGTCTCCCATCATGATCACCGGACTACCTACCTACTCGTCTTGTATCGGTTATCTTTTGCGTATTTTAATTATATTCCTCGACCAGTGCATTCGCTCTACGGACTTCTAGTATATTGTTTAACTTGTACGACTGTGGCATACCGACTTATCGATGTAATACACTGGGCCGACGAGTTTTAGAGGATGAAATGACACAAATCCTTGTCTTCCCTGTCTTTTAATCTATTTGTGAGTTTCGTTACATTTTCCCACTCAATACAATAAGAACTACAATTAATGTAATAAATAACTGTCTATCATATGATCATAGTTATAAAATCAGCTGTTAAGTACCTATAGGTTATTGTCAATTTGTTGCATAGCCTCACTTTTACTAAATCTCTTTTAACTTTGCTCTTAGATTGCTAAAATCCGCAAAATTTTCAAAGATGGTTTGACAATATATAAGCTCTTTATTGACACCACTCTCGTCTTTTTACATCTGGGCCCAAGAATGTATGGAAGCGTTTCCGTCTCCTTTAAGTTGAAGAATTTACTTTCTTGTAATGAAATCTTTTTATGTATATTTTAGTATTTTGGAATATTTACACGACTTTTGACACTGTGTAGTTTTTCGCTATGATAATATTACTTTTGTAATTAAACGTACCAAATAATTTAAGTTTTGTTTAAAATAATTTAACGTCTGATTGGTTAAAAATAGCGCATATTTGAAATCTGTAAGACCATGCATGTATTCTATAGCTATCTACCTAATCAGACCGTAAACAGAGCCCACTGTTGGGCATAGGCCTCTTCTCTTTCACGCCAACTCATCCGGTCCAGTGCTAGCCTCGTCCAATGTTTCCCAGCCGCTTTTGCAATGCCGTCGACCCACTGGGCTAGTGGTCTGCCCACCGACCGTCAACCCGTTCTTGGCCACCACTCAGTGGCTACCTTTGTCCCGCCCATTTCCATTTTAACTTTGTAATGGGCTAGTTGCTCCAAAAAATGTAATTAGTCCGTCTTTTAGATTATTCAAAAATAAGGGACACTTATTTTTTTATTTGTAAATTAGACCAAAAATGACAAAGATATAGCCCATTAAAGTTACGTGTGACGTCACGCCGTGCTGCATTTTTTAGCACGGAGTGAAGTCACACGTAACTTTACTGGCTATATCTTTGTTATTTTTTGTTTAATCGAAAAAAGAAAAAATACGTGTCCAACATTTTTTTATAATCTAAAATACGGACTAAATAGAATTTAATTATTTTGACCCTGGAAACTACCCTAATGACTTTGATTGTTTGGCGAATATCGACCTTTGGCAATAATGTTACACTTATAATGCTAGGCGCTGCCTTGGAGCCGAATGTAGTGGATAAAAAGGAAGCGAAAAAGAAACTCCACCCTGACCATCTTTACTCAAATCACCTTAAATCTAATACATAAGTTGGTACGAGACTCCATTATAATATCTAAGAAGCTCGTGACTCATGAGTATAAACAACACTAAGTGTTGATTTGACATAGCAAGTCTTGCTCGTTGTGGAATTTGTTTACTATAGTTCATTTCGTCTGGCAATCTCTTTCTCCCGAGAATTACCTCTATAATACATGTTTAACAATTATTCTATCTGTATCTATACAATGTAAGCTATAACACTGCAGCACGTTTGAATCGCATCTCAAAAATGCCACAAATCGCGCATAGAATGGGGACGATGGCTTCAAGTCTCTAAACACCTTTCCTTTGCATATCTTCAACCCCACCTCCCAGGTACCTATCGACAAAGGGTGGAAATTATCAGGGGTCGTTTTCATGATTTATGTCCAGAATTATTGGGAACGCTTTTGGGTGGGTGTGATTGTGTTTCGCTATCAGATGTAAGTTGGATCGGAGTTGGCAGACAATGTTGGCCCGTATATTTGTGAGAGGTGCGTGTGTGGACGCCTTTGTGGTCAGGTGGAGTTTAGGCAGTTAATTGACATAGTGGCAAAATTTATTTTGCTGCCTGAGACTGCCTATTTGGTAGAGCGGTTAGAAGAGTGATTGCCCAATCAGAGAACGTGGGATCGATTCGCGGCTGCCTTAATTAATTAATTTTGACGACCTCTGTGGCGCGCGCATCTGCCTACCATGCAAGAGGTCCCGGGTTCGAATACCGGCTGGGGACAAAAAAAGAAACCCAGGTCTTGGATGTTTACATGTTTGTGACGTCGCAGTTTCTGGTTCCCACGACACAGGGTATCCTAGTGTGGGGCCAGAAACAATAGTATGTGTTTGTATGTAAATGTTATGTTATATTTTAATTTGTATGAGTCTTGTATGACAAAAAAAGAATGTCTATTTAAATGATAGGCATTCATCATTTTTGTTTTTTTATTCTGTCTGTCATTTTTTAATCAAATTTAAATGACGTCTCTCATTTCTAGTTTTCATTATTCTAGCTCCATTCTATTTTTATCAACTTTTCTGTTTATTGGTGAAACTTGTACACTGACTGTCATACGAAATCTTACATCAGTACATCAAACTTCTGACAGTAAGACCAGCCACTAGTCTTACAAGCCTCCACCAATCCGGACTTGGCCCTCGTGGTGGAGTATGGCCTACACCTTCCTCAGGGAAGAGACCCGTGCCCTTCGTTGGGGACAAAATGGGTTGATGATGATGACTGTTTCTAACTTGTAAAATTTTTGGTCGACGGATCGGCTCAACATAACAATGATTTTTAATAGTTATTTTCAAGATCATAATACAATTGATTAACAATGTGGATACGATTATAGAAAGAATCAAAACCGAGTACTTGTACTGAGTTTTTTCATTTCAATTTCGATAGCGAGAGCGTTTGCAATTGGTATAGGAGTGACAAGGAGACCACTAGGTAGCGCTTTGTCACACCTATACAAATTGCAAACGCTCTCGCTACATATCGAAAGTGAAATGAAAAAACTCAGTATAAGCAAAGCACTCAGGTTAGGTAACATTCAGTTGACTTAAAAAAACTACATTTCCAAATAAACGGAACGAGACGACGGCCAAATTTCAAGAACATTTCACCTTAAAATCACAATACAACCAACAAATCGACACCTCTATCCGACATCTATCAACGTCATAACCCATCGACACCTATCACGACACGAGCGATCCTACCTTACCACCCAACTTCAGTAGTTGAGGCATGCAATTTAACACCTTATCGATCTGGGAATAAGGCGTCGACGAGGTGACAAATAAAGTGGTCGGTCTATAAATCCCAAAAGCGAAACACGATTTTGACATATCATTGCTTTATCACAGAACGAGAACTCACCAACCCGGTGGGGTCCCAAGAGATACACCTATCGAGACACGACTTAAACACTTCAATGTCCATTGAAAAATCCCATCGACTTCCCTAGGGCCGTCTCAAAGGGAACCAGCAAGGCACATCGAACAACGCGAAAAACCCGGTTTGAAAAACGATTGGCAGATACGATTCTGCGGCGCCCTAACTGAACACTCTAAGTACAATTGGGCGGGTAAGTAACTGTAGACTTTATGGTGAAAGTGAAAAGGTAGTTTTTCCTATGGGTTAGGAAGGGGTTTGTGGCAAAATGCTGGTAAATAAAGAAGTGGATAGGTTGAAAGACGGGCCCTATCAAGCGGTGACAACTACATATTGTGTATATTGTACCTCAGAGGTGATACATCTGATCTCTCATGTTTTGTTATAAGCTATGTTACTTGTATTTCTTTGGTATACAATTTACTCATTTTCATTCATTACACTCTCTCTCTTATGAATGAAACTGTGTTGGCAAGGATATAGGCTACATGAAAAACCGGACCTCCACCAATCCGGACTAGGCCGCCGTGGTGGAGTATGGTCTATACCTTTCTCAGGGAAGAGACCCGTGCCCCTCGGTGGGGACATAATAGGTTGATGATGAAAAACCGGACAAGTGCGAGTTTAAGCGAACACCGAGAAGGGTTCCGTACAAAGTCCCAGAATGTAACAGTGTGACAAGTGGTGTGACATACCGGGAACAAAAGGGCTAAATCATACAACTCCATACAGTGGAGTCTTACGTAATTGCACCCCAGGTATGTAAACACCACAGACAATAATAACAGACCTTTACGTCCTTTAGACCTTTGCGACATTAAGGATATGAAGGTGAATGCAGGATTAAGTTAATTACGGCAAAATTTTCTTTTACTTTAATATTCTTTGTAAGTATTACAAGAGGGTTACCTGTATAATGCACGGTTCCTGAAACATCAAAACAAAAAAAAAAAACAAAATTGATTACTGAATGATCACAAATTTTTAAATAAAGTTGCAGGCATTATTGTAGTAAAAAGGAAAGGTAGTATTAGTATGATTTTGTCCCCACACTAGGCTATTGTGATTAAATAACAATAAAATTACCGTTTGAAGTTCGGGGTAAAGCCGGAAATAACCTATCTACAAATTTGTAAATTTGTAGATAGGTTATTTCCGGGTTTTCCCCGGTTTATTGTCTGTGGTGTTTACATACCTGGGGTGCAACTGTATGGAGTTGTATGATTTAGCCCTTTTGTTCCCGGTATGTCACACCACTTATCACACTGTTACATTCTGGGACTTTTTTCCCAGTAGGTATCTCATACTCATACTCCGAATTGTCATATACATTCTTATTTCGACTCTTTCGGGTTCTCTAAATGCTTAACCCGATAGAGTGGAAGCCCTAGGGCTGAGCGTAGCTGTAGTAGCCTTTAAAAAACGGCTTCCTAACCTCCAAGAAGGTCTAACATCCCCAGCTTCTTAAAAAAAACGAAGACAACCCCTTCAATCTAAAAGAAGGTGGGTCAAGAGATCGCCGCTGGGGGTGTACTCCGGCGTATTAATAATAATACGAAATAAATCAATAGAAAGAGAATGGAAACATTTCAGTACTGGGCTGAATGATTTGTTGTAATGCGAGTCTACCACCGATCGCGGATGCGATGCTTTGTAGCCCGACTGCAGGGGATTGATACTCGCTTAGCCTGTAGGAATACGCTATTTGACAGGTTTCAGAAAACTATCTCAGGTTCTTTGTTGGTGTTCATTGAGCGCTTTTCAAAATGGTAATGTTGAATTTTTCCGTGCAGGTATTTCTTCTAAAGTTTTAAATAAAAATTCACTTTTAAAGAGAGCCGCCAAAAGTCTGTTAGCTTTTAGAATATACCTCGGGCTCTAGAGTAGGCTTCGGTTTTCGCCGAAAGCACACGAGTGTAAAACTACTTCCTGCTCTGAATAAAAATTTCCTTCACTATTTTGAAAAGTTATGTAAAGTTGTAAATGACAATACAAAATAAACATTACCTACCCAATATAATCGATACCGCGTCACTGGCCAGTACACAAAACCAATGAACGTAAGAACGACATGGATGACAGCTGCCGTATTTACTGAACTGTGACGTCATCATAATTATTCGGCCATTTTCGGTAAATTGGCTACAAGTACAAAATTATCAACTTTTGTCCTGGATTTTCCAATAAAGATTTTTTTTTAGTTGTAATGCTTTCAAGCGAGTTTTAGAGTGATTGTATACAAATACGTATAAATAATACTTTTTTTACATCGTGAAAAAGCCTATTTTCGGTAGCATATAAATTTATCCCAGAGGGGCAGAGAGGCAGAGACCAGGGACTTCAACTTGTCACGATCCTGATAGATGACGCTCGCTTCATTGACATTCATTAGTCATTGCATGCACGCACACCGGTTTGTATATATGTTTTATGTGTCTTATGAAAACTTACTTAAAACTGACATAACATAGAGGTGCAATATTACTAAATACCTACTACCACTAATATCGTGATGAATTTTCTTTGACACTTTTTAATTTTTTTTTTATTAAAAATTCTGATGATATTTTATTACCAACAATTTATTATTGAGTACTTTTGACAATCATGTGACCTTAAAGGTCACACGAAAAGTAAATGCTTAATGCAATTATAAAATCCAATTGGCAAAGTTAAGTAAGAAGTCAAAAAATGAGAAGACGAATGGATTTCACTAAATGCGTGGATTTTTACACGTAACTATTTACTGGCTCAAATGTATTTTGATAATCCACAGAAATCATGAATGTATAATTACACCACTACTTGGATATAAAAAACGTATCCATTTATCACAAGCATACATTAATTATTACGTAGTTCATTTTCTTCACTGAAAATTTGTAATCATGTAATGACGTTGGTTTCAGTCTTAGCAAAAACATATTTTACGAATTAACATTTCAGTCATATATTATCACCATAGTTGATAAACAACGGATATTGGCGGAGTCAGCGAAATTCTTGGTGGAAGGCCGAGGGCGACAGCAGGGGTCTATAGCGGCTGCCGGCTAGACACTGCATCCAAACTCTTCTCTGGTCATAGCGGTCTCCGTTCCATCGGATTAAGAAGAAGAAGGACGAGAGAGTGCACCCATTTGTGCACTAAAATATTATCTGCGCATCGGACTGTTTTTGGACCAAGGACCCGGATAACGAAAAGTCCTGCGGCGATAAACTGAGGTAGAGAGGTTTGATTGTGATGCACATCGTGCTTTGTCTGAGGTTTGCAGGTAGGGGGCTCAGAGAGAGTGGTCGCTTTTGCGTTGATCATCATCAACCCATCATGTCCCCACCGAGGGGCACAGGTCTCTTCCCTGAGGAAGGTATAGGCCATACTCCACCACGGGGGCCAAGTCCGGATTGGTGGAGGCTTGTAAGACTAGTGGCTGGTCTTACTGTCAGAAGTTTTCAAGCCGCCCTAAGGCCTCTGACTTGGCTTAACGACTGCCATCTATCGACGGCAGCCGGCACCAACTGCTTAACGTGCCTTGCGAAGCACGGAATCGCTCGGAAAAATGCCACTAGCGTTAGTCATTGACGGTGACCCATCCATGGACTGAACGCGCCGTATGATGCTTAACCTTAGTGATCGTTTAAGATCACTCAGGCAACCCAGGCTACGAGCGATTCGGCAACCCAGGCTACGAGCGATTCAATGCGTTGATCAGAGGTGATAAAGTGAGCTCGGCAGCACTCTGGGTAACCAAGCAGCCCTTTTTAGGGAAGCGGGGCAACCGCATGGGGACAGGACTAGAAAAGACCAGTTCAAATTTAACGCGCTTTTGTATTAATGAAAGCAAACACTTTTTCTTAGTCCTTAAAGCATCAAAAACCTTACGGTCGCGCTACAAAAATCTAGGGTTGCCTATATCAGAAGATATAACATAACATAACATTTACATACAGGCGCATACATTGCTTCTGGCCCCACACTAGGATACGCTGTGTCGTGGAACCAGAAGCACCGACGTCACAAACACGTAAACATCCAAGACCTGGGTTTCTTTTTTTTATCCTCCATTCGACCAAAGACCAGCGCCGCCCGGCTCATAACACGCTTTTGTAATAATGAAAGCGAAGGCTTTTTGTAGCCCTTAGAGTATCTAAATTGGTAACCTTACGGTCGCGCTGCACAAGTCTAATGTTGCCTATATCAGTAGACTAGCTTTCGCCCGCGACCTCGTCCGCGTGGACTTTAGTTCAAAATTTTGCAACCCCGTTCACTGCCTTAAGGGTTAAATTTAGAAAAAACGGCGAAACACGTATTCAATTAATTGTGTTGAAGAGTATTTATTTCAAGTTTCAAGAAAATCAGACAACATTTTTTATACCTTCGATACAATTTTGGCAACCTTTTTCGCCCCCTTAGGGATTGAATTTCAAAAAATCCTATTATATTAATTAATATTCCTTGCCTACATTATATATAGATCCTCTGTGCAAAATTTCAGCTTTCTAGGTCAAACGGCTTGGGCTGGGCGTTGATGAGTGAGTCAGTCAGTCAGCACTTTGAATTTTATATATATAATATATATATAGATAGATAGATAGAAGATATCCTCCGATCGACCAAATATTGTCTCAAGATTTACACGCTTTTACAATGAAAGCGAAAGCTTTTTTGTAGCCCTTAAAGTATCTAAATTAGTAACCTTACGGTCGCGCTACACAAGTCTAGTGTTGCCTTTATCAGTAGATATCCTCCGATCGACCAAATATTGTCTCAAGATTTACACGCTTTTACAATGAAAGCGAAGACTTTTTTGGAGCCCCTAAAGTATCTAAATTAGTAACCTTACGGTCGCGCTACTCAAGTCTAGTGTTGTCTATATCAGTAGATATCCTCCGATCGACCAAATATTGTCTCAAGATTTACATGCTTTTACAATGAAAGCGAAGGCTTTTTTAAGCCCCTAAATTATCTAAATTAGTAACCTTACGGTCGCGCTACTCAAGTCTAGTGTTGCCTATATCAGTAGATATCCTCCGATCGACCAAATATTGTCTCAAGATTTACACGCTTTTACAATGAAAGCGAAGGCTTTTTTGTAGCCCCTAAATTATCTAAATTAGTATCCTTACGATCGCGCTACTCAAGTCTAGTGTTGCCTATATCAGTAGATATCCTCCGATCGACCAAATATTGTCTCAAGATTTACACGCTTTTACAATGAAAGCGAAGGCTTTTTTGTAGCCCCTAAAGTATCTAAATTAGTAACCTTACGGTCGCGCTACACAAGTCTAGTGTTGCCTATATCAGTAGATATCCTCCACTCGACTCAAGATCCGCCCCGACTCAATAAACTGCGGCCATCAATAAAGCGTTATGGCTAGTGCGCTTACTTTTAGCTCGGGGGTAGCTGGTGCGCAGGTGATGGTGCCGAGACGCGCCCGGGAAATTAAGGGAGAGGTTTTGCTTAAAATATGGCTTAAAAGTTTGAAAATGTCACTGAATTGTCATAGTTCATTTATTTCGAAAACAACATACATTGTATGTGATCCTTAAAAGCTATCTGAAAACTAATTACAAACTAATACCTATATTGCAGGTCAGTGCCTTATAAAAGTTAATAAAATTACATATTCAAATAGTCTCAAATCAATAAATAATTAGTAATATTTTTACATATGCGCAATTGTATACCAATAATCATCATCATAATTGTTACTTGATACAAATATTTACAAATATTTAGATGCAAATCAATACAAAAGTTAATGAGTAACCCAAAAATTCTTCAATTGAATAAAAACATTCTTCTAATAAATACTGCTTTAAATTACATTTAAACAAGTCACATGTCCATCCAAAGGTTGTCTGGGAGAGATCACTTTTAGTGACAAGGCCCCCGTCTGTACATATAACTTAAGAAACACCTGTGTATCTGAATTGTCAAAAAATCATAAATGTATTTCAACGTAAAGAATTTACATTCTGTTTGTGGAATGTCAATGTACTTGTAGTGTTAGGCGCTGCCTTGGGGCCGAATTTAGTGGAGAAAAAGTTCTAATGCATAAGTTGGTATGAATGTGTTGGTCTATGCCTACCCCTCTGGGATTGAGGTGTTAGTTTAAGTTATGTTTCATCATCATCATCATTCAGCCATAAGAAGTCCATGGAAGTTATGTTTAACTTTAACATTATAATAACAGGGTAGTTTCCAGGGTCAAAATAATTAAATTCTATTTAGTCCGTATTTTAGATTATAAAAAAATATTGGACACGTATTTTTTCTTTTTTCGATTAAACAAAAAATAACAAAGATATAGCCCATTAAAGTTACGTGTGACGTCACTCCGTGCTAAATAATGCAGCACGGCGTGACATCGACGACGATGAGGTCATCGTCGTTCGCTCCGCTCGCAGCTGCAGGTACGGGTTGTGAGGCTGTGCCTCTTGTCCCGGGCTTCTCCGGGAGTTCTCGACCGCCGGGACGTCTGCCATCTTGGCGTGTTATTCGGTGGCAGTGGTGGGAGCTCCGAGCTGGCTGGGTTCGGCCGCTCGAGGAGCTCCGGCCTTGCAGATGGCTGCAAGCGCTAGGCAGACTGGGGCCAGGTTTCCAGTCTGCATGGCGGTGGCAAACTCTACGAGGAAGTCCTCGCAGAGTCTGCGGCGGCTCTCCTCCATGGCCTCACTCGCTCTGTAGAGCCTCTCCACCCTGGCTGTCGTAGAGGTGGTTGGCGTAGAGAGGAGGCTGGTTGATGCGGCGGGGCTTGCGGGGGCGGTGGCAACGGTGGTGGGCGCAGCGATGGCCTCTGGCTCAGTCTCAGCAGAGCCAGCGGTAAAGGGCTGTGGGGCGGCCCTTTCTCTGCATCGTCGCTGGGGCTTGGGCGGCTCTCCTTCAGGAATTGTGGCCGTCGGCATTGGTGTGAAGGAAGCGGCGGGGTGGGCGCCCTCCTTCCTCTTCTTGCGCCCCCCCGTCCCCTCCAACCCTCCACCGTAACGCCGGGCATGCAGAGCAGCTCCGTCGTTGCGTACAGCCGGGCCTTCTCGTTGTTGGCGAGATGCTCCAGCTGCACGTGAAAGAGGCACCCTGGGTGGCCTCTTCGCGGCGGGATGGCTCGGATGTGCACGACGCTGAAGTGCCGCTCCTCCAGCGCCTGCTTGATTTCCACGATGGGTGTGTCCGCCGGCAAGCCGCGGATGGCCACTTCCATGGGGAGTTCGTTGGGCGGCGTATAACAGTGCCATGAGATGGCACTGTCTTTCGCACTCGCCTCCACGAGGTATCGTTGCACGGCCCGGAACTCTTCGGTCGTGCGCGGCAGGAAGCGCACCCCCTTCAAAGGGACGCGCGTTCGGGGGGTGGCCGAGCACTCGCTTGAGGGCTGCGAAGTGCCCGGTCCACTGCGGCAGCGCGTCTACCACTATGGGTGGGTAGGCGCGGTAGATGGCACTCTTAGTGGGCTGCGGTGGCGGCGGGGACGACGAGGGTAGTGTCGTCCCGCGTGGGGGTGCGGGTGCACTCACGGTGGCCGCGTAGCTTCGCGGCGGCGACTGTGGGTCGGGCGATGCAGGCGGCGGTAGCGACGGCAGGCTCGCCGGGCTGAAGGTGGGAGCCAGCCCGGCGTACGATGTCGTATCGAGCGTGGATGGGGGTTGGCTCTCTATCGGCGATAGTGGGCTGCCCTGTGCGGGGGTGGTGGCTTGCATCTGGTGTGCTGGTGGGCTCCGGGCGCTTCTCCGCCATAGCCGGTTTCCTCTTGGGTGGCCGGGGGGCTCGGTGTCAGGATGGACAGGATGTCTCTACAGACCCTCTTGTCGGTCTCCTCTTCGGGACTGCTTTGGGGGTGAGGACGCTTGGCTGTCCTCTCGTCTTCGGAGGGGCCCACTTGCACAGAAGTGGCCCCTTTCGAGGTCGAAGTGGCCGGCGTAGGTCCTTCGGCGAGAGGTATAGTCGCTGGCAGGGGTGTCCACTCGTTAGTGAACAAGTTGCGTGATACAATTTCTACAGGTATTCTGTAGCGGGGTCGGGGCACGGGGTGATCGTGGGTTTTCCCTCGTCCTCCTCCATTTTGGCACTGATATGCACTGATCAGTGTCACTGTCACATTACACTACACTATGGGCCTCAGCTCACAGGCGCACTTGCACTGCTTTTAGTAACTAAAAGCACTTTCAAGTGCAATAGTAAGTGTCACTGTCACCGTTCAGTACTGTTCACTCCACACTCGGTGAGCCGTCTCACCAAACCCGGTACCGGTATCCAGGCACCGAAATCCGGGAGACGGATTTCCCGTCGGGACGGGACGGGAGACTAGACTAGACTAGACTAGACTAGACTAGACTAGACTAAACTAAATTAAATTAAATTAAATTAAATTAAAAAACTTTATTGTAAAACGGTTACAAAAAATGGTTACTGGCAGAGGCAGAGGCACCAATCACTAGAACTGGGCCCACGTTTTGCCGAGTTTATTAGGTCCCATTTAATAATATAATGTTTTATTAGTTCTCGTTAAATAAAGTTAAACCGGAGTGTGATACGCCACACAACATGTGGCGTTTTGGGATGTAAATAAACGACAAACTTCTTACGAATAAAATTAGTTTTTCTTTATGCAGAATTTACTTGAGTACTTCTTTGTATTCAATTATAATATGGTCAAATCTATCAAATCGCGAAGTTTCGTTATGAGAAGTGGGAGTGGGACAAGGTCCACGCTTTTAATTTTTCTTATAGATTTCTAATAAAGCTCTTGCAACAACTAAGTTGAAGGTAATGTGGCAGATTGTCCTTGATATGGATCAAACCACAGCACATATCCCAGTCTTGTAGAACCAACCGAAACCTTATACCCCACCATTTGGCTTACCACGAATAAACTGCTTACAGCCGTGTCCACCATAGTATGGTACCAAAGCCTCATCAATACTGTAGACTTCGTCCAAAGGAGCCGTAAAAAAATCGTAAAAAATTTTTGTTGAATAAATCGAATAAGGGTCTAACTTTGGCGAATTTGTCGTGTTCTACTTGTAGTAATGAATGTATGTGCGTCATTATAAAGCAATGTATGTGCGTCATTATAAAACTGAAACGATCTCGAGACATAGCATTATACATCAATGGGAAATCAGTATCTGAAGACTTCTCCCAATACATTGTCTTACGAGGCACCACAATATATCCACTAAACAACAATATACCATGAAAACACTTTATCTCTGCTTCAGTTATGTTACCAGGCTTGTTCCTTTGATATGCAAAAATATTTGATTGTGCAAGTTTACGACGTTTTCATCACCCGAATCCTCGTCGGTTACACCCGCATTTCCATTATCAGGGGGCAAAATAATAATAAAACTTGGCAAGGTTGTATCATTTTCTCCAATTCCTCAATTATTTCAGTAAGTTTTCATGCATTAATGCTTTCCTAGACCTTATCCTAAAATTTGATCCAAAAATTTATTGTAGAAGTTGATTTTACTACCAGGTGTTATAACACCTGTGATATTTCAACAACAAAAACATACTATAATATGTAATTACCACCTTCAATATATTTCTATTCGGGTAACTAACAGTCATATTTGTAAATATTCTGTGCCTATACATAGAAAAAAATACAAATTTGTATTATAATAGCTTACCTTTTACACGACATAATTCATCGAAAAAATTCTGCCCCTGTATTACTCAATTTATGTTTCAAAATAACTATTTTTGTTGCTTAACACTGCACACAATCCAACTACAATAAGCACAGAATAAGTTAAACGAAGAAATCCTATTGTAAAGTCTTTTCTTAAAATTAATTTTTGAGGATAGATTTGAGCGGTGTTATAACACTTGGTAGGGCTAAGTGGGGGTTAGAGGTTACTATTATTCTTTTATATAAAAAAAACTCGCCCGTTATCCCCGAGGTGGTAGGCAGAGGCATCAATCACTAGACCGGGAGCCGATTCTCGCCCATGCGAATTGAAAGCGTAGACGCCAAACATTCGAAGGATTAGACATTTGTCGCATAAAAATCAGTTTCATGTATTCTCACAAAGTCGTATACGCAAATTTGCTAATAGTTTTCGTTCGCTTTGAGGTGTCATCTTGTCGCATGGTAATTACCATGCGACTCGCAAAAGGCGTATGAAATTTGAACGCATTCATTGATAGTTGAGGGTGGGTGTATTCCGAAATGCGATAAAATCGATTACAGCGCGAATCCACTTAAGTGCAGTAGGCACAAAAACCCTACTCCGTGCGAGATACTTTGGGACTACTAAATTTTATCGCAATTTAATTGATTTTATCGCATTACGGAACGTAGGGCAAGTCCATTTAAAGTGGACTCGCCCTACGTTCCCTACGTTGACGTTTCGTTATAAGTAAAATTTCAGTTGAAAATTTTAAGAGTTAAGTGTATTAAACGTTTAAATAACGTATATTTTGTACCTAAACCGTTTTTTAAAAATAAAATAAAATAATAAACTCACGCCCGTTATCCCCGAAGGGGTAGGCAGAGGCACCAGTCTCTAGAACTGGACCCACGTTTTGCCGAGTTTATTAGGTCCCAAACGTGACAAGTGGCAAGCCCGTCGCCGTTATCCGTTTTTCAGTTTATAAAATAACACTCAAAGTAATAATTTGCCGCAAAATGTATCAATTTAAAAGTGAAGTTGTAAATGTTTTAAGATTCGACTAACTTTCAATTTACAATCGAGAAAATGGAACGTAGGATTCACAGATTACTGTTTTAGTCGTTAGACATTTCTTTTTTCATTCGAATTCAATGTCGCATGGTGTTCAGAATACAGAATTTGGGTGTCGTTCGACTTTTTTATGTAGAATTCAAGTCATACGCCTTAGAGTCGTATACGTCTTATTTGCGAATGAAGTGAGAATTGGCTCCCTGGGCCCACGTTTTGCCGAGTTTATTACGTCCCAACGTGACAACGTAGTGTGGCCGTACCATTACAGAGTAAAAATACCAGTTATAGTCAGTTATTAAGCAAACCAAATCACATTAACAGTCACTTTATCGAACCTCGGAGATACCGGTGTAGGCCCACTGCTAATTATTACGACATTTAACAACACCGGGGCTTAAATCATAAATACCAATATAAATAATTAAATAGATCCAAACACAATAACAGAATAAATCATCTGTGAGAATAATAAACCTAATAACAATTTATCACACACAGACGCACACTAACATGTCACTAAAGTTTGTTTCAAATCTATGTTTCGGTCGTGTAAACAATCTCCGAACTGAAACTTTAGTAGACATTATTCATTTTCTTCCAGATACACCAGATACAGACTTGATTTGACTTTCATGTGAATCAGAGCAAAACATGGTCGGACTGTTCCGACAAAAAGTCCAGTAAGTGAATCCGGAAGAAAATTAAAAATGGATACAATCTTTTGTACACAGATAAATTCATATAAATTTATAGTTTTTTTGTATGCACTTTTGCCAACTGACAGATCTTAACAAAAAATTCCAATGAACAAAGAAAAAAAAAATGTTGGCCTTATGTATTTACATGCAGCAAAATATGGTCGTAATAAGGGTAACGCCGCTATACCCCTGCCTCGCCTGTAGCCCTAGACGACCTAGATTCTGTTAATGCATTATAGTACGATGACAACTGCATGAGTATGGCGATTTAGTTTCATTGTCGCTTTAAATCTACGCGCGCACGTATAACAAACAATTTAGGCGTCAATGGTAAGAAAAAAACACGTCACGTGACCTGACCGTGTACCTGTCATCGTACTATAATGCATTAGCAGAATCAAGGCTCTGGACTGGGTAGGGGACGCGCTGATTTGACATGACATGTCCCTAGCACATAGTGCTCGCCACAAGTTGTTCATTTTTCTAATTTTAGTGCTTGCACATTGCTTTGTGTACGTTTGCAGAAAACTTAATAAAACAACGTCTGACAACTGGACATAAATGCAGTAATTCGCTGGCAAGTATACATTCGCTAAAGTATGTACGTCGGGGTCACCAAAATGATCGTCCATGGATGCCTGGATGGAAAATGTTGTAGAGCAGATTCTAATTCGTTTTTTTTTCAATTTTTTTTTTATTTTTATTTATTTCTCTTATTTGATCTTATTAACGCAGACTTCTTAAACAAAGGAAAATGCACAAAATACCCCTCAAACTTAATGAAATATCTCTCTACTATGTACTTAGTGTGCAATGATATTGTATAGTCTGTGTGTTCACAGACTAGCATCGGAAATGCCCGCTAACTCGCGCTCCCCACTAGTGACCGCACAAATTTATATCACCAAAGATAAAATCTCCCACACGCCTGCACGGGGATGATACAAAAAGGATGCGCAGGCGCTGGCTAATGATAATGTGCGTCCGCCGACAATTAAGCTTGCCTCGGACTGGGCTGAGCCGACGTCAGTATTGATTTGTGATTGATATTATATACTGCATATCGATCTGAGGTTAGCACACCTGTAGTGAAACAATCAGGCGATGTTAGACCTTATTCCAAGGCCGGTAAAGTTGGGGGTAAAATGTATCATAATTTTTAAACATAAGTGTAGGGATTTGAGATGTATGTAGGGTGAGTAAGGGTGGTTTTTAATTGGAATGGCTGGATCGAAGGAATATTGATGTAAGTTCAAAACACAAGACGATTTAACAAGGCCTACTCAGGAAGCATCTCATATAGAATATATGGAATTATACAAGCTACGGACACGCCGAAAAAACATTGAATTTCGATCGATAATCCATCGATCGAATCATATTAACATAACATAACATTTACATACAGGCACATACACTGCTTCTGGCCCCACACTAGGATACCGTGTGTCGTGGGAACCAGAAACAGCGACGTCACAAACATGTAAACATCCAAGACCTGTGTTTATTTTTTTTGTCCCCATCCGGGATTTGAACCCGGGACCTCTCGCATGTTAGTGAGATGCGCTGACCGCTGCGCCACAGAGGTCGTCAATTATGAGACTTCTCCAAAAGTCGATATTAATTCCCTGCTCTCACCAAAGTTTTGCATTCATTTCTTGTACCTACATACACACACACACACATAAGCTCACGCTTGTATCACAGAGTGGCAGGCAGGGACTGCCTGACAAATCACTTTCGCTTCATCTACACTCATTAGTCGTTGCATGCATGCACGCCAGTTTCGGGTATTTTTTATTTGCCATTGCAATTATTCAGATTTTTCAGGAATGGTGCTATTTATACGCTACATAACATTACATAAATTTATACTAGACTAACGCTAGTGGCATTTTTCCGAGCGGTTCCGTGCTTCGCAAGGTACGTTAAGCAGTTGGTGCCGGCTGTCGTCGATAGATGGCAGTCCTTAAGCCAAGTCAGAGGCCTTAGGGCGGCTTGAAAACTTCTGACAGTAAGACCAGCCACTAGTCTTACAAGCCTCCACCAATCCGGACTAGGCCCCCTGGTGGAGTATGGCGTATACCTTCCTCAGGGAAGAAACCCGTGCTCCTCGGTGGCGACGAAATGGGTTGATGATGATACTATATTACGCCAAATTAGGCTCGGCAAGACAGAGTAGGGGCCCACCAGTATAATAGGCTGTAGATCAAAGTAAGTAGTTCTTAACCTGAGCTTGGAGGCGCGGCCGCCAGCGCTGCGTCCGACTTTTCTGCGCAAGAGTTATTGATTCCGGGACTGACTGACGATTATTGGCTGAAAAAAAACTTAGAAGGAATAACTTATAAAATTTATGTGATTCGGATTAGATTGGGAGGCGTGACAGATTTATCTGTGGAGTTATTTATGCTTCAAAGTATTTTTTATTGGATGGCAGCGTGGGTCAACGATGGAAAATGTTGATTCATTCTATTTTTATATCTTACTTTTGTTCTTGTAAATTTTACTATTTAGCGGATATTGTAAAATGAAATGAAAATGTATGAAATAAAGTTTGTAACTTTTTATGGTAAAAATAATATTGAAGTTTATTTAAGATAAGATAAGAATATCGTTAATTGCACACAAAAATAAAAGTTGCAATTTTAAGAAGTACAAAAGAGTGTAGTTAGTGCATACACGAATAATACATACTCGTAGTACTTATACTTAATTAAGTCAATGATTATATTTTCAGCAATTCTCTCACCAAAGTTAAATTGGCTGGAATGTTGCGTTAGTAAATTATATTTTCCGACTCTACTTCAATTATGTGGTGTGTCAATTATTTATTCAAATACCTTCAATTTCTTATGTCAATGCATATAAAATTTGAAATTACAAAATAAACATGCATTAAGCAATACTTTCGCTAAAGTAAATCAGAAGTCAGAAATTTATTTAAACGTAAACTATTTACATCCTTTTTTATCAATGTCAATATTTAAACTATTAAAATGTTAGCCGCTTTCTTGGGGCCAATGTAGAAAAAGGCAGCGGAAATAAAACTCTACATACATCCATACATAAGTCGGTACAAATCTACCTAAAAACCTCAAAACCCATGAGTGCAATAAGCACCTTACGATATAAAAACATTAGGTAGGTATTTACTTTTTTTTACATACATACTTACTTACTTAGCTCACGCCTGTATCCCAGAGGGGTAGGCAGAGACTTTCTTTTACAACAGTAGGAAAACACCAATGCTGCGGCCAGAAAAACGCAACAGAACAAAATATTACTTGTTACAAAATAAATTGCCAAACATCCCACGTGTTGCAGTAAACGAGGTTGTGAATCGTAAAAAAGCATAACACTCCTAACTATACCAAAACTCATCATCATCAACCCATTATGCATTATGTAAGTGCATAGTTTACAAAAGGTATACATATTTAAATACATATATTCTACACACATATTTATCTATAAGTATGTAACTATTCTAGCTGCTGTCTGTGCGGTAATATTCCTGTTTTTATTTTATGTCATTTTTACACAAAGTTTTAATTTATATTCTTTTTCATCATAACGACAATTGCATGTTTGTCTCTTAATTTTGTCATGTTTTGCTCGTATAACCTCATATTTGGTAAAACTGTTTTTGGGCGTCCGCGATACAGGTTTTACCTAGTGCGGGCCCGCTGTGTATCGCTCATGTAAATTCTTTTACGGCAATAAATATTTTTGTATTTTGTATTTGTATTATGTCCCCACGGAGAGACACGAGTCTCTTCCCTGAGGAAGGTATAGGCCACACTCTACCACTGGGGCCAAGTCCGGATGACCAAAACGGACCAAAACTAATACTTCTTTTGAAAAAAATGATAAATAAAATCATAGATCCATACCTAGATAAGCGAACGGACCGTGCAAGCGATGTCCAGATCAAAGACAAAGCTACATAAATCGTCAGTTTCACCGAAATTCCTATCTTTATAGCAATTAACAGTTCCGACTCCATGTCATTCCTAACCCATCATGATTTAGGACAAAGCCGCGTCCACACTAGCAAAGGATTTTCCGTGAAATTCACTCGCATCTTAAAAGAATAAGACGGTTTTCGGATTTAAAAATTTCACTAATTAAATACTTAAGTTACCAGACAAAATTACACAGACAAGCCCTGTCTGCTTAAACTTAGTTTTTTGTAATCAAAGAAGAAGTACAAGTCAACCTAAAAATCGGCTTCCTAATTTAATTTTTTTGAATATACCTACATAATATATATTTAAAAATCGGCTGCCTAATTTAAAAGCAGCCAATTTTTATGTTCACTAGCCCTGCTTCGTTGTTTACAAAATTTCTAATGCTAAAAAAAACGAAGTATAGGGTTGATTAGAACAAACCTCGCTCGTCCTAGCGAGAGGCTACCACGCGCTCAAAGGGATTTAGCATGCCACGGGATCATCAACAAGTGATTACCACTAAAAATATTTCACAGTGTTGTTAGAGTGATTGCTAAAGTTAATTTGTTGGCTAGTATTTGTTGCATGTTTAATGAATTTGTCGATAATTAATAGTAGTCTCAGTAATAAATTAAGAAATATGTAATACTTTTACAATTAACGTTAATTTATACTGATTTTTCGCATGCAAACAAAGGCTAAATTATAAATCGTGATCGTGACAGAACGTTACGTTACGTTACGTCACGTTCCACACTGATAAATTTGGCGGACAGCACTACTGTTAAGTAGTTATTTAATAGCGAATTCTCAATTCAGAAAGTGGCTTTCAGAGGAGATTCAGGCAGTTCTGTCATATGGACCGAATTCAAGGTCATCAGTCATATTGTCACGCACTTTTCTGAGAAATTTGACGAGACAGCACTTAAGGGTCTAGATTCTGCTAACGCATTGTACTACAATGACAGTTGGATGACCGCGTCGATTTAATTTCATTGCAGTTTCAAAAGAACGCGCGCACGCGTTTTCTAAATTCTAGGCATCAATGGAATTAAAAAACATGTCGCGTGGTCCGTCCGTGTAACTGTAATTGAACTATAATTCACGAACAGAATCGAGGCCTTAATAAGTAGTTACTTCGAGAAATGCTCAATTCGGAAACTGTGGCCCTAACAGTCCGACCGCCGCCTAACATCGCAAGGGCGTGCACAGTCAGTTATTTATTATTCTCTTAATTACTAACTTTCGATGTCCGGACGTGCGCGCTATAAATCAGTCAGCAACTTGAGACATGTTGAGATGCGGTGGAACTCGCGAGGCAGCCCATAGGGAGTTGTACTCTGTCCCAAATCCAGTCTTCCCTGGAAGTAAATAGAGCGTGGGAGAACACTAGTAATTTGTGCCCACCATGCGTGAGGTCTTACAAAACATAAAAATAAAACATAAAATATTTATTTAAACCACTTTACACAATGTTAAATAGAATATGAGAAACTAGGAATTAATAGGTTTATGTTAGGGCCCTTCACGGCGGCTTTTTGTAGCGCTACGGCCGCGCGACGGTGTCGCGTTCGCCGCGCTACAGCCGTGTAATACTAGCTGTGTGCCCTCGCCCACGTAACCACGCTTCTGTCGCGATGCGAACGCGCCACCGTCGCGCGGCCCTAGCGCTTCGAACGCTCCACCGTCGCGCGGCCGTAGCGCTTCGAACGCGCCACCGTCGCGCTTCTGTCGCGATGCAAACGCGCTACCGTCGCGCTTCCAATCGCCACAGTTTGCAAGATAGACTCAGTTGAGGCAACATTAGTCACGTTGTCTTTGGTGCTGCTTTTACGTAAGCAGCCGAAGCGCCGACAACGACAGCGACATCACGTAGCCCCGGCTGCCTGAGTAAATCAGGGCCCTCGCCCACGGCGGCTTTTTGTAGCGCTACGGCCGCGCGTCGGTGGCGCGTTAGCAGCGCTACAGCCGCGCGGTCGCGCGTTGATAAAGCGACCTACGCGCGCTAGTAGCGATGCCGTCGTGCGTTTACGAAACGCGCGACGGCAGCGCTACAAAAAGCCGCCGTGGGCGAGGGCCCTTAAGAATACTATGACAGTGTTTACCGGCGACCCCCACACTAGACTATAGTCTGTTTAGTGGGGGACTGGACCAACTGGACCAACCTCAGTCTCCACCAATCCACTGCACCTGACTTGGCCCGCTGCTAGTATGGTTACTATGTATACTAATGGTTATTATTATTTTATTATGGTTACTATACTATACCCTTGCTGTTGGTATTAAGTTCGCCTTAGTAATTTATTTTTATTACAGCCGTATTGGCTTATTGACAGTCGTTAAGCCAAGTCAGACGCCTTAGAGCGGCTCGAAAACTTCTGACAGTAAGACCAGCCACTAGTCTTACAAGCCTCCACCAATCCGGACTTGGCCCCCGTGGTGGAGTATGGCCTATACCTTCCTCAGGGAAGAGACCCCTGCCCCTTGGTAGGGACATAATGGGTTGATGATGATGATGCTAGAGGTCCCGCGTTCGAACCCCAGCTGGGGATAAAAAAAACTAGGTCTTGGAAGTCTACATGTTAGTGATGTCGCGGTTTCTGGTTCCCGCGACACAGGGTATCCTAGTGTGGGGCCAGAAGCAATGTATGTGTATGTATGTAAATTTTTATGTTTTAGGGTTCCGTAGCTGAAACTTCTGAAACTGATTTTTTTTTTCTGTTTTTTAGTAAATCTTGTTTAGTAATGTCGCCGACTCTGCCCGTAATTTGGCTTCTCTGTCTTTTTCCGTCAGTTCTTGTCTGGAAGAAATTAATTTTAGTAATAAGCCCGTCAATTCTACCGTACTATGCTATTGTCAAATCTCATGTGCATTTGCAGGCAAAGGCAGTACGATGATTTGTGGTGCTAAAATGTCAGAATTTTACAGTTAGGGACTTCACACACGGCAGCTATAATATACATTACATCCCAGGATGTATAGCTTAGAGACCGCCGACCTTTAAGATACGAAGATGTAAAGATGTATATTATAGCGGTCGTGTGTGGTCTCCTGACGATTTCTATGGAAAGATGTAATGAGATATATCGTGCTATAATATACATCTTTACCTTATAGCCACCGTGTGGAAAGTCGCGACTTTTGACGTTATGGCACGCGACTCGCTGGTGTGCATACTTACTCAATGCGCTGGCTCAGCGACCTGAAGTGGGTCGCGGTATGCATACAATACGGAATATTCCATCTATCTTTGTTGCCCGTCCGTCCGTCTCAGCTCTCGCAGAGCTCAGAGCGAAACCTGGTCGGACTCTTCCGACAAAAAGTCTATCCGGAATAAAGTTAATAATCTATATAAATAAAATTCAAAGTCCTGACTGACTGATTCATTCACTCATCAACGCCCAGCCCAAGCCGTTGAACCTAGGAAGCTGAAATTTTGCACAGAGGGTCTATATACTCGTATAACGTAGGCAAGGAATAAGACCGGATTTTTTTAAATTGAACCCCTAAGGGCCCTCGCCCACGGCATCGCTACTAACGCGCGTAGGTCGCTTTTGCAACGCGCGACCGTAGCGCTGCTAACGCGCCACCGTCGCGCGGCCGTAGCGCTACAAAAAGCCGCCGTGGGCGAGGGCCCTTAGGATTACTCAGGCAGCCGGGGCTACGTGACGTCGCTGTCGTTGTCGGCGCTTCGGCTGCTTACGTAAAAGCAGCACCAAAGACAACGTGACTAATGTTGCCTCAACTGAGTCCATTTTGCAACTGTGGCGATTGGAAGCGCGACGGTAGCGCGTTTGCATCGCGACAGAAGCGCTACGGCCGCGCGACGGTGGCGCGTACGAAGCGCTACGGCCGCGCGACGGTGGCGCGTTCGAAGCGCTACGGCCGCGCGACGGTGGCGCGTTCGCATCGCGACAGAAGCGTGGTTACGTGGGCGAGGGCACACAGCTAGCGACCGCATCGCGGCTGTAGCGCGGCGAACGCGCCACCGTCGCGCGGCCGTAGCGCTACAAAAGGCCGCCGTGGGCGAGGGCCCTTAGGGGGCGAAAAGGGTTGCCAAAATTTGTATGGGAGGTATAAAGAATGTTGTCTAATTTTCTTGAAACTTAAAATAAATACTCTTCAAAACAGTTGAGGAGCACGAATTTCACAGTTTTTTCTAAATTTAACCCTTAACAGGAGTTACGGGAGTAAACGGGGTTGCAAAATTTTGAACTAAAGTTCACGCGGACGGAGTCGCGGGCGAAAGCTAGTGTAATATAATAGTGCAACTTATGAAAGATTTAGTTCAAAGATTCACTATCATCAACCCATTATGTTCAAAGATTACCGCCGACTTTTTCGACTTTTTCCCATGACAACAAACGCGGTTGTCATGGCAACGCCCCGAATGTCCACTGACGAATTTATGGCGCGTCTAAGCTCCCACCTCAGTTCATTCCCACTAGCGGCTGTTAGCACCTATTTTATTAACATTCTGTCTAAGGTGGCGGGGGAAGATGGGTTGGGGAATATTTTCCTTCTTTTAGAGACGTGAAGATGGTGATGAAGGGAAATCGGGGAAACTTACTGACTAGAGCAATGGAAAAACTACTACTTTTATTTTACACTAGCTGCTCCAGCAAACGTCTACAACTGTTCTCAAGCCTATTGAACACACATGTAAAGTTTCATGAAAATCGGTGAATCCGTTTCGGAGGAGTATGCGCACTAACACTGTAACACGATGGACAACCCATTATGTCCCCACCGAGGGGCACGGGTCTCTTCCGTGATTCCGTGGGCCAAGTCCGGATTGGTGGAAGCTTGTAAGACTAGTGGCTGGTCTTACTGTCAGAAGTTTTCAAGCCGCCCTAAGGCCTCTGACTTGGTTTATCGACTGCCATCTATCGACGGCAGCCGGCACCAACTGCTTAACGTGCCTAGCGAAGCACGGAATCGCTCGGAAAAAAGCTACTAGCGTTAGTCATAGACGGTGACCCATCCATGTACTGAACGCGCCGTAAGTTGCTTAACCTTAGTGATCGTTTAAGATCACTCAGGCGCCTAGGCTACAAGATAATTCCGTAGAATTTTAGAGTGGAACATCAAGCTCTTTCCAGGTCATTTTGAATACAATACATGAATGTTTTTCGATACACGCGGTATAACGTTTACGAAAGCGTCGGTGTAGCAGCAGCATCAATAGTATTAAGCTCAGCAATAAAAATTACCCCAAATCTCACAGCACATCCTCATGAGCATCTTTTTACGATATTGACACTTAAAAGTCAATGTTCCAGTGCTTTTTAACTGTATGCCGTTAAATCCGAAGCATTAAACGATTTTAAAGATGATCGCGTGTTGTTATGGCGGGTTTATTCGATATTTTAAGAGTTGACGCCATTCCGTCCGTTTTGACGTGACGCTGGCGATGGCGATATAATGTGACGTTTCCATTGTTACATTTTTAAATAAAATCAATTCATCCCTTAAGATGAAAAAGATGAAAAACTGCTACTTACGTATTATACCCACGTTTAGTTATCAGTTCGGTAGCCTGGCTACCAATAGCACAAGGAATCTTAGTTTCAGAGCCATTGTAACTTTTTTGTTACCGTTTTACAATTTCATTTCATTTCAAACCTACCAGTGCAAAATTTTTAACTTAATTATTAAATTGACACTTAAATAACGAATCATAGGTTTGCACTACTTAATTATTTAAATCATGAGAGCAGTCGCTTGGTGAATAATACTTTAACAAAAATAAATTGTGTTAAAGGTAGCAAGAAATTCCAAATGCCCCATCATCATCATCAACCCATTAAGTCCCCAACGAGGGGCACGGGTCTCTTCCCTGAGTAAGGTATGCCATACTCCACCACGGGGGCCAATTCCGAATTGATGGAGACTTGTAAGACTAGTGGCTGGTCTTACTGTCAGAATTTTTTAAGTTACCCTAAAGCCCCTGACTTGGCTTAACGACTGCCATATATCAACAAGATGCCCCAATAAATAGTTTAGAAAATACTGATAAAACTAAATACATAAAAAATAAAATAATAATAAACTCACGCCCGTTATCCCCGAAGGGGTAGGCAGAGGCACCAGTCTCTAGAACTGGACCCACGTTTTGCCGAGTTTATTAGGTCCCAAACGTGACAAGTGGCAAGCCTGTCGCCGTTATCCGGGCACAATTTATCAGCGAATGGTGTTGCTGTACAAACAAATGTACGTAACTAAAAGTCATTGGTACATGCGTGGTTCGAACCCAGACCCTCATGATCGAGAAGCAAGAGTCAACCCCACTACGCCACCACCGCACATATTTGCACATTTCACGTCTGTGACAAATGGAAACAGAGCCAGAAGCTCAAGGTAGTGTCATCTCATTGTAATCGATAGTTACAGATAATAAAAAGGCGCTCTGAAATGTGAAGGGGACGATATTTTTTTACTTTCAATGCACTTTGTTAATTAGGTCCGCATATCCGTTACTTGCCTTTCCAAGTCGAATTCTACCTTTGAATTGATATTATTGATACAGTAAAAGGACATCCTGCTCAAATTTACTGAATTACTCGCCGATATCTGTTGCTAAACCAACACGAGTTACTTAAATAAGGCTTTGGATTGTAAGTGATTCGAAAATAATAGTATTTCGTTCATTTACGTGCCTTTGGTCGGTGCTCGGTATTATTTGAATAGTGCTTATTGGGACTTGAAATACCTGATTTTTTTTGTGAAAATTATCCTGTATTTGTATTCACACACATAAGTTCACGCCTGTATCCCAGAGGGGAAGCCAGAGACCAGGGACTAGGCCATGGTTTATTTTGTTTTAAAGTGTCGTATGCGCTACCCATCTAAGGTCAATTAGTTTATTTATCAAATCTTCCGAATGCAATAAGTTTGATCAAGATAATGGATGTGCTGAGAAAAGTAGGAATACCCCAATTCTGCGGCAACAAATACAAGGCAGAGATAAATGACCCGTTTGGACATTTTGGTCATTTTGAATTTACCAAAATATTTACAAAGAAGCCTTCGAGTAACTCAGAACAAGGCGTGCGATACGCCCTTACCGTCCTTAGAAGACGGGGTGAAGGCGCGGCGGCGCCTTTTCAATTAATTTTCACACACAATGTCGACCACCTTTATTTGAGTTCCGTCAAGTATGGGCCGGTTTCTGAATTGAGAATTACGCTAAGTAAATACTTGAGTAACGTTACTTAACAACAGCTAAGGCCTGGCCCTTAGGGCGAAATTCAGAAATCAGAAATCAAAAATGTATTTCAACGTAAAGAATTTACATTCTGCTTGTTGAATGTCAATGTACATACAGTTATGTATAATGTTAGCCGGATTTGAACTTTTATTCGATTTTTTTTCGAATTGGCTAAAATAAAAGAATTTACATTCTGCTTGTTGAATGTCAATGTACATACAGTTATGGTTAATGTTATGTATTATTCTCAATTCGGAAACCGGTCCTAGAGTCATGAAATTTCCCAGAAGAGAGCGAGACGGAACGTTACTCACTCAAGTATGTACCTACTTAGTGAAATTCACAATTCAGAAACTTGACTCTCAATGTGCGTAAAGAGTAAACAACGTTCTTTCTCAAGACTTGTTTTGTGATTGACAGGTTTTAAAACGCTGTAGACAAAAATGTGTCACCGTGGTACTCATCAACGCTAATCTAAATATACCACACATACAGATAACAGAGCTTAATCCCAAGATTTAAAAGTCTCGCGTGTAGACTACTGGAGTGACAACAGATCAAAATCATATTTTATCTGCCTCTTATCTCAAATCCATCTTGTGAGCTTAACCTCCGCGATAAAGTTGAGTTTGGTTTACATAGGTTTTACTATCCCCAAGATATCATCTTTAACCTTTAAGTACCGACGTGTGGTCTGACAGACACTCTGTCATATCTGTCCTTCAAAACTAAAGCACAAGACTGCCTACAAATGTGACTCTTGTATGAAACACGTGCAGCAAACCTATATGCAAAGAGTGTTTGGAAGCTATGATAATTCCTACCTACAGTTTGGTGCCCTGTGATTTAAAGAAAACGTTTGATTAATTTGTTATACTTTTATTTTTCATGTTACGTAGTTATTAATCTTTTAAAAAAGTATAGTCGAGAAGAGTTTCTACTCTTTATTTGATAAATGATAATTATTAAGATAAAAGTAAAGTTTTTTTCCCAAAGAATTTGAGACTGCAATGTAAAAGCTTATAATTAGTAATACATGTTAAGACTTCTATGTTTTGGTTTACTAATACAATTACTAGTTAATTAAGCAATAAATGGTAACGTTTTTTTAGAAGAATATCAAGAAACGAAAAAGTTTTCGTAATTAAAGCTATGGTGGTCAGCCAGACCTCACGTCGGTACTTATGTAACTAAAATAGCACGTCGGTACGTAAAGGTTAATACTGCCTTCAGGCCGACTTCTGAATTGAGAGTTTACACTAAGTAAATCGCTCGCAGCCCCGACTGCGATCAAGAAGGCTAAGCAACATAGGGTGTGTCCGTCCGTCCGTCCGTCGACGTCCAGGGAGCCGATTCTCGCCCATGCGAATTGAAAGCGTAGACGCCAAACATTCGAAGGATTAGACATTTGTCGCATAAAAATCAGTTTCATGTATTCTCACAAAGTCGTATACGCAAATTTGCTAGTAGGTAATTTTCGTTCGCTTTGAGGTGTCATATTGTCGCATGGTAATTACCATGCGACTTGCAAAAGGCGTATGAAATTTGAACGCATTCATTGATAGTTGAGGGTGGGTGTATTCTGAAATGCGATAAAATCGATTACAGCGCGAATCCACTAAGTGCAGTAGGCACAAAAACCCTACTCCGTGCGAGATACTTTGGGACTACTAAATTTGGTCGGGTTCGCGCTGTTATTGATTTTATCGCATTACGGAACGTAGGGCAAGTCCATTATTAATGGACTCGCCCTACGTTCCCTACGTTGACGTTTCGTTATAAGTAAAATTTCAGTTGAAAATTTTAAGAGTTAAGTGTATTAAAATTTTAAATAACGTATATTTTGTACCTAAACAGTTTCTTAGTTTATAAAATAACACTCAAAGTAATAATTTGCCGCAAAATGTATCAATTTAAAAGTGAAATTGTAAATGTTTTAAGATTCGACTAACTTTCAATTTACAATCGAGAAAATGGAACGTAGGATTCACAGATTACTGTTATAGTCGTTAGACATTTCTTTTTTCATTCGAATTCAATGTCGCATGGTGTTCAGAATACAGAATTTGGGTGTCGTTCGACTTTTTTATGTAGAATTCAAGTCATACGCCTTAGAGTCGTATACGTCTTATTTACTAATGAAGTGAGAATAGGCTCCCAGGACCGTCAATGACTAAAGCTAGTGGCATTTTTCCGAGCGGTTCCGTATTTCGCAAGGCACGATAAGCAGTTGGTGCCGGCTGCCGTCGATAGATGGCAGTCGTTAGGCCAAGTCGGAGGCCCTTGGCTTGAAAACTTCTGACAGTAAGACCAGCCACTAGTCTTACAAGCCTCCACCAATCCGGACTTGGCCCCCGTGGTGGAGTATAGCCTATACCTTCCTCAGGGAAGAGACCCGTGCCCCTCGGTGAGTTGATGATGATGACTAATGGCTGGTTTCTGAGTTGAGAATTTTCACTAAGTAAATACATAAGTAACGTTCTGTCACGCTCTTTTCTGGCAAATTCGACGAGACAGCACTACAGTTAAGTAGTTTGCTACTAAAGCGCGTACTACTATACTATTACCTCAAACTGTTACAATCATAAAATAACAACTGTATACCAACACAGCTTCATTCTTCACCAAATGTCAGAGTGCGTATACTGAGTTTTTTCATTCACTCTCGATAGTGAGAGCGTTTGCGATTTGCATAGGAGTGACAGAGAGACAACTAGATGGCGCGCTTTGTCACTCCTATGCAAAACGCAAACGCTCTCGCTATCGAAAGTAAATTACAAAACTCAGTATACGCACTCAGGACAGACAGTAGCAGGCGTTTGCTGATTGTATCACTTTACATTTGGTTATGAATAAATACAATCTCCTTGGGCGAAATTACCACCAGTCGAAAGTCCATATCTGGCCACTCGTAAACTTTTATGCGCCAGCTTGGAAGGCGCCATGTAACGGTGCAATTGGCATAAAAAACAAATGATCTCCTTTTTACTGGGCCTAAATTGGCCATGTTCGAGTTGAGGGGTGGCCGAGTGGCCAAGTTGCCGTCTATGATTGCTCAGTAATTGTTAACCGACTTAAAAAAGAGGTGGTTCTAAATTGACTAAGTATCACGTTGATTTCTGCCCGGTGCCAATAACCTATCTACAGATGACTGACAGTTACCTGTCATAGCGATAGAAAGAAAAACGGATCATTTCAATATCGCGTTGACAGCTTACCATCACCATTGGTGGTTAATAAACATCGCTCGAGAATCGCTCGTAGCCCGGGCTGCTTGAGTGATCGAAACGATCACTAAGGCTAAGCAACATACAGCACGTTCATTCCATGGATGGGTGACCGTCTATGACTAAAGCTAGTGGCATTTTTCCGAGTGGTTCCGTGCTTCGCAAGGCACGTTATGCAGTTGGTACCCGCTGCCGTCGGGCGGGTTGAAAACTTGTGACAGTAAGACTAGCCACCAGTCTTACAAGCCTCCACCAATCCGGACTTGGCCCACGTGGTGGAGTATGGCCTATTCCTTCCTGAGGGAAGAGACCCTTGCCCTCGGTGGGGACATAAATGGTTTTTGATAAAAGAACACGCCAATCTAAGAAACCCAAGCGACAACAACCGAAGACAACGCGCAAAAAAAGCGCCCAATAATTCAATACACACTACATTAGCCAGTACTGAAGGTTCTTGTACAGTGCGACAAAAAAAGGGTCCCGACAACCGTCACTGGAAGTCCACAAATCACTCGTGAGTGCCCTCAAACAAATACGTGAAATATGAACCCGGGCGCCTTTATCACGGCCCACCAAAACATGACATGTGAGCGGCCTACAGCATAGGCGGCGGCGGTAAGCGGTGGCGGTAAGTTGTAGCGTTAATTGGGTAGCAGTAAGTAATAACTTACTCTTATTACTTACCGCCACCACTTAACGCTAGCACCTTTATCACGGCTCACCAAAACATCACATTATCATCAACCCACTATGACCCCACCGAGGGGCACGGGTCTCTTCCCTGAGGAAGGTATAGGCCATACTCCACCACGGGGGCCAAGTCCGGATTGGTGGAGGCTTGTAAGACTAGTGGCTGGTCTTACTGTCAGAAGTTTTCAAGCCGCCCTAAGGCCTCTGACTTGGTTAACGACTGCCATCTATCGGCGGCAGCCGGCACCAATTGCTTAACGTGCCTTGCGAAGCACGGAACCGTACGGAAAAATGCCACTAGCGTTAGTCAAGACGGTGACCCATCCATGTACTGAACGCGCCGTATGTTGCTTAACCTTAGTGATCGCTCAAGATCACTCAGGCAGCCCAGGCTACGAGCGATTCATCGAAGCAAAACATCAATGTGGCGGTAAGCGGTGGTAGCGTTAAGTGGTGGCGGTAAGTAATAAGGGTAAGGTTTTGATCGCCTCGTTGCTCGAGCTGGTACAGCGCTTAGCCAGCAAAGAGGTCGTGGGTTCAATTTCCACCGGGGGTCACTAGTGATGGCGGTAAGTGAGTTGCAAAGGCATTGCAACTTGCTTACCGCCATCACAAGAGAAGACTTAGGAATGTAAGCTACGGTCTAGATTTAAAGAGTGTGTTACAAGCGTGATATTAATAATATTAGGTAATTATTACTTATAGGAGTGGCCTTGCTATATTATATCGCCGCCCCCGGAGAACAAAATGGCAATCGCAAAATCACAACTTTTGAGGAAAAATAAAAAACCGTTTTTCGTTGATTGCTGGTGATTCACTGAACAATATTGTAAGTGAATTAGCTCAAATGAAAGCTAATTTTTTAAGTATTCTTTTTGTAAAAATATTATAATTAACATTAGTATAATTAAATAGGATATGAAGAAAATAAGACATTGATAAAAATTTATCAACGTCAAGATTTTTCAATGTCCGTTGTCTTTTTATTCTCGGTTCATCTAAGCGGAAACAAATATTGCAATACTGCATTGTACTTTTATTCAGTGATTATTAACAACTCAATTATCGAAATTTAATGTCACTTATCATTGTATTCTCGTAATAGTTTTTGCATTTTTGTATGGTAATAGAACTTTGGACTGTTGTTCTTGGCTTCAAAATGAAACAAATTATATGGTAACCGTTGGTTGCTTTAATTTAATACAAATTTGATACAATGACAATCAAAAATTATTCTTCCTCACTATGATTATCGTCGTCTTGTAAATGAGTCTCAGGTCTTTCGATAAAGGTCAGAGACTCATAGAACCCATGATAATGACATGGGATTGCTTCGCTCTTACACAGGCTCATCAGGTCAGCATGTAATGCCTTGGGTAAAGGCAAACGGTCGGTATACGCTGCTTTCCATTGATGTTCAGATGCAGAGTTTGGCGTGTTTGACGCACCTCGCTTTCTTCTTGCTGGTAATTTTTGCTGAACAAGGGTATCAATTTCTGAATATTCTGCATCAAAATCGTATTTGTATCGTAGAAGATGAGGTTGTGTAACATTAACTTCCATAAATTTAGACCACGATATTTTCTGACCAGCTACATCTTTGACCCAATTCCTGTTGGTTATTAGTTCTTTTATGTCATAAAAGTCATTCTGCGACATTTCTTTTACTGTGTACTTCTCGCCAGTAACTTTGGCATTCATTATGATTGTGTACATCTGGTCGGGAGTATACACAACCTTGTGTTTTAATTCGCGTTCTATGGTGGAGTGCATGGAGTCTCCTTCACTCTGACCATGGCCAGTCTCAAAAAACCTGTGTGTGATATTCATTTGAAGTTTTCTGGCAGCTAAAATGTGGAGGGCAAATATAAATCGGTTTATATTCTGCCCTCCACAGCCGTCGGAATAAAAAGAAATGTTTTTTATACCTTTCTCATGTTCATTCAAAAGGAATTGCCACAAACAGCTGCCGATTTCGGTCGCTCCTCTTTTGGCAATCTGATAGTGCCAGACGTAGCAATATCCTCTTTTCCGAGTAGCATTAAACACGGTGAAGTTGTAGATTGGATATTTCCTTTTATAATGAAATATGCCAACCTGCGATTGCGGAATGCTTAGCACCTTCTCCAAATCAAAGATTGCTATTGTCGTGTCCGTGGGGTTGACAGATTCTTTTTCTTTTGCTTTAATTTCACGGACTCGCTCTTTGTTTTTTTGATGTTGGTTATATTTTTCTTGTAAAGTTTCTTGTCGTTCGGGGTCAGCTTGTCGGTAAAGAGAGCAAATACCACACTGGTCTTTCTTCGGCTTAAAAAATGAGTAATTAAAGTTTGTGTTAAAAATTGTTTCATACTGGCGCTTTGAGGCCATTGGGCATTCATAGCTTCCTTCTTGATACCATTTTTGATACAATCGGTACATTTTTGAGATGTTTAGATCTTCTGAGAGATATTGTCGACTCGAGTCTTTTCTCACGTAATGAGATTCCACAGTTGGAAATAATTGTATGTGGGCAAGTATGTTTTCCTCTGTCTCAATAATCATTTTACGTGGCCTGTTATCATGTTGCCCTCTTTTGTCGACTGTGCCTTCCTTGCTTTTGATTTTTTCCAACGCTGTGTAAACAGTTTGGTGGGAAATGCTTAAGGTATTAATGAAGAAGGTTTTGCAGACTTGTACTCTTTCTGTTTGCAACTCAAAGAAGTATTTGACGGTTTGAGTGCGATTGCATTTGCGATTTAAGGTAATACGCTTGACATCTTCGGCTTTTGTATGGCTAGCTATGTATTGCCATTGTCGCTCATGGTCTCCTAGTTTATAATAATCCTTAAATATTGCTTCTCTTTGCTCTTCTGTGAATTGTTCTCCGCACTTTTTTTGGCACTTGCATTCAGGTTTTATCGCTTTTTTTTCAAATTGTTTCTTAGTTTTGCATCCAACATAGGCTTCTCCTAAATTCTTTAGTCTTTTACTTTTCTGGTCTAGTCTTTCACTTTCATTCCGAATCCGTTTTCTTGTAAGTTTCTTTTGGGTTACTATATTATCTGGTATCAGTTCTCTCATGTCTGAAATGCCATCAGTTGTTTCAGGTTGCGGCAGTTGGTTGGCGAGGGATGAGTCATGTACAGGATGACTATCTTTGTCAGAACTTTGATTATCAACTCCAGGTTCCGAATGTGAATTGTTTCTTGTAGTTTCTTGATCGTCGGCAACCAAAGTATCGTCTGTTAATGTACTGTCACAATCTATGTTCAGAGGTGTTAATGTTTCATCCAAATTAAAAGGATCAACGTGCTTGGTTTGAGAAAAAATGCTGTTTGGATTAGATTCCTCTTCCTTAAAATAATTTTGCGCGTAGATAGCGTTAGCTGAACTGGAGGGCGCGTTGATATCGTGTTCTTCATCTCCAGAGAAGGAATGGTACTGTAACATTCTTCTACTTTTTTTATGTTTCAGAGTATCGTTCGTCGGTGTTGAACAAGAAGTGTCATCGCCGTGCATTGTAGGTTTGTCCGTGAATGTACAATTTTTATATACGACTGAGGGCGATGCTATGAAATCAGTTTGATTTAATATGAAAGAAACGACGGAATCAGTTGATGGTGTTTTTATCTTATCGACATTGTATTCGTCAAAGCTTGAGGAACTTTTACTGCGTCTTCGTACCGCTTGCTGTCGTTCGGGGCTTGGTAAATATTCAGAAACGTCTGGAGAAAAGTCTTCATTTACTTCGATATCACTTCCATTGCAATAACTTCGTTGTGTGACTTCTGTATTGTAATAAAAAAACATATAATTATATTCTTATATTTTTTTTACTGCATGCAAAAGAAAATATAAAAAAGTCATTGGTAGTACTGACCTCTTAAGTCATATTTGTGGGCGTTACTCCTATCTTCCGAAACTGCGGCTCGGTTTGGTTTTTGTGCTAAAAAAATGTTAAACGTTCAATGAGCAGAACTGGTCCGGTAGAACTGAAGGGGTCCATCTACACACCAAGTACGTAAGTAAGGTAAGTACTCGTAGGTCTACCTTACAGTTTTAACTAAAAAATCGGTCAAGTGCGAGTCGGACTCACGCACGAAGGGTTCCGTACCATTATCTATAAAAACGACCAAAAAATCACGTTTGTTGTATGGGAGCCCCTCTTAAATATTTGTTTTTTTTTTTATTTAATTATTTACTTTTAAAGTGAATATATAACTAAAGAGTCTGTGAATATTTCAAGCGTCTACCTGTTGCCGTTATCAATATCGAGCAAAAAAAATCAAGTTTTTTGTATGGGAGCCCCCTTAAATATTTATTTTATTCTGCTTTTTAGTATTTGTTTTTATAGCGGCAACAGAAATACATCATTCTGTAAAAATTTCAACTGTCTAACTATCACGGTTCATGAGATACAGCCTGGTGACAGACGGACGGACAGACGGACGGACGGACGGACGGACGGATGGATGGACAGACGGACAACGGAGTCTCAGTAATAGGGTCCCGTTTTTACCCTTTGGTCACGGAACCCTAAAAACTTTCAAGTAGGTAAGTATTTAAAGTTGGTTAGGTAGTTCTTTATTGCTAGGTACCTAGGAACTAACTGTGATGTTGAGTAATTTTTGTATTTTTAGACTTCGCTATCTACCTAATTATTTTACTCCTAGGGTACCATTTGGATCACGGCAGCCGCTGCTCAGCAGCCGCGCACTGCTTTGTAGGTATTTGTATAGGTATAATTATTCGGATCACGGCAGCCGCTGCTGTATTCTATACAAATACCTACAAAGCAGTGCGCGGCTGCCGTGATCCGAATGGTATTTAGGTATGAAAATACTAGAAAGTTAATAAAATTCTACTTACCATGATTACGGTGAACTGGATCTCCATCATCGTCGCTCGCAATCTTGCTCATTATAGCTATAATGCGAGTATTTCTCTGTTTATGCATTTCCACAAATCACTTGATAATTTCAACGTAATTTCCACAAAAAAATGACACCCACGCAAGGACGCTCATGAGCATACTGATTTTAATTTGTAAACAAACATTGCTATGTGCTCAGACGCACACACAACTTTGTATTATGCTATTACTCTCTAGCGCAATACTTTACCTTACGACAGAGGAGATAGTATTATGTTTCGCCGTTCATTATTAGAGAAACGTTTTCTCAATCAGACGTTAGCGGCCAAACAAAGGTATATTTTTACGAGAATAAAATGACAAGATCCATAGCACTATTATTTATTACAGACTCGTTTGCACGGGAATATTGTGGCTATCGATATTACCATTTTGATAGTAGTTGAAAGTGTTTACTATTGTTATCTGGTAATTTTATTCGCGAAACTATTTAAGTAATAAAAAACTTCGAATACTATTGCAATATTTTATAACTTCATGAGTAACGACAAAAAAAATATGAAAAAAAATATATAGGTGTATTATGCTCCATTAAACCCGAATATGGTATAACATTAAAATCAAGACAATAGCGATTGTCATTTTGTTCTCCGGGGGCGGCGATATGTGAAATAAAAATTATCGATTAATCTTTAAGATCATGTTAATTTTGAGGGTCTCTAGTTTAGATTTTGTTTTAAGATATTGACCCTACATACTGTCATAGGGTGTGCATAAGGTCTTGGCCAAAATACGCCCAAGCCCCAAGCATTGGAGCGTCGATCAAAATCTTCACGTAAGACGTTATTTATAGTCGGGAGGCGTTGGTGTCCAGAAAGCTTAGTTGTGTCAAAAGTTGAACGTTAAATCATTGGGCACTATCTAAGCGGCGCAGGCCGGACAGAGTCCAGTCGCGGCCAATGCGTGCCCGTTGCTCGACACGACACGGCACGGGAATTGCGAATCGCGGCTGTAGCAGACAGTACCTAACAGTGTGCGAGCGAAAAAGCGCTACACCATACTCGCGCAATATAAGTGTTCTAAGTGCGAACCTTACTTTCTCTATTATATTAGGAACTTTGTAAATAAATGCATGCTTTATTTCTTCGGCTATCTGAGTTTAATTTCAGGGGGAAAACTCCTTTATTTCCCTTCTTTGACGTAAGTAAATAAGCAGCCTGTACTGTACATAAGTCCCTGCTCGCTCGTAGCCCCGGATGCCTGAGTGATCTTAAACGATCACGAAGGTTAAGCAACATAGGGCGCGTTCAGTGCATAGATGGGTGACCGTCTATGACTAACGCTAGTAGCATTTTTCCGAGCGGTTCCGTGTTTCGCAAGGCACGTTAAGCAGTGCCGGCTGCCGTTGATAGATGGCAGTAGTTAAGCCAAGTCAGGGGCCTTAGCCCAGCCTTAGCCAGCCCTGCGGTTTGAAAACTTCTGACAGTAAGGCCAGCCACTAGTCTCACAAGCATCCACCAATCCGGACTTGACCCCGTGGTGGATTATGGCTTATACCTTCCTCAGGGACGAGACCCGTGCCCCTCGGTGAGGACATAATGGGATGATGACGATTATGATTCAATTAACAGTGGACACTAACGTCATTGTTTATTTCAGGATTTTCAGGAGACAATGGACACGTGTTAAGTGACTGGACGTTAATATGAAATATGAAGACATTTTCACAAATTACAATAGAAATTTCAGCCTTTCCCTCGAAGAAGGAATGTTATGTGAACAATACTCACATACTTGGGTTCGGAATTTGAGCAATAAATTCACATAAGTCACTACTCTGATGGAAAATTTCGAATTTTCCACTAAAAAGTAGATTGCGGAAATGTAGCTCTACATATTGTGTAATCTATATACAAAAATGGAAAAGACTACATATATTATTATTACTTGTCTATTTATTTTGTTTCTATGACGTGTCTTGTTGCTATAGTAAATGTTCTTCTTCTAATAACATTTATGATTTCCTAAAGTCAAACTGACGTAATAGTGATGAAAATAGAAGCCCTTTTAATCCTAAAGAAAGACTTGAACTAAAGAGGCAGTGCTAATTTCACTGAACACAGCGTCAGCTAATAGAATCGGATCGCAATCGACGCGTACGCAAAGTAACTATAGTTAATTGCAAGCCCGCGCTGATTCACGATTTATAATTATAATTTGCAATAAATAATAAAACCGTGGAGCTTATTAACGGCGGTTATCGCTAACTGTGGTTTAATTAAACATGATACGATGCTTCGATACCGGTGACTTATTGGGATTAGAATAGGGTAGTCTAGAATCCTGACTGTAGCTGGTAGAGCGGGCTTTGGAATCTAATACACTCACACACGGTCTTCATCATCATCATCAACCCATTCTGTCCCCACCGAGGGACACGGGTCTCTTCCCTGAGGAAGGTATAGGACATACTCCACCACGGGGGCCAAGTCCAGATTTATGGAGGCTTGTAAGACTAGTGGCTGGTCTTATGTCAGAAGTTTTCGAGCTGCCCTAAGGCCTCTGACTTGGCTTAACGACTGCCATCTATCGACGACAGCCGGCACCAACTGCTTATCGTGCCTTGCAAAGCACTGAACCGCTCGGAAAAATGCCACTAGCGCTAACGCTAGTGGCATTTTTCCGAGCGGTTCATCGTCTATGTCTAAACATAGACGGTGATCCATCCATGGACTAACGCGCCGTATGTTGCTTAACCTTAGTGATTGCTTAAGATCACTCAGGCAGCCGGGGCTACGAGCGAACGGTCTTATTAATAAAAAGTGAGACTTTGGTAGGTCCTTCAAGTCCCAAGGACCCGGCGGCGGGTCCGATTTAACTATGGCGCATTCCGTTAGGCCCCGTAGACCGGCCGGCGGGTCGGTCTTGCAACGACACTTTGAATCGAATTTTGAAGATGATAGAGACCACAGTAAAGTTGTGTGAGCATATTTTATTCTTTGAAAACAAATAAATTTCAAATATTACTCCTTAAAAATGTTCTATGCCTTAGGAGACAGGAGAAATGAGCTCCTTAAGAAAGTGTGTGGTGTTACTTTGAATGACAAAATACGCAAAAGTGTGATTAGAGAATGCTGTGGACTGAAAGAGGATTTAGTGACTAGATTTGAGAAAGGAATGTTGCGTTGGGTAAAGGACGGGACGTCCCTGGCGGACATTCTTCAACCAAATAGGGGATGTATTACCAAAGGGCAGGATAAGAAGTACCCGAAACCGACGTGCGTGCATGCAACGGCTAATGAATGACGATGAAGTGAAAGTGAATTGTCAGGATCGTGGCAGGTGGGAGTCTCTGGTCTCTGCCTACTGCTCTACAGGCGTGAACTTATGTATGTATGTTAAGACAGATCTTAACTAGATTATACCTATAGAGTTAAAGTAACTCTGAGCGTTCTGAGCACTCATGAACACTAACAAAGAATCTGAGAGGGTTTTCTGAAACCTATCAAATAGCCTATTATGATTTATAAATTCAAGTCCCTCCGCAACTAAAGTAACAATGCAAGTATCGATCTTAGCCACGCAACTGTCGATCAAAAGAGGTACATTTTTTTTTAAATCACTCTGAAAAGTGCTCATTGATATGCTTGATACGTCTACTTGTGGGTTGCTCATGAGAAGTTATACGGATTTGGTATATTTTGTTGTTTAACCGAAGTAAAATGAGTATTTTATCTGAGTCCGTCCATAACGTTTTTATAGGACTAAAATAAGGTAAAGAGCACTATCGTAAAAGTCAATCCGGGGCATTAATTTGAGTGAAAAATACGTGATATGTATTGCTTGCCCGTCTGATTGCTTATTCAGGATATTGTACAAATGTGTGGGTAATCTCTAAACTGGGTAGGGCGACGGTCAGTTAGTATGGAGATGGCTTCAGGCTCACAGCTGTGTGGTACGGCTTATTGACAGATCGGTTACATGAGAGGGAAATAACCGGAAGAGAGCTAGTTGGGTTCGCCCACTGAGGGTTCGTATTCGTAGTTTTTTCCGCACTTCAAAAAAATGTTTAATGACCTAATTGCAAATTGACAAATGTATAGATTTCAGATTGTTCTCAGTCTTTGTAGAATAGAACGATATTACTTGCCAAATTTCCAAGTTCTATGTCACTGGAAAGTAAGGGCCGGTTTCTGAATTGAGAACTTTGCTTTGAATTTTGCTTGAATATGTAAATACTTAAGTATCTAACGTAAAGTAATTTTTACATTAACTTAAAAGTTTGATATTTCACAACTCCGAGGGACCGTAGTCTTGAGTATTTTGTTAGAATTTCAACTCTGTAGCTCTACTCTACGCGTTCCCAAGATATAGGGTTTTGACAAATAGACGGACGGACACACAGACGGACTGACAACAAAGTGATGGTATAAGGGTTCCGTTTTTTCCTTTGAAAGTACGGAACCTAAAAGATAAAATAAGAAAATTAAAGATGATTCTCTCGCCAATCTGTATCTCGGAGGGGTAAGCAAAGACCAGAATTTCCCACGCGCTAAAAGTTAAGAGGTTTTCAGAACTGTTGCATGGGCATTGTAGGTGACATTCATGGTAGGTGTTAAAGCTTTTACGTTTCTCTATGTTCGGGTGAACAAAAACCGCCTAAAGTGTATGTTTTTTTTCGTTTTGTAATTTATTTTCTTACTGTTTAGAAAAATGTGGAGTCTTCTTGTTAGCTTCCTATTCACATAATCTACTTATTGTGAAATTAACAACTTTGACGGTGATAAAGTAAACATTATTTTGTTTTTATTGTCAATAAACACGTAAGATTTGATTTGTAGTTATTCAAATTATGTCACTTTCTGTTTATTTTATTTCTGCGATGTGTTTGCTGATTGAATAAATATATTTAACATAACATAACATTTACATACAGGCACATACATTACTTCTGGCCCCACACTAGGATACCCTGTGTCGTGAGAACCAGAAACAGCGACGTCACAAACATAATGTTTACATGTTTGTGACGTTTGCGACCAAGACCTGGGTTTCGATTCTTTTTTTCTTTAAAATAGTCCATCTCAATAGTTACCAAGCTTCGTATAAAACCCTTTGAAGGCCACTAAAGAGTTATGTTTATTCGGCATAACCTGTCAAGAGCGGACACTAACTGTTAATATGAAAAAAGTAGCAATAAATATATCAAAAGATCTCGTGCCTTCGCGCTCGAGCTTTGATCCCGTCATTTTATCAAACTTATATGCATTGGAATTGGAAGAAAACGGTTTGTGTGTCTTTATTAAACTAGCTTAAAGTCAAATTAAAATTGAGTCAATCTTTTGTTACCAAAATTAAGGACTTTATACTTAACTGTCAACGTCAAATTTCTCATAAAGGAGCGTGACAAAACGTTACTTAATTACTTGCTTTATTTAAATTCTCAATTCAGAAAACGGCCCAAAGTTTGGATACAGTCGACAGCACATCATCCTGTACACCCATGCACTCTACTCCGTTGCATTACGGGCGACTTTGCAACTAAAATGTGAAGGTTGACGTGCTGTCGACTGTATATATGTAGTTGTTACTTAAGATTAGAACTTAACACGTTCCCAGTTCAGTTCACCATGTATAGGACACGCTAGGCAAGCCCACCGAGTCCGTGTACCATATCTGGTACACGATCAAGGGTTAGCCTAGTCGTTTCTAACTTTGTTGGACTTGTGGTTATGTTTGTTAAATTAAGGGGGACTTTCTATTGAAGATAGTTATTTATCATTCTTAACCAAAAGGAAACTGGGACATATAGACTTGACAAAAGCTTTTGCTTTGCTAAAGCTGTAAACGTGTTAAAACTTAGTCATCTTGCAAATATTCTTAATTTATTATTAGATCATCATCATCATCATCAGCCCCAATTTGCCCACTGCTCAAATGCCATCTCACACAGCCTCTCGCCATTCGCATCCACGGACCTTCCGCCGACTCAACAACATCTTTCGACCATGACGGTCATTGCGCCGCAGGTCTGCCCAATGACCGTCATCCTTGACCTCAATTCTGTTAATGCATAACAGTACGATGACAGATACATGGTTGGGACACATGACGTGTTTTTTCATACCATTGACGTCTAGCTTGTTCGATATGTGTGCGCTCGTAGACTTGAAACGGCAATGAAAGTAAGTCGCCATGTTCATTCAGTTGTATTAACCGAATCTAGGTCCTGTTCTAGGCCACCACTCTGTGATTGCTTTGGTCCATCTGCCGTCTTTCCGCCTCGCTAGATTACCCCCCCATTTCCATTTCAGTCTCGAGACTCTTTCGTCGTCTTTAATGAGTAATGGGAAACTATAGCAGGATTAGGAGCCGAAGATCGGGTTCAGTGGCAGAGCAGTGCACTAACACCGGCTAATTATGATGATGATGATAGCCTTGATAGGAGAATGGACTATTTGTTTCCCCATGTTATTCTTAAGACAAACGTATGGAATACTCGTAGCTGATATTTTATTTGCGATTTTAAGTTGTTTCTGATTACGATTTTAGGCCGTTGTCTTACACCATTAGGACACAAGTTACGTAAAAATGTCGTTTCCATCATTTGAAAATGATTAATTTTTTGGGAATGTTTTTTTTAAGGTAAACGTATTTTTTTTTTGTCTCTATTATCTGTTTTGTAGTAAAGGCTGTCTAATGACCTTAAAAGCTTTCATAAGCTCGCCTTTGTATGTTTGTTTTTTAATTAATGTTCCGTTCCATGTCTCGTGTGCAATAAAAAAGTATAAAAGTATAATATAACCATTGTTATGGTGAGCCTACCGGCGCACCAAATATTCAACAGGTTAATTTAGGAATACCAAAAATTAGGATCTGATAAAGTTAATCGTAGCTCAACACAATTTTACCACTTTTTACCCAACATAAAGTGCCTCACTTTTATGATTAGTGCGGCAATCATCCCCCTACCAATAAACGCGCAATGGATGCTGTACATTACGTGCTAATGTCCGCGCGAGGCGATATTTCGCATTACACCGGTGGATGGTCATCTAATAAGGGAGACTGCGCCACGTACATATTACGTGTAATATTTTTAATGTTTCTTCATTTCTGTTTTTCTTTTTAATCCATGAACCTTTGTAAATCATCATCATCATCATCAGCCTATCATGTCCCCACCAAGGGGCACGGGTCTCTTTGTAAACATTTTGTGTTTTTTTCTAGTGTGAAATAAATAATATTAACTTTAACTTTATACTTTACTTCACACGAGACATTAAACAAAACATTACATTAAAAACAACATGTACAAAGGCGAGCTTATCTCTGTAAGAGATTTCTTCCAGCAATATTCTTACTTTATCTTTTTTAATAATAATGTATGTGCCTGTATGTAATGTATGTAATGTTATTTGTTATATATCTATACTAACATTACAAAGAGTAAGATTTGTATTTTTGTGTGTTTATGTTTGTTATGAATGGGCTCAGGGCAGGGCTGGGCCGATTTTAAAAATTCTTTCACCATTAGAAAGCTACATTCTTCGTGAGTAACATAGGCTATATTTTAATTTGAAAAACTTTAGGGTTCCGTACGAAATCTCAAATAATATAGTCCAAGGTGTAAAAAAATTACTACCCCGGGAATTTTCCACGGAACCAATAGCTATTTCCACGGAAACGTTTTTGCTACCCGTGCAAAGCCGGGGTGGGTCGCTAGTTATTGATATATTTATTTTTAAGAAGTGGTAATAAACATTTACATACAGGCACATACATTGCTTCTGGCCTCGCACTAGGATACCCTGTGTCGTGGGAACCAGAAACAGCGACATCACAAACATGTACACACATCCATGACTTAATGCAGAGGTAGAAATCCGGACTTACCCTCTGTTTCTTGAACGCTAACAGTCTATTAATCTACTGTTAACAACTGTCAGTTGTTTTTCGTTTTTTGTATGCACTTTTTCCAACTGACAGCTGTTCACAATAGATTAATAGACTGTTAGCATTTGACAACCCGGGGGTTAGTTTTCTAAGGGCTGATTTTTCACTAGTCAAATAACTTTTATCTCAGGAATAAAAATGGCGATTTGACGTAACTTTCATACATAAGCTGTCAAACCGCCATTTTTATTCCTCAGATAAAAGTTATCTGACTATTGAACAATCAGCCCTTAGCTTGCAATCATCTGTGAAGTTGTGGTAGCAATTTCACTCGATAACTGTGAAGGAAAATATTATGAGGAAACCCGAGTGCCTGAGGTATTCACATAGCTTCATCATCAACCCATTATGTCCCCACCGAGGGGCACGGGTCTCTTTCCACGGGAGCCAAGCCCAGATTGGTGGAGGCTTGTAAGACTAGTGGCTGGTCTTACTGTCAAAAGTTTTCAAACCGCCCTAACGCCTCTGACTTGGCTTAACGACTGCCATCTATCGACGGCAGCCGGCAGCAACTGCTTAACGTTCCCTGCGAAGCATGGAACCGCTCGGAAAAATTCCAATAGCGTTAGTCATAGACAGTGACCCATCCATGGACTGAACGAGCCGTATGTTGCTTAACCTTAGTGATCTTTTAAGATCACTCAGGCAGCCGGCGCTACTAGGGATTTTATCTAAGATTCTACGGGTGATGTTAAGTTAATGGTAATTTTTATATTATGTTTATAATTACAAAAAGGAGTTATTTCGCCAACAGTATCCGCGGCTGACTCGGCGTGCTTCCCAACATTCATCTCAGTCTGTACGCGCACAAATTTTCAGCGAAGGGGCAGCCATATTGGCGCATTGGGATATATTTGTTATATTTCATTTGAATGCACGGGCGCGTCTAATTATTACTTATGGGCGAACTTTGCCCGCGCCAGAGTCTTTTTAATGCTGATTGATGACTGGACGAACGTTATTTGCGCAGGTTGGCTGCATGTTGTAGTAAAGTTAATGAATTACTTTTAGAACATGTTTCATGTATGTTTCATCCTTATTTTGAATTAGTAAACCTTTTCACAAACGCAGTACATTGGCACGGCATTATTTAATTTCTCTAAGTTAATATTGTTTCCCCAAATATCTGTCGTGTTATTTAAAAATGGAACTTAATCCGAACCATGACAACCAAGGAGGTAACTTATCAGAGGTTTCATTTAAATTTGGAACTGGCTTGCGATAGAAAGTTTTGAAAAAAAAAAACACTAACGCGGCAAAAATTATTGTTGTTCGTTCGTGATTCGTCTGATTTTGAAAGTTTATTGAATTTAACAGAATGAGTTCATAGTTTTAATAACCGCGCATCGTTTGAGAAAAATCATATACAAGCCTTGGCCACAACCAGGCATTGATGGACTCACGTATGTGTTCCTCGGCTTTGCCTCGGCCCACATTCCCACGTTCGTCCACCAATGCCTCTTTTGCTGGCTGCTGCAGTAATACTATTTTTAGCTTTAAGTATAATTGTTCTGAAGTGATCCGACAGAGAACCAAAGTCACCGACATAGCCCACCGAATTAGCATGCTGAAGTGGCAGTGGGCCGGCCATATCACCCGAAGAACTGATAACCGATGGGGTAGACGAGTTCTTGAGTGGAGACCGCGGATCGGCAAACGTAGTTTAGGACGTCCGCATGATGATGATGATAAGACCCGATCCTGTATCTGTCATCTTACTGTAATGCACTAACGGAATCGAGGCCCAGGTTTTGCTCTGATACGCAATGCCTCATCATGGTGAGTCGAACCGGAGCTCGCTTCGTCGGTTGCTCATCTCAGAATGAAACCTGGTCGGACTCTCCCGACGAAAAATCAAGTATACGTGTATCCGGAATAAAATTAGTAATAGTAAAACGTTGAGCAGTGGTTGGCGTCTCAAGCCTTGTAATATTATCATGTAAGGCCATTGAGTAAAGAATAAAAATGAGAATAAAATATCTACAAACTAAGGAAACCTACAGGTAATCCGTTCCACGAGTCGAACTTCTAGGGAACCAAATACTCAAATCTAAAGTCTGAGTTTTAATTCCGTAGAATTCTGACAGTTATCATTTTTTGACATGTCAGAGATTAGAAACCTTTTTTGGCCTGGCACATTTTTCAATTTCAATACGAGTGTGAACATCTGAGTCTACTCATTTAATTTGTTAGTGAATATATCCATTTTATAAAGTGTGGAGCTCCAAATTAAAAGAAAATGTAAATCGAGTGACAATTGTGTCCCTTTTCATCACACAAACAGTAAAAAAGTACAAGTAAACAAAACATATTTTTATAAAAATATCTAATGAACATTAATACTAATATCACTATTTTTATCGTATTCATCATCGCTGAGATTAATTATTAAGAGAGCTAACAGCGGCATACTTCCCTTTTCTAAAAAGGTTTACGAAACCTTGAATTAGTAGGCAGTAATGCCAGCTAAAGAAATTAAAGTTAATTCGATATATTGTTCGTGATATTGAAATATTTTTTACTTTTGTATTATGTCACTTGAGTAAGTAAATATTTAAATTAACCTTTTTGTAGGTTAAACATAAAAAACACGTAGCATTTTATTTTTTATTGCTCTCAAATGGGTCAAATTTGTCCCTTTTTCGGTGGAGAACTTTTTCAGTAGCAATACTTATGAAATATCAGAATTCTACGGAATAAAAAATCAGACTTTAATTGGTCAATGCGCGCGGACAATCGGACATGGACGATTTTCTTTCCAACCTCGTATCGTGGAATGGAGTGTACCTATTTTTAATTAGTTAGATATAATAGATAACGATTTATTGTTCAACCAGGATACAAAGTTATTGTAGTTTCCTTAGTGGCTTCAAGCCTCGCTATAAATAAAATAAAAATAAAAATTCTGTATTTCAGGCATTACCCATATAATGTTAGTAACAAAAGTCACTTAAAAAATATATTAGTAACAATAATAATATATTCTAATCTGTGCTAAGTTTCTTTTTTTACCTAACTTAACAGAGACTTCTATGTCTCTCCGCCCATATTTCAGTGTATCGACTATCTACCCTTTCCGCTTTCATAGTTACTATCATAGCCATAGACCAAAGACCTCCTACACCTACAATTACAATGAAGACGGGCAGCTCTAGTGTGCCGAATGCGACCGAACATTCAAAACAAAGTTCGGATGTTCCAGCCAGCTTAGGCTGAGATTCTTAAACTGCACTTTGACGAAAAGATCGACTTTCAATCAAAAATATGTTTCATAGCCCTGTCACACCATTACTTTACTTTCACTAGCCTACACTTTGCTTAGTAAAGTCGAAGGAGTCTATGATCATGACTTTGGCCTCAAAGTAAACTTAGCATCAATATGCGTACAAATAATGTAGTCTTGAACGATAAAGACATTTTCATAAAACCGAAAATTAGGTTGGGTTATACTTCAGAAACGTAAAGTCAATTTTTGTTTTTTTTGTTTCATTCGCTTTTCACGGACCAAAAAGTGCCCCAAAAGGAGGTTTATTACCATACATCCTTGAAGTCAAGGTAAAGTTGACATCTTTCAATGACGTTCCGTTTCATTCAAATAAATCAAGTTTAGATGATAGTTTCACCATTATTTGTTGAATGAAAATTATGCGTGTAATGTTTCTTGCTTCTGTCAAATTCAATACTTTGCTCAGACTTTACTTTGGGGACGTGCTTTGCTAAGGAAAGACCAAAGAACTGTCTCTGAAATTGAAAAAGTTGAAAGTATACTTTGTCAAACAAAGCTTATTTTGTGAAGACGTCTTTGCTGTAAAGTAAAGTCACGACTGTGAATCTTAGAGCACACACCAGCAAAGGTAGTACGAGGACGCGAGTCGCGCGCGACAACGTCAAAAGTCGCGACTTTCCAGTACACTATCTAATTCTGACGTTTAAGCGCCACAAAACGCGTGACTCGCGTCCTCATACTACCTTTGCAGGAAGCAGTGACGGTCACTGTCGTCGGACTCGACGAGGAAGCCATCATAAGGATGCTATTGGTGCCCCCGCGGAGCCTCCAGAGCGCCGCGGCAGACCGGTTGCGGAGCACAGCATAAAACCCATCCACCTGTGCATCCACAAACATACCTGATGCACTGCATGCCCGCGGCAGCTGCAGTAGCATCCTGAAAGCATTATTATACTGGACTCTTAATTAATTAATGAGTCTTCTGCCAATATACAGCCCACAAATTACAGGCATACATAGATATACAGTATGATCGAAACAAAGTTATTTTAACCTGTGCTGTACAGTATCTATAAGCTAATATAAGCTATAAATCATCATCGGCTGGATTGATCTCTTTGTCCCTATGATTGCGGAGACAAAGCCGAAACCCATTCGCATTAGTGCCTTTAGATTTGATCATTCAATTAGATGAGAAAGAAAAGAGGTTTACGTCCCAAAGTACGAATAAATCAGGAGGGTGTGCCAATAATTAGCCTTTGTGAGCAGGCGCTCCTGACAGATCGCGAGATTTAATCAGGAATTTGGAGTTTCAATTACCATTCGTCATTATTACGTCAATATTTTGATTGTTTTAATGAAATTTTGAGTCACTCGAAAGAGTGTCGAACTCTTGAGCATTTTTAAATTGTTATCCTGATCTACTTAATTGATTTCTATCGTCAGCGCCGTTAGCACATGCCCCAGATGTGCAGCGTATGGACTCTACTCGTCTGCCGAGAGTTAAAAGACAAAGACCTTACTAACATTTTTGCTGAAATTGAGTGATGTACTTATTCGGAACGAGGAAAAAAAAGACGCATCTTTCTGTATTTTTTTATTTTGATAGGAGCATTTTCTGCAGAGTTAGAGTTAATAAAAAGACCCATTAGACAACGTATTTTGTAGGTTTGTATAAGTTAAAAAGGCGCTTTAGACTTAAACTAAGATAAAAAAACCAATATTTGGTCAATTACTTCTGCAATACGATAGAAAGAGAAATGAAGTTACAAAAGAAAAAGGAGGCATAAAATGCAATTTACAATTGCTTCCAAAAACTTAAATATTTAATTTCTCAGTTTCGACCTGATGTCAGATACCTTATAATTACCTTATGACGGCACTGTCATGCTTGGTGAGGTAGCGCACGCCAAAAGGCTTTAAAGACTGCGTCAAGCGTGACATGGCGGATTTTGGGATCCTTCACGATAGCTGGGATGAACTCGCTGTGGACAGAGAAGTCTAGAGAGTGAAGGTTCGGGAGGGCTGCAAGACTTGCGACGAAGTATGGTGTTCGGCACTGGCGAACAAAAGAGACAGGAGGCACCAAGTCCGTACTGACCCGACTCCGGACCTTTCCTTTGTATGTCCTACATGCGGTAGGGGCTGCAGCTCTCGAATCGGACTTTTTTGTCACTCAAAAAAGTGTGAAAGTCTTTGTTTGAATCGAAGCGCGAAAGCGAATCGGACGCGAAGGCCTATGATGATGATGAATCACGGTGAGCAGTGACGGAGCTCACGTCGTCGGTTGCTCGTCTCTTTCGATGGAAATCAAGTACTAAATTGGATTCGGATAACATTTTAAATGTGTAGTGCTTACGAAAGTTTTACTCTTGAGCATTGCTTAAAACTTCCGTAACGCACGCAAAGTCCTATGATGATGAAGATGATAACCATCGGAATTATTTCAGTTACCCGGGTATAGTACGTTTGTCTCCCAAGATACTAACAGATCCAAAAGATCCAAGAACGGCAACCGTACCAAATTAAAGGGCCCCTATTTACGGGTATTCGCGAAGGGGTGGGTTCACCCCAATCGGTCTCATTGTAATTTTATCGGGTTATAAATTTGAATTTGTATAAAGCGAGGCATTAACGCATGATTTATGCAACTTCGCTCGCCTTGCTTAGATTTCAAAGATGAAAAACAATAAATTGTGAGCTGAGCGTAACTATTGCGTTTAATGGAAATTGACCCCGAGTTGGGGTCTTTGCGAACAGATGATATATAGATACGGGATTATTTTTTGACACATTATGCAAAAACTGGTAAAGGGTCATCATCATCATCAAGCCATTATGTCCCCACCGAGGGGCACGGGTCTCTTCCCTGAGGAAAGTATAGGCCATACTCCACGGGAGCCGAGTCCGGATTGGTAGAGGGGTCCGGATTGATGGAGGGTCATCGTTAACTGGTTTTAGGAAACCCCTCAGGCCTAGAAATCTTTTTTTTACACAGCTAAGTTAGTTAAAAGTCTAATATTTGAATTTTATCACAGTTTCAAACAATAAAACATGCTCATACAACTGTGGTCTATATCAGCTTCGAAATTCGATACAAAGTGCAGTTGCAAGACCTACCCGCCGGCTGGTCTACGGGGCCCTAACGGAATGCGCCGTAGTTTACATCGGACCCGCCGGCGGGTCCGCGGGGCTTGAGGGTTTAATCATTATGTATGCGTGAAATCTGAACTAACTTATTGGAATACTATATTAATTATGTGGCGAGCAATAAGAAATTGTCAAGTTGTATTATTTATTGTAAGACCAGCCACTAGTCTTACAAGCCTCCACTAATCCGGACTTGGCCCCCGTGGTGGAATATGGCCTATACCTTCCTCAGGGAACATACCCGTGTCTCTTGGTGGGGACGTAGTAGGTTGATGATGAATGATCATCTATACAAAATAAGACTATTTATGTTCTGAAGGTTCTGCTGTACATCCTGAAAGTTTTAATAACAGTTGAAAGACATATTGTCTGTATTGTTAGCCCAGCCCTTTTTTTGGTATATTGAAATTGTCATGTTTTTATTTAATTTAGTGTTTATTTTTAAGAATTAGAAGGCTAATAATTATAATCTCATCAACTTTTACATGATGTATGTCACAAAACCACTCAAACGCAACCCAACTGAGTTGGATACACACAAATAAAGGTCGCTGTCGACTGTAAAGCAGGGTAAACTCGGCGACAGCTCACGCCATCTCCCTCAGGACATAAGGGCGAGTCTCGAACAGAAAAATATATCAGTAAGCGTGGACGGTTGTACTATTTAGCGAGAGATAACCGCGATAACGCTGCAGCCTGTGCTTGAGATGGCGAGCGCGCTTTTTGATAACTCGCTGTCGGAGAGACGAGTCGAAAAAGGTTTTTCGGGAATTTACTTTCAAATAATTTGTAATTTGCCTAGCTGACCTTGCAAAAATTGTTTTGCCATACATATTCTTTGAATTATGAAATATACAGAAAATCACTTTAAAAATCTGTGGAGCCGGTTCATATTCATATATGCGTCAATTACAGTACAATTTCTGTTTATCAGATTTGTAAATATGTAGGTCTATATTTTTAGGATATTCAATAAAAAAACATTGACCTTAAATAACTTTTCTATGACGTCAGCAAAGACAGTAACCAAATCAAATGACGTTATGCAATGTATGTCCCACTATGTAAATGTTATGTTATGTTATTGACATTTGTTTTTTTTTGTACGTAGGCAAAGACTATATCTTTAATCATCCTCTGATGACTTCACAAATACCATCTCTATTGGAAAATATTAAAATTGTCACAAATTTCAAAAGTAAAAAATACCAAAATTAGGACCGCTTTCTGAGTTGAGAATTTTCACTAAGTAAATACTTAACTGTAGTGCTGTCTCGTCAAATTTCTCAGATATGAGCGTGAAAGAACGTTAATTAAGTATTTACTTAGTGAAAATTCTCAACTCAGAGACCGGCCCATAGTTTCTTAAAATGGTCAATATTTTCAAAATGAATTATAAAAAACATATAAAAAAGTAACATGGCCGATGGCTTATTGTCAAGCGTTTTACTCCTCGACAGTATTCAGCGGTGATACCCTTTACCTCCCACACTCTCATTGGATTCTTATATCTCTGATTAAGTCAATAGGTGTGCCGTTGTGTGCAGCCGCCCGTCGGCGTTATTTACAGAATGGAGATTAGATGGCAGCTCGCTGGTAGGAGTGCGGCACGATCACGAGGGTTTACTTAATTAGTTCGAGAGGATGGAGATGTTTTTTGGATTTTAAATCTTGAAGTAATTGACCTCAAGAACATCATGCAGCAGTTGCCAGGCAATACATTTCCGAAGAATATTATGTAAGAAAGAAAGTAAGACAGAAAGTATTTATTGACATTGCCACAAAAGCACACTTAAAAAAATAACTATATTTACACAAAGACAACAAAAAAATTACAATAGGACAAACATAGAAATGCGACGTAGTGCCTCCGTGGCAAGAAATTTAGATATTCCATACACTTTATTAACGTGAAACGACTTAAAATGATGTATGTAGGTATATCCGGAGTGAAGTTAATAATATTATGTACGTCCGAATAAATAACAAAGACTTCGAAAATATTGGTAACCATCATAATGTTACATACACCTACATACATAAGCTCACGCCTGTATCCCAGAAGGCTGTATGTAGGCCGAGCCCAAGGACTGCCACTATCACGACAAATCACGTTTGCTTCATCGACATTCATTTTTCGTTGCATGCACGGGCGCCGCTTTCGTGTACTTTTTACATCAATTAAATAAAGTATTAACAGTAAATAATAATAGAAATAGACATAAATTGACATGCAAACGAATTTTCGAAACAATTACGAATCGCTCGTAATTGTCTCGTAACTCGTTACTCACCCGGCTGCCTGAGTGATCTTAAACGATCACGAAGGTAAAGCAATATAGGGCGCTTTCAGTGCATGGATGGGTGAACGTCTATGACTAACGCTAGTGGCATTTTTTCAAGCAGTTCCATGCTTTGCAAGACACGTTAAGCAGTTGGTATCGGCTGCCGTCGATAGATTTCAGCCGTTAAGCTAAGTCAGAAGCCTTAGGGGCAGCTTGAAACTTCTGATATTAAGACCAGCCACAAGTCTTACAAGCCTCCATCTATCCGGACTTGGCCCCCGTGGTAGAGTATGCAAGAGACCCGTGCACGTGTTGATGATGAGACTTCCAAAAGTAATTAGGTTCTTTGTTAAAAGTTAATACACGCACTGGCTTTCCAACAAGACTCCCCAAGATATATTAGATTAAATTGTCAAGCGCATTCTCTGAATGCTTAAAACTGCCAACCTGCGGTGGGCAGGGCACGAGATCAATCAAACAATGCCCCATGCATAAAATTATTTTTTGTCACACGTCACGTGACGTTTACCAGCCAGGAGCGACATTTGGCGCCTGAGTCGAGCACATTGCGAGCGCTAATCCGGGAGGAAGCGATAAATCAGCCCATTAAAGACGAAAAAACTGGCTAAGTGCGAGTCGAACTCTCGCACCGTGGGTTCCGTACAAAGATACATATTATTATGTTACATAGCTATTATAAATAGCTCAGGAATCGAGTCTCACAGTTTTTTCCGAGATTCTCCCGAACTTCAAACACAATTTTTTTATGCTTTGATTACAAATTTATAGTTTTCAGATATTTTCTGTACTTGTAGCCCTAGACAATATTTCTTTATTAGTTAATTTCGTTTGTTTTTATTAGATATTGCTTTAATAGTTCTACATCGACAGAAAGTGTCCTAGAATTTTGATTCATTGTACTTTTTTTTGCGGCATAATTGGCCATATTTTTCTTTAGGTCAACTTAGAAGTTTGCTTTTCCCACAGCATCAAGGGACCGTAGACTTAAGTACCTATATGGTTTTCATTTCAATTTGATACGTCCACGCGTTCCCCAGATAAAGGGTCTCAACAGACCGGGCGGACGGACAGAAGAACAACAAAGTGATCAAAGGGTTCCATTATTTCCTTTCAAGGTACGGAACGCTAAAAGCGTCACCCGGGGAGTCAGTGACAAATGTTGAGCTTCTGTGAAAAAGCCCCTGTTTACGGGGTCCGTAGTGACAGCCTTATGAGTTTTTAGATCAGTTCTTTCGTAAGTAAAAGTGCGGGATTGGATAATATGATCGTGTGCTGTACAACTCCAACTGGGTTTTATTTCACCAATAAACAAAAAATTTGATAAAAATAGAAGGAAACAGAATAACATATAGAAAAATAGTTAGTTAGTTAGAGAACACTTTAAATAACACTTTTACACCTTACAATTTTTACTTTATATAATTAGCAAGTAGAGAATAGGGTAGTTTCCAGGGTCAAAATAATTTAATTCTATTTAGTTCGTATTTTAGATTATAAAAAAATATTGGATACGTATTTTTTCTTTTTTCGATTAAACAAAAAATAACAAAGATATAGCCCATTGAAGTTACGTGTGACGTCACTCAGTGCTACAAAATGCAGCACGGCGTGACGTCACACGTAACTTTAATGGGCTATATCTTTGTCATTTTTGGTCAATTTACAAATAAAAAAATACGTGTCCCTTATTTTTGAATAATCTAAAAGACGGACTAATTACATTTTTTTGGGAAACTAGCCTATTGACAGTTCATGATTTCGTCAACAGGTGGAGTCGGAATGGATGTCGAATGAAGTCTATAAAAGGATGTAGTTTGGAGCTGAGGATGAAGGAAGAAACTGAAGAAACAATATATCGAGTGAATGTGGATGGATGGGCACCAGCGCATCCATCCACATTCACTCGATATATTGTTTCTTATGTGCATTTCGGGCGTCCATTACCAAATGGACGCCCGAAATGCACATACTTCGACCAAAGGGCAAGATAAAAAGTACACGAAACCAACGTGCGTGCATGCAAAAGGATACAGGATACAGAATAAATATATAAATACAGAATTATAAAATCAACGATTATTTAGAAGACAAGGATGTCTGGCATTAAATAGTAGTTTTCTATTAAATTTAATCAGAGGATAAATGTGTCTAGTGTTTAACACATCAGTATTTTTTTAAGTTTGTAATTTAGGCTAAAACTGTTTTGAAAAGAATTAATGTGGAGTTTCTTTGTTAGTTACCCTGGTCTTTACCATGGTCAAGATCATTTTCGCTTCATTAAATTAGACTATGCATGCACGCACGCCGGCTTCAGGTACTTGAGGTATCCCACTGCTATTTCAGAGGCCTAGCCCTCTGGGATACAGGCGTGAGCTTATGTGTGTAAATGTGTGTGAGTAAATTGTCTATTGCAGACTTTTTATTTCCTATCAATTTTAATCCACAATTGAACCAAAAACCAATTGCAAAGCCACCGGTCTTCACTGCGTACCCTTTACAAAAAATAAATGCCATAAAAACGAATCAACTATGACCCACTGAGCGCCTCTTAAGAGCACAGATGACCTGTAAATTCAATGAAGTTCGACTGACAAAGAGTTCTTAATAAGCTGGTTATCTTGTTAACTTCGCGTTGATATTTAAAACAGATGTCTCTAGTGCAGTAAATCAAAATAATGACGGACTAGTGGGGTGTGCGATATCGCTTCCAAAGTTGCTGTTTACAGGATGTTACAAATTTTGGTGTCAACCTCTATATGGCATCGTTTGGCTAAACCGAGTTTCGTTCCTTACCTGAATGTAACTTTTATTAGATAGAAAAGATAGTTATAGTAGCAATAACAATCGCTGATAGCAGCTATTTTTTCGTGCCCCTGTGTAACGAGGCGATCGCCTCGTTGCTTTTTTTTATCATTTTCGGCCATCTACAATTCCAAATTTAACTATTTTATGACATTCGCCGCAGTGTTCGGACGTATTTGGACAGATACGTCCGAACACTGCAGCAAAAGTCAAATACTAATTAAATTTGGAATAGTAGGTGGCCGAAAATAATAAAAAGGCAACGAGGCAAATGCATCTCGTTACACCTGGCTTTAGAAACGACTGGGGTCTAGGATTTTCAGGGGAAAGCCTTCTTTAACAAAGTAGGGCCTCGCCTGAGGAACCATAGCTTGGACTACAGCTCTGGGGCATGTTTGATGCAAAGGATCTCCCTAGCAGTGCAGCGCGGTAATAGTGCTGCCAGCGTTATGGGAACCTTTGGGTCGGATATGTCACGGGGTGGTTTGATTGACTGATTTTATTTTGTTTGTATTGTGTGTGTGTGTGTGTGTGTGTGAGTGTGTGTGTGTGTGTGTGTGTGTGTGTGTGACATTCTTTTAATTAAATATTATTATAATCATTTGATATGATGATACTGTTGTGGATTTATTTAGTTAATTTTTTTCTTTTGATTGCATGTGAATGTGACATTTTTAAATACCAGATATAGCAGATTTAATTAGTAGGATTTAAAATATCAAGAAGTCGGTTTAAGTGAAAATAATCATCATTTTATCACTAATCTGTCAGGACTTATTGACAGAAGTTTCAAGCCGCCCTAAGGCCTCTGACTTGGCTTAACGGTATTTTGGTATAAGTTTAATTTATTTAGGGCTTACTTTTAACACTCAGTTATACAATACGGTTATGCGATTTAATTGTTCAGATTAATAACAGACAAAAAAAATCAAAACACGAAAAATCACCAACCAAACACACCCTTTAGAATAAACTTTACAAACTAAAGACTCATCTCAGCGTACGTCAGCAAGCAAACTCACTCTAAATCGTCTCAGAGTCGTCCCAATCCATCTGCGTCGGTCACAAATCACGAAGACACATGCCTTCCGACCAAGGGTCTAATTATGCGCATTAAATCCTCAGCGATTCCAATCATATAACTGTCTAATTCCATACTAATTAGACAGTTAGATGACTGGAATCGCTGAGGATTTGGTGCGAATAATACGGGGTGGAATCGGTCCTAGGGCTGGCGCCGCAAAGTTCCATTAAACAACGTGCTAATGCTAACCAACTGCTCTTGTTTTGGGCCGGGTTTTTATATGCTAATAGCTGTCCCGGCAAACATCGAACCGCCAAAGTTTTCGTAATTTTTCCATATTTTCTCACCATTTAAACATTCCCTGGACTTCTACAAATACAAAAAACCGAAGATTAGCCAAATCGGTCCAGCCGATCTCATGTTTTAGTGAGACTAACGAACAGCAATTCATTTATATGCTACCACTATTAAGATAATTTATATAAATAATTAGATAATAATGTAACAAAAGGGAAAATAGAAGAAACAGACATGGCAAAACACAAGACAAGACATTAATAAAAATTAGAAATTGACACGGGCTATACGTATCCATGTCATGACATACGGTGCCGAAACGTGTACACTCACGGTGGGGCTGATCCACAAATTTAAAATCGCTCAGCGTGCTATGGAAAGGGTTTGCTCGGGGTTTCTCTGAAAGATTGAATTCGAAACGAAGTCATCTGACAGAGAACCAAAGTCACCGACATAGCCCACCGAATTAGCATGCTGAAGTGGCAGTGGGCCGGCCATATCACCCGAAGAACTGATAACCGATGGGGTAGAAGAGTTCTTAAGTGGAGACCGCGGATCGGTAAACGTAGTGTAGGATGTCCTCAGACTCGGTGGAGCGATGATCTTCGCAGGGCGGCTGGCAAGAGCTGGATGAGAGTAGCCGAGGACCGTGTTCAGTGGCGTGCAATGGGAGAGGCCTATATCCAGCAGTGGACAACCATAGGCCGATGATGATGATGATGATGATACGTATCCATGCGGCGGTTAAACGGCATCAGCCTCAGTAGATATTTGCTGCAGGTTTATTACCCACAGCACTGAGTAGTCTTCTTGTAGGAAATACAGAGACAACGATTCGGTCAAGAATAAAAGAAAAGATTGCAAAACAGTAGCGTGAGTTTACTTACGTTTTCCCGCCACTTGAGCCCAGAACAAACATGGCGGCGCTGATAAGCTGCGCCGGCGCAGCTTTTGAGGCTCGTTTTGAAACCTCGTTACAGATTAGAGACTAGTTATGACGGGAGCCGTCGGCAAATAGTGAAGGCAGTCAACATTGCTTTTAGCTTATAGCATTTTGGAGCGGATGATAAGTGGAGTGTTGGTAATACTTCGACTGTAGGGGATGTATAAGCAAAAAGGAATAAAAAAGTATTTAAAACTGGTGTGCGTACATGCAACGACTAATGAATGTTGATAAAGCAAAAATGATGTGTCAGGATCATGGCAAGTGGTAGTTCCTGGGCCTCGATTTTGCTAGTGCATTACAATAACATTTAACATTTACATACAGGCACATACATTGCTTCTGGCCCCACACTAGGATAACCTGCGTCGTGGGAACCAGAAACAGCGACGTCACAAACAGTAAACAACCAAGACGTGGGTTTTTTTTTCGTGCCCAGCTGGGTTCGAACCCGGGACCACTTGCATGGCCCCTGCCATGCAAGTCGGAGATGCGCTAACCCCTGCGCCACTGAGGTCATCAACAAAGTCATACATGCGTGAGTTTATGTATGTATGTAGGTATGAATGTGCACATATTATGTGCAGCCCACTGTCATTTCAAATTTAATCTTAAATGTAGCCTATGTAAATTTATACTAACATCGCACTGCAAGGCACAGTCCTTCTCTCAGGTTCAACAGATTGAACCCAAAGAAATTTAACCTTCAATATCCACTGCCCTATAAAGCAACCGTCCTCGCTTATAATTGTTTTTTTTTTAGTTAAAATGCTTTAAAGCGGTTTTAAGACTCTTAATTGATATGAATAAGTAAAAATAATGCAGTTATTTTCACACTATTCGTAACATTCCAGGATTCCTCCATCCCATTACAGTTGAAGAAAAAACAATATACCACTCGACTAATCACAATACAGAACGACCACCTGCCCCCACGCCATACGTCGGTAATCAATGTTTATGATCGCCGCCCCGCTATGTCTTTGAAGGGTAGATGGGGCGCTGGCCAACGAATAAAAGGACACAGAACTACAGTTACAGCAGTGCAGGCCTTTTACGTCTGGTTAAATAAATTATTCACCGTTCAGTAGCAACACCTGTATAATATCTCAAAATTGATAAGTAGAAAAGTTTCTTAAATATATAAATAAATATCCAATTCCAAATACAATGTGATTAAATAATTTTGAATAATGTTATATTAATGATTGGAGTAATAATAATATATGATACTGAAATTAACTACATATTGAAATAACATCTCATTCTTTAAACATTTACTTACAGGCACAAACATTGCTTCAGGCCCCGCACTAGGATACGCTGTGTTGACCTGGAGGTTTTTTTAATTAGCCGGGGTTTGAACCTGGAACCCTTCGCGTGGTAGATATATGTTCTAACTGCATCACAGAGGTAGCCAGCTATGGCTTCATCATTCAGCTACAAGAAGTCCACTGCTGGACATAGGCCTCCTCCATGGATTTCCAAAAAGACCGGTAGGAAGCGGCTCGCATCCAGCGTCTCCCTGCCACTTGGATGCGATCGTCTGTCCATCTTGTGGCTGGTCGTCCTACGCTGCGCTTGCCGATGAGTGGTCTCCATTTCCAGCCCCATCGGGCATCAGTTCTTCGTGCTATGTGCCCCGCCCACTACCACTTCAACTTCAGCTATGGCTTCTTAATCATCAATATAATCCTTAGCTCCTCAAGCCCCAAGCACCCACCAGTGGGTCCGATGGTGACTACGCCGCATTCCGTTAGGCCTCATAGATCCGGAGGCGGATCGGTCTTAGAACTGAACTTAGAATCGAAAATTGAAGATGATAATGTGATGAGCTGTTTCTGGTTCCGACGACACAAGGTATCCTAGTGTGGGGCCAGAAGCAATGTATGTGCCTGTATGTAAATGTCATTAAATAAAAAATAAAAAATTATTAAAATATAGACCGCATTAAAGTTTTTGAACTTTCGTAAGCACAACACTAAAACTTTTAGTCCGGATTTACTTACGGGTGTATTTATATCGGAAGAGTCCGACAAAGTCTAAAAGTTAACAATGCAGTAAAGTTGTATGATCATGTTTCCTTCTTTGAAAGCTGTGATAAATTTCAAATGTTGCTCTGTGAATAACTAACTTGTCCGTGAAAGAAAAAGAGTTGTAGGCCTGAGGGGTTAATGCTACAGTAGCCCTTTTGGCACTAATCGCCCCTGCCTCCTAAAGAGCAGTGACGAAAGGGTAGACCTTCTAGTGAACGCTAGAGGGTGGGGGCGTCCAGGGTGGCGGGGCGGCCGTCCGTCTTCCCCCTGTCACTTCCTCTAGCTGATCGCGAGACTCAAGCCAAAAATTATGGCCATAGCTCGGGACCCGGGAGGCCATTGAAAGTGCCACTGTTTTCGAGGGTAGCGGAGACGGAGCGGGGGCGTCCTCGAGAAGTTTTAAGCTAGGGCGTGGGCCACACAAAACAAACCTCAAAATTGTATCTTTATTATTGTGTTAAAATTATTTGTTTTCGCTGTTGATGTCCCTAATAAAATAAAAGAAAATAAAAGAAAAGAAAGAAAGACGTGGGTTGTTGACAGGAAAAGACGTGACTCGTCGTATAGAGCCACAGACCACACAGCAGACTGTTGTCTGTGACTATATACGAAGCGTCTTGTCTTTTCCGAGTTCTGGCCTTTCTGTGTGGCCTACTCCTAACAAACCTACAGAACTTACAGAGATGTTCAAAAGGACATAAAATCATTAATACTTTTCTCTGTATGATCTTAAGTTATTGTCTTCTATTCAATCATCTAAGCCAACAGTTTACCTAACGTGAACATGTAATGACAAGAAGAAAGAACAACAGAAGAATGAATTATGTCTACATACAATGGACATAATGATAAAGGCTCTCGTAGATAGGATCTACGACAACCTTTATTATAGCGTGGAAACTTACATCCAGAAATTTATTTCAACGTAAAGATTTTACCTACATTCTGATTGAATTTCAATGTACTCATAATGTTAGCCGCTGCCTTGGGGCCTTGAATGAAGCGGAGAAAAAGTCAGCAGGAAAAAAAGCTCCACTCTAACCATATTTTCTCATAATAATAGTCTCATGTTCACGTTCAATTCTTAGGTCAGCTCAGCAGACTCTATTATCAAGTTGTCTATGCAGCAAGTTCTAAATTAGTGCCATCTTTCTTTTGCTCTTGATGCCAGTTAAGAAAAAAATCTTTTTTACTCTCATCGGACTTATTATTATACTACTAAGGGCCAATTTATAAATTTCGCTATGTAACTGTAGTGCTGTCTCGTCAAATTTCTCAGAAAAGAGCGAGACAGAACGTTACTTAAGTATTTATTTAGTGAAAAATCTCAACTCAGAAACTACCCCTTAGTACACTGTTGATCCTTTTCGATCGATATTCACCCTTATTAAAATGATCAATAGTGTCTCCAGTAGCAATCCGCTACTGCCGAAGTACTTTCAGCCCTAAACATGGCACCCGCGTAAGAATTAAACCGTTTCAAAGTTGCCTCAGAGAAAGGAGCCAAATAATTTTATTTTATTTTCTCCTTCGAGGGCGGGGGATTTGATTCTCCCCCGCGCCTCTATTAGAATGATCCGTCGCGCTTTTTTTCGTCTCGTACCTTTTGTTTCAGTTTGTTTAAGACTATAAATTTCATTGGCGCGCGTTCGCTTACTGAAGACTCTGGAGCTGCTACTCGACTACATAAGACTGGCATTAAATAAAGTTCCTTTCTTCGATGACGTTATGAGCAAGCTTTGGAAAAACTTAACAACCAAGCTGTAATGTAGAGCATTGCAAATGTAGGGACTTTAATGTAGATTGATAAAACGTATACGATTTGGAAGAACAGCTGTGGTTGTGTTTCGATAATACACTTATCATCGAAATGAAACTGCAGTTCCCCACGCTAGGAGTAGATAGATAGAAATTCTTTATTGTACTCATAAATTACATTTACAGATTTTTTTATAAATCTAAGTACAATTGAAGGCCTTATTACTATAAGCAATTTCTTCCAGGCAACTATAAACATAGAAAAGAAGAAAATAATGTATAATTAGCAATTAGAAAGTTGTCAGCTAGTGATCTAGTCAAAAAGTGAAGTAGGAATAGATGTGAAATGAAATCGAGAAATGGGTGAGGTAATTTTAAATGTTGATTTAGAAATTATAGACAGAATGAAAGAAATATAAAAAAATGTGTAAAAAGGTTACAGCGTTACAAACACAAATCAATTAATTATCCGTATTTTCGGCACCTTGTGTTGTCATATGTGTGTGCCTGAATGAATAATATTAAACGTATTCAGAGGAGTATTGTGTCTAATACCGCATACATCCATCAGTAATAATTTTCTAGTGTTGATAAAGCAAAAACTGTGGAGTATCTCTGTTAACTTCTTCTCCACGGAATCTATTAATTGTGCAACTAACAACTTCAACGTTCATACGGAATCCAAAGAAGGAACTTGGCACTTGTGCTCGAACAAGCCCCGCCTTCTTCCGACACGGTGCTCGAGTAGGGGCTCTCGCCAACAAAGCTGTACAAGATACACCCCCGGGCGGACGTATCCGGATGGACTCGTGAGTTATTTTATGTCTAAAGGTGCCCCCTACCACCCTACTTCCACCTGGCTGATGGTATATGATTGTTTTGACGTTCACGAGCTCTCCGCGCCTGGGTTCTTTCACGGCGGCGCCCTCACAACGTCCCGTTGAGTAGAAGCACCAGTATTTTCTAGTTAGAGCCTTGGTTAGTAGCTTGGTGAGAGGGTTAATGCCTTGTGCGTTTGCTGGAGGTAGATTCTTGGGATCTTTCTTGCTCTAGAGAGATAGATAAGGAACGCTGTGTTGCACAACCAGGCGAAGGAATTATTCAAGGTTACTAGAAATAGTTAAAAAATATAGTTTTCACTCCATCTGCTCGAAATAATGCATTTTGATGCTTTGGGCATCAAAATTAGGACCCAAAACACGCTAATGTTGTTCAAGCTAAGATGCATCAAAGTAAATAGACTCAAAATTGGGTTTTGAATCTATTTACATTTACGTACCTTTAAGTAAATAGACTCAAAATACAATTTTGAATTCATATACTAATGCTCTTATTTACTAATAAGTCGGATTCCTCTTTCACTCTTGAGGATTCGTCCTATATCTATTTCGCTCCAACCCAAGCAATAAGTTTTAAAACCGAGTTTGGAACTACTTACTTCCAAACTCTTTGCTGCAAAACTTTTAAGTAACTAAGTGTCAAATATTTGAAATTCGAACGCAAGTACGCATTTTCATTCCTCTCAGATGGTAGTGAAAAGCAGAGTGTTCTACACGGGCGCAAATCATTTTTGGTCTCGGTAGTGTTGAATCCCTCGCTCCTTCAGCGATTCTTAGTTAAAGAATAGCCTCAGTTCGCTCTGGGTTCAATGTCACAACCTCGACGCAAAAATTTTGCTTGCGCCCTTGGTGAACAATCTACTATTTCCTATTTTTGTAAAAATAATAAGTAACGTTTTTACACCTGGCGAAGCGGGAAGACGGCAGGTGGACCAAGGCAGTAACGGAGTGGCGGCCGAGAAGCGGGGGGCAGTCAGTCGATAGACCAACAGCCCGATGGTCGGACGATGTGGCCAGGTTGGCGGGGGGCTCGTGGTTGCGAATGGCGTGAGGCCGTGACTAGGTGTGGCGTGATGGGGAAAAGGCCTATACCCAACAGTGGGCAGAGGTGGGCTGATGATAGTTAGTTCTCCAATAGCCTCTCATTGTACGTAGCAAGGCTGTGAGCTTAATCCGGTAAGCCTATCTCTTTTCAGAAACCCAGCAATGCTCTGATGTCACTGCAGGCCTCTTGAAGGGATCCAAGCTTCCCAACAATGGCGGACCGTTGTTTTTCCACGCCTTTACAGTAGATGGTCACGTGGGCGGGTGTTTCCTCTTCGTTCAGGCATCCGCGGCAAAGCGGGCTGTCGGTTAGTCCCATATTGTGGAAATGTCTATTCAGTGAGCAGTGGCCTGTCAGTATTGCCACAGCTCTGCGCAGGTCATCTCTTCTCAGGCGGAGCAGGCTGCGTGAAAGACGTTTCGAGATTGTTGGTAGAGCCTCTTTGGCTTATCTGCATTGACACAGACATTGCAAGTGTTGATTGCAATCACGGGTCTTGAGCTTCTTAGGTAGTTAGACATTCCAACAACCTTTTTGTTTCCAACAACCCATGTTTCTGACCCCTTTGAACCTTTGAATATTTCCAATTGTACTGTTACCTTGTAAATATTGTATGTTTGTGATTTTTTCTCGTAAAGAATAAAGAATATTCTTGTCTTATCTTGCTCTTCGCAAAACCTGCCCATTTTTTGTATGATCTTCGCTTTTGGTCGGGGATTGGCTGAGCCGCCATGCAAACACAAGACAATAGCCATTTCAGCGTCTTCATGGCACTTACAAGTCCGCTGAAGCAATAAACGGAAAAATTGAAAGCGAGCTGAGCCGTGCAAGTAAATGTGAATTATTAACAAATTCAATTTGCCTCAGCGCTATCAGATGTTTCGCCTTTACTACGCGCTTTCATAATAACTTCAATAAATTTTCCTAATCATATCTCCAGGGCCAAATGTAAGTTGAACTCTTGAACTGATTCATTCATTCATTCATTCTCACGCTTGATCATATTTTAATCAGTTGTGTTATGACCTGGAAAGGAACAATTTTAAACCATTTAATGACCTCTATGGTGCAGCGGTTACCGTATCTGCCTATCATGCGAGAGGTTGCGGGTTCGAATCCCGGCTGGGGACAGAAAAAAACCAAGGTCTTGCATGTTTACGTGTTTGTTACGTCGCTGTTTCTATACTCACAACACAGGGGGCCGATTTTTGAATTGAGAATTTACACTAAGTAAATACTTAAGGAACGTTCTGTCACGCTCTTTCTAAAGAAATTTGATGAGACAGCACCTCAGTAATTACTTAGCGAAATACTCAGTTCAGAAATCGGCGCATTTATCTTAGGCTGACATTCAGAGACGAAAACTAAGCAAAGACTGGTCTCAGAAATGTCAAAATCACGTACTTAAAAACATTTAAACGAATCTTAGCAAGTTTAGTATGAAATGGTGCTTAGCTAAGTGTAAGTAGTCATTATCGGGGACTTTACTTGAACTTAGAACTGTCACTTCTAAGCCTTTTGTTCACAGACTACTCCAAACGTCATTTCACTGATGTTCTACGAGCATTATCTGTGGGATTTTCTAATTCACTGTGACATATATAAAATTGTATGATGTTGTCCTGCTCTCGTGTAGCAATTTCAAATTTAAAAAACCGGTAAGAAATACATCACTAAAAAATGATAGACAATATAGATGACTTTCTTAAGTACTGTGAATACGAAAATTGCGGCGCTTTACTAAGTACGACTTTAGTTTAGTTTGATAAGACTGATCTAAGCGTGAACTTAGGATTCGTCTCTGAATGTCAGCCTTAGCGTGGGGCCAGAAGCAATGTTTGTGCCTATAAGTAAACCTTTTGTAAAGATAAACATTTAAATATTCATTACTTTTGAAACTTTCGTAAGTACTAGACATTACTAGCATTATTCCGGACACTTACTAGATTTTTGTCCAACGAGTCCGACCAGATCAGTCGCAACGTCGATGATTCGTCTCTCAAGAGCTTTCTTACTTTTTTGTCAATGTTTGTCTGAAATACATTACTCTTAGCAATTAGGCTAGTAATGTACTATACATTATTTTTTCTTTAACTCTTAATTGTAATTCCTCGGGTACAATAAAGGACATTGTAACTACCTATATTTTTCAGAGTATTGAAAAGTATAATAGTCACGGACAGCTGGTTTCCGAATTGAGAATTTCACTAAGTAAATACTAAAGTAACGTTCTGTCACGCTCTTTTCTGAGAAATTTGACGAGACAACACTGTAGCACATCCTTGAAGTTTAGTGGACTATACTCGTAAATGATGGGGCTGATGATCAATAAAACCGATATTTACCTACTATTTTTAGGCTGTATAAGGTCAAAAAAACCAAGCGCGGAAGCGGCAAAGCACGAACTAATACAATCATTACAACATCAGAATGTAAAACAATGTTGCCACTATAAAAGTATGGTAAAATAATCTATGTCGCGGACAAGCGCTATAGTTAAGTAGTTATGAAATTCTCAATACAGAAACTGGCCTATAGTACCTGTATATTCATAAACATAAACATAAAAATTTACACACAGGCACAAACATTGCTTCTGGCCCCACACTAGGATACCCTGTGTCGTGGGAACCAGAAACAGCGACAAGTTCTGTCAAGTTCCATACTAATTTGACAGTGGGACGTTTGGAATCAGTCAGGATTTTTATGCGCGTAATAAGGGGGCTGTACGCGATAACGTGCTGCGTTCCGCGTCGGCATAATGCCCTTATTTAGGCGCGCAATATGCTAAGATAGTACGCCGGCATTAACTAGTCACGAGATGGTGGAACGCGCCCTGGAACAGGGAAAGCTGTGGAGAAGTCAGAAATCAAACATTTATTTCAACGTCAGGAATTTACATTCTGTCTGTTGAATGTCAATGTTCTTATAATGTTAACGGTGCCTTGGGGCCGAAAGTAGTGGAGAAAAAGACCCGTCCCGAAAAAGGCCGTCATGCATGATGGCTTTCCAAGCAATGACAGATTTCTATCTGTCATTGGTTGGAAAGCCATCATCTGCTTTCTAGCAGACCTTTAGTGAAACAATAATTTAAATAATCTATAGATATCAATGTGTAATGTGTGCGCTTAACTATGAATACTTTTTGTTCGTTAATTCTGTACATAAAAGTCGTAGTATAAAGAGATTTTTTAATTGATAAATGAAAATTATCAGTTACTTAAATTTTATGATAGCAGAGTTTTTATGGCGTCAAGGCGCTGAAAAATTACAATATCGCTCGACATACGATACTATATATTTGTTAATTATTCCCAATTTCAGGATCAAAGTTGTTGAGGCAGCAAATGACAAATTTTCGGAAAAGTGTAGAGTCGCCATGAAAAAGAAGCTTCTTTTTTTCATGGCGTCTCTACACCTTTCCGTTAAGTTTTTAGGAGAGATGTACAAACAACGTAGGGCGGGCCGTTGGGCGCCGCTCATTGTTAAAAACCAATGAATAATCAGGACTGCTTTGCTTACACACTCAACACTTTGAATTTTTTATCGTCAACTTTGCGCGATATGACGATTAAAATGACACTTTATTAACCACAAGTTTGTACGTCCAAAGGTATTACATAGAGCGACTTTATAATTTTAAACCATCTTGTATAATTTACCTATGTTTAAAAATTAATAAATTTATTTATTGCTTGATTGATATATGTGCATACATATATAAGCTCACGCCTCTATCCCAGAGGGGTAGGCAGAGACCAGGGACTGCCACCTGCTCTGTTCCTGACAACTCACTTTCCCTTCATCGACATTCATTAGTCGTTGCATGCATGCACGTCGGTTTCGGGTACTTTTTATCTTGCCCTTTGCAAATACATCCCCTATTTGGTCCAAGTATGTACACCTGGGGCGTCGCTTAGCGGCCATTCCACTCACATTCACTCGATACATTTGCATAAAAATGTTGCTTAGCTTAAGTACTAGTTTATGCTGGACTTTTATAATGTGACCATTTATCTAATTTTCTTGACGACGCCCCGTGGTGAATTGTTATAATTTTTAGTATTGTTACATGTTTAGTGACATGTAAATTTTGATTAAATAAACAAGATAAGATGAGAATATTCTTTATTGTACCAGGAAAACACATACAAACAATGTTGTAATTATTTTTTTACTTCGTCAGTCTTTCTTCCTTCATTCTTTCCACATGTCCAAAACAACGCAACATTCTTGTGATTATGATGTAAATTAAATAAATAATTCGTATGAGTGACTAACATTGAATTACTGTTTTTTTTTGTTCCCAGCCGGGATCCGAACCCAGAACCTCTCGCACGAAGGCAGATGCGCTTACTGCTCTGCGCCTTAGCATCCGGTTGTCTAGCTGAATTGGGTAGTTGACGAAATGTCAAATAAGTTACTTTTAAAACGGAATTTTGTAAGAAAGTACCAAATTATGACGTCATTATTCAGAGCGCTCTTTTTATGTTTCATCTATTTAAAAAATTTAATAACTGGTAATTGACTAAAAGAGATACATTTTCAGAAATATTTTGTAATTTTTGTTTTAATCGAGTATGTCAAATAATTTATTTTTGGTCGTATCAACTACCGAATTGTTCCCACTAGCAGGCCTGTTTAACTACGCGTGTCGGTATCGAACGCGTAAGTACATGCGGCGACCACTCCGGAGTGGCAAATATGTACGAATTCAGGCGCCAGAAGAGGTAAAAGTTACGCGGTAGAAAGAGGCAACATGTAGGTGAATATAACGTACCTTTTTTAGCGCCGTGCGATCTGAATTGCACCTAATTGTATCGCTGCTAAAAAAAGTCCCTTTTTCTTCAATTGATTTTGCGGAGTGAATCTTCTGTACCTGTACTATTATGTATTCTGTGCCACTTGCTCCGGGGGTTAGTTCCATGATGGAACGTGCGAGACGTTTTCTCCTCGCTAGATCCAGGGGTCTCGTGAATGGAACTCCAGGTCGCTCAAGTCACTCCTAGCTCCTCAGTTGGAAGCCTCCGCTCTCCTTACCTACACATACACACACACAGCCCTTCTGCCAAAACCCTGTGTTGTGAAGGTGAGCCATAAATCGCCAAGTTTGCATCGATCCGTGATAAATCACCGTGATGTATTAGAGCCTTCAGCGCGTGTGAATTAAAAAATATAATAAAGTAAACGCGCTCTCCGCCCGGCAATTTATGTGCTGCCCATGATTAGAAAGCTCCAATCGTTGGCGAGGTTTTAAAAATGTAACCCCCGGTTTCTAAAACGGTAACAGTCTGTTAGAGCTGGTACACACTAGGCGTATTCAAGCGCGCGCTTTTGAAACGCGCGTTGTAAGAACTATGAGGTCTGATTAAAGTGTACACATGCAAACGCACAGTAAGCGCGCTGTAAGCGCGCTTCAAAACGCCTAGGGTGTACCAGCTCTTAATCTAGTGGCAACTGCTGCCCAGTCGGTTTTTTGATGAACTTTTTAAAGTAAAGTAAAAAAAAGAAGATTTATTGCCACAACAACAAATAAACCTGTAATTGAATGCACTGTTACTTACATACAGAAGCTCACGCCGGTATCACAAAGGGGTAGGAAGAGACCAGGGACTGCCTCTTGCCACAATCCTGATAGATCACTTTCGCTTCATCGACACTGCACTGTTAATGATTGATTAACACATTGTAAACTTTTAGTCCGGATCAACTTACGGGTGTTTTACTTCATCGGATTTACTAAAGATTTATTTAAAAAAAAAAGATTAACAGATTGTTAGCCTTTGAGAAACCAGAATAAGTTTAATATAAGTATTTAGAATAAATTCTTAATTTGGTATTACAGCAACATTCTAAATTTATTTTTTCTCCAAAAAAATATTAGAATCCCTTCTGGTGATCAAAAGTATTGTTTTAAATTACAGTGTTATTATGTAATTGGAATTCTAAGTAAAAGTCAAGTACCTAAGTCAATCCGGGATATCGCACATTTGCAATAACAAAGTGATATTTCGATAAAAAAAAAACATTTTTTATTCATAATATTTTTTTTTCTTTTAACGCGATATTATTTACTCCTAAAACGCCGGAATAATGGGCAAAAGAGACACTGCATCACGTTATAGCGCTATCTCTTTCGGAAATTACTTTGAAAACCTTAAAAAAATGCTCTCATGTAACGTAAGAGTTTCGAAATAACACGTTGTTCTTGCAAGTGTGCAATATAGTAAATAACGTAAAAAACGCTGCCGATTTGCAAAAACCCAATCTGACAGGCGACACACCCGTCTAATCATAACTTATCGACCGACAAACAGTGCGGCATTCAGTAAATTCCCGATATATTATACCATTTATATTAAAAGAAATAATTTATGTCCCACACCCCTGCGTATTGGTTGCAGCCGATTCTACGTATTCGCGGCAATGGCCTTTCTTGTCACCCTATCCATCAAAGTAATGTACGAATCTCGAGGTCTCCAGAGTTAGCGATGCGGGTTTTCCACAAACAGAGAAAATGTAGAAGACCTTTGTCCATTAAATTTCATCATCATCATCTACCCATTATGTCGCCAACGTGGGTCTCTTCCTGAGGACGGTATAGGCCATACTCCACCACGGGGGCCAAGTCCGGATTGGTGGAGGCTTGTAAGACTAGTGGCTGGTCTTACTGTCAGAAGTATTCAAACCGGCCTAAGGCCTCTGACTTGGCTTAACGACTGCCATCTATCGACTTGCCTTGTGCCTTGCGAAGCACGGAACCGCTCGGAAAAATCCCACTAGCGTTAGTCATAGACGGTGACCCATCCATGGACTGAACCTACCGTATGTTGCTTAACCTTAGTGATCGTTTAAGATCACTCAACATAAAATTTTCAATTTCAATTTCATCATCATCATCAACCCATTATGTCCCCACCGAGGCGCACGGGTCTCGTCCCTGAGGAAGGTATAGGCCATACTCCACCACGGGGGCCGAGTCCGGATTGGTGGAGGCTTGTAAGACTAATGGCTGGTTTTACTATCAGAAGTTTTCAAGTAATAACCTATAACGAACAAGAATAATAAGATTGCACTATGTTAGCCTACTTTGGCCTTCTGTGCGCAGTCACTATGTAGTGTTTACCAAATAGTTCGATCCGTAGTGAGCGACTCGTCATTTCGCGCATTGTCGTAATCCGCTGATTTACTGCAACATTAATCAGCCCGACGGCCGATAGGGACTTTCTGACTTGCAATTTTATCCGTACCACTGTTTTAGACCCTAACAGCATACAAATTGAGGCTGTTTTAAAGCATTTCTGGGGTAAAATAAAAGTGGTAAGTACACAAATGCATGTTACGAGCTGTAATGCATTTTTTTTCTGTGAATTCGCAATTTTGTACCTCTTGGCAATTTTTTGTCGATTATTCCGTCTAGGGTCGTAGATTTTATTGATTTATTGTGCTTATTTCCTGTTTTATATTTTTCCGATACAGTGCTGGTAACTCGAGAAGTCTTTTAGCCGTTCGAAGAGAAAATGAAGTGATTTTTTCTCATAGTGACACATATAGTGTCATGCGCTCCGGAGCAGTAGATTATATTCGCTCACTAGCATATTCTCAAAACATCACATTCTCGTGTTATGATATTATCGCGTCATGATATTCGTAAAGTACTAAATTCGCACAACAGCATTATCACAGAACATGATATTCGTGGCAAACCAAAAAATTAATAATAGTCTTCTTTCGTTTCCTGCAGATAAGCTTGTATTTTCATTCAGTTTCTTGTGCCTGCATTTTATGAAGTCATTGCATGTTCCCCAAATAGAATGGTTTTGTCTGTCTACACATATTATTTTCAACTAAAATTTATTAGAAATAATCTTGCAAACTTTATTTCATTCAGTTTTTCCCTGGAGGTTAGATAAACACACCCTTGGTTCACAGGTTTTAAAAATGCGGAAAGCAATAATGTGTTTCAAGTTGCTTGCCCGTGCCCGTCCTAAGCCATTCATTCATCGAATTCTTCAGGAATTACGCATGAGATTTGACTATAACATAGTGCAGTGCCATTGGCGGCCTTATTACTAAAAGTAATTTCTTGCAGACAACCGCTGACGGAAAAAAATAGAGAAGCTAAATAACTTGTAGTCGGTGTAACTGACAATATTAAAATGAAGAAGAGAAACAAATCATTATACCACGCAACTGATAAAAATCAAATATATTAAAATAAAACCATAGATATAGTCTGTGGTACAGTCGGGGTCTGAAAATGTTTACCACCTTAAGGTTCATAATTGTACTGACGATTATACGACACAAGGTCGATACTTGTATGATTTGATTAGATAAAGCTTAGAATAAAGAGTACAGTACCAACCTGTCAAAGCTTAGAGCAAAACTTCTTCGCTCACTCAAGGAGGTTTTATAATAACGTATAGAAATAAAAATAAAATAAATAAAAATAAAAAACCTTCTAGTTTGACAGATTTTCGATATGTTTAATTTTAACAAATGCAATAATTTTAAATTAAGAAATGAGTTTAGATACTTGTTCGAATCGAGGCTTTGAACTTTGAAAGGTAATAAGTATATTGTTAAAGCATTATAGACTATACTGCACATCATTGTGACAAAGAATCAAGTTTGAAAACTGGTAATCATTTTTTGACCCCGACTATATGTCATGGGATACCGCCGTTTAGCCAAAGTATTTTTCGCCAAATTTTACTTCCCAATAAACTTACGGCATCAGTTTCATTTCCCAAATGAAACTTTAGCAAGTTTTCATTTCGTATTTTATTCATTTGGTCAAATTATCATTTCGCATAATTTTACTGCGTCAAGTTTTATTAAGACAAACGTTTATTATGCTAACGTTTTATTTTGGCTTTTATTCATTTGGTCAAATTATTCTTTGGCATAAATATAGTTGACGATTAGGTACTAATTATTATTGAACGGGGGGTCGGCGATGTAAAGAATACGTGGCAACAGAAATATAGGTGCGACGACGCGCGTAGCGAAGCGGAGCGTGTCGGAGCGTTAGGTTCTCTATGTAAGATCGAAAACAGACTCGACTTTGTTGTGTCATTTACACACATTGCCGGCAGCGTATTCGGTATTGTATGGAAAGGTACTTTTTGCCAAACGATACTTTTGACTGAATAATTCTTGGTAAAATGAATTTTGTCCAAGTATTTATTTGGTAAACAATAACTTGCCATAATAACTTTTGCTAACTGTTTATTTGCTTTAAGTTGTTTTGAGAAATGTTTTTTTGCCAAGTGATAATTTGCGGAAAATAGTTTGGGAAGTAATACTTTGGGAAACGATTTTTGGCAATACCTTAGTAAATCGTATGTCATATATTTATACATAATTTAACCTAGTGACAACAAGGCGCAAGATAACACCCCATTCCCCTGCCCTCCAGCCGATAAGTTGTCCGGACCCTGTCGCCGTTTGATTGAGTAACAGACCATGTTTGTCAGTGTCACCGGCAGATGTGGCGACGTGAACCTTTTGGCAGGGGTCCCCGGTTCGATACCTAACATGCATGATAGCCGTATGATGGTCGGCATTACAGATATTAATATCAAGTATATTTCTGCACCCGGTCAACTGATTTCGTTTGTCATATTGTAATATTTTATGTGAGTAATGTTCGATTTTTTTTTAATGTTAGCCTTTGTGTAGGCAAAGTGACACAGGCATCTTTTACATGATCAGTAATAAAAATAGCAAACTTCCAAAATGCCGAACAAAGTTACATTCGAAATTCAAACCTTTTGAAGAAAAAAATTTTAAGCCTATAGGATATAATATTATGTAAATGATAAGGTCACTTTTACACACAGGCCAGAAATAAAAGTAGCAAACTTGGGAACTGCCGAAAAACATAACATTCGAAATTCAAATCTTTGAAGAAAAACATTATAAGCCTGTACAATTATTATTAATTAGCCTACATACACAGGCACTTTTTACACGGCCAGAAATAAAAGTATAAGCTTTGGAACCGCCGAAAAAAATAACATTCCAAATTCAAACCTCAAAAACTGCATGCCCACGAAAAGGCCCTTATTTGTCATCGCACGCACACATCAGCCGTCAAGCTCACTACCTCGCGTGTTGCCGTGCCACGGACAAATTGATTTATGTCGTTTTGGAGAACGCCCGCCTGCCTCCTCGCCGGCCGACAGGAGACGACAACACGGCAACTTTGCCCTCGGACCAAAGGCGCGCGTGCGCTGCAACATGATTCGCTTCGTAATAATTCAAGATTTAGTGAAATTAGTATTCATTAGTATTCATTAATTAGTATTCATTATGTATTCAGAGGAGAATCGTGTCTAGTGTTTAATAAATCCATGATTAGTAATTTTTAAACTAAAACTTAAGTAAGCACTAGATGTAAACTTTCGATAAAAAGTCAAGTAACACTAGACAGATTTTTGCTAAGTGCCAAAACTACAGCAGAATATTTTTTGAGGGGAAACATTCCTGAGAAGGGGAAATCTCAATTGAGGCGGGATAGGACGGACCTAGATCCAGAGCTTATGCGACGAACAGCCAAACTGACTCAGTGGCAATACTATACTTAACACTTAAGTCACAATTTATGACAGTTAATAAATGATTAAATACATGAAAAAATACTTTTTACGACAGCCTGACCGTTGATGCCCACTTTTAAATAGAAGCTACGTAAAAGAGCTCGAGTGTTAACCCTGATATTTATAACCACGTGTCCAATGGAGTGACGCTTAACTTTACTGCTCATTCCCGCCACTATGCGTCCGTCACCAATCGAAGATCTTTACTGCGGTAAATGAGATATAATGTATTAGAGTTTTATGGTTTTCCAATCTCAAATGCGTTGGTGGTGTGGGAAACAGACGATAAGATTGGGTTGCGACCAAATGTCGTTTGTATCTATTGCAGTGATCCCTGGTTTGGAACTAAAACCTTACTGTACCTACAGTAAGCACATTGAATTTATGGTAAGCACTATACAATACAGTATTAATTACTAAGGCAAGGATGTGTAGGTATCCGGAATAAAGTTGATGATGATTTGTGTTTTGGGTGTAGCATGCAGTCACAGAAAAAAAACTGTAATGATGACGATGACTGATATAGCCTATGACATTGACAAGGTGAAGAAAGTATAATAAGTAAATCAACGATTATTCAGAAGACCAATGTAGCTGGTGCTAAAGAGTAGATTAATATTAAATGTATTCAGAGGAGAATTGTGTCCAATATTCAACACGTCCCTGAGTAATTAAGATAAGAATAAGATACCCTTCTTACTAGCGTCTTCGATGCGACGCCAGCGCTGGGCGGCTGCCGAACGCCGGGCTTAAGGTCATAGCCCACTTACACGACTCTGCTCCCACCCGGCATCAATAATATCATTCAAATATGAATTCATTGACATTGGCGCTCGCTGTCAGCTGTCAACTAATTTATGATGCCAATGTAAAATAGATCTAAAGAGCAATATTTAAAGCCCACATTTGAATGATATTATTTTGCTGGGTGGGAGCAGAGTCGTGTAAGTGGGCTATGACCGTTACACAGCGCTGGCGTTGCGGCACTGCGGCGCTTGTCGCATACAGTCAGTGTGAAAATGGATTCCGACGAAGAAACACTGGCTGTTGACTGAAACTAGGATACCCTGTTTTATGGTAACCAGGCAAGAACATTACAAACATCGAAAAATCCCAGACTGAGGCCATTTGTGCAAAATGTAAAGCGGCCCGGTGGGAATCCACGACCTCTTTGTTGGTAGCTAAGCGCCTTAACCGCTCGACCAACGAGGCAGTCGATACCTAGCCTGGAGTATCATAAGTTATAAGTCAAAACATCATCATCATCATCATTCAGCCACAAGAAGTCCACTGCTGGACATAGGCCTACTTCATGGATTTCAAAAAAGACCAGTTGGAAGCGGCTTCCATCCAGCGTCTTCCTGCCATTTGGATGAGATCTTCTGTCCATCTTGTGGCTGGTCGTCTTACGCTGTGCTTGCCGATATGTGGTCTCCATTCGAAAACTTTTAAGCCCCATTGGCCATCAATTCTGCGTGCTATGTGCCCCGCCTACTGCCATTTCAACTTACTAATCCTCTGGGCTGTGTCGACAACATTCATTCGTCTACGGATCTCATCATTTCTGATTCGGTCTTGTAGAGAAATTCCGGGAATAGCCCTTTCCATAACTCCTTGCGTGACCTTGAGCTTTCTTATGAGACCACATTTCAGTACCATAAGTCATCACTGGTAACTCACAGTAACAGTCAACCAATAATAAGAGACCCAACGGGGAATTACCTCACAACGTTGGTTAGTTAGTTTTCAATTAAATAAGAAGTTGTAAAACTCTGAAGTTTTGACTTTGTCTAATTATCAAACGCATAAAAACATTATTACTCCAATTTTTTTTTGTTTTGAACTTAAATTAGTGGTAAAGACATAAAAAAATCATGTTGCCGACTAACTACATCATAAAAGTATCCAAAGATACAGACCGATACACAAAAACAATGACACGATTCGGGAAACGTTCACAAGGCAATCTCAACCCAAAAACCGACGTGACAGCGTTCGATTTCGCTCGGAAAACTCCAAGTTGCAGGCTGTGCTGGTAAATAACTTTTTTCAATTACAAAAGACTTAATACTCTGATGAATTAGCGGAGAACGCGATCTAACTAGAACATCCTAAGGTGCATTTTGGTTCGACGCACGTCAGCGCGATAGGACGTTCCCGAACCAAAAAGGCTACATCCACGAAAATGTTAATATAATAGTTGCTTCAGTACCACGGGTTTTGTTGGCGTGAAAGCATAAATCAATTTTATGGCCCCATCTAAATCAAACGTGTTTTAATGGGAGGCCCCCGTCATATCATAGCAGTGCATGATAATTTACTGCTACTATGTGACGAATGTTAGAAATAAAGCCCCCTTACCCCACCGCCCTTCGTCTGGAGGGATTAGTTTTATGCCCTAAGCCCCCCGTCGTAAATATGTCACCCGTATCTTACGGGGGACTGTGTCATACGAGATAATTTTTGGATTTACGCCGCTTCGGGTGTTTGGGTGTCAGTCGCGGGGACCAAGTCGTTTTTGTTTTTGAGATAATAATGACATTTTTTCTGAGAAGTACCCGAAACATGAAACCACTAATAAATGTTGATGGGGCGAAAGTGTGTCAGGAACGTGGCAGGTGGCATTCTTTGTTGTCTGCCTACCCTTCTGGGATACAAGCGTGAGCTTATATGTATATGTATGTTAGGGTGCTTCTTATTTTTCGACTTTCGAAATATAGCTGTGTCAACCTTCCATTCGCTTCTATCACTTAAAAAACGAGCCTGTGATTTTTTACAAATTTTTAAGTTGCGTTTAAGGGGTCGCTACCGCGTCAAAGTTTGAAAAATAAATAATAAAATCACCTACAACTTAATGTAGGCAAAACAGTTAAATTTATTATTTAAATGTAAAAAAACACGCTACTGCACGTCGTCACCTCATGATTCCGAGGCAGTCCGTTTTTACCCCACTCCTCCTTTTTCCACGCAACCAATAGCCAATAGCAAAAAACCAATTCGAAACCCCTGCTATGAACACCGGTTTAAGAGGTGATCCTTGCATCCTATTAGAGTAGAAGGTGGAAAAAGATGTCCTCTGGTTAGCCTGCCGTCATGATATAATGGAGATCTTGCTAGAAGCAGTTGTACGTGAAGCACTAGGTCCGTCAAGTGGGCCAGAAATATTGTTTTTCAAACGTTTCAGAAATGCTTGGCCGACTTGGCCATTGATCGTGAATGACTTCGCCGAGCGTGGCGTAGCGTCAATTGAAGAATACAATAAATTAATTGCTACGAAAGAAGAATAGAAGCAATTTCTTCTTTTGGTAGTAAAAAAATTCAAGCAAGAGTACCCTAATACAAAGAAAACAACGTTGTTTGCATAAAATACTGATCGTTTTTTTTTTTTTTCGTAAAAGTGCTTTGATTTGTGTAACAAATATTTCAAAAACAAGCGGTGGTGGCGTAGTGGGGTTGACCCTTGCTTCTCGATCATGAGGGTCTGGGTTCGAACCACGCATGTACCAATGACTTTTAGTTACGTACATTTGTTTGTACAGCAACACCATTCGCTGATAAATTGTGCCCGGATATCGGCGACAGGCTTGCCACTTGTCACGTTTGGGACCTAATAAACTCGGCAAAACGTGGGTCCAGTTCTAGAGACTGGTGACTCTGCCTACCCCTTCGGGGATAACGGGCGTGAGTTTATTATTATTATATTTAAAAAAATATCATTTTTATTTTTCATTTGCCGGTAGCGACCTCTAAATTTTATTTTAAAAATAAAATCATGTAAATAGTTTTTTGTTTCTTAGAACAGAATAAAAAGGTGACACGCGATATGTATACAAAAAAAAAATTTTTGCCCAAATAAGAAGCACCCTAATGTATGTGTACGTCAGAGACGCGCAACCGCCGACGCGAGCTCCGTCTCTGCTCACCATGGTTAAGCTCTGCGAATCAGAGCGAAACCTGGTCGGACTCTCCCGACAAACGGTGACGATACTCCCGGTTGCTGCAACCGCATTTATTAAAAGGTTATTTACAATACTTGGATCATATCATCACGCAGTTATGAAGAGAGAGAGGGCAAATAAAGAGAGAGACAGACAAACCAGGTTTCGCTCAGTCAGAGACAAGCAACCGATGGACGTCGCGAGCTCCGTCTCTGCTCACCATGGTTAAGCTCTGCGATGGTTATTTATTATGACGCCAGATTAATAGGCTATTTGAAAGTCCAAAAAAAAAGAGTAGGTATTATTTACACGTATTCGTATAAATTATGATTCATAAAACCGCTTTAGGGCATTTTAACTAAAAAAAAATATTTAAAAAAAATAAAACACGGGATATTTGATAATATTATGTATCTGCTCTTACCAATAAGACTGCCTATAATTGTGTATATTTTTCAATTCTAACTTTTATTTTGTTTCTTAATTGTTTCTTGTGTGCAATAAAGAATATTCTTATCTTATCTTATCTGCAGCTATTGTGTCGAAAACGGCCTGGATTGGGCGATTCTATGATGACGTCACAGGTCAGTAAAATGGCGTCTTGCTTTCTTCATGTCGTTCTTACGTTCATTGGTTTCTTTACTGACCAGTGACGTCACAATTCCTGCGACGCCCATATTGCCGGAGATAGAGTTTTGGCGGCTTATTTCAAAAGTAAGTTTTCGTTTGCCCTTTTTACAAGAAATACACGAAAGAATTTAAAATGATCACTTTCTGAGGACTCCATGAACACCAACAAAAAATATGAAATAGTTTTCAGAAATTTGTCAACTAGCCTATTTTGTAACAAAGCTCCTTGAAAGACAGACTAAGCATCAGTAGAAGTAAATGACTAAAAGCGTAATAATTAATTGAACTAAGTAATAAAAAGAATGGACTCGTATAGGCTATGTGTATCACTTGACAATGGCGTTGAATTTATGACATTCATAAATTTCATTAATTACCTACGTTTTGATGATATATCGTCCCAACACGATGTAAATTGGACAAAATTTCGATGAAATTAATAGAATTCCGTTCGTTCGCTGCAACAACTATTTTGCGTGTGCGATCATAATCAGGACAGCTTTAGGATTTGAAATATTCTTGAAAACATTATTAGCTTTGTATGTATTCTTCCGACTAATAAACAAATAATAATATGCCAAGCACACTGCATAAAAGATAAGATAAAAATATTGTAAACTAGCGACCCGCCCCGGCTTCGCACGGGCGGCATAAACTTTTCCATGGAAATAGCTATATTAGTTCCGTGGAAAATTCCGGGCGTAGTAATTTTTTTACACCTATGATTACATAATTCGAGATTACGTATGGAACCCTATTTTTTTTGAAAATCCAATACAGCTTCTGTTACTCACGAAGAATGTAGCTTTCTTATGGTGATTTTTTTTTTCGGCCAAGTAGTATCTGTGCCTATTCATTACAAAAAATCAAAAATTTAACACAAAAGTATAAAAATCTCTTTAGAATATTACTAGGTACAGATTGTACACGAGGAAAAAACACAAACAAAACCATTAATTATTTACCTATCTTCCGTTCAATCGCTCGTAGCCTGGGCTGCCTGAGTGATCTTAAACGATTACTAAGGTTAAGCAACATTCGGCGCGTTCAGTCCATGGATGGGTCACCGTCAATGACTAACGCTAGTGGCATTTTTCCGAGCGGTTCCGTGCTTCGCAAGGCACATTAAGCAGTTAGTGCTGGCTGCCGTCGATAGATGGCAGTCGTTAAGCCAAATCAGAGGTCTTAGGGGCGCGGGCGGTTTGAAAACTTCTGACAATAAGACCAGCCACTAGTCTTACAAGCCTCCACCAATCCGGATTTGGCCCCCGTGGTGGAGTACGGCCTATACCTTCCTCAGAGAAGAGACCCGTGCCCCTCGGTGGGGACATAATGGGTTGATGATGATATCCTCCGTTCCACGAGTTGAACCCCAAGGGAACTGGGTAAATACTCGCATCGCATTGGTGATCGAGCGCGGCAGGAGATCACTCACTATTAACAAACTCTGGTCGGACTCTTCCGACAAAAAGTCCAGTAAATGTATCCGGAATAAAGTTAATACTGTCTAGTGCTTACGAAAGTCTTAGTTCAAAAACAATGAAAATCAACTGAATTAATAATCCGTAATCAAACGGTACTTGAAGCGATAAATTCGCGTCGTCCGAGCAATAAAACGAAGCAGCTTGATAAATTTTAGAAATTCAATACGTCTCGGCTCTGTTGCTGTATTTATTGACACATTTATCACAAGACAAATGCTGGTGTGTCAATATTAAGTATCCACAGAATGCAGGAAACGAATATTAAAATATACAGGTCATCGTTGACAAGGCATTATTGTAGCATGTGGTACATGTTGTAAGCTTAATGATTACAAATAATAGACGAGTGCAAGTAGGACTCGCGTTCGGAGTTCCGAATAAATGATAACAAACTTACATTTTCATTGCAAAAGTATGAACTCCTTTAGAACCCCAACTGCAAAGACGAGTATGTATTATTGTGACTTAAATACAAATTTGTGTTCGTATAATAGTAATTTCGTTAGTAAGCAAAAGCTTGCATTCAGTCGTTGTTTGCATGTAGCTAAGTACGTTGGTTTCGATATAAATAGAGATGATTGATAGGTACCTAGATTGATATAGAATTATTGCAGACCAGTAATTTATTAATGGGATTTGTAAGAAATGCACTCAGCGGAAAGTCGATGAAATAGCCGATATATTAGTGAAAGCTACGAAAAGATTACAAGAGATCCCGACCCATTTGTAAGTACAGATAATATAACATAAAATCACGCATGAATCCCGGAGAGATAGGCAGAATCCAGGGTCTGATCTTTTTCACTTGCCATGATTCTGACAGATCTTTTTCGCTTCATCGACATTCATTAGTAGTCGTGGCATACACGCACGCCGCCGGTTTGAGGCAGTGACTAATTTATGCGTATACAACGGAAGAGGTTTATCTGGATCTTAGGAAGTGGCAAACCCTGTTCTCTGCCTACCCTTCCAGTATTCAGGCGTATGTATGTTGAGTTAAACAATAAACATAAACATTTACACACAGGCACGTACATTGCTTCTGGCCCCACACTAGGAAACCCTGTGTCATGGGAATCAGAAACAGCGACATCGCAAACATGTAAACATCCAAGACCTGGGTTTTTTTGTCCATATTTATGTAATACTAGCGGTTGACCGCGACTACGTCCGCGTGGGCTTTAGTTGAGTAAAGTGTTTGCAAATAAGATAGGGATACTTTTAGTGCATGCGAAAGAGCTTTCATACTGTAAACTTTTAGTCCGGATTTACTTAAAGTTTACAATGTGTTGTGCTTACGAAAGTTTTAGTTCAAAAAGCTTTCATACTAACTTCGCAACCCCCTCTTATCCCCTTAAGGGTTGATTTTCGAAAGACTACTTTACACGTCTTTCATGACTTTCAATGAAGGACCTTCGTACCAAATGGCATCTATATTTTCTATCACCAAAATTTATATTTGTCATCAAGTTGTATCACCTAATAAATAGATCTATCGCCACGAAATATTTTCGTTCTCAGATAAACAAAAATTGTTCCCAGGTATGAATTATCAAATTAATGTTAATATATGTGTAAAATAAGAGATCGATAACCAATAAAATTATATTGCATTACATGAATATAAACTTCGTTCTTATAATAACAGTTCTGTTACTTAAATAATAGCTCTGTGCTCAGAATGGTAGATCTGTCACCAAATAAATCGTGTAAAGAATACGTGACAACAGAAATATAGGTGCGACGACGCGCGTAGCGAAGCGGAGCGCGTCGGAGCGTTAGGTTCTCTATGTAAGATCGAAAACAGACTCGACTTTGATGCGTTCTTACCTTGCCTGTTGTTGCCTCTTTAACATAATATGATTTATTGGTGATCTCTTTAAATTAGTTTGCTTAAATACTTATTAGGACACACCTATTATAATACATACAAAAACATTTATTTGGTACTAGACCTTATATCTCAGGATTTTAGGTGATTTATTGTGGAACTGATTTTGCATTGTTTCTTGACTACATTTTGGTGACAGATCTACTATTTTGAGGACAAACCCTATTATTTAAGAAACACAAAACTAATTAAATTGGTGATAGCTTAAATGATACCCGTACAAAAATTCATTCGAATAACTTCAAAAACGGCAAAGTTTCATCATACTAACTTTGAACCCCCAATTTACCCCCTTAGGAGATGAATTTTCAAAAATCCTTTCTCAGTGCTCCTCTACGTTAAAAAAGGAACCCCTGTCCAAAATTTCAAGTCTCTAACCCTTATAGTTTAGGTCCTGCGTTGATATGTCAGTCAGTCAGTCAGTCAGCTTCTCCTTTTATATATATATATATATATATATATATAGATAGATAGCCAGCACTCAATTGAAGTTTAGCATATAAACTGGCTTTCCTCTTCCGCTTGTGACTTGACCTGGCAATCCGCAGGCCAGTTGGAAAGTGCACGCAGCACGCGACATGGCCGGTCGTAGATCAGGGGCGCGTCATTTTGGCCAAGAATTTATTAATGACCGATTGTCAATCGTTCAGGAGAGCTCGGGACGAGACGGAACCAAAAGCTGAAATGAAATTACAGCATACAGATAATGTTTGGGATTAATTATTTGTTCAGAATTTTTTTTTATTGTTATGTAATTTAAATTTATTATCTGGAGACCTTAGATAGTTAGACAATAATATGTTATGTTAAAATATATTATGTTTTACTTTTTGTCTAGTGCTTCAATAATTTCACATTGCACGTAGGTAACTTAGAAAATAAAGTCATTGATACATACCGTGGTTCGAACTTCAAATGGGAAGCCGGCATTATATCGTTCCTTTTGAAAAACTTTAGTAACTGGATATTGTTTGGCAGTTATGCATAAGCCCATCCATAAACCAATGGCATCAACATAAATCAAAAGATATTGTTTCATGTAAGTGGAAAGGCCGGTGAGGGGCGCCCCTGGTGGACATATTGCGTCCAAATAAGGGATAAAAAGTACCCGAACCCGGCGTGTTCCCAAATACCGGTTTCGGGAGGTTACCTTTTACTTTTGACCTTGCCATTTACTAATACATCCCCTATTTGGTCGAAGTATGTTGACCTGGGGCATCCCTTACCGGCCCTTCTGCTCACATTTGTTTGATCATCATCAACCCATTATGTCCCCACCGAGGGGCACGGGTCTCTTCCCTGAGGAAGGCATAGGCCATACTCCACCACGGGGGCCAAGTCCGGATTGATGGAGGCTTGTAAGACTAGTGGCTGGTCTTACTGTCAGAAGTTTTCAAGCCGCCCTGGCTTCTGACTTGGCTTAACGACTGCCATCTATCGACGGCAGCCGGCACCAACTGCTTAACGTGCCTTACGAAGCACGGAACCGCTCGGAAAAATGCCACTAGCGTTATTCGTTGACGGTGACCCATCCATGGACTGAACGCGCCGTATGTTGCTTAACCTTGATCGTTTAAGATCATTCAGGCAGCCCAGGCTACTAGCGATCCATAGCCCAGGCTACGAACGATTCGTTTGATATTCGTATATATTATTATTTTCTATAATTTAGCCCAGGTGGACAAAGATTCACCCTATCAACAATCATACCCTTCCCTTGACATTTACAAACTCGTCACTGTCGTCAAACATTTAACAGAAATGTCAAAGCTGCCATCAACATGACAGTTAACAAATGTCTCGACTCTCGAGGCGACACGCGGGGAGATATGAAAAATGGCGCGAAAATAACGACATTGTTTGCAGAATTAATATCGCCATTTAAGACGCCAAAGAAGATGGTGTTTCCTTTTTGGTAAAGCTGCGGGAAAAGCGTCTTAAAAAGTGTTTTAGTTTTACGTAACTAAACATAATTCAAATTCTAATTGAAATGTCTTTATTCACAATAAAAACAAAATAAACATACAGGCACATACATTTTTATGTAAATGTGAATTTATGACGTTCAACTTTGACGTTCATAAAGTTAAAACGTCAATGTTGTTAGTTTCACAATTAATAGATTACATGGAGAAGAAGCTATTATGTAACAAAGAAACTCCACATTTATTCTTTTCTTAACAGTTTTAGATTAATTTACAAACTTTCAAACTTAAAAATTATTACTCATGGATGTGTTGAACACTATACACTATTCTCCTATGAACAGATTTAATATGAATCTACTGTTTAGCACCATCTTTGTCTTCTAAATAATTGTAGATTTTATACAAGTATTATTCACAGTTAAGAAGATATCGTTTGCCTCTTCCATGATCTATACAAACCTCTTCCGGCTTATCAACAATTTTATTATTAGTCACTTCATGCGCGCACGCAGGTTTAAGTTTTTTTTCAAGACCATCGCTAATAAATACATACCTCATTTAGGAACCTCGTTCACTTCCATTTTGCACCCACATCATTATGCTCGATATACCTATTGCTTTCTTCAAGCTTTCTTCTTTAACATTTCTTTCGATGAGGGGACTTTCGACTTTCCACTTTTTTAATATTATTGTTAGTTTTAGTTTTGTTAATACCTTACCTATAGTTCTTTACTACTTAAATATATTAACTATGGAAAAATAAATTTCTTTCGACTGTACTATTATAGTTTCTGGAATGCTACAATTTTTAATACATTATCAAAATCATTTTAATCGACCCACCTACACTCATCCACTATTAGACATAGACCTCCCTACACGCGTCACTTCTTTTTGCAAAAGCGTAACTGACTTTAATAGAGTAAAATGTAAAGGGGTTGTCCTATTTCATCAACTTACCTTTCAATGTAAAGAAATAAGTGATTTTTTTACTACACCTGCCGAGGCGGGAAGACGGCAGGTAGACCAGGATCTTGATTCTGCTAATGCATTGTAGTATAATGAGAACTGCATGAACATGGCGTATATTAGTTTCATTGCCGCTTCAAGTCTATGCGCAAACACTTATTAAACGTTCTAGGCGTCAATGGTATAAAAACCACATCACGTGACCCGGCCGTGTATCTATCATCGAACAACAATGCACTAAGAGAATCTAGGCCCGGGGGCCGCAGGGGCCTGTGGATGCGAATGGGGAGAGACCACAAGATGTGGTATCATGATAGGAAAAAGGCTTACACCGAGTATCGGACAGAGGTGATGATGATGATATTGACGATGAGCAAAAAAAGGCATTTTAAAAACATCAAAATTCGTATAAAGTGCGTAAGTAACATAAGTAAACTCACAAAACATAAGTAAAACAAAAATACTGAATTCGTTAAGCCAAGTCAGAGGCCTGGGTTATTCACCAACTGGACACACATGACTGGTTACACCTGTGTCGAGTTGGTTAAACTCAAATTAGTATCATTTATTCTTTCGTCATCTGGACACACCAAGATTTTTACGCGTGTCCAGATTGTGAAACGTATTTAAACCATTTTAATGTTTTCGTCAACTGGACACACATTCGAATTTTACTCGAATTTATGACGAAGTACAGTCATGTGCAGAATGTTTTCTGTCACAATCATAATCCTCCATCAAACGTTCCACCGCTGGATACGGGTAATTTTACAATACTTTTACAATAGTTTTACAGTAAATAGTACAAAAGTACTAGGGTAGCAGAACTATGTAAAAGATTGCGGCTAAAATAAAATCTCATGAAAAACATGCGGCTTAGTTCATGGTGTTGCTTAATACTGCGCAGTATTAAACAGGATTGTTTACTACAACTACCTACTAACTTTTGTTACCCTAGTACTTTTAACCGCTGTGGACTATACCATAAGTGCGACTGGGCGTACTGGAAACCACTGTAAGGCAAGGAGCAAAGTACTGGGAATTGAAGTAAAACGCAAAGCGACATTATCGGAATCGAAGTTCAAGGAATAAAAGTTATCATGAAGGTCCTACAGCAAGAAAAAAAATTGAAACTATCAGCATGAACACTATGGTCGCGACCACTGTTTTTGGTCAATAATTCCATGAGCGAGACAATTGTTAACCTGGCTGTACCCTTTTCTGCAAAAAAACAGAGTGTGTCCAGTCGGTGAAAACATAAAAATTATTATTTTCGCTTTCACCATCTGGACACGCATAAAAATCTTTGTGTGTCCAGATGACGAAAGAATAAATTATACTAATTTGAGTTTCACCAACTCGACACAGGTGTGCCCAGTCATGTGTGTCCAGTTGGTGAATAACCCAGAGGCCTTAGGGCGGCTTGAAAACTTCTGACAGTAAGACCAGCCACTAGTCTTACAAGCCTCCACCAATCCGAACTTGGACTCCGTGGTGGAGTGTGGCCTATACCTTCCTCAGGGAAGAGACCCGTGCCCCTCGGTGGGGCCATAATGAGTTGATGATCATGATGAACCAGAGCTTTTCTGAGAGGAAGATTACGGGCAAAATTAGCACGCGTACCCACCGTGGATTAGTGATTAGGTTTCCCCACGACGTTTTGCTTCACTTAAGCGGTAGACACGTAATGTTAGAGAGAAATCTGAAAGCGGAGTGAACACATGACACTTTTGTAACAAATTCTCTTGTTTGAGTATACCACACGCGAAGACATTTGATTTGAAGGTCAGGTCAGGCTGGTGGGTAATGGCGGAGAAATGGCCAACCACTGTTGTTAGTTTGGCACGTTTTTTGGCTTCAGTTATTGCGGCTTATTTTCATATTTATTTAAAGCGCCTTCACACTAGGTCGCAAGTAGTGCGGCTGGATCGCGGCTGCCGCGCGACTACAGCAATGCTTTCTCATTACAAACACAGCGGCGCGACTGAGGCCCTTTCTGCACTGGTCCGGTCCGGCGTCGGAACCGGAATCAGTCATGAGAAAAATATTGGACGCCGGATCATGCTTCTCCACTTCATCCGATTATAATCGGCAATGGACGTGACGCAGTGCTCTATTAAAATTCCTCGGTTTTTCTCTTCGAGACAGGGGACGTTTTCCACACATTCCTTTAATGTAAATAAAATAGTATGTGAACATTTTCGGGTCGTATGCGCGGTGCGAAAACGTGTATGGTTTTTGTACGTCGATCACTTCGGCCCGGTAAAATACCGTTCCGATCTAGCAAATTATCAGACCGTTAAAAACCGGATGCAGGAGTAGTGGAGAAGCTTAGTAGTATTATTGTGTGTTTCTAAATCGGACCGGTAATTAACGTTTGCCGGACCGGAGAAGTGGAGAAAGGCCTTTAGGGTGACACCATTCGTTTCAACGATGGGTCCCAACGAGGAAACATCGTTGTTGCTCCTGCTTTTGTTGGTTCTGCTTCGGCGCTATCGACGTCGCATTAATAGCAAAAAATACAACACTGGATTAATCTTTTGTTTCGACATCGGCATGTGAATTGTTCTGTGTCAAACTGCTGCTGCCGTCCGCTATGAAAAACTCAGGCGTTGCTCGTACGGCTGTCAGTTGGAATGGGAGTATGGAAGTGTCGCGCGACTGTCGCGCTGCTGCCGCGCGGTTTGCCACCTAGTGTGAAAGAGCCCTTAAGGTCATTGGATAGACTTTTATGATTAGTGTCAAGTACATACCTAATAAATAACTACCGCGTTATGGGCGACTTTGCACCTAAAATGTGAAGGTTGACGTGCTGTCGACTAAACAATAAAGAATATTCTATCTATCTAAATTTTACACTCTATCGGGTTACCCATTTAGACTACTCGATGCCAAGGTGTCAAAGATATCATGTATTAGACAGTTCGGAGTTGGCTAAATCAGTCAACCCCAAATAGTAGAGAACTTACAGTCAGTTAGCTTTTAGAATATAACTCTGGCTCTAGAGCAAGCTTCGGTTTTCGCCGAAAGCACACGAGTGTAATACTCCTTGCTCTGTATTGTTATCTATAGCGTCATATTAGTTCCGATTTCGAAATTAAGTGTCTATTACACGAATATATCCGATTCTATCCGATAGTAGCCGAGGTATATTCTAAAAGCTAACTGTATGCAGTAGCGCCCCAGGTAACTAGAAAATAGCTAGTCTCAGTGCTTGAGTGTACTCTCACCCCCACAAAGGGTGCTTACGGCAGTAAACAGTATGTTTTTACGACGAACCGTCACTCTGCCCACCCCCTCGCGGCACGCACGGCCATAACTCACCCCCCTCCCCCTGTGACGCAACCGTCATATTTCCATCACGTTTTGCTTCTGTACCGAACAGTAGACAGCTGATCAACTTTTGCATGTCTGTTGCAAACTCGACCGTGTCCCAACTGGATAGAGTGCACGAGATGTGATTGTACGGTATTTTGTTTGCGTTTCTGTTCTAAAGTCACCCGTAATGTAACTGAGTAGAGTTGATATTGGTTGACAATCGGGTGCAGAATAATTGGTCCATTACGACCCTAAGTTCATTGATTTATTGGTTATGAATCATCTGCGCCGCTGACTACCCCTTAAGGCATAGGGGTTCATCTAGCAGTGTTGTTTCGTTATGAGTATTTTATTACAAACCATAGGAGCGATCTGTGACTGTCATTCAAAGCCAAAGCCAAACCATACAAATCAAATCTCAAATTATGACGTTTTCATTTACAATTTTTGCAACGTTTGCAATGTGCAACGCTTTATTGCACAAAATAGAAAAAAATACATAAAAGGTAAGTTTCGATGTACAAAGACTTATCTTTTTCCATGAATGGTTGTCTGGAAGAAATCACTTATAGTAATAAGGGGGCCAAATGTGCAATTCCTGGTGTACATACATACAATAAAGAATATTCTATCCATCTAAAGACGGACTTAATTCAAAAGATTTTTTACCAGCCAGCCTAAGAAAGGTATTGAATAATAAATAGAGAGCGGGAGATAGCAAATAAAGCTCAATAATTAGAGAGCAGAATAATCCAAAATTACCTAAATTCAAAATTGTAAATTAATCTCAAAGCAATATTACAGAATAAAAAAATTAAAAAAACCCTAACCAAATAAAATTACCTATACATTACATCACTAATACCCGTCCCAATAACCTACCAACCAGCTACCACCATTTAAAATGTTAACTAGTGACAGGCCACTCAATAGAAAAGAAAAACGCAAATTTCAATATCGCGTTAACAGCTAATTATTAGTTATCTGGAGATAGGTTATTGGGACCGGGCATTAATTCAATTTACTATTACTTACTAAGTTGTTGCCAATGTTGGTAGTCTATTGAAGATAGCACTTTATTGGACGACGAGGAGAAAATATAGTCACATTTGTCTTTCATACTCGCTTTTTTATCCCGTTGCAAAAACCATATAAAAATGTAGAGTTACGCTCCCATGAAGCTTGGCTTTGGATGGTGGTAAGTTTTGACTTTACCTTTGCTTTTGTAAAACTAACTTACAAAGGGCATTAGGCATCCGAAATTATACAGTAGAAAAATAAAAATAACGCGCTATTCGCTAAGCATACAAGACCGATGAAAAATTACTCGAGACAAAATTTCCTACAAGCGAAAACGTGACAATTTCAATAGCTCCCGCTGACTTAAAAGAAAAAGTATTCAATAACTTTGTCGAGTCAAAATCGTCACATCAATTGACGCTGTCTGGCCACCAACTGTGGACAAACAGAAGTCACATGGAGGTTGAAACACAAAATAAAAATTTCGCAGAGTCAAATTTACTCGCTTTCAACTCATCAAGAGAAAGACAACACTTGTGGACCCGCTGGGCAAAAGACTACTTATTTTCTCTACAACAACCTACCAAATGGAAAACACAAAGGCGGTCTTCAAGTCTTGGACGCTTACTTGGCACCACTGAAATGGCTGCTCTGTCTTATAAACAGGCCATATCCAGGACGGACGGTGCAGCGTAGCCGACGTCACCACTGAAGGAGGAGTTGTTCGACATGCGCTCTCGAAGCTCTGCGCCTTGGAAGGCATTATAGAATCCTATGAGCTCCTTGGGCAGCAAGATGCGAGTGTTGTTCGCTAGGAATTCGACTCGAGAAACGGCGTGAGGGCCAGATTGCTTATACTGAGTTTTTTCATTTCACTTTCGATAGCGAGAGCGTTTGCGATTTGTACAGAGTGCGTATACTGAGTTTTGTCATTCACTTTCGATAGCGAGGAGTGACAAAGCGCGCCACCTCGTTGTCTCTTTGTCACTCCTATATAAATTGCAAACGCTCTCGCTATCGAATGTGAAATGAAAATCTCAGTATAAGCACTCAGTAGTGACAAAGCGCCACCTAGTTCTCTCTTTGTCACTCCTATACAAATTGCAAACGCTCTCGCTATCGAAAGTGAAATGAAAAAACTCAGTATAAGCACTCAGAACGGCACCTCTACACCTTCCACGTTTGCTTGCTGACGTTCGTCAATCATCCCCCCGCGCTCGCGTCAGCTGTCACACGTCAAATGACAATTAATGGCAGGCCATAGAAAGCACTTTTACAGCCCCGATTGTACGGAAATGATTAATGTAATCACTAATGCAAATCCCGTAGTGTGGCAGTGTAGTTTTTCTTTGTGCGTGGGCTTTGCAGCGCTTTAAAGGTTTTTCAAGCTATGGGTATAGACGATTTTATCATACTCGATGTTAGTTTTGGTGTTTGATTGCTAACATGCTTTGAAAAATCAAGATCGAGAGAACAGTTACCTACACATAATTCACATTTATTCCGGGTAGACTTACTAGATTTTTCATCAAGAGTCCGACTAAGTTTCAGTCAGAGGGCTTATACTGAGTTTTGTCATTCACTTTCGATAGCGAGAGCGTTTGCGATTTGCATAGGAGTGACAAAGCGCGCCATCTAGTTGTCTCTTTGTCACTCCTATGCAAATCGCGAACGCTCTCACTATCGAGAGTGAATGAAAAAACTCAGTATACGCACTCTGAGTGCTTATACTGAGTTTGTTCATTCACTTTCGATAGCGAGAGCGTTTGCGATTTGCATAGGAGTGACAAAGCGCGCCACATAGTTGTCTCTTTGTCACTCCTATGCAAATCGCAAACGCTCTCGATATCGAAAGTGAATGAAAAACTCAGTATACGCACTCTGATGTGCTTACTAACGGCGAGTCGAGACGGAGATCGCGATGTTGTCGGTTGCTCGTCTATGTTGCGAATCAGAGCGAAACCTGGTCGGACTCTTCCGACGAAAAAGCAAGCAAATGTATCCAGATAAACTTAAGAATGTTTAGTGCTTACGACAGTTTTAGTTCAAAAGGAGTTACACATAATTTTGCGATTGATAATTTGTACAACAAATTAGGGTATAGGTTTTTTTGCGCTGTCTTTTCTCCACTACATTCGGCCCCAAGGCAGCGGCTAACATTATAAGTACATTGAAATTCAACAAACAGAATGTAAATTCTCTACGTTGAAATAAATTTCTGATTTCTGACCGTATATGGCTTAAAAAGTGTCATACCCTCAAGCGCTTCAAAGCTAAAGGTGCTGGCACAATGCAGAAGCGTTATACAGCGTGTAGACTTTGTAGCTGCTGTCGATGTTTGATTTATAGGACAGTTTGTCATTTCAACTTCTCAAAGGGACTGTGGGCGGAGTACTTAATGGTGAATTTTTTGTTCCCGGTTTTGGGGGTAGTTTTGAATGCGAACATTGATGTCCTCACGTTCGTGCGAATAGCGAATTGATTTGTGAGTGTGGTAAAAATTAAACAAAATAAAATATGAACTGAATCGCTCGTAGCCCCGGCCGCTTGAGTTATCTTAAACGATCACGAAGGTTAAGCAACAAGGGCGCGTTCAGTGTAAGGATGGGTGACCGTTCTATGACTAACGCTAGTGGCATTTTTCCGAGCGGTTACGTGCTTCGCAAGGCACGTTAAGCAGTTGGTGTCGGCTGCCGTCCTTAGGGGCGGCTTGAAAACTTCTGACAGTAAGACTAGCCACTAGTCTTGCAAGCCTCCACCAATCCGGACTTGGCCCCTGTGTCAGAGTATGGAATATAATACCTTCCTCAGGAAACAAACCCGTGCCCCTCCGTGGGGATCTTTCTTTACAACCTGCTAAAATTTGCAATACCAATACGACACAACACATTACAATACAACACAACACGACACGACAAAACACAACACAACAGAACACAATACAATATAACGCCACCAATTGTACTGTACAGTCGACAGCAAGTCAATCTTCACATTTTAGTTGCAAAGTCGCCCGTAATGCAACGGAGTAGAGTGCATGGGTGTATACCATGATGCACAGAACTCTCAGAACACTCTTTCAGAAGTGCAAAATTACCGGATATACAAATTAAACCGGCTATTACATAATTTGACCTTTGGTCATAGAGACCATTTCTTTGATACGAATAAATTTATTCAAGACTTTATTTTAACCCGGGACACAATGAGTGTGCCCCTCTCTTCTAAGCGACTAATTGCCAAAATGTTGGCATTCAATGTTTATGACCCTATTATTGTTAATACAATAGCACAGGGACCTCCAGGTCATACAAATTGTAAGACAAGTGACACTTGCCAACCTCTGTACTCAGAGGTTGTGAAAAGAACTAGTAGTAGGTTAAATTTGACCGCTGATTTAAACTGCCAGCGCAGACAAAGGAAAAGCCCTCCTTAAAAAAACTTATTTTAGCTAATCAGAATATACAGGGTGGCTTTTCTGGAAAATTATTAGAACTAGAGTTGTTTTTAGAACAACACAGAGTGGATATACTTTGTGTCACAGAGCACTGGCTACTAGAGACTCAAATGAATTTTTCTGTGAATAATTATCAAATAGCCAGTTGCTTCAATAGAAAGTCTGCAAGGCGTGGGGGGTCCTTGATACTAGCAAAAAATAATTTGAAATTTAAAGAACGGAATGATATTTGCAGACTTTCTGTTGAAAAAGTAATTGAAATATCGTGTGTTGAACTGTCTGGACACATTGTAGTAGCCTTGTACAGGCCCCCTACCAGTGATTACAGTTTATTTGAAACCATATTAGAGGATGTTTTAAAGGTAGCTTCTAGCAGCAATAAGAAAGTCATAGTCTGTGGTGACTTCAACATTGACTTGATGGCAGACACCACTTTAAATACAAAATTGACAATTATTTTCAAGTCGTTTAATCTAGCAAATATTTTTTTGGAGCCTTCCAGGATAACTGAAACTACTGCCACCTGCCTAGATAATGTTTACTGCGATTGCGATTTTTCCGATTATTCTACAGTAAATTGTCTAAAGTCAGACCACAGCGGTCAAGTTGTGCATTTTGAAATAGATACAAAAAAGGCCGAACCTGTTATCCTCTGCCGGCCCGTAACAAGTAAAAAATTAGTTTCATTTAAATCAGACCTAGAAAGTAGTATAAGGACTCAAGAAAATTATGAAAATGCTAATGATCATTACAAAGAGTTATTCGAAGTGGTGTCGGGTAGTTTTAAAAAGATTTTTAAATTGCGCCATCTAAAAAGCAAGGACAATAGAGTAGGATTCAGTGAATGGGCTACGTCAGGTATTCGAAAGAGCAGAGACACACTTTATGAATTATATGACAAAAAGACTTATACATATGACGCCAACTTCATACAGTACGTAAAAAAATATTCAAAATTATTTAAGGCCGTCTGCCATAAAGCTAAATGCGATCATATAAAAGGTAAAATCCTACAATCACCGAATAAAGTAAAAACAATTTGGACCATAATAAATAGAGAAACGGGTAAAGCAAAGTTAGGAGACCGAGATATTTCACTTAAGATTGATGACAAAATGATAACATCAAATGAAGGTATCGCTGCAGCTTTCGAACAGTTCTTCACTAATGTCCCAATCATAACTACAGCTTCGTTAGACTCGTCACCTGATCGTGCGGCGACATTATTAAGGGACAATGTCCCCGCATGCGAACACGATTTTACGTTTAATTACATAGAGCCCCATGACATTGTTAAGAATTTTAAATTATTAAATCTTAAAAAAACCGAGGACTTATGGGGTATGTCAGTAACAATAGTTAGTTCAGTGATAAATATCCTAGCTTTGCCGTTAGCACAGATTTTCAATAAATGCGTAGATGAAGGAGTATTTCCAGACCTCATGAAATATAGTAGGTTAGTACCCTTATTTAAAAGCGGTGATAAACAAGATCCAACAAATTTTAGACCCGTTTCAGTCCTACCAGTATTAAGTAAAATATTTGAAAGATCTATCTTAGATCAATTACTTACTCATTTCAATAATTACGAACTCCTCCATAGTCAGCAGTTCGGTTTCATTAAAGGGCGGAATACAACAGACGCTGGAGTCATGTTAGTTAAACATATTTTCAGTGCGTGGGAGGATCATAATGATGCGATAGGAGTATTTTGTGATCTGTCAAAGGCATTCGATTGTGTAGACCACAAAACATTACTCTCAAAGTTAAAACACTATGGAATAAAAAAATTAAGTCTAGATCTTTTAAAATCATATTTAGAAGGAAGGGTTCAAAAAGCAGAAATAAATCGTATTAAATCGTCAGGCTCACTTGTAAAAATGGGAGTCCCGCAGAGATCTATCTTAGGGCCGTTCCTTTTCCTAGTCTATGTAAATGATTTACCGTTTTTGGTACAAAAAATGTGTGAGATAGTGCTATATGCTGATGACACGTCACTTGTTTTTAAAATAAAGAGACAGGAAAATAATCTTGCCGAAGCAAATAATGCTCTCTCGCACGTTCTAGATTGGTTTACAGTAAATAATCTATTGTTAAATTCAAAAAAGACAAAATGTATGAAATTTACCCTACCTAACGTAAAATTAGTTGAAAAGAACATTGTAATTGAAAATAATAAACTAGAATTTGTTGAAGATACTGTATTTTTGGGCATCACAATCGATGCCAAACTACAATGGGGTCCACATATTATAAAATTGGCACATAGACTAAGCTCCGCAGCATATGCCGTGAAAAGAATCCGAGAACTTACTGACGTTGCAACTGCTAGGCTTGTTTATTTTAGTTACTTCCATAGTATTATGTCCTATGGTATAATACTATGGGGCCGGGCAGCAGACATTGAGACTATCTTCATCTTGCAGAAGAGAGCGATCCGATTTATTTACAAGCTAGGTAGTAGGGACTCGCTAAGAGATTTTTTCAAAGAAACTAACATCTTAACAGTTGCAAGCCAATACATTTATGAAAATATTATGTACGTTCGGAAAAATATTAAGGACTTCGAAACTCTTGGCAGCCATCATAACGTTAATACTAGGAATAAACATAAATTGTCATTTCCACGATTTAGACTTGCAAAAGTTAATACTTCCTTTATGGGGCACTGTATAAGGTTCTACAACAAGATACCCCAAGATATATTAGAGTTACCCCCAACGCGATTTAAGACTTGTGTTAAGCACACTCTTTGCAAAAAAGCTTATTATAAAATCAACGATTATTTAGAAGACAAGGACATATGGCATTAAATAGTAGTTTAATATTAAATTAAATCAGAGGATAAATGTGTCTAGTGTTCAACCACATCCAAGATATTATTTTGTATGTTTTATTTGTATTAGCTTTAAGGTGATTTGAGAAAAGATGGTCAGAGTGGAGTTTTTTTTTTCGCTGCCTTTTTCTCCACTACAGACGGCCCCAAGGCAGCGGCTAACGTTATACATAACTGTATGTACATTGACATTCAACAAGCAGAATGTAAATTCTTTACGTTGAAATAAATTCTTGATTCTGATTCTGATTCTGATTCACTGTCGACTGTACTATGTTATTGTCAAATATCATATGTGATTCCTGGTCTACATACAATAAATAATATTCAATCTATCTATCTATCTACAACCTTATCAACCAATACAGCAGCGAAACTCAAACAAAGCCCAAATCGACATTACCGTAACGTAAACAACCCAGCGCACACACCACGACACGCAGTCGCATTGACTGTCTAATTAACGCTTCTCCGGCGACGGTGACAGGTGACAGCTGACTGACGGCTGACGGCTGACAGGGAGTGACGTTTGACAGAGTGACGTTGACGTCCCCGGTAATGAAATTGTGACGCTTGACGCTTGACGCTCTTGACTACAGAAGGTCGTCTACTTACTGGATAGGCACAAAGTGGATGATAGTGAAACGAGGCAAAACCAGGATATAGTTTAACCATATTTTGTAAAAATAGTAGCGGTGAGCCTAGTGGGTGGAACAATGAACTCGGAAGCAGAAGATCCAGGTTCAATTCCCAATACGGAAATGTACCTATGACTTTGTTTACTTTCGAAGTTACGTACTTCTGCGAATTTGTAGTAGCAGTATCACGCGCTAACTGTGAAGGAAAACATCCTGAGTAAACCCGCGGATAGGTTGGCTCCTCATGTATTGACTTGTTTTTTCCTGTATGTGCGATATAGGTATATGAGAGGATGGACTTTAAGTTGATTTGAGAAAAGATGGTCAGAGTGGAGTTTTTTTTCGCTGCCTTTTTCTCCACTACAGACGGCCCTAAGGCAGCGGCTAACATTATACATAACTGTATGTACATTGACATTCAACAAGCAGAATGTAAATTCTTTACGTTGAAATAAAAATTTTTGAATTTTGAATTTTGACTTAATCATAAAAAATAAAAAAGGGAAGGGCTAAAAACCAGCGCTACTGACTACGCGTGCAGTCATAGCAATAAACTAAGCCCCTTCCTTTTTACCATAAAAACAATACGTATTTATTGATTTGTATTCTGTAAGCATTGATTTTATAGTAAATAAAATATTTTCACTTTCACTTTTACTTAATCACCACGCGTATCCACCGCAAATTGGCGATAAACGCTGAGGTGCAGGCGCATTACACCTCCGACACTCAGGTTTCTACACGATGTTTTCCTTCACGGTTAGCGAGTGGTATTGCTACTATTACTTCACAAATGTACATAACTTAGAGAACAAAGCCATATGTATATTACCAACACTGAGAATCGGTCGACCAAGAGACCCATTATTCTACCCACTGAGCTGTCTAGTGGGTAGAGGTACCCACTAGGCTTCCACCGCCAGGTAAAGTGTAAAATGACTTAACTTTTAATGATGAGTTTATCTTCTATGTTCGATTTTGTGGTGCAGAAATTAATTTTAATTATGGATGTGACGCGATATTTGTTAGGCGCCTTTGTATTGCCACCGGTAGGGTAGTAAACGTGCAGGGTACAGTTATATGAGTAAAACTTCCTTACCCTAGACTTTATCGTATTTGCCATAAGTACGAGAATCTAACGTATTTTCAAACTTTGAGTGCTACGTAATGTACGAGTAACTTATAAGGCAGTGGATTTTTACTTTTCATGCATAGTGCTAGTTATTAAATCCATTTTGAAATAAATTAGTGAAATATATAAAAATCTCGTATCACAGTGTTCTAACTTCAAAATGTTGAGGTCTAAGGGTTTCTTATAATAAAAACTTCAGATTTCACCGATTAGTATTTTATTTGCTTCTAAACAATTTTGCACAGCAAGAAAACCTTCCATAGCACACTAGCGCCACCTGCGGCCGTATTAAAAACTAAATATCATAGACTAGATGTTAAACTTTTCTTTTTAATACTCCCACTAAAATTTAACATTTCCAGTTTCAAAACAATATAAATTCTTTAGTATTCTAATTCTAATATTGAACAAAAATTAATTGTGAAACAAAAAATGACTTCTTAGATATGCAAAAGTTTGAGTTGGCAAAGCTTTTGTCAAAATGTCTGCTAATTGGTTTTTACTTGATACATATTCAATCTTTATTTAGCCCAGCTCCACCTTTTCTCTTACAAAATTATACTTAACATCTATATGCTTTGTTCTTTTGTGATAAGCAGGATTGTTAATCAGTTTAATAGCACTCTGATTGTCAACACACAGTGTTATGCATTTATAATTCTCACCTAACTCTGACAAAAATTGTTTTAACCACAATATTTCTTTTGCAGCTTCACTGGCAGCTACAAACTCTGCCTCGATAGTGGAGAGAGCAACAGTCTTTTGTTTTTGACTACACCAAGTTATTGGTCCTCCATTCATTTGAAAAATGTATCCTGTAGTAGATTTTCGAGTGTCGAAATCTCCTGCAAAATCTGAATCTGAATACCCTATGAGATCACTGCTTTCTCCATACCGAATATAATAGTATTTAGTATCAATTACGTATTTTATTATACGCTTAACTTCATTTATATGCTGCTGGCTAGGATTATTAACATATCTGCTCAAAACATTCACAGCAAATGATATATCAGGCCTCGATACAGAACACAAAAATAACAATGACCCGATAGCTTCTCTGTATGGAAAGTTTACAGGACTTTCATCTATATTCTTTGTAATAACTACATTTATGTCTCCTGGTGTACTTACAGGGTTTGCATTTTCCATAAACAACTTTTTAATTACTCGCTGGATGTAATTACTTTGACAAATACATATGCAATCGTTCAACCTTTGTATTTCCATGCCGACAAAATATGATAAATTCAATTGTTTAATTTTAAGTTCTTGTTTTAAATAGTCAATAATTTCCTTAATAACAAGTTAACTTTCTGATACTACCAGTGCATCATCAACATAGATAATTAAGAACACTCTGACTCCTTTAAAAAATCCAATAAATAAACAGTTTTCTGCCTGTGATTGTATGAAACCATATTTCTTTAAGAAATCACTAAAACGTTTATTCCAACATCTAGATGCCTGCTAAAGGCCATATAATGACTTTTTTAATTTCAAAACAGAATTACTGTTCACCTTTACACCCTCTGGTATATCTATATAAATATCCTCTTCAAGATAGCCATTTAGAAATGCAGTTTTCACATCAAATTGATGAATTTCTAAGTTATACTTTGCTGCAATAGAAAGAGTAATTCTTATTGAGTCATACCTGGTGGTGGGGGAGAAGATTTCTTGATAGTCAACCCCTTTTACTTGACTAAAACCACGAGTACACAGACGAGCTTTGTAACGTGTAACCTGGCCACTCTCATCCTTCTTAATAACAAAAACCCACTTTTTACTAAGTGTTCGCTGACCCAAGTTTTCAACTATGGACCAAGTTTCATTTTCTTCTAATGCCATTAGCTCTTCTTGAATGGCCTTGGACCATTCTTCTTTGTGTGAACTTGTCATTGCTTCTTGATATGTCCTTGGCAATGAGAACTCAGATTTGCCTCAAAGTTTCTGTTGTTTCTCGGTCTTAGATTCATATGACACGGTTCTACATCTTCTATTTCTCGAGACAGTTCATAGGAAGAATCAGCACTGTCACAGTTTTGGATGCTGTCTTCATTCTCCGTTGATGGACTTTCAAACAGTGTATCTTCTTCGCTCATCAGTGTGGTCTCACTTACATTTTCTGTATTTTCTTTCTCTTCATCAAGAACATATATTTGCGCTATATTCTCTCTAATCTCTGGAACTTTATCTTCATCAAAAATGACATTTCTTGATACTTTCACATGTTTGGTGCTCGTATTATACATTCTGTAATTGGTATTATCATACCCAACAAGTATCATCTTCTCACTTTTCTTGTCTAATTTTGTTCTTAAATGGTCAGGAACGTGAACATAGCCTGCACTATCAAATACTTTCACATGACCCAACTGAGGTTTCATTCCATTCCACAACTCGTAGGGGGTCTTATTTGGAGTCTGACTTGAGGAAGTTCTGTTCAATATATACACTGCACAATTCACAGCCTCAGCCCATAAATACAATGGAACATCTCTTGCATACAGCATAGAGCGAGCACTCTACACTATGGTGCGGAGTTCTCTCTCAGCGCGTCCGTTTTGCTCAGGAGTGTATGGAGCTGTAGGCTCATGAGTTATGCCTTCTTTATCCATGTACTCCTTGAAAACTTTGTTCACATACTCTCCTCCGTTGTCTGTATGAAGAGCTTTTACATTATGGTTGCACTTCGTTCTGACCATAGCATTATATTTCTTAAAAAATTCCAGTACATCACTTTTGTTTCTCATGAAGTATACATGCCTGTAACTTGTAGCAGCATCTTTGAACAATACAAAGTATCTCAAACCTTGAACTGATGTGTGACTCATAGGCCCGCAGACATCGCTGTATACTAAGTCACCTGGCTGTAGTTCTCCTCGCACTGATTTTTGAAATGGATAGCGACATTGTTTTCCATATGCACATGCTTCGCACACAAAATCAGTTTGGTTGTCATCAACTTTTAAGCCTTCAACTACACTATTTGCACTCATATTTTTTATTTGTTTCAGGTTGATGTGTCCCAGTCTCTCGTGCCACTTTTTAATGACACTCTGATTACTGTGAACCACGTTACAAGTATCTGGAACCACTGTTTAAATTTTCAGTTTGTATAAGTTGTTGTCTGTAATTTTTGCAGTTATCACAATTTTATCTTCTTTATATATTAAAGCATTTGGGTGTTTCTTGATGATAGTGTCTCCTTTTCGACCTATTACTCCTTCAGAAAACAGGTTTCTTCTTAAGCTAGGGACATACAAAACTCCATGTATCATGCTGTACTCCCACTGATCATCGATCCATCTGCGAATCATGATTTTTCCAATGCCGCATACTTCTATAGACTGTTTGTTCCCTAAAGACAATGACTTCTGGTTGCACTCTACAAGTTCTTCGAAAAACTCTTTTCTGAATGTTATATGTGCAGATTCACCGCTGTCCAAAATCCAGGTATTCTCTTCAACCTCACTGAGGTTGGTTTCTATGTTAAACGCCAACATTGTCTCATCTTTTGTTGACTTCCTGGTTGGTTTCTTCGGAGCACGACATTCTTTAGCAAAATGACCACGCTTCCCACAATTATAACATTCAAAACGATGCTTGGTGTGTTTGTTCTGACTTGTACCACTACCACACGCATTGTTTTTCTGTTGCTTTGTATTTGCTACAAGAAGGGCAGTTTCTTGTTCTTCTTCACATGCAATACTAGCTTCCTCGTCCAGCAAACGTGCAGTTAAATTGATGAGATTCTGCTGCTTAGATCTCATATCACCTTAAATCTAATACATAAGTGGGTTGAATGTCTATCTACCTAGGAAGCTCAAGACCCATGAGTGCAATGAACACCTGCAATGTCAATGCATTATTTACTATATTTACCAAAGTAACAAAACACCAATGCTGCGGCCAGACACACGGACGCCGTTCACGAGCATAAGGGACTCCACACACGGCAGCTATAAGGTAAAGATGTATATTATAGCACGATATATCTCATTACATCATTCCATAGAAATCGTCAGGAGACCACACACGACAGATAATATACATCTTTACATTTTCGTATCTTAAAGGTACTGAGCAGTCTCTAAGCTATAAATCCTGGCATGTAATGTATATTATAGCTGCCGTGTGTGAAGTCCCTAACGCAGCGGTCAGTCATCGCCGGCTGTATCGAACTACTCCAAAACGACTTCACCGATTTTTATAATTAACGTTTTTTTTTTGTTAGGTTTTATTTTTGGTTTTATTTGATAGGTCTAGAAATAGGTCGCAGGCTAGAGTGTCGGCGGACTAAAACATGTAAGTCCAAAACACAAATTTTCGAATCGATGAAAGAACCATTCTGTTAAACAAATTTTGTTTTATTTATTAAATTACTCTGTAACGTTTTTATTTTATTGACGGAGAGCAATCATGAAACAATGAGGTGGTCGTACTTTTTTATTTATAAAAATTAAGCGAACTTAGAGAAATTAAAATAGTTTAAATGATTTATTTAAAAAGAATAATGATTTAATGACAGTTTGACTTAGGTGATTTAGTCCGGCGAGCCTTGAATAACATGGTAAAACCACTTTTCCCCAGTCACCTAGTAATCTTCATTTCATCATGATCTTCATTCAGCCACAAGAAGTCCACTGCCGGTCATGCCTCCTCCATAGATTTCCAAAAAGACCGGTTGGAAGCGGCTTGCATCCAGCGTCTTCTTGCAACTTGGATGAGATCGTCTGTCCATCTTGTGGCTGGCCGTCCGACGCTACGCTTGACGATATGTGGTCTCCATTCGAGCCCATCGGCCATCAGTTCTGCGTGCGGGCACGTATGCCCCGCCCACTGCCACTTCAACTTATTAATCCGCTGGGCTATGTCGACGACTTTGGTTCGTCTACGGACCTCATCATTTCGGTTTCCTATAAAACATCGTAAGGAAACCTGAGTCTAACTTGAAGCGTACACACCTCAGCGCTTGAAATTTCCAAGCCGCGGCGGGCACGCTTTGTTTATAAGCCCAAACTCGAATCCGAGCCCGATTTGTCCACTACATTCGGCCCCAAGACAGCGGCTAACACTAACATTAACATTATATGGAGGTACAATTGACATTCAACAAACAGAATGCATGAATCGCTCCTAGCCCCGGCCGCCTGAGTGATCTTAAACGATCACGAAGGTTAAGCAACATAGGGCGCGTTCAGTGTATGGAGGGGTGACCGTTCTATGACTGACGCTAATGGCATTTTTCCGAGCGGTCCCGTGCTTCGCAAGGCAGCCATTTGAGTAGTTGGTGCCAGCTGCCGTCGATAGATGGCAGTCGTTAAGCCAAGTCAGAGGCTTTTGGGCGGCTTGAAAACTTCTAACAGTAAGAGCAGCCAGTAGTCTTACAAGCCTCCACCAATCCGGACTTGGCCCCCTTGGTGGAGTATGGCCTATGCCTTCCGCAGGGAAGAGACCCGTGCCCGTCGGCGGGGACATAATAAATAAAAATAAAAATTCTTTATTTCAGGCATTATAACCCATAATAATATTATGTTAGTGACAATGATGACTAAAAAAACTATATTAGTAACAATTATAATTTAATTCTAAACTAATCAGTGCTAAGTTACTTTTGGTACGAACTTTACAGAGACTTCTATGTCTCTCGGCCCACATTTCGGTGTATCGACTATCCACCCTGTCCGCTATCACAGTCAGAATGCTAATGGGTTGTTGTTGAAATAAATTTCTGATTTCTGATTTCTCGCTCTCTCTCTGACAGAAGCCACTGCATTGTGTCGTATATACGAGTAGGTTGCATAAAAAATACTATATTTCACTAGATCTGTCATCTCTGAAGACTGTTAGCGGGTGACTTTGTCAGGTTATTCTCATCGCGCCCAGAAATCTGGTAACAATTGTAAACAAGTGTCGCGGACGTCTAATTTATTATTTTCTACCAGCCGCCATCGCTAGAGTTCACTATACATATTTTAGTTTCAAGATAAATGGGAAACTTCGGTGGCAAAGAGTAAACGGAGGCACAGACGTGGCAACTGGTAGAGATCAAATGAGACAGGTAAGCGACGATGAAAATTATTAATAAATGAACCGCCGGTTCCTCAAACGCTAATAGTCTGTTAATCTCTTGCTAAATAGCTGTCAGTTATCAAAAGTGTATACAAAAAAAAAAACCAACTGACTGCTGTTAACAGTAGAATATCAGACTGTTAGCATTTGAGAAACTGGGGGAAAGTTTTTATTTAATTATGCAACTTGTTAACGCAATAGGGATCCCGTAATGTTAGCTTTAATTATTATTTTGTAAGTTTGAAAGTTTGTAATTTAGGCTAAAACTGTTTTGAAAAGAATAAATGTGGAGTTTTCTTTTTTAGTTTCTTCTCCATGTAATCTATTAATTGTGAAACTAACAACTTTGACGTTCGTAAAGTATATATTCTATTTGTGCTTTGAATAAAATATTTGACTTTGACTTAAGTCTTTCAGCGTAATAAAATTAAAAAAAAATTTTGTTTCTATGCGAGAAAAAACTCAAGTGCAATGGCGCCCTTTTGTGTGAAGGCTCGATAGAGTTTTCTCCGTTGCACACAAAAGTATACCAGGAATATAGACAGTAAAAACAAAAAGAGATATGAATCCTACAGCAGTCTTATTTATAAAAACACGATTCGTTAAAACACTCTTCAAATGCAGTGTAAGTCCGTCTTTGCTTTTACCACAGAATATTTAAACTGTACTTGAGGAGTGTTTTAGTTGAATCGTGTTTTTACAAATTTACAACACCATAATATTAGTCAAAAATAAAAATCTAATATTTTTAATCATAATAAAAACAAGGTGGTTACTTTATGAATGTCAAAGTTGTTGGTTTCACAATTACTGGTACATTATGTGGAGAAGAATCTAACGAAGATACTTTACACTTTTTTAAACAGTGTTGTATTAGCTTAATTAACTGTTAAGTAACTGATAAGTATTCATTTCTCGCTACGTGAGCTCCTAAATTGAGACGAATTACAATACAATTAGTAATATTATTAGGTAATTCTTTATCAGCTTGTATTATAGGGGTTCATGAAGACTCTTTTTTAGAAATTGAAGTTTTAATTTAAATTTATTAAAAATTACAAACTGTTATGCAGTTTGGAAGAAACCAAATTCTGTATTTTACTGTACATTTACTAGAATAAACGTCTTCAATCAATCAATCAATCAATCAAATATAGGTAACTCCGTTGTTAGATTGTTTTAGTACGATCAAATTTTTATAACAGTGTAAAGTACCTACCTATTTTAAATTACAATTACAAATACATAAGTAAATGTAAAACCACATCATTGGGCCCCGATTCTGTTAGTAAAATTACAGTACTATGACAAATTTACGGTCGGGTCACGTGACGTGTTTTTTCATACCATTGACGCCTAGACGGTTTGATACGTGTGCGCGCGTATACTTGAAGCGGCAATGAAACTAAACGCCATGGTCAAGTAGTTGTCATTGTAGGTACTACAATGCACTAACAGAATCTTCGTCCTGGACGTGGTAACGAATAATGATCATAACTGATGTGATGAATCACTATCTACTCTTTGCCGCGGCAATGTTTGTTCTTAGAAGCGGCGGGGGACTCGGGGCGCGGGGCGGGGGCGCATCTGCGCGCGCGCAGCCGCTATGACGAGACGTGACAGACATAAATCAATTGTCAGAGCCACCAGCCTGGTAATCTTGAGAGACTAATTGCGACCGAAAGTCTGGGGTGGATAAGGTATTCGATTTGAAAATAGGAATTTAGGAAAGGACGACCTCTGTGGCGCAGCGGTTAGCGCATTTACCTATGTGAGAGGTCCCGGGTTCGCATCCCGGATGGGGACCAAAACCCCAGGTCTTGGATGTTTACATGTTTGTGACGTCGCTGTTTCTGGTTTCCACGACACTGGGTATCCTAGTGTAGGGCCAGAAGCAATGTATGTGCCTGTATGTAAATGTTTATGTTTAATTGCCATAAATTGGGTATGCAAGTCTTCATTTAAAATCGAGTTGCCAGAAATTTCGCTACACACCTGTTCTAATAAACATAAACATTTACATACAGGCACATAGTATATAGTTAACGCAACATAACTAAAATGCATGCATTCTGAAACAGAATAATTGTTTGCAACTTGGATTTTTTTTTGTCTTCAGTGTCGAAATAGACCTAAATTTTTTTGCAGCATAAACGGCCGCAATTTTCAAAAATATTAACGTAGAAGTTTCACAATAGTCTGCTAAATATCACAGCTTCAAGGGCCCGTAGACTTGAGTATTTAAAATAAAAATAAATAAATAAATCGGAATTTATTCATCACATGTGTTTTACAATTGAAATACTTACAAGTTTATAAATATGTATAAGGTACATGGGTACACTTACAACAATAAATTGTGATGAAAAGGACAAAAGCTCAGCATAATTAGACCAGGTCCAATTCGAGAAATCGCTAAGTCCAATTTCATACATTTGCAAAACGACGTAAGTCTAACTCATGATTTTTGGACCTACGTCGTTTTGCAATTGTATGAAATTGGACTTAGCGATTTATCGAATTGGACCATCCAATTGCTGTTTTTCAGACTCTGCCTGGGTCGTCTAAATTTGGTTTCAATTTCCACTTGATTTCTCCACACGTCCCCGAAATAAAGAGGGTCCCCTCCTTTCTTCCAACTCTTCTGTCTCCAGCCACCTCGCAACATCCCGGCAAGAATGCATTTAGTTCGTCCCGCCATCTTGTGTTACTGTATTGTACTACTTGTGTGTTTATTCTGTTTCTGTGATGTATTGTTGCTGCAATAAATATATTTCTTTCTTTCTTTCCTTCCATCTTCGCCTTAGTCTGCCGCGACGTCGGTGTCTATTTTGCGGAACCCAGTCGATCGCAATTTTGGCCCACCTATCTACGCTCAATCAACGAATGGCTCGTAGCCCTGGCTGCCTGAGTGATCTTAAACGATAACGAAGGCTAAGCAACACAGGTCGCCTTCAGTGCATGCATGGGTGACCGTTCCGTGCTTCACAAGGCACAAGGCAAGTCGATAGATGGCAGTCGTTAAGCCAAGTCAGAGGTCTTAGGCCGGCTTGAATACTTCTGACAGTAAGACCAGCCATTAGTCTTACAAGCCTCCACCAATCCGGACTTGGCCGCCGTGGTGGAGTATGGCCTATACCTTCCTCAGGGAAGAGACCTGTGCCCCTCGGTGGGGGCATAATGGATTGATGATAGATCTACGCTCATACGGCAGACATGGCCAGCCCAGTCCCACTTTAACCTGGCGGTCGTAAACCCATTTATATTATAAAACTAGCTGGTAACCGCGACGCGATTAGTATTTCGAGTAGCTATAAGCTAAACATTTCCATCTTACTTTACATCTGTGTAACTCTAGCGGTTTTGGCAGCACACGCCAGAATAGCTCGCAGATGGTAGATTTTTTCCTACTTACTTCACACTTATGGTCATATTTTGGACAATTCACACAATATCTTTATAAATTGTAGCCTATGTGTTATTCGGATGTATAAGCTATATTATTGTAAGCTTTTATTAAAATCCATTCAGTAGTATTTACGTGAAAGAGTAACGAACATTCATCCATCCATCCATCTATCCATCCATCCATACTTACAAACTTTCTCGTTATACCTAATATTAGGAAGATTATTATCAAACTTCCTGCGTAGGCCGTCTCATCCACAGCTTGCCAACCTGCAGGGGCGGCAGCGCTCTTAATAAGTCCAAAGTGGCGCGCTCGACAAAAACTGTCGTTAAAATATCGTATCGCATCGAACCGTGGGAGACGCCGATTGGGTTAGTCTGTCGCCTATCGGCTACATCGACGCTCTTGTAACTTTCGATGTTAATCGTTTCCATGTGGATGCATCAATTATACTTAAGTAACGTCCATACTATTCAATCACTTGTCTGTCCTAAACTGGGTTACCATGTGCAGCGGTAATGGGCGTCGTCTTAAATGTTGACAAAAGTTACAAATGAATTTCGTTTGAAGGTATAAAGTCAGTGAATATAATGCTACAATTGGCCATGCTACATTATTGGATCTGAACGGAAATCTCAAAACAATTTCGAGAATTACGCTTTCAGTACACTTATTAGATTTGTAAATAAGTCTCTATTTTTTAAGATAAGTATGGACCCAATAAAAAGCTTTTACCTTAAATGACTTTTCTATGATGTCAGCAAATGCGGCACGGGTATGAATCCTTTACCTTAATTTTAAAAAAAAGAACTTGTTTTAATGTACGCAAAAACTTTCTTTTTAATCACGCTCTGATGACGTCGCAAACACCATAATTTTAGAACAATATTAAAAATAAACTATAGAAATAAAACTAGATTTGTAATTAATAAAACTCAAACGGCTTCAGTCTGGGTGTATTTCGATATTTGTGATGATGATGATATGCCTGGTTACCATGGCACAGGTTGTCTCAGTTTGGGACCAAGGCCTACATTCTGCTAATACATTGTAGTACAATGACAGTTGTATGACTCCGTTGTCTTCATTTCATTGCCGCTTCAAATCGCGTGCGTATCTGGTATACGTAATTCAAGGCGTCAATGGAATCAAAAAGCCTGCCACGTGACCCGACCATCCAACTGTAATTGAACTGTAATGCACTAACAGAATTGGGGCTCAGGGTCTCGATAATGTTAGTGCATTGTAGTTCAATGACAGATACACGGTCGGGTCACGTGGCGTGTTTTTTCATACCATTGACGCCTACAATTATTGATACGCGTGCTCGCGTTGACTTGAAACGGCAATGAAACTGAATCGCCACGTTCATGCAGTACAATGCATTAGCAGAATCTAGACCCAGGTCAAGTGATTGTGTTGTGTAGATGTTATTTTTTAAATCCGTAGATAGCAGCCATGATTTATGGTTAGAGCAAAATGTAATTTGAAAATCAACGCCCGTAAACAAACTACGTTACGAATAGAACAATGTCACGTCCGGATCGTTTATTGATAATGCACGTTTGCGGCAGAATATTTGACAGCTCATCGAAATTATCCACAATGACAATAGCACAATAGACACGGATTGCGATAATGTGCAAAACTAGTCATGCGTGCGTCTTTGTTTGCGTCGAAGTAGAGGTATATTCGCGGCCGAGATGTTTGTTTTTAATTCAAAATTTAATTATGCAGAACTAATTTTGATTAATTTTATAATTTGAATGTTTTTAAATTTTAAAATGTTACACTAGTTTTAATTTCATTGATACAAATGTTATTGGTATTATTGTAAAGTTGTTTTTCATATGAAGACCTCTGTGGCGCAGTGGTTAGCGCATCTACCTACCATGCGAGAGGTCCCGGGTTCGAATCTCGGCTGGGGACAAAAAAGAAAAAGAAACCCAGGTTTTCGATGTTTGCATGTTTGTGACGTCGCTGCTTCTGGGTCCTACGACACAGGGTATCCCAGTGTGCGGCCAGAAGCAATGTATGTAAATGTTATGTTATGTTATGCTATGCTATGCTATGCTATGCTATTCTATGCTATGATATGATATGCTATGCTATGCTATTCTATGCTATGCTATGCTATGCTATGCTATGCTATGCTATGCTATGCTATGCTATGCTATGCTATGCTATGCTATGCTATGCTATGCTATGCTATGCTATGCTATGTTATGTTATGTTAACATATGCCCAGTCATTGTCGCCGGGGACTTCAATGCCCATGCTCGAGTTTGGGGTGGGCCCCGGGACGACGCCCGAGGAGAGATTGTCCTTGAGTGGGCAGCTAGCCTTGACCTCGGTCTCTTGAACCGGGGGTCCATCAGCACCTGCGTGCGTTGGCAGGGAGAGTCCATCGTCGACTTGACCTGTACGAGTGCTGCAGCCGTCAGACTGGTATCCGGCTGGCGAGTGGTGGAGGAGCTTGTGACCCTATCGGACCATCGCCACATTCTGCTGGAGGTGACACTGGGGCCTGCCGACTTTGCCCGGAGGCCAAGCGCGGAGCCTCCCAAACGCTGGGCCTTGAGACGCTTAGATCCGGACATACTTGTTGCTGCTGCGAACACGGCGGCCTGGTCGGAGGTGCCGGATGAAGCGGAGCCGGAGGCCGAGGCAGCCTGGTTTAGGGAGCGCATGACGGCCATATGTGAGATGCCGCGATGCCCCGAGCCAAACGCACAAAGCGAAAAGTCGTGTACTGGTGGTCGGAGGATATTGTGCACTTGCGAGAGGCGTGCCTACGTGCTAGGCGCACCTTCACAAGAGTCCGGAGACGACGCCAGGCCACGGCCGAGGAGAAAGCAGCAGCGTACGGTCCCTACCGGGTTGCCGTCAAGGCTCTCCAAATCGCGGTTGCAAGCGCCAAGGTCAGGGCCTGGAACGAGCTTCTCGAAACGCTCAATGGGGACCCATGGGGGCAAAATCGTACTGGGCAAGCTCAGATCGTGGGTCCCTTCTTTGCTTTGACGGAGACGCTCGAACCAGAACTAGTGACGAGAGTGGTGGATACCCTCTTCCCTCGGATCGAGGATACCCCACAGGCTGCGGCAGCGACCACGGCTGACTGGACCGGTGACCTGGGCGTCACTCAAGGAGAGCTGGACCGCGCCGTGAGACGCCTGGCAGCACGCAACACCGCCCCAGGCCCGGACGGTATACCAGGTCGCGCCTGGGTTTTAGCTTTGGGTGCCTTGGGAGACCGGTTCAAGGGGCTGTTTAGCAGCTGTCTGCGCACTGGAACTTTTCCTTCCGACTGGAAGCGGGCGAGACTCGTCCTCCTAAAGAAGGAGAACCGGGCCGCGGACTCTCCCTCTGCGTACCGGCCCATATGTCTTCTGGACGAAGCGGGTAAGCTCTTCGAGCGGGTGGTGGCTGAGCGCATCACGTTCCACCTGTCGCAGGTCAGCCCGGATCTGTCGAACTTCCAGTTCGGCTTCCGGAATGCCCGATCCACGGTGGACGCTATCCTTCAGGTGCGCTCAGTCGCCGAGCAGGCAGTGTCCCGGGGCATGGTAGTATTGGCTGTAAGCCTGGACATAGTAAATGCCTTCAACTCCCTGCCCTGGAGTGCAATCAGGGCGGCACTGGCTCACCATCGGCTTCCCCCGTACCTGCAGTATATTTTAGGAGCTTACCTGCGGGACAGAAGCATTGAATACCTGGGTCGGGACGGGATTCTTCATCAAAGGGAGGTCTCCTGTGGTGTTCTTCTGGGGCCCCTCTTGTGGAATATGGCATACAACGTAGTCCTCAGAATCCTCCTCCCCAACGACGTGCGTGTCGTCTGCTATGCGGATGACACGCTGGTGTTGGCGGAGGGGATCGACTTCGAGGAGACCACTCGGCTAATCGAGCTTGGACTGGCATGCGTTGTCCGGAAAATCCGGGAGCTCGGGCTCGAGGTGGCCCCACACAAAACCGAGGCTTTGTGGTTCCACGGCCTTCCGCGGGGAGTGGAACCACCGAGCTCTTCGGTGAACGTGGGTGGCACGACCGTGCAGGTCGGACGGTACATGAAGTACCTGGGCGTCGTCCTCGATGGCCGATGGAGGTTCATCGAGCATTTCGACCGCCTGGTTCCCCGGATTGAAAGGGTAGCGGGTGCTCTGCACCGAATCCTACCCAATCTCGGGGGACCAAGGGAGAGTGTTCGTCGCCTATACGCTGGGGTCGTGCGGTCCATAGCCCTATATGGTGCGCCAATCTGGGCGGAGGAACTGGCCAGCAATCGCGCATGCAAGGCAAAGCTGCTGAGCATGCAGCGCCGGCTGGCCATAAGGGTGGCGCGCGGATACCGCACGATCTCCCACGAGGCGGCAGGTCTTCTGGCGCGGTTTGCGCCCCTTGACCTACTGGCGAGTATGGACGCGAGGGTGTATCACTGATTCCGCGACATACGCCAAGGGGGCGAAAACCCGCCTCCCAGGGAGGTTGGAATGCTCAGGCTGGTCGAACACCGCCAGGTGCAGCAGGACTGGCTCGAGCGGCTTCAGGAGCCAAGGAGCGCTCGTCAGAAGGTGGTCGGGGCAATTCTGCCGATTTTCGACGGTCGGCCCAACCGAGAGTATGGCGGCGTGTCGTACAGGCTGACTCAGGTGCTCACTGGACATGGCTGTTTCAGTGAGTACCTGAATAGGATCGGACGCGAGGAGTCGACGCGGTGCTATCACTGTGATGGTGACTGCGACGACGCGCAGCACACCATTGAGGTCTGCCCGGCGTGGCGGGCCGAGCGGAGCGAGCTGACTGTTCGCATTGGGCAAAACCTCTCTCTGCCCAGCGTGGTAGCTGCCATAGTGCAGGGAGAGGCAGAATGGAAGGCCGTGACCACCTTCTGCGAGGTCGTGATGACCCGGAAGGAGGAAGCCGAGCGGAAGCGGCGGAGAGCAGACCCCGCTCGGAGACGGAGTCGTAGAGGCGGCGGTGGCAGAGGGCGCCGCCGTCCGGGCCCCTAAGCCCGAAGGCGTCGGACTGCCACAACCCTGTAGTTTCGGGTTCAGAATAGGACTACGGTATCCCCTGCCTGTCGTAAGAGGCGACTAAAAGGGGACCTTGGAGTCGCGGACGGGGAGAGCGGCTACTCGATCCGTCCGTTCACGCGGCTCCGGGAAGACGGCGACGTAGGGTGGCCCTGCGTTGCCGTGAGTGCATTGGTACTCGTGGAGGGCTGCGGCTATGCCGGGCGGAGGTGTTCTACGCACCAAGTGCCAGGGGGGCTCCGGAGGAGTTCATCAGAGTGCCCGGGGCTCCCCCTACCATGCACGAGGTAGGCCACCGAGGGGGTTTTAGTTGGTGAAAATCCGACATAAGTATTCTTTACAATATTCCCCCCCCGTCAAAAAAAAAAAAAAAAGAAGTTATGTTATGTTAACATACGCCATGTCAAAGTTTGGTCAGACTTTCTTTCGTTCGGTCACCACTATACAGGTTTTACGCCTAGTGTGGAGACCTGTCTTTTTTTTTAATTTCGAAGTTGGCCACGCTACATTTTTGAACATGAGCGGAAATCTCAAAGCCATTCCGAGAATATTATGCTTTCAGTACAATTTCTATTCATAAGATTTGTAAATAAGTCTATATTTTTTAAAATAGGCAATGAAAATCCTTGACCTTAAATGGCTTTTCTATGATGTCAACAAACGCAGTATAAATCTTAGGGTATATAAAAAAAAATACGCTTCACATTTGTTTTTTTAGTATGTAGACAAAGGCTATCTCTTTAATCATACACTGATGATGACACAAACATTAAAATTAAAGAAAAATATTAAAATTATACAAAATGAATAAAACAAAAATATACCAAAATTGGTATATGAAAATGGTCAATATTTGAAAAATAAATTATAAAAAACATAATAGGTATATCAAAAATAAGTAGCAAGGCCAATTTAGACTTTGAAAACCAAATGTTATCTTAAATTTTGCGGCGATAGCTTCCCTGAAGATTCTGCCAGTGTCTGGGGGTCCTCTGGGGATGACCATACAAGTTTTTTTTTAAATTAAAAGCAAAAGCAAACTCTGTCAGGCTATTTACCTATAACTAAAGAGAAGCTCATTGATACTACTATCGATTCTCTACTCAAGCACTATTGATTTTTCGTCGAAAAAGTCAGATTCTGATTTGCAAAGCTTAATCATGGTTAGTAGAGATGGAGCTCGCGACGTCGTTGTTTGCCCGTGAATGTACATAAAATAATGTTCTTGTTCTTGCATAAGTCGTTAGCACCGGGCTCATACTAAACATATCATCACACTACGTCAAAAGGGGGCCGGGCAGAAGCGCCCATAAAACATCCAACAACGCGGAACCGCTTGTTATCTGACGATTAATTAGAACTTTGAAACTTTTTCTTTATCCAAAACATCTCTAATATAGAAAACTGCAGTTCAAATGTTAATCCAGAGGAAATAAAAAGATATTATGTAGAAATTTTGAAATTACTGGGTTTGAGTCCAACTGGAAGCCGTGGTGCTTAACTTGTACCTAGAAATAGACTAAATCAGTGTCTAGACCAGGGCCTCCATTCCGTAAGTGCATAACAGTACGATGATAGATACACGGTCGGGTCACGTGACGTGTTTTTCATACCATTGACGCCTAGAAGGTTTGACATATAACCGCGCGCGGACTTGTAGCGGCAATGAAACTAAACAGCCACGTTCATGCAGTTGTCACAATCATCATCATCATCATCGGCCCATGGTCGTCCACTGCTGGACATAGGCCTCTCCCATTGCACGCCACTGAGCACGGTCCTCGGCTACTCTCATCCAGCTCTTGCCAGCCGCCCTGCGAAGATCATCGCTACCGAGTCTGAGGACGTCCTACACTACGCTTACCGATCCGCGGTCTCCACTCAAGAACTCGTCTACCCCTTCAGTCATCAGTTTTTCGGGTGCTATGGCCGGCCCACTGCCACTTCAGCATGCTAATCCGGTGGGCTATGTCGGTGACCTTGGTTCTCTGTCGGAACCTGTCTGTTCTCTGTTGTGACAATGCATTAATACAATCTAGGTCCTGGTTACCATGTAAACAGCCTATATACGTCCCATTAGAGAACACAGACCTTCTCTCAGAGAGAGAGTATTGGCTTAATCACCACACGTGCCCACAGTGGATTGGCAATTTCAAGCGCTGGGGTATTGGATAGCTCAGACACTCAGGATTCGTCACGATGTTTTCCTTAACGGTTAGCGACTGGTATTGCTAATGTCCTCCACCAATCCGAACTTGGCCCCCTTGGTGGTTACCTTCCTCAGGGAAGAATTATTCCCGTGCCCCTCGGTGGGGACAATGGGTTGATGATGATGATGATGAGTGGCAAGTAGCAGTCCCTGGTCTCTGCTTACTTCTTTGGGATGGGCCGTGAGCTTATGTATGTATGTATCACCCGCCCGACTGTAATTCCTCTCAGCCACGGCAGTTGCTATAAATCTGTCATCTCGAGACTTGCACTTGCACTCATTTTTGAACCGTCACTTTCCGTGCGCTCATCTCCAGCGTCTTGGCTTGAATTATGTTAGCAGCAGTAGCTGTGCAATCAGCAGATCAAATATTACCCCTACAACGCGTTAGGGCCTTTCTCCACTGCTCCGGTCCGGCAAACTTTAATTACCGATCCGATTTAGAAACGCACAAGAATACTTATAAGCTTCTCCACTATTCCGACATCCGGTTTTTAACGGTCGGATAATTTGCTAGATTGGAACGGTATTTTACCGGTCCGAAGTGATCGACGTACAAAAACAATACACAAACAAAAAAACCCAAAAATGTTCCCATACTATTTTATTTACATTAATAGAATTCGTGGAAAACGTCCCCTGGCTCGAATAGAAAAAAAAAACCGAGGAATTTTAATAAAGCACTGCGTCACGTCCATTGCCAATAGAGTAGTTTCCAGGGTCAAAATAATTTAATTCTATTTAGTCCGTATTTTAGATTATAAAAAAATATTGGATACGTATTTTTTCTTTTTTCGATTAAACAAAAAATAACAAAGATATAGCCCATTGAAGTTACGTGTGACGTCACTCAGTGCTGCATTTTGTAGCATAGAGCCGCAAACGCTCCGTTCCCCGACAGGGGCTATCCATAAATGACGTCCCATTGGAGTAATACCGAGTATGATACTTATGAATAACCAAGCTGTTTAAGTGTTATGTACCTATAACTAGAAAAATACTTGTAATAATTTCGGTGGGGATTCTTGAACTTTTTTTTTTCCATAAATCCCCACTAGGCTGTGGTTTTAATCCGGTGGGGATTTCTGGAAAAAAAAAACTACAATCCCCACTGGTGGGGATTTGTCAGTGGGGATTTTTGGAATAAACCGCACTAACCCATATACAGACACTAGTTTGCAAAAAAAAAGAAAAAATTAGGACCGATTTCTGAATTGACAATTTATGCTAAGTAAATACTTAAGTAACAGTACCTGGGCGACCGAGCTTTGCTCGGTACTTTTTTTGTAATATGAAATATGTAATATAAAATTAAAATAATCCTTTTCCAACAAAAAAAGAACTTGGAAAAAAAACATCATGACTCGAACCGGGTCTCTTGAAATCGGCCCGAAAAGGGTCGCCCGTTTTCCCGTCAGAACTATCGCAACCATGCAGATAAATGCGAAATTTACCTCTGTATGTTATTACGAGTGTAGCAAATTTCAATTGTCTTAAAACACGTATAAAACAACGTTTTCTAAAAATGTAACCTAGCTTGATCAATTAAACGCCCCCGAAAGCATCTGCCTACAAAATTTTGTGAAATATACTATACAAATATAATATACATACAAGAATTGCTCGTTTAAAGAGATTAGATTCTGATTATATATAAATATATATACAAGAATTGCTCGTTTAAAGAGATTAGATTCTGTCACGCTCTTTTTTAAAGAAATTTGACGAGACAGCACAACAGTTACGTAACTACCTACTTAGCGAAATTCTCAATTCAGAAATCGGCCCTTAATCTCCTATCGATTGTACTAGAATCGAACCCACCATCTTTTGACACAAACTAAAATCAACGTTCCAACACGAAATTAAAAAGTGACATTATCTTGAAACCGTCAATCGGTTGTCAATCAAGTGACTTCCATAGGGGTGTATCTTTTGATTGCAACCCCTTTTGTCATGGAGTTCGATTTTGAGCCTTAATTCTAACGTAGGAAGGGCTAGTTTGCAAGTACAGGTTGGGTATTTGGATGACTCTACAGAAATACCTCACAAAATGGTTCTGAAAGCAGGCTGAGGAAATCTGAGCGCCGGTTTTGGAATTGAGAATTACACTACGTTAATGCTTAAGTAACGTTCTGTCACGCTCTTTTCTGAGAATTGTGAGGAGACAGCACTACAGTCAAATAGTTACTTAGGCCCATATTACATTATCATAGATTGATCATAGGTGATGTACGATGCTGGCTTATAACACAAGTACTTGGGTGACCGAGCTTTGCTCGGTACTTTTTTTGTAATATAAATATGTAATATAAAATAAAAACTATCCCAACCTTGCAGGTAGACGCGAAATTTATCTCTGTATGTTATTATAGCAAATTTCAATTGCCTTAAAACACGGATAAAACAACGTTTTCTAAAAATGTAACCTAGTTAGATCAATTAAACGCCCCCGAAAGCATCTGCCTACAAAGTTTCGTGAAAATCGTTGGAGCCGTTTCCGAGATTCTGATTATAAATAAATATATTATACAAGAATTGCTCGTTTAAAGAGATTAGATTGTGATTATATATAAATATATATACAAGAATTGCTCGTTTAAAGAGATTAGATAGATAGATAAGGATCAAGACACGTGTCGACACCAGCAATAGATGTCGCCTAGGATCCTACCTATGAACTAGTGTAATATGGACCTTAGGGAAATTCTCGATTCAGAAACCGGCCCTAACTCTACTCGGCATCGTCGGTTGTCTGGAAGAGATTGCTTTAAGCATTAAGGCTGCCAATAGTACTGTATGTGTTTTCCCTGGTACAATAAAGAGTATTCCTCTCTTATCTACCCGATTACCTGCGCTGATTCCGATCCGATGTATCGTAGTTGCATGAAGCTTTTTCATGCCTTTTCTTTTTTTTTTCGAATACCTCGTTGGTCGAGCCGTTAAACCTTTATAGGGCAGAGCTAGTCTTAAATTTTCATTGGTTTTGGACTCTATGTCAATGCAATAAATTTCAAATTATGGTGGCTATATATGGCACAGAGCCCTATAAAGGCGCTTAGCTACCAAGAAGGTCGGGGGTTCGATTCCCACTGAGTGCTGCCGTACGTTTGTTTTTTTTTACAACTGTACGACAACTGTGTTTACTTGAACGTGAAAGTTGTTAGTTTCATAATTAATAGATTATTTTTAGAGAAGAAGCTAACAAAGAAGATCCACATTCATTATTTTCAAAACAGTTTTAGCTTAATTAAGAAACTTCCACACTTAAAAATTATTACTCACTAGCTTTCGCCCGCGACTCCGTCCGCGACTCCGTCCGCGTGGACTTTATTTCAAAATGTTGCAACCTCGTTCACTCCCTTATGGGTTAAATTTAGAAAAACGGTGACACACGTGTTCAATCAATTGTGTTGAAGAGTATTTATTTTAAGTTTCAAGAAAATTAGACAACATTCTTTATACCTCCCATACAAATTTTGGCAACCCTTTTCGCCCCCTTAGGGGTTGAATTTAAAAAAATCCTGTCTTATTTCTGGCCTACATTATACAGGGTGGAATTTTGTAATGCCACCTGAAGGGGAAGTACTCTTAATACTGTAGATAGAAAATTTTACTCAAAGGAAACATTCCTTTATTTTTGAAAAGAAAGAAAACTGCATTCAAAGATTTTCAAAAATTCGCTTGCCGCACCCGGTAATCGAACCTACTAAAATCTGTGAAAGTTACACCCTGTACTTTTATAGCAGCGATCGTTAGGGTCAATTATAAGGATGAAATCTCTGTAACAAACTTCATAAATTAAATGAAAGGAAAACAATTAAATCTTAAATTATTAATTCAATGGGTCAAGTTAAAGCACTTTTACTCAAAGATCCGTTTCTTTATGTTTACTTACGTTATTAATTAATAATTATAATTGACGTCATTGATCCATTAAAATGACGAATTACTATTTAGATAAGACGATTGCAATTTGCACGATCACCAGATCTCATCCCTTTAGATTTTTTTGGTGGGGATATGTATAAAATCAAATTTACATTAAATCTTATGAGAATGTAAACGAGTTGAGAGTTGAGGTTCAGAATACGATTTAAACATTCACCACAACACGTTATTAAAGGTTACTAGAAATGAATTCGTTAGAAGAATAAATTTGTGTATCCAAGAAAATGGAGCCCATTTCGAGCAATTAATTAGTTAGTTTTCCATTTTTTTAAAATAATTACAACAATTTAAGATTTCATTCACTCCACCAATCCGGACTTGGCCCCCGTGGTGGAGTATGGCCTATGCCTTCCTCAGGGAAGAGACCCGTGCCCCTTGGTGGGGACATGATGGGTTGATGATGATGATGATGAAGATTTCATTGTTTTCCTTTCATTTAATTTATGAAGTTTGTTGCAGAGATTTCATCCTTATGATTGACCCTAACGATCGCTGCAATAAAAGTAGAGGGTGCAACTTTCACAGATTTTAGTAGGTTCGATTACCGGGTGCGGCAAGCGAATTTTTGAAAATCTTTGAATGCAGTTTTCTTCCTTTTCAAAAATAAAGGAATGTTTTCTTTGAGTAAAATTTTCTATCTACAGTATTAAGAGTACTTCCCCTTCAGGTGGCATTACAAAATTCCACCCTGTATACAGACCCTCTGTGCAAAATTTCAGTTTCCTAGGTCCAACGGCTTGGGCTGGCCGTTGATGAGTGAGTCAGTCAGTTAGTCAGGACTTTGAATTTTATTTATAGATAGATAGATAGAACATGAATGTGTTGAACACTAGACACAATTCTCCTCTGAATAAATTTAAAATGAATGTACTGTTTAACACCAGACATCCTTATCGTCCAAATAATCAATGATTTTATAATAACCTTTTTTTCACGAAGTACTTACTTACTGCGATGGCTCAGCGACCCGAAGTGGATCTTGGCCTCTGATACAAGAAGTCGCCACTTGTCTCTGTCCTGCGCGGTCTCCTGCCAGTCACTGGCCTGGAGCTCACGCAGGTCCTTGGCTACTTCGTCCCTCCAACGATGTCTGGGGCGGCCTACCGGTCTTTGGCCGCTTGGAAGTCCCGAGTACGCTCTCTTAACTGCTCGGTCCTCTTCCATTCTTTCCACGTGACCAAGCCAACGGATTCGGTGGGATTTTGTTTCTCCGATGATGTTGGGTTCGGAAATAAGGTCTTCGATTTCCTGGTTCTTTCTAACTCTCCAACTACCATCTTCCCTCCTCGTTGGACCCAGAATCTTCCTCAGAATCTTCCTCAAGATCTTCCTCTCGGCAACCAGATATAATGATAAAAGTTGCAACCGGCTCGTGTAGAATGCGTGTGAAGGTGGATGGAGACCTAACTGACGATTTTGCGGTCATGACCGGACTGAAGCAAGGAGATGCCCTCTCTCCTGCGCTGTTCAATTTGGTGTTGGAGCACATCATCCGAAAAGTGATGACACATGATGGTGGGGTACAGCTAAATGGACTGCATAAGGTGATTGGGTATGCTGATGACTTAGCCTTGCTGGGTCAGAATGAGCAGGAGGTTCGGGACGCTGCCAGCATACTGGGGGTAGAGGCTAGTAAGGTTGGCCTTCGAATCAACCGGGAAAAAACTGAATACCTCCACATGCAGCGTCATACGAGCACCAGGCAATCACAGAAGAACCTTCAAGTGGGAAACACTGTATTCAAAGGAGTGGCGAAGTTTAAGTACCTGGGATGCACGATAACTGACACCAATACCAGGGAACAGGAAATTGACACCCGGGTACAGAATGCTCTCCGCTGTAGTGCTGCTCTCCACAAGGTGCTGGTGTCCAAGCTTCTGAGCAGAAAAACCAAGATCCGAGTCTATAAAACCGTAATCAGGCCGATCTTGACATTCATACGTCCATGACTCCATACGGAGTCATCGTATTTTTCCGGGAAAATTAACAAATTTTTCATTTGTAAAAGCATATTTGGGAAAGTATTAGGGCATTAGTTAATGCTAAAACAAAACATATATTGGACGTATGGGTAGTAGCAAAGATCTTGTATGGGGACTGGGAACGTGTTAAGCCGCGTCGGAGTTAACTCTTAACATAATAATATCTTGCTTATAGTAATAAGGCCGCCAATTGTACTTAGATTTATAAAAATCTGTAAATGTTATTTATGAGTACAATAAAGAATATTCAATCTATCTATCTATCTATCTATCTATCTATCTTGGCAAATCTTGTAGAACCTGTGTTAATCCACGGGTAAGCGCTATTCAGTGAATAAGTCTAAAAACGTCTGCTGATGGCCTCACCTGATGCTATCGCAGAAACAATCGGACCCTACTCACGGCCCTTCAATCATCCGTCAAACTGAACCGATTGATAAAATAAGTTTTCGAGAAGGGTAGAGACGAATAATACCAACAAGGCACGTGTTTCGTTCGGTTTAAATTAGAATTTGAAAGAAAACGATACAAATTTTTCGTTTTCGACGCGATTTTTTAGTTCTGAGCTACTCCAATCATCTGTCAATCAACTATCAACTTACATTTTTATTGTTTTTAATTTTTATTAAATCAAAACATACATTCATAATACGGAGACTTAAAATTGGCCTTCTATATTCTATGTTACTGTTATTCTGTTAACACAGTATAAGCTCACGCCTGCATCCCAGAGGGGTAGGCAGAGACCAGGGAACTGCGACTTGCCACGATCCTGACAGGTAATTTTTGCCACTTTCAAATACATCTGTTGTGTCTTCATCATCAACCCATTGGCACTGGTCTCTTCCCTGAGGAAGGTATAGGCCATACTCCACCACGGGGGCCAAGTCCGCATTGGTGGAGGCTTGTAAGACTAGTGGCTGGTCTTACTGTCAGAAGTTTTCAAGCCGCCCTAAGACCTCTGACTTGGCTTAACGACTGCCATTTATCAACGGCAGCCGGCACCAACTACTTAACGTGCCTTGCGAAGCACGGAACCGCTCGGAAAAATGCCACTAGCGTAAGTCATAGACGGTCCACCCATCCATGCACTGAACGCACCCTATGTTGCTTAACCTTCGTGATCGTTTAAGATCACTCAAACGGTCGGGGCTACAAACGATTCTTTTTGTCTAGCCCTTTGCTAATAAATGGAGAGGCACGTTAGAAGGAGATATAGGTATATCAACGCTTGAAATTGCCGAAACGCGTTGGGAACGAGTGGTGATTAGGCCCATACTCTCTGAGAAAGGCTTGAGCTATGCAGCTATATGGTCAACTTTAAAAAATATCTAATACCTACCTATATAAGGAATGTCATGGAATGAAATAGGGAACCCGTTTTTGATAGTAGTTGGCGCTGACGCAAACCCTATCTGAATGAAGGAAGACCAGCCGACTAGTAACTAAAGAAACCTGTCTGCAGAACGATTAGTATGAGGCGCGGGTTCTGTGGTTTTTGGAACTACCCTCTACTCTATGGTTCTGTCACTCACGATCGGAAAGATTTTTTTACACAGAATTTAAAAAAAACTTGCCACTTGTCACTTTGGGATTTCTAGTGATTGGTGACTCTGACTACCCCCTCAGGGATAACGGGCGTGAATTTATTTATATTTAAATATTTTTATTTATAATATAAAAACTGTTAAACACGTCTATGTTTATCTGTGTCGTTGGCGCTCCTTTCTGTTCCCAGACGGGGTTGCGTATAGCGCCATCTAATTAGCTTTGGTGAACCCAACTGACAGCTGTCAAAAAAGCTGGCCTGAAAAGGGCTCACTGAAATTGAGATTTTAATAATTTAACAGCCAATATCACCTCTTACTCCAAATTCCATTAGCAAAACACTGTCAACAAACACCACCCCCAATACACACATCACGCAAAAGACGGATACGAAAGGTGTGTGCGCGCGGCTATTTTCATGCCAACCCGTCAATGTCACCGTGGATTGATAGGCGCGAATATATCTGGAGCGGCACGACAGACCACACACGGTGCGCCTGGAAAATGGTCTCTATTGCAAGCGGGGTAAGGGTGGTATTTTCAATGGCCGCGCCCTTTTCCTAGTTTCGTCACAATGTAATAATGAGCATGCAGAAGAACGGTTCGTTGATTATGGTAGTCATGGCTCAATATTAGAGGACTTAATTTCCACTTAATTTTAGAGATTTTCCACTTTATTATACTCCATTCGACGAGCCGAGCTCCTAGGAAACAAAGTACTCGCAACTCATTCTTCGATGCGCGCAGCTGGAGATATAAAGAAGCGACTTTATATGGTAGCGTTATAATGCAGTGGCTATTGAATGTCAAGTGAATTAGCCAATGAACGCACGATTTTCTTTCGGAGCTAATTTTGTGAAAGTAGGTATAGATTAGTTATTAGAGTAAAGTATAGATAAGTTATTTTACTCATTTTACTTTAATATGATTGACCCCTCATAAGTAATAAGGCTATAAGGCTACTTTGCACTGTAAAAAAATGTTATGCGGCAATAAAATAAACTCCTTTTAAAAACAATACCTTTGATTTTAAAAGTAAGTTCTTAATACCTTAGGTATTAATAAGTATAGTATCGCGAGTCATTGAAAAATACTATCACGTGACAGATAAAAGCCGCCATGTTAAAATTTTATCATGTTGGATTTTATCTGTGTGCGATGAGGGAGTGCGCCTTCTGCCCTTCCTCGCTGCGGCCGCGTCCGCCGCGGAAGTCCGTCGGCCATCCGTCATCGTCAAAACAACGCACGGTGGTGCTTTTTAGGTCTCAGTGTGGGTGAATTATTGTCCCAACATGTATTGAGGTTCGGGTGTGTTTCAGCTTCGTTACTTTTGCCAAAGTGAAGTTAAACAAAGATAAGGCCATTTATCTGGCGGCACATGCTGAGTACACAGCTTTTGTTGCCAACTGTAATTTTGTATTATTTTTTTCTTTTCAAATCTGTATTCGTCAGTCGCAATAAACGCATTTTCTTGTATAATACGTAACGTAATCGCTCGTAAGCAACGTTAAGCAACATAAAGCGCATGCCCTAACGTGGAGATTTGACTTTAGAAATCATAATTTAGTTAAGATCTGTCTTAAGACCGACCTAAGCCTCACTAATTCGGTTTTAGTGGAATCTGGTTTTTATCAATATGACCGGTTGTGTTTTCCGTAGTCATTGTCAAGCGGCGCATTAGGATAAGTTTCCTTTTCTTAAATTGGACGTAATTAAGCAAAAGGTTCCAACCCATGGCATTTTTGAGTTAAATATACCAAAATGATCACTATGATCCATATTTGAAGAATCAATGACTTTCACAGCAATCCGATGAGTATGTGCAAAGTTATAGCACATGGTAGTCCAGCCTACATGTATGGAGAGCGTCAGTTTAAACCTAAAAACTGAAATATCTCAAAGCTCACTTTATGTGAGTTGGAATCTTCTTGCTAAATTACGTCCAGTTTACCAAGGTCGAGACAGTCTGTTATTTATTTAGTACCTTATGTTAAAAGATTTTCCAAGGAGAGTTAGCTTAACTGATCAACAATGTTCAATGCAAAAACTAAGTAACATCGAATCTCAAATCCGCAATTACGCACGTGTTTTTAGTTTAACATCAAGTAAAAGTAGAATAATAATGCCACAAAAAAGAAACATGAGGGTGCCCTTATGATCGACAAAATTTGAAATCAATATCCATTAGTTCTGACATAGTTTTTGCTGTCATTGATTAATGATATCAAAATAAGATAAGAAATAAGCCAAACGGACAGTCCAACATTCACAATTAGCAGATATTTATGAGCTTTACTTCAAATATCGCTTTTTTGAGTAATACAATAAGAAATATCTGTACAAAAATGTATATTCCACAATGCTGCCTATACAAATCACCGAGCTGTTGAATTACAAAAGCCCATTCTAACGTTTTTTTTCTCCAAAACTTGATTAATGACCTGCATAATATTGCAAAATGCACTCTCGAAGACTCTTTTGTCCCCACGGGCCAAATCATGCTTCATTCTAGGTTCTTTCCGCGTATATTTTAAAGATGGGGGGCAGTTTTAGGGTTCAGATTCATTTAGGGTTACCATCAACACTCCTACTTACCCACATTTTGTTTCAGTCTTCAGGTTTTAAAGGTTTGTCATACAACAGAAAAAATCGTGACTGTTGATTCGAAAATGATTTTTTGATTGATTGAGAAAATTTTATAATAAGGAAACTATCCCACTTGCAAAACTCTAAACTTTAAATTAGGTTCTTATAACTAGCTGAGCCAGCAAACGTTATTTTTCCAGATAGGGGTATGAAGATAGATAACAACCTATTTTCAGACCCCCCCACTATCCTCGTCCTGCCCGACCTCGAAAATAACAATTGTTTTTGTACTTCTCTTAGTACATCGGGCTGGAGGAGGCTATATTATATAATATATAAAATTTCATCAACATCGATCAAGCCGTTTCAAAGGAGTATGCGCACTAACATTTTGACACGATTTTTTTATCTGTCTATTTTATCTTTTTCTTAAATTTCAGCAGCATTACTAAGTATACCATAAGATAAAACTTTTTGTTTGTTTTTGAACTAAAACTTTCGTAATCACTAGACATTATTACTTTATTCCGGATACATACTTACTTAATTTTTTTCAGTAGAGTCCGACCAGGTTTCGCTCTGATTTGCAAAGCTCAATCGTGGTGAGCAGAGACGAAGCTTGCGGCGGCTCGTCTCTGACGGTTGTCTCTTTTGTTTGTTTGTTGTTTGTTTTGTGTGCTTTGTTTAATTATTTTATGACATCAGGGATGTCTCAGGGACCATTTTGCACTATGTTTACAAGAAAGCCTTGTCTCACTTCCATAATCGTGGTTAAAGTAGCATTCCATTAGAATTTTCCATACACAACTATTGCTGCGCAAGTAAAAGTGAAGGAAAGAATTCTATTATTTGAATTTAAAAACTTACAGCTTAAAAAAAGACACATTTCAATTGAAATAAAGACAGAGAGTCAATGACAAGTTTTCACTAGTAAAAATATTATAGCAGAAAATGGCTAAGGATATAAAATATCGAGAACAATATTACACTTTTCTCAAATATGCTTCGAATTTTGAGTATTATTTGGACAACCTTCTTCGAGATAAATCGAAATTGCTGTACTGGCCAATTACACGCGAGCACGGCCGGAAAAAGTTCTATGAAACTTCATAACCTGTCGTGTTTTGCGGCCAAATAAATTACATACCTACTAAACTCATATCTGTCGTGTTATTTAAAAATGGAACGATCTTTTACTCCGAACAATGACAACCAAGGAGGTAACTTATCAGAGGTTTTTTTTTAAATTTCGAACTAAAAAAAAACACTTTAACGCGGCAATTAATATTGTTGTTCGTTCGTGGTTCGTCTGATTTTGAAAGTTTATTGAATTTAACAGAATGAGTTCAAGTGATGAAAATGACTGCGATGAACTTATTTTAACGCCACCTGAAATTCAAGAGGCGGCAAGAACCGTAATAGAAAACTTGTTACCTACCGCCAAAATCGAAAGAAAAAAGTTCTGCCTTAGTAGGTAGGTAGCTACTTATCAGAAATCAGAAATTTATTTCAACGTAAAGAATTTACATTCTGCTTGTTTTAATTTCCGCGCATTATTTGAGAAAAATCATATACAAGCTTTGGCCACAACTAGGCATTGACGGACTCGCGTATGTGTGCCTCGGCTCCGCCTCGGCTCACATTTCCACGTTCGTCCATCAATGCCTCTTTTGCTGGCCGCTGCAGTAATGTACTATATCATCAACCCATTATGACCCCACCGAGGTGCTCGGGTCTCTTCCCCGAGGAAGGTCATACTCACCACGGGGCCGAGTCCGCATTGGTGAAGGCTTGGTAAGACTAGTGGCTGGTCTTACTGTCAGAAGTTTTCAAGCCCAAGCAAGAAGGTCTCCCATCCATGCACTGTACGTTGTTTAACCTTCGTGCTCGTTTAAGATCACTCAGGCAGCCGGGGCTATGAGCAATTCCGAGAGCGAAACGTAGAAGATTCCTTTCCTTTAACACTAATTAGTGTATGTATTGATCGCCACCAATCACACCCTTTTTAGTTTTAACCCTATTTCAAATGGACAACTAACCTACTGTGTTGATCTGTGGAAGCCCATTACTGGCTCTTGAACTTGAAAAAAAATCGATTTTTTCGCATTTCGCAAGCCTCGCTATCGCAGCGTGCCTCCCTCTTAAAACTTTAGCCGGCATGAGCTCGGTTTGAACGTGTGCTAGCCTGTCGGTGTGCGGGCGATAATGGACACATGTCCCGTCATCCATCAGCCCGACAGATGTCGGAGAGTGGACGTGTCAGGAGAGTTATAGGTGGTGCGCAGACCGCTCGAGGGGTACTCTCTTCGGACGATCAATTCGGCGAGTGCAGTCGCCGGTGATATGCATTTTTGTCTGCCTGCAAAACAGGCACGCACCCGTATCTGTACATAGTCATTTCGAATAACAAAAAACGTTTAAATTACAAATGGCGCCATGCTTGCCACTTGTCACGTTTGGGACCTAATAAACTTGGCAAAACGTGGGCCCAGTTCTAGTGATTTTTGCCTCTGCCTAGCCCCTCGGGGATAACGGGCGTGAGTTTATTTATTTATTTTATTTAACTAAAAACATTTATTTATTATGCAACAGAAACATGCATAATTATACAAGAAATGTAAATACATACATAAAAATAAGCCATATTGCACAAAAGCAAAAGAAATGTGAAGCTACATTGAGAAAGTATAGTAGTAGATGTACGCTGTATGTCGATGCAGCAGAAAAAGGGCCTTATAATCAATATTATAATAATTAGCTCAGGGTTTGCATTCACAGCACCGATTTCGCTTCATGAAGCGTATTTACATTATTTACTATGATTATACATTAGTTACGTACGAGTACTCTTTGCCAATAATCCCTTTTTCGAACTAACAGTTTCGTAATCTTTTACTTATTTGATTGGGTGGAGATGATTTCCGGGATGAAAAGTATCCTATTAGATGTCCATCCCCGGGACTCAAAAAATGTCAACCAATATGTATCTAAATCGGTTCAGCGGTTGCAACGTGAAGAGGTTACAGACAGACATACTTTCGCATTTATAATATTAAAGTATATAAAACATTAAAATTTACATACTTGATAGATAGATCGATATACAGGGCATCCCAAAATTATGGGACATGAAGGGAAAGCACCTTAAATATCGTAGATAGGGTATTTTGCTGAAAGAAGGCTCTTTATTATTTTTAAAAGTTAGTAATTCTGCATTCAAAGATTTCCTAAAAATTACTTTATCGTCTGGGAATCGAACCGACTTAAATGTAAAAAAACACCCCTACTTTTATAATGCCAATCGAAAGAATGGCCAAAAAATAATAACCCTTCTTAAGTAACATAGTATTTTAAAAGAAAGGAACCGCGTGAAATTAATCATTTTCATCAAATTAAAAACATACATGAAACTGACGTAGTCGCAGATATTCTTTATTGTACACATAAATTAAATTGACAGATTTTTTTATAAATCGAAGTACAACAGTATAGTACTGTCTATCTATTTATCTATAAGTATAATAGATAAGCGGTAACCGGGCGTGCGTGCATGCAACGACTTATGAATGTCGACGAAGCGAAAGTGACTTGTCAAGATCGTGGCAGGTGTGAGTCTCTGGTCTCTGCCTACCCCTCTGGGATATAGGTAGTATTGTGTATTAGTATCATCATGAGGGTCTGGGTTTGAATCCCGATTATGTACCAATGACTTTTCGTTACGTAGATTTGTTTGTTTGTACAGCAACAACATTCGCAATCCGAATAACGGTGACAGGCTGGCCACTTGTCACGTTGGGGCTTAATAAAGTCGACAAAACGTGCGCCCAGTTCTAGTGATTGGTGCCTCTGCCTTCCACCTCGGGGATAATGGGCGTGAGTTTTTTTATTTATTTATTATATATTAGAAGGTACTTACGGTGCACTGCTGTTGGTAAGAATACCTGTCCATTTACTTATTCTTTATTTGAATTTACTGCATTTGCGTGTAGGCGCCATCACAATTTCCTATTTATATTAGCGAGTTCCATAAATTCAAATTCTAGATTCTTCTCTTGAAATTCTAATTAGGTGTTTAGAATGGTCTCCAGACATTAGATAGAGTATAATTGAGCGAGTCATTTGTCTTGGGCCGCGCCATCGCGCAATAAAACGTGTTTTAAGCATTATTGTCACAAACTAGGGAGACGAAAAAGTTTTTCTGGCACATCATTACACAAAAAGTATAGAATTCTAGCATTAAGAAAGGAATGTTGCGTTGGTTTGGACATTGTGGAGAGGATGAAGGCAAAAAGATTGTCGCTCAAGCAAATGATCGAACGAATGTGAGTGAAAGGGCCGGTGAGGGATGTCCCAGGCAGACATAGTTCGACCAAATAGGGGATGTATTAGCAAAAAGCAAGATAAAAAGTACCCGAAACCGGCGTGCGTGTGTGAGTTTCTAGAAATAAGGGAGCAATTTGAAAGCCAAGTTCAATTTACCAAGAGCATGCTAATCAGAAAGCTAACTATAGTGTGCATTTCTCTTTAGCCTATCTAAATTATATTTCTCCTGAGAAATATAATTTAGATAGGCTAAAGAGAAACCCTGTACCCTGGTACAGCAAATTAAAAAGCAAATAAATTAATAAATCATATTTGTTTGTGATAGACAAGATAATATAGATTTAGATATAGTTTTTTTGTACACCATTTTGATGATATCAAATGGTGTACACTTAAGTATGACATTCTATGCATTTCAGGTTTGCTATTACATCTGTTACATTAATAAAGTTTTGGTGTCAAGCAGGTTGTTTGTTTTAGTTTATTTTAATAGAGCTTTTTAAATTAAAAATTGTCAGGCAGTTGTTTTATTGGCCGTTCAGGACGAACAAATTGTTATTATGTTATTAAAATACACTGAAATGTAAAAAGTGTATGTTCATTTTGTAAATTGATAACCTGGACGACGAGTTTTTAAATTGGAAACAGGGAATGAAACTTCATAACACATGTAAAGGAGCATGAACAAATTAATTTACTGATTTGCTCTTTTACTCCATAGAATTGCGGATTAAGCTAATAACGGGTTATTTGCACATTATTTGTTTATTTACTTCAATAGGTCTTTCAATGATTTCTGTCTTAGACATTCTAAAGTTTATAAATAAAAAAAAACTGATTTTCATAAGAAAAAAGATCCACCGCTGCGATTTAGGAAGGTATGTAGAACGAAATAGTACGCATCTGTTCATTTTCAAGTTCATTTTCTGTAGCAAATCAGGACTCTAGCAGATTAGAAAAATAATGAAATTGAACAAAAGAAAATTGTAGAATCAGTGATTCACAATATGGGGAAGTTATTGCAAGTAACTAGTTCAACACTACGAGTATAAAAGTACCTACATTAAATGTGTCTAATCGAAATTATTTATAAGTGTCAGAGACACTGACTTGACTGGGAGTTGATTGGAACAAAATGCAATTTAGCATTAGATATTAAATACTAATAATAGGCTAAGTTTTATAATTATGACTACTAACAAACATTGGACCATGTTGTCAGTAAACAAAAGAAAATAAATAAATAAATTAAGTACGCCTTTGTACCAGACATGTGTTTTGTGCAATCAATCATCATCATCACCATCAACCCATTATGTCCCCACCGAGGGGCACGGGTCTCTTCCTTAAGGAAGCTGTAGGCCATTCTCCACCACGGAGGCCAAGTCCGGATTGGTGGAGGTTTGTGACTAGTGGCTGGTCTTACTGTCAGAAGTTTTCAAGCCGCCCTAAGGCCTCTGACTTAGCTTAACGACTGCCATAGTTATATCGACGGCAGCCGGCACCATCTGCTTAACGTACAATAAATAATTTAATAATAATTAGATCGCATTAATTATACAGTGAATAAGTCGTACAACACAACAAAATTATTACTCGAGCAATTTACTTTACAAAATAATAATTATAATGTCTTAGCTACCAAAAAATTACTAGCCAAGATGGCGCCTCCCTTTTCTATTTTATAGTGACGTCATCACATGAAAGTTTCCTACCTCCATATTTATTTAGATGATCAAGTAGGTACATAATCATCAGTACTAGTAAATTAGCCAAATTGAATGTTCTTCAAATGTCAAAAATACAATAAATTTTAACCACTGTTAATAGGTAGGTGTTTATGTCTTAAAGCATCGCTGACCATAATTTAGGTAAAATTTAATTAGGTACCTTCATTCCCGACTTAATTCGGTATATTATATGAGCATCGCGAATCATTAAAAAAATACTAACTATTTGAAAAGACTCGATCTCTGAGCAAAAAGAATCGTTTCGTCCTTCAACCCGTCACCCGGCTAACGGCTAAAAAAGCAGCCCCGACTCCACTCCATCCTAAAACAGTTACCTCCACGCCAAGCCGCGGACAAATGACGGGGCGCCCCGGCATCAATCCACTCATTACAGCGACCTAGAACTAAATCATTTATTGTGCGATCCGAATCTCGCCTATTTACTGAACGAGCGGGTCGCGGGGACCCATCAGTCAAGCGCCGGTTGGGCGAGGGGTTGACTTTCCGCTACCGCCTATGGCTGGCGGAGCCTTTTGAAGCGGTTCTTTGAAAGAATGAGCGTTTTTCCTTATGTCAAATTTAGTTTTAAAAGATTCCCTAGGTGGCGCTGCCGTACCGTAGTAATAATCGTCAAAGCAAAAAAGAATACTATGGTTTGTGGAATTTGTGATTGATGGTTGATTACCTAAAAAAAATGCTGTTGTCGTTTGGTAATAAGTGCGCTTACTTACTATTTGGATATTTTGGAGTCTTTGCTGGGGATTGTGGGTTTGAATTCTATTTTTTATTACGAGAAACCTCGTCCGAATAGCAACCCTGGCTCCTTCTCTGGTTTAGTAATCTGTGGTCTAACTTTGACTTTGATTGCTACGAATCACAAATATGTATGTAGAAACGAATAGCGCCATCTAGATTGTCTCAAGGAACTAAGAAAAAAAAAAAGAAAGGAAAAACGCTCATTACGCTTTTCGAGTTGGTGTTGCCAGCGTCAAAGATATATTTCGCTTGGCAAAAAGAAGAGTAGTGTTCATGGTTTATAGGATGATGTGCTGTCGACTGTACATGGTATGGTCTTAAATATTAATATTTCAGTTCAATTGTTGCAACGATATGTGCAAGAATTGAAATTCTGAATTGAGAATTTCGTTAAGTAACAAAAGTCCATTTTTTAATTCGATGCAAAATGTATTACCGCTACAAAATATTGCAGAGTTTACTCGGTAGATTTTTTTACTTTTTTTTCTGAATAGAAGACTCACGTGACCAAACTTATCACACCAAAGACATTACAATTTAATTACTCATACGAGTATAAGAGCAAAGTCTAAAAAAACCCCTACGCAGCACACAAAATTTTTACTTTGAAGTAAAATGGAGTTATGTATTTGGTTTTTACGAACTAGCAATACTCAGACGTGGCTTGATATTGATAAGTCAACGTGACAGTTTTTTTTGCATTAATTTAATTAAAAAACAGACTTTACTTAACTGTAGGTACTGCTATCTCGTCAAATTTCTCAGAAAAGAACGTTACTTAAGTACGTATTTAGTGAAATTCTCAATTCTTAACGGCCGATTTCTGACAAAATCTTTGTATGCACCTTAGCTAACTGACAACGGTCAACAGTTTGATAAGAGACTATTGACGTTTGTCAATTAACAACATGGGGTCAATTACACAAAAAATAAAAGTAATTTGCTGATAACCTACTGTCATTTGAAGTTATATTTATATTTGAAGACCTAGCGGCGCGCCTAGACGACGCATCAGGAGACCAGAGAGCTGGCGCGTACCTCGGCCAGAGGATAAGCCTGGTCGGAGGATATTTGTGGGTAATCTATAGATCTTTTCCAGGTGGTCGTTAGGCCCTTTCTCCACTGACCCGGTCCGGCGTCGAAACCGGAATCAGTCATGAGAAAAATATCGGATGGCGGATTATGCTTCTCCACTTCATCCGACTATAATCGGCAATGGACGTGACGCAGTGCTTATTAAAATTCCTCGGTTTTTCTATTCGAGGCAGAGGACGTTTTCCACACATTCTATTAATGTAAATAATATTTATTTATAAAGTAAATAAAGTTTCTAAATTGGATCAGTAATTAACGTTTGCCGGACCGGAGCAGTGGAGAAAGGCCCTTAGCCGTTCTATGTGAGGGATTGTCTCATCAGGCATCTCTTGTCGCGGCGTAGTGTGTGACCTATCCAGCCCCAATTCCTATCTAGGATTTCTAGGGAGGTAGTCCAGTTTGCGCACCCACCAAATAGCACCTGGCCTAGTCCAGATTGGGCACCTATTGATATTTTTGGCAGAATAAATACATTTGAATTTACTAACAGCACCTTGGGCACCTATTGATATTTTTGGCGGAATAAATACATTTGAATTCACTAACAGTACCTGCCAAAAATATCGCCCAATCTGGACTAGGCCAGGTGCTATTCGTGCAGGTGCTATTTAGGTGGGTACGCAAACTGGACTACCTCTTATTTGTATTCCATTGGCATTATACTAGAATGCGTTAAATTAATATAGTTTGGGTTAGTGCCCTTATTTAAAAGCGGTGATAAACAAGACCCAACAAATTTTAGACCCGTTTCAGTCCTACCAGTATTAAGTAAAATATTTGAAAGAATTATCTTAGATCAATTGCTTATTCATTTCAATAATTACCAACTCCTCCATAGTCAGCAGTTCGGTTTCACTAAAGGGCGGAATACAACAGACGCTGGAGTCATGTTAGTTAAACATATTTTCAGTGCGTGGGAGGATCATAATGATGCTATAGGAGTATTTTGTGATTTGTCAAAGGCATTTGATTGTGTAGACCACAAAACACTGCTCTCAAAATTAAAACACTATGGAATAAAAAAATTAAGTTTAGATCTTCTAAAATCATATTTAGAAGGAAGGGATCAAAAAGCAGACATAAACCGTATTATATCGTCAGGTTCACTTGTAAAAATGGGAGTCCCCCAGGGCCGTTCCTTTTCCTGGTCTATGTAAATGATTTACCGTTTATGGTACAAAAAATGTGTGAGATAGTGCTATTTGCTGATGACACGTCACTTATTTTTAAAATAAGGAGACAGGAAAATAATCTCGACGAAGCAAATAATGCTCTAGATTGGTTTACAGCAAATAATCTGTTGTTAAATTCAAAAAAGACAAAATGTATGAAGTTTACCCTACCTAATGTAAAATTAGTTGAAAATAACATTGTGATTGGAAATGAAAAACTAGAATTTGTTGAAGATACTGTATTTCTGGGCATCACAATCGATGCCAAATAACAATGGGGCCCACATATTGTAAAATTAGCACATAGACTTAGCTCCGCAGCATATGCCGTGAAAAGAATTCGAGAACTTACTGACGTTGCAACTGCTAGGCTTGTTTATTTTAGTTACTTCCATAGTATTATGTCCTATGGTATACTACTATGGGGCCGGGCAGCAGACATTGAGACTATCTTCATATTGCAGAAGAGAGCGATCCGATTTATTTACAAGCTAGGTAGTAGAGACACACTAAGATTTTTTTTCAAAAAAATCATCATCCTAACAGTTGCAAGCCAATACATTTATGAAAATATTATGTACGTTAGGAAAAATATTAAAGACTTCGAAACACTTGGTAGCCATCATAACGTTAATACTAGGAATAAACATAAATTGTCATTTCCACGATTTAGACTTGCAAAAGTTAATACTTCCTTTATGGGGCACTGTATAAGGTTCTACAACAAGATACCCCAAGATATATTAGAGTTACCTCCAACGCGATTTAAGAATTGTGTTAAGCACACTCTTTGCAAAAAAGCTTATTATAAAGTCAACGATTATTTAGAAGACAAGGACGTATTGCTTTAAATAGTAGTTTAATATTAAATTTAATCAGAGGATAAATGTGTCTAGTGTTCAACACATCCAAGATATTGTTTTGTAAGTTTTATTTGTATTAGCTTTAAGTTGATTTGAGAAAAGATGGTCAGAGTGTAGTTTTTTTTTTTTCGCTGCCTTTTTCTCCACTACAGACGGCCCCAAGGCAGCGGCTAACATTATACATAACTGTATGTACATTGACATTCAACAAGCAGAATGTCAATTCTTTACGTTGAAATTAATTTCTGATTCTGATTCTGATATAGATCCAGGGAGCCGATTCTCACTTCATTAGCAAATAAGACGTATACGACTCTAAGGCGTATGACTTGAATTCTACATAAAAAAGTCGAACGACACCCAAATTCTGTATTCTGAACACCATGCGACATTGAATTCGAATGAAAAAAGAAATGTCTAACGACTAGAAGAGTAATCTGTGAATCCTGCGTTCCATTTTCTCGATTGTAAATTGAAAGTTAGTCGAATCTTAAAACATTCACAATTTCACTTTTAAATTGATACATTTTGCGGCAAATTATTACTTTGAGTGTTATTTTATAAACTAAGAAACGGTTTAGGTGCAAAATATACGTTATTTAAAAGTTTAATACACTTAACTCTTAAAATTGTCTACTGAAATTTTACTTATAACGAAACGTCAACGTAAGGAACGTAGGGCGAATCCATTAATAATGGACTTGCCCTACGTTCCGTAATGCGATAAAATCAATTACAGCGCGAATCCGACCAAATTTAGTAGTCCCAAAGTATCTCGCACGGAGTAGGGTTTTTGTGCCTACTGCACTTAAGTGGATTCGCGCTGTAATCGATTTTATCGCATTTCGGAATACACCCACCCTCAACTATCAATGAATGCGTTCAAATTTCATACGCCTTTTGCGAGTCGCATGGTAATTACCATGCGACAAGATGACACCTCAAAGCGAACGAAAATTGTTAGCAAATTTGCGTATACGACTTTGTGAGAATACATGAAACTGATTTGTATGCGACAAATGTCTAATCCTTCGAATGTTTGGCGTCTACGCTTTCAATTCGCATGGGCGAGAATCGGCTCCCAGCTCCACTCACATCAGTCTGAACTTACACGTTCTATTTGAACTCCTTCTAAAATATCCAAGCAGCAATGTGAAACCGGCTGAATACATAAATGATGCGCCACCAGGCTGGGAAGGGAGGGTGGGTCGTCATTAATTTGATGAAATAAAACAAATAGTCTCTTTAATTATCGGCCATTACGTCACAATGACGTTGCAGACAACAGGGTCGCGGTCGGGACTTAAGAAGGCGCCCTACGAAGCCATTCCCATACAAACTTAGCTTGGTTTAAATTTACCAACGACAGTTAAGGGGCCATCCATAAAATACGTCACAAAAATACATGATTTTTTTACCTCTCCCCGTCCTTGTCACAGTTACAACTGTCTCCACCCCTCCCTAGTGTGACGTCACATGTTTTACAATTTTACATCTAGATTTTATTGAATTAAAACAGCAGTTCCGAAATTCGTTTTATTTCCGACAAAGTTGCAATAGAATTAGGAACAGATAGAGTAGCAAATGTTTTTTTACTTATTCATTAATAGTTCAAAGTTTGTGTTTTAACACTAGATTATAATACGTTTTGAAATGTGACGTCACGAAATTGAGGACCCCTCCCACCCCCTTGTCACACAATATCACACTTCGTCGACCTCCTCCCTCCCCCTTAACGTGTGACGTAATTTATGGATGGCTCCAGCGGCCTTTACTCGTCACACTGTAGGGCATTCTCTTAGACAGAGAATGGGCTTGGGCTTGATCAACACGCGTGCCCGCCGCGGATTGGCGATTTTGATCGCTGAGGTATGTGAATACCTCAGACACTCAGATTTCCTCACGGTGTTTTTCTATACGGTTAGCGAGTGATAGTGCTACGACTGAGAATAACACTATTAAAAAAAATATATATATATATTATGTGAATGTGAGTAATAAATATCAGCATTTTAAAAATATTGAGGACGAATAAAAATTTTTTTTTCTATTACAGTTACAAATACATAGATTTGTCCAAATTGCTTCAGTCTGGGTGTATTTTCGTGATTTAATGTCCTTGCTTGATTGCCATAGCACGGGGTAGGTATCCTAGCGGTTTTTCTTGGGACCAAAAATATTATATGAAATATGGATGAAATTAACCTATGTAGTGTGTCACTTGAAATGACAGAATATGCAATAGTTTGATTAGAGTACCTACATTGTGGACCGAAAGAGGATGTAGTGACTAGAATTGAAAAAGGAATGTTGCGTTGGTTGTGACATGTGGAAAAGATAAAGGAAAAATGACCGGTAATGGATGCCCCAGAAAAATATACTTTGAACAAATAGAGGGTGTATTACAAAGGGTAAGATAAAAAGTAATTACACGAAACCAGCATGCATGCAGCGACTAATGAATGTCGATCAAGCGAAAGTGATCTGTCAGGATCGTGGCAGGTAAAAGTCCGTGACATTATGTACCTATGTATGTTTAAATTATTACTTACCCCGTCCACAGTCGCTCGCAATCAACCCAAATTGACGCCTCCAGTTTTCAGCAAGCAAACTTCGAGTCAACAGACGTCCATGCTAAACGCTCCAAGTTCCCCGCGGATTTGACGGCATTTGTCTTGCTCAAACAGCCCTCCCTACCTGTTGTGGCGACGCCGAACGTAAGCATTCAAGGGTTTGACTGACAACTAATCACTTCAGCCTACCCTACTTGGGGCTTTTCAGCCCGCTCGTCTTACATTGCTGGCTTGAACCGTTGTTATGGATTCACCTGTTTTTTGGTCTCTCCTAATAGAGGTTTTTTATGAAATATAATGGTGGTTTGGAGAGACCCAACCACAATAAATTTGATTGGTTAAGAAACTATATATATTTTTTTAACATGTAGAATTTTCGTTAGGCTGATTGGCTCACCATAACAATGGTTTGTAATTAAATTCAAATTAAAATATTTTTATGCACAGTAAAAAAAAATGTTTATTTTATGAACGTCAAAATTGTTAGTTTTACAACTAGTCAAACTAACAATTTTGACGTTCATAATTATGTATACTAATTAATCTACTCTACGATTTTAATCGTAAAGTAGATTAATTAGTAGATTATGTGGAGAAGAAGCTAATCAAGTAACTCCACATTTATTGTTTTCAAAACAGTTTCAGCCCAATCAACAAACTTTTAAACTTAAAAATTATTACTCATGGATGTGTTGGACACTAGACACAATTCTCTTTTGAACAACTTTGTAGAGGTTACTTTTATTTGTTCTTTTTAAGGTCATAACGCAACTGATTACACAGGTATATTTAATCGCATGTGATTAGTAACCTTTAATTTGTTTTTGTATCCAGATTTAACCTATATAAGTTAATGTAAAGATACAGTGTTGAGGCCGGTGCTGAAATCAAACCAAGGACTTTTAGAAGACATCCGTGGTAGCATTACCATGGCCCATGATCGTAGGTATAACTAATTTATTGTAGCATACCAACATGAATTGTGGTGTTCCAGAAATTTTGAGATAGCACTGACAAAAACAGATTTTTCTTATTTTACATTACAGAAACTTTCAGTTTTTCCGAAGAGCAGCAATGGACTCGTCGCACACAGAAACAGTCGGCGAACGGAGGCAAAATGCGTAACAGGCGATGAATGATATAATTATAATGATTAAGACGAGGCTTCCCCCAGTTAAGACGTTCGTCTCCGAGACTGATACTTTGGCGGAGACGGATTTGGGATGCGGTTTACGCTGGGGCTTTGGCAAACCGCATTGAAAATTCTACTGCTGTAAATATGTATGCATTGTTCTAAATATCTGTATCTTAAGTAAAACATTTTTTGGGGTTACGATACAAAACAATACAAATAAACTTTTCACTCCATCTATTCCAAATTATGCATTTTGATGCCCATATTTAGGACCCAAAACACGCTATTGTTGTGCAAGCTAAGATGCATCAAAGTAAATAGACTCAAAATTGGGTTTTGAATCTATTTACCTCTAAGTAAATAGAATTTTGAATTTATATACTAATGTACTCATTTACTAAGAAGTCGGACTTCTCTTTCATTCTTGAGGATTCGTCCTATATCTATCTCGCTCCAACCCAAGAAATAAGTTTTAAGACCGAGTTTGGAACTACTTACTGAACATCCAAACTCTTTGGTGCAAAACTTTTAAGTACCTACCTAATTGTATTTGAAATTGGAACGCGAGTACGCATTTTCATTCCTCTCAGATGGTAGTGAAAAGCAGAGTGTTCTACACGGGCGCAAATCATTTTTGGTCTCGGTAGTGTTGAATCCCTCGCTCCTTCAACGATTAAATTGCCTCAGTTCGCAATTGATTCAATTTCACAACCTCGACGCAAAAATTTTTTTTTGCGCCCTTGGTGAACAATCTATACTATTATTTCTCTATCCACAAATTAGGTACAATAGATGTGATACAATATGGCACAATAGGAATAATTTGTGGAAAGACTGGGTCCCAAACTAGATCAAAGATCTGTATCTTGGGATGCCAGGCCTCCCAAAAACTAGGGCAACAAAGTATGGAACATACTGTAGACACAAGTCAAGACCAAACTCGAAACTGAAACTAAACTCAACAGAAAAAAAAAGACTGAAAAGAAGAGTTTGCAGACAGACCAACTCATCAAACAGATCCTTGTTGTCTGTTCGGATTTTCCCCGTTAATATGTTGTGCTTCAACATAATTTTTTTTCGAAATTTTATTAGAAATTCTATGGCACCGGAAGTAAAAATATGTTTTTTGTTTCACAAAACAGCACGACTAAAGGAAAAAAAACAGACGTTATGTAAATAATACATTTAAAAGCACAAAATATATTCATGATTGAAAACCAAACTTAGGTGCACTGAGTATTTATATTGTTATTATTATAAAATTAACGATTATTGGTAGAGGAGGATGTCTGGTGTTAAACAGTAGATTAATTTTAAATGTATTGTACGATGTCAATAACGTTCATTTTGTCTAATAAAATGTATTCCAGCAATGTGCCGCGCAGCACTTTTGCAGGCTCGATTTTTGTTACCTAGCTAGTGTGGCATAACAACTTAACTGAAGCGCACTCATATTGTGAACACACAAATAAACTTTCCTTAACTGGTGCGTTTTGAACTCTACATCATCTTCGCAAATTATCTGCTATTTGAGTAATATTTTTATGTTCGAAAGTTTTTTAATTAAACTAAGATTGTTTTGAAATAAATAAATGTAGAGTTTCTTTGTTAGTTTCTTCTCCACGTAATCTATTAATTCTGAAACTAAAAACTTTGACGTTCATAAAGTAAACAGTTGGAACTTTGAATAAAAATATTTGAATTAGAATTTGATTAGTGACATAGCTGATTTATCTATAACGGCTGTGAGTCCAAATAGTTGGTTTGATAACCTAATTATCAATGATTTACATGCATATAGAGAAGGTGTTTCTGGAATAAAATTAAGCTTACCCAAGTATGTTTGCCACGGTACTTACCCTTGTTATTTACAATAAAAAAAAAACTTTAAAACATTCCTCAAATGCAGTCCAACAATGCTTTTGCAAGTAACACCATAGCAATCTGCCTTTAAAGAATTTTTAACACGAATGTGTTTTTTTTTCAGATAATTTTTTAGATAACTTGCAAATTTTATTTTAAGGTTTCTAGAAGTGCTGTTAAAAATATAGAAAAACACACTTTGTACCAAAGGGCTAGGCATTAATTTTGATGACAAAGTTGTCTGGATTGAAAACTAGTTCTATTAGTTTTAACAGAATAAAATGTGTAAACTCTGTTGATTAAGTAACATTAAATATACTTGAAAAGACTCACCGCCGGTTTCTCGAACGCCAATAATCTATTTGTTAACAGCTGTCAGTTGTGAAAAGTGCATAGAAAAAAAAGAACTGACAGCTTTTAACAGCAGATTAACAGATTGTTGGCGTTTGAGGAACCGTGGGTAAGTATGGAGTATTTTGTCCGTTATTTCTCCAAAATGATCTAGATTTTGAAACAGACACCTTGTTTTGTTTGTAACTATAATTAGAATAATTAATTTTTTTTTTCTTTCAATAACTGAATGTCATGGTTTACTATGGCAATTGGTGGTACATTGCGTAGCAGATTTATTCAACTTTGCCGTAAATGTCATAGAGCAGGTTTTTGAATTGAGAATTTTACTAAGTAAATACTTAAGGTTCTGTCACGCTCTTTTCTGAGAAATTTGACGAGACAGCACTACAGTTAAATAGTTTCTTAGCAATATTATCCAATCAGGAACTGAACTACACTACGAAATTCAGTTTCAAGAAACGCGCTCCTGGAAGTCGAGCTCGCTGGCCAAGTTTAGGGAAGATGTCATAAATAAAAGAATCGAATTTAAAGTATGTAACATATATATTTCTTTGAGCTTTTAATTGCATTTTGAAATACAACATAAAATATTAAATAAGATTATTAAATTTGGTAAAATCAATATTATTATTTTTTTCAACATCATTTTTCGATTTTTAAAGAATGAGCAAAAATACTCCCGAAAAGAGCTAGCGTATACATAATTATTTTTCGTATGGGTTTTTATCGTTAAAATGATAGTTATCGATTTAAAATTTTGAGTATGTATCGTGGTACCATCGTACAGTTGCCAGAAAAAATACAGACCATTCGCTGCTAACAAAACAGTCCAAATTTTGTAACATAATTCATCAATACCAAACGTAAGAATATTATGTGTGACCTGACTGGTACATGTTTCTCTAGTTCTACAACCATACAATGGTACCACAGTTTACAATGTCTTAATAAGTTGTGATATCGTCTGAACCTTACATTTATTATGTTTACAATATTTTTCATTAAATATAAAATGAGCGGTCACTCATGTCCGTATATACAGGTCGTATATCTGATGTTACAATTGGAAGAAATCTCTTTAATAATCAATTTAGAAGGTCCTAAACGTATACGAATGTTTGTTTCTCTTTTACTTAAAAGAAAACAGTAGATATATTGTATATCACGTTTTATCCTCAAAATATCTCAGACGCGTCGCTAAGGACTGCCGAATTGTATCGCTGTTACATTTATTGGTATACAAGAGTTCACAGACGCAGTAGTCACCTAAAGTACATCTTAACACTAAAATAATAAATAGCAATCCTGCTGAAGAGCGTCCTACCTATAGCGAACTTTACACTAGGGAGATTTTGTTTATAGTATTGCATCCTATTGTAAGTTTGTATGTACAACATCAACTTAACATTTACACCGTACAAATCAAATGTAACTGAGATTGAATCTCTGAGATTAAACCTTTGTGGAGCTCACGAAAAACTTTAAAAATAAAAAACACCATTCAAAATATACAGTTGACAAAGGTAAAGAAAACTAGAAAGATCCTAAATTTATATAAAACAAAAATAATTAAGTAACACGTGAAAAAAATCGAAATATAATATTGCAACGAATTCCAAAAATACTGAGAGTTGACATCTGCTAGCCCAGATTGGTGTGCGGTCAAATTCAATCACATGAAAAAGGCAGATTGCAACTGACAACATTACACAAACGTTATTAAAGGTATCCCTTTTTCAATTATTAGCAAAAATACATTTACAAGAGATCGAATCGAACGTATTACGACTTATGAGACTTAGCTATGTACAATTACTGAAATGGAATTACATGTACCTACTGTGGAAGAGAAGCCGCGACGCCTACCGGCGGAACCTTACTCCTCTAAAGGCAATATTTTCAAAATATCCTCTTACACCTAAATGAACGTAAGACGTTTGGCGTATACTTAAGTAGCTAATCGTTATTTCAACTATGCGGTGAACGCTAACAATAATTTCCTATTTTTTTAATTAAATTGGCAAAGAGTTTCGAAATACTTAGCGTCGCGTGGGCGACTCGCACTAACCCTAAGAAGGTTTTAACGTAGCAAGATATGGTATCATCACAACTGATGGCCCGTCAGACCGTATGTACAGCTCTGCATTGTTTATACGTATTTACTGGACAACTGCTTTGCGAGTTCCGTATACTTTAGAAACTTTGAGTGGGGGCTCTCTTCAAAAGACTGAGAGGGACTCCGAGGGTCCTGGGGAGAGGCCGCATTGGAGCCCCCGCTCTTATGAGTCCCTGGAGAAGCAGCTGGGGGTGGCGCTTTGACCATCGCCGCGTCAGGCAGAGCTCCGTCCTTGACAAAATGCACTTTGGACAAATGGTGTCTGTAAGCGCCTTTAGAAATGAAAGGCGTGTCACAGAAAGCACACTTTGTTATCGAATCGGTGGTGACAGCGTCGTTGCAAGCCCAGCTAAAAGTCAAGATGCTAGGGGGACCGGCCGGGGACGGTGCGGGAGGCGCAGCCCTAGCTGGATTGTTCTCGGTTTTATCGCAAAGCTTCTGCAGAGCTGCTAAAGGGTGACTACTACCGCGACGCGATGAGCTCGGCTCATTAGACGAACCTCCTCCAGCCAAATTATCGAACATAGAAGACAAAGCACCGAGGCTTGAAGCTGGTTTCCTTTCCCCCCCGGGAGTGTTGACTGATCTATCGCTAGCCGGACTAGCAGCGGGGCTTGGACCTTCACTTTCTCGCTTCGGAACAGTCTTTGGATCTTCATTAGAAATACTGTTTGGTCGAGGAGGCTCATCATCATCGTCTACTTCAGTCTTAACACGAACTTGACTACTCAAATCTACACCGTTATCGCGTTCTTCCTCATCTTGCATTTCCTTTTTTATTCTAACTTCTGTAGCACGATCTTCGGAAGCGGGAGTTTGAGAGCCACGCGTATCAGGGGTAGTGCGAGGAGTCATGTGGTAGGAAGCATCTAGCTTTCGATCTGGGGTAAGAGATTCAACGCGACTTCCTCCACGTTCGGACATGGAGCTGGATTCGCTACCGCTACGCTCACGACGACCATAAGCTTGCTGATGCTGTTGATAACTCCTAAGCATGTTCATTGTATGGGGGTCAACCAACGGCTTAGTATAGTCTACGCTCTCATCTATACCTAATCTTTTCAAAATGCTAGAACCAATGGGGGCATGAGAAGGGGCGCCTGGCATGCCGGGGACGGAGTGCCTGGAGCGTGTATCGAAGCTTTTTTCGATCAATTGCTCAATGGCGTTTAAAACAGAGGGTGATGAGCTCTTCTCATTACTAGCATTTGCATCTTTGGAGCTTGGGGATGAGTCGTTGATGGAGGAAGGAGAACGATGGTGGGCAGACCCTGGGGAAGGAAGTTCCTCATTGATACTCTTACGACTATCGCGACCAGTAGGAGTGACATGCCCGGGCACGTCTGGTGGGATGATGTTGTTAGATAGAAGAGCGCTCTTCAGAAAGTTCCTTTGACTATTGGACATCGGTGCACCTATACACTGTCGTATGTGTTCTACAAAGACAGCCGTTTCTATTTTATCGCCACATTTCTCGCAAGTAATCCTACTACCAGCGCCAAAGTCTCTCATTGGTTTCCCCATGGGAACACCGTTACCTTCCCCGTTCTTGAAATCGTGCGAAGCCCTTTCTAGCTCAAGTAACTTTCTGACTGGTAAAGATTTCTTTCGTTTTTCACGAGTCTGACGCCGCCTACCACCACTTTCGGTGATAGACCGCATGATGTGCTCTTTGTAATGAGAGTTTTTGACCATATGGTTACTCAATTCCTTTAACGAACTAAATGCTTGGTCGCATACCTTACAAGTAAGTACTGCGCTTACATGACTGCTGGTCCCAGTAGTAGGAGGAGCAGAATTGTTGGCGCTTTGATTGCTGGCGTTAGACCCCTTTCCGTCATCTGAAGACTTCCACGATATGATTTGCTCTTGAGAGATAATATTGGTATAGTGCTGGGTTCTTTGCATGTGACTGGTCATCTCAGCCAGTGAACGGAAGCTCTCAGCACACCACATACACTTTAAAATCTGCCTGGTTTGCTCAGCACCCTTGCCAAGCCACACATCTTGTCCACGGACTAACTTTCTTGGTATCGGCATGTTTTCTTTAATGAGCATGTTCAAATCGCTTTGACTAGGCTTTGAGGAGCCACTCGAAGACGATGAGTTATGTGATGGCGTGGATGGAGAGCTTGATGGTGGCTGTAGAGATGGTGGGAGTGGGGCTGAACCTGGAGGTACTGGGACGTTGACACCGCAGTGCTTTGCTTCCTTCATGTGGACAGTCAAGTCAGCTAAAGAGTTGAAGCTCTTTTTGCACCAGACGCATTTAAGTACATCCTTTGTTTGGTCCGCGCCTTTGTTCAGCCAGTGTGACTGCCAGGCTGAATGACGCGCAGCTGCGTTCGGGGCAAGACCTGCTCCTAAGGCAGCGCTTTGTACAGATCGGAACAGTTCTTCGCCCCCAAGTCTACTCAACTCGCTCATCTTTTCGAGCGCTTTTGTGGCATCGCTTGGTGTTGGCCCGCCGTGTTTCAGTTTACCATTCCAGTCTGGCGGAGTGCCCTTAGGCGAGAGGCTGGCTGCAGCGACCGCAGCAGCAAAGTATGGCAAGTGTGGAGCCACAGGCGTGGACCACGGCGACGGGGTCGCTTTGAACTCTGAATCTCTTCTGGAACTCTTTCTCGTCGGGACCTGTGTTGGGGAATCCTCCGGTCGCCGTTTCCTGGTACCCACCGATAAATCAAGCGGGCTGTTTTCGGGTGTCTTGCTAAGGTTGACGACGTCGTCTGGATCCTCGTCATCGTTGGGTGAATCGCTTCGTTTCGTGCTGAAGTCAAGTACTGCATCGGGGCGTTCTGTGTCCGTTATGTCGTCTTGGCAGGACATAAGGAGCCGCTGCTGGGCCGCGGCGGCCGCTGCGGCGCCGAGGTAGGCGGCCATGGCGGCGGTGTGGGGTGGCAACAGTGCCGCGGGGAGCGCGGCAGGCAGGGCTGCCGTCAGTGCCGCGGACAGCGGCAGCCCGGCCGCGCTTCGCCCAGAATACACCGAGTCATTCGAGGGACATCGCGGCGCCCCCGAAGACTCTCGCGACATACATCTCGGACTCTCCCTGCGGACAACGACATAAATCCATTAGCATTGATTTCCGAACGATTCCAATGTATTAGAATAGTAATGGGACTAGTCAGTTTAATGTTGGGCAACGAACAGTAGATAAAGTTCGATGATATAATAAATTGGCGATTTGAATTTTAACAGCGGGTCGGATTACAATAAAAATGGTTTCCAACGAGAATTTATTGTAGAGTTGAACAAGAAAACATTTAAAAACATTGGTTTTTAGTATGACAAATATAACAAAATGAGTACACGTAGGTATAAAAGTATTAAATGGATACGATAAGCGTATAATCGATCAACGGTGTCAGTCATTAATAAAGACGGATTAAAATATCAAAACGACTGTAAAAAATTGTCTGTCAGCGATCTGCGAAGCCTCTAATCAGCTGATTAATCAATTTCATTCATAATTTAAGTTTTTACTAGGTGTTCGAAACCGTATTTAACAAATCAACTGAGCATTAAATCACTGTTGCAAAATTTTATGCTTTCTCCGTAGTTATTGCTGTATGAATAATGCAATCTAAGTGAAGGGACAAAAACTTGCTTAGTAGAATATTAAATTGCTATCATAATAGGATTCGATAGGCCACCAAATAAGACACCAATATTTTGTTAATTTAGTCGATGGTTTTCCTTAAATTCAGTAAATAATTAATTAGGGTATGTACTTGCAAAGGTCAAGACAAAAAGTAACCGAATTCATCGAGCGAGGTGCATGTGTGTTGATAGAGGGAAAGAGGTCTGTCAGAATAGTGTCGAGTGGCCAACCCTGATCTATGACTAACCTTTCAGAACACAGGTGTGAGTTTAAATTAAAGGTTTCAGAATATTGACACTTTACACGCATGAATCCTAAAGTGAGAAATCTATTTACGGAAGACCTGTTTCTGTGTTTTTTAGCGGAATGAAAAGATAGGTCGGTACAGTTAGTGTTTTTTTCATGCGTATGAAATTTAGTAGCACATAGTGATATCAAATTTCCCAAACAAATAACATAATTTGATAATACGTTTTGATAAAAAAAACATGGCATAGGTTGACAACATGTCATATCGAGTTGACACTTTTTCGATTCATTAAATTATATTCATTATCTTTGTTTTAGTTTTATTGAACTAAGAAATTGAATTGAAAGAAGAGAGAATTTCCAAAAATATACTGAAAGTCTTACTTAGAATATCGGATTTCAGTAATGAGAACGTATACCTAAGTACTGCCTTAAAAAAACTAAGTGCTAAATGAAGTAGTGTCCTTTACTTACGTTATAAAATGATAGAATTCTAAATCCAATTTGAAAAATGAACAAACGAAAAAATTAACAAAGTACTTGTATTTGAAAATTTGTTTTTTAAATTTACAGAAAATAAATGAAAGTCACATAAGTGTAAGTCTATACAATTTAAATATTATAGTGTAACTTTGATATTCGACTCCAGTACCGAAGACAACTGAACGGATAATCAAAAGGAACCGAGACAATCCACAAAAGAATCCAACTTAACACAACACACACTTCACAGCCAAATGGAAAATCCATACCTGAGATGGTCGTGCTCCACGATCATCGCTGACCAGATCTGTTCAAAATATTGGCGAAGAATCTTGACTGTCTTCCAAGGAATCCATAGAACAACACACCACAACCACACAAGGAACTAACAGGGAGACTTTGTTTGGAAATACGTCGCGAAAGACGCGCGCGACTTGACGGTCGGTCGGCGAGTGCGCGGTGCCTGCGGCGGTAGCGGCGTCCCCGCGTGGAATGAGACGCCGCTTGATTTACGACCCGCCTGCATCGCCCCCGCCCCGCTTGCCTCCCGCCGGCGAGCGGGACAGACGATCCGCAGCCGGGCAACACAGCGGGAGCGAGCGAGACGAGCGTACGGCCCAAGCTTCGAGGGGTGGGCGCTGCGTAATGCAAGCGTGCGTGTGATGCGCGCCTTGGACGTGCAGTGACGGGCGATCGGTGCGCTGACAGGCGGCTGTCAGTGCGACTGTGACTCAGAGGTCTGAACCAATGAAAACTATCCGGCCTTGTGGCTTAATCGAGGTTTTAATAGGCCGGGTTTTTTCTTCACATAACTTACTAGCAACGTAGAAACCAAAATGGGTGACCTAACAAAGAAGTACACAACACTAGATGACGACGATTCGAACCCTTTGGAAAACATCGAACATGATGATGCCGTTTGACTATTTGCCCACGTCACTGACAGTATGTTTGGAGGAGAGTCTGTTGGGGATTAGAAAAGATTACTCGCCGGGCGTTGACAAGGAAATGGTGCGTTAACAAAACGACGAGACGAGGCCTTTTAACAGACAGACAGGGGACGGACGTCGCGGGATTTACGTGTATCATGAACAGATTTCCTCGACTTGACAAAGGGACAACAAAAAATGTTAGGGGTTCATCTAGCTAGATGCCTACTGTTTTTAGAAGAAAGTTTGCTTTTACAATGAATTTCTTTACTCTTATTAGATTCCAATCGTATGCTATTCACATTCGTGATAATAATATCGAGCTGACAATAATCTAACTCACAATAGCTCATTTGTTTAGTTTTATAAAAGAGAAACAACTAAATATTATGATAAGAAAAATAATAACTTCTACTTAACACCACGTGCTATGGTAAACAGGCAAGGACATTACAAACATCTAAAAACAAACAAACTGAGGCCATTTGCACAAAATAATGTACGGCGTCTCCTAGTGGAAATTAAACCCACAACTTTTTTAAATCTATTTTATTTTGGGAACTTTCGTTGCAAGGTGACGATGATATTTCCAACGTACCCGTTCTAAAAGTATATACCCTAACTAACTATAGACATAACAAAAACTACTGAGCTTTAGCTTACACATATTAGAACACAAAAACATAAATCTATCATAACCTTAAAAAACCTACAACCTCTTTCTTGTAGCTAAACGCCTGAACGGCTGCACCGACGACGTATTCGACTAATTCAGAATACCTATTAAAATCTCATGTAGCGCAAATATTCTCAAAAACAAAATTGAATCGTGGTTATTGTACACGCTTCAACCCCACATCAAAAATTGAGCAGAAAACTTTTTAAATTTCGAAAATCGCCAGCTGTTTATTGCTTCCTGCAAGCACAGCACTGCGGGCCCATCAATCACTTGTATTTATGTCACTATCGTGTTCTCTGTCTTTCGCAACCGCATCTTCGTATAACTATGATATTGTCATCTCTTTCTCTCGGAACCTTTCGAACAAGCTGTTTGAAACCCAAGCTGGGGATTTCAAGTCAAGTGGCGAAAATCTCAAAGATTGTGAATCAATATGTTTCATTGATCACAATATCGCTTAGACACTGCGGGCCGGTTTCTGAATTGAGGATTTCATTAAGTAAATACTCAAGCATCGTTCGGTCAAGCTCTTTTCCGAGAAATTTGAGGAGACAGCACTACAGTTAAGTAGTTACTAAGCGAAATTTTCAATTCATAAACCGGCTCTGAGGAATGAAATCTGAGTGATAGTAAAATAATAATTGATTGACCAATTATTCTTTTATGATGTTTTGTTAGACAGTACAAATGGCATCTACCTGTTAACACAAGATAATTATCCTAAATTGAGACCAGTACAAATTATTGTATTGTGTGGAAGTTATTATTATGATGCAGGACGATGATACGATGATTATTATTATAGTATGACAAGGACAAACTAAACTTGCGAATATTTGTTGGATGTCATTTAGTTTAAGGAAACACCTGTCACTGTTTGAATATATTTACCAAGTTACATTTAGATATTCAAACAGGTAGATTTTTTGGAAACAATAAAACGAATGAATATTTTATACAATAGTATGCGAATGAGTCACGCAAACAAATTATTTTGCCCATTAGTGTCTGCATGTTTTAAAAACACCTGACGTGGTTAACAACTGTTGAAGATAAGTAGTCTTTCTTACCGTCACTGAATGACTGAATAATATTTCACTATAAGGTGCACTTCATTACCACAAGGACTTTGGTACCTGCACAAATACATAAACGTCTTGATCCTACAGCTGTTAATATATCACCTCGCTAGATAACCAAACAACCATGGATAGATTGTACATTACAAGGTTTCGATACGGAAATTATTTAATATGTGAATGGCATGCTGTACTTTTGCAGTTTTTTTATGAAGCCAATACAATATACGTCCTACTAAATGGCACAAGATTTCTCTAGGAATGAGAAGCGAATTGTCAATTTCAAGTGCTAATATATGTGAACAAGACACTCGCCGTCTCCGCGAGCTTAGCTAAACAAATAAATAAATATGAAGCAGTAAACGCTAAGCAAAGAATTTACTACAGCGAGGAATAGCACCGCAGAATCAGAGCTTATTCTAAACAATAGCTAACCTAGTCGATCCACGTCGCGCGTTGAAGGTAAAACCATCGATGATGGATGACGTCCAACCGTTGCAACTAATTGACAGTGATGGAACATCAGCCACAGACACCGTGACCAGACTACAGTGACCCCTCCCTGAAGACGCTACAGTGGAAATTGACACCAAGAAACAGCTTTCTCTGAAAGGTCAAGTGGAGTTGGTTGGGAGAATTGAATGATTCCACCGGACGTAGATAACGATTTCGATTTTTTATTCCATGCTTTTTCTAAAGGATGAAGGATTTGTTTTGATGACTAATTAATTTGGTGTCTTATTGAAGTCCAAATGGATAAAGAAAAAAAGTGACTTGCCTACATCACACTGACTACCCTGACTCTGGCTACCCATAGCAAAGGGAATCCTAATTTGGAAGCCAATAACCGTTTTTGTAACCATGCTAAAATAAGTTTTTTCATTACATTTCACATCTCGTAGGTACCTAAAAACGATAACCTAAAAATATTTTTAGCATTGCAAATGGTTATAAATATAAGTTCACAAAATATAAGACATGACCTATTAACAACCATACAAATACGAAAAAAATAATTGTAAAATACCACCGACAGACAAATGATTAAAATTCATAATCCGTCTCATAAATTTTCAACCATTGTATATTGTCATGTCAAAATCAACAAGTCGCGCACCTGTTCCAACAGATCTTAAGTCATTGACAAACGCCTCAAAATCAACTGAAATGAAGCAAAGTCCAGAGCAATTCTTCCGAGAATATAAGTGGTACGTTTACGTATCATCTACAAATTGTCGTGTCTGTTAAAAATATTTTTCTTGATAGGACTAAGAGATCTAAAAATGGAGAACAGTACAGTTTAGTTTGAGCGAAAATCGAAACCTAACATTGGTTGGTTTGGATGCAAACCATTTTATCAAACTATTAAACATTTGTTGCCCTTGCATGCGCGGTACCTCTGTAAGCATATTGTACATCCCTCTTCAAGTCAGAGGTCTCAATGTCCTTCCTTGTTTTACTTAATTTAATACCGCGGTTGATCATCAATACAATGGACAGATCATCTGAGTCGTAGGCAGACCACTGACCACTGTTATGATTGTACCAGAAAATAACCCAAATGTCTCTGTCAGTTAGTAACGCAACATCAGCCCATAATACCACGACTGAAGATACGAAGAAGTAAAACCTCACATACAGTCTGTAGTGTCAATGTTCTAAGAAGAATACCTTTATACTGTACACCTGCCCCGTAACTAGAACCACACTGAACGCATTTGACACATCACTCTGAGATGTTTGATCAAGCAACGTGGACTGAATAGTTTGAAACAATGTATCAACACAGATGTCTATATGGAGCAATTGAATTATCCAAGTGAGCTTATCCTTGGAGTTGGGCCTAACTGCCTTATCTCACCACCAGTAAGGGGACATAGTAACATGTAGGTATTTAAAAAACAAGAAATGAAGTAATAAGGTGTCTAAAAACTCTTCGCTACCACGAACAGAATTGATGGACATGGAAATATAAAACTACCCTTTGAAGCTGAAACGCACTGGCGGTATCTCTTAGGAAGCCGTCAAATTCTCGTATGATTATGATGATGATAAATGATTTAGAGTATAATTGCCACCGAGGTTCGCGCAGTTGCGGGAAGATTTTTTTATTCATTTAGGTGTGTTCAGTAACTTAAACATTCCTATACCCTTTATCAAAAAGTCGATAGGCAATCCTAAAACAAACTAACAATTGATGGACTGTCACCACAGCTGTCCGTGACATTTTTACTCCTTCTGCTTATCATTACTGTCACTATTGAGGCTAAAGTATGTTTTTCTCTTCTATCATTAATCTCTTTTCGACCTTACTGCTATTGTAATAAAATTCTTTCCCGGCCCGGACAGTAATATGCTGGACAAACATCATTCACAGAGCGTTATATTGAAAACATTGGTATCATTAGACAATATGAATCTGTTGACGACATAGACCACCGTTAAGAGAATGTTATTGAGCCCATTTGTCGTAGTATTTGCTCGTAGGCTGGCACTAAGATGTTTTTTATGTACCTTTGAATTTCTCTATCTCCTAGCAAGGGTATCAATCTAGTATTAGCTTTGGGCTGCAAAAACCTGTGAGCCTAAACAATGGGCTAGTTGCCCTAAAAAATGTAATAAGTCCGTTTTTTAGATTATTCAAAAATAAGGGACACGTATTTTTTTATTTGTAAATTAGACCAAAAGTGACAAAGATATAGCCCATTAAAATTACGAGTGACGTCACGCCGTGCTGCATTTTTTAGCACGGAGTGATGTCACACGTAACTTTAATGGGCTATATCTTTGTTATTTTTTGTTTAATCGAAAAAAGAAAAAAATCGTGTCCAATATTTTTTTATAATCTAAAATACGGACTAAATAGAATTTAATTATTTTGACCCTGGAAACTACCCTATTGTCGTGAAGCTTTCTTGTGGTGGACATTAGATTGGAAAGTTATCTAGTGTTTATTTCAAGAAAGATAAGATCTGGATTGTGATGTATAAGTATTGGTAACAATAGAATACAGTCCCCCTGAAGATTTTATTGAATGTAGAGAAGCTGAAAGACATAAGAATAGTTTTGATGAGTTGAGCGGTGATTCTACGGTGATGGTGAATTTCGTCAAGTCAAACAGTTTAGTCAAGCACTCCGTGGTCAAGTAAAGAACTCCCTGACCTCCTTTGCAAATTGAGTGTTTCTTTTACTCAGTTTATAAATGAAGGACTGCGTTACGTTTCTATTTATTGTAAAACAGACTTCAGTACTATATTTAACGGGTCTCACGATTAGTGACGAGGCCGCAGCATCAATCAAAATCAAAATAAAAAATTGTTTATTGAACAGAAGACAGATAACATAAATGTATAAACTAGCAACCACACTAGGCATAACCTTATGTCGTCGTGGGTACTAATACTTTAAATATTTAAATAGGTACCTACAGTTTTACAAAGTTACACGTTACACGAGAGCATTTTTTAAGGTTTCAAAGTAATGGCCGAAAGAGATAGCGCTATAACGTGATGCAGTGTCTCTTTTGCTCATTATTTCGGCGTTTTTAAGCGAATAAAAAATGGTTTTCTTCGAAATATCACGTTGTTCTTGCAAGGGTGCGAAAAAGAAAAAGAAGATTTAAACTCTCACCTCTCTGCATTAGGATCCTGGATCAATGTGGCTGGTATGCTGTGCTCAATGTCGTCTCTTTCGTCGGGGGCAGAGCCCCGAGAGCCCGGCGAGGGCGGCCCGGAGCCCGGCCGGTCTGCAGCCTCTTTCACGCCGTCTGGACTGGTCTGCTCTTCTGTGGACAAAGAGATGCAGTTGGTTAGAACTGGTAAGAATCAGCAAAAATCTGTATTTGAGAATAACATGATAATAATATCATGGCTACATAATCCACCAATCCGGACTCTACCCCTGTGGTGAAGTATAAAATAAAAATATGTTTATTTATGTGAAGTGAATTACAAAAAGTTATGCTCTATTGCGACTCCCACACTAGGCGCAGCCTGTGTAGTGGGTGACGGGTAGAATATGGCCTATACCTTCCTCAGGGAAGGACCCGTGCCCCTCGGTGGCGACTAATGGGTTGACGATGATGATGGCTATATACCCGAATGAGTTGCAGAGGTACAGTCGACATAAGGTCAACTATATTTTATTGTTGTGACGTCGCTCGTAATGTTTTTGAGTTGAGTGTATGCATATAACAAGTTGATCTGATACCGATTATTTTATTTTATTATTTATATTATTTACTGTTTTAGTCACAAGGAAACATGGTGTCGTTTTGAGGTACACACGCCTCGACACTTGCAATTGCTAAGCCAACCTTAGAAAGGATAGAATCCCTTTAGTCCGTTTGGTTTTAAGCTGTGCCATTTTTGGCCCCCACGCACGGCTCGGCTTCCACTGGAAACAGTCGTTTTTTTAAGATACACACGATATAAAATACACTGAAGCCATGGCCCTAAAATGACAGTTCGAAAAATAACGAATAACGAAAAATATTACCGTTACTGCGAATTGTGATAATATTTTCTATCTCTAATAAGACTTTGCAAAAAGTGGATATTATTCACTTTTTCAAAATCTTATTAGAGATAGAAAAGAATAGTAATTTTCTTTCTTTTGCGACGAACTTCCAGTACGTATTATTGCAAGTCATGATGAAATAATCATTTTTACGATTTTAAGACAGTTCGAATATAAAATCAATATTCCAAAGTGCAAACGAAATTTATCACAATCAGATCAAACGAAAAACCCGTGGCAACGCAAATTTGGCGACAATTTATCATCAATCAATAAAAGCATAAGTAATAATAAATGAAAACGATAGACAGCGATACAGGGCAAGATAAAACTGGGGAAAATTACATGAAAACGGGGCCAACACCGCGGCTTGCGCAAACAACATGTGATTAATGATTGATTGATCATTCCGTTACTCATCGACGCGCCGGATCAATTATTCAAAGTTTAGTTATCTGCTGACATAATTTCAAACGATAAATCGATTGATAACATCGATGTTGTCATCGAGCGTGCGGTGCGTGAAAAGAAATGTGGGTTTCACAAAATTGTATGAGCACAAACTATGGAAAGGATGAGAAAGAGAGGATTACTTTTTAATAAACTTGTAGATACCTGCTGTGAGAGCTCTTTCGGAGAACGATAAGACAACTGTATACGAAGTACTAAGTACCGTGCAGGAAAACATCGTGAGGAAACCTGCGACTTAATTGGCTCCGCACGTTTTGACTTGTCAATCCTTTGGGCTAATCTATCAGGACGGTATAGGTGGTATGGTATGGAATGGGTGGTATAGGATGAGTCCAAGTGGACCAAGTGGTCCCTTCACCTATCTGGTGTGAATGAAAGTACCGCTGGACGCTGTACAAGTCATCTTATTACGTATGCAAATGCCAAAGGAATTAAAGTCTTTGGGGTACTATTATTGACGTCTTGTGTTTACCAGTTTTCTAACGAGCGTTCTCTACAAATCAACTCAACAGCTGGTTTGTTGCACGATTGTTCTAACGAGACTGTAGGTCATGAAAAAAACACGACTTTAAAAACTTGATATCTGATATAATATCCAAATGTCCCATGTGCTAATTCCAAAAAAGACCCAGAAGCTTGCACTTTTGAAGAGATTATAAAGTTATTCATAAACCTACTAAGGAACCAATGATGGTATAAATGCATGAGGGAATTTCTTCCCCCACTCAACTAACTCCGATTTTGTCTGTATGTAAACTCACAGCTGTATCCCGGAGGGTTGGTCAGAGAACGGATATGTTATTAAGTAATAAGCAAAATCACGAGGTATCTATCTGGCTTTTTTTATTTTTGCTTATTATTTTTATCTTCATCAATATATTCTGACGCTACTGGAAGTAATGTTAGATCGTACGTTGCCAGCATTACAACTCTACTCTTTACCACTTCCTACAAACTCCTTAACACAACGCTGAGTGAGTAAGGTGCCTTTTTGGCAACTTTCAAGCCCTAGATTCTGCTTAATATGCATTATAGTACAATTACGACTATGTACATAAACGTGGCGATTCAGTTTCGTTGCCATGTCAAGTCAAAGCAAGCACGTGATCAATAATTATAGGCGTCGATGGTAAGAAAAAGCATCTGCACGCACGCAAGCACTAAACCCGACCGTGTTTCTAACATTGTACTATAATGCACTACGAGAATCGAGGCCTTGCTGCATTTCTTGTTATATTACATATTTTTTCAGTGATATGTCTTATTTTATCTTTTCGTTCATTGGTGTATGTTACAAATTGTCACGAATCGAAGTGTCAATATTAACTTTATATTCCGTATACACTTCCTTGACTTTTGTCGGAAAACTCGGACCAGGTTTCACTCTGATGCCTAGCGCTTACAAAAGTTTTAGTTAAAAAATCAAATTGTCGCTGACAAAGAGCGCACCTCTTCCCCTGCCACTAAACCGCACCTTTTTTGTGAAACCAGAGATCCCCGAAAATCGGCGCTGCGCGGTGTGGTCGCTTATTTCCCTGCCCATTGGTCCGGCAACCGCGTTTGTTCGCTAATTGATTAAAACGCAGCATGTCAATCCAAGGTGGACGGACGCCCGGGGCGCTGCGCCGACCCGTTTGTGCAGACTGATCAAAGGAGCGCGGTGCATCCGTTCGTTCGAAGCTGCAGCGGGGATGTACGGAGGGATGGGTACAGCTTTGAGTTCAAACAGAGGTGAGCCGTGCGCTGGATACGTGCGGAGTTATAGAAGAAGATGTAGATGAAAAAGGAGGATAGGTTTTGTCAACGATCGATCTCGGGAAATTGTAGAAAGATACAAAGAAAAGGAAAGTTAGAAGATACGAGAGAGACAGTCGTTACTCTTTGATGCACCAAATGTCAGTAGTAGTAGCAGTTGGTTCTTGTTTTTTGAATTGCTTTTGTCTACTTTTCCAGCCAAAATATGATTTGACAGTATTTCCTTCGTATTTTACACTAAGAATGGTCCCAATGCGGTGAAAAGTTGACAATTGATACTTCTGGTTGCACTTTTTTTGTGACTGATCTGCGGTTCCAAAGTCAAATTTAAATCACACGTGTCGCTTTTGGTACCTCAAAATTTTGGATTTAACAAAGAGGAAACCGAACATTAGCCAATAATACTCAGAAGATTCTTACCCCTTGTTTCACGTTCACTAAACATCCGCTACTCTAGTGTTAGTAGCCGACTTTCAGTTCTTAACAGTAAGTTTACAGGCCGTTAGCTTATGAGAAACAAGAGGTCAAAGCTATCGGAACCAATTCTGAGTGCCACTCATCTATTTCGCGTATGTGCAGAGCATTCAATAACGTTAGTAAGAATAATACTATTGATATATGTATTATATAGATTTTATCTTAGAAAATTTCGATTAGAATTGCAGAAATACTTTGGCTATGAAACATAATGTAACTTTTGTCGATTGTTCTTGTTTCTACTTACTTAAGATAAATTCACTTCCATATTACATGCTTGCAGTGAATGATGAGAATGCAAATAATAGGTGCATGTACTAGAATAATTAATACATGTAATAGATTAAGAAAAAGAAAATGAACTATACTCTGTATTACTTAGTAAATAAAATGAAATTCAAATATCCACTTGCATGTCAGTAAATTGGAAAACTTGTGATCGCCTGTTACCATTTCGAGGTTACCGTTTAATTCTCAGTTTATCAGCAGCGGTGGAAATAAACAGGGTTTATCTGTCGATCGATCAGACGCAGATGTACACAATGGCCCGCGCATAGCGGCTCGTGTCGACGGCTTCGCAATAACTTATAAACTATAGTGGTGCCATCAGACTATGACATTTGGTGACCTGGACCTGCAAGGTTTCGGTTGGTGCGGAGAGCTCCCAGGAAACTAAGGACTGGATTGCTGTGGTAGCTCGTGTAAACAGTGATAGCGGTACAAGGTGTGCAATGATAGTGGGGCCGACAATGTTTGTTTTGTAAAAAATATTCGTGTCAATTTGAAGAACGATAAATGCTAGAATTATTTTGCGCCAATTGATTTGGCAGATCCCAACGTCCATCTAATCTGACATGAATACAGACAATCGCTCACCCTGATCCAAAACTATGGTGACCTGTGACAACTACACAAGAAAATTCTCAAATATGAAAAACACCTAAAAAAACATTAGCTGGGATCGAATTCAAGACTTTCTTGACAAAATAAGCGTGTTACCACTATTTTATTTTATTTTTATTTTAATACAAAGCCACAGCACAAGTTAAATTATAAAATATGGTGGGGTGAAAATATCCAAACATAGGCAAACAAAATATTATGAAGGCGATGCTAGCGACGAAATATACTAGATGATTCCATGACACAATGTTTGTACTTAAAGCTGATACTTAGAGATGACTGGCATTTTTACCCTTTTTCTAAGGATTCGTACATAAAGACCTGCAATAAATCCAGACCAAATTTAATTGCAGATTTAAAGAAACCCACCACAACGGGGACAATTTGGACAAACAACGCGACGTCCAATTAGGCGCTCAGTTCAGAAGACAGATTTATGCGTACACGCACGATGTGATCATAAACAGAAGTCCAACTCCTACACATTACTTCCATTTTTCGTACACCCGTCCACCACAAAAACGATCCAAAGCCTAATGTTTTCAATACCTTAACACTAGAAGCGCCATCGTTCCATTTTTGTCCCACCCGCAGGTTTCATCGTCTCTAACTTTTTATTTTTTCTACGCAAGACTGTGGAAGTTTTTGACTTTTTATAATTTATGATATTTATTTAATTCATTATGTATTCTATTTGATAAAAACAAAAGTAAATAAAAGAATTTGCGATTTACCTAGAACTGCAGCCGGGTCATTTTTGTCCCGCCAAGATTCTAAGCAATATTTCGTCGTAAAGTCATTTCTCCTGGCTAGTTGTGCTGATGGATGTTCGACTAAATAGTTTAGCATTGTTTCTATTCACTTCTTCGCCTGATGACGAGCGTTTAGGTAACTGGCTGGTAAAGAAACTGATGGATCCTTACATCGACAAAGGTAGGAATGTTACTTGTGACAACTTTTTTACTTCACTTTTACTAGCGAGATATTTGAAGTCTGAAAACAATAGTATCGTAGGCACTGTAAATGGATTTTGAAGAGAAATACCTATTTCCATAAAAACGAATTATAAAGAAGAATTACACAAGACGTCTCTCCTAAAAACTGGTGACACAACTTTGGCTGTTTATCAGGCTTACAGCCGGTTTCTTGGGCGCTGTTCAAAGTTGTGATTTATTGACAAAGCATTTAATTTGATCAAGCAATCAAATCAAATCGGGCTTCCCGAGGGCAGATTAGCCAAAAATTTACTAATCAGTCGATCATTTTAACTTAACCATAGGAACTGTCAAACACACTTTTCTAGCACGACTAGCACAGAGTACATTGATAACTAGCATGCTAGTTTACAGTTTAAAAAGAAAAACAAGACATTTTAATGACAGGACTAATGTCAGTTGAAGTTGAAGTTTTGGTTCGCGCCGAAATGAAAAGTTTTTCTGTTCAAAAGTTATTATTAAGTAAGTCTTATCTAAAATGAATTGCAAAGCAACCCGGGGCCAAGACTTCACAGAACGTGAAAAATAGATGCTACTGATCATTGCAGAAAAGTGCATTGCCGTCTTGTGGATCCTTATATTGTCCGCCACAGTTATCTGGAAGGCTCCAGTTGCTTAAATGCTAATTGTAAGCAGAATTTGCTCCACAACGCTGATGGCATTACGCCTGATTGTGTAGCGTGCCTACCTAAAATCCGAGTCCCAATCAGGCCCACAATCATCACAATCACTGCTTTCGGAACCCGGAACCAAGTTGGAAGCTACTCTTTATCAAACTCTTCCATAGGGTTCATCCTCCTCCTTGAGCGTCTAGTTCTAGCAGCCGCGCGTCACTAGGTGAGAGTCCCGAAAGCGAAGACATGCAGATTATTACAAAATATCACCAGTTTTCAAGCAAACAAATTAAATTAATTCGTCGATCTCCTCCGATTAGTTAACAAGGCGATTTGACACTTCAAAATTGATTTTGAACAGTGGTTAGTGCCTAATCATTCCCCAGGAAACCCGAATACAGTTTGACATGTCTTTTGACGTTTCATTTGTTAACTGATTTGATCTGTTGGTTAACTGAATTGATTGGCGCTCAGGAAATCCAAATCGTGCTTAATCATAGTTTAATTTGATTGTAGCGATAAATAAATCTAATCAGCCCCCAAGAAACCGGCTGCTAGCCAAATAAAAATGTTCTAATGCTCAGCATTATGCATCAAGATAACAATAACAATATATTTCAAGGAGAAAACCAGAAACAATACTATTCTACAACAGCACGAAGTATGGAGTAGATGTTGTCGAATCGATGAGCAGGAAATATACAGTAAAGGCGGCTTCTAGACGTTGGCCACTTCATACATTTTAGAATATGTTAGATTTGGCGGCTATAAACGCATGGGTATTAGGTATATAAAATTATCAACAATAGCAAAATTAAGTTAGAAACTTTTTATTGCAACTGGGAGAAGAGATGGGATCACAGTACATGAATAACAGAAAAACAGCCATTCCTACATAAATTTCGGAAAACCTACCAGAAAGTTATGAAAAACGTACAAGGTGTCAGGTCAAGTCAAAATGTAAATAACTCATCAGTGAAATGTCACATTGTAAAAACTAATGTCTCTAATAAATGCACTATAAAGGATATTAGGTATTTATGTAACATTTGCTATTCTGATATTAAATAGTTTGGAGAGTTTTGGTACTAATTACCTTTAGAATTACTGTCTTAGTGTGATGACTATGATAAGAAATGAAAAAAAAATGTTACGTATCTGTAAAGACAAAGTATTAAATAAATATGGCTTTAAACAACTTACATATTGTTTTAACTAAAATTTATTACTTTATGCTAATGAACGTTGTAAAAAATACAGTGGGACAAAATTGTCACGGCGGCGGTTCCAAGGGGGTCATGAGTTTCGGCACTTCTAGTGTTAAGCAAGTAGTTAGTAGTTAGAGCTGATACTTTCGCACTAAGCCACACAGCTGGGCCATTGTACGTAGCTATCTAGCGCTAAGGTACGAAAATACCTCAGTCGATCATTGTCTCCCGAAATACAGGTTCACACCTGCCTTAGGAGCTAGAGGGCCAGTTTCTGAATTGAGAATTTCGTAGTGTAGTGGTGTCTCATAAGATTTCTCAGGAAAGAGCGTGACGGAATGTTACCTAAGTATTTACTTAGTGAAATTCTCAATTCAGAAACCGACCCAAATTATTCGTCATACCTTACAGCCCACACGATAATTGTATACTCTGGATGTACATTGCTATTTACGTATTATTCGTAAGTTAATATGGTTTGGTGAGAAATACACATTTCATTAAATTTCATGACTAAAGGTCAAATGCATAACATAAGAGACAGCCAATATGGCTTTCTAGTGCATTGTAATTTCTGTAATAAAGATTACAAATTCAACTTTCAGGCAAGACTTATCGATGGATCAATACTCTCAATACAAATATCTTTGAAGTGCTTCTTCTGTTGCATACGATTGGACGTCGCAATTTATTAACTACCGACTAAACGCGAATCGATGCGGCGGCGGACAGATTGAGATCGATTTTTCGTGTTGGGTAGTGGGGACTTTTAATTCGGTTACATGCGACGTAAATCTTGCGGGAGGGAGTCCGGTTTTCGCGAGAATTTCGGGAACGCTTGTTTCGTTCTGTCACGAGTAAGAGAATAAAACTCGTCTTCAGAGCTGTGTAGGAGACTTCGTTGTACACACATATCAAGTAAGTTATTGAACTTTGCGACTTTTTCTAAGCGAAGTGTTAAAGACAAGAAGATAAGTTATGAGGTCAACCAAGACAGTTAGGGCAGCTTGAAAACTTCTGACAGTAAGACCAGTCAGTAGTCTTACAAGCTTCCACCAATCCGGACTTGGCTCCCTTGTTGGAGTATGGCCTATACCTTCCTCAGGGAAGACACCCGTGCTCCTCGGTGGGGACTTCATGGGTTGAGGATGATATGACATAGTAATTAACTTTAATAATATTTTATTTTGTGGTGGTCTAATTAACATGGGTACGATGGGACTGCGATCGTGACTACGTGTACAAAATTCCAAAAGTAAATAAAGATAAAAAAACTTGTTATTCCAATTCTACGCGAGCTGAACAGCGAAAACAGCTATTATGTGCATAAAACCATTCAATATTTTGAGCAGCACGACCCCCACCTAAGCCCTGTCGAAAAGCTAAGTCCCTTCGCATGTACTGCCCCGAAGCTATCTCCTCACTGAGCATTTATCTGGCCAGTAATTGAGCTGGGACGCTAGCTCGTAAACCGTCAGATACCACGTCCTGCGCGGCGCCTGTGTGTTAGATAAACTGCCAGGAGCTGATGTGATAGTGTTGAACCAGCTCGTGGCAAGGTGATACAGGTGTAAGGGTTAAAACTGAAGCCTAGACATTATTAACACAATACAATAAAGAATATTCTATCTATCTATCTATTAGCTTTATTCAAATCAGAAATCAGAAATTTATTTCAACGTAAAGAATTTACATTCTGCTTGTTGAATGTCAATGTACAGTCGACAGCACATCATGGTATACACCCATGTACTCTACTCCGTTGCATTACGGGCGACTTTGCAACTAAAATGTGAAGATTGATGTGCTGTCGACTAAACTTATAATGCTAATGTTAGCTGCTGCCTTGGGGCCGAATGTAGTGGAGAAAAAGGCAGCAAAAAAAACTCCACTCTGACCATCTTTTCTCAAATCAACTTAAGTCTAATACAATATTTGGTACAAATGTCCATCTACTTTTAAGAAGGTCAAAATTAAAGACCCATGATTACAATCAATACTTGCAATGTCAAACATCGATTGATTTTCTTAAAACAGTATGAAAACACCTATGCTGCGGCCAGACACACGGACAGCACCCTTTCACGAGCATAACGCAGTGGTCAGCCATCGCCAGTCGCAAAGATATTAGAGGGAGATAGGTATTCGGGATACACTTACTTGATTTTTGTCGGAAGGGTCCGACCACGGCTTCGATTCTGTTAGCATATTATAGTACGATGACAGATACGCGGTCGGGTCACGTGACGTGTTTTTTCATACCATTGACGCCCAGGTTTGATAAGCGTGCGCGCGTCGACTTGGAGCGCCGATGAAACTAAATCGCCACAATCATGCTGTCGTCACTGTAGGTACTTCAATGCATTTACAGAATCTAGGTCCGGTTTCGCTCTGGTTCTGTAAAGAGCTCAGTAAAGAGACGGGAGACGGACCAAGCCAAGTATTCAGAATAAAGTGATTAAGGTGTAAATGTGCTCTAGAGAGGCCCATCGTGGTGGTAAATTTCGCTTAGGAGAGATCGCTGTGGGTTTTTATGCTCTTGTTAAGCCGGGTCCGCTGCGCCATGTTACGCGTGTTACAAAAAATGTAACACGTTATTAAAACAAAAATGGGGAGTGGTATTAACACTTTACGTGTTACGTAACACGTAACGTAACGTTATGTAACACGTAACGTAACGTTATGTAACACGTAACGTAACGTTATGTAACACGTAACGTAACTTTATGTAACACGTAACGTAACGTTATGTAACACGTAACGTAACGTAACGTTATGTAACACGTAACGTAACGTTATGTAACACGTAACGTGTTATACCACGCCCCATTTTCATTATAATTACGTGTTTACGTTTTTTGTAACACGCGTAACATGGCGCAGCGGACCCGGCTTTAGTTAAAATTTTGTAAAATCAACCGTAACTGCAGTTCTATAGTTATAGTAAAGAACAGCGGTTGCGATATTTAATATTTCATTAATATATCAGATATCAGAAACCAGAACGTATTTCAACGTGAAGAATCTACATTATGTTTTTTGAATGTCAATGTATTCATAATGTTAGCTGCCTTGGGGCCGAATGTAGTGAAATAAAAGGCCGAAATTAAATAAAAGGCATATAATTTTTACTTGTATGCAATAAATGTATTAATAATAATAGAAAAAAACCTCCACCCTGACAATATTTTCTCGATGATTTTCTCGGCTCGATAAGTGTGTGTAAGATGTGTAAATATGAAATAGAACTTAGAACCCATTCGATTTTTATTTATGTGTACTTCTTGTGTTGTGTGTAAGTAGTACGTATGTCATGTATGTTTTTAATATTTGTATTTTTATATTCAAAATATTCTTGAAATAAATACGATAAGCTTGTCTGTGTTGTTTCTACCGTACCTAATTAAGTAGTTACATAATTATTATCGACTAATCATGATACTTAGCCTATTTCATTTAGGCAGTGCCCGTTGTTTTCATGTCAACAAGATGATAAAGAAAATCCTTGATGGGTATCGCAGTGTCTACTTGATTGTAGTCACATAGTCTAGCCATACGGCTGGTACGTCCAGTACATTTTCCACATTAGGTATTTACAAATTTTGTGTTAAAAAAAAAAAAAAAAACTCACGCCCGTTATCCCCGAAGGGGTAGGCAGAGGCACCAGTCTCTAGAACTGGACCCACGTTTTGCCGAGTTTATTAGGTCCCATACGTGACAAGTGGCAAGCCTGTCGCCGTTATCCGGGCACAATTTATCAGCAAATGGTGTTGCTGTACAAACAAATGTACGTAACTAAAAGTCATTGGTACATGCGTGGTTCGAACCCACACCCTCATGATCGAGAAGCAAGGGTCAACCCCACTACGCCACCACCGCCGTTACTTTTTGCCGTTTTTGTGTTACTTTTCATATTATGTCCTTTTAGGGTCCCGTACCTAAAAGGGGTAAAAACGCTACCCCCTTGCTAACACTCCTGGCCCTAGATTCTGTTAGTGCGTTACAGTATGATGGCAAATGCACGGCCGGGTCACGTGGCGTGTTTTTTAATACCACTAACGCCTAGAGTTATTAATACACGTACTCGCGTCGACTTGAAGCGGCAATGATACTAAATCACCATGTTCATGCAGTTGTCATTGAACTACAATGCATTAACAGAATCTAGGCCCTTGTATCTCATGAACCGTGATAGCTAGACAGTTGAAATTTTCACAGATGTATTTCTGTTGCCGTTATAACAACAAATACTGAATGATAGAGAATGAAATACATATTTAAGTGGTTAATACAATTCAAATATTTTTATTCACAATACAAACAAAATGTTTACTTTATGAACGTCAAAGTTGTTAGTTTCACAATTAATAGATTACACGGAGAAGAAACTAACAAAGAGACTCCACATTTTTGCTTTCCAAAAAAGCCTTAATATAATTAACAAACTTTCAAACTTCAAAATATTACCCATGGATTTAAACCACTACTTATACAAAAAAATTGTTTGGTACCCCATTAACAATAAACACATGTGTGTGATTGTGATTACCATCAGCGTCTAAACGTAGTCCGTACTACGTTCATTGTTGTGCTTGCTAGCATTGTGTATGGCACACCAGTTTCAACAATCGTAAAGCAACAAGTGACAATTTGTAGCCTGTCACTGCTACGTCACGGTGCAAAATGGAATGACACAGAAGGTTTCCTTGCCTTCAACTTTATGGAAATTTGGCCACGACAATGACATCTACTAGTCTTACAAAGACATACATAAACATTAGTCGTTGCGTCGTCGTTATGTTAGGTATATGTTTTTGACTTTGCAATTAGGTATAATTGTTTTAGGGATAAAATGTTAATTACGTTGTGAGTATTTGTGTCGTCAAAAATGTAAGTATAATCCATTTATCTATACTTGGCATTTTTTTCAGACTTTAAACGACACCAAATCAGAAACCTTTAGCGGTAGAAAACTCGAAACAGTTTACAAATTTAGTGTTAGCTAGTACTAAATTTGCAAACGGTATTGAATTTTCTATCGCTAAAGGTTTTTAATTCAGTGTCGTTTAAAGTCCAAAAAAAATGCCAAGTATAGATAAACGGATTATACATTCTAATACTCAAAAGCAGTCACAATATTTTGATTTACAGTTCCAGATTCCGTCTCTCTGACTGTGCTGGCTAAGATGTCCAAAACTCATAGTTGGACTATTTTCATTTAGTTTCCACTTAGCTCTTTGAAATTTGCACTTATACATTCCTATGTATAAGTGCAAATTCCTCCTGGATATTATGCACACTGTACTTTGTCACTGAGCAAATTTTGTCTCTATTTTGAGCAGACCTTCTGTAAGTTCTTATATCATACTGTCACTGCTACATCACGTCCCCCCGCGCGCTCAAACTTCAGCCCCAACTCGCCTAACTGAGACCTATCTCTCTATATGGCCGGTTGTAAGTTAGAGGTCATGAATATCTGGTCTGATAGCGTACTGGAGACAATTTGTTAAACTCTCATCATGCAGAATTAGCGCGCTGGTAGAGTGACGCCGATAAATCAATCGATAAAACGGATGGTGATGGAAGTGGCCGTGACTTTATTGATGGTAATCGAGATGGCTACAAATGTACACTTCAAGGCCTCGATTTTGTTAGTGCATTGTAGTTCGATGACAAATACATTGGTCGGGTCACGTGACGTGTTTTTTCATACCATTGGCGCCTAGAACGATTGATATAGGTACGTGCTCGCGTTGACTTGAATCGTCATGTTTCTGCAGTTGTCATTGTCCTACAATGCATTAACAAAATCTTGGTCCTGATCTTACCGTAGAAGGGTTTTTTGTAGAATTCCAAAGATGAATTGCAAACGAGTACTATATGGAAATGTATTATTAACTTAATTCCGGATACAATTAGGTACTTTTTTTGTAGAAAGAGTCTCACCAGGTTTTGCTCTGATTTGCAGCGTAGTGCTTACGAAAGTTTTTGTTCAAAATATTGACATCTCTTTGTGATGGATCAGAATTGTACAAGTCGCCAAAAAGCCAAGAAACCACAGTGACTTCAATGGTAGTTACTTCTGTCGAATCAATAGCTGATGATTTTATTGTGTAAAATGTTTCAAGTGAAGATCACGAAAGGGTATTAGTTATCACATCATCTGAACAAAGTAATGCACTAACACAATCAAGATCTAGTAGACTTATCCTCTAGTATGCACAACAAAAGTGTGGCCAAGCTAAGGAGAGATGAAATTCATTGCAAAAGTTTAGTTTGAATCAAAAGCTGTAACAATGAATACTACACGAAATAAGTCTGCTCCAAAACTCTGTACTACGCAGTCAACATCCAAATATCACTCATTATTATTATCGTCGCAGGCTTTTAATAACACGTGATGGTAGAAAAATCAATCAACGTCACGGTGCGAAGTTAAATTAATACCTTTATGAATTGGGTGTCGCCTCGCATCAATCAAGAGTGCTGGCTGATTGATGGCCAATGTGGCGGCGAAACACGTAGCGCAGAAGAATCGTTTTAGCAGCTCATACCAATTTTTAATCACATCCCAAAATGTATACGATCACTATACTATCACATCAAACTAAATCTCTATAATCGGTTGTGGGATAAAGACTTGAAGAATTTATATAATTATTACATTATTTGCATGATCATAACTTGACCACATCATTTGTTGACAAAGCACTTACTATCGATGAAATTATATTATTTAGAAAGTCTTCATTGAACTAAAATTAACATTGACATTTTAGTATTTTTTAAATTATTTGAAGTGTTTTATACATTATGAACTTACGCAGTAGGTAATCTAGGTTTAGGAAGATGCATATTTCTACGCCGGAAGGCAAAACATGGCAAACGAAATATCATCATCAACCCATTATGCCTCCACCGAGGGGCACGGGTTTCTTCCCTGAGGAAGGTATAAGCAATACTGAACAAAACATAATTATAATCTTATCCAACTGCATGTAAACACCAATATTTGACAAAAAAACATTGTATTCTGTGTTAATAATAAAACTTAAAAAAATACAAATAGACAAAAACAAATTATTTACTTAGTCATGTCGGTGAAATGTATGTAAGAACCCTTGTCAGAGTATTCATGACGTATTCATGTCAGCATCGTGATCATCATGAATGATATTTACATCTACTTGAAATGATTTATGCAGCGTACCTATTTTAAAAATTTATGCTTGTGACTAAAATTCTTATTCGATAGTACATTACTCAGCATATATTTACCACGATACGTGAATTTTCTTTTAAAATGGTTTGATTGATTGTCAATATCTTTTTAAAGAAATGATTTAAAAGAAAACAAAAGTTGCTTAAAGAAAAATAACACCATTGATTTCTGAACATACCTAGCTGCATTTTTGGAAAGTTGTTTTTGAACAAAAGGAAAAACGTCATTCAGGAATTCTTGTTTATTTATACTAATCACCGTAAGTGATGCAACACGCAGGTTCTTCTGGCAATCATCTATGTTGTGGTTGGCGACGAAACAAAATCCGGCATCCATCATGATGCTCGACTCGTCATGTTATAGAGGGGATGTGATAGATCAGCCTAATCGATATCGCGGGCTATGAAGGTCAGTTGACGACATGACTGTTCCTTGAGCACCCACACTATGGCTCCAATGTTTGTATTTCCTCAATAATAATAATAGGAACTGTGGCGCAGCGGTTAGTGCATCTGCCTACCACAGGAGAGGTCCTGGGTTTGAACCCCGGCTGGGGACAAAAAAAAACCAGGTCTTAGATGTTTACAGTTTGTGGTGTCGCTGTTTCAGATTCCCAGGACACAGAGTATCCTAGTGTGGGGTATGTATGTGCCTGTACATACGTAAATGGTTAAGAATGGTTAAGTGCGAAGCTAAATTATTATTAGTATTATTGACGACAACAATCACAAAAATTTACTAAAATTACATTATTAAATAAATATAAATTTAATAACTTACTACATTATTCGAACACCCTATTTAAAGAGCCTACTGGAGAACAAACTCTATCAACAAATAATATTATTATTTATGTGTGATTATTAACTTTATTCTAGTTCCCACGACACAGGGTATCCTACTGTGGGGCCAAGAGCAATGTATGTGCATGTCTGTAAATGTTATGTTATTTCAGTAGCATTTAATTTTATTTCGGATACACACTTACTTGACTTTTTCAGAATCAGAATCAGAATCAAGAATTTATTTCAACGTAAAGAATTTACATTCTGCTTGTTGAATGTCAATGTACATACAGTTATGTATAATGTTAGCCGCTGCCTTGTGGCCGTCTGTAGTGGAGAAAAAGGCAGCGAAAAAAAAACTCCACTCTGACCATCTTTTCTCAAATCACCTTAAAGCTAATACAAATAAAACATCCAAAATAATATCTTGGATGTGTTGAACACTAGACACATTTTGCCGGAAGAGTCCGGCCAGGTTTCGCTCTGATTCGCAGAGCTTAATCATAGTGAGCACAGACGGAGCTCGCGTCGGCGGTCGCTCGCCTCTGACGTTAAGCTCTGCGAATGAGAGCGAAACCTGATCGGACTCTATAGTAAGTCAAGTAAGTCTATCCGGAATTAATTAAATCGTCATCATCATCAGCCCACCGTCGCACACTGCTGGGCATAAACCTTTTCCCTCAAATGTTATTTCACACGGTCTCTCGCCACTCGCATCCACGGACCTACCGCCGACTCAACGACATCGTCCGACCATCGGGCCACAGGTCTGCCCACTGACTGTCGTTCTGTTCTCGGCCACCACTCTGTGATTGCTTTGGTCCACCTGCCGTCTTCCTTCCTTGCCAGGTGTCTTAACAGTGTGTGCAAAAATATGTGTGTGTGTGAGTGTGTGTATACAAAGCCAATAAAGCTGCTTAGAGAACTGAAATGTACAGTCGGGGTCTGAAAATGTTTACCACCTGAAGGTTCATAATTGTACAGACAATTATACGACACAAGGTCGATATTTGTACTGATTTGATTAGATAAAGCATAAAGCTCAGAATAAAGAGTAGAGTACCAACCTGTCAAAGTTTAGAGCAAACCTTCTTCGCTCCCTCAAGGAGGTTTTATTTTCCTTATTTTGTAAAAATAGTATTCAATATATTTTCAAACTTTCTATTTGACACAGTTTTTATCTGTGTCATTTTAATAAATGCAATAATTTTAAAATAAGAAATGAATTTAGATACTTGTTTGAATCGAGGCTTCGAAACTCTGAAAGGTAATAAGTACATTGTTAAAGCATTATAGACTATAATGCACATCTTGCGACAAAGAATCAAGTTTGAAAACTGGTAAAAAAATTTAGACCCCGACCGTACTTAGAGATTGACAAAAACAATGATAAATATTAGACGTAAATCCTAGATCAATTATTACGAAAACTGGTACTAAGCTCGGAGTTTTTTTCTACTATTTGTTACATTAATTATGCCTCATTTGGCACATCTTAAGGTTCATTCTCAAACTCATGTATATTTTGGTGACCTTCAATTCTATACTAACAATTTGATGAGTTAACAACCAGATGTCCCAAAACAATTAAGTAGATTCTAGTAGACATTAGTTACAAAATACTAGGAAATAGGTAGTCTGTCAAGACAAACCAAGCTATCAAGGTCTCAAACGTTAACGCATGATTTATTAATCCATTTCAGATAAAATACGATTGATATCGGAGCAAAAACTAACCGGTATGTCTACCAGTCACGAAGTGTGGAGCATTCGTCACCGTAAACGTATACCTACTTTATGATAGCATTAAAGTTAGCTTGACCATTCATTGTTGCTGTTTACATTATCAATGTGCTTTCGTCCAAATGATTCCGAAAATATCAGAAGCCGTTGTGCGTGCAATGTCGATCACATGTCGATGAAGCGAAAGTGATCTGTCAGGATCGTGGCAAGTGGCAGTCCCTGGTCTCTGCCTACCTTTCTGGAATAAAGGCGTGAGCTTATTGTATTTATGTTGGTTATTATCAATAATATCATGAATACTCGTACCTACGTTACAGGTGGCGGAAAAAGGCAAATTGCGAATGAGTGTTTATTTATTTATATTGATTTCTCTGCTTGGTTTATTCAATAATTATTTAATTCAATAAAATAATATATATTAATTTTAAACTAGAACTTTAGCATTTACTAATAGGTTAATGTGTTTATCTGCGTACTAACCTCACAGAATTAGTCGTTGTTACTTGAAATAAATAAAGAAATAAAAAAAAATTGTTTAAATTTCGTTAATCGAGCATTTTTTTTAAAAAGCCTCTTTCGGGTTTTACTGTAGGTATGTATGTGTATATGTTCTCCAGAATAGTAAAGACCTCTCTGAGAAAGAGTGTGGGTTTAATCACTACGTGCTTATATTTCCTAATTTTCGTTTCAGACACTAAACTTACTCGGTCAACGAAAGCTCAATAATAAAGTCAAGCAAATCAACTCGAGGAGATCCTAAAATGTAGAGTTGCTATCAAATACTATAATTTACTTGCGAAACATTACGCAATAAATACATACATACAATAAATACATAAGCTCACGCTTGTTTCCCAGAGGGGTAAGTGGAGACCAGGGACTGCCACCTGCCACGATCCTGGTAAATCACTTTCGCTTCATCGACATTCATTAGTGGTCGGTACCTACTTTTTATCTTGCCCTTTGATATTGCATCCCCTATTTGATCGAAGTATGTCCCTCTGGGGCGTCGCTTACCGGACAAATACATTCATAAAACATACTAGACTAAAAATGTGGTTCGCTTAAAATATTAAATTCGTATTTTGGAATACAAAAAAGTAACTCTTTTCATAGAAATTAAAATCTGTAGAAATTCGTGAAAAATCATAGCATTTTGGTATTAATTTATCGAAAGGAGCTCGGGGTTTTATTGACGTCAATATAAACATTGATACAACTACTTACATATTACACAAATAACATTTCACTTAAAGTGCGTTTTATAATTCAATGCAAAAAAAAAATGACTCGGTGTTACCGTTATGAAATATATAGGTTTACTCAGTACATTTTTTTTTACGTGAATAGAAGACTTGTGTGACCAACATCCTTATCATATCAAAGATATTAAAGTTTAATTCCTCATAAGAGCAAAGTAAAAAAAAAGCACCTACGTAGCACAAACAATCTTTACTTGGAAGTAAAATGGGGCAATTTGGTTTTTGCGTACTAGCAACATTCAGACATTGGATTGTATTAAGATGTCAACTTGATTGTTTTATTTTTTTGCATTGAACTAAAAAACAGACTACGTCCTTAAAATGTATGGAACAACTGTCAATGATTTTCTTATCACGTGGTCGCCAAAGTAAACGTTGTTCGCCAACCCAACCCTAAAAGACGCGCAAAAAATCCACCGCTAAAAAATCTATCAGGCCCCGCTGACCCCAGATTAAGCCCGAGGAATGTGTGAAAAATCCCGGACGGAATCATGTCGGGAAGACGACTCTATCCGTATTTGTCTGGAGCGAGACGTCGGGACATCATTTTCATTAGCCACGGAGAGGCCCGTCATTTGTACTAATGTGCTCGAGAAGGGAGGCTAAGTCCCGGGATTTTTTCGACCTTTTTCACCTCACCATCGATATGTCTGTCTGCTGTTTTAGGGTTGCGAGGTTTTTTTACGCAGATCGTGATTTGTGATCGAGTGTCTCGAATTTTTTCGTTTTCGTTTCTTCCTTTCGCGATTACAGGATGATTCGATTAGAACTCTTTATTGTATAGTTGACAACACATCAAGCTTCACCTTTAAGTTGCAAAGTCGCTCGTAATGCAACGGAGTAGATTTCATGAGTATAGGATGATGTGCTGTCGACTGTACACACCAGAAAAACAAATAAATACATATCCTTATACCTTACGCATCTAAGTTTTGTCGTAAGTATACGATTGGCAGTCTCATCGCTAAAAGAAAGGGTCTCTTCCTGACAACCTGATGATTTTCATTTGAAATACCAGACTTGACTATTACCTTTCAATCGGGCATAAAACGGTTTTCAAGGAAAACGTGCCCTTGAAACGCGTTTTTAAAATTTTTGTCGTGAAAATTTAAATGAAAGTATTTAAAACTTACTATGACAGAAATAAAAAAAAGAAAGAGGTCGTGGGTTCGATTCCATTTATTTGTACAAATGCCCTCAGTCTGAGGGTTTTTCGTCGTATGCAATGTCCTTGCCTAGTTACCATAGCACAGGGTATCCTACTTTGGGACCAGCTCAAATGTTTATCTTGTGTAGATGTTATTATTATTTATTGAGAAAAAAGTATATCGTCGGTCGGAAACAGTAATGGTGCAGTTAAAATTATTCTGTTTTGAGTAATAGACGTTTAAAATTTGAAAAAATATGTATATTTTACAGTAAAATCATTGTTTCTCTACTGGAATTAGTCTTTTTGTGACAGATAAAAAAATCATTTTATTTGTACCGTTAGTGATTCGAAAATATCTTCAAAATTTCCACCAGTCTGCATACCTACTTAACTCAATAATCGTGTTTTTGGAAATGTTCCGGTACGGATTCCGACCGACGATATTTTCGATGTTTGAATCCATTTTTTTCTTCAATATCTTCTAGGAAATTCTATGCCAGTATTAATTGACTAGCATTCCCTTAAGCAGACTTCAGATACCGACTAACAAGTTGCACAAAATTGCAAGTAGTCCCATTTGTTCGGAGGTAAGAAATAAACTTCTGTTTAGATTTCGGACTGGACAAGCGAGATAAGGTTGGTCCGTCCATTCCTTTCAAGTCTCAATGCATCGTGAACATGCAATACGGACACTAGTACTTGTAGGGTTGGCAACAACACTAAACATAAACATTAACCTTTACATACAGGCAGATACATTGCTTCTGGCCCCACACTAGGATACCCTGTGTCGTGAGAACCAGAAACAGCGACGTCACAAACATGTAACCATCGGCAGCCGGCATCAACTGCTTAATGTGCCTTGCGAAGCACGGAACCGCTCGGAAAAATGCCACTAGCGTTAGTCATAGACGGTCACCCATCCATGGACTGAACGCGCCGTATATTGCTTAACCTTAGTAATCGTTTAAGATCACTCAGGCAGCCCAGGCTACGAGCTATTCTAAAACTATTTATTGATTCTAATATATCACATCTTCAAAAGATTTATCAGGATGGTGAGAAGTGACAAAACCTGGACTTTGCCTATCCCTCTGTGATTTAAGACATAAGTTTATGAAATGTAATGTACATAGATATGTGATCAAGAATTCTTCAATTTAAGTTTACTGTTACATAATAATTTCTTCATAATAATTTCATAATAAAATCTTGAGAGAGCGGCCTGTTTTATAACCATAACATTCAATGCCATCAACCTACGTAATGTTATTGCTATAAACTTCTAGTGTTTGAAATGTAGCTAAAATCTTTTGTTAAGATTTATTTACCCGCTATCAGCGCCATCTATCCGCGAGCCCCTGAATTCCTCTGCTGACGCTCCGCGTGATCCAATCCGCCTGCGCGTCTACCTGCCCCGACGCAGCCCCGCCTCCCGCGCGTTTTGACCAATGACTTCACCCGCTTGGCAAAACTAATTATACTGATTTATGCTCTCATTGTTCATTGTTGTACGTCTTTCTCTTTGGCGCTCGGGGAGGGAGCCAGGATTGGCTTCGGAAGAGGGTCTCGCTCATCGATCATCGGTTGACAACTGCTGACGGAAATGAGGTGAACGAAGCATTATACAGTTTTATCCAAAATTATGTAACACAAAAAGTAGTGGTGTCGTCAAAAATATCCAGACGCATTTCAGAATTTGACTTTTCCTTTCATGGAATTCGGAACCCATTTCATCAGTTGCGTTATGACATTGTAAAGGTCTATTAAAAACCATTGTTATGCTTAGCCCATCGGCTCACTAAGATTGTAAAGGTTAAATGCGTTGTTATGTTTTATGTGATGAAAAGAACGTGCCCCTGCACCCACCCTGCTAAACCTCACCTCTAAACACCCCCTGCTACGGCCCTGTCCTCGTATGTGCATCGCGCATTGATATATCGCCGATCAACTTTTGTTTTTACTCCGAAGTTCCAGGGCTGGGAGTGATAATTAAGGGGGGTTTTAAGGAGGAGAGCCTTGTTTTTGGGACAAATCGTGATTTATGCCGGTGGAAAGTTCGCGCTGAGTAATTAATGTATTGATTTGCGCTCCTGATGTACGCTAGGGATGGTTCGACGATTGTGAATAGAACAAACAGATGGCAAAGTTTTTGCAGTTTCCATTCTGAGTAAGTAATCGCCATTTTAGAAGAGTCCGGTTTCGGAGAAGTCATCTACCAATTCGTTCCTTTACTAAGACCGTTGACCAAACGGCATTTAGGTGTATGAATACCTAGCTAGTTCAACAAATGTCAGGTAAGTATTTCGTCCAAAGTTGAATCTTTTTATTTTATTTTCAAAATCGACAATTCAAGTTGTATATCTTTCTCCAAGTCTAATTGTAGTACAAAGAAGTTACAGACTCGACAGCATCAAAACAAAGAGGCTACAGTAGCCTCAGAACAAAAAAAGTCTGCAAACGCAAGGCTATATTATCATGAGACAATCTCCCCACAATGCGGTTGCTCTCGTCTTGGACAAGCATCACGCGCTACGTCACTTCCATTGTGTATCAATATTTTGCATACCAACCTGACCACCGAGCTTTAAGACCTGTTAAATCCTTTAAAAAAATTTGCATTTTCGCTTCTGAATTCGTTTGTGCATTATTTTGAATTTCAGAGGAAAGAACGACCTCTGTGGCGTAGTGGTTAGCGCATCTGCTTACCATGCGAGAGGTCCCGGGTTCGATCCCCGGCTGGGGAGAAAAAAAAAACTGCAGGTCTTGGATGTTTACATGTATGTGACGTCGCTGTTTCTGGTTCCCACGACACAGGGTATCCTAGTGTGGGGCCAGAAGCAATGTATGTGCCTGTATGTAAATGTTATGTTATGTTATGTTATGTTGTGTTGTGTTGTGCTGTGCTGTGCTGTGCTGTGCTGTGCTGTGCTGTGCTGTGCTGTGCTGTGCTGTGCTGTGCTGTGCTGTGCTGTGCTGTGCTGTGCTGTGCTGTGCTGTGCTGTGCTGTGCTGTGCTGTGCTGTGCTGTGCTGTGCTGTGCTGTGCTGTGCTGTGCTATGATATGCTATGCTATGCCATGCCATGCCATGCCATGCCATGCCATGCCATGCCATGCCATGCCATGCCATGCTATGCTATGCTATGCTATGCTATGCTATGCTATGCTATGCTATGCTATGCTATGCTATGCTATGCTATGCTATGCTATGTTATGTTATGTTATGTTATGTTATGTTATGTTATGTTATGTTATGTTATGTTATGTTATGTTATGTTATGTTATGTTATGTTATATTATCTAAAATTAACCTTTGACCTTAAATCTGCAGCACCTTATTTGTCTTGCGCTTTTGTGGCACAGAAAAATATCGATAAATTCCTTTGAGCAGTGAATTCCTAAACTTGCCAAATTGTTAGTATTTGTCGAACTTACAGTAGCTTATGAGCCGAACATTTATTTCGATTTTGACCTACCATTGAAGATCTTGTCATTAAAGGACTTTTAGTACGTAGAGTTTCCAAATCCTTTCCTAAGGTTCACAATGTACCTAATTTTGAGCTTCGACAGTTAGAAACTGCACCTATTGGTTATCGAAACTTGCATAGCCATTCATTCTTCGCAAAATCAGTTCCTATTTTTATTAGGTTTCATCATCATCATCATTTGCAGTCCACCTCTATGTAAGTTAACCTCTTGACATCCTTACATACTAACAGTGTAATGGAGTTATGTTGAACTAGATATATAACTAATTATAGATAATCGCCGAATACTGAACAAAAGTAGTTAAGTGTCTATAGCTAGATTTTAAAATAAGTTACTACAGTCTAAGCAATAGTGCAATTACTTAAGAGGTTGAAATACAATTTTAATACCTATATTGTTTCAATAATTTTATTTTGTGCAATGTCAAAGAGCACATTTAGGATGCTACTAAGTTTTGAACTAAAACTTCGTAAATATTAAGACATATCTTTATTCCGGACACACTTATACTTTACTATTTGTAAATATGAGCAACCAACGACGTGACCGCCGTCTCTGCTCAACATGATTAAGCTCTGAGCAGAGCGAAACCTAGTGGGACTCTTCCGATAAAAAGTCAAGTACCTAAGTGTCTCCGGAATAAAGTGTACAATGCTACTAAGATGGACTTAGTGAGTTCTGCCCTAACGCTATAAGGCTGACATGCAGAGACGAAAACTAAGCAAAGACTGGTCTCAGAAATGTCAAAATAACGTACTTAAAAACATTTCGTATTCAGAATCGAATCTTAGCAAGTTTAGTATGAAATGGTGCTTAGCTAAGTGTAAGTAGTCAATATCGGTGACTTTACGTGAACTTAGAACTGTCACTTCTAAGCCTTTTGTTCACAGACTACTCCAAACGTCATTTAACTGATGTTCCACGAGCGTTATCTGTGGGATTTTTTTATTCACTCTGACATATATAGAATTACTTGTATGATGTTGTCCTGCTCTCTTGTAGCAACGTCCAATTTAAAAAACCGTTAAGAACTACATCACTAAAAAAATGATAGACAATATAGATGACTTTCTTAAGTACTGTGAATACAAAAATTACGGCGCTTTACTAAGTACGACTTTAGTTTACTTTGCTAAGACTGATCTAAGCGTGAACTTAGGATTCGTCTCTGAATGTCAGCCTAAGACTCTAAGAAATCTACAAATCTAGCCGATACATGGACTTTTCAAAGACTTTTCTCCAGGTCCGCAGCCTATTTACCCGGCCCCTTCACTTTTATATATTCCACAGATTGGAGAACAAGAGCAGCGCTAGCGCGCGTCCGGCGTCTGCGCATTCACCTGTCGTCCGCGACTCGCGCGCACGATCGGGGCGTGGCCTACGCGCGCTTTTTCCGCGCTTTTTTCCATTTGCCCGTCAATCACCCGAGGAATTCGGGTGCGATATTTTCTTTAGCTGGAATCCTTGGGATATTTATTCGCTTAAGGCCTCGAGATTTACGGCCTTTAGTCGGTGCGGTTGTGTTTTGTTTTTCGCGAGTTATTGGCTGGTCGTCGGTTTTTGATGCAGGTAAGGCTGTTGGGATCGTGAGTAGAGCCTTCTGCATTGGAGAGTTTGATTATTAGTTTGATTTGATTATTAGATGACGGTGGCAAAGCGGTAGCGCATCTGCCTACCACGCGAGAGGTATCGGGTTCGAGTCCCGGCTGGGGCCAAAAAAACCCAGATCTTGGATGTTAACATGTTTGTGAGGTCGCTATTTCTGGTTCCCACGACACAGGGTATCCGATTGTGAGGCCAGAAGCAATGTATGTCCCTGGTATGTTTACGTTTCATTATTCGAAAGGCCGAAACGAATGATTGTTGAAAAGCTGACTCGACATCATTATCAGCCCTATGCTGGGTATTGACTTTTCTTCATGACGCAATATTTCGCGGCTTCTGGCTATTCGTATCCACAGACAATGTGCCGAAAAGACCACATCGTCCGACAATCGGGTTGTTGGTCTACCAATGACTCAACTATCTTTCATGTATCTAGTGCGAAACAAAAGTATTCGTGTCGTGAGGTTGTAGTTTTCTAACCGCCAAGGCGCTTACTATCAAGACAGAGGTCGCGGGTTCGATACCCACTGGGGGCCGCCGTATTTATACAAATGGCCACAGTCTGGGTGTGTTTCCAGGTGTATAACGTCTGCCTGGTTACCATAGCACAGGGTATCCTAGTTTGGGACCAAGACAAGTAATTGTGTTCTGAGGAAGTGTGGAAGGTGTTTCTTAACTCAAACCAAACTCGTGATGATAAAACTATTTGAAGAAATGAGATGATGATATTAATGAAAACCAATAAACTGAAGTGCAACAATTTAAATTACCGTCTATCTGGCTAGCGTTTCCATCGCAAGCACCTACGTGTGTTTATTGAGTGGAAATTAATTCAATATAGTTCCACAAGTAACGGCTCTTGAAGGAGTATGGAAGGTGACACTGATTGCTTTTATGTTAGGTCAAAAAATATTTTTTTATAGACGAGTATACATAAGATTTCTCACTTAAAATGGCCGATCCACGATGTGGTAATTTACCCAACACTATCTTTCTCTTTCTGAGAGAAGACAAGTACTGCAATAGAGCACTACTGGTTACTTTTCATTATATTTATGTATTTGAAAAAAAAAATGTCACATGTTTTTCACTGGTGTTAATGGAATTCCGTTACCTTTAAATAGAGATGGCGTTGTATTACGCTTGACAGGATCGGAATTTGTGAAACACCGATTTTATCAACCGATTAAAATATCGGTTATAGGTTAATTTTATTTTTCAAAATAAAAAAACTTCCCAATCAAGTGTAAAAGTGTATTATTTAGTAACAAAACCTCAACTGCAAGCGCTTTCATTTCGGGGTCAATTACCTAATCCGGTTTGGAATTTAACCGGTTTCATGCCCTGAATTATTGTTCAGAACAAATAATTGCTAAACAGAAATGCATTTCAATTAGTTTCCCAATAGGTGCTTCATTCATAATAATAATTAAAAATAAAAAGGTTTTTTTACAGGGTCAGCGGTTTTGCAACAACACAGCTGTATCTTAAAGTAGAGTACCCTTTTTTAAAAGCCTCGAGTCTCAAAACTCCAGGGACACTTCTGCGAATCTCATCTGAGACCGCAAGGGCTCTCGGTATATGATAATCAGATGGAATTGGAAATTGGAAGCGTTGACCGCCGAGCGAGCAGACGTTACAGCGAGTGCACTCGTTCATCGGCAAGGCTTGTAGTCATCTAAAACTGTTTAGGTTGTTGCCCAGGTGTTAAAGGGTCGATTACACTAAAATACCAGTTTAAATCGGGTTAATGCCGGTTTATAACAATAAATGTGGTTAGGACATGTGTAGAGGATGAAATAAGAAAGACTGACGAAACAAATCGAGCGAATGTGTAAAAAAGACAAACGCGACCTGCTTATGACGTCGAGAATTTGGTTGGTAAAGGTTGTCAGTAAAAATACCCCTTCTTAACCTACAAGGTGCAGTAGTAACAGTGGTCAATTTCAAATAGTATGTATTATTTGTGATAAATGGACCCCACTTTGTAAGACTGAGTTATAGTTGGATTTAAGCATAAAATATTGTTATACATACATACCTACCTAAGCTCACGCCTGTATCAGAGTGGTAGGCAGAGGCCAGAGACTGCCACCTGCCACGATCCCGACAGATCACTTTCGCTTCATCGAAATTCATTTTTAGAAACATAAACTGCAGCCAAAAACAAACTAATATTCTGAAATAACATAACATAATCATGATACGTCCTTTGTAAGGCCAAAACCCTATTAGAAGGCAGCCTGTTCATAATAAACGAAAATGACAATGCCGATATAAAAATACTATCGGATCCCCCACCGGAATGCTCTAACGAAATCTGACACTATAAAGAAGAGCTATGTGACATGTCAGAAAGAATGGCCGCTATTTCAGTCGCCGAAGCGGTCGCGGACAGAATTAAAATAATACTAAACACATTCGTGACATTTGTCTAAGTCGCTCGTTTCCTGGACTCGATTCCTGAGATCCCATCAAAGATGAGGATGATGTATAAATTACGCTCGAAGGGACATTAATTCGGAAATATGACAGATGTTAATAACATTGTGTTTGAGATTCTTATTTATAAAAACCCGTAGGAGTGACGTCGCTAAATAATTTTGCAGTTGGAAATCTTTAGACTTTCGGAAGTTTGACTGGTAACATCGAATATCCTAAGTACCCTTTAGGTTACTTTAGTAAGGTCACGTTAATCTTGATAAAAAATGTGACCTTCATAACGACGCGTATAAAATGGATAATTACAAAGCTATGTATTACACTTCTGCTTAAAACTCAACACAGGCGAACCCAATTAGCAAAAAAGCAGCAGGGCAAACCAATTCTAGCACACAAACCACACAGCTCGTTTCTAATTTTTTTTTCACAATAGTTAACGGCCGATCGATCTTACGTCGACACAGGAAGTGGCTCTTAGCTGGCGCCCTTTCTTGATATTTCACGTAGATTTCGAATTATTGTTGTTGTTACACTTTTGAGTGATGGCCCTACAGTTTCGGGGCACGTTGCTGTTGATTATGATGACGCAGAAGCCACATACACACATTACTTGGAAACGGTCACACTGTTGTTCAAATTGGAAAGAGATGCATGAAATAGTGCTCTACGATTTCTAAGATAGTTTCTAACATACAAAAGATGAGTGTTATAGTAAAAGTACCCGAAACTGGCTTGCATCCATGCAACGACTAATGAATGTCGATGAAGCGAAAGTGATTTATCAAGATCGTGGCAGGTGGCAGTCCTTGGTCTTGGCATTCCCCTCTAAAGAATATTCTATGTATCTATCAATGAATATTATGTATTGATCAACCAGTATAATGGTATTGATCATGAAATTGATTAAAAGAATATTGCTCTTAGGTTTTATGCTAAGCTCAAACAGAAGTTGGCTCTCCTTAATTTGGCATAAGCGTTATTATATCTTGTTTCTCAAAAAAGAAAGAGCTCTTAAACAGATGTAAAAACTTAAAGTGGACCTTCTTCCATCTTTAATTTTTCCACTATTTGACCTAATTTTTACTCTATTATTTTAAGGGCGACACGCGAGAACGAATATGTAAATGAACTCGTGAAACGCAAGCTTTTCGACTGTGAGGAAGAGTTATGTGACAACGATAAGGATTTTAAAGCGATTAGGGAAATGTGGTCAAGCCTTTGATAGGGTTAGCGTGATAAAGAACAAGCCTAAAGTCCAATAGTAGCCTTATTTTATAGACTAGATACTAGATAGAGGATTAGAGATAAATTATACTAATCCACCAACACGAACTCCTGACTTATCTTAGGAGTACATTACCTTCGCTTTCTACTGTTTTTTTTAATATCAAGTTTTTGTCAACGAGTAAGTCTGATTTCAGTTTTGTTTACAAATCTAAACAAAAATGTATGTAGGTATGTAAGTAAAGTAAAGGAAGGTCATTCAAAGAAAATAAATAGCTACTTGACTGAACAGAAAAAGACAAAATGCAATTGCAATTCCTTAACAGTCAGCAGTTGTAATGTGTTAAGAATGCACCAATTCCACCTCCCAACTGAGTTGGACGGCATTTTATCGTTGACTAATGATCTCCAACGAGTAATGAGGTAGGTGGACCGTTTAGGACCGCCCCACTACGATAATGCATTTGTGAAAGCCTAGTAGCTCAACGGGAGATAAATGGAGATGTCTCTGATAGACCGTACTAGAGAGATAGAGGTTAGAGCAGTTATAATTGCGTCGAGCCGAGACAAGTTGGGATATCTGCAAGATTTACAGGCAAAGCCAACGTAAGAATTGATTGAGGAGGAGGCAACACAGATTCCATCTATAGAGATGATAGTGATGCGTCGAAAGGCGAACATTATGGATCAACGGCATCCAAAATAAAACGTGAAGACAATGGAGTGGAGTCTTGGGTGGAGCGAGCCTGTCGTCGCACGCAGAATAAGTCTCGTTAAGTCGGCGCGGACGCGAATTTAAGGGACAGCGTCTAAATATCCAGTGGCGTCCGTTGTCCCAACTCAGATCTGTATCGGGGCGGACAATACCGCGGCCGGCCGTCACGACGGTAGCAGAAATATGGACGGCCGGGCCGCCGCATACCTGCTTGTTTTATGTTAATGCACGGGCATAAACGGCTGAGCCGAGCCGAGCTAGCCGCGGAAAATATCGCGGCAACGCGGTGATGGAGTGCCCGATAGGGTTCCCCGGCCGCGCAGGATTCCCATCGCAGCAATCATTAAGCGCCCGCCAAGCTATCGCGCCCATTACCATCTTACGATTGAAAAGTAAGACAATGAGTTCAATTAGGGCTAACGCTATTGTGCGGAGACTCGATGCTACTCGCGGTGCCGCGACCGGACACGAGGAAGTGAAATAATTAACGTGAGGGTTCGCCGTGAGGGCGGTAGCGTCGCCCTCGCATTCCCACCGCTATCGACAGCGTCGATCTGCCGCTGGCGAAATACCGAAACCTAATAAGTCCCGGCGAGTCTCATTTGTGTAAGGACCAAGAAGTCAGTCGAAAAAACGAACAATACCGCCGTCTCGATAAAGGAGACGGCCCAATAATTTAGGGTCATTGTTTCGCCTCCTTAATTTATGGAGTGCGGGCGGACGATTGATTTGTAGGTTTAGGAGGGGCTTCTTCGGGAAAAAGAGTGTCGGGATAAGCGTTTTTAAATCCGCGAGTGCCGGAGTGGATTATCTCGATCTGGGAGGGCGCGGGCGCGCGCTTCTCTGACGCACGTCAACGAGGTTCCTCGGGGCCCGAGAAAACTCAATTTATTCGCGACGCTGACGCGTCGGTAACGTCCCGATATACATACAATGCGGTGCGGCATTTAAATGCGCGATAGGATTGGATGGCGAGCTCTGGGCGGGGTGCTGGCCGGGCCATATACGCGTCCGTCGTGATGCACATATTAAGTTAGGGCCTCTCTACATGGGATGCGGCCGGATGCCTGGCAGGACTTACGAGATAGGTCGGATGATGTCTGCGCGATCGTGAGCGTCCCTCCGGTAGTGCGGGCACAATGGGCGAACTCGCGGACTGAAATTATTAATGCCTGTGGGCGCACGGTGTTACATTAAATTGCGGGCGGTGGTCCGGAGTGCCATTAAATTATCGAATACACGGATGTCCTCCCACTGGGACCGCGCTATGCTCGGTAGTAATTCACGTGGTGCAGACAACATGGAATAATTTCATGTATTTAATGTCGTTACGGTGGACGTGGCTTTTGTCTATTCACCTGGGTTACCTGGGAGCGAGCGACATTCTTGGCTCGGATTTATAGTGCGTGCGGATCTCTGGTATCAGATGGTGTGTCGCGGGTGAGTGTGGGTCCCGCATTAATTGGAACGGGCCTGCCGATCTCGCAGCAGCCTCTATAAATGGCGCGAAGCTTTATGGTATCGGCGCGCGCGCTGTAGCCGTCAGCGTGCGCAGGCGCTGCCTTGTAATTGGTGGACCGCCGGTTGACATTTACACGGCAAGATGGCCGCTCGATGCGATATGGCAATGCATTGACAAATAGGCAACTCGTTATGGCTGAGTCGCTCTGAGGGAAATAATTGGGCTTGCATGCTAGTTCCCTATAACTGGTGCCTTTCTTTCGCGTTTAGCCTCGGCTAATAGGTTCTGTGGTGGTTCTTAGAAGCGTCGGCGTACTTTATCTAGTAAAGCATAGTATTTTGTGCAGTGCTTATTGTAATTGCGGTAATAACTGAACATTGTCTCAACTTCCTCTGTTGAACCACTATCATAGTCCAATCCCAGTTCTCTTTATTATCTCTTTAATTTTTGTTAATCTACGTAATAAAATGCAGACCACTCCATATTAGATATACATACATGATCATTAATGTCCTCGATTACGTGTACACATGAAACATGAGCTGCTATTACACCTCGTAGTATCGACTCTTAAAATATCAACCGGCACACTTGGCAGCCTAAAAGGGTTTGTCCACACTCAGATCAATCAAGCTCGCAAACTCTGCGCCGATGATGGATTCATCGACTGAGACAATCGGACGATCCATCATCGAGCGACAGAGTCGCCCGCCAGTGTGGTCTCGGCTTTTTGTAACACCAGGAAATAAGTACGACAGAGGTTCGGGTCAATTGGTACGGGACCATCATTTGTCAATATTGCGTACATCGCACTGGTAAGGTGTAAAGTTTTAGTATTCGGCTTTGCTTGAAAAATCTGACTTCCAACCTCGACTGATGGAGAGTCACACTAAGAAGGCGGTGCAAATGGTAATATGGTAAAAATAATAATGGTAATAATGGTGAGTTTCTCCAAACATTACTATGTTCTAAGAAAATAAAATTTAAATTAATGTGTATTTTATAGGTTGTTACAAAAACAGAGCACAGACCACAAATGTATATACAGAGAAGGGCTTTCTTTGAGAGCGTTTGAGAAGAGATTGTATTGGCTTGACCACCTCAAGCCTCATCGCGGATTCACAATATTAAGAGTACTGTGGTTTTACTTCTTCTTCTTCTTTGCTCTTTGACTCCTAGGAGAACATAAGAAATCAAACTTAGATATTTCTATATTGTGTTTTTCCTACAGCAGAACTTAAAATGTAAGCCCAACTTTATCAACATGACCAGTACTTCTGGAGGTATTGTTTGTTGTATGTCACCCGGTGAAGGATAGTTCGTAAGTATTAATTGATAGGCTGTCCTCGGCTTGGCACTGAATGCAGGCTATGTAGGCTGATCTGGACACCCGATAGTCAAAGGAGCTCGTTGGTAGGAGTCTGTTAAGAAAATTGTTTACGGTTCAGAGATGATTTATTTATAGTATAAAAGAGTTCCTAGATTATAAGGGTTAATTTAGATAATAGTATAAAGTGATTAGCTGTACATAGTTAAGTTTAGTTAAGTAGGTATGTGTTTACACCTGAAAAGGTAGACTCTGGCGTTCTGTTAATAAGCATCGGTTACCATTTATGTAAGCCCAAAGTCAAATAAATTAAAGATTTCATATCATTACATTTCAAATAACTAACGAAAGTTATAATGGATGAAATCTACTCTTACATACAAGATCTTACTCAATAAGGAATAATTTAAATAAAACAGCATACCTATATGACGAATATTTAAGTAGATATAACAGTGGCTCATTGATAGATGGAGGAAAGAGTATCATACGAATTATGAAACATATTTAATAGGGTTCCAGATTCAATTGTTTCAATTGGAACCCCCACAAAAGACACTGGGGCGTCGTCTGGTCGCTAGCTTAAGGAAATATTTTGATGAATGAGCAATCAAAAAACACTTTTGGTGTCTCACTTTAAGGTTCAAACTATTAATTGACATTTCACGTAGCTTTGAAAAAAAAAACAACGGGTCTCACTCAACGCGTTATCAAAATTGTTGTTTCAAGAATATAAAAAACTTACGCACTGGTTTTAGAAAGGGACCAAATGAGTCTCCGAAAAACGGGGCAAGGTAACTTTTATCAATAGACAAAAAGTGTAATCTTAATCAAATAGTGTCAGCACGATGGATCGTTAGCACCCCTCGTAATTTACAAATGTGGAACCTACCTGCTCTAGCAACATAAACTCATCAATCATAGATTGACTTATCTTTGATAGATAGCAGGGAAACTAATTTGGCGATAGCTGTAAACAGGGTCGAGATCTCATTGTGGATCTGAGCGAACTAGGTTGCTATTTAGAATTAGTAAATCGTAGCTTGAGCCAAAAATTATAACACTAAGTATTTTGACAAATATATCTTTATAGGACGTGCCTAATCTGCGATTTGTGTGACATTGTATCAAATATACCAGCTCCGATCTCAAAGCAACATTTCGCATCTTGCCAGTATTCTAGATCTTATAACAAGATGAGCAGCTGTCGTGTCTACAGCTATTCTTAGGCACGCATATATTATGTAGTGCACAAATTTTGCAACATTGTTAAATTCTCATGTTGATTCAAACTTATCAATCTACGAGTTTCGCTGCATCTTTGTATAACATAAACTTTTACATACAGATACATACATTGCTTCTGGGCCCACACTAGAATACCCTGTGTCGTGAGAACCAGAAACAACGACATCAAAAACATCTACACGAGACCTCTCGCTCAACGCTCCTAAACGCTGCGCCACAGAGGTTTTTATCGTCATAGAAGATCATCTATCACGGTATCCAAACCTCGGGATAGCACTTCAGACCTCGTAAGCATCCTAGCTCCCATGGCTACTGAGTGACGCGTGGGAGCCAGGGTGACCGCCTCGCGTGTCCGGAGCCAATGTCGGCGCGAACACCGGTCACCGTGTTCACACCATCTGATTGCGCGATTTTATGGCCCACGGACCGCGCCCATTAGCCGGACCAAAGCATGGGTTGTCTAATTAGAAATTTATACACGGGAGGAACTGGACCGCTGATAGCTACTAGCAAAATCTATGTGTCGTATTCTATTTCTGTTTTGTATTCCGGATGTTAATTCCGTTTTTATCTCTGCTTTGTAAATACTTTCATTTATAATAGAATTGTAATGTTGTTGATTTTTGATGTATCTAGCCTGATGTGAAATCGTTAAATGCAAATGCACAGAAAATGACATCATCACACATGTTTTCTGAGGACTATTGCTACTAATAATTTAAATACGAAAGAGCGTCCGTAAGTCTGTCCTTCTTTCACACGGAACGGAACTATGGATTCCAATAACGATGCTAATAGGAGCATTGTTTCCAAAAATGTTTCTAGTGGAATTGGATCAATGTCCTACATTAGGTATATATTTTTGTTCTGGTGCCATGTCCCGTCGGAGGTCGGCTATCATTTAGACTATTCTGTCACGTGATGTTCCTGCTTGCAAAAGTTCTATACATCCGGTGTTAACCCACTCTAATAGGTTTTGAAGCCATGATGTTTTTCTAAAATAATAATTTGCTGATAAATTGTGCCCGGATAACGGCGACAGGCTTGCCACTTGTCACGTTTGGGACATAATAAACTCGGCAAAACGTGGGCCCAGTTCTAGTGATTGGTGCCTCTGCCTCCCCCTCGGGGATAACTTTTGTTTTTTTTTTTTTTTTTTTTTTTTTTCTGTTTTTCTACGGCCAAATCTTCGCATTACGTACATTACATTACCTATGTAGGTAGGCATTTAGATTTATTTAGGCAGTAGGCAGACTTTAGGCATTATTAGTGGCTCTAAGTTCGAAACTGTCGGTTGTATATTTTTTTTTACTATTATTAGGATTTATGTCGGTTGCTTTTATTTAAAGAAATAAGCGCGAAAACGGACATACATTTGCTTTTCACCAGATTCATTTGTAAACGAGGTCGCAGGGATAGCAAACATGAGATATAATTGAAGTGATATTTTTAAGTTCGTTTTTATCGAACTGTGTGTGTTTATCTTAGTTTGAAAAGTAAATGTTGCAATCATACGGATAATAACGATTATTGTTCCAGTTGCAGCCCAAATAAGGATCGAATGAAACGCGACGGTAGCAATTAATTAACACTAAAACCAACGGCGAATCTGGACGTAATTTTCCTGCATTTCTAAAGCAACTCCAACCCAAGGTATTTTGGGTATCATAAAGTGTATCGTTAAAGGCAATAAATATATCTTGAATATCAAAAACGTATTCTTGATCCATAACATAAAGTGCGCCCAGTGACAATTGTCAAGAAATTTACGTTCCAGTCGTACAGGCCGTAACTTCGAGGACGTTATGTCCACTGATAAGTGTAATGTCACCCGCTGGAGTGTCACTGGGAGACAGGTTTATTATAGACACCCTACCAAGGAACGTTTGACATTTTATTTTATTCGCCTTCTTGGGCGAATCGACATTCTTTGTACCTGTATCGTGATTTGGAATGGCGAATTTGAAATCAAGCTCATCGGAAAGGGTTTGGTTTTATTATACTGCAAGGCAATTTTGTTAAAAACGTACATATACGCCTGTTTCTGAGGGGTAGGTAGATTCCAAGTTTTCGTAATTGTCACAATCCTGACTTAACTTTCTTGATCGGCAAATAATACATCCCTTTGGTGGAAATCGAAGGAAAATTAGAAAATTCTTGCCAACACTTACCAAATTGTATAAGTAATTTAATTTGTATCTTGATTTTTTCCAATTAATGTTACATTTATCTAGCGGTAGTGGGCGTTGACATCTGAGATACAGTGTTTACCACTAGTTCAGATGTCATAGTTTTTCCTTGAATGTACATAATTGGCACTACAAGCATCTAATACTTACTTTAGCATAAGGAATGTAATTGTTCTCGTTTTTAATAATGAATAAATTTACTTATCGAAGCTTAGTTAGTTCTGAGTTTTGTACACAATTTTATAGCTGCTGAGGTATGCGAATTTTCTCACGAGGTTTACCTTCACAGGTAGCGGGTGTTTAACAAAGTGCGTAGCTCAGAAGACCAAGTACTGGAAAATGCTTGGATTCAAACCCTGGACCTCCTCAATGTGAGCTAACTCCTTCTTTGTCAAAAGGGTGCCAGATTCAAGAACAAACTTGGCAATCTGCCAAGTTTTTCCTTGAATCGCTAATAACACTTGAATTGCTGATAACATCTTGTCTTCTAACGTAACGTTTTTAATTTGAACCCCCACAAAAGACACTGGCGTCGTCTGGTCGCTAACTTAAGCAAAATATTTTGAGAAATTATCAATCAAAAATCACTTTTTCTGTCACATTTTAAGGTTCAAACTATTCATAAACATCAATCTGTCAGAAGGTTTGGACTAATATGCTTTCATCGTCGTTGAATCGACATTCTGCGTACTATGGAAAATATTAACTGCAATGTCAAGGTACTCGTAATCGTCAATTTCTTCTACAATCAATAGGCAATAGTCTTCAGCATTCACAATTCTTTTGATTTTGGACATTGCACATCGTCTCTCTTACGGCCTTTACTTGATTACTGACTTAAAAAAAATGCTTAATCAATCTCAGTGGAGACTCACTTAGTATACAGGTCCTGGTGTATTGTCGACAGCATGTCATCGTATACACCCATGCAATTTACTCCGTTGCATTACGGGCGACTTTGCAACTAAAATGTGAAGGTTGACTGCTGTCGACTGTACATACAATAAAAAATATTCTATCTATCTATACAGATACATTGGAAATCAGTCCCTCAGGTCGGTCGGTTTTCTGCCCACACCTCTGGGCATCTGAGGCCAGCAGTGCAGACCACCGACCCTCGACAATCTCGCAATTTAACTGTCAGAATCAGCAAAGACCCGCAGTCACTTAGGGCCAGGACACACGCGGGCACAAACCACCTAAAATAACATTAAATTAAACCCGCGCCACAAAGAACCGCGTGGGCACAAACAAGGATCCACACTCAGGGCTCTTATTGATGGAAGCATTTCAAATACCATTTAGATAGCGCTGTGGACGTTGACGTATTATTATTGTTGTCAGCGAGGTCGGTATGGCATTCTGTGGCGCTCCGTTGCAGGTCGGTGTCGGTGGAGGAGGTATCTTTATGAGAAATTTTGGGGCATTTAACTTCGAAATTTAGTGGTGATTTTTATAACTCGATGAAGCGAAAGTGATTTGTCATGATCGTGGCAGGTGGCAGTCCTTGGTGTCTCCCTTACCCTCTGGGATACAGGCGTTAGCTTATGTATGTATGTTTTATAAATCAGTTTATACATATATAAGCCCTCGCCTGTATCAAAGAGGGGTAGGCAGAGACCAGGGACTGCCACTTGTCACGATTTAGGCAAATAATTTTCCTCATTAGTCGTTGCACGCATGCAAGCCGGTTTCGGGTACTTTTTATCTTGCCCTTTATTTGGGCGAAGTATTTCCGCCTGGTATATCCCTAACGGGGCATTTATTGTTATGAATTAAACATTATTTGGATGAACTTTCTCTCCGTCACGATTTTGAACAATTTGTATCCTCACCATCAAAAATGTTTGTGAAGCTGAACAAAACTTAACAATGTATAAAAAAGCGGCATTATTTTTTAATGCTAAAACCACTGTAAGGTTTTAGCATTATAAAAGAATACTTACTAAGTAATTAAGTGCTGGCTCAGCGAACCGAAGTGGGTCATAAAAAAATAATGCTAACTAGAAACTCATATAGGTCTGTTATCTAAAGCTGGCACGTTCACAGTACTCACACTTATGCAATTTCACTATACAGGATGTTTAAAAATATATGATTTTATTCAAAATGCGACTCTAGTTTAAGTGTAGACTAGAGTTAGGTTAGGTTAGGTTAGATGTAGGTGCGTTGTAGATAAATAAATACAAATATATGGGTTACTTGTTATAGCATATTTTTAGCAAATTCGAGCGAAAAGTTATAAATATACGGTGGAATCAATGGTCACAAAATAGTTTTAAATTTCAATAAATTTTCACATGAACAAAAATAATTTCACCTAAGAAAATCTTTACCAAAACAGAAAATAATTATCCCAGAAATACTCAACAATTTAATTATAATTTAATTATGTAACAAAGGGTAACGGACGCTCAGTGGTCAGTTACTGGATGAATTACTCTACCTTTTTTTCTAATTGTTTGCCACAGATAAAAACTTTATTACTGTTCTGTAATTTCATCAACTGGAAGGAATCTGTGATCAACTGAGCAAACATCATTCGGTTTCTATTGTGGTTACGCGAATGTTCTGTTCTCCTATTCTTCTTGTTTTTCTTCAACGTTTTTTCCATGATTTTAGCACCAGTAGCAGTTGTTCGAAGTCCAATCACAATCAAATGCAAGAACCAAAAGAAAAGAGGAAAGACCACAGAATAAACTGGCAATTCCCATTAGAAAAACAAAAACCCTCTCTTAAAAATGCCATCTACTGACTAATGAGCCGTATTAAGAAGAAAAAACACGAATGGCTGTCAAAGGAATGCAGTTTTGGACCTCAGCCCAATAGCCATGTGTGATGTATACATGTTATTTTTTTTAAATTGAAAATGTTAGTTTTTTCAATACAATATTACTCCGAAAGGACAAACATTTGGCTGTTGACGTCATAGAGTGCGACAAGTGAGTCCTGGCACAAGCCTTTGGCGGGAAATTTAAAAATCTTTTAGTTGATAACCCTGCATTTATATGCCATAAACCATCATGATACTTTTGCTTAAGTTTATTATTTGTTTAATTAGTTTGGAATCTCCAATGAATTTAGTCCAAACATAAATAAATATAAGCAAAACGAAAACATTAACCACATCAAAACCAACATTTCCACTCCACCAAAAACAGTGATAATAAAGATGCACCACATAAACTTATAAACATTTATTAATGCTGATCCATAATCAAAATCTGATTCATATCTTTTTTCTCCAACATCTTTGAGTTCTTTGACTAAGTCTTCGATGTGACGTTTAAAATTTTAGTCATCCGACAGACCTTACAACAAGAAATAATTCATGTTTGTTTTAAAACATTATTACTAGTATGTACATATATACTAAAACATAGGTAAAATTATGTTGAATAGAAACAAAAGTTCTTGTTTAAATCTAGGACGAGTATCAAACTGTTTGGGCTGTACTACTTGCAGCTGAAATACCTAAGTTTGACAGTCAGAGTGTGGCCATATGAAGAATTCGAAATAAATCGCGTCCCAGGACTCGCTTGTCAGACTCTAGTAACTTTTATTCAGCTCGCTGAGACCTATTCGATGATGTATCACACATGGCTATTGGACTGAGGTCCAAAATTGCATTCCTTTGACAGCCATTCGTTTTTTTTTAGTTCTTCTGAAAGCGGCTCATTTGGAACTACTTTTCTTAGCTGTCAGAAAAATCCCTCATTGAAACGCACATACGGTTGAATACCAAAAAGATCACGCTGTATATATAAACAGTAGCAAAAGTAAAACTATAACTGTCCCCTTCACACTCATAAGCTAGACCGCGCGCAAGAGAGACGGGCAGACTTTTCATGATGCGCATGCAGTACACGTCACGCCGCGCGCTATTCACAGACACTACACATGCGCAACGTGTAAATGTGTTGAACGTGCCAGCTTTACTTAACTGACCTGTATCTTCCTCCAAAATAGAGCCGTGTCTTCGTAGCTCATGGTAATTTACTCGATGTCATTCATAACTTCGGTCGAACGAACGAAGAGGATCTAACTATCGCTTATTTATGTAGGGGTATGTCTGTCTAGCTAATGCATGCTTGACATAGAATAGATACTCGCCCTTCATATAATAAGGTACCTAGATAGATAGGATATACATACATATATAAGCTCACGCCTATATTCCAGAGGGGTAGGCAGACACCAGGGGCTTCCACTTGCCAAATGGGCTAGTTGCCCTAAAAATTGTAATTAGTCCGACTTTTTGATTATTCAAAAATAAGGGACACGTATTTTTTATTTGTAAATTAGACCAAAAATGACTAAGATATAGCCCATTAAAGTTACGTGTGACGTCACGCCGTGCTGCATATTTTAGCACGGAGTGAAGTCACACGTAATTTTAATGGGCTATATCTTTGTTATTTTTTGTTAAATCGAAAAAAGAAAAAAACACGTGTCCAATATTTTTTAATAATCTAAAATACGGACTAAACAGAATTTAATTATTTTGACCCTGGAAACTACCCTATTCTTGACGGATCATTTTTGCTTCTCCAACATTAATTAGTCGATGCATGCACGAACGCCGGTTTTGAGTACTTTCTATCTTGCCCTTTGCTAATACTATTCGTCTATTTGATCAAAGTATGTCGGGCTGGGGCATCCCTTACCAGTCGTTCCACTCACATTCTCTTCGATTATTTGTTTTGTCAGTCTTTCTTCCTGCATCGCCGAAATTTTTTGTTAAAAATGTGAAAACTGATCATCATCATCATCATCATCAACCCATTATGTCTCCACTTAGGGGCACGGGTCTCTTCCCTGACCAGCCACTAGTCTTACAAGCCTCCACCAATCCGGACTTGGCCCCCGTGGTGGAGTATAGCCTATACCTTCCTCAGGGAAGAAAACTGATATTTACTAAATAAGTTTGTATTAATAAAGCATCTAGTTATGCTTTATTGATCCTAAAACCACACTCAACCTTTTAAACGAGAATATAATACCTAATAAACACGTTCTAAAACGGTCTTAAAATTGAAGGCGCCACTAATCCCCTTAACAGGAATAAAATATCACAGTTTGTCTGTTCGATCGTAAATTTGTATTCGTATATGGATCTCTGTACAATTGACGCGGGTTAACGATAAAGTATGTCAAAATACGACCTGTTAAATGTACAACACGGGCTATAAATATTTACGTGTGAGACGAGTGCTTTACGCCTTGTATCAGGCCTTAAAAGACGGAGGTATCTTCGTGAATATGGTGTTAGATTCATTCGTTCGTCTCTTGTAAAAAGATATGGGATCAATAGTTTTCCCTGCTATTGGCGGAAGACTGCAAGTCGACGACCTCGGCGCAGCGGTTAGCGCAGGGTTTGAATCCCGATTGGGGACAAAATAAAAAAAAAGAAATACCCCAGGTCTTGGATGTTTATAATATGTAATGTCGCTGTTTCTGGTTCCCACGACGTAGGATATCTCAGTGTAGGGCCAGAAGCGATGTATGTGCCTGTATGTAGAATAAAAAAAAAGGTAATATAAATTATATAATTTTTTAACTAAGACTTTTTCAAGCACTAGACGTCGGACCTGGTCGGACTCTTCCGACAAAAAGTCAAGTAAGTTAAACCAGAATACAGATAATAATTACATAATTATTTTGCGCATAGTGTACAGTGGGTTAAATTACGAAAGAAAGGCCTTCAATAAGGGCTTTTTAATGACAGCTGTCAGTTGAGTTCATTAAAAAAAACTAGATGGCGCTGCAAGAAGAACAAAATGTCATCATGTTTTTAGGTCTGTAGTTTTAATCGTTATTAATCTGTGATAGTCTAAACATCTCTATGTAGTCTGTGATCTAAAGTAGACTTGGTTTTGAAACTGTCGAAACTTGAAAGTTATCAAAGTATTTTTACTTTGTTCATTACATATACGTGAATTGTGTCTTTGCTCGTGACTAGCCAATGCATTGTGCATTGTTGTAAAAACATAGGACAGGAACCACATAGAAGAACAGTGATGTCATGTCAATTTTGACTTATTATGTGACGTCATCACCATCTATCGGTAATTTGCGGCACTATTTTTTTTTAATGACGCTTTGAAAAGCCCTCATTAACTCGGTCACTTCCTCTTCAGCAATAAAATCAAAATTATTTATTTCAACGTTTATTTTTCCCTCTGGGATACAGGCGTGAACTTATGTATGTATGTTATTTCAACGTAAAGAATTCACATTCTATAAAAGAACGTTGTGGACTGAAATATAATGTAGTGACTAGAATTGAGAAAGGAATGTTGCGTTGGTTAGGGCAAGCGACATGAGGAGACGATGAAGGAAGAAAAACTGACAAAGCAAAAATATGGAGCGAATGTGAGTGGAAGGGCCGGTAAAGGAAATAAAATCTGATTGACAAATGTTGACTATTTAAATGACAAAGAAATCTGTAAAATACTCGTACGTTTGATCCATTTTAACTACCTGTGTATGATGAAATAGATTTTGATTCCTTTTTAGATAGAAGACATAGACCTAGTACTTTTTGTTTATTACATTACACGCACAGAAAACATTTGTATACACTTTAGCATAATGTATTTACCAACTTACATGTCCACCATCATTTCACAAATAAAGTATTTCGTATTTTGTATTTGTACAGATCTGAGAAAGAAAAGTCGACGGTCGAAAACGACGAGTCATCAATCTAAAAATTTATGAACATTAACAGCCACGAAACGACCGGACATAAAACAATTTTGTAGTCTCTTTTACCATTCCACGAGCATAAACGTCCGACTGATTTGATAATCACGAGTCGACAAAACGTCTCGGACTCATTCGATATTAGAAATAAAATAATCGAATTTACGAGTGCCGAGCGGATAACGCCATCAATATGTAATCGAGAACATATGGACGAAGATAATACCGTGAAGCATGAATAATTTGTGGGAAATGTAAATTTTGGTATGGACTATTATTTTCTAGTCGATTTAGATTATATTTGAAACTCTACATGAAATGAACTTTATTCCGGATACACTTACTTGACTTTCTGTCGTAAGACGAGCCATCGACGACGCGAGCTCCGTCTCTGCTCACCATGATTAAGCTCTGCAAATCAGAGCGGAACCTGGTCGGACTCTTACGAAAAAGTCAAGTAATGAGCGTTTTTCCTTATGTCAAATTTAGTTTTAAAAGAATCCCTAGGTGGCGCTGCCGTACCGTAATAATAAACGTCAAAGCAAAAAATTAAACTATGGTTCTGTGGAATTTGTGATGGTTGATTACCTAAAAAAATAAATGCTGTTGTCGTTTGTAAAGTAAGTATAAAGTGCTCTTTTGGATGTTTTGGAGTTTTTGCTGTGGATTGTGGGTTTGAATTTTTATTTTTATTACGAGAAACTTCGTCCGAATAGCAACCCTGGTTCCTTCTCTTGTTTAGTAATATGTGGACTTACTTTGACATCGATTGCTACAAATCACAAATTTGTATGCAGAAACGAATGACGCCGGTTCTGTGGAATTTGTGATGGTTGATTACCTAAAAAAATAAATGCTGTTGTTGTTTGGTGATAAGTGCTCTTTTGGATATTTTTGAGTTTTTGCTGTGGATTGTGGGTTTGAATTTTTATTTTTATTACGAGAAACTTCGTCCGAATAGCAACCCTGGTTCCTTCTCTTCTTTAGTAATCTGTGGACTAACTTTGACATCGATTGCTACGAATCTCAAATTTGTATGTAGAAACGAATGACGCCATCTAGATTATCTCAAGGAACTAAGAAAAAAAAAGAAAGGAAAAACGCTCATTGTATCCTAAATAAGGTATAGAGTATAATCAATCTCTAATAATGATATACAATTCTCGTGTCAACTACTTTGATGAAATTTTCTATGTATATTCGGCAGGTTTACGAATAAGTTGGTATCTACATATTTTGAATAGCCCTAAGTGATAAGAAAAATATATTATTATGGTGAAACAAAATCAGGGTCAGCTAGTACTATTAAAACAATTATCGTTAACGTGCCACCTCAAGTTAGAAAATGTGGTCTAAATTCTATATTTTAATTAAAAAAACATACGTAGCAAAGCTTGATGTCTGTCGTGTCATAAAATCCAAACCGCCAGTTCATAAATAATTCTCTGAAGCAAACCTAACGCAGATGATCTCTGAGATGTAAAAATACTAAATGTATCCGATTTCAATCGTTAAAGTACAATAAAACGGGACTTTTACGGTCAACTAACGAGCGTAAAACCGAATGTCAATCTGAAACGGCCTTTGCTGCAGCTGTCTTAGATATTGCTAATTGACAACTGTAAAAAGATAGCATGGAATAAAGAGGAAGATTGGATATTTGAGCTTGAAATCGCCAATCCCCGCTGGCCATAAGCTTGGTGGTTAAGCCCAGTCTCTCTCTCTCTAACAGATACGGTCTGTGCCCCATTGTAGATATTTACATGACTTCGCAAGGCATGCTATGCAGTTGGTGCTGGCTGCCGTCGATAGATGGCCGTCGTTAAGACAGAAAGCTTCTGACAGTAAGATCAGCCACTAGTCTTACAAGCCTCCGCCAATCCGGCCTTGGCCCCCGTGGTGGAGTATGGCCTATACCTTCGTCAGGGAAGAGACCCGTGCCCCTCGGTGGCGACAAAATGGGTTTATGATGATAATGATAGTGTATCCGGAATAAAGTTAATAAAATTTACTATCTCTCTATCTATGAAAAAACATGCAAACACAAATCACTAGCTAGCAATATTAAGCGGCACCACTTCCTAACCTAATAAAAAGGAAGTGTAATCTTGAACAGAGGGTCCTAATTTTGTCATCGCACGGCCATACTGAAGAGCACCAGACAAGCTCGTGTGATTGATTTACACCGGCTCGAATAGATCTGATACGGGCTTTCAACGCGTTTTTTGATAGAGTCCCCTTTTTGTCAAGATTTATCATTTTTGTAGATGAAAGAGTTTCGCTTTTTTGTCGGTTGGCGCCTAAGGTTTCAATGGCTTGGGACTTCTATTATTGTAAATGGTTTCCGGCTGCATTCATAATTAATGTCGTTTGCGGCTATAAAAAAAAAAAAAACACTTACGCCCGTAATCCCCGAGGTGGTAGGCAGAGGCACCAATCACTAGAACTGGGCCCACGTTTAGCCACGTTAGTGCTTAATGTGCCTTGTGAACCACGGAACCGCTCGGAAAAATACTACTAGCGTTAGTCATAGAACCGTCACCCATCCATGCACTGAACGCGCCCTATGTTGCTTAACCTTCGTAATCGTTTAAGATCGGGCTCAGGCGACCGGGGCTACGAGCGATTCCGCATACACTTATTTGATTTTTCTTCGGAAGAGTCCGACCGAGTTTCGCTCTGATTCGCAGAGCTTAATCACGGTGAGTCGAGACGGAGCTCTCGACGTCGGTTGCTCGTCTCTGACCTAGTCGGACATTTCCGACGAAATATCAAGTAACTGTATACGGAATAAAGTTAATAATGTGTACTAATGTGTAGTGCTTATGAAAGTATTAGTTCAAAAAGAGAATACATAAATAAATATTATTCGTACAACAAAGTGTTCTCTATCTATCTAATCTACATTTATTTGACGGCACCATACTAAAAATACATTATACATTACCAAAAACATAAATGTACAGATTCTCAAATACTGATAAGATAACACAAAAATAAAAGTTACACATTGTCATAGTTTTCTGTTTCATATTCAATATAGGATTTAATACTAAGTATTAGTATACAAGCCCCTAAAATGGCCCATGTAATCTTCTTTTGCTTTCCGGAATAGGTTCCTATCTATCAACATCTGCATCTGCCTATGCATGCCATTATTATGATCACTGTTAAAGGGATTTGAATAATTCGATATAATATCTTGAACACTTCAGAGTTTGGGAAGCCTCTTCACTTATCTTGCATAGCATTATATTGAGAAAATTACTTTGCTAAATTCCGCCAATATCCCACATGGATAACCATAACCGCATGGTGCTTGTGGGTTATTGGCGGAATTTAGCAAAGTAATTTTCTCAATTTAATGCTATTATGGATTTCCGCAAATATCTTGCATAGGTCAAACACCGTCTAAATCGGTAGATATGAAAGACTTGAGGTCTTTCATGAGGTTCCACTAAAAAATAGCATTATTTTGTCTTACTCATTTTTACTATCTCTCATAAGTAGGTATACTGCAAGCTTTGCAGCCGCTTAATCGTATTACGAAAAAATTGGCAGCACTCGCCTAAAATTTCACTCCGGCCGAACTCAAAAAGGAAAAATTCTTCCAATTACTACCGCAACTCCAAGTCGGAGCCCCATCGTCCACTGCGAGCCTCTAATTGATAATTAGTATTCCAGCGACGGACTGTCCATGTCCAGCCTACGTGAGCCCCCCGCCCCCCGCCTTGCAGCATCAGCAGCCTCTGGTATTGACACAGAGGCTAAGACAATTCGGTGACCTTAGGGGACTGGTCATAATCGACTGTCTGGCGGCGACGTGATTTGAAATGTCTTGAGTGCTTTGCCGTACGTGTGTTTTGGTTCTGGAGCCGTGGTATGGATTATTGGATATGTAGGCGCAGGTGGATTTGCGACCTCAATCGACAACACGGTTCAAGTGTTTTAGAGCTTGTAAAAGTGTAGTAGTAGTGGAGATTTTCGCAATTATCCCCGAGCATTTATGGTACGCTAACAAACTACAAACATAGTGTTTACAGACGACTGTCAGTTGGCTGAAACGTTTCGCAGTTAAAAAATTGTAGTAGATACCCCTGAGGTACGTGAATACCTTGTAAACTTGGGTTATCCACGATGTTTTCCTTCGCCGTTGATGACTGGTGAGATGAACATAACAAATTTGCAAAATTAACGAACGCAGGAAACTAAGCTTAATTTCGGACCAGAAACTCTAAGAAGTAAAGTGAGCATTCTACTTATTCGTTAACACCGTTTAAATACTCAGGATATCGATGTTTACAATTTTAAAACGATTTAGATTACAATTTGCTAACCTCCGCAAACTCACAGAGCTTTACAAGTGCGACCTATTTATAGGTGTCAAAATAAGAAGGTCTAATTTCCGGTTTCTTAAGTGGGATTTCTCTGCAGTAATTTCCAAAACTCACCTCCACTGCTCTAATTTACTCCCATGCCACATTAGTAAACTCCCACCATTTTCTAAGGCAGCAACGACGATCTGCAATCGGGGTTCCAAAGGTAACAACTCAAAACCCCTAATGAATCAGCGAATTAAAGCGGACATTCCCTGCGCCGTGTATATATTTAAATTAGCCAACTTTACAAGTCCCTTGATTAAAGAACGCGGGTTCTGCTGTACGGTGGAGTTTCACCTTGCATTTGTGTCATTGTAAGGATTGTGTTCTGGAGACTTATTACTCTTATATTTATTTCAAATACTCCGATTAACTTGCCTTGATTCTAACCTGTAACATTCCGACTGGCTGCTTTTTTTAATTAGACTGATGTTAGTGATCTGATGTTTCACTTAGATTACAGAATGTTATTCATTACCTAATCCGGTGTTTTTTTAACGACGATTTGGATCTTCACTGACCCTTAACACTGCCAAAATCAAAAGCAGGCATTTGAATACGTAACAAACTAGTTCAAAACAAAACGAACTGGCAAGACCTGAGCAATCACCCCTTCCACCGAAAAACCCCGAGCAGCTGAAAAGAATACTGATTACATCCCTCAGTCTCTCGGCTTCATTTGCAGTCTCTAAGTTAAAATCAATTATGCTTGCGATTGTTTCGTTAGTCGCGGAGTGTTTTTTGTCTTTTTCACCGGGTGCCCTCTGTGAACTTGGCTGCCTCCGGACGGATCAAGATTTTGTTACTATTGTTGATTTATGTGGAGTGGGCAGCAGACTTGGCAAATTGATTTGAAGTGTGGAAAATCCGGATATGGAAGAATCCTATTTTTTGAGCCCTATATTGTGGACGATAGAAAACTGCTTGTGATGATGGTGATAGTGATTGTTGAAAATCATCTGCAGCACAACTGAGTAAAATGCATGCAAGTAAATAATTAGTCGGTGTGCAATTAATTGACTAATTGCATGGCTAATAGTAGGTATGTATCCAAATATACATCTCACAAAGTGCTTTACTATGAGTAATGTAAAGGTGAGGACGTGTATTAAGTAATTCATTAAGAGTACATGATTAGTTTACATTAATAAAATAATATGTGAAGCGATTTATCATTATATACTAAAATAAAGCTTAATTAAAGTTCATGAAGGGTCCTGAACCGGCTGCATAACATAATAACAGTTTTGCTAATCCAACACCAACAAATTGTCAATATCAACAGCTATCACTAGGCCAAAGAACATCTAAAAATAAAAGAAACAAAAAAGAAAACACTAAAGTAAACGTCATTACATAAATATCCGTAAAAGTAGATAGCTGTGATTTTCCCTGAATAGACGATCTTAGGCAATACGCTGGTTAAAATGGATGATGGTGACTGATTATGGAACCAAGTGCTATACCTTGAAGGAGGACTAAGTCCAGCAATAGAGTTTGGATTGATTGAAATAACCAATGATGATTATGATGATGATGATTGAAACAAAGAAATAACAACAGTAACTAAAGTAGTTCATGATAGTACAAAAAAGAAGAAGTATTCTATTAAACTGTTTTTCCGAATACACTTACTACACATTTTATTGGAACAGTTTATGATGTTTAGTGCTCACGAAAGTTTTAGTTCAAAAATAATATTCTTATCGTATCTTACTCTTAGAAGCAAGATTAGGTTGTCTCAGTAAGGAGACCCCCGTCTCTATCTTTGTATTCAGCGCGGCCGGCCCGCCGTCCCTCTCTATTTGGATTTCTTTTGATGAAGTTGACTGTACTTCTTACTTAGTATTTGTGTACTGCGATATGCATCTTCACTCTTCAGAAGCTTTACAGAAGGTCTTCTCATCGATACGAGGCAAAATGGACAACCAATGACTGCAAATATAGGTAAATACTTGTAATTAATTTGTTTATTCTGCTCATCATTCCATCTTAAAATATATTCATTTGTTCTGATTTTACTTACTCTGGTCATTTGTCGTTTTATTAACGGACGTTTTATTATTAAATTAGTTCTGATTCACTAAATTGCCATTTTTGTAGGAAGAGTCTGTCCAAAAAAGCAAAGTCCGATCCGGAACGAAGTCACCAATACGTAGAGCTTACGAAAGTATTCGTTTTATAATTGTCGTATTTATTGGATTTAAGGTACTTTAGTAAATCTAATTTTAAGCAATATTAAGAAAATAAGTCTTATTTTATACGTATGCATGTATGTATATACTGAAGACGCGGAGCAAACAGATATGGTTTTTTTTAGTAACCAAGAAGAAGATAACAAATATTGTATTATGTTTTACTATATTATTGATCAAAATAACATCGTCGTTGGTATACATTATAGTACATCTTAATGGATAGTTTCTCCGTGGCATCTCTGTACATTTATATTGTATATCTTTCCCCTTAATACGGCTTCAAGATCTGGTGGCCTATGCGTAAAAACTATTGATACAAATCCAGATGTCACCAGTACCTCAAAGATTAGTGGTCTCCCGCATTGTCTACGTCAGCTTGCTTGATTTCGTTTTGTTCGCATTTCGCTAATACTGCGCCGTCTTCGTCAATATTGGCTTCTAATTTGGTTTGTTCTGTTTTGTTCTTCATTACCTGCCCGTTTCTTTTATACCAGTTACATACTCTTGGTCTCTGAAAAAACAATGGGTAATTTTGTACGGACCCCGTACCCACCCTTTTATAGCATTATTAGCTAGATTTTATTTAAATAATGTATAGTAACAACACTCAAGGCCAGTTTCTGAATATTTATCTAGGTAACTACTTCACGGAAGCGCTGTCTCGTCAAATTTCTCCGAAAAGAGCGTGACAGATTACGTTACTTAAGTATTTACTTAGTGAAAATCTCTATTCAGAAACCGGGCCATAAACATTTACGAACGAATGAATCAATTGATTTGACAATTTTAAGTGTTGAGGTGTGTAAATAGCTCAAACACTCAGTTTTCATCACGATGTTTTTCTTCACTGTTAGCGAATGGTTTTGCAACTATAACTTCACCAATCCGCGGTTTGCACGCGTGGGTATTAAGCCCATACTCTCTCTCTCTCTGAGAGAAGGCCTGTGTCCTATAGTGGGACGCTTATAGGCTACTTGGTAAAATAAAACGTACCATTCCTTTCCTATTTCGTATAAGCATTCCTGTTTGTTTTTCTTCGTTTCGCCAAGAAGCAAAAGTTAAGGTCCGATAATTAGGCTTAATTATTATCACAATTAAAAATCAAGTAGCAACACAACAAGAATCCTGATCGATCCTTACGTCTGAGGCTCTAGAGTCGCTTTTCCAATGAAGTTAAGGCGTTTCCACACTGCGCGGTAATATCTCCGCGACCCTATTTTCTTTTTTAATTGGTCGCCGCGTCGGGATTAACATTCAAGAGCGGAGTAACGACAATTGTCAATGTTCAATACCGTCCTACATTAATTATGCAAACGATCGACTATTTAGAATAAAATGCTGATTTTTGTATCGGCGCCGACGCCGAGGGTTAACTCGACAGGGTCCTAAGTGTTATTGGATGTCTGATGGAGGATGGAACCTTTGTATGCGAAGCTTTTACTGCGTCGCGTAATTAAAAGCGAAATGGTCCTTTGCTATTGATATCACGTGACTAGACTAAAAACTGCCTACTATGTATTTTTATTTTCTTTTAAGTTTACTTTCTTTAGATGACTCGCAGTACTTGAGTATAACTCAGTCAACTAAAAAAATCATTAATCACTTATTTGCATCATGCTTGCGATGACATTTTATAAGCCAGAAGCAAAGTCAAATTCAATTCCTTTGAATGACGTATACCTCATTTAAATTTTGAGAGAAATAAAGATCTCACGCAATTATTCTATTGCAACAATACAAATAGAAGACAATAATAAAAATAAACTCCAGTGAGCTACCGATTCAGGATTCAGAGAACAATTCATAAAAGATCCATGCGAGAGATAGCCAATTTGTAATTCAAGTTTAGAGCGACCGCGGGAGCAGATGGCAGAGACGCGATATGGAAATTGCTCGGAAAAAGTCGCCGCGCGACCGCGCCACGTGTGGACACGCCCTTAACTCGTCACCTAAGTTCATGTATAATGTAATAATGATAATGAGTAATGATGTAAACAATGATCAAAGTAATGAATAAAGTATTGGTGTCGGTGGTGGTGCGTTCGTGTCTTGCTTCAGCTTGAAAAAGTGGGAGGGAGGGCGGTGCATTAACTAACCGCATGGTGCTTGTGGGATTTTGGTGGACTCCCACTTGCTGCGATCCTGACCGGTCACTTTCGCTTCATATACATTCATTAGTCGTTGCATGCGCCACGCCGGTTTCAGATACTTTTTATCTTGCCCTTTGCTAATACATCCCCTATTTGGTCGAAGTATGTCCGCCTGGGGCGTCCCTTACCACCTCTTTCACTCATATTTGCTTGACATATTTGTTTCGTCAGTCTTCCTTCCTTGATCCTCGCCACATGTCCAAACTAACGCAACAATTCTAGTAATTATATCATATTGCTAGCAATAGCAGAAAATAAACACAGCATAGATTACAAAGGCCTTACCCATTCCAACGAAACAAAATTAAAAGCCATCAACAAAAGCAGATAACAAAGAACACTAGTGCTGTCCCCCGGTTAATAAGAAAACCGATAACGATGCACTAGTCGTCAGGCCTTGCATCACGTATCGATATTAGTGCTGCGCCATCGCCGCCGGTTCCTCTAATTAAAAACCGTAAATAACCGGTCTTGTGGAGTGCGAAATGTCCCAAGAGTACGCTGGAATTTGCTCTACTGTCTGTTGAGTCTTTCCGATAAAAGCAATTATGAATCAAGCAAAGATGGAACGAAACAGTACAGTTTATGGACGAATAAAGTCAAACCGTTGAAATTACTTTTTGAGAAAAACCAAAATATTAGTAGTCAGTGAAACAACAGAAAGATTTTTGTTATAAGCAGTGACAGCAGTGACAATAGTGAATCGCTCGTAGCCCCGGCTGCCTGAGTGATCTTAAACGATTACTAATGTTCAGCAACATACGGCGCGTTCAGTGCACGGATGGGTCACCGTCTGTGACTAACGCTAGTGGCATTTTTCCGAGCGGCTCCGTGCTTCGCAAGGCACGTTAAGCAGTTGGTGCCGGCTGCCGTCGATAGATGGCAGTCGTTAAGCCAAGTCAGAAGCCTTGGGGGCGATTTGAAAACCTCTGGCTGTAGGACCAGCCACTAGTCTTACAAGTCTCCACCGATCCGGACTAGGCCCCCGTCGTAGAGTATGGCCTCAGGGAAGAGACCCGTTCCCCTCGGTGGGGACATAATGGGTCGTTTATGAAACAGTGACTGTCGGCTTTTGGGATCGATCACGATAGCTGGAATGAACTTGCTGTGGACTTGCTCGGAAGGTTCGGGACGAAGTATGGTGCTCGGCACTGGCGGACAAAAGAGCCAGGAGGCACAAATCCGTACTGACCTGAATCCGGATTTTTCGTTTATATGTCCTACTTGCAGTAGTAGCTGTCGCTCTCGAATTGGACTTTTGAGTCACTCGAAAAAGTGTCAAAGTCTTAGGCACTGCTTGAATCATCCGTAACGGACGCAAAGGCCGATGACGATGATAAGTAGTGCTGTACATAGTGTGTATTGTTTATAATTTTATTGTATAATATTAGACCATTTCAAACAAACGAGATTAGATCATCATCATCATCAACCCATTATGTCCCCACCGAGGGGCACGGGCCTTTTCTCTGAGGAAGGTATAGGCCATACTCCACCACGGGGGCCAAGTCCGGATTGGTGGAGGCTTTGTAAAACTAGTGGCTGGTCTTACTGTCAGAAGTTTTCAAGGCGCGCTAAGCCCTCTGACTTAGCTTAACGACTGCCATCTATCGACGGCAGCCGGCACCAACTGCTTAACGTGCCTTGCGAAGCACGGAACCGCTCGGAAAAAAGCCACTAGCGTTAGTCATAGACGGTGGACCCATCCATGGACTGAACGCGCCGTATGTTGCTTAACCTTAGTGATCGTTCAAGGTCACTCAAGCAGCCCAGGCTACGAGCGATTCGAGATTAGATATCAGCTGTGTAATAGTTTGATTTTATCGCAGTTGGACTACTGCGATATAGTCTACGGCCCCTGTATTTTTTAAACAAACATTATGTGTAATACAGCGTGTCCAGGGCCTCTATTCTGTAAGTGCATTATAGTATGATGACAGATGCACAGACGGGTCGGGTGGAGTGTTTTTCATACCACTGACGCTGACGCCTAGAATAGGGTAGTTTCCAGGGTCAAAATAATTTAATTCTATTTAGTCCGTATTTTAGATTATAAAAAAATATTGGATACGTATTTTTTCTTTTTTCGATTAAACAAAAAATAACAAAGATATAGCCCATTGAAGTTACGTGTGACGTCACTCAGTGCTACAAAATGCAGCACGGCGTGACGTCACACGTAACTTTAATGGGCTATATCTTTGTCATTTTTGGTCTAATTTACAAATAAAAAAATACGTGTCCCTTATTTTTGAATAATCTAACAGACGGACTATTTACATTTTTTTGGGAAACTAGCCTATTATTGATACACGTGCTCACGTCGACGTGAAGCGGCAATTAAACTGAATCGCCCTGTCATTGTACTACAAAGTATTAAGAGAATTTAGGCCCTGAACGATTGCTTTTTTTGTTTGACGTATTCAGGACTCTAATGCCACCATACTTGTATGTAAAGTCAAAGAATACATAATAGTACAGGTACAGAAGATTCACTCCGCAAAATAAATTAAAGAAAAAGGGACTCCAGCAGCGATACAACTAGGTGCAATCGCACGGTGCTAAAAAAGCTACGTTATATTCACCTACATGTTGCCTCTCTTTCTACAGCGTAACTCTTACCTCTTCTGGCGTGTTAATTCCTACCTATGTACATGCCACTCCGGAGTGGTCGGCGCATGTACTTACGCGTTCGATACCGACACGTGAAAAAGGCCTGGTAAAGTTAGGCTAATGTTTTTTTCACTGCCTTTTTCTCCACTATATTCGGACCCACGGCAGCGGTACATTGACATTTAACAAACAGAATGTACAGTACATTCTTTACGTTGAAATATTTTTTGATTATTGATTTGACTAGTTTTCCTTCATTATCATATAGATTATTAAATTTATCAATTAATGATGAAATAATTTTGATACTTTGTAAATTCTTTGAAACGCCATTAATTAAGCCAGATAATCAAAGAGTGACTAATATGTAATCAAGTGCAATTGCATGAAGGGGTTTTTATCATTGCATATCGTATGATTTAGATAATGTATGTAATCGATCAACTTACATATTATTCAAAATATTAACTGACATACCTGCGTCTTTAAAATGGCATGCGCAGAAGTAGATAAGTCAAATAAATAAAATTATTCAAAACGCAATAAGACTAATTTGACTTGATAAATTTAGTCACATGTCTTACTTGAATTAGTACATGATTATTGATTTATTGGATATAAATCAATAAAATTGTATTTAGTCGAAAAACATTAGCCACTAGTCTTAGTCTTAGGGAAGTAGACAAAAAGAGAAAAATGGCTAATGTGGCATTAGCCATTTTTCTCTTTTTGTCTACTTCCCTAAGACTTTCTATAAGAGTTTGTCTGGCATGAAAATTTTGTTTTGTGTTTTTTTTCAGACCTGCAGTGTTGCAGATATTTAATTATGTGTCAAGTCGTGTTGTATTTATTTACAAGCATTGACTTTTCAAGGTTATGATTTTTAATGCTTTTTTTTATTTGATTTCGATGGCTTCGTTTTCTTAAAGCCTTTCAGGAACTGTCCTACATAGAAGAATAACCATTCTATTTAACACAGCTGATTTTAAGCATTTATGTACTATCAAATAACATTAAAAATCGTAATGTTCAAAAGTCAATGCTTGTAAATAAAAACAATACGGCCTGAAACACAATCAAATACCAGCAACAGTGCAAGTTCCTGTAATCATTAAATCATACCTATCTAGGATTATCATAATATCAAGTCGTGCCAATAATTCCTGCTTGAGGGAGCGTTGTCGCAAATCGTGATTTATTTGATTTCGTAGTAATCACTCATCAACCTGTCCTAAATTAGACTGATGGCGATCCAATACGCACGCAACGATAATCAGAAGCTACCTTTGCACCGAACCGCAATGCAGATATCTGACGAATCTGATCTGATACGGTTTTTGTAATACAATTTCACCTGCTTGCCGGCGATCATTTCCCTTCCGCCGAACAACACCGTAACTTACCTGCAACAACAAAGAGGAAAATTAAACATTACGCAAAAAACAGCAACCCATTTCACAGATCAGCCAACAGCGAAAAAACCCTCACATCTTCGAGGAAAACAAACAAACGCGCATTAATAACATAACACAGCAAGATTTATATGCCGGGCCCAAAGCGGGGCAATTATAAAGTCCCATAAAACGGAGACATTAGAGGCACTCCAACGCAAGTGTACCAAAGGGACGTTGCCCTAATCCATTTACGATATAAAGAGTTATAAATCAAACTTAATATGACCTACACGTGTTGATAAAACCGCCCCCCACCTCACGCTCACAGAGGCACCTGACGCGGACATGCAAAAGTTTGCCAAGTACAAGATGTGTGGAGACGTGCCCGATTAAGTCTGTAGTGGTGGTTGCTGGCCGTTCAATTGAAGAGCCTAAATTTGATTTTGGAGTAAAGCGGTATTTCAGTTCTTTATCAGTCTAAATAGAGATCATCGCTTGTTAGGAGTTTGATAGTGAAATATTCGTCGGTCCGATACATTATGGGTACATTTCAAAACATTTTGTTTGGATTAGATAATTGAGGAGTAAAAATTTTAAAAATGTTAATTTGTTACAGTAAAATCATAGTTTCTCTACTCATTTTATTTGTACCGTAAGTGATCGGAAATATCTTCAAAATCTCCACCACTCTGGGTACTCAACTCAAAAATCGTGTTTTTGGAAATGTTCCGGTAATGATTCCGACCGTACGGCATTCGGTACATAGCGTTATCGTACCTTCCTTAGAACATTGTCATTCAAAAATTTTACTTTGCTCCGACCGTTTCTGAGAAAACATATAGATGATTGATTTATCAGTGAGTATACCGGATTGTAGCTATATTTATTAGTAATTCTCAAGTCAGAACCTAAGAGCTGGAAATTATTTTAGATTCGTACCCAACCTAATTTGAACAAAAAATTTTAGAGATCAAATACAATACGATACAATACGACACAATTTTCTATTTCCCAAGAATTTCACTAGTGGTTATTTATAATCACAATATTTTCACAATTATTTTCGACAGCCAGAGGGCCCATGACTCCTGCAGAGTAGACATCAAATGGCTGATGATAATGATAATGATGATCGACAATAATTATCCTATCTCTTCCTACAGCTGGCCAAAGCGCCTTTATCGTGGCATCCCAAACCCTCTCACCAACCTCAACCTTAAAAAAAATCGTCCAGACAAAGAAACCGTGCAGAGACATCACAATACCCAGAGCTGCATCAATCCAACGCCGCGAAACACAAGCAAAGCCCACCCACACAGCAGCAGCCGTAACGCAAATGTGAGCCAAGCGGGAGGCTGCAAGGTGGCACTGAAAATGAAATTAAGGGAGAAATGCAAAGGAATCAGAACAACTAGGCGTGGGGGAGCTATCTGCAGGGTGGGGGAAGGGGACGAAATGTCCGGGACCGGACACTTTGAACGAATTATGACGGTCATTATTAGAACGTGGACAGAATTAAATTGCCTCGGTGTCCCCCGCCTCTGCTCTACCTTTCCGGCTTAAGTACGAGGCGTAATGATACCTGCACAACACTTACACTACACTTATCTGAATGGATTGTACAGGTACAGATGGAGATTGGATCAGGCCTTTCCTTTCTTTCCTTCCGCTCGTGATTTGTCGAAGGTGTTTATCTGAATTGTTCGCCTTAATGTTTTTCGGGTCTGTTTACATTTCACTGCTGCTAATCGTCTTAAGTGTAGTCAGAGGCGGGTCAACAACAAGCGTAGTATCCCGTACATTAGTCTTAATCTTTCTGGCACTTGATATCTAGCTGAAGATTAAATATTTTTCCCTGTGATTAGCGCTGAACAGTATCCTTAAGCCGTTCAAGTTTACAAAGGCTTTTCGACATCAGTGTCTTGTAGTGAAAAAAGCAAATATTAACAGAGTAAAATCAGCGGGCAAACGCACTGAAATATAAACAGAGAGTACAAAAAGCAATCAGTGGATTTGCCTCCGCGTAATCTCAACAGATAGGGCCGCTAGTAAAAGTACAATATTGATACAGCGACTATCGTATAAAGCGGGTAAGTTAAGAAGTACTCCGTTCTTTATTGGGCATTACCGTATCCCACGTGCATGCTATCGTGCTGAGATACGCGGGCAAATATTGGCACTTTATTGTTGTATAAACAGGCTGGATTTTTTGTTTCCAAATGTGCCTTATATTGGTGAAACTAGCTAAGGAGTAGTAGCAGAATAAATACGTCTTAATCGTAGGGCACTAGCTATTAAGTATCCAATCAAAATCGTCATGAAGCCGACATTATTTTGACGAGATAACATATTGAATTTTCAAAAGAAATTGAAACGGGTGAGAGTATATTTCTGTGTTTTATTTAATTTAATAAATTACAAATTTATTTCAACGAAAAGAATTTACATTCTGCTTGTTGAATGTCACTACTAAAAAGGCGCCAAAAAAAATCCTCTCTCACTATATTTTCTCAAATCACCTTAAATCTAGTACAGGAATGGTAATGTATCTTTGTAAATGTAGTTAATAGAGGCAATTACAGAAATGTGCAATAATTTGTAATACATTACTGAAATATAACACGTCAATAAAACGACAGGTAGAGAATTATTCACCAAACTAAAAAAAGTTACTTGTGTTGCGAACAAGCCGCAGAAAGTCCAAACGAAATGCGTTTCTTGAACTCTACGCGAACTTTTCAGAAGATTCGCCACGGAGGAGGCAGATACATCGGCCGACCCATAGGCCTGTCCAGTCCTAGTTTCCACAGACAAAGGCTGTGCGGGATTAGCGCGCGAGATTGTGGCGATATGATTACGGTTATTTGCTTTTTATTGGTCTCATTAAACTAAGCCGCACAAAGTAGCGCTATCAGCCGTGATGCGTAATCTATGGCGGGCATTGTTGTCGCTAAATAAATGCACCAAGAAGTATAGATAGACTAGAACCAACAGAACTGGCGGAATCCGGTTCGCTTTGTGGGATTAAATAAAAGTACCTGGATGACTTAGCTTTTTTCGGTGAATCGTGTTTTTTTGGAAATTACAATTATATTTTCACGTCTGGGTTGACCCGCGAAAATGGTCCCGACTCAGAATAGCAGCAGCGAAATGCCCCAAAACGGGTCAGTCTCACTATTCCCATTGATGGTAATAGTGATACTACTTGTGTCACTATCCCCATTGCGTTTATATACCGCTACTATTCGCGACCAATAAAACGCACGATATTATGACCTCTTTATTATTGTTTTGATATCTATACAGTCAATTAGTAATAATAAGTCACAATGACAATAATGATTTTCAGTGACGTATCCATTTCTCATATGAGAAATATCTTAAATGATATATTCATCTTTGATCACAAATTAACAATAACAACCCAAATAAAATTTTATACTGCGTAGATTTGTTTTTTCTGTAGGATAACTAACTACTATCTATAACTATATTATTATACACCCGACGTTTAAAAAAAACCCCTCCAAATGGGAATAATGAGACATTTTGTAGGAGAACATAAGTCTCGCTATTACCATACTATTCGGCGTTTCGTAATTCAATGAGAATAGTGAGACTGATTTGAAAAAAAAGTGCAGTCTCAGTATTAACACTGCAATGGGTAATGGGAATAATGAGATCTACCCCCCAAAACGCTGATATTTTAATGTAGGTATTAACAATACATAGCCAGGTTTACTGGAGGAATCTTTAGCAGTGATTCTGTAAAACCTGCACCGGTACGCCATGAATCATCCGTTATTATTATTTTTTTATTTTAAGTTTATTAAGGAAACCAACAGCTTGAATGTAGTGTAGTGATAATGTTCAAAAGCCAATAATGGGGTTCCACAGATTTAATGATTTTATACGCGAGTACACTTTTATTTTACAGAAGGCAGAGTGTTTATTGCAGACGCTATGGAAACACTTTTCCACCAACAAACTACAAAATAACTCGATATCCGGAACTCTAAATCAGAAGACACTCTTGTACACAAAAAACTCTACGTTTACATACATTAACTCTAAATCAGAAGACACTCTTGTACACAAAAAACTCTACGTTTACATTAACCCTCCACTGTCTCTAACGAATACCGTAATAACGAGTGTAGGGGCTTTAAGATTATATTAGAAAAAGACAGAACGCCCAGTTTACTATTCCGTTTCTCTAGTATAAGCGAAAGCTTTCTAAGTGCCCTGCCTCACTGGGACGCCATGGCGCCGTCGCCAGCGACCGTATCCACTGCTTGGATACGGTCGCTGGCGACGGCATCATGGCGTATTTATGGTGCCTAACCTCACTTGGCAACGGTCTGGCAACGTTGCCATTCAATACAAACTGCTTGGATACGTAGCTGCCGACGTCGCCATGGCGTCCTAGTGAGGCAGGGCACTAAAATTCAGTAATTGCTAATTTCGTGAGCGATTTGGAACCCTCAGAACGTTGAACCCCAAATCCCGACTTATTAATAAATGAAAAATGCAGACCTATGTACATAATGTCCGCATGCATCTACTACGGAAGTATATTTATACCAAGGAACAACATAGCATAAGAAGTATATCATAATACTCTTTCGCCAATGTCATCGACCCTTGTAAATAGCAATACGATATACATGTCTGCTTTAAATTCAACATCAATAGTGAAACCATCTAAAAGCATAACAATACTGGAACATAAGAAAAGCAAAATGTTACTGTCCTTGAACGCACGTACGTTATGATGATGATTATATACACACACAAGCAATCCTACAACATAGTATGCATTAATTGCATTTGTTGTAGGATTGCTTGTCTAAACACAGGACACGGAATTGGGTATTTGACAAGATGTCAAATGAGTAACTTTTAAAACGGAATTTTGTATGAAAAGACTTGCTTGTGACGCCACATTTCAGGGCACTCGTTTTATGTTTCATCTATTTAAAAATTGTAATTAAAATAAATCGGAAATTCGAAAATTTGGAAAATCCGAATCATTTTGTAATTTTTGTTTTAATCGAGCATCTCAAATAATTTCTCGTTCAAAGTGTCAAATACCGTATTGCGTGAGGCAGTCATTCTTTTCTCAAGCCGCGTACAGACACCGCGAGGCGTGCGACACGAATGGTTCGTCTCGCATGCCTCGGGCTGTGTGGACGTGTGTGCTCACAGTGAGCATTCGCGTCATACGAATCGTTGCGAATGCCGCCTCAGTACGAGCCGTGCGCTCCGTGTGGACGGACAGGTGTTGTTTGCGTTTCTACTGACGAACACCGTGCGTGGTGGTTTGCTTGCTCAGCTTGAGCATGTGTCGTTCGGGACGCGCGTATAAATGAACCGTCGTATGCCTCAGGTTGAGGCATGCGAGACGAACCATTCGCGTCGCACGCCTCGCGATGTCTGTACGCGGCTTCAGGTCTGCATTGAGGGGGGCTTCCGTCGTTCCCCATCGCGCTAAAAAGGCTTGTTTTAATAATGTTTTCTTGCTGATTCCATGTTTTCCGGGCATACGAGGGCCGGGTCGTCAATTGCCTGTGTTTGCTCTAAGCACCCGGGTTTTATCGAAATTTTCGACTTGCAAATTTGATGTCGCCGGGTTAATCTGATTCGTTACTTGTTCAGAGTTTGTTTTGCTAATGGCCGAGGTTAACGGTTATGTATTGTGTTCTGATCCGGCGGTGCTGTTAACCTGTCCTGCTGCTGGTTTCCCGCTTTGTTTTATTGGAGGGTCGCGCTGTAATTCGCCGGTGATTTTGAAACTTTTGTCCTTTGCGCGAAGTGGCGTTGTTCGCAAAAACCGTGTGGACAATACATTATACTTACTTACATAGGCAGTCTGCATTCTATAGGCCAGTTTCTGAATCGAGAATTTCTGTAAGTAACTACTTGACTGTAGTGCTGACTCGTCAAAATTGTCAGAAAATAGCGTGACGAAACGTTACTTTAGTATTTTACTTAGTGAAATTCTCATATCATAAACCGGCCCTTTGTCTCTATGATTTGTTATGATTTGTTTTTGGACTTAACTACCAAAACATTACAGAGGTTATGACTTTGACCATACTAACGCGGGAGACTATGAATCGTCGATTAGGAGTAAAAATAGGGCCCAGCAATTTTCGTGGGTTAAGCCATGTTTGACTAAAATTCTTCAAACAAAAGGGGATTAAAATGACGATAAGAAACAAGATTCTTTATTGTACACAGAAATTACGTTTACACAGTTTATGTAAATCGAAGTAAAATTGTCGGCCTTATTACTGTAAGCAATTTCTTCCAGGCAACCATAGACGAAATTAGAGACAAGAAAGAAATTAGAGACGGGTATATTGCAGTTAAATAATATTTTTGTTTATTAGCTACGCTTTATAATAATAATAATAATAATAATAATGTATTTGCTTCGAATAACAAGATTCATAGTTAGTACACTTTAAACTTAAATGTATGTTAGTAGCACCTATAGCTAGGGCAATGGACAGTGAAACATTATTATTATTATTGCACATTTGTTTAATATCATCATCATTTTTAGATCATGAGGGTCTGGGTTCGAACCACGCATGTACCAATGACTTTTAGTTACGTACATTTGTTTGTACAGCAACACCATTCGCTGATAAATTGTGCCCGGATAACTGCGACAGGCTTGCCACTTGTCACGTTTTGGACCTAATAAACTCGGCAAAACGTGGGCCCAGTTCTAGAGACTGGTGCCTCTGCCTACCCCTTCGGGGATAACGGGCGTGAGTTTTTTTTTTTTTTTATTTGTTTTATAAAATACATAAGAACTTAAATAACATGTAAGTGTCGATGGCCCCGATTTTGTTAGTGCATTATAGTTCAATTACAAATAAATAATCAGGTCCCGTGACATGCTTTTTAATTCTATTGACGCTAAGACTTATCGATACGCGTGTGGGTTTATTTTAAGTGTTAATTAAATGAAATCGAAGCATTCATTCAACTATCATTGTACTACAATTCATTAGCAGAATATAGACCCGGGTCTGCTCACCACCCATCCGCATAACATCCTCCTGTAATTCCCCTCAGCCACCTAGTAGCACAATATCGTTATTTTTTAGTGTCTACGGAGCGCGTCAGAGCTCGCTTGAGCAGTAAATTATAATGTTTTATGGTTTAATACTGAAGATAAGGCGGGCTCAGGTAAGAAGCCTATTACTAACTGAGTTAACGGGGTTTTCGCGGGGGTGAGATGGCGGCACGAAGGAGGTGCTATTCTCTCGAGGGAAGGGCTACTGAGAATGTGGTAAAGTCGACACCACGTCAACCTTTACACTTCAGTTTAAAACCGTAGCGCAACTGAGTAGAGTGCACAGATGGCGCCAGTTCCACAGACAAGCCAGCGTTGGCTTGGCTCATGTTGCTTAGACGAAGCCAGCAGACGGCCTGCATCTTTCTTGTAGTTTCCAAACGTTTAAGGTTGCAGATTAAAACAAAGGCTGCCGAAACACAATCTTAACAATTCAAATCCCGGCTGGGGACAAAAAAAAAAGAAACCCAGGTCTTGGATGTTCACGTTTGTGACGTCGCTGTTTCTGGTTCCCACGACACAGGGTATCCTGGGTATCAGTGGGGCCAGAAGCAATGTATGTACCTGTATGTAAATGTTATATTATGGACGACCTCTGTGGCGTAGTGGTTGGCACATCTGACTACCGTGCGAGAGGTCCCGGGTTCGATCCCCGGCTGGAGAGAAAAAAAAAACTCCAGGTCTTGGATGTTTACATGTTTGTGACATCGCTGTTTCTGGTTCCCACGACACAGGGTATCCTAGTGTGGGGCCAGAAGCAATGTATGTGCCTGTGTGTAAATGTTATAAATGTTATGTTATGTTATGTTTTATGTTAATCTTATTTTATTATGTCAGGAATATAAGCCTGATGTTTATTTTTGTATTGATATGGGTTTTCTTTAGGGCTATGCCCTGCAGTGGGATATACATAGGCTACACCAATAATGCGGATTTTTTTATGTAGAGAAACAATGATTTTACTGTAACATATATGACAATTTTTGAAATTTTTAAACGACAATACTCAAAACAGAATATTTTGAAATGTACCGTTAATGATTCCGACATACGATATTATGGCATCCAAGTGACAAGTGTCAAACTGGGAGGAGAATCCAAAGAGTTAAATCCCACCGGGACGTAGCTTACATAACCTGCCGCGTTAGAGTATGATTTTTAACGGCCTTTTTAGAAATGTGTAGCTGTAGGTAGGTATTATGAAATTTTCGCCACCGCTGTTCTTCTGAGGTTATTTATGAGTTCTTTGTTATGTTTGTAGGTTGTAATTTCCCTTTCTTTTTTACAAATTTATGTTGCAGTTAACGGCTGGATGCTAACTGTGAAAGGAATTATTGTGAGGAAATCTGCACCTTGGTTGGCTACTCAGGTATTGACCAAGTCTTTCCTGTTGGCTAGGCCGACTAGGCTGTCTAGAATGGTTTAGGCGCTGGACAAGTTTACTCTATCTCTACAATGTCCGGTCACCGCTGTGGCCGTGAAGATTTTCATTGTTATCCTAGGAAGATAGGGTCGAGCTAAATAGTATGCCAAACAATTCGGCATTATGTACGCCAGAGATATACATCGTAGGTCAAATTGCTCAAAATCTCTTTCTCTCAAAATCATCTTTCGTAATATTATTATTGCAGTGAATAATGAGAATGCATATAACAGGTGCGTTATAATAGAATAATATACCTACTTGCAATAGATTAAGAAAAAAATGTACTATGTACTGTTTGTATTCTTTAATAAATAAAAAAAAAAAATGCTGTCTTGTATTTTTTTATGATTTTTTTATAATATAGGTCTTTACCTATGAAATTGCCGTTTTGTACGAAAAAATTTAAACGAATTTTTTTCATGTATTTTTTATTGTATTAATCGAAGTAATCACCCATGCAATCAATGCATCTTTGCCAACGCAGTGGCAGTTTATTGATGCCCTTCTTAAAGAAATCAGCTAGACGGGAGGCAACAAATTCTTCAAAGGCATTTTGTACTGCCTCTCGGGTATTGAACTTTTTTCCCGCCAAGAAGTTATCCAAATTCTGAAAAAAGTAGTAGTCTGTAGGCGCAAGGTCTGGTGAGTAGGGCGGATGACGGAGAGATTCCAACCCCAGTTCTTGCAACTTGGAGACCGTCTGCTGTGCAGTATGAGGTGGCGCGTTGTCGTGCAGGAGCAGCGGAGACGAGCGATTGACCAACGCTGGTTAGAGATGTGCCAGCTTCTCCATCATTGTGTTCAGTTTTTCACAGTACACATCTGCAGTAATGCTTACCCCGTTTGGTAAGAAGCTGTGATGAATCGCACCGGCGCTAGACCACCAAACAGTGACCATCAATTTTCTAGGGGTGAGTTTTCGTTTAGGGCATTGGTTAGGTGTTGAACCAGGATCCAACCAACTTGCTGAGCACTTGCGGTTATCAAACAGAATCAATTTTTCATCGCAGGTAACAATGCGGTTCAAAATTCCTCCATTTGTGTATCTGTTGAGCAGTGCAAGACATGTCTCGACGCGTACTTCGCGCTGGCGATCATTGAGTTTGTGGGGCACCCATTTGTCAAGATTTTTCACCTTGCCAATTTGACACAGATGGACCAACATTGTTTTGTAGCTAACGTCGAAAGCTGCTGCTAATTCAGCCGTAGATTGTGTATCATCAGCTTCCACAATCGCCTTTAATTCGTCATTGTCGACCAAAGTCTTCGGACGACGTCGAGGTTCATTTTTCAGGTCGAAATTTCCAGAACGGAAGCCAGCAAACCAATAACAGGTGGTGTGTTAGCTTGTAGTGTTAGCTCCGTAAACGTCGTTGATGTTGCGTGCCGCTTGTGCCGCGATGCTGCTACAACGGTACTCATATTCCATAATTAGTCGAATTTTTTACGTATCCATGATGACGAAAAAGATTGAAATGCGATGGAAATGTAACACTAATCAATAAACAAATGACTACTTTAGGAAAAAGAATTCCATGTTCTTAAAATAAAATTAATTTGAAATTGGAATTCTTAGCCAAATAAAAATTATTTTGTTTGAAATGGCCAGTACTGCAGAACGGCAATTTCATAGGTAAAGACCTATTATTAGTGTGGAAGAAACACTGATGCTCTATACAGGCTCTCAACAGGCTCTGCCTGTCTTGTGTCAAAAATATACCCTGCATATTGTACAGTCGACAGCACATCATCCTATACACCCATACAATCTAATCCGTTGCATAACGAGCGACTTTGCAACTAAAATGTGAAGGATGACGTGCTGTTGACCGATCATAGCTGTGTATCTCTGAGTTCCAAGAATAATCTTATGTTATTGTGTCGAAATTATTTATTTTTTACCCACAATTTTGGCTTCGCGAGCCCGCCACCTGCCAGCCGATTTTTCTCCATAATAAACTAGTGTTTCCACCGCGGCTTTTTAATGAAAACATAAATCGATAGCCGACACAGGCGCGCGATGTACGGCCGCGGTTTGGCTGCCGCGTTTGGCTGCATTTTTGCGGGCCCGCTCTTCAATCACGGGTTTTATACGTCTCTAGTGCTGTTGGAAAACTGTAGAGTTGTGTCTGTCTGTACATAATTTATTTTGGACACTAATTATAAAACAGAACATTAGGTACGTAAGAAATAACGGGTACAGAGTAGAGCTTGAAAATATTTCCAAAAGAGGCCTGCCAAATGTACTGTAACTTATATTCAAATAAGTGATTACGAAGTGTGAAAGTTATTTAAATATTTAAGTATTGTAATATGTAATTGTAGTGTATAATGAAGAATATTCTAAATATGTAATATCAGCGCTGTTCTCGAGAATATTTTCCGCATTGAGAATGTTTTTAGAAAAAATGCTAACTCCAAATAAATGATAAATAAATTTCACTCAATGTTCACTAGGGAAAAATGTCAGTGAGCGTTAATCTCTAACAAAAATAAGGCTTTAAAACCTATAGAAATTTGAATGTCTATCGGCTCACCATAGGAATGGTTTTTAATTCTTTCAATCACGCAAGATACTAGGTCCATTCTAAAGGAACTTAGCGTACATTTAGACTTAAAAATTGATATTATCTGTGGGCCGTATAATTCTTTTTTATCAACAATATCAACGTTTCATTTATTTTTTTTCTTATTATTAAATAAGTAGCCCTTACATATATTTTTTAATTTACATTTTTTTTTCTTGTTATAAAATAAGTACGTACTCCTTATAATGACAGTTTGTATTGACGTGTACAATCCCAGGTTTGGAATTATAAGAAAGAAACGTGCATGTTTTATCTCGTCACACCAATATAAACCGGAGATTCAACAATAGAACCAAATAAAAATCAATAACAGCGCCACGCGGACGAACTCGCGGGCAAAACTAGTACATTTATACAATGCACGCCCGTGTTAAATGCCCGTCGTAAATAAAATGTTTTCCGGCTATGAGGGGTGGGTGGTTTTTTGCGTTTACATGGATTCTGATGATGGCTGCCATTGCAACTAAAGTTAGCCTTTTATTGTTAGGATTTTTGTTCTGTGGATCTTAACGTACTATCCCGTGCCAGAATAGAATAACAGGTGAAGGGTAAAGTTGTCAAACAATCAGAGAAGATGTTGTTTTGTGCGATACGATCGACCAATCAGTGTGCTTAGATCATAACAGCCAACGACAATTTTTGCAATCTTTCTAAAGGAACCCGCGTTTTTGCAAAAGCCCTGTCTTTTTTCAGTAACATTGAGAAATGTCCAAGCCCTTATCTAATTATCCGTGTTTTCGCGATAGCCCTAGAATTTTTTCGAAAATTTGATTTATCAAATCGTCCTACGGCATCTACACAACGTAACCACTTATCTTGGGATAAGTCTTTAAACGTCATTTGTCATTTTTCCGAGCGGTTCCGTGCTTCGCAAGGCACGTTAGCAGTTGGTGCCGGCTGCCGTCGATACATGGCAGTCATTAAGCCAAGACAGAGGCCTTAGGGCGGCTTGAAAACTTCTGACAGTAAGACCAGCCACTAGTCTTACAAGCCTCCACTAATCCGGACTTGGCCCCCGTGGTGGAGTATGGCCTATACCTAGCTGAGGGAAGACACCCGTGCCTCTCGGTGGGGACATCATGGGTTGATGATGAAGTCTTTAAAATGTATAGTTATTCAATAAGACTTATATTAGTAAAAAGGTGATGGTCATCTGGGTCTAGATTCTATTTATGCATTGTGTTACAAAGACAACTGCATGAACATGGCGATTTAGTTTCATTGCCGCTTCAAGTCTACGCGCGCACTCAAATCAAGCTGTCTAAGCGTCAATGGTATGAAAAACACGTCACGTGACCCGACCGTTTATCTGTCATCGAACTATAATGCACAAACAGAATTGAGGCCCTGGTCGTTGGTGCATGCAACGACTAATGAATGTCGATGAAGGGAAAGTGATTTGTCAGGATCGTGGCAGGTGGCAGGCCCTGGTCTCTGCCTACCCCTCTGGGATACAGAAGAGAGCTTATGTATGTTACTTCTAATCTTGTCAGACTCTCAGGCCTGTTCCCAAACTAGGATACTTTGTAACATGGTTGTGACCAGACAAGATAACACAAAAATGAAAAACACTTAGGCAAAATGTCATTGTCACAAATCAAAATAGAAGCGAACTTCAGTGGGAATCGAATCCACACCAACGTACGTTAGACGATCTCTGTGGCGCAGTGGTTAGCGCATCTGCCTACCATGCGAGAGGTCCCGGGTTCGAATCTCGGCTGGGGACAGCACAAAGAGCCCCAGAATTTGGATGTTTACATGTTTGTGACGTCACTGTTTCTGGTTCCCACGACACAGGGTATCCTAGTGTGGGGCCAGAAGCAATGTATATGCCTGTATGTAAATGTTCACGCGTGCTGTCTTACTCCTTAACTTGGGTACGTAGGTATGTATTATACGCCGTTTCACATCAAAGGTCGATCAATGTCGATTCTATCTTGATCGGTATTGTTATAAGTAGATCCTCGTGCCAACTTTAGTAGGCGTTTTTATCACAACTATACAGCTCACTTGTCTAATCAAACTGCATGATAACTGCAAGATAAAAATTTCAGTCATTTATACTATAATATTTATAAATATAATAGGTACGCGCCAGAACAGGGCTGGTATCCACGCCTTTGCTCTTGCAACCTGTAGGTTTATTCCAAAAATCCCTGCTGAAGAATCCTAATTAATTATTATGTATACCTAGACAAATACCTGTAATAATTTCAGTGGGGATTCTTGAACTTTTTTTTCCAAAAATCCCCACTAGGCTGTGGTTTTAATCCGGTGGGGATTTCTGGAAAAAAAACTAAAATCCCCACTGGTGCGGATTTGTCAGTGGGGATTTTTGGAATAATTCAACCTGTAGTATTATTCTTAGGGTTGAAAAGCTCTAAACACGTAAAAACCGGATGTAATTGTAGAACAATGCGATAGCAGAATCGCGGCCCGGTCGGACGCTTTCGACCAAAAGTCAAGTAAGTGTGTCCGGAATAAAGTTCATAACGCTGTCATAGAAATTGTATGACGACCTCTGTGGCGTAGCGGTTAGCGCATCTGCTTACCATGCGAGAGGTCCCGGGTTCGATCCCCGGCTGGGGAGAAAAAAAAACACCAGGTCTTGGATGTTTCCATGTTTGTGACGTCGCTGTTTCTGGTTCCCACGACACAGGGCATCCTAGTGTGGGGCCAGAAGCAATGTTTGTGCCTGTATTAAAATGTTTATGTCTATGTATTCGATAGCCTATTTTCTTGATTAAGAGATATTTTTTCCTAAAGTAAGTACACCCCGTAGAAAAAAGAACCCCTTCCGCCGTAGAAGCCCCCAGTTTTTGTTGTAGCGAGGGACGGGTTACACCCTGTAGGCACACGACTGAAGTAGACGCATCGCCAAACGAAACGGACACGCGCCAAAGCGAAAAAAGTACCGCCGAAACAATAACCGAAAACTTAAACGCCCACTAAAACTCAAACGCCAAAAGAGGCGGACAACCCACTCGCCGTAGATTTATACACTCGTCGGCGCTAACACACTTTCACATGTCAATTGATCCACCAAAAAGCCGGGCTAAAAGCCGAAAAAGTGGAAAAAACCCTCCAGTGCATGTATGCATGCATCTTTTTCAACGCGGCCCTGACAAATGGGTATGAAACGCGGGTTGAGGCTGCGCCGAAAAAATCATTCACAAATTCTGACGTGGCGCTCGATTCGGAGTCAGGTACGCCTATAACAGAAGAGCCACTTTGTACATAAACAAACAAGCAAACACCGAAGTGGGGAACTATTTTATTATTTTATTGATTAGATTATTTTAAATTTGTATTTGTATAATGTTATTGATTTTAATTTATAATGCAATTTGTAATTTTAATAATTTATAATTTAATATTTTGAACTTCACTATCGCAACAGGTCAGCCTGTAATGATAGATGTAAGTGTTATGAAATAAATAAATAAAAAAAAAAAACTTCCCTCAAACTTAGGTTGGAGTCACGATCTCTGTATACATATACTAGCGACCTGCCCCCGCTTAGCACGGGTTGCAAAAACGTTTCGGTGGAAATAGCTATTTTAGTTCCGTGGAAAGTTCCCGGGACAGTATTTTTTTACACCTTGGGTTACATTATTCGAGATTTCGTACGGAACCCTAAACTTTTTTAAAATCTTATAGCTTATGTTACTGACGAAGAATATAGCTTCCTAATGGTGAAAGAATTTTTAAAGTTGGCTAATACTAAGCTAAATATAAATAATATATACAAAATCCATTATTTGTTTTGTTCCTTTTTTTGGGATTTTTTCTATTCCTGTGCGGTAATAAATACAATGTCACTCAAATCCACTACATTGAGGCATTTACCTCACTCAGGTGGTCAGCATTCCCCACTTGTCCTGCACTTCTGTCCCGTGTGATTCCCAACTGGACGCTTAACACGCGAGCCACTTTTTATCCGCACTCCATCAATGGGGCCAAAAAAACAAAAACAGAAAAAAGAAACAAAAGCTGTGACGTCACGGGCTACGTTTTCGCGCAGCCGGAGTCACGTGGTATAAATCAAGCGCGCTACAGAAGCGTGGAGGCGGCTTTTGGACGGACACGGATAGTTATTTAAAGGGTTCAGAAGGATCGGTCGCACATTCTAGCATTTTTAATGATTGAATCAATATACGAGTACTATTGATAATTTTGCGCTCTCACACATTGCTACAGCATCATCATCATATTACCATTATGTTCCCACCGAGGGGCACGGGTCTCTTCCCTGAGAAAGGTAAAGGCCATACTCCACTACGTGAGCCTAGCCCAGATTGGTGGAGGCTTGTAAGACTAGTGGCTGGTCTTACTGTCAAATTTTTTTTAAGCCGCCCTAAGGCCTTTGACTTGGCATAACGACTGCCATCTATCGACGGCTACAATAATACTTTGCTTTAATAATCTCTGTAATGCCAGTCTCGTTAAACAGGAGATTTGACAATGAACGGCAGTTAGAAATGAGTCGAGCACCAAACAAAAAAGAAACAAATGTCATTAACGTCAGTTGATTTGGTTTTGTAATTTTTTTTGTAAGTAAGGCAAAGGATTAATACTCATTCCGTCTTTGCTGACGTCATAGAAAAGTAATTTAAGGTCAAGGCTTTTTATTGAATATCTTAAAAAATATTTACAAATCTGATAAATAGAAATTGTACTGAAAGCATAATTCTCGAAATGGGTTTGAGATTTCCGTTCATGTTCGAAGATGAAGCATGCCCAATTGGAAAAGAAATCTGCAAATCGTCTGCGGGACTATTGTAGGGCTTCTGCGTCGCCAGCAGAATCCGGGAGCCGAATTGTGACGTTTTATGGCCTTTTGATTTACACATGCGGCGAACTATGGCGCCCGGCATTAACACGCGTTCGATAACTGAAAACTGTGTAACGCACGTCGCGTCGTAAATTACGTCGGGGGGCCCGTCGATTCTGCGGGCGTCAAGTGTGGTGGGGTTGCGACTTGTGCTGCAGTATTTTCACATGGTAATAAGTTGTTCCACTTCTTTCTCTTCATTCAATAGGTTGTGCTTGTATGGGATTTTCGGGAACTTTTTTTGATTGAAAAGAAAAAAAATATTTGCACACATGGTTATATTAGTACCCTAAGTAGACTTAATTAACTTCACCTTAATCAAGCTAATCTAGGTATGAGTAATGTTACCCTCTCGATGTTCGTTGACCTCTGCACTAGTTTAACTGGACGTAGTTCATCAAAAGGGCTCCAACCCATACAAAGTGAGTTTTGACTACCATGTGCCATAATTTTGCACATACTCATCAAATCGCTGTGAAAGTCTTTGATTCTTGAAATATAGAGCATAGTGATCATTTTGGTATATTATATAACTCAAAAATGACCATGATTTGTGTTGGAACCTTTTTGCTAAACTACATCCAACTGGTCTTTAAGATTTTATGATGTTGCCGGATGTAAGCAGTGGGTACATGATACCATGAAAATAAAAGGTATTAATTCACGTGAAAGAGATACTTCGTCTTTAAGCTAGGTGGATTGATAGATAGGTAATGTGACTTTTTTTCTTCTGCAATTCGTGTGATTTTTAAGCCAAGCTACATTTATAATTTCCACAACGTTAAACCAAAGCCTCTTCTGGGCCGTTAACAATCCTTCAAAAGGTGTATTTTACGAAACGTTCGCGTTCATTTACGAGTATGTCCAAGCGTCGATCAATTGCACCGAGATCTATCTGTACTAAATCATTCCCATAAATGTGAAAATTATATGCGTAGCCACTGGAAAACTTACAGAGAGTGCGCTTCCACCCAATTCAATCGGAGTCTAGATCTGATACACATATTTATTTGTTCAACACAATTATATTAGAGCTTCAGCAATTGTTTTATGCCTTTTGTAGTCTACTAAGCAATAGCAGTACAATGCCATTGCGCAGATTATTTTTAGCAGTATATTCGGGTATATGTTTGTTCCGCTGTGGCCAGGAAACTGCTCATCCGATTTTCATAATTGAACGATATATTGATTCGTCATTCAAATTCTGGTCACATTATGCTACATTTTGTACCAACAGAATTAATATGACTTATAATTATGTTACTGTAAAATTAGTGGTTTCCGAAAATTTTGTGCTCTTGTGTGTTACAAATCGTCTGTCTAAGACTGGCAAATCACTAGAAACTATAAAAAAATCCCGTGGACATAAGGCAGCCACCGAGCAACTACATATTCTCAGATAAACAAAAAAATATCTAAGCTTACTACTCTGTTGATGAATACTTGGCCAAACAACCGAATTGACTTTAATTTATTATTTCTAATGTACTACATATTTTAATTGATTTAAATGTATTTATTGTGAATGTAATTATATAAAAATATGTAAAAATAAAAATATTTTTTATGTAATTCAAGCTAAGTATCTGCTTAAATTTTGTACTTTTAAAACTGTTAGCCGATGATGTTGTTACCTAAACTAAATAAATGAATATGAATATGTGATTTTTTGTTATGTTGGAAAGTGAAAAAGGGGTGCCGTAGCATGCTACATGTAACAATCCCTGCTTTCTGCCTATCCCTTTGAGATACAGGTGTGATTTTATGTAATTTAATGTTAATAGTATTGATTGATTTTCACTCTTTTTATAGGCTGTTCAGTTTTATAGGTGTGTAACTAATTTAAGCTCAGGAGAAGCGCTTCCTATTCTATATGACCATTCAATTTCATATCGCAGACGTTTATTGTACGCTTTGAAACTTAACTAATCATAAAACTAATCTTTTATAGCTCAAAGTGTAATATTACCAAGGATATAAACTCGAGTGTCTCTTAAAATATAATGTTTCCTGTTAGGTCATTTAATTAAATTAGTTTTATAAAAACTTAAAGTAATGTGTAAAATAAAACTGTTATTGTATGTAACACGCAGCGTTACAAAGATTGGATTAGCTTAAACTCCACTTTCGAAGAGTATGATTTTTATGCAATTAAAAATCAACCTTATATACAAAAAAGCAATAGCTTTTTACCTTTCCAGGATTTCTTACTAAAAGGGTTGCAATCTATCTCATAATTATAAAATTATAACGAGATTACGAGAATTGAAAATGCATTGAATTAGAATCAGAATCAGAAATTTATTTCAACGTAAAGAATTTACATTCTGCTTGTTGAATGTCAATGTACATACAGTTATGTATAATGTTAGCCGCCATAATGTTAGTTATAATGTTTTATTTGTACAATGACAACTGTATGATCACGGCGATTTAGTTTCATTGCCGCTTCAACTCAACGCGCGTACGCGTATTCGCAATTCTAGTCGTTAATGGAAGTTACAAAAACGTCACGTGACCCAACCATGTAAATGTAATTGAACTGTAATGCACTAACAGAATCGAGGCCCTGGTGATGGTGTTGTGCAAGAGTTATTATTATATTGCTCCACATATCCTGTGATATTTTGTCCTCTAAAGCTTATAAAAGTCCTTCTCCATCCTAGACAGCGGAGTGACATTGACGGCCCCTCTCGTGTCACCGTTTGATCAACCGGTGTCCCGATCCATTCACTCACTCGTTCACTTCGTTCATTCATTCACTCGCTGTTCGCGGTAGATTGGGTGCCGGGAATTTCTGCGTTGGAAAATAAACGCCAGTGTAGTCTGTTACCTTTACAATTTTTTTGGAGGAAAAATGGCTGCAGTTTGGGTTAAATCTAAGGTTAAAACAATCATCATCAACCCATTATGTCCCCACCGAGGGGAAGGGGTCTCTTTCTTGAGGAAGGGTATAGGCCATACTCCATCACGGGGGCCTAGTCCGGATTGGTGGAGGCTTGTAAGACTAGTGGCTGGTCTTACTGTCAGAAGTTTTCAAGCCGCCCTAAGGCCTCTGACTTGGCTTAACGACTGCCATCTATCGACGGCAGCCGGCACCAACTGCTTAACGTACCTTTCGAAGCACGGAATCGCTCGGAAAAATGACACTAGCGTTAATCATAGAATGGTCACCCATCCATGCACCGAACGCGCCCTCTGTTGCTTAATCTTCGTGATCGTTTAAGATCACTTAGGCGGCCGCGGCTACGATGGAGTTCTTAAATTAAAAAAATAGTTACATTGTATTCTTAGCGAAAAAAGTCGCAAATTGCAATTTGAATAATCAAACACTCTCAAACAAACTCAAACAAACTCAAAATCAAACACAACAAACACAGGTCGGACAGCCACGCACCACGACCAACAGTGCGATGCTTCTGAAGAAGATACCGGGAAAACCAACAGTGCGATGCTTCTGAAGAAGATACCGCGAAGTGGAGGGGTAAGATAAGGAAGGCTGATAGGGGGAGAGTCTCTTGTCTTTTTTGTGCGTAATCATATCTTTACTCGAAAATCGACACCTGAAACCAACAAAAGACTCCACATATCCTCGAAACATGCAGCACTTGTCACCAGTCATCCGATGAATAGGTGACAGGTGACATCTGCCGTCAGCTGTCGAACTAGCGACGACAATAGAGTTGAAGTGTAGTTACCGAAGCATCGCTCTACCTCTAGCCATGCCTATAGCGGGTACAAATAGTTTAGCGGGTAATATTTTATTTCAGAACTGGTAAGATTTTGTTGGTTCGACTCGTAAGTAACTCTTTTGAAGGCAATCATCGCCAATGCGCGGCAGGGACGCGTGGTGATTAAGCCTATACTCTCTCTCTCTCTGAGAGAAGGCCGCGCCCTACAGAGCCCTATATAGGCTGTATACAGGCCCGAAGATATATTAGAGTTACCTCCAACGAGTTTTAAGAAAGTTGTTAAGCACACTCTGTGCAAAAAAGCTTATTATAAAATCAAGTCAGTGATCATCATTCAGCCACAAGAAGTCCACTGTTTGACATAGGCCTCTTCCATGGATTTCCAAAAAGACCGGTCGGAAGCGGCTTGCACCCAGCGTCTTCCCGCCACTTGGATGAGATCGTCTTTCCATCTTGTGGCTGGTCGTCCAGGCAGTGATATCTGGTGTTAAACAGTAGATTAATATTAAATGTATTCTGAGGACCATTGTGTCTAGCGTTCAACGCGTCCATGAGTAATAGTGTTAGAGTTTGAAAGTTTGTCAATTAAGCTTAAACTGTTTAGAAAAGACTAAACGTGGAGTTTCTTTGTTAGCTTCTTCACCGCATAAGCTATTGATTGTGAAACTAACAACTTGGACGTTGACAAAATAAATTTATTTAATTATTATACAATTTGAATATTGGATTTAAACATAAACATTTACATACAGGCACATATGTATACTGCTTCTAGCCTCACACTGGGATACCCTGTGTCGTGGAAACCAGAAACAGCGACCTCACAAACATGTAAACATCCAAGACCTGGGGTTTTTTTGTCCCCTGCCGGGATTCGACACCGGGACCTCTCGCATCGTAGGCAGATGCGCTAACCGCTGTGCCACAGAGGTCGTCGAAGTTAGTTTCTTCTCCATGAATGTAATCTATTAATTGTGAAACTAACAACTCTGACTTTCCTAAAGTAAACACTTTGTTTGGACTATGAATAAAATATTTGAATTGAATTGAATTGAAGAATCAGCTCTGATTGTTGAGCCTTCTGCACTATCAATTCTACAGCTGTCAGCGTAGTGACGTTGACGCTGTCAGCGACAACCTGACGCGGCTGGGAGCAAGTGGGTCAGACTAGTGACACATTTGGGGTGTAGAAATAGATAAGGTGCAAAGTGCTTTTGGGAATAGGTTGGTTTACAGCTGCTGGGGATAGTGTTTATTTTGATTTTATTTGGTTTAGTGTTTATTTGGGATAACAAACAGTGAATCGCTCGTAACCCCGGCGAGAGAGAAGGCCTGTGCCCTATATGGCACACAACCCACTATAGTGGGTTGCGTGTTGTGTAATAATTATTATTTTAAATAGAATGTCTCGTGTCTTTCCGTCACAAGGTTGTCTGGAAGAAATTGCTGTTAGTAATAAGACCGCCTATTGTAAGTTTTTCATTGTAAATTTTATTTGTATCTGGTTTCCTGTGTGCAATAAAGAATATTCTTATCTTATGTTAATGTCCGCCTTTTATAGAGATCTGTTAAAACATAACATAAAAATTTACATACAGGCACATACATTGCTTCTGGCCCCACTCTAGGACAATCTGTGTCGTGGGAACGAGAAACAGCGACATCACGAACATCCAAGACCTGGAGTTTTTGTTTTGTCTCTACCGGGATTCGAACCATTTGCATGGTAGCCAGATGCGCTACTGCTGCGCCACAGAGGTCGTCACTAAAAACTTGTAAAGGATTACTTTCTTATTTATCGGATTACGGATATCTTGAGAAGGTTGGAATTCTATTAGAAAATAACACAGAGAAACCTTGACCTTCTATGACTAACGATAGTGGCATTTTTCCGAGCGGTTCCGTGCTTCGCAAGGCACGTTAAGCAGTTGGTGCGGGCTGCCGTCGATAGATGGCAGTCGTTAAGCCAAGTCAGAGGCCTTAGGGCCTCTAGAGCGCTAGAGCTTCTTAGAGCCTTAGCTGGAAACTTCTGACGGTAAGACCAGCCACTAGTCTTATAAGCCTCCACCAATCCGGACTTGGCCCCCGTGGTGAAGTATGCCTATTAGATACCTTCCTCAAGGAAGAGACCCGTGCCCCTCGGTGGGGGTGGGGGGCAAAACAACTAAGTAATTGAAGCACAAAAACACCAACGTTGCTTACATATTTATCGTTGTAAAATATTGACTATTACACAGCACTCTTAAAAAAACTCGCGATCGTGAGACGAAACTTTTAAAACAAACAAGTCCATAACTCGTTGCAAAAGAACGCAGGGAACCTCTTTACTTCGGAAACTTCGCAAGTACCATTTTGAGAATACTAAATAATACTCATTGGGGGATTAATAAGTTAATAAAAACAACTGACGGCGGAGTCCACGGACCCGGGGGGTTCCCAAGGCATCAAAAACTATGAGAACCACGGAATAACTCTATCGCTACCGGAAAACAAACATATTTTTTACAGGTTCAATTTGAAAAAGTATCGATGAATCTTTTAACCTAAGGCAACACTCCGTACAACACAACACGATCGTAGGAAGACGATCTGCGAATAACTGCAGGCAAATGCTGGATGCGGCAAGCTGAAGACAGGGTGCTATGGGTGCTCATTAGGGGAGGGCTATGACAAGCAGTGGACTAATATAGCATGATGATGATAATTATGATGATGACAACACTTAATACTAGGTAGTATTTACACCTAAGACAGACATTTTTGGCATAAATGCTAGCTAGTTCCAGATTCGTGATCGCAGGTTCTTTTTCGGGAGTTGTGAAATTCACTGTCAACATGATTGAGAGACTGCAAAGACACTCTTATCCTCTTGCGGCCCGGCCTTGAAAGTAACAATTGTTTTTGTATATTTTAATTGACATTGGGCCACACGAGGTTATTACATCTGTAAAAAAAAATCTTCGATTTGTAAAAAAATATTTTTTTTTTTTCGTGTTTTTGTCGGATTTATGCTGATTTAATTTACAATCTACGTCACCCGCGCGATCAAGACGAATTGATTGAGATCTTATTTTACAAAATCTTACCATAGGATAAAGTGTTATGAGAGAAAGTATAACCGGACTCACATGGAATCATACAAGTCAAACATAATGCCTTCTTTTTGGGCTCCACAGCAGTCAGGCTATTTGCTGCGGTACAAGTGCTGGCATGGGTGTCCCTATCAGAATATCCATTTTGCTAAATGACGATATCGTTTTTCTACCTGCGCATTCTGCTTTTATGTGGTCCAGCTGAGTTGACTTTCTGCTGAATAGGTACTCTGCCTGTATGTCATCTACCTGAACTGTCCTTAGGCTAGACACGGGGCCATCTGCTTTCATGGCGTGCAACTTGCATCTTTCAGAAAAAGGGTCATACCGATAGAGATAGCTGGCATAGTATGTCAGTGCATCCTGCCTCGATCCCACTTTTTTCACATTTTCTTCGCTTAGGACTGTTTAGGAATAATCCGACTTCAGAGACCGAAGCCCGGGATCGAAGCTGACTCGTCGGAGAAAAAGTTCGCGGAGCTTAAGCGAAAATATGAGTTGCCGTGGGAGGGACCGTCAAGATATGGAGTGCACTGATGCACGATTACCTTTTAATTAATTCTGCTTACTAGATGGTTATCAAACAATTTTCATACTTATGGGCTAAGGATACAGTGCTAGCAACAACAAACTAAAGTAGGTTTTACGACCACTTTGCCAATATTTAGAAAAAATCATCATAACTTCCCGTTTATGGTACGTGGGCCGGTTGTCGGTAGACCTACGTTGTTACCAAGATGAAAACAATATCGTCAAAATGTATGTCTTAGTGTGTACGGTTGCCAATCTTGTAAGGCCAGCTAGCTTCCAAACGTTTTGTTAAATTCAGCTCAAATAAAGCCACCGTTTATTTCTTGTATCGGCGTGATTCCACTAGGCTCTAATTCGTTCACCGCAAATCCGGCCGATCGAGATAATGGAACGGTCGTTCCAAGACGAAGCCGCCAGCGAAGAGAGACGAGCGCGACGCGCGTCATAAGTAAAGAGAAACTTGCCGGGGCCGCGGCTTCAAATAATAAGCTGAACAATGAACCACTCAAACACAGATCGAATTAACGGTCAGAGGAGCACAAAGCCGGGGGCAATCACAGAAACGATCCGGCCGCGGTCGAATGCGCCCGTATCGGCGTTTACGTCGCATTTCTTCGATTCCGCGGCACGTATCGGACGTAATAAGCGACGGACGCGTCCCCGTCCGTCGCGTCCGTCAACCCCCCGCCGCCCAAGGGGAGGGGGCATCGTTGGAGTTAATGAAGTTTTCTCGGGCGCGATTCCCGCAGGTCGTCACATGCGGGCCGAGTTTGCGCCACATATTGTGCACGTCGGGTATCGCGCCGATATTGCTCGGGTGAAATGTTTTAATAAGCACATCCCTGGACACGGGAGCGGGTGTAATGTCCGAGGCGGCCATTCTCACCGCCATCGCCCGCCAACGCGTCTTATTAATGTCTATTGTTTGGAGTTTTTGCGCGGTGAGCGGTTATTGCGAGGCTATATTGAGCTGTGACGGTCTGACGACGTTATTATCACATCGTCACCTAACTTTGGCCATTGGCGGACGGCTTCTCGATCGCCATTCGCGAGTGGGAGCGGCCGTCCTCGAGCGAAGTGTAAATAGGAATCTCACACAACTGCCACAATAACCTCTTTCATATATCACGAAACTAATAAAGAGTTGGAGAACAAGGCTGACGGTCCCGAATGCCTTGCCAATACGTTTGTTAATTCAATCCCCGGGAACAAAAAACTGGTAGCTCCCCCCGACGTACAAGCTATTTGTTTTAAACTGCATGCAATCCGAACTCGGTCGCAGTCGATGTCCACGCGTCCCACATTCAAATTGCTTCTCCAAATTAACAAACTTTGCGTCCAGAGTCCCTACCCTGTCTCCTAATAGTGCCATCCCCAAGTTTATTCGATGGACGCTCAGTCTATCTACTGGAATAAAGTTTCGAACTCACTGACGGGACGAAAGTGAATCCGGTCTGGATAAGCGTTTAAAGACTTTCGAGTTGATTTTGCTACTTGTTATCTAGTCGCGTCTCTACTGTTTTAATTACAACTACGTTTTCAGATCTAAAGATAATTCCGTCCACTAGAATTCAAATTGGTAACGCCTGCAAAATCACTAAGGATTTGATAACGAGAAGACCGAAATTCAGAATTTTGCAGCGATTACAGAATAATGTAAGTACTGAAGATATAGTTAGGTTTGTAAAGAAGCCAACATAGGCACACCAAATTGTATTCGCATGCAACACACATCGGGCGAAACATCAAAAATGTATTCCAATTCACAATAATTCGCATGTAAACAGCGTCGGACGGCCGCAACCCCAAGAGTGCATTATAGTGACATTTTTCACATATTTCTGCGCACAGGTCAAGTCAGTGGGGTCAGGCGCGGGGTGGTATTGGCCCCCACCCTTTGGGGGATTAGCCGCCCGTTTTGGGGGGGTTGAGCAGAAGGTGTGGACGTCTCCCGTCAATCAGTTCGCTCGGACGTGCCCGGCATTCACAGGCAGCGCTCGAAGGAAGTTAAGACTTTTTATGGGAGTCTGAAGGTGGCCGATTATTTGCGAACGTCTGTATAATGGCCGGGTCGATTGACGGTTACGTGTATCATTGTTATCGTTTTTCTTTTAGAAACCATTCGATTGGACGTAAATAACCAACAGAGCTAAGAAATCCAATTCGGATATCACAATTGCACCCTCAGTGTCATTCGTCGACGTATTTTGCTTTTATATTGTCTTTGTCCTCAACCAATAAAATGTGATGACTTCCACACATTACACGTTAACATCGATGTACGAAATTAAACCGCATTAATCGAGCATCAAGGGGATACTTAAAGCAGTCGTCAAATCAAAGATGCTCACTTTAAACCTGTCATATTTTTGTCTTTCCGAGACCAATATTTCTGTACATTATTGTTTCCGCCGCACGTTTTCTTGGAAGCACTGCCGATGCGGACCACACACGAGACGCCTGTCAGTGACTGTTGACATATGGACGAATGTAATTGCTTGACAAGATTTTTTACGTGTGAGGTAAAGGCAAATATAGGTGGGTTGGCTAGTGGTTTTCGGGTTACGCTTCGTGTTGGGTGTGACACAGTTACGATTTGAAGTGAAGAGACAATACAGGGCAAGGGAATAGTTTCACGCTAAATTAAATAGTAGCTATAGATAATTGCGAATATTACTATATAACGTGTAATTTACAAATGACTAGTGGGGTTTGGATTGTAAGCAATGGCAACAAGGCCTAGTAGTGGTCAGCAGTTGAGATGATCTTGATGATGGTTCACGATAATTCTGGTTATGAAACTGAATCAAATTCTGGTCTTATGAAATTAATGTGCTTATAATAACTCTATTAGCTACAGTTTGGGCAGTTGTTATTGAAAACAAAATTCTTTGCAAACAACAACAAAAACGAAGGGGTTCTTCAAGATCGTCGCAAGTAGCATACTATGGTCTTTGCCTACCTGACTGGTGTACAGCCGTGAGCTAACGTATTTACAGGGTATCCCCAAAATAGTGTCAAGCTGAAGTCCAGAGATAGAGCGCCTCTAGGGGTACCCGAATAAAAAATTAAAAAATAAATAATAAAACAATACGTGCTTGATTTTTTTGCGAAATAGGTGAGAAGTGTGCCTTATATACACAAAATTTTAATTTAATTCAATTTTAATAATACATTTTATCTAACTTTACGATTCTTCATATTTTATGGCGCTATTGTATCAGATTGACCGACGTATCTTGATAATTGATGGCTCTGTGGTCAATAATGTTTTGTAAGTCAAGGTGGGACCAAAAGTACGAAAAAAAAATTATAACTCGGAAATACAAAAAATCGTGGAATATACATGGGCGTTATTCGGGTACCCCTAGATGTGCTCTATCTCTGGACTTCCGCTTGATACTATTTTTTGGGACAGCCTGTATACACGTAAATGTCTCAAATCAGAAATCGTTGCCATTGCATCATCTTCTAACCTTACACAAGGGTATTCCATGCCCTAAGCCTCGGATTAATGAGCAAACGAAACACAAGCAGCGCAGGCCGTACCATTTTTCACCGAGCACTGCGGAGTATCTCGAAACAGCATCAGGAGCTATGCATCGTCTGTGAGGGAGGCTATGCAAATGAATGTACTTCTTAAGGCGCCAAGTCCGCTGTAATAACGCTCAGGAGCCACCAAGAGACTCGTTGCGAGGCGAAATACTCCTGCATAGTGGATAAAACTGCATACATCTCTGGGACGGGGCGAAAAAGTAAATTTTGTCCTCGAGGGTCGAGCTAGGTTTTTGCTCGGGATTTTGCGTTTTTTTACGGGGAAAGTTAATTGAGTCCGTAAATATGTAAAAAGTTAGTGTTTCAGGGATACCAAAGGGGAGAATTATTGTAGATCTTATAGTCAAAAAAGCGGAATGTAAGGAGTGAGATCTCGAAAGTGAAATCAAAATCAGCCTTTCAACAGAACAAAAGGAACGAACCCAAGACAAAAATACTCCAGAGCACGTAGACATGACTAATGATTATGGACGTAATAAAGTCAAATTAATACCCGACGCAACTCGATAACTAAATCAAAATCTCCAAACTAAATCAAAGAATCCTCAATCAACCCTAGGAATCGAAAAAAACAAGTCTGCCAACAAAAGTATTCCATTAAGACGACGTCGAGGCATCATTGAGAATGATTGACCGAGTGAGCCTGCTGTCAGATTTAATAACGCCCAGCGTCAGACATGATGAATAATATTATAATTAAGGAGCTGGGCACGTCTTAATATCAATAAAAGCAGAAATAAGTCAGGTAGGGTCCACTAATGCCCGAGAATAAACATCAATCAATCAATGCGGTTGATATGTTTGGAGAGGCAAAAAGTTGAGGTAAGGACGCTGTGGATGCACCTTTGAGTTGAAAGGAAAGCATGTAATGTACCTAGCGTCCTTTTTCTAAAAGAAATAGACTTTACTATATAGTACAGTAGAGTTAATATTACAGCAAAATGCTGTCAAAAGGGTTTTTACAATTAAAGAAAATACATAATGAATTGCCAATAGCGATAGCCATACGCCTAAAATATTACGAAACACAAATAACATACAAGGAAGATGAAATTAAACAAGTTTATTATATTAAAACTACTGTTTAATCTCCTCGAGTCATCAAACTGCGTACAAATTTGACACCCCCACCCTACCCACCCTTTGACATTAAATATTACTGATTCAACTTTCATTACTTTCTTCAACGGTAAAAAAAACAGTTTTTAAAGCAAACCGACCGAGCCACCCAACTCACCCTATCCACACAAACATACCTTACAGAGGCGAAGCACAAAAACCGTTTGTTGATCTGACAATGCGCCGTTGAAAGCGAGTGTATGCGCGCGCACGCCACGTATACACTGTGGTCAGACGTCCCACGTTTGTTTAATGCAAGAATTCCAAAATTCGAAGAAGAACGAAGTGACCTATATAGTCAAGGTGAAGCCGCAAGAAGTGGGAAATGAACAGAAAATGTATGCTATGACGAGACAAAAGCTGGATGCAAGTTTTAGTTTGGAGATCTAGAAATGGTCACAGAAGTGAAGTCTCGGCAGGCAAGCAACGAGATGGACTGACGACTTGTCAGGAAAAGTCACTTTCACACTTTCAGCATTATCCAAAGCTTTGCAAGAAGGAAAAAAGTAGACGAAAATAGATAATCCACAAAGCACCCAAAAACAAACTGACAGACGGACGTCGACTTAAAACGAAGAACTGCTATTAATAAGCCCTGGTACATTCCCGATCCACCCGCTAAAACTTAACACGCCAAAACCCACTCAAAAGCATCAGAAATAAAGGGTGAATTCCCTCAAGGCCTGTAGCTAAATAAAATCCAAGGATACGTCAATAAGGATTAAGAAAGGTCCTCGGGATCCAGTTACGCGTTTTTAACGGGTACTGTTAACCGTTGACGTGTGATTGACAGCACAGTTGACAGACGAGACGGGCAAAGAGAAAAGTTGGAGAACAATACGGACAGCTCTGTTAAGCCTGATTTATATTTGCTTTAGTCTCGTGCTTCACATTAACATTTTGATCGAATGCACGAAATTTGTGCTAAATCATCTGGCTGATCGTTCATTTGAAAAATCTAAGCAACCAAAATTGCGACAAAATGGGCACATACATTAAGTATTTTCCTTTTTAATTTAATACAAAGTATATCAATCTGCCGGATTGTTGGAGGCTTGTAAGACTAGTGGCTGCTCTTACTGTCAAAAGTTTTCAAGCCGCCCTAAGGCCTCTGACTTGGCTTAACGACTGCCATCTATGGACGGCTTAACGTGTTTGACCTCCGTGGTGGAGTATGGCCTATACCTTCCTCATGTAAGAGACCCGTGCCCTTTTGTGAAGATATAAAGAAACCAGGCATAAAAACAGCACCCGTTCATAAGCGGGGGTCAGCAACACTATTATCACAATCATGATTATTATTTTCGTCATCACCCAACGTTTGGACCTATTCGGGAAATAAATTAGACAAAAACCAGAGTCATTAGAAGAAGCAGCTTTTTAATGAAGCAGTCTTTTCCTATACAGGGCGCAGATCTTCCCCCAGATAGAGAGTATGAGCTTTGAATACGCGTATCAACTGCGTATTGGTAATCTCAAGAGCTGAGGTCCGAAATCTGAAATCCGACGCTTTCACGTACTCCAGTACGTGAAAACGTCGGATTCTCAGGTCTTATCACGGTGCGTTTCTCCAAAATTTAAGAGCTATCCTACCACTACAATTTCACAAAAGGGGTTTAGCCTGATTTTAGCCTATTACATCACATAACACTCACCTTGTAACCAAATTGAGTAAACAAATCTCTTCGAGCAAATATCGCTTTAAAAGCGAGACAATAAATACTACTGGGGAAATTCCCGATCTGCCAGACTGAACGAATTTAATTGATTACGTCACTCATTCAATCAATCGCTGCATTCGAAATTCAAAACAGGAAGAGGCGAACGTGATGAAAATAAGGAATCTGGCGACTACCATCATGTTTTAGAATTCTTTATCACTGGCTAATTGTCTCGAATATTCAGAATAAAGTCTTGCCTGTTATAAATAATAGACACAGATAGTTTCAGCGATATAGTTAAGCTAGTCAATATCTCTCAAAGTTAAAATAAATTTAAAAAGGGAGAGCAAAAATGCAAAGGGTTTAAAACCCTAAGTACCCGCTATAAGGATTTCCTTCACTCTAAGAGGGTTTAATCGCCATGCATAGTACACCGAAAAAGAGGAAATGCTACCACTGATTCTCAAATGAACTAAACTTATAACTGAAATATTCATTAATGTCGGAAATAAAATCTGTCTCCAGTTAATTAGGCAGATATGGCTGTAGTATTTTATTGATTAATCCGGAAAGCGAGCCTACCATCTATAATGACTCCCTAGTATTTTTCAAATTAAAAATAGCAGGGTTACAGGGAAAGTCCTACACAATATTAAAGGAGGTCATTATTAAGGTCATTTCTGATGGATTTTATTCTATTATATAGGGTCCAAAAATTGTGTACGACTTTCCCTGTAACCCTGTATAATCTAAGTTCTAGTAGAATTCTAGTAGTTGGACGTAGTGAGATCTCATTTACAAAAAAATAAAAAGCTGAAATTGTGCTAAAGATTGATTGCATTGCAAGATAACAAAAGTAACAAAGAACTAAATTTTTATTTTATTTTATTTCATGTACAAATAGATCACAACCATTACATGACATGTGTATAAGTTATAATGTGCTATAATTACTAAGTTGTAGTCTAAAGCATGCACACACAACATCGCCTTAATTTTTGGTATCTTAATGACGTATTAAATGTTAGGGATAAACATTTTTTTAATTATACAATTCTATGGACTCAGTATTTTGGCCGGGCTACAGTGGGCATCATGCTCTCAAAACCCAATTTATTTAGCTTCAAAGTGTATAAGTTTTAAAACCGCTCGATGTTGTCTCAAAACTCCAACAAAGACTTGAGAAAGACTATTTTAATCGACCTTTCGTTACACATCACCAGCTCTGCTAAAGCGTTTATTTCAGACTCCACTATCGCTTGTCCCTGTCTTCATTCAGTTGATTCGGCACGTCAGTTAACGATCTTCCCTCCGATGTCTCCGGCGTTCCGGATACAAACAAATGCGACGAGAAGGTCCTTTGACGAAAGTCGAGATTGTTTTACCAACTGCGGTTATGGCTTGAGGCGGTGGGTGGTATGATGTTGTCAAGATGCTACGAAAGTTGGCCTGGAAATCGAGAAAGAGATTGAGCCTGGAATCGTCCGGCAATTTGACTTAAGAATGTTCAGAGAGATGAGAACCTTTCATTAATATGACCGTTAAACGTCCTGTAAACAACCATACAAAGACGACAACAAAAAAAGGATCTATTCTGATTAGGGCGGTTAACACAGATTTGTCTGATTACAGACAAAAAGGTTACCGTTAGACTAACAATAATACAGTTCAACAATAACAGTAATCACACCAAGCACTTAAGTTACATTCAAAGCAAGTTTTAAATCTTTAAGCCTCGATGGGGATGTATCCAGCATTGAAGACCTACTAAGAACATAGAGACCTGAGTGCATTTACACGAGGGTGCTGATACCGAACATTAGTTGACAAGCATTCATTTATTTCTTCACAGAGTTTTGGAATGTAGTAAATGCCTGAACAGTTCCCTAGGCAAGTCTGTGCTGTAACGATCAGATTTAATTATCTTTTGATGTGTAGGTAAGAACATGCAGTATTACTGGATCATTGAAAACATGATAGGTAACACAGTGAACTATTATTATGAAATTTATTATAAATTACAGACCTTAGGTCTTAGATGCTTACATGTTTGTGATGTTGTGTTTGCTGTTTCTGGTTGCCACAACACCGGATACTCTATTATGGGGCCAGAAGCAATACATGAACCTACATTTATTGAAAAAAAACATAAAAAAGAAGAAGAAAGAAGACTCCCAACAAAACTAGCACCAGCATCAGGCGGTTCCTCTTAGCCCCCTCGCTCTGTGCCCCGGGCCAGCCGTCTCTCTTTTTTGCCCCGCCAGTGTCCGCGGCGACAGATGGATCAATAAGTCTGTCAATTGCTCAAGATTGCAGCGCCGCGGATGGACGGCGGAGTGGAGAGGAGATTTAGTGCGCCGCTGATTGAATGGGAGTGAATGCATTGGTGCGCTGCGGTTTTGGTGTCGACTGCTTTATTGAGGAAGATATTTTGTACGTGTGCGTAATATTTGCTTACAGAAAAATCCGTGAGGTCCTCGATGGTAGGTAAATATTCTTTGCCTAACTGTCAAAGTCTTGAATAAAAAATCAGAATTTTATTACAACGTAAATAATTTGCATTATATTTATTGAATGTCAATGTACTGATAATGTTGGCCGCAATAAGTAAAGCGATAGGTGAAAGATGCCAGGAAATATTGGACATTGATCCATGTTTGGAACTTTCAATATGTATGTAGATTATAAATCTAAGAGTTTGTTTGTTTGCTACGCTTTATTGCTTGGTGGTCACTCCATTTGTCAAATAATCGTAGGACTGCCATGCCATCAGGTTCTGTTTAAACATAAATGTAAAGCCTATGCTATAATTTAACAGAACACCGATTAGAAACACCTTCACATAGAGAACCTACCAGCCCTTGCAAGAGAACGGCGTGTAAAATAATTGCTATAATATTCAAAGCATCAAGTTGAACGCTCGGAACATCATAAAGCGTCAAGTCAAGAGTTGCGATTTGCATCGCAGCCATCAATCAAGCGCAGCCCGGGGCCGCGGGTTCGAGTCCTGACCAAGATGGATACAACAGAAGGACAATATACATTATCCTTCTTCCATGCACCAGCCTTCGAAGCTAGCTTTGGCTGCATTGTCGGGGCCAATTTCTAAAAACTTCAATTCTAGGCTTACTATGACAATTTATTGTAGGTACATAGGACATTCGATTCAATGGAATTCTCGTAACTCTACCGGCCGACAGCGATCTGGCTCCAATATTTTATTGAAATTAGAAAATAGCTTTATTTTTTTTTAAATATTATTATTAGTTTTAGTTTTGTAAATACTATGTAATTACTTTTCTGTTATGTTATATTTTAACACAACCCTTCAAAGGATAAAACAATTTGATGTGATGTTTAATTTTAATTTTGATATAGAATACCACAATTTTATAATTTTAATTTGACATTGCATTATTACATTATAGCGCGAATTTTTGTACCCCCAGTCGGGAGAACATGGAATGCACTGAAACACTGTATATAAAGACCTGATTAGATAACCCATGTACAGTATAAACGATACTTTACTATCGATAAACCTACAGATTAGCGAGTAGACTATGCTACGCAATGTACGTCGACCTTTTTCGCTGTCTTTTTCTCCGCAACATTCGGTCCCACGGCAGCGGCAACATTATTAACATTACTAACATTAATACAAGTACATTGACATTCACAGACTTATTACTTAAACAAATTTCTGATTTTGATTGAGAAAGGATGATCAGAATTGAGTTTTATTCTGCCTTATTCTCCTAGATTTCTGATCTCCTCAACCTCCACTTTCTTTTTCACTTCTGATGAAGTGTGTCCATAAGTAAGTTTTTTTTTGCGAGAACACCATCAAAGAGTAATCTTGGTCATTTTTGTACTATTCAAAGGCTCATATCGCAACATAACGCTCTAGCCAAGTCTCACAACATTGACACATTCTCTGACAACTGTGCAAAGTTTAAAAGGAGTATCATGTCCACCCTCTGAAACTTAAGTCTTCTTTTTTTTCATATTATATCATCATTAATTACTTAATTTAAGAAATTGTAAAACCAGTGTAAACTGTATTTATGCATTAAGTCCTCGAGCACCTTAATACTATCGGTGCATGTTGTGGCTGCCTGTAAGTGAGGTAACACTTAGCTTATTTTTAGTCTATTGTGTATGTATTGGTGTATATCTTGTTGGTGGTCCTAATAAATAAAATAAATAAGTGGAACTTCTTCATTAGTTAGTTTGTGTTAGAGTCCCGACTTTGTGCCGATCCGCCCGAGATAACGCAGGCGTAGAGGATCCGATTATGATGCGCCGGTTACGAGAGGTTCGATTCTGTCCTGCACCCTTTTTGTTGTCCAGTGGAATGAATTTCTACGACAGGATGGTTCTTAAGTTGAAGATCTAATTGAAGCGACTGGTCGTTTCTTGCACACAACATAGTCATACATACAAACATGCACTCACGCTTATCCCAGAGGGGTAGGCAGAGACCAGGAGCTGCTCCGAACCTCACAGATCACTTTCGCTTCATCGACATTCATTAGTCGTTGCATGCACGCGGTCACACCTGTTTGCAAATCTGTGCTACGGTAACGAGGCAAGGATATCATAAATATGGAATTACCCCAAACAGCCCCCAGTGGGAATCGAAAATTCTACCTTCGGCATGGTATTCAAACGATCCCTTAAGACCACCGAAGCAGTCATAACAAAATTTAAATTGAATTTTACTTCGATCACAAAAGTCATTAATATCTATCGCGATTACAAGGACATACAATAGTACCTAAACTGTACAGGAGTATTATTTTCGGAATTGGTCTTATAATGGGAAATTAACACGTAGTTAAAACACCTTGAAGTTTTACTCATAGGGATATTTGAATCATCCAAAAGACACCTCTGTACGATACCTCATACGCTCAGAATACCTTCTGAGCCAACGATGCAGTCTTAAGATAAAGCTAAAGTAGTATAACAAAGTCATAGGCAGTGATGTTAAGTAACAATTTTATCATAACGAATGCAGGGTATTCTATTTTGGGACTATTTGCTTGTATTGTTAGCATCGAGAACGAGATCCAAGTCCAAAAGTCTAGACGAAAAGAAGCTACAATCCCCTAAATCCAAGGTGACCGATTGGTCGGTACAAAGCGTCCGGCTGTCAGCCGTCACTGACTCAAAGGTCTGCGGAGTGACGTTTATCTCCTCCAAGCTGGGGGCGAAGGGGGGTGGAGGTAATCCAGGCTTGACGGCACTGCAAAACAACTACAGACAGAGAAACATCCGAGAAGAATTTGCGTTGGGATTCTTGAAGGACAAAATTCGGGCCAGCCACGTCACGTTCATAAAAAAAGTCTCACATATGAACAGCTCGTAGCCTCGACTGCCTGAGTGATCTTAAACGATCACGAATGTTATGCAACGTAGGGCGCTTTCAGTACATGGATGGGGCAACCGTCTGTGACTAACGCTAGTAGCATTTTTCCAAGCGGTTCCGTGGTTCGCGAGGCACTTTAAGCTGTTCCTGCCGGCTGCCGTCGATAGATGGCAGTCGTTAAGCCAAGTCAGAGGCCTTACGTCGGCTTGAAAACTTCTGACAGTAAGACCAGCCACTAGTCTTACAAGCCTCCACCAGTCCGGACTTGGCCCCCGTGGCCTATACCTTCCTCAGAGAAGAGACCCGTGCCCCTCGGTGGGGACATAATGGGTTAATGATGAATACATCGTGCCTTAGTATAACAGGGTTAAGTCAACGGCCATTTTCTGAATTGAGATTTTCGCTAAGTTTGTTACTTTACTATAGCGGTGTGTCGCCAAATTGTGCGAAATCTCAACTTTAACTAGAACCCCGTCCTTCTGTAGTAGCCGTTTAGTGCCGGGCGTCTGGACGGCGCTTTGTAAGGTTTCGGTTTTGATGGCTGCAATTTCGGTTTGCTGAAGTGGGGAGGGATCTAGATTTGTACTCGAAATTGCATATTTTGCCGGTGATAGTTGAATTTGTTGAAGGGGCTGAATTTGTTGACTACATTGAAATTCGAGATGACGATAACATGGAAATGTGTTAACTAGTACCTACATTAGTGAATTTTGCAGCTTATCTTATAACTAAAAGTTATAAATAAGTAGTATAACAGTGCCATTTAAAACTGTCAGCTGCAAAAAACATTTTGAAGTTACATATTAGTAGGTACTTTCTGGTCCTCGTAGTTGCTTATGGACATTTTTTCCTTCTTCTTTATTTCTCAGGGTGGCATAAAGCCGTAATTGCTACTAACGGTATATCTTTTGTTTCTGGGTACTTGCCTAGATTACGGAATGTCGTGGTTGCAAAATTTGGTGACTCTTACCTGAAAAAAAGAAAAAAAAACATTGTTAATGTCACACGCACATTAATTGCTTTAATTACTATCAATACTTTTCTAAGGCTGCTTTTACGCGACGCATGCGGTCTCGTTCGTACAAATTGATATTTTTGTAAAATGAGTATACTTTTGATGACAGTAAGTTGTTAGTACCACACAATAATTGAGACTTAAAATCCTAAAGGGCTTGGCAAACATTTTTATCCAAAGCCTCAGGATCGGACAGTCTATAAAATATATAAAGAAAACTTTATGTAATGGTAGACATGTATGGGCCCAATTAAACATAAACATTAATATACAGGCATATACATTGCTTTTGGCCCCACATTAGGATACCCTGTGTCGTGGGAACCAGAAACAGTGACGTCACAAGCATGTAAACATCCAAGACCTGGGGTTGGGGTTATTGAAAATTGGGCCATCTCTTCTATCCCCAATGACTGCAAGAAGAGTTCAGCTCCAAAAAAATAATATAGAACACAAATTTTAGTTCGGACATTTCAGGAATTGTCAATTTAGAAGAAAAACTCTCTGTAGCAAATAGAAGCTTTCGCAAATCCAAAGCCTACGCAGCTTCTCCGTATAAGCCGCCTCAAAGTAAGCTTCATCCAACACGTCAAGCCATCATCGCTCCGACGTGCAGCTCTCAACTAATTTCCTACAATTTCCCCCAGATGCGCGTGCGCACGTCAATCAGCGCGCGCCGGCTTCTCATCGTGTCTGATTATAGGCCGCGGTTAAGCTTAGTGCCGTAGATTTTGCAAATAATATTGTGCTTAAGGAGATCCAGTAGACCGACGAAACAAATTATATCGAGCGAATCGCGAGCGAGCGGAAGGGCCGGTGAGGGACGCCCTATTATCAAAGGGCAAAACAAAAAGTAGTCAAAACCGGTGTGCGTGCATGCAAGGACTAATTATTAAGGTTGATGAAGCGAAAGTGATTTGCCAGGATCGTGGCAAGTGGCACTTCCTGCTCTCTGCCTACCCCTCTGGGATACAGGCGTGAGCTTATGTATGTATTATGTAATTGTCACGAGTTAAGTCAGTACTCGAACGGGCACTGACATCCACTAAGACACTTGTTTACACTTCAGCAATCGGAGATATGTGTAAATGTATGTTTATTTTATTCTCAATACTGCTGATGTTGTGTATGCAAGGAACTTACTTATGTACTGACATGATATAGGTACGTATTGTATATTATGTAATAATTGTATCGAGTTAACTCAATAATTACTTGACTGTTACTGGGCACTCCCCTCTTCCCCCGTTTATTATGTCCGTATCATCATAATATCAAGGGTTGGCTGGAATAGATTTCTGCAGATTTTGTTTGTTTGTTACTCTTTATTGCACAAAAGAAATAAAATAATACATAAAAACTTAAATAACAGGTAAGCGTACAAAGAATGTACAAAGGCGGACTTATTTCAAAAGAATTTTCTTCCAGCCAGCCTAAGAAAGGTTTTGAACAATAAAACAGAAAAGGTTGAATAATAAATGACGATCCCTCTGGCGCATCGTCTAGCGCATCTGCATACCATGCGAGAGGTCCCGGGTTTAAATCCACGCTGGGGACAAAAAAGAAGAAACCCAGGTCTTGGATGTTTACATTTGTGACGTCGCTGTTTCTGGTTCCTACGACAGAGGGTATCTTAGTGTGGGGCCAGAAGCAATGTACATACATTGCTTCTGGCCCCACACTAGGATACCCTTAAGATGCCTGTATGTAAATGTTATGTTATGTTAGAATGTATTTTATGCGTGCAATAAAGTTTCAAGTATTTATGTACTTTTTGGGTTGAAACTAGTTACGCCACTCTTAATTTTGGTCGGAAAAAAATCACTCTATCCTGATCTGTTCTGATTCCGCTACGGACTTTACCCTCTGGCCGCAGCCTAACGGAGAAGGTTCGAAACGACCCGAGGCGTTAACACTTCAACTGTATAATCGGTGGAGCATCAGGAAACGCATCTCGCGGACTGACAGCCTCGCTCTATGAGGCTCAGTTCGGATGTATCAGGAGTGGAATGTAGGGTACTGGTTGTAAAATATTGATGAATGAATGAACGAATGAACATGAAAGTAAATATATTTTTTATGTCTGCCGTGTTACCCTAAAATATTAGATTTAATAATAGTATTAATAGTAAAAAAAAAAATTATTAAAACTTAAGGACAGTACATGATCACACTGTTTTTTGTACTTGTTGTAATGTTTTGTACTTGTTGTATGACAACGGTAATACTAGGAATAAACATAAATTGTCATTTCCACGATTTGGCCTTGCAAAAGTCAATATACTTCCTTTATGGGTTTACGGGTTCTGTATAAGGTTCTACAATAAGATACCCCAAGATATATTAGAGTTATCTCTGACGCGGTTTGAGAATTGTGTTAGTTAAGCACACTCTGTGCAAAAAAGCTTATTATAAAATCAACGATTATTTGGAAGACAAGGATGTCTGGTGTTAAACAGTAGTTTAATATTAAATTTAGTCTAAGGATAATTGTGTCTAGTGTTCAACACATCCAGGAGTAACATTTTTTAAGTTTGAAAGTTTGTTAATAAGACTAAAACTGTTTTGGAAAGAATACATGGAAGTTTGTAATATGGAACTGTTAGAAATACATGTAATCTATTAATTGCGAATCTAACAACTTTGACGTTCATAAAGTAAACGTTTTGTTTTTTATTATGAACAAAATGTTTGAATTTCAATTAATTTGAATAAGAAGAAGATAGAAAATAGGAATATTTATAGTAGGTACCAGGAAAAATACAGACATAAAACAAAAAAGAAAGACACCGAGAACACTTTATTGTACGTAAAAAAGGAGATTACACAGATATTTCTTATATAATCGAGGAGTACAGACGGGGGGCTTATCACTAAAAGTAAGAGAAGGAGGATTAAAAAAATAATGAATGAATGAGTGATTTATTGCCACAAAACATGCTTATTTATAATACAGAGTGCGTGTGACTGTGATGCTATTTTAGCGTTTATAAACAATTTAAATAAAACCTCTTTTATTGAGGGCAAGGCAACTTAGAAGTGTGCCTTTACTAAAATATCTAAGCTGCTCTAGTTTGTTTATGATTTTCAACCATTTGTCAAACTTGTCAGCTGATCTGCATGAAAATATTTTCCATTAAACGATAGCCAAAAACCTAGAAAAACATATCAGCAATCGTTTTTAAAAACGCCACCCTGGCCGGAAAACTGGCCGGCAAAAAAAAAGATAAATTCACGCTAACCCCTCAAACAGAATTGACGCTTAGTCCCATAGGAATTGGGTCGGAAGTGGGTCGACGATCTGGCCGCGACATTGACCTGTCGACGCGCCTGATTCAATCAGCCAACGCGGAGTGACAGCTGAGGTCGCCCGCGCCCCGCCAACGATCACTCGTTCTGTTTTCGAACGTCCACTTTTCGAATGATTGTATTGGCCTTAAATTTGTTACTGGCCACTTTTTTGGTCGCGAGAAATAAACATAACATAAACATTTACATACAGGCACATACATTGCTTCTGGCCCCACACTAGGATACCCTGTGTTGTGGGAACCCGAAACAGCGACGTCACAAACATGTAAACATCCAAGACCTGGAGATTTTTTTAAGTGGTTGAAATAATTTTATTATGAATGTCATTATTAGAGCTACTTTTTCAATCTCTCCAAGGTTTTCTAGCACAATCTCTTACAGAGATAAGCTCGCCTTTGTACATGACGTTCTTTAATCTGTTATATCGTAGATTTCCTGGGCTTAGATTTTGCTAACGCATTGAAGTCTATAGACTTGAAGCTGGCATGAAACGGCTATGGTTCATGCAATTGCCAAGTCTATAGACTTGAAGCGGGTGTGAAACGGCTGCGAACACGTATATCCATAATTCTAGGCGTCAATGCTATGAAAAAACATGCATCTGCCATCGTACTATAATGCGCTTCCAGAATTGAAGCCCAGTTTTTTTGCGCTGCCTTTTTCTCCACTATATTCGGCCACAAGGCAGCGCCTAACATTATAAGAGTGTGTACATTGACATTCAACAAAAAGAATGTAAATTCTTTACGTTGGAATAAATTTCTGATTTCTGTTTGATGTTTCGTGTGCAATGAAGTGTTATTAACAGATAGACACTAGAATTCGATTTCGTCACCAGCGTCCATCATAAAACTAACCTAATAAATCAGACAATTAGACCAATAACGCGTGACCTCGAGGCGCGGTGGTTTCACTATAAGGCACACGACAATGACCCGCGAACTCAGTGATTCGATCAATTGATTCGATTGATTGATTGACGCGCTCATCGGCTAGGAATTAGGTTCATGTTAAAGACTACGATTCATGGTTATTACGGTAATGATTGACGGTAATGAAATTTTAGACAGGACCAGCCACTAGTCAAACAAGCCTCCACCATTCCGGACTTGGCCCCTGTGGTGGAGTATGGCCTATACCTTCCTCAGGGAAGAGACCCGTGCCCCTCGGTGGGGACATAATGGGTTGATGATGATGATGACGGTAATGACCTAACGTTTCCATTGATCAATCTATAACTGGCAAGAACTTGATCACACAACATTGCCAAAAGCCATGCGAGTGGTGGCACGGTGGCCGGGTCCCCTCATCATCAACCCATTATGTCCCCACCGAGGGGCACGGCTCTCTTCCCTTAGGAAGGTAAAGGCCATACTCTACCATGGGGGCCAACTCCGGATTGGTGGAGGCTTGTAAGACTAGTGTTTAATAAGTGAATAAGACTAGACTAGTCTTACTGTCAGAAGTTTTCAAGCCGCCCTAAGGCCTCTACCTTGGCTTAACGACTGCCATCTATCGACGGCAGCCGGGACCAACTGCTTAACGCGCCTTGCGAAGCAACGCACTGCTTTTAAAAAATGCCACTAGTGTTGAAGCCACTATAAAAGATGCTCAGAGGGGAGTTTTTTTCGGTGCCTTTTTCTCTACTTCAGTCGGCCCCAAGGCAGCCCCTAACATAATAAGTAGGTACATTCAACAAATAGAATTTAAATTCGTTACGTTGAATTTTTTTTTATTTATTTCAGATGATCTATATAAAGCCTGATTTTTTCACCAGTACAATAAATCAACATACGTAAGACTAAGTCCAAAATACAAATACCAACATTTTTTGTTACTACCCCGTTGGTACAAAAAAAACAAAAATACCAATGTCTGAACTTATCCGCAAATCTTAAAGAAATGTGGACTCATTACGCATGAGTACAACTAAACGCACGAACTGGCAACTGTGCGCGGCTTGCGGGAAGGAAAAGAAGCGGCGGCGGCGGCGCAGCTAGTAGGTATGACTTATGTATGACGTAGCAAAAAAAATCTTACTTGATTTCAATACTTCCTTCATACTTGCACAGGCTTAGGACCGTCACCGGCGTGGAATGCTTGCATTGGTTGGTAGTGGGATGAATTTCCACACCACGTACTGGCTAACGCCAAAGTGCGCCGTGCGTGCCGCGTCGTTGGTGATCCTTCTGGGGTCTTCCTCGAAGATCGCGAATATCTGTTCCTCGATCTCCACGGCCAAGGGAGGTCTCCCTCCTCAGCCTTGAGCGTGCGCTGGTGCAGTGAACTGTCCGTAGTCTAGCAAATGCTGCGTCACTCTCATAAATGTCCTGGTGTTGAGTATTTGAGGTTCAATAAAATCGGCATTTATCAGGCGGGGCAAACTTTCTTCAGCGTATACCCGCCGAGCTGCAGCTGTATTTTCCCCACTGAGAAAGTAACTACGAACCAATTCGTAATACTCGCGGTTTGTAAACATCGTGTTGCGCGCGTAATTTTCGACTGCCTGCAGGCGCCGTTTCCGCACTTCCTGAAGTGCGGAAACGGCGCACGTGCACTCACCTAGGTCAATGCGCGCGAACTGACCGGCTCGGCTAGCGGCTCACTGAACTCGTGCGCCGGCCAGCCCGCCGCTCACTCACCCCACCCCGCCGCCCTCTGCCTCGCACCGCGATGACGCCTTGTAATGGGTGCCCATGAGTTACAAATTGGATGAAGGATAAATTAATAAAAATGAAAAAAATATATATGGTAATTTTATTCGATAAATGTAATCTATTATCGATACCAATGATATGGTGAAATTTATTGTACCGGTGAAAAAATCAGGCTGTATATAAAATTCAAAGTCCTGACTGACTGACTCACTCATCAACGCCCAGCCCAAGCCGTTTGACCTAGTAAGCTGAAATTTTGCACAGAGGATCTATATATAGTGTAGGCAAGGAATAGGAACGGATTTTTTTAAATTCAACCCCTAAGGGGGGCGAAAAGGGTTGCCAAAATTTGTATGGGAGGTATAAAAAATGTTGTCTGATATTCTTGAAACTTGTAATAAAATACTCTTCAACACAATTGATGGAACACGTGTTTCACCGTTTTTTCTAAATTTAACCCTTAATGGGACTTACGGGAGTGAGCGTGGTTGCAAAATTTTGAACTAAAGTCCACGCGGACGGAGTCGCGGGCGAAAGCTAGTAAAATATATTGATAGATATGTTATTGTCACAAGTAAAAGTTCAAAGTCAGGACTCGAACCGGCATTGACACCCACTAAGACACTTGTTTACATTTCAGCAATCGGGGCCATATATTCGCGATCGAATTGTACCATCGTGTTTTCTACTCCTACGCTTTGCCAAGCTTACATTACCTTTTCTCAGGGGAAATTGAACCTTAAGTGTAAGGTGACAAGGAGTATTGGGAAAGAAAAAGATGAAGTGTGTTCGGTAATTTGTAGCCTCTTTAAACTTCGCACTTACATTCGTCTCCACAAGGTGTAATAAAATCCCCATACATAATCATAAAACATAACACTTACATACGGGCACATACATTGCTTCTGGCCCCACACTAGGATACCCTGTGTTGTGGGAACCAGAAACAACGACATCAAAAACATGTACTTAAGCATCCGAGACTAGCTAGACTAGACGAGGTAGACTGTTAGGCCCAATTTACACTGGCGCAGAGTCGAAGCGTCGCGTCGCGAACGAATTTCTGTTGCCAAAATTTGAAAACGCTCAGCGACGCGCGTCTGCGCCCGAATGCGCGCGTCTTCGCCTGCTAGGGTCGCTGAGCGTTTTCAAATTCTCGCAACACAAATTCGTACCGTATTGATAGAGAAATAGATATGAATTTAGAACAGTTGAAAACGTGATGGTTCGCTTCGACTCTGCGCCTTAGTCCACTTGTACTGGATCCACAAAAACAAAGCTAAAACAGTTCCGGGTGGTGTACGCCGCTTACAAGGCCCTGAGTCGACAGTTACATTAAAATTCAACACGTTGTATAAGAAGCGAATATAACACAATCCCTCGGCCCAACACACAGACACAGGCCGCGTCACGCACACGCAACACGTCACAAGCACGCTCGCGGGACGGACAGACGGACAGGCAATCAGCGGGGATACGTAGCCCGTCATCGCGTGACGGGCGGGACGGGCGAAATTATAACTCTTACAATAGGGATGATTATGATAGGAACAATATCCTCAGATTCTGAAGGAAAACTTTGGTAAGTGTAATGTCTGTTACATTACTAACGTTATCTAACATCTAACTCAGTCTTCATAAAATATAATCAATATAATAAAATATAATATTCATCATAAAACATAAACATTTACATACAGGCACATACATTGCTTCTGGCCCCTGTGTCGTGGGAACCAGAAACAGCGAAGTCACAAACATGTAAGCATCCAAGACCTGGAGTTTTTTTTTCTCCCCAGCCGGGGATCGAACCCGGGACCTCTCAGGTCACAGAGGTCGTCGACGTGGTTTTCGATTGTTATTTTCAAGGTCAGGTCCTATGAGGTTATTCCGGATAAACATACTTGACTTTTTTACGTCTGAGACGAGCAAGCAACGACGACGCGAGCACCGTCTCTGCTCACTATGATTAAGCTCTGCGGATCAGAGCAAAACCAGGTCGGACTCTTCTGACAAAAAGTGAAATAAGTGTATCCGGAATAAAGTAAATAATCATCAGTTTTCATGGACTTACAGCGAATTACCTCATCGCGCGAACCGGTGTGCAAGCGAGACAGCGCTACGCCATACTCGCGCAAAGAGGTAGGCAGATTGAGGCTATTCGTGCAAATGTACGGCGGGCCCACTGGGTATCGAACCCACGACCTCCGGCGTAGTTACCCCTAACCGTCATACGCCTTAACCACGAAGCATTGAAACATCCTTTAAAAATACTAATTTGTATTACTTTAGAATTATAAAGTAAGATGGAACGTCGCAATCGGGTCAGAATGTGACGGAGCGCTTTTGCATTCCTGTTCAAAGGATTCGTGTCAAGTCCAAGACGCTAAATATAAATATATCAAAATAAGTCAGCTTGAGACAAGGCAAAACAAAGGGCGGCTGCATCAAAAACGGTACAGCCGGGCCGGAATCACGCGTATAATCCTATCCATCAGCCGTCACGTTGGAAGAATTAGCGCAGTGAACTAATTGCACTGAAAGCTAAGTTACAGAATGACCATTCAAAATTAAAATCAAATATTTTATTCAGAATCCAAATAGAATATTTACTTTATGAACGTCAATGTTGTTAGTTTCACAATTAATAGATTACATGGAGAAGAAACTAACAAAGAAACTCCACATTTATTCTTTTCAAAACAGTTTTAGCCTAAATTACAAAATAAAAAATACTCTTGGATGTGTTGAACACTAGACACATTTATCGTGTGATTAAATTTAATATTAAACTACTATTAAATGCCAGACATCATTGTCTTCTAAATAATCGTTGATTTTATAATAAGCTTTTTTGTAAAGAGTGTGCTTAATACAATTCTTAGGCCGCGATGGAGGTAACTCTAATATATCTTGGGGTATCTTGTTGTAGAACCTTATACAGTGCCCCATAAAGGAAGTATTAACTTTTGCAAGTCTAAATCGTGTCTAAGGCTAAGTTTAAATCGTGGAAATGACAATTTATGTTTATTCCTAGTATTAACGTTATGATGGCTACCAAGTGTTTCGAAGTCTGTAATATTTTTCCTAACGTACATAATATTTTCATATATTTATGTATGTATTGGCTTGCAACTGTTAAGATGTTAGTTTCTTTGAAAAAATCTCTTAGCGAGTCCCTACTACCTAACTGACTGACTGAAAAAGCAACTGACAGTTGTTAATAGTAGATTAACAAACTGTTAGTAGACGAGAAACCGGGGTAAACATAACTTACAAGACAAATACTTGAAACATAATGAAACATAACATAGTTATTCTGTACCGCCGTATTTTTACGTATTTTTAGGTAATCTGAGTGCGTATACTGAGTTTTTTCATTCAATTTCGATAGCGAGAGCGTTTGCAGTTTGTATAGGAGTGACAGAGCGCGCCACCTAGTTGTCTCTTTGTCACTCCTATGCAAATCTCAAACGCTCTCGCTATCGAAAGTGAATGAAAAAACTCAGTATACGCACTCGGGTAAATGTTCTTTCATCCCCCACGTGACAGGGCTTGCCTAGTGTGGGGGTCAGCTTATAAGTAAAACTATACCTTTTTATGGCAATAAATACTTTTTACTTTACTTTACTTTAAAATTCAAAGGAATTCGAAAGTACATATTACATAGACTTCGTGGGTTCGATTTCAACTGGGAGCCGCCGTACATTTGAACTAGTACTATTTGTGCCCCAGTCTGGGTGGTTTTCAATATTTGTAATGTCCTTACCTGGTTGGTAATGCCCCTCGGTGGGGGCATAATGGGTTGATGATGATGATACCTTACCTGGTTACCATAGCAGAGGGTACCCTAGTTTGGGACCAGGTCAAGTGATTGTGTTGTGTGGGAGTTTTTCATTGCAAGTCAATCAGAAACAAAAACGGACTTTCTGCTACTCGCCATTTTGTGCTAATTGCAACGCACACCTCGTCGTAACGCGCATTAAAAAAGTTGCAATGCGATTTTAATTTATAATATCCAACATCCGCGACAATTTCATAAGAAAACAGCGCGCAACATGCAGCAGGGAAAAAACCCTTCAATTTCCAAAACCACAGAGCTGGAACTCCAGTAGAAACGGCGGCGGAGTTACGACGTTTCGATTTGATGTATTCGCAGCCCGAGCGCATTAACTGGCGAGTCACTTTCAATCACTCAACCTGTCCAACCGTCACTCATAAGCAAGACGAACGGGAGAAATGCCAGTGGCCTCCTTGCGAGGGGGAGTGGGAGGCCCCCCATAACTGGTCAACCCGTAGTACATCGAGTTACGCCCGACTGGGATTTGTCGACTGGCGAAGTTTGTCTGAAGGGTATTTCATGAAGTGTTTGCAATGTGAATGACATATTAGGTCGGATGGGGATATTAAAATTATGTTTAAGCCATCAAGTTGCTCTGATCTCTAATTGCTGTAAGTTCGTGCGTGTATACGTATCTAGGTTCTGATTTTTTGCTCCCCTGTGAAATTTTCCCCATTTGAAAAAAAAAACATAAATTTAGAAACTTTTATATAGGGGCACATACATTGCATTTGGCCCCATGTGTCGAGAGAACCAAAAACAGCGACATAACAAACTGTAAACATCCAATATTTGAGATTTTTTTTTTTGGCCAGAGACGGAATTTAAGACAGCGACCTCTCGAATGGTAGGCAGATGCGTGTAGGTTGTTCAATTCAAGTTATTGCCGTGCGGTATAAATTTTTTCTTCCACCAATCCGGACTTGGCTCCCGTGATGGAGTATGGCCTATACCTTCCTCAGGGAAGAGACCCGTGCCCCTCGGTGATGATGATGATGCAGATAGATTTCTTAAGATCAAGACAACTGGCAAACCTATGTTTCAATTGTCTACCTACCATCCCGGTATACAGACGTGACTTTACACATGTTTAAGCCGCCAAATCCATTGCTGCAACTGCTTATTCTGGAGGAGATTCGCCGTGCAATTGCCATTTTTTCAGCTGGCACAAAGCCGCCAACAGTAGCTCTATAAAATAAACGGGCCGTCCGCTTATAAACAGCAGAGACATAAGTCCCGGACGGCGGATAACAAAGCTGGCTGACGAGACAGGCGCTATCGAGGCTCGCGACGTGCGTCTGCTAGACGCAAGACAGGCGTCTTTGTCCGTCCGCCGCTTTGTCTAGTTTTATAGCTCTGTGGCAACGGTGGAGCTGCTACTGGGATGGGTTTATTAGAGTAGAATATAGAATGGTACTTTGGCTGTACTTATATTATGATAAAATTAATGCCCACGGGAAAATTCACAAAACTGTAAAGGTCGGCTCACTTGAAAGACTGCTTAAACTACTAACGAGAATAAGATATACTACTGATGATTATGCACACTTTCAAATTGAACTACAAAACTTACAAAATAACCTTTAACTCCTTTTAAATATATAGGTACCACACACTTAACAACCACACATATTTACATACACACGTAATTATTTATAAGAATTCTAATTTTACATACAGTGAGCGCCACTTAAATTAATAACTTTTTTCTTTTTGTTTTAATTTTTTCTTGTAAATTTTTTTAAGCCAATATCAGTACAGATTTTTAAACGTACAATAATTCACAGGTTACGATGATACTTCGATGAACATTGCATAGTAAATACCCCAACTTAGATTATACAATGTACATTGAATGGTCATACTAAGCCATGAATTAAAGTGAACTAAAACTTTCATAAGCACTAGTCATTATGAACTTTATTCCGGATACACTTACTTGACTTTGTGTCGGAAGAGTCCGACCAGGTTTCGACAAAAAGTCAACTAAGTGTATCCGCAATAGAGCTAATAATGATTTATAGATCAGGGCCACGATTCTGTTTTACTTGAGCCATTACAAATGTGCGAACCGAGTCATAAAAGTGCGAGCGAGAGTTCTGATATGCCTGATATGCCTCCTATATGTGTGAGAGAGAGGTCTAATACAAATGTTTATGACTCAGTTCGCTCGTTTGTAATGGCTCAAGTATAGTGCATTATAGTTAGATTACATGACCCGACGGTCACATGACACGTTTTTTTGAATGAACAATTTTAGAATTATTGATTCGCGTGTTCAGGTTGACAAGAAGCGGCAATGAAACGAAATTGACGCGTTCATGCAACTGTCATTGAACAACAATGCATTAGCAGAATCGAAGCCCTGATCTATTGATGAATATTATTATTTGTTTATTTTTTTCTGTTTGTTTGTTCATTTGTTTAAATTTTAAAAATAAGAAAGTTTTTGTTTATGATGCCTAGTTTTTATTTTATTTTTTTTGTGTATTGCAGTGTATATGTATTTGTTGTTTTGTTATGTTTTGAGTATTGTGCCGTTGAATAAATTATTTCTCTCTCTCTCTCTCTCTCTGATCTACTGCCGTGTCTGAGCCAATTCCTAAGCCTGCGACGATTGATCGAATCAAACGCGACAGTAGAGAGCCGACGTGGGTCGGATTAGATTGTCTCCTTCAGACAATAACAAAAAAGAAAAAAAAAACATTTAAATACATTACCGTGCCAGTAGCCCAGGATCCAGTAGTTGAAGAGACTATAGGGTCACCCAACAATATTTTTATTAAGATGTGAATAACAAAACAGAGGCTATGGGCCGGTTTCTGAACTGAGAATTCCAGAAAAGAAGAAAGAAAGAAAAATATATTTATTTGACGACACAATACTCAAAAAACACAAGATCACGCAACAGAATACAACAGTCAATAAAAAACACAAAATCAGCTGCGTAATTGTAGAAATACAAGTAACACAAAGACGGAAAACAAAAAAATAAATCACTAGACAAACTATACTGTCTTGAAAGATTTACTTTTAACACACAGTGGTTTGTAATTGTTCTTTTCAAGATCACAACGCAACTTATTAAGTGCGGATTTTCTATAACATTTCTCTACATTTTTTAATAATGTAAACATTCGATTTTAAATCTGGATATGTTTGATTGAAAAAAAATGTGTGAACGTTACATATTTTTTTCTACTTTGACCTGAGACTTTATTTTTTAACTGAAGTACTCGACAATCTCAGAACTGCAGTACCCCGGATCTTGGCCTATGATAACAGTGACACTGCGCTGACTCAAAGGCCTTTCATCAATAATTGACGCAGCACTCTATCAAAAGAGTTTAGCACCTGACGGACATTTCCAACGATTGCAATATGAGCTTTAGGCCGCAGTGAATAAGGTTGAAACGTGAAGGTTTGCGGCGTGAAGTTGAAGACGCTGCGTTTGTTGGATGACGGAAGTGTTGGGAATATCTAGGGTCGGGACTTATTGAGTCTGATAGCGGGAAATGTTGCAGGTAATTTTGTACTAGGGTAATAATTATCTCAGACAGAAGACATGCATATTCACTCTCATAATGTAAACACTCCACCTCCACCAATCCGGACTTGGAGTATGTATGACCTATATCTTTCTCGGGGAAGAGACCCGTGACCCTCGGTGGGGACATAATGGGTTGATGATGATGATGATGTAAACACTTTTTTTGCATCTTCACAAAGATAAAGATGAGAAGGTAATGTACATAGATGTTTTTTAACGTTTAACTAAGTCTAGCCAAGTGTATGCTTGTAAAGTGAACTTAGCAATAAAAGCGTCCTCGAATCTTCAACTATAATGTAACTAGATGTTAACCCGGCTTCGCTCGGCTAAAATGTGGTCTCCTATAGATATTCCACATTGTCGACCACATATTTTTGGTCAGCATTAAATTTTTCGTATTTTCATTGCTTTCATCAACATTGCTTGCATCCATTTGCTTTTTCATTTCAGTAAATTAGACCATAGAGTTCGCAATGCAATGGAAACCTGTGGCACGTGATGATGTGACACCAACACAGCATTGGTGACATTGACTTGTTGACTTTGCAATGCCATTGTGTAAAAAGATAATTTTTACATTAAAAGTACTCGATAATCCGATTTTTCTGCCTATAAGTCGTCGACTCGGATCGACAAATTTTTTACACTCTACAATTTGATGTGGATTTCGTTTGAGTCTACCGTAGACCGGTTTGAAATTATTAATATAGATATTATTGGTTGTTTCGCTATTTTATGGACGGAACCGACTTAATATTCATATTTATTTGATGAAGTAAAACGCATATTTCATTGAACATTTTAGTGTCAGTTTCATAAGGAATCTGTGGTTTTCGAAATGTAGAGCAAACAAATTAACATGCTTTAACATGATTGAAAATCGCGGCAAGGTCACTTTGCAAATGCATATTGTCCATTAGCATCAAATATTAATATTATGGCATGTATAAGTTTGTTAACAAACATTGCGAAATTTTTAATGTTTTTAACCTGTTACATAAATGTAACAATCATGCACTTGCTTTAACGTTTTTCATTCTTTTAAATACACATAAAACAAGCATAGAAATGAAATAGAAAAAAAAGTATTCAATCTTTTGCGTGGAAAATATGTATATTGTGCAGGATGTAAAGGAGCCTAAAACATTTAACTTGGTACAAATTGTCTACGGGGTACCAATGTATAGATCTAATAGAGGGTAAAGAAAGCCCTCGCAAAGCTGTGTTTGACCGCTATTCCTTACCCACCGAGGCCCCTACTCCGGCGCAGCGACTGACAAAACGCCCCGGTACACTCGCGACGAAAATAGTAAATGATGTTTGACAAATAGGGAACAGATGTCCCGCGGCGCGCGGGGAGGTCCCTCGTTTTTCAGATAACTGTATGTTGAAGAGTTCGCGCCTCGTTGCCTCGCTGAGAGCGACGGTACGTGAGCCATCTTTTGTGGGTGTCATCTGTTTACCTTTGGTGTCATATTAAAGGTTTTATAATCGTTTGCGGTGACGGCTGGGTTGCATTAGATTGTCGGCTTATCTTACGATGCTGGCATGCCTTGGGTTTTGAGGTATTACCATGCTTTGTTACTTGACAGGACATCGCCAATCCCTGGTCAGGATATTAAACGCGTTGATAAGGTCCGTTCTGTCTCACCTCCTCTTTCTCAACGCCTTTGCTTTGCAGTGAGATATACGCATAAAGACTTGATGGTTTTGCTATTTGAATACAGAGCTGCTATTTTAGCTACCCACAAATAGCTCTATAGACTGGCGTTCACGATATGGCACTCAAGATAATAAAACTAGAAAAGATCCTATCCAATCAGTCGGTCCATCAATGCTGAGGATTGTGACGAGGATGAGTCATCACCCGCACATCACCTGTGGTTTGCACTGTGTACCGCCTGCTGAAACTTAAGCTAAAACTTAAAACTTTCCCTGGTGGTCTGGTCATCGTCGATGTGCCCAAAGAAAGACAAAATACGACAATATGCTGTCATAATATGACAGTATATTGTTATGACAAATTCGATTCTAGAAGAGATTGAGCTTACAAATAGAGCTTAGGTGAGTATGCGAATAGATAGCGATTATAATTAATGAAAAATCATGCATTATACGTATTTTTCATGAATAAAAACGTTGCTTAGATTATTTTTCAAAAGAAACGGGTAACGAAACGGACGTTAATCGCGCAAAAGAAACACGGACCAGAAAAAAAACGCGCACCACGTCGTTCACTGGGAATCAATCTATCAATCAATATATCGAGCTAAAGATTGAGATATTTCAGACGGAACCGAGTGGGGGTCGGGCTGGTTGCGGGGGAGGAGGCAAGAGGTATTAAATGCACAGAAGTTCATTCTTTTACATTTTGCTAAGCTGTTCAATTTAAGGACTTGGCAATACTAAAATGGGGCAAAACCGTGTGCTCTGCTTTTACTTAATTGAGTTTAAAAATGAAGTCCTTAGTCTTTCCGTCTCTGGCTATCACTCTTGTTCTATCATCTTCTACGTGTCAATCTTTAAGAAAGACCAGGAAGCAAAGTTGCTGTTACACGTGACATGATGTCTCGCTCGTACTTTCAAACATTTTTAAGTATTGTAATCAAATAAGTATGCTTTTGATACATGTGGACCGACAATTTTGGAGATAATACAATTACGGATATTTATGCCATATTTTTTGTTATGTGGTACCCAGTTTTCGGCTGAGAAAATTGAGCTATACTATAATATTTTTAGACACAACTATTCTTTACTAAATCTCTGTTAAACAAAACAAACATTTATTTAAAATGTTCCTTAGTTTATTATCACGCAGATCACACTAAAAATATTAATACGTAGCAAGGAGAATTAAAGACAATTCTCCTTGTACGTAGCATGAAAGACATAAGTATCCATCTGTGCGGTTCTTCTGCGGTGCTCTAGTAGTGTCAGAGTAGAGACCGCGCCGCGGCCGTGACGGATGTATCCCCACGTAGACACCCGTCAATCAGCCGAGACATGATGGGAATAATATTTTCAGAGTGCGCCCCGTCTATACGGTGATTAACATGTTTTGATACTTTCGATGCTGTTTACTGAATTGGAGGCGCGTACTGCAGATTTCTTGTACAGGTCATGTGGATTGTGTTTTAAGCTCAGCCATTATCGATTTCTTTTGTTTTCGAGTATATTTATTTAAGTTAAGTACATTTGTATACATTACCTGCTTCAGGCCCCACACTAGAATACCCTGTGTCGCGGGAACTAGAAACAGCGACATGACAAACGTAAATATCCAAGATCTGTTTTGTTATACTCCCTAACTTTCGAAAAACGAAAACATGATAAGGAAACCTGAGTGCCCAGTAACCAATAACCTGAATTATTTTACTTATTCATTAGCCTGTGTAAAACATAAATCATAAATGTAAAACATCTGTTTAAAAATAATTCATTAGCTTCAGTGTCAACAAAAACTGTAAGGCAATTTTATTTGGTTCAATCATTTACCAATATGCACACGATATTCTTTAAAAATCCAAACAACAGGACACGCAATCACATTTCAAATTATCATTTATTAAAAACTACTTCGCCAGACGGCCCAAGACTTTTGAAAGCATCAAGAATAATCCAACAGCGATTCTTATCCGAAAACTCCCTCCACCTGCCGTCTGGCCTAGCCTCGCGAAAATACGAGACGTCAATGCGAAATCAATCAAGGCCGTCAAAGAAGGGGGTCGGGGGTCCCGGAGCCCCCCTGAGGGGGTCGGGCGACCCCTTGACCTGTCGCGTGTTTACTTTTATAAGTCGACAGCGCGCCATTGATTGATAGCTGCTCAGGACTAGTGAGGTGCTCTAGAAGTTTATTTTTCAAGAGTTTTTCTTTGGATTTTTTTAAAGTCACCTTTGGGTGGAGGAATGACGAAGTTTTGTATTCGTGACTTCAACGTGAAATACACGATAGTTTTTATCGTGGGGAGAATCGATATAATAACGTTATCTCCGAGCGCTGTTTGCTTAGCCCTTTGGGGACTTCATCGAATTTGTTCAGAAGTAGGTACTTTTTGTAGTCTTTGTTTACAATAATCAGTGAAAACTTACAATATTATTACTGTACGTTACATCATATAATCATGAAGCCTATAGGTCCCACAGTAGGGCACAGGCCTTCTCTCAGAGAAAGAGGGTTGACCATTTCCTGTACAATATGTAGTTCACAAACGCGATTTCTGATGGTGAAAATCACCTTATTAGGCCTTTTTTTAAAACGTCTTCCGGCGGAGTTAATTGCAAAGATATGTCCTAAAGACGTCCAAAAACGGACACACGCCCATTAGCGCCTCTAGCAAGCAAAACGCCGAAACAAAAGAGCCCGGAGGCGAATTAATTCACCCAGCGATAGTATACAGAGTGTTGGAGAAAAGTCCAGTAAATTTAATGTAATTTAACACATCAACACAAACAATTAATCAAACATATTTCTTTAGAACAACTTTGAAATCGCGATTTTTTCTATCTGTTTGTAACGTCCTCACCTCGACCTTGAAAATTACAGTTAAAAGGTCAGGATTGAGCACGATACATTCGTAAGACGAAGTATTCAAAGTTATGGAAGAACTTATTTTATTTTAGAATTAATTTTGTTTTGATGAGTAGAATCAACCCCTGAAGAGCCGGTAAGGGACGTCCCAGACGATCATACTTCGACTGAACAAGATAAAAAGATACTCAAAACTGGCGTGCGTGCATGCAACGACTAATAAATTACGATGAAGCGAAAGCGATCAGTCAGGATCATGGCAAGTGGCAGACCTGCCCTTATATTATGTAACTTTCCACTCTATCGGATTAAGCATTTGGACAACTTGAAAGAGTCAATATAAGAATTTATATGGCAGTTCGGAGTTGCAGTATGAGATGCCTACTGGACAAAAAAGGCCCAGAAAGTAACAGTGTGACATAAGGCGGTGTGAAATACCGGGAACAAAAGGGCTAAATGAGACAACTCCATATAGTGGAGTCTTACGTAATTACACCCCAGGTCTTTACCTACCTTACCAAGATACAGGTGTGAGCTGACGTTCTGTTATGTTGTTTTGGTAAGTAGAGTAACACGCTAAAGTTCTGCCGGATCTTTCTGAAACACCCTGTATAAACAGACACACACAGACTCAGTGTGTCCCCACAATTTGTTAGCGTGAGTGACAGCTCGTCAACCCCATTAGGAGGTGGCTTGTTTACAACCACAGAGCTCGCGAACGTCTAGAGCGGGTATCAGTTTTTGTGCCCGGACCTTGTTAGCAAAAATACATAAATAAAACTTTTTTTTTAAAACAAAATAATGAAAAAAAAGACCAAAAAATCCTCTGAGCCTAAATTACTCTATGGAACCTCAAGAGATATTTTTAGTTGTGGAATAGGTTATTTGGCAGTATTATTTATATTATATTATATTCGTATGAATTAGAAGTTTTAAAGTCGCTTTCAGTAATTTTTACAAAAAAATGAACAATTTGACCAAAAAAAACAGGTTTTAAAATTTTATAACATAACAACATAACATAACATTTACATACAGGCACATACATTGCTTCTGGCCCCAAACTAGGATACCCTGTGTCGTGGGAACCAGAAACAGCGACGTCACGAACATGTAAACATCCATGACCTGGAGTTTTTTTTTTCCCCAGGGAATTTTGTATCTGTAAACATTTTACCGAAAACGGCCTGAATTGGCCGAATATGGCGTTTGTCATTCATGTCATTCGTACGTTCATTGGTTTTGTTTACTGACCAGTGACGTCATCAGTCCTTTGTGACGCCACATTGCCCAATATAGCGTGTTGGCGGCTAATTTCAAAACTGTTCAAAACAAATAAATTTTTGTTTGCTTTTTTAGAAGTTATTTTTAATGTTAATTTAAAATATAAAACGTCCTTGCACCTACCATACAAACGTAATTCTATTCTATTGAATGCGGACAGCGCATTTTGATTGACTTGATTGTAGATGCTTGACAATGTAGCGCTGTAGCTTTATTACTACAAATCTAGTGCAATTAAGATTAGTAAAATACTAAACAATTTACCTAGTGGGTAGAACAATGGACTGGGAAGCGGGAGACCCGGGTTCGATTCCGCCTACGTATGATTTTGTTTTTTAAGTTATACATTTTTAAGTCTTAGTTATAAAGCTGTCTTACTTTTCATTCAGCAACTCTCCATCGTCGATTGTCTGAAAGAAATGGCTTTAAGCAATAAGGCCACCGATTGTACTTTGTAAATGTTTTGTCTGTATTTTTCCTGAACAAAAAAGTATATTCTTATTTTATTTTTTTACTATTTATTACTACTATAAATTTACAAAATTAATGTATGTAGTTAAAAAATATACGCCGCCGCGAATGCCGGGATCCGAACCACTCGGCTACTACGCTACAGTGAGTTTATCTTATGTTATATTTTTGTGTGAAGATACAAACCCAAATTCTACCACTGTCAAAAATTTCTTCCGCTCACGTCATCAACATTCACACCTGTCACTTTCCACGATCCTGACAAATCACTTTCGCTCCTCGACATTCATTAGTCGTTGCATGCACAGACGCCGGTTTCGGGTACTTTTTATATTACCCTTCGCTGATGCCTTATTTGCTCGAAGTAGGTATGTCCGTCTACGCGTCTTTTATTTGTTACTCCAGTCGTTCTTCCCTCATCCTATCCACTTGTCCAAGCCAACGTAGCATTCCTTTACCAAAAGTAGTCACGTTATATTGACAGAAACCTCAAGAAAATAATTAAACCGTCAATCTGTCAATTAAAACTAAAACCTGTCAATCACCTGCCACCGCAGACGAGTGCACAATGGTCGATTTTCATTTACTTATTTATCGTAGCAATGATCGATAAGTCATTCCAATGACAACGCTTGATTAACAACGCACTCGGATATTAATCAACTTATTGTTTTTTTTATTGACTGTTGTTGCCTTCAAATGAAAACTGCAATTAAACGAAATAAAAAGCGGCCAGTATTTCATTCGACCGCAAATACAAAAAGGATCTAAATACTGCCTAAGTGAGCACGACCGGCGAAATAAAATAAGAATAAATATCTAATCCAATAAGAACGTTGTATCGGTAAGGAGAGTCAAATATAGCGAAATTTCCAACTGGCAAGTAGTATCTTATCGGATAAAAAAACTGTCCCAATATAGACCGAGGCACGCCGCGCTAAGGTCCAAACTTATAGACACTTACGACTTTCTATTATTGCCTCAGCAAAATGGCCTATCCCCCGTCCCGCTCCTATCCGTGCCGACAATAAAGGACGGAGAACAATGCGGTGTACTAAAATTTTATTCGGAGCACACGTGGCCTACACGGCCTAGCCTGCATAATGCAATCTTACGTTCGAGACTAAAAAACGAAAAAGATAAGTGCATATTTATACTGGGCGAAGTACGATATTTCCCTGCGACCGTCAGTGTAAAGTGTTCGATTACAATTTAATGTCATGATGGTGGCTGAATCGGTGGGACTCGACTGGAGCTGGCTAGTGCCAAACTAGTCTTTACCTCGTGCGCCTTACAAGTGAATTTAGAAAGTTCGGTGTGTGTAGTTAGGCCACTTTGGCGCTGAATGGTGTAGCGAGGAGGTCGTTATATGGCAGGAGTGCAGCCAAGAAGCAGTCACTAGTATGTGACAGCGGGCACTGCGCACAGTCCCTAGCTTCTTTTTTTATTCGCCTACAAATTCATAAGTTTATTGGCACTGGGCGCCTAATGAGCGCGCGGGAGCTCGTCCCATTGAAGTTCGATAGAAGGATGGATTCACTTCACCTCTGCCCATCATTGGATATAGACCTTTTCCACATCACGCCAAACCTCGCGGTATCTCGCTATTCGAATCCACGATCCCATGGCCATATCGTCCGACCATCGTTGATCTACCGACTGACCATACCGCCCGCACTTTGGCCGCCATTATTACCCTTATTTAAACTTAAATTTATACGTAATTCAAATTAATTAATAATTCTCTGATCTCGAAATCTTAATACATATTTTATTCACAGTAAAAAAAAATACTTTATGAAAGTCAAAGTTGTTAGTTTCACAATTTATAGATTACGTGGAGAAGAAGAAAAATAACAAAGAAACTTCATATTTATTGTTTTGAAAATAGATTAGCTTAAATAAACTTTCAGACTTAAAAATTGTTACTCATTGATGTATTGAACGATTCTCCTCTAAATGAATTTAAAATAAATCTACTGTTTAAAACAAATATCCTTGTCCTATAAATAATCCTTGTTTTTATAATAAACTTTTTTGCACAGGGTGTGCTTAACACATTTCTTGTGTTAAGCTGAATAACACATTCAAAAGTTAAGTGTAAATGTTTTGTTGTGAAGTCAATTCTCTTTTTCTTTTCATGGATTATTTATTGAACCATCCTTGATCGAAGCGTGTGGCGTTTGTTTGATTTCTTCATCATCAACCCATTATGTCCCCACCGAGGGGCACGGGTCACTTCCCTGAGGAAGGTATAGGCCACACTCCACAACGGGGGCCAAGTCCGGATTGGTGGAGGCTTGCAAGACTAGTGGCTGGTCTTACTAGCAGAAGTTTTCAACCCGCCCTAAGGCCTCTGAATTGGCTTAACGACTGCCATCTATCGCTGGTAGCCGGCACGAACTGCTTAACATGCCTTGCGAAGCACGGAACCGCTCGGAAAAATGCCACCAGCGTTAGTCATAGACGGTCGCCCATCCATGCCCTGTTGCTCAACCTTCGTAATCGCTTAAGATCTTAGTTTAGTTTCTTAGTTTAATAATAACATTATTGTACACATATTGGTGCTATAAAGAATTTTAATAATAAATAATAATAATGAGGTACATTGTTTATTGTCCCTAATCTATCTATCTTCTATTTTATATATTTTATATGTATATACATATATATGTATATATATATATAAAATTCAAAGTCCTGACTGACTGACTGAATTTTTGCACAGAGGATCTATATATAATGTAGGCAAGGAATAAGAACCGATTTTTTTAAATTCAACCCCTAAGGGGGCGAAAAGGGTTGCCAAAATTTGTATGGGAGGTATAAGAAATGTTGTCTGATTTTCTTGAAACTTGAAATAAATACTCTTTAACACAATTAATTGAACACGTGTTTCGCCGTTTTTTTTTAAATTTAACCTTTAAGGGAGTGAACGGGGTTGCAAAATTTTGAACTAAAGTCCACGCGGACAGAGTGCGGGCAAAAGCTAGGAAAGAAAATAAGAAACAATGCCCATGGCCATACTTCCAGTACGCAGCAAGCTCCGAACTTCTGTTTGTTCTTATTTTCTCGCGGCGAGTTCATGAATCATTCAGGGTTCTTTTGATCTCAAACGACGTCGTCCTGCGTTTGCATGTTAATTCTTTTGACGGCTAAAGGCTGTTTTCTAGGTGGCAGAGCCGTTGGCGTGGAACAGGATAAGTGGTTAAATTAGTAAGCCACCGTATGAGTTAAGTCGTTTTACGTTGAGTCGAGTCTTGATGAGAAAATGAGTTAAGAGTCGAGTCCGGTGCCTATTAGCTACCGCAAGGCTGGAGCTGGGCCTCGATTCTCTTATTGCATTACAGTACGATGACAGATTCCCGGCTAAGTAAGGTGCCGTGTTTTTTCATACCATTGACGCCTAGAAAGTTGGATATGTGTGCGTGCGTAGACTTGAAGTGGCAATGAAACTAAATAGCCACGTTCATGCAGTTGTCATAGTAGGACAATGCATTAACAGAATCTAGGTCCTGGTAAATACGATAAGATAAGACAAGATAACAATATTCTTATTGCACACCTTAAATAAACAAAGTACACATAATGTTCACAAAGCTTCATGGTATAATTGGCGGCCTTATTACTAAAGCATTTTTACCAGACAACCTTACGATGAAAAAATACTAAGAGTAATTTGAAAGAGATAGGTAGACGACCTCTGTGGCGCAGTGGTTAGCGCATCTGCCTAGCGCGCAAGAGGTCCTTGGCTCGAATCCCGGCTGGGGACAAAAAAAAACCCCAGGTCTTGGATGTTCACATTATGTTTGTAACGTCGCTGTTTCTGGTCCCCACGACACAGGGTATCCTAGTGTGGGGTCAGAAGCAATGTATGCAAATTTTATGCTATGTTATGTTATTTATTAGAGATATTTAAAAATGAAAAATATTTACTTGCAGTAACTTAATCTTAGTTAACATTTACTGGCAGTGGCCTCATAGAGTGGGAGCCATTTTTTAAATTAGAAATTTTGCTGATAACAAAAAAGTAAATAATGTTTCATGTTACAGGTGTTATAATAGCATAATATAATAATATGTTCCGAATGCAAGCGGGAAATTAGTTTTAGTTTTTGGTTGTCAGGGGGCGCCACTTTGGTGAGGCTCTCTTTCAAAAATGGCGGATCGATGTAAAAGTGTCATCATCATCATCACCAACCCATTATATCCCCACCGAGGGGCACGGGTCTCTTCCCTGAGGAAGGTATAGGCCATACTCCACCACGGGGGCCAAGTCCGGATTGGTGGAGGCTTGTAAGACTAGTGGCTGGTCTTACTGTCAGAAGTTTTCAAGCCGCCTCTAAAGGCCTCTGACTTGGCTTAACGACTGCCATCTATCGACGGCAGCCGGCACCAACTGCTTAACGTACCTTGCGATCACGGAATCGCTCGGAAAAAATGCCACTAGCGTTAGTCATAGACGGTGACCCATCCATGGACTGAACGCGCCGTATGTTGCTTAACCTTAGTGATCGTTCAAGATCACTCAGGCAGCCCCGGCTACGAGCGATTCCGAATGTAAAAGTGTGCTGGTGAGAAATAAAAGTCTTTTGTTTGCAAATTTGAGTTTATCTTAAAGAAAACATAACATGGTAGCAGCGGTGAACGCGTAAAGTCGACAAAAGTAATTTTCCACAACAAAAACAGTCGCAGTCAACAGAAAAACGAATCTGAAAATTCATGACCAGGTGGCGTCATCATGGCGACAGGTATGGACACATTTCGACTCATAGGGCCAATGGACATAAATGGTCGGCAGACTTGGCCGAGGTGGAAACAACTGTTCAAGAATTTTACAATAGCTATGAAATATGACAAAGAGCCGGATGAAAGGAAAGTTGCCATACTGCTTCATTTCATGGGTGAACAATGTCTCGATATCTACAACTCATTCAAAGAACAGGACAAAATGTCGTATGAGGCCGTACTCGCGTCATTTGACACGTTTTTCATACCTAAGAAGAACCTGGCAATAGAGCGTCACAAATTCTTTAGTCAAAGGCAAGGTGGTGACTCGCTAGATACTTTTTTAACGGAGCTGAGAAAGCTAGCGTCAACGTGTGAGTTTGGCGACTTAAAAGATACACTGTTAAGGGATATTTTTATATGTAACATGGACAGACGACACAGTAACATTAGACAACGTCTACTAGCTGAAAATAACATCTAGCTTGACAAAATGATCACCATCTATAAGTCAATGGAAATATCACATAGCAACACTTCGTATCTAGAGAATGATAATTGCATCCAAGTAGCAGCAGTACAGACAAAATCAAGGACAAATGTATCATACTACAAATCGGCCAAGACAGACAACACAGACACAAGGATGAGACCCAGTTCAACTACGAGAAACTTTGAAACTTCAGACACTACAAGACGCAGTCGCACACCAGAAAAAGTCAGTCAAAAAAGAGATCAGTCAAAGTCACAAGATAGAAACAATATTTGCAACCGGTGTGGTCAAGTACATCGAGTCAAATGTCCAGCCTATGGGAAAACATGTCACAAATGTCACAAAGTTGGTCACTTCTTACATTTTTGCAGAACTCGAGTAAATACCATTGATGTGAATGACAGCGATAATTCAGGTAATCAGTATTTGAATTGTAATAACTCAGATTTAGAGACAGACCTATTCATCGGTTCGTTAGATCTTTCCAATAACATGTCAGTAAACAGCTGAAACTCAAAAGATTGGCTTATTGATTTAAAGTTAAATAGTCAGAATGTAAAATTTCTAATAGACACAGGTGCCAAAGCAAACTGTATTTCTTACAAATTATTTCAAGAAATAAAGAGACCTCATGATGTATTAAATAATACTTCAGCTAACTTGATAGCTTATAATGGTGACAAAATACCCATCAAAGGATGTTGTACATTAAAATGTAAAGTCAACGATTGTTCTTATAACCTAAAATTTATGGTAGTTGAAATACTATGCCAGCCAGTCCTAGGTGCTGCTACATGCAGTGAAATAGGCCTAGTGAAAAGAATTTACAGTCATACCACTGAGGATACTATGTCAATAGAATTAAATACTGTATTAAGTGAACATAAAAATGTTTTTCAGGGTCTGGGATGTCTGCCAAATGAGTGTCATCTAACAGTGAGACCTGACATTCAACCGAAGATAGATGCACAGAGGAAAGTTCCTTTTGCGTTACAAGGACGGCTAAAGGATGAGCTGGATCGAATGACAAGACTTAAGGTAATTGAACCAGTCTCAAAACCTACAGATTGGGTTAGTTCGATAGTCATTGTAGAAAAACCAAATAACAAATTAAGAATTTGTCTCGATCCCAGAAATCTCAATGAAGCAATTCAAAGATCCCATTATCCATTACTTTCCATAGAAGATGTGAGGTGTAGATTAAATGGAGCTAGTATTTTTTCGCATTTAGATGCTTATTCAGGCTTCTGGATGGTTAAATTGGACTCTAGTAGCTCAGATCTAAGTATCTACGTCTACCATATGTTCTAAATTGTTCAACAGAAATTTTCAGTAAAATTTTGATGGAATCATTCTCTGACATTCCAAATATTGTTATTTATGTCGACGACATTCTCATTTATGGCTTAGATGAAAAGTCACACAATGAAACATTAAAAAGAGTTTTAGAAAGGGCAGAATCTATAAATCTAAAGTTTAATAAAGATAAATGTATCTTTGGACAAAATGAGATAAAATTTCTAGGACATGTCTTTAGTGCTCAAGGAATGAGGCCAGATTATGACAGAATTAGAGCCGTCTGTGAGATGCCAACACCAGATTGTCAAAAAAGTCTACAAAGATTTTTGGGTGTAATCAACTATTTAGGTAGTTACATAAAAAAATTGTCATCAGAGACAGAGGTCTTGAGAGGACTCTTAAAAAAAGATTCTCAATGGCTATGGGATAAGAACCATGATAAAGCATTTGAGCGTCTCAAACAAATAATAACAACAACGTCATTATGACAACAAAGAGCCATTGACACTCAGTGTTGACTCCTCACAGTCAGCGTTAGGGGCAGTTCTATTACAATCAAGTCAGCCAATAGCTTATGCTTTTGGCTTCGTGCTTCGAAAACATTAACAGATTGTCAAAACGCACAGATAGAAAAAGAACTTTTTGCAATACTGTTTGGTTGTCAAAAGTTTCATCACTATGTGTATGGTCAGAAAGTCAAAGTAGAAACAGATCATAAGCCATTGGTGACTCTATTTAAAAAGTCATTGAGTCAAGTACCAAGTCGATTACAAAGGATGATGTTAGCCTTACAATTGTATGATATAAATGTAGTCTATGTCCCAGGAACTAAATTATACATACCCGACACACTGTCGAGAGCAGCATTGTCAGAGCCAGAAGAACATGTCATAGATAAAAATATAGCCATACATGCCAACATGTTTGTAAATTCACTTTCCATGTCAAAGTCAAAAAGAGAGTCAATAAAGTCAGAAACAGAGAAGGATCCAAGCTTAAAAATTTTGTATAAGTATTTTTATGAAGGGTGGACTATGAACAAAAGTCAGACAGATGTGTTAGTCAGATCCTACTGGAACTATAGGTCAGAAGTTCATGTCATTGATAACCTTCTGTTTAGGGGAACTAGTCTGATTATTCCATTGTCAATGCGTCAAGAAATGTTAAAACAAATTCATGTCAGTCATGGAGGCATTACTAGAAGTAAAAGCTTAGCTAGAGGATCATTATTTTGGCCAGTAATGAATAATGAAATAGAACAATTAGTGGAAAACTGTAATATTTGCATGAAATATAAATCATCCTATCCAAAAGAAAAATTAATTTTGTCAGAAAATCCGTCATTGCCTTGGGAGAAAGTAGGAGCAGATTTATTACAATTTAGGAACAAAAAGTATCTTTTTATTGTAGACTACTACTCGAAATACATAGAAATAGCATTGTTAAACTCAGACTCTACAGCCAGCAATGTCATAACTCAGTTCAAGTCAATATTTGCACGTCACGGAATTCCTCTAAAGTTATATACAGACAATGGTCCTCCCTTTGATTCCAAAGACTTTAAAGCATTTTGTAGAGATTGGGATATAGAGCATGTAACGTCAAGTCCGAATTTTCCACAGTCTAATGGTCAAGCAGAGTCAGCAGTAAAAATTGTAAAGAAAATATTACAGAAATCATTTGATGATCACAAAGATCCATACTTAGCTCTTTTACATTATCGTTGTAATGAAAAAGAATACATGAAATCACCAGCAGAATTGTTAATGTCTAGGAAACTAAGATCCAACTTACCTATCTCGAAAAGTTTGTTAAAACCAATGGTTGTTAGATTTGAAAAACAGATATGTGATCTAGATAAACATAAAGAAAGTTATAAGAAGTACTATGATAGGCAAGCAAAAAATTTAACTGTTCTGAAAGAAGGAGATTGTGTAATGTTTAAGAAAAAGCCAGAAAGCAACTGGGAGTCAGGATTTGTCAAAGAAATATGCAAAGATTTGCCTAGGTCGTATTTAATACAAGCAGATAATGGCAGTGTTTATATGAGAAATCGTCAACATATAATGTATAAAAAACAGATTGTAAAAGAGACAACTGAAAAACCTAGTGGGAGTGTGCAAGGGTACAGTTCACAGAAAAAGTCTAGAGTAATTAAACCCCTTACTATTTCAGTACCTTTGTCACCTGCATACATTCAGTTGTGTCTTCCACAGCCTAGTCATGATGTAAACACCGAGTCCGATTCAACAAATATTGAGTTAAAAGAGAAAACAGAGTCCCAACTAAAAATTGTAACCTCAAATACAAGTAATAAAGTCATAGAAAGTATAGTTTTGTCATCCGAGTCTGGTTCATACTCAAGCAGTGATTCCTTTGTTAGTGTTCTGTCAGGTCAAGAACTGTTGGAAGATACTGGTTTGGACACTTTAAGTGTAAGTCTATCTAATGTACGTCCTAGTAAAAAACCTAGAAAGAGTTATGTGTGTTCTGGTAAAAGAAAGGCAGCTTATAAAACAAAGTCCGGTCGTCTAGTTTGTAAACCTAAAAGATTCACATAAATTAATTACTATGTACTTAAGCATAAGAAACTTAAATAATAACAGTGTATGTTGTACTGTTTTAAACTTTAAATTTGTTGTGTATCTAGAATATCTACAGTTAAGTAGGCATTTCAAATGTTTGTGTTTGAAGTAAAACTAATTAACTTTATATAGGGTGTCGAAGAAAAAATCCCTTCACTTCGTTTATATTTTTGTAACTATGATTTATACAGGGTGTGAACAATTCCTTTTCATTTTAATTCCTAGAGTCATTTTGCTTTGTATATGTAAAAATATATATTCAGTTTGGAGTATTGAAATAATTTAAACCTAGAAAGTTCAAAAAGTTTAATATTGTATAATTGGGGGTCTTTAACTAAACAAGAGGGATGTTATGATAGCATAATATAATAATATGTTCCGAATGCAAGCGGGAAATTAGTTTTAGTTTTTGGTTGTCAGGGCCACTTTGGTGAGGCTCTCTTTCAAAAATGGCGGATCGATGTAAAAGTGTGCTGGTGAGAAATAAAAGTCTTTTGTTTGCAAATTTGAGTTTATCTTAAAGAAAACATAACAACAGGTTGCGTTTCTTAATATTACAATTTATTGTTTAACATAACGTAACATAAAATTTACATACAGGCATATAATTGCTTCTGGCCCCACCCTGTGTCGTGGGAACCAGAAACAGCGACATAATAACATTTTCGTGAAATTAATATTTTCAAAATATCTAATACGTTTATTGCGCATAAGTAAACATTACAATCGCAATACAGGCGAACTTGCTATATTATGCTAAATGATATGCTTATGCTTATGCTATTTGTTAAATTATGTGTGTTATAAATTATAAAGCTATTCTATTCTATTCTGTTCTGTTCTGTTCTGTTCTGTTCTGTTCTGTTCTGTTCTGTTCTGTTCTGTTCTGTTCTGTTCTGTTCTGTTCTGTTCTGTTCTGTTCTGTTCTGTTCTGTTCTGTTCTGTTCTGTTCTGTTCTGTTCTGTTCTGTTCTGTTCTGTTCTGTTCTGTTCTGTTCTGTTCTGTTCTGTTCTGTTCTGTTCTGTTCTGTTCTGTTCTGTTCTGTTCTGTTCTGTTCTGTTCTGTTCTGTTCTGTTCTGTTCTGTTCTGTTCTGTTCTGTTCTGTTCTGTTCTGTTCTGTTCTGTTCTGTTCTGTTCTGTTCTGTTCTGTTCTGTTCTGTTCTGTTCTGTTCTGTTCTGTTCTGTTCTGTTCTGTTCTGTTCTGTTCTGTTCTGTTCTGTTCTGTTCTGTTCTGTTCTGTTCTGTTCTGTTCTGTTCTGTTCTGTTCTGTTCTGTTCTGTTCTGTTCTGTTCTGTTCTGTTCTGTTCTGTTCTGTTCTGTTCTGTTCTGTTCTGTTCTGTTCTGTTCTGTTCTGTTCTGTTCTGTTATGTTATGTTATGTTATGTTCTGTTCTGTTCTGTTCTGTTCTGTTCTGTTCTGTTCTGTTCTGTTCTGTTCTGTTCTGTTCTGTTCTGTTCTGTTCTGTTCTGTTCTGTTCTGTTCTGTTCTGTTCTGTTCTGTTCTGTTCTGTTCTGTTCTGTTCTGTTCTGTTCTGTTCTGTTCTGTTCTGTTCTGTTCTGTTCTGTTCTGTTCTGTTCTATTCTATTCTATTCTATTCTATTCTATAAGCATTTTCTACCAGTCAACTGAACTGAACTGAAGGAAGTGGGTGACAATAAATATATATTATTTTTATTTAAATTTAATTTAAATGGTTTGCCATCATGTACACATCATAAAAGAGTTTTTGTGAGTCATTTAACGCAAAAATCTAACTTAGTAAGTGATCTGTAGAGTTGTAGGTATATAATTTACAACTCAAATCCTCAAGATTAATTGAGGCGTCAACCTATAAAAAGGTGATTACTGAAGATGTTATAAATTATTGCTAACACTATAAAACAACGTTTTTAAGAAATGTATAGTTTGAATTATATTTGCACTTATTTATTCTGTATATACCTGTTCACATCCATCATTTATAACTATTTTCGTTTAGGTATGTAAAATATTATGCGTGACATGGAATACCTATAGAAATTAAAATATTCCAGAATAAAGTAGACATGAAGAAACTGGATTTTAAGGGCGAAATAATAACACGCTGATCTTAAACGATCACAAAGGTCAAGCAACTTAGGGCGCGTTCAATACATGGATGGGTTGATGCTGATGATGATTATGTCCCCGCCGAGGGGCACGGGTCTCTTCCAGGAGGAAGGTATTGCCCATACTCCACCACGGGGGTCACGTCCGGATTGGTGGAGGCTTGTAAGACAATTGGCTGGTCTTACGTCAGAAGTATTCAAGCCGCCCTAAGACTTGGCCTAACGCCTGCCATCTGTCGGCGGCAGCCAGCACCAACTTATAACGTGCCTTGCGAGGCACGGAACCGCTCGGAAAAATGCCACTGGCTTTAGTTATAGAACGGTCACCCATCCATGGACTGAACGCGCCCTATGTTGCATAACCTTCGTGATCACTCAGGCAGCCGGGGTTACGAGCGATGCTACGGGCTACAGGGACATAATGGGTTGATGATGATTTTAAGTAAATCAATAATAATAATAATGATTACAATAACACGTAAAAATATAATAAATATCTATCATCATAAAACTAACTTGGATATGATCGTGTAGGATAATCTACTCAAACAAGTAAAATGAATTCACAAATCAACGCAATAGTGTGTCAGTAGATTTCGAAGAAGACTATAAAGGTGTTACCATAATGACTGTCAAAATTATATTCTTATGATCTTAGACGTGTAAATCTATTGAGACTAAGCATTATATTATAATATATTTTATATACTCAAAAACAAACAGCAGCATGTAACCAAATATGTAAAAAGTGTGCTAAGCTAATTTAATAGACATCTCACCAAAATCATTCGAAGCTAATGACTCAATATACAATACCGTGCCGTTTCCAACCTATTGACTTATTTAAATTCCTTCGGTAAAGTAGAGCCGTTAGACAAAGATCACACGAATGTCAATAGAATGTTCGATGTTGATGTTATTAGTGTAATTAATGACGTGGATCGTACGGCTGACGAAACTGTAAACGTGGGTGGTCGTGAAAGCTCATTTACCAATTGATGAGAAGGATTCAATGGATATAATTTCCATGTTTATGATAAGACATTCAGAAAATTCAAAATTAACAAAACGAAAAATCACTTTAACATAAGTAAAGAAGAAAACGCAAATCAAATCAAATATTTTGAAACAAACAAACTGTTTACTTTATTTATATGAAAGTAGGTCAGTATCAAATTATCAAAGTATAAGTAACAAAGTTTTACAATTATAGCTTAGATTATGTGGAAAAGAAGCTAAAAATAAACTCCATATTTATTCTTTTCAAATCAGTTGACAACAAACGACAAACAAACTTAAACTAAGAACACCACGTACTAAATATTTTAAAAGAATAAAATTGTGATGTATGTAGGAATCCAACATTATAATAACTTACCGTCTGAAATAAAGGAAATCGAAAAAAATAACATAACATAACATTTACATACAGGCACGTACATTGCTTCTGGCCCCAAACTAGGATACCCTGTGTCGTGGGAACCAGAAACAGCGACGTCACAAACATGCAAACATCCAAGACCATAAACTTAAAGTACAATTGTCTTAAATTATAACTAAGATTAACCTTAGTTCAATGCTTGCCTTATAATGAAATCCAATTAAAGTTTTATTTTTTCATGAATTAAGTGAACTGTAAGTTTTTTGTAAGAAATAAATTTCTTTGAACCCAAAAAGTGTTCATGGCGAGCTTTTTAAGCAGAATTCTTCTCCTGCTAACTCGTGTAGTGATATGACATGTGTAGTGACATTATACACGAAGGTGGGGAACAATAATAATAAAATTGATATACTTAAATTAATCTGACATGCACACATACTACCTACTTTAATATTTTGGAGCTCATTGCACAGAGTATCTTAGTCGAGGACCAGGATTTAAAGTCATTGTGTTATGTGAAAGTTATTGCCATTATTATCCACAGCAAAATATTGTACTTAGGTACATGTAGTTGCATTTAGATGCAATCGTTATGGAGAAAGATATTCTAAACATTCTAATAATAAACTCATAGCTTAACAGATTATAAATGAAATGACAAAACACAGTGAGGTACTCAAAAATTGTGCCAATGCAAAACTGACCCATCAAACCCGACGTGGGCAGGCAAAATCCACAAAAATATTATGTACATGTAACAATAATTTACGGACCCAAATGAGTCTGTCATAAACCACGAAAAATAACGCGTTATTCATATAACTTTATGAGTGGCCGCAGTGGGCGGGAAAAACAATCATAAATTCGAGTGACACGGTGACGACACCGGTCTAGCCATAAATCTGCCTTTTTATTTTCGTGGACAGCGCTGATGACGATTTATTAAATGGTGCCATGTCAGGTTGTATCAATCGTGTTGAACGCTTGACGCGTGGACGTGAATATTTGATCGTGATACGGCTTCGGTACGTTATTTTCCACGATTGACCGTTCCTACCTACATACCTTCTCTTTATTAAGTGACGACAATTGCATTACGATATCCGAGTGCAAGGATTTTACAAATATAAATTGTTTTACGCATACACTAAAGCCGGGACCGCTGCGCCATGTTACGCGTGTTACAAAAAACGTAACACGTAATAATTATAATAAAAATACGTGTTACATAACGTTACATTACGTGTTACTTACCACGTAAAGTGTTAATACCACTCCCCATTTTTGTTTTAGTAACGTGTTACATTTTTTGTAACACGCGTAACATGGCGCAGCGGACCCGGCTTTACAGAACTCGCGAGCTTCCTCTCTGCTCACCGTGGTTACCTAAGCTCTGCAAATCAGAGCAAAACCTGATCGGACTCTTTCGACAAAAAGTCAAGTAAATGTATCCGTAAAATAAATTATAATGTGTAGTGCTTACGAAAGTATTACTTAAAAAAAATTTTCATTTTTTTACAAATTAATTATGATAATGAACAAATAATAAAACCAAACGGAGACTTACTCGAATTCGTTCCATATTCAAATCATGTATAAAAGATACATCACACATCACAAATGTGAAGAATATTCATCATCCAACGTCTTCAAAAATATCAAATATGGAATGTCGTTAATTTAAAATGTTTGATAGCCATCGAAATACATTATATTCCAGAGACATTAATATGAATAACCAATGCTGTAAGCCAATTTGGTCGTTTGAGAAATATGTGGGCATCACTAACGTCACAATGTCAAAGGTCACTGCCCTGGATACAGATATTAGCTGTAACACAAGACATATTTATTGTGTCAATCGACATCGATGGCATGAAATACGACCTCCTATTTAGCGCTCAGAATAAATCAGCCTAATTGACAGCTTTTTTGGAAGAATCTGCATCTAAATTATTAGACCTTTTGACTTCGAGAATATATACATAACGCAATCCTACTTTATACGAATTCACTTCGCACTACGAGTATTACATCAATTTCTTGTAATCAGTAAAGTCTACAATACATATAATTAAAATGTACGTAAACATAAACATTTACATACAGGCATTACATTGTTTCTGGCCCCAAACTAGAATGCCCTTTGTCGTGGGAACCAGAAACATCATCACGAAAGCGTCATCACGAAATTTTGTTTTGGACTTCTTGTTTTTTTTGTAAAGCAACTAAAAGTGCCACTGAAGACGAAATTAAGGTCTAGTTTTCGACTTGATACTACTAGCATTACTCCTAGCGACCTTTCCCTTCGATATTTGATCTTACCCAGCTTCATAATAATCTAAGTACTAAATAATCTTTAATCAATAAAAAACTTTCTTTCTTTTGTAATTATGATGGGGTTCATGGCGTTTGATAGTCTATGTGTAAGTAATCGTGATCGTCTCTGTGCTTTCGAACCTATTGATTTTTTTAAAAAGCTGGCAGTACGAGTGTAATTGTATAATGTATTGTAGGTATTTAGTTATCTGATTAGAATACTTGACTTGTTCCACACCTCCACACTTATCACATTTTTTCATTTATTTAATGAGGGATGATAATATGAACTAATGTATGGCGAAGAGGAAGTATTTGGTTAATCCTTACTAATGGCTCAAGTTTCGACATGCAAATAGAAAAACAATTAAATTCGTCAACTTATTTTTAAACATTCATTCACTTACAGTCTAGTAAACACGAACTAAGTTTTGTTTACGATAACTATTAAACTGTTGTATTTTAAAATATATATATTCATTTAATTTAATTTGCCAGTGTGACTACAAGTCACACACACAAAAATACCGACAAGGCATTTGATAACAAATAAAAATCTAAAAAATACCCACACCCTCTTCCACTAAAGCCAGGCAAGTGAAATTTAACAATGTTATTGATAGGTACATGGAACAAAATTATGGGATGGCCGAATCGAAAAGCAAAATTGTGACCACCCTAGCCCCCAAACATATTTTCAGTCTAAGCCCCCATAGACTTAAATCGATCAAATGATCTACACGGCTAATGTCAAAGGTGACTGGCATTGGGCCAGATATGGAGCAGGCAAGGAAGCACCGATTGTTGAGTTATGGCAGAAAATTGCCGAACCTGCCTAGAGGAGGGAAAGTAAAGACGTCGGCAGCTATCTTTAGTGTCATGTCTGCTGATGAGATACTAACTGAAGCGGCTGTCTTTGCAGGCTTGGTGATGAAGGTGTTGATTTTATAATAACCAGTTGCATTGGATTTACAACTGATGAATACAAAATCGACTCCTAACTCTACTTTAGGTTAGATAGATATTCTTTATTGTATGTACACCAGGAATTTCACATGAGATTTGGCAACAACATGGTACAGTACCATTGGCGGCCTCATCACTAAAAATAATTTCTTCGAGACAGGCATTGACGGAAAAAGATAGAGAAGCTAATTACAGGTTATCGGTTCAGCCTAGTATTGGGACTGCCGTTAAGTCATTATATACGAACATGGCCCGAGAAGTTTTGCTAATATTAATTAACAATCACTTTGTATCAAAAATAAAATGTGTGACTAAAATAATGTATCGTTTTATTTTCTTATGTAACCTTACACCATTTTTGTCAACAAATGTACAAACGAGACAAATGCCAAAATCAAAAGCATCATTAACGCTTGAAACGCACTATCAGTTGCTCAGTAGGTATGCTGTCAAAGGCCTGCATTTACGGATTTATGAAAACCTCTAAGCCTCTCCCTAATTTTTTTTTCTCCGGATATCGGGCGATGAATTACCTACAAGAGGCTACAAGTTTGTTTCGTCTCTGAAAAAATGAAGAACACTGAGAGTCCACCTTATTATGTCAAGTTTAAAACCTAAACCTTAGCGCAAACAGACACTGGCCAAAAGCACCGGAAAATCGCGCATATTTACCAAACATACTCCCTTCGCGGCTCGTTCGTTGCTGAATTAACTGCACCAACACGAAATTTTAAAGGTACAGAAGCGTCACCCTTATTGATTGCCTTTATTGATTACTAGGATCTGTGACAGATATTTCAAATAAATAGGACGGAGACCAACTTTACTGCTAAAAATATAAACTGACGGATGGACAAGGACATAAACAGATCATAAAGTTTGTTACAATCGAGACCTCAAAACAATATTGTTTAAAATTGACCTAAAGTAAAAGTACTGTTAAGCTTACTACGACTACACTTTTCAATAGAAGAAGCAATAGAAAATGTCAAGGAATAGTTCAATCAATCAATTTTTATTGACATACTTGAACACAAAACCTTTAGTAAAAATCCGTTCAGCTTCGTCAATCTCTACTTACTCAACACTAGAACTCAACACTTTGTGTGCAAAGTACAAATAACTTTTACTTTCGGACCAACTCTACAGTCCTTAAAAGAAAACCAGCTGTTCCACACATTTTGTTCAGTCCGTATCGAATTTTAGAATGGAACAGTTGTTTTTTTTTGCGATCTCGGGATCGATCCTATAGTTAAAAAAAATCGTGTTGAAGAGTAGGAAGTACTCTAAGTCAGGAGTTGTTTTGAAAATCAACAGTCCATTTAAATAAGGATTTGTTACCAAGACCCTGCCAATTAACTGCATTAGCAGTTTAGCAAAATTATGTAATTGTGGTTGTTCATGTTTTATTATGAATGAATATAGGCAAACAAGTAAATATCAAACACATCGAGTCATACCTTTGGTAGTCTCCAGACACCGGATTAACTGCACCGATGCATCAGCGAGTGCATACGTCAAAGCACCTGCTTTGTTTCGATCACGGGCTGAGAATGACCGGAGTGTTTGACTCGGAGATGATGTATTCGAAACAAGACTGCTGAGTTGCAGGAATAATATTTTGGATTTCGCAAGTGGAAATCGTTGGAAGCGAGTGCCTCGACGACTTAAATTTAAATGATCGATACTTCACATTTTATTGTATTCTACAAGTATAATATAGGATGATATCAATTGTTGAAGAAAATTCCTTTTAAGAAAGTCAACTTAGTACAGAGTTTTAAATAAAGAAACAATTTATTAAGGCACGAATAATTTTAGCAGCGAAGGGATTGAAGTAAATAGGACAGCCCTAAGCTCAGCAGTGAGATCTACTTTTGAGTTAGATTTTTATAAAGATGGATACTTTTAAATAAATACATTTCACTGTCGCAACAATTAATTTGTAGATGCCACTAGGAAGGTGTCTGACATTTTCTGTTTCTTTCTTTTATTAGATTGGATCAGAGTTATCAAAAATATCTCAATCGCAGCAGAGTGGTGCTCTCCCATATTGATGAATCAAATAAATCCACTTAAACGTCTAAACAAAAATCGACGAGGCTGTTGGAAATAGCGCACACAAAATAGAAACGGGTAACAGAAGAACAACTTCACATCATATCCTTCTTCAAAAATTATTTTACTCTCATATTACACTTCATTGTGTACAATTACTTATACCTAACTGTAACAGTACACGGCAAATTAGTTCACAAAGAGGCATGACTACACGACATAATATGCTGTGAGTATGACCGGAATACTGACAGGAAAATTCAGAATACTGCAACGACAAAAGTCCAACTTATAATTATGCTGATAAGATGCTATGGACCGCAGTGTGAGCATAATTTTCCGGCTTATCGGATCATCGGGATGAGACGTCTTCCGTACATATAAAAAAATATAAAAAGGCAACGGTAGTGTTGATGCCTTCTCTCGGAGAGAGAATCTAAGCTAATTAAATATTACATAAAAGCTTTAGATATCTGCCAGAGATATCTACTTGCTCTAAGCGAGAAAAAATACCGTCATGGTCATGGTAGAACGAAATCCAAGAAAAAATTATCAACATTTTATTGGATATCTGCCGCGTGACACTGGTTTTGATTACATAATTATACGTGAAAATGTTTCGCACACAAGTGTATGCGTTCTTATAATCAGCAAAAATAGTGTCGTAAGAACTAGAGGCTACTTCGTAACAAGAGGCTGTATTAGGGAATTATCATACTTTAATATGAGCGGCTGGGAGACATTGGACGAGACTAGCACTGGACCGGATGGGTTGGCGTGAAAGAGAAGAGGCCTATGGCCAACTGTGGGCTCTATTTACGGGCTAATTAGACAGATAGAATATGAAAGGTGGGGCTTTGAGAATATCATAAATCAAATGTTCCAATACCATACTTGCTTCTGATACTTCTGCCCAAACTCGCGTTGTGTGGTGAGCTAACGCGGCCCTGCGCGTGAGTTTCGACATGTTTTCACTAGCGAGATCTATAGCCTCTCGGGGATGGTCGAGTTAAAAGCATTTCTCGCTATTTCTGGCTGTTAACATGTGATGGACGAGGAGACGGGACCTTTTCACCGCAAGAATGTGGACGTTCCACAGACTTCTAGGACTTTGCCTTTTGTGAATTTGGCTTAGATTTTATTATTACTTACAAGCATTTTTCATTGATTCATGATCTCCTCTACCATTATAAAGACATAATATACAGGCTATTGATTTATACAATCAATTCTAAAATAAAAACAGTTGAGCAGGGTATTTTGGTCAAAAAGTTTTATTCTCGCGATTTCGAGGGCGACCTTATAATAAAAATTGTTCGTGTTGATGAGTAGAAAATACAGACAGACAAGCGGCACCTTACAAATCAACACATCGCACCTCCAGAACTAAAGTGACCTAACTCAAAATTTGGGTGAAATGAGTTAAATACTCAGAATGACTCAAAAAGGTATACTCTTTCATGCCTATATTAAAAAACCGTCTTTATTTGATCAGAGAGAGATGGAGGAATATTTCGGTCTGTTTTTTCTTGAGCAACTCGCACGAGCGCTGAATACATTTTCTTCATTTCCCAAAAGTTGCAAATTTTGAGTTAGGTCACTTTAGTTCTGGAGGTGCGACATCGTACCTACACAAAGAGACACATAATTATAACCCCTAATCTGCTATCCTCTCCTTGCACAACTTGAGATCATGCGTTCTTCTAGATATTTGTGTAACAGCAATTTTTTTTCTTTTATTTTGTAAATGTATTAAAATGAGTCACCAAAGGCCCGTGCTGAAAATCGGTGCTGCGGGTAAAACCGCAGCGTATACCTACTGAGCTCAAGGCCATTTTATCGCTATACAGACATACAGTGAGTCCCATTGTTTTAAAATTATTTTGGTTTTTTGTTTTGTTTGTTTTTAATCACATCTCATAGTTTGTTTTTTAGTGTTAAGTAAATGTTTTTCTTCTACTTTTTCTTCTTAATCAAGTGACCCTAGTTTAATTTAGTATGTTAAAATACATTCAAAATGACCTAGTGTCGTTTACCACGAAAGCAAAACGCGGGCATTTAACATCCTTAGAGATTCTAAAATACTTATTAGAAGCTTACGAGATTGTAAATAATGAATGATACACGTAAATCCAAACTGGGACCGCAAATTTTCACTGGAAATTGATGACAAATTAATAACTTCTGATGAAGAAATTGATTTCGCACACACAACTATTGCCACGTCACAAAGTGATAATAATACGTTTTATAAAACATCAAAACAAAAAACACTTTCTAATGAAAACGAAACAAGTTATAAGCCCATTAATAAAGATACCACAAAGTGATAAAGCCACCTGTAACAAAAAACTCAACAAAAAAAACTGGTAACTAACCAACAAAGTAAGTAAGGTACTCCATATAAAAGTGACCCTAACAAGTCAACAAGCGGCTAGCGCCTCAACTACCAGACAGATGGACTCCTTCTTCAAACTAAAAGTAAGATACGACCGGCCACCAATAAAGCTGCGACCGCTGTAGATCATTAAGTCAACACTGACCACACGCAGGTAGCGCGCGCATTTAATTTTGAATTTCGAACATGAAAAGTCAATTAGTAACCGTTCGCCGGCGGGCGGCCGCGTAGCGCCATCTGGTAATGGATTCTGGCAGCTGTAAGGCGCGTGAGTGTCTTTCGGGAGTTTTGGCGCTATTGTAAGGCAACGACATGGATTTTCTTTAAGCAAAGCGCATTTTGCTTAGAACCTGGATATTTTATAAGTTTTTACGATGTTTAGCATAAGCAATCCCTGTTATTATGTTCCACTGTACGGTATGAGGCTTCTATCAAAAGCCTCTTGGGATTAATCATCGGAGATCGACGCTGATCAGTGGTTTTAGGCACTCAAGTAGATATGGGAAATTTTTTAACAGACTCGATAAGGCTTAATTCAGTGAAGTAAGCTATAATTAACCTGTTACATATATATTTATTATTATTAATACTTTTATTGCACTTACGTTTAAAATAAAAATACGGTACAATACGGCTTACTTGCACTTTCTACCAGTCAATCGCAGGATGTAAAGGAAAGAGTTGGCAGGCTTGCAAAAGTAATTAAATAAATTAAAAAACATACTTATATGTATACGGTACATTGAATAAACTATTTCAAGTTTATATTATATTTATATTTCAACTCTATCTGAAGGTGATTCTGTATCAAAGTAATCTTCAGCTTGTCTTTTGTCTGTTCGAACATCTTTTTTAGTCAAACCTTTTCTTGATGTTAAGTTTACTTTTGGTCTATCTACACAGTCATACTTTTTCTGGATAGCTGAAGTACCTAATTTACATAATCATGATAAAAGTATATAAAAGTTCAAACGTGTATTTCTTTACTTATAATTTTAAGGTCAAACATTATTAAACCAGGCAAAAGGAATAATTGAAAAGTAGCAGCTGTATTGCCCGAAGAAAATAATAACCATTTTGTTTAATTTAAATGCCACATACCGATCGTATGAGAAATTCACAGTAAAGGTACCTTTTTTCCGCATTAGCATGCCAGTAAAAGGAAATACAACGCCAATTACGTTTATCTGATTGTCCAATCCGGATTAATGAAGGTAAGGTGAGGAATAAACAATAGAGCTGTTTCGTTTCACCTCGTAGAAGAAATACATTCTGATGTTTGCTGGAAATGTATTGTGTGCACATTTCTTTACAATTCTCGACGTCAGTAGCATTTGGTCGGATTTGTGATTTTCATACTTAACAGGAGCCCTAGCCCCAAAGTTATTATAAGCCGACAAACGACATTATGCAACTGAACTAACTATCCCTGCAATCGGATAAGATATAAATAATTTCGTCGAAAAGTCATTTTCGTCGGAATCGAACATACGACAATATGCTTTTGGTGTCAAGAATTAAGGAACACAAGCTTTTATGCTTTTACATTCCATTGCAGGTCACAGATATCCTTTTAGAGCAAGAGATAATATTATTTTAATTAATCACCAAGCGGACTCTCCGCAGTGTAACGATTCCTGGTGGTGGAATGGAGTAAATACGAACAGATTTAGGACATTCAGTGTTTGCCACGATGTTTCCCACAACTTAGAGAATGGGTTTATCCGGTTAAAAAATAAAAGTTCTAAAATTCAGAAATATTTGAAAATGCCAAACTAAGGCCTATTTTACGCGATTATGGAACTGTGATCTTAGGATCTATGATATTGTAGTTTTTAAATTTCATTTACGCGATTATGGAACTGTGATCTTAGGATCTATGATATTGCAGTTTATAAATTATCAAGACTCGTACTTGGCGCGTAGGTAGGTATATAAATACGTAAGTCAGACACATATTTTTTTTACATTTATTTGCCGAATAAACTTTAAGCTAATAATATCACAGAGGTCTCCATTTTGGTTAAACAAGTAACATCACTATGTTTTCCTTACGAGTTCCTTCAAGCGAGTGGTATTGCTGCTACCAATTGACAAAAGACAACTTAGAAATCACAGTCATTGTTACATGCTAGATGGACAACCAGTATCATATGCATAACATTGTCCCCTAGTGGGAATCGAATCCACGACCTCTGTCTTGGTAAGCGCCTGTAATTGTAATCAATCGTATGATAATGTTACTGGGGCAGGGCAAACCCTGCATAAACACTTGTTTTCCTGATCTGAGCATGAGTCTAGTGAGGCAGTCTTGTCGCTTCACTGACCCACCTGTCCCTCTTAACTTCCCAATTGCAAGAGTTCTGGTCAACGACCTGCAGAAGTAACGGTGGAGCAGTAAGGGTCACCAGAAGGGGGGTTGAATTACAGGGGAGCTTTAAAGAAGACGTATCTAGACATCCCATTGTCCATTGTTTTTGAAGTTATTTACGAGTATGACGGACGAAGCATTGTCTCTCTTTCATGCCGGTAGGACTTCAGATAGTCCCGTCTCGGTCTAGCTTCTGGTTAATACGGAGGCAATAAATAATGCGTTTGAAAAGATTATTTATTGGATTATTCATGGCGTGGTTCAGTGCCGTATTGGTATGGAGGATGTCGAAATGGAAGGTTATCTGGACATCCAGTTTTATTTTGGTCAATTAAAAAAAGAAGCAGTCTTCGATGTAGGGTTCATGCACGCGTGATACAAGAACCAAATTAAAATTTGAGTATCCGTTTGTAAGCTAGTAACGTTGTTATTTAACCCCCACCGGTTAAAAAGTTTAGCAAACATAACTACAGTCGAATTTTGGATGTTCCGCGATGAGCCTAACATCATTTATTACATCGGTGTTGCTATAAAAGAATAAATATTCTATCGACATACGAATATATTATCGACAAATGTAGAACATGGGCCCTACAATTTCAATGAAAAGGGAAAAAATCATACTTTTTATGTCATACACACAACTGATTCAGGGTGAACATTCAACTGAACAGATGAAAAAGGGTTCTTTTTTAATCAGTTGTGTGTATGACATGAACTTAAATATTTTTTATTCTAAATACCAATACACAAGAGTTACAGTGGTCTCCACGCTATACCTTGAAAAGAACAACTAAAAACCATTGTTACAGAGAGCCTAGTCAATTGTTAAGCCAAGTCAGAGGCCTTAGGGCGGCTTGAAAACATCTTACAGTACCAGCCACTAGTCTTACAAGCCTCCACCAATCCGGATTCAGCCCCCGTGGTGGAGTATGACTTTTCCTCAGGGAAGAGACCCGTGGCCCTCGGTGGGAACATTATGGGTTGATGATGATGATGATGATGATGGTGAGCCGATCGGCCCAACAAAATTCTAGAGGTTATGCCGTAAACACACTTGCACGAAGTATCCACGACAATTTATTGACACACTATGAATGGAGATATAGTGCCACTATCAAAGATGGAGCTCCACAATACTAGGATCCAACCACTTAAGATAATGCGGGCCATTCATTAGCAAGCCCCGCACGATACGTTCTAATTAAAACAACGGAAAAAACTCCAAAAAGTTACACAAGAAACTGCGTCAAGTTGGGAAACTACAGAAGGTCTGATCCAGGGAGCATAATTTAGAAGCTCTGACCACTATAAAGACAGATCAAAGATAGACAATCCTCTTTAGTGAAAACTACGGGTAAGCCATAGAAGACTTGAAATAGGTGCAGTCCTTGACAATCAAATAGTTCACGAGGCATAGTAATTCTAAATAAAATCTATCAAGAACATCAGCTTAAGTTCAGGCTTCAGTTCGGTTAGGCGTAGTCTGGCGTAATCAACAGATCCATGAGTAAATTATGTTTTTAAGATTGTTTATTTAAGACTGTTTTGAAAAGAATAAATGTAGCGTTTTTTTGTTAGCTTCTTCTCCATGCAATCTATTAATTGGGAAACTAACAACAATTGACGTTCATAAAGTAAACCTTTTCTTTTAATTGTGAATAAAAATATTAGACGCCTCCCTGTGGTCTTGGTAGCTAAGTACCTTACCAATGAGACAGTCAAGTCAAATAGACATTTAAAGTAGCCCATAACACAGACACATAAGCAAGACCGCAGCAAACCCTCTGCGCCATCCTACGTGGAGTCTCGGGCGACGAATTCAAAATCCCCCGCGTCTCAACCGCCATAAATAATTGGGACAAAACCCCCTCAGCCCCCTCACCCCCAGCCGCGGATAAGTGTCTAAAATTTTCACAATCCGGCAATAAAAAGATAATTTATTAGAATAGCTCTTATTGTTTTCGTTATTTATGTATATGGAGTAATGTAATCTAGCCGGTGGACCCTAAATAAATAATTTCACTTTAATGTCGCTCCTTGCCTAATCTCCTGAGCGGTCCGCGCTCACTCCGCGTTTTGTGCCGGTAATGGCTACCCGAGGTATTTTTAGGTCTAAATAAATATGATTTGTTGTGCCGTTTTCTGACAGAATTTAATTTCATTCCGCTGAGTAGGTGCCCGAGGAGCAAATCCTCAAATTATTTTAATGAGTCGAACGAACGGTGTGTTTTCGTAAATACAGCCCTGGTTGTGACACTGGTGCTCTGTCGTAAAATATTATTAGGATCTTATCTTCATGGAGACAAGCAATTTAATTTCGACTAATTAGTATTTATAAAAACTACGAAATAACATATTTTTTCCAAATTCCTTCTTCGATAGAGCTACGAATCATTTTGTTTAAATTTTTGGAGTATAACAGTCGCTCCTTATCGCTCTGATTGCGTGTGCCATCAAAACCCCTGACTCTAAATTGGCCGACTTGTTTAGCGATTCAGTGCATCCATCTAATAATTTAGCCATAAAGTTTCCGTAAGTACAATAAGTGAACGTTTGTACATTTACTTCCTTCTCCGATTAATTACTTCAGTCCATCCAAAGGTACCTAGTCTGAAAGAGATTACTTTAAATGATAAAGACGACGTTAATACTGTTAGTCTAAGAAATATCTGTGCAATTACAGTGTGTTCTATCTATATATAATTCAACGATGACGTTAAGTCACAATAATGTCAAGGGTTGGTCTTATTGAAATCTCAAATCAAAAACCTCACAAAATAATTCCAAACGAACACGAAATAACTCCTTCCAAAACTAATTCCACTAGCCCACCTACCAGGCGCCCGGGCAGATGAGGAGGCCGAATTCACGACCGTCTGAACTTCAGTGGCCGTTTCTGAAAATTAGTGGACGTGTGGCCCCTACCCCCTTGGGGGGCGACCCCCCTGCAAGGCACAATGGCTCGCCGTATGATTTACGCCACTCCCGTATTATGTTTTGACTTTAATAAACAGGGCGTTTGTCACGAGCGCAGACGGGGCGACGCCGCGCGTCTTATGCATGCCTGGTAGTTTCTGGACTTGAAGGCTTCGGCGGCCGCCTGGTTTATTTGTTCGCGGGGACAACCAAGAAGTAGTCAGACGAGATAATATGCGATTAGGGATGGGACCCAGTTGAATGCTCTTTAAAAATAATGGGTCTAAAAATAAACCTTCAGTCGCGCTTTATAAACCTTAACCAGAAAGTGAACTTAAAATATGTTACTTAGTTTCACGGAGTCTCGTGTCTTGATATAGGAACCCGTAATAGGTTCCCAACTATTGTAGTTTTTTGGTTAGTTGAAAAGGGAAAAACAATTGGCCGTAGTAACTACCCGTAAAATTACAGAGCAAACCATTTATTTTAGAAATCACTAGTTATAATTGCAATTCAAAATACATTCCTATTGGAAATGGAGATGTGTAAGCAAGATCGCAAAATGTGCATGATGCAGCAAGACAATTAGAAAACGTGCAGTGTACATCGGCTTACTATAAGTTGCTTGCACAAACAACGGCACTCGTTAACAATGGTTGCAAAAGACTCAATGATAATGTCGAAGACGCACTTCAAGAGAATGAAGGGGCCACTTAAAGAAACACAGCTCTAGACTAACAGCATTCAGACCATGCATCGAACAAAGAGGTCCGACGCATTTAGAAATTAGAAAACAACAATGACAGTAAGCCGCCGACATACGTACGGACGCAAACGAAGCATAGTTCCGGCCAGTGCTGGCAACGTATAGTTTCACCCTGGCCCGCTCGCAGCAGCTTTTAATTATAATACTTTATAGGCCAATAAATCACGGGGGCCAACTCCCCGCCTCTGCCCGACTTGGGGGGCGCCCCCTCAGCCTTTGAAGGATATCTGTTCAATTCTCGCACCGAGTAATAATTTATAAAGAAATTATTCGCTTTTTCTGCGAGAGGGCGTGGTTGAGACGAGCGTGTTTTATGAATGGCCCCGACGTGATTTTGCTGTTTTACGCGCCCTTCGATAGGTGGTAGTCTGGCGACGGTTCTAGAGATTAAAATCGTGTAAGGATCAGAATCTGTCTATCAATCTTTAGAGCCATCAAAGTTTTACTGAAGATTGATCGGCAGGTACTTGTTTGGCAAAAAAATTCGTTGACAAAAGCTTCGGAGCTACAGCGGAAACATGCCCCATCATGTCACTCCCAGAGACCAAGTGAAAAAACGCGCGATGGCGCGGCAAAAGGTTAAACTAAAGTTAACCCATAACTCTTGGTTGAGTAAAAAACTGTAAATCCACGAGTCGGAGTGGTGCGCGACTGACTTATGGCACCCTCACAACGCTGCAGTGACGATGTTTGGCCAAAGAGCAACGAGTGGCTGAAGAAACAGACTGAGCTACAACTAACTCAAATGTACCGTGCGGATAATCTCATGAATTTCACCTGAAAAGTGATTGTGGTAAAAGACACCCCAGAAAATGAGGAAAGTGTGTTTGAAGAGCGAGACCTTACGTATAAACTGAAAAAAAAAATTGTCACCCTTCAATCATGTCCGCTAAAACAATTACTGTAATCCACAAATATAGATAGGTACATAAATAGAGACCAATGTAGTTACTTAATTTACGGAACGTTACCTATTTCAAGAAAGATAAAACTTATGCGACTGTTTTCTTTAAATCATTTCAGAATAGTCTCCCATACTCATCTCAAGTCATGTCGTGCGGTGGCTGTCAAAAAATTAGGAAACTTGTAGGTACGTAGTATACGTTGTAATCACTCGTAATATAATTATTATGAAGTGGCGTGTAGTTAGATGACTTCTGGATAATTAAAGTGAACGCAGTCTCCAGAGCACAATCTCCAAGTCCAGTTCAAGAAACTGTCGCTTCTGCAAATGAGCTTACTCTATGCCGATACAAGAGGGCGGTCCCGTGAAACGGCCGAATGATTTGCAAGCGAGTGATACAACAACTGAAACCCTCGTCGTAGTGAGCTTCACTTCTCGAGCTGCTCTACAGAGGGTGTTTCTGTCACAAGCGGAAAGCATTCTTCGTGAAGAGACTTACTAGTGTCTTCTGACGTTGAAACTTTGTGGGAAAGAGTTGGAGTCAAGTGGATAAATTAGTTTTTAAGTTTATTCCGGAGACACGTACTTGACTTTTTGCCGGAAGAGTCCGACCAGGTTTCGCTCTGATTCGCAGAGTTTAACCATGGTGAGCAGAGACAGAGCTCGCGCTGAGACGTCCTGTCTAGCTCTGCGAATCAGACCGAAACCTGGTCGGACTCTTCCGACAACAATCAAGTAAATGTATCCGGAATAAACTTTAAAATGTCTAGACTTCTAGAGCTTATGAAAGTTTTAGGATATATTCTTGAACATACGTAAAGTGTAATGTACTTACAGACTTATAATGATGGTAAAGTTTGGAATCTAATCAGATCTTACCTGAAACAAGACAAAGTTTGTTAATTACTTTAAAAGGAAAGGGAAAAATCTATTAATATTGTACACAATGTATGTATTTTATTGGTCTAGTACCTACTAACGTAGGTGTAGATAACTAGAATATAGAAGAAGTGTCGCTGGTATATTAAATTTATGTGTTATATGACAAAACTATAGGTAAGGTATCTAAAAAACGAAAACTAATAATAATACTAAAAAAGTAAACTAAATCTATTTTCTAATTTAAATAAAATATTGGAGCGAAATCGCTGTCGGCCGGTAGAGACTAATAAAATATATTTAGGTAAATATATTATGTATGTATTTATGTGTAATGTCAATGTGCACACACCTGTGTCTGATAATTTTCAGTATTTATTAACTTATTCGGGTTTTCATTCCTATTCAACCTGATTGCAAGTGAATATTAATGAGCGATTGAACGTGGGTGCAAAGCTAGAGACTGAATTATATATCACATTATTTCAAAAGTGATGTTTAAAAGACGTTACATTTATTATTTTAGTTGTGGCCGGTAACTTAATATTAGAGAGACACTTTATTGTACATAAAAAAGGAAATTAAAATAATATTATTAAGTTTAATAATCACGTGTCGTGTTCCGAATCTAGGATCTCCTAGGATTCCGAATCTAGCTATGGTAAGCAGGGAAAGGCATCACAAAAATGGAAAGCTATCCAGACTGAGGTCATTTGTTCAAATAATGTCTATAGCGGCCAAAAGTGCGCGTCAAATGTAATCAAATGTACCGAAAGACCGATAAACGAACGAGACAGTCGACGCATTGAAGTTGTTTGATTTTGTGACACCTTTAGCACTGATTATAGTTGAGCAAACAACAATGGTCTTACTTATTATAAAAAAGTGAAGTGATGCCTCTTTAAGTAAAATTCTATTTAACGTTAGAGCCCGGTTTAATTCTTGATTTATTAAAAGTTGGAGCTTAAACGCTGTTGCTTTTAGTGTTCCGTACCCAAAGGGTAAAACGAACCCTATAACTGAGACTCCGCTGTCAGTCCGACCGTCTGTCACAAGGCTGTATTTCATGAGATCTCATCAGCCGTGATAGTTAGACAGTTGAAATTTTCACACATACCTAATGTATTTCTATTGCCGCTATAACAACAAACACAAAAAAATAGAATAAAGTAATTATTTAAGGGGGCTCCCGTAAAACAAACTTATTTCTTTGCTTGTTTTTGCTCGATATTGATAACGGCAACAGGTATAAGCTTGAAATATTCACAGTTTATTTAGTTTTATTATTCACTTTAAAAGTAAATAATTAAATTAAAATAAAACAAACATTTAAGGAGGCTCCCATACCACAGACATGTTTTTTTTTGCCGTTTTTATAAACAATGGTACGGAACCCATCGTGCGCGAGTGCAGCTTCCACTTAGCCGGTTTTTTATAACTCAAACCGCTAAACATTCACATGGCCGCGCGAAAATCGGAATCCAGCGACCGCCCAAAACCACGTAGCTAAGCAAAGACCATTGCTCTTTCGGTAAACAATATTTAAAATCCTAATACGTGCGAAGTGTTCCGTGTCAACAGCACACGGCTGGGTGTAAACAGCAGCCTGCAAATGCGTGAGTGAATGTAAGCGAGTGTCGCTGATGGCTGGAGGAGCCTCGTCTAGTGGCCGAGGAAATGGATGTGGGAAGGATGCCAAGCGTCAAAATTGTGATGTAGGAACCTCGGAGCTTAAGGAACGTTTTGGACGTAATTGGCCTGATATGTTTGTTGCCAGGACCGTGCACCTTTAAGAATACTTTGAAGAGAAAACTTCTTGTAATGTAATGATCTTGATGATCTTCTTAGTACGGGCATGCACCATAGGACTTTTTGTAGATTTCTTTATGACTACTAGCTGGCCCGGCATACGTTGTTTCGCCGTATGAATTATTTGTAGGAATTTTAATTAAAAAAATATTGGGGTGGACCACCATTACGACTTAGGGCTATGAAGAATAGAATATATAACAACCTATTCTCAAGCCTAAAGAAAATACAATATAAGATTTCATCAAAATCGGTCAATCCGATTCGGAGGAGTATACGAACTAACAAAGTGACACGAGAATTGTATGTATTATAGATAAGATACTCGTATATTTTAGGAAACCAGACAAGTTCATCTAACCGCAGTTTTACAAACTAACACGAACTTAGACGGCGCTCAGGTGAACTTTCCAATGAAGAGAGCAAACTCGATCCATTGCGGATCCTATTAGACGGGGCCGTCGAACAGTCATAACCGGAGCCGCAGTCTAACCAACCCCTTCGCGAAACTTGGCACAGGAAGACATCGGGGTGCGTGTAAATATGACAAATTTATGTAAAGCGCCCGCAGCTCCCTCTATGGGGAGACTCGGAAATTAGTGCTCATTTTGTTGGATGTTTATGAGTGGAAGTGTGCAGTGGGGTTCTCAAAAATTATGATAATGGCTGCCACACTCGGATCCGCGACTGTGACTGTTACCGCAGTCTTCCGTATCGATTAGCGCGCTCTACGCTTCTTGGGAAATGGGGTTTTTAAAGGGTATCACCTCGCATTCAAAATACGGCTGGTTATTCAAGCTCTTTCACGGTGATCCGGATACAGATCCGGTAGGCCCCATCACTTGAAACTATTGTCTTAACTAGCGCTGAGGGCAGTACAAGTCATCTTTCTGCATTGTCTTAACTAGCGCTGAGGGCAGTACAAGTCATCTTTCTGCTGTTACCAAAATTGTTTACTTTACACAACTCACACACGCACGCTTATGTGCAAAACTATGTGTTTTTATGCAGTTTTAACAACAGTAATAAAATTAATATCAGTAGAAGGTTGGTATCTGCATTTACCTGTACCTGTACTATTATGTATTCTGTGCCTGTACCTCAATTTTTCTGATTTAAATTAATAAAAATTAATCATTTATTTGTTATAATATTTGGTGCCGGCTGCCGTCGATAGATGGCAGTCGTTAAGACAAGTTAGAGGCCTTAGGGCGGTTTGGCGGCGAACTTCTGACCGTAAGACCAGCCACAATCCGGACTTGGCCCCCGTGGTTGAGTATGGCCTAAACCTTCCTCAGGGAAGAGACCCGTGCCCCTCGGTGGGGACATAATGGGTTGATGATGATGATGATGATGATTTATTACAACTACAAAATCACATATCGACGTCAATCAGCTCCGATTCATCAAATCGAAATAATATACTTTCACAAACATGCCACTTTTATCGACGTTTCTAAAGTGTTTTATGGAATAGAGTTTTTTAAATAATGCCAGTTTCTGAATTGAGGATTTCGCTAAGTAACTACTTAGCTGTAGCACAGTCTCGTCAAATTCCTCCAAACAGAGTGTGACAGAACGTTACTTAAGTATTTACTTAGTGAAGTTTTCAATTCAGACACGGGCCCAAAATCCTCTTTAATCTACCTACCCCATCCAAAGCAAGCCGTGAAGTGGGACACGGCGAGAGATATTTTCGCTGAGCCGAGTCACATCGTAGACATTAAAACATCGCGCCATCTGACAGATAGAAGTCAGATTTATGTGTTTACAGAATAAATCACGATTCTGAGGATGTCAACATGGTGGGACGCGCGTTTCTTTTTTCGTCTACCCCCGCCCGCGATATATCAAAAGCCGCTTGTATTTTATGTCATCCGTGACTGAGGCTAGTCTTTTTGCACTCGGAATGCCCAAAAGTTATCATAACTCTTTCGCTTTTGGTTTCGAAAAGGGGTATTTTTACACTTCCTGGCTTTCGGTCGGTGATTCATTGGATCTGGCTTTCTATAGTCGTTGGTGAGTGTTTATCGTTTTAGATCGTCTAAAGTTCGTGTTACATCAAATCAAAAGGAATGGTAACATTGTGAAGCAAGTTTTTAATAATAGAATCGGAAATATACCGAAATTTAGATGAGTGCTGAAAATCAGTGCCGTTAGAGGGTTTGAAACTCACGGGTCTGGCGGCATGCGCCGAAAACTACCTTTTGTTATCAACTATTCAATAACAAGCCGATCTCATTGGTTTCCATAATATCTACACGTCATAGAAAGTGCCAATGAGACTTTAAATTGTTACCTGGCTAAGATCAAACGTAAAAATGTGTATATTAATTTACTTTATTTTTTTCCTTTTAACAGCTTTGTTGTTGGTGGCAATAAATATTTTTCTACTTTTACTTTTGTTCTTTTCATTTTACAAAACAAAAAATAGGGGATGAATTTGCAAAGAGCAAGCTCCTTTTTGCCACAAAGGTGTGAATGTACGAAAACTTATTGTATAAACATATACCATTGTAAAATTTATGGAAAATAAGTTATTTTCAGTTTCACTTTCACTTTCAAGATAAAATGATTAAAATTCTATCTCACGCCGTCTCTCGCCATCCGCATCCACGGACCTGCCGCCGACTCAACGATATCGTCCGACCATCGAGCCGCTGGTCTGCCCACTGACCGTCGTCTTGTGTTTTGATTCTGTTAGTGCATTAAAGTATATTGACTTGAAGCTGCAATGAAATTAAATCGCCACGTCCAAGCAACTGTCATTGAACTACAATTCATTAGGAGAATCTAGGCCCTGTTCTCGGCCGCCACTCCGTGACAAATATTACATTACGTAGCTAGGCGAAATTCCGTCTGATTGTCCCGAAAAGAGATCACTCAGCGCCCACGCTGGTTGCAATTAATTTGTCATCAAATGAACCAACAATAGAGCCGAGCTAAAATTGTGGCGGCTTCAAATTCGCTTTCTGATGATTTGGTGCAGATTTTATGCTAGCGGGCTATTTATTGAGGTAGATACCTACTTGATAATCTTAGAATCGCTCTTAGCCTGGGTTGCCTGAGTGATCTTAAACGATCACTAAGGTTAAGCAACATACGGCGCGTTCAGTCCATGGATGGGTCACCGACTATGACTAACGCTAGTGGCATTTAGATGGCAGTCGTTAAGCCAAGTCAGAGGCCTTAGGGCGGCTTGAAAACTTCTGACAGTAAGACCAGCCACTATTATTTATAGTCTTACAAGCCTCCACCAATCCGGATTTGGCCCCCGTGGTGGAGTATGGCCTATACCTTCCTCAGGGAAGAGACCCGTGCCCCTCGGTGGGGACATAATGGGTTGATGATGATGGATCTTAACTGTTTTTAGTTACCAGGTATTTAAATAGGACAGACGGTATCCAACAACTTTCCTCTATACTGGTTTATATTCACTGTTTGTTTATTACCTTTTTTTTTTCAATTTTCATATAAATTGTGACAATTAATGAAGTTCACTTTTCATTTTAAGTTTCTCCTGCGTTACCTATGTTGATACTTTGACAAAATTATCTATGTTCTTAATTATCAAAGGTCAATGTAAAAACTTTTTACAAAATATTGTTGATAATTTATACTAAGACTAGCGACCCGCCCCGGCTTCGCACGGGTAGCAAAAACGTTTCCGTGGAAATAACTATATTAGTGCCGTGGATAATTCCCGTGGTAGTTATTTTTTTACACCTTGGGTTACATTATTCGTTCCGTACGGAACCCTAAACCCGAAGAATGGTGAAAGAATTTATAAAATCGGCCCCGTAGTTTCTGAGCCTATTCATTACAAACACACACACATACACACACAAAGACCAATCTTTCCTCTTTATAATATTAGTACAGATTAATAATTATTGATCAACATGTATGGTAATATAATAATTAAATTGGCAATAAATATTTTTAATTGTATTTATTTATAATTTCTGACGTGTTTTAGCAACTATGCATTTTTGTGCTATATAGAAGGTGCTTTATATAGGAGGTAATATAGATATGATAGTCGATCTTTTGAGAGTTCATAAACTTCTTCAATAAGAATGATTCTACTCTGCACGTCTATCTACCATTAAGCTTCATTAACATCACAGTCTCTAAATTTTTCGTCAACTTTCACAACCCAAACAAAAAACAACGGAGAATCCACAATTCAAAAGAATATCGCGTCCAAACTATTTCAGTGGTCGGTCGCATGTCGAGGGATCAATCATCGCCTTCTTAACGAGTCGACCAGCTGCTGTGTCTTGGATTGATGTTGCTATAAAACTTATTTATAGTGGGATTGGACGCCTCTACCGAATTGGTTGCTGGCTGACGGATACAGCGATGTACGAAAGAGTTTGGAGGAGACAACTGGATGCAGTTGTTGACAAAACTATGCCAAAGGTCTGGCACGCCTATTTATAAACTTGCACCTTTATTGTGGCAAAGTCGACAAACTATTGTTTACCAATTGCAACTTATTAGTCGATTTTTAACCAGTAGAATTTTCAAACAAAATTTTATTTCCCCATTTGGGCAATAAATAAATAGAATTTAAAAACCAATTTGTAGGAAATTTAAATCCAAACAACTTTTTTTTTCACCGTTTTGCGTGTGAAATTGAAAATAAACGATTTATTCAATAAACCAAAAGTAAACCTTAAAATCAAGTTGGCGAATGAAGCAAAGGATCGTGTACAACGCAAAACAAAATTTAGACTGCCAGTGACACTTCCCAACGAATTTCGAAGGAAAGTTGCTACTTCTACTTTTTTCCGGGTTTGCTCCTTCTTGAGCTAATTCGACTCGCTAAACCGCATCCATCGCAACCGACCTCCGACCTCTATTGTCTACGGTAGCCATGACGTGTGACAATGTCGTTATAGCGCCTCCTACACTGGCGCATAAAACTGCTAATAATACACCCGTACCCTATTCGCTGAGGAATTATGACCTGTTCGAGGTTAGAGCAAGGATTTTTGAAACTTGCGATCTCTGTTCAAACTTACGGGCTTATGACATGACAATAGGGGAAACGAAAGGTGGCGAAAAATATTCCTGAACAGCTGAAGTAACGAGAAAACCTCGTAATTTTAGACGTTCCGCAAGTTGAAAGATAGTTTTGGTGCTAGTAATTATTAATATTGTATTCACAATTGTGTCTAGAGATCAAGACATCCATGAGTAGTATTTTGAAGTTTCAAAAAAATGTAGGTTTTTTTTTCGTTAATCGATCACAACGTAAAATCAACATTCTTCTACAATTTTATGTACATACATTGCTTCTGGCCCCACACTAGGATACCCTGTGCCGTGGGAACCAGAAACAGCGACATCGAAGACATGTAAACGTCCAAGACCTGGGTTGTTGTTTTTGCCCTCCGCCGGGATTCGAACCCGGGACCTCTCACATGGTAGATCCACTACTGCTGCGCCACAGAGGCTATCAAATACCTATTCGAAAGAAAATTCGTCTAGCACATAAGCAGAAAAGTTGAAGCAGTATTAATTCTAAAACAAGATTTCGAATCTTTCAGAACGCCACTCTATTTTTTCGACTCCACTTAATGCGTCTAAACAGTACCTATTTGTACCCAGTCCACTAAAGGAAAGATGAGCAGAGAACAGCCAGGGCTAACAGTCAGAAACAAAACAGTTAAAAGCCACCTCCCCGACCCCTAATTCTTTAAACCACTAACTCTTTGGGGGGGTGCTATTAAGGAAACCGCCGAGGCAGTTCCGCAAGGCGATTTTCGCACGATTTATTAATCATTCGACTCGACGCTCGGTGCGGTTCAATTATTATAAATATGGCCGCGATGTGGGTCAGGCAATGCGCTCGGGGGGCTCTCGGGTGGGAGGGTGTCGGGCCGGGGGGGACACCCGTCAATCGATTGTCAAGGAGTGCAGCGGACGGCATACACCTATGAAGAAGATAGTGGAGGCGGGTTGTTTTATTCTTTCTCTGTAGATGCTTCGCCTGACGGCAAGTCTTGGTGTCTTTGTAGTTTACTGACCCTTTGAGGAAGATTGCATGATAGGTTGGTCAACTGCAGTAACGTAGATTTTGAAGAAATTGTAATGTTATGTTGTACGAGATTAATTTCTTCATACACAAAATGTACATGTGTACATACATGTAAAATCTTTTTTACTTTACTTAACTTTACTTTACTAATTCCTGGTGTACATACAATAAAGAATATTCTGTCTATCTATACGTTACTATATTAGTCACATAATAGTTTGGTCAAAATAGTAAAAAAAACAGGAAGTTCACAACCCTCTCCCAGAGAGAGAGTAGGTATGAGCTTTATCAAAACGTGTGCCCACTGCGGATTGGCGATTTCAAGCGCTTTGGTATATGAATAGCACAGACATTCAGATTTCCTCACGATTCCTTTACCTCCTGCGGTTGACTGGTAGAAAATGCTTATAGCATTAAGTCCGCCGCATTGTACTATATTTTAATTTTTAAAGGTAAGTGCAATAAAAGTATTAATAATAATAATAATGTTTTCCCTCACGGTTACCGAGTGGTATTTTCACTATAACTTCACAAATGTACATAGCTTAGAAAACAATTCATATGCGGGCATGTGCCCGCACTGGGAATCGAACCTGAGTCTCTCGCATCTGATTCTGTTCAACCCACTAACTTCTGTTCAACACACAAATAGTAAACTAGATTTTGCGGTAGAAAGCTAATGTTACCGCAATATCAAGTGTTATGTAATGGTACTCAATCGAATGTCGCAAAATGTTTTCCACTAATAGAAACAAAAGATAATTCTTTCCATTTCCTCTGAACAGGCATTCCATCAGGCATTACCATGAAAACAATTTTTCAATTTCCCGGAGCCGCTCGGGTGATGTGACGTCACCTGATTGATATTCAGCCACCGTCTCTGTCAATATAATTTACGGCAACTGCATAAATATTTATTATTTTATTCTGCAGCGGTCGTAATTCACGTAATGTCACATAATTCATGCAGAAATGAGCTTCCTGATGGAACGAATGTTTGTTTGTGCTTTCATTCGGGTTCATGTGCTATTGAGTTACTTTGTTGTAATGATGTGATATTTCATCAGCGATGATATTGATCTCAAATGAGTTCACATCTTTAATTATAATAATAATAATAATAAACTCACGCCCGTTATCCCCGCGGGGGTAGGCAGAGGCACCAATCACTAGAACTGGGCCCACGTTTTGCCGAGTTTATTAGGTCCCAAACGTGACAAGTGGCAAGCCTGTCGCCGTTATCCGGGCACAATTTATCAGCGAATAGTGTTGCTGTACAAACAAACAAATGTACGTAACTAAAAGTCATTGGTACATGCGTGGTTTGAACCCAGACCCTCATGATCGAGAAGCAAGGGTCAACCCCACTACGCCACCACCGCTTTAATTACTTCTTCTAAAAGCCATACAATTAGTTCAAATATTTTATCAACGGCAAGACTCGCCGCCGGCCGAGTGGGTGCCACAAGACGGACATCGAAGTCACAGCCGGCCTAAAAGACGGTGGAGAGACGATCTCGACCAAAATCTGCCGGAGTGGTCTGAGGTGGCCTAGGACCGAAAACTCTGAACTGAATTTGGGGGAGACTCACCAGTGGGATACAATAATAGAGGCTACTTAAAAAAACTATGTATTATCGACCAATGGTCCCACTTTTTTATTGAGCAAAATATTAGTGATTCCGTCGGGATTATCGCCCAATCATAACTGCGGAGGCATCCCCCCACAAGTTTCCATCTCTACGGACGTATATCAAGCATTATCGGCAACCGTCACCAAACAAAACCTGCCCCTAACTTCCATCCCTTTGACTGGAGTCTTAAATTATGTCCGGGACGTGATAACGAACTTGGATGGGTGGGCCGGGGGGTTACCTGCGGGCGGCAGGGGGAGGGAGCCAATATTTACTTTTGCGACACACTCGTTGGCATTATTGTTTTATTCTGCTACAGCGGTATGTGTTTTCTTCATACATATGTGACGTGACCTCTACGTTTCGTCTCTAATGCCCGGTTCCAATATCCACAAAACGCTTCGTTTTTGCTTACGATCGGTTACAATTCCTACGAAATTCCTACGAACCGTCTATAAATTGTATGGAAAACGGATCGTAGTCGGTAGGCGTATATTATAGGAACCGAGCATTAGACAGCCAAGGCCTGTTTCGTCCGCCTAAGAGCAGGATAGGAATACAATCCCCAAAAAAAAACTCAGGTATTGTATGTTCACATGTTTGTGATGTCGCTGTTTCTGGTTGCCACAACACAGGGTATCGTAGTGTGGGGCTAGAAGCAATGTATGTGCCTGTATTTAAAAACATAAAAACAACACTTTTCTCCAACGATCCAGTTCAAAGGGAACTAACTATCTCGACCAGAAATTAAAAATTTCCAGTAGTCACAACAGATTCGAGTCTCGAAACGCAGTTCTCCTCCGAAACTCCATAATTTTTGCACAAGCCGAGTGAATTGAATGAACTTTTTGTATAAATAAACAAAGTAAAAATACAGTCCGAAAATAAAAACAAAATACGGCCGGCAATAATCGTAAGTAATACTCATCTTAGCGTTACGTCCCGTTGTTTGGACGGACCTAACTGGCCAGTTTCAGTTGACCTCGTACAGTGTTTTGGAGAGCCTTCTAGGCCTCAAGGGGCGGCAGGCCAAGCTGACTGGACAAGTTGTACATTACTCGCTCACAGTTATGACTGCGTCGGAGTAATCAAGACTGCGATACTGTAACTCAAATGTAAAGCGCGCCAAATGTTTGCTATAGAGTAAGCTACTGAAGTTATACAGACTGGATATCCAACGAGTGTGCAACGAACTTGCCAATTCATTATGAATTGTTGGGAATAGGTATTTGCGAGTTGCAGACAGATGAAGACGCAAGATAGGTATTGATTGTTTTTTATAAGTATACAAATTCTGTAAAATAAGTCAAAAGGCAATGACAATACACCGCAATTTTCAATGGTCCACCAGCACGGCAATTTTCACCTGAAAAAAAAAACCTTATTTTAACAACCGCTAACTATACCGAATTGTCAGTCGTGCGGCCTCGTGACGTCATCGCGATAACGTCAGAAGGGTTGAGCGAGAAGTAAAAATATTATTATCCTTATCAGGACAGTTGGAATGTTTTGAAATTTTACAACACAGCGCTGACTGACTTTGTTATCTTTTTTCGGGGCTGCGACAAAAAAGTGTTGCCTTTTTCCCAGTCTATGGCGGTCGTTTGCGAGATTTGCCAAAAGGACTTTGTTATGAGATACACAAAGAGCTTGGTACTACAGTCCTTCAATTCGGGTCACCGAAAAGTTTTGGTACTCGCCCTTAACTTGCCCAATCCTTTTCCAATTTCAACAACTCAAGTAAACAAATCCGTCGAATTCCACCTCCGCAAGCCTATTGGGAAATCAAACCCGAAAAAGAGCTAAAAACGTCACAATCCTAACAGACACTTTTTGTCTGAAAATTCTAAGCCGTCTTTAGAAACAAAAGACACACACACACGGCCAGCCTCCCCCCGCGGGCCCGAGTGCCCCCTCCTGTCCCATCTTGTATCTCCCGCGAATTAAAAGTGCAGGTGGGGGGGGACTGTCCGGCATTGATCTGATGCTGACGAGAGGCGTCGCGACCGAGGCGACGGACGGGGGATCCCCCCAGGGGGCTGGACGTATGTAAGGATACTTAGCGATTTATAATTGATAGTGGACGGGACGGCATGAGATGGAATTTAATTATTGAAACGGTTGTTCCTTTTATGAGTGTCTGTGTTGGGTCTTTTTATTTCGTTTGCAAGCTAAAAAGCCGTGTCTAAGCGTCTTTTGTAACAGATGACATCTTTATGCAATGAAAGGCATTTGTAATATATTTCAAAGTTTTTATTGCAAAATTTCATGAGAAAAATCTGGTTTTCCTGTGTGATGACGATTGTAGAACGAATTATGTATTCATAAATCGACTTACACGATAAAAAAGATGTCGTAGAAACGTTTGACACAGCTTGAAATGGTTTGTCTATATTGTAATCATGTACACAATAACTATTTTTTTGAGATCAACTCTGAAATCGCGAAACAAAACTTCTTCTGCGATTTTACTGTAGATATTGAAAGCTGATGGCCGATTTAAAAAGTTGTCACATACCTATTATAGTAAACTTAGATACATGCACTCAAAAGTAACAAAATTTTTTTTACCCTTCCAAAATTAGCACTTAGTAAAAGATGTTCGCAAAATCTTTTGGCAGACTAGCTCTCTTAACCCTAGTAAGGCTTTCTGCAGACACCACAGTTAAAATTAATTTTCCTGCCCTAACAAGACTCTTGAAAACAAGCACAGCATCGACTGATCCCACAATCGTCCCTTAATCATGTTGTACGTCATAAATTAGTCGTCTAAATTGTATGTCCCTAGACTCCCACCCCTCAGGGAGGCGAAAGGGGGTCTCGTCTCGACCGGACCTCGCGTTTGACTGAGCTGAATCACTCAAAAGTTTTAATGCCTTTTCCGGTGGGAGCTCCGATTGTGACCGCGCCTTTAGTCTGCCGTATGCTGGTAAGGGCGTGAGGGCGTTGGCGGGTTTTTTCGGCCTTAATGAGACTCTTTTCAATGAGATATTCTATTTACGTTTCTGCACGAAATAGATGGAGAGATGGAGAGAATATTGAACGGACAATTACTCAAAAAGAAGACAGGAATGACTCGACGTTTAAAAGGGGTCATTTCACTGTAGTATATTGAGCAATAAAGCAAGTTTTATTTTTAAATGAAAAAGGAGTCATTGATTAGGCGTTCATATTGAGAGCAGGAAAAGCGGTCCTCGTGTTAAAAGAGAACTCTGCACAAATGCACTTTTAAACAGACGTTTCTAGCGACAACTTATGAATTGTAGAATAAATTACCAATAGTGTAATGTACTTGGCATTTTCTACTACAATATTTCCACCCGTGAAAACTTGTCATTGGCTCTTTATTTCAGTTGAAATGTATTATTATTTATAGCTGTTAGTCTTCCTTTTAAAATAAAATCAATATTTTGATCAGTAGTTCCTTAGACTTGATCTAATTCTTTGAAATTTCTTCACTGCAGAGTAGCATTCTTGGATACTTGCAATATTTTTAAATAAAAGCTATAAGTTATGTATGATATTGAATGAATTACTTTCAGCATTTTAATCGATAGTAGATAGATATCAATCGAAAATCAAGACCTTTTTAAAGTTGCTGAACTTCGGGATTACCGGCGGTAGCTTATTGGGTAGACAAATGGACTCGGAAGAGGGAGTTCCAGGTTAGATTCCCAATGCGGGCAAGTATCTTTGACTTGGTTTTCTAAGTTATTTACCTACTTAATTACATTTGTGAAGTTAAAGAAAACATCGTGAGGAAATCTGAGTGTCTGAGCTATTCAATACCTCAGCGCTTGAAATCGCCAATCCAGGGTGGGCTCAAGTGGTGATTAAAACCCATACTCTATCTCTGATAGAAGGCCTGTGCCCTATAGTGGGACGTATTATCCTCCTCAGTCCTGACCTTGAAAATAACAATGGTTTTCAATTGTTATGGTGTGTACCCCGGGTCTTAAGAGGTTATAGGCTGCTTACACACTTCGCCATAGCATCGATCCACGCGTATTCAATTAATCGGGAAAAAAAACACCTAGAAAAGGCACAAGTCCATTTCGCTAAATAACTACTTAACTGTAGTGCTGTCTCGTCAAATTTCTCAGAAAAGAGCGTGACAGAACGTTACTTAGGTAGTTACGTAGTGAAATTCTCAATTCAGAAGCTGGCCGAAAGAAACACCAAGCCACTGTTAAGGGCCTTAACAATAGAGTCTGTCTAAAAGTCGACTCCACACAAAGGTGAAAGGTGAAGGTCCCTGCGTAAAGGTACAGGCACGTTAGAGGCCGAATATATATACGTAGAGGACAGTCCATCAGAGCGTCGATAGCGTAATAAAGAGACGAGCACATTCCTTTGGTCTCTCTTGGGAGATTTTACACGTTGCGACCCGATTTTGCGAATGCAGAAGATAGGATCTGAGTTTTGTTCCCTTTTGCAAATAGCTTGGACTAGAAATATGTAATCAGTTGCGCGATGGTGGCCTATCGGCCTACCAAAATGTGTACAGGTTAAGTTTAATATCTTTGTCATCGGCCACATCAAACTGACAGTGATAAATGTGGCTAAATATACGTCAAAGGTTAATAGGAGATAATATTAAAACTAGTTTACTTTAGTACAAGAACAGAAATATTTACAACAATCCCGATATTTAAGAATAGAACATTACTAAATGAATTAAGTACCTACAGAATGATTAAGTAATTCAGGAAGATTTTAATTTGTTTGAAATAGTTAACTTTCATCTCATTTTGTAAAACATGCTATTCTCCGTTCAAGAATAATTAGAAATTAAACGTCATTTTTTTGATTACCGAAATCTGACAAGTGATATTGTGATTTGTCTCACTCGTGGTAGATTGGTAGATAATGAATTCACAAAATTTACTCTTATTGTTTTATGTTCTATTTAGTGTGTCTAAATAAATCAAGTTTTTTAAAATTTCAATCTGTATTATCTTATTCCGGAACTTTTTAACGCAATAGAGATTTCCAATAATGGTAGCTAGAAGTGTTTGGCAGTAATAAATAAAAATACTGACGCCAACATAACTGGTCCGCTATGAATTCCCAAGAAACTCGTCCACTGTAAAGCGGGCGCCCGTCCCCCCATCTCGAATAAAGTTGAGTGACACGCGCTCCCGCTGTCACGAGCAGACGGGCCAGTCTTCACCCGTGTCCAGCGCCCCCGCCCGCCCAACTTGAGGGTTGGGGGGGCCGCCTGGCTGCATGACTTGTGACGTAGCGTTTTGTTGAAGAAAACGTGTCGACGCGCGGGAAATGTGAGTCGGAGGTGCGGTCAAAAGAATTGTGTTATTTATTCCGGATACACTTATTTGACTTTTGGTCGGACTCCGACTAGGTTGAAAGACGAGCGACCGACGACGCGAGCTCCGTCTATGCTCACCATGATTAAGCTCTGCGAATCCGAGCCAAACCTGGTGGGTGGGACTCTTCCGACAAAAAGTCAAGTAAGTATTTCCGAAATGAAGTTAATAATGTCTAGTGCTTACGAAAGTTTTGATTCAAAAATTCAACCAGACTGAAGGGAATCTATACACAAAGAAACAAGCAGACAAAGAAACACGATTAATACGTGTCACTTGATTCCAAGTGAATTCCATCCGTTCTCGCATTACACCGCCCGCAATCGCTCATAAAAGGACGAGAATGAATATTGAATATCCACAAAACGCACATTATTACAGCAACCGGCAGGGCCGGCGATATCCCGGGATTCCCGGGATGATTGCCAATCCCGGCGGGATAAGGCAGCAATTTTAATAAGATCACACCTCACCTGGCAACGTTCGTAATCTGACAAATAATTGTATGTTTTGGAAGCTATTATCAATTTCAACGTTTATATTTTTTTAAAATACTTTGCAGCTTGAAAACTTCTAACAGACCAGTAAGACCACTAAGTCTAGTCTTACAAGCCTCCACCAATTCAGACTTGGCCTCATTATGTCCCCACTGAGGGGCACGGGTCTCTTCCCTGAGGAAGATATAGGCCATACTCCACCACTGGGGCCTAGTTCGGATTGGTGGAGGCTAAGACAAATGGCTGGTCTTACTGTCAGAAGTTTCCAAGCCGTCCTGAGGCCTCGGACTTGGCTTGACGGCTGCCATCTATTGATGGCAGCCGGCATGCACCAGCTGCTTAACGTGCCTCGCGAAGAACCGCTCGGAAAAATGCCACTATCGTTAGTCATAGACGGTCACCCACCCATCCACTAAACGCGCCCTATGTTGTGATCTACATTCGTGATCGTTTAAGATCACTCAGGCAGCGCCTACCAGCGATTCAGATAATTCATAATGAAAGCCAAATTGCAAACAGAAATAAAACATCGTGTTGTCGAAAAAAATTAAGCAATGCACGTGCGTTTTTTAAAAAGTTTTTTTTTCGTCTTTCATTTCTATTACAAAATTTTACTAAACTTTAAATCATCAATCATCATAAATTAGTGTATTTCCCTATTCTTAGTAAGTTTATTAAATCTCATATTTAACTATTTATTCTTGCACTACCTAAAAAAAACGTGTGGTTGTACAGTCGACAGCACGTCAATCTTCACATTTTAGTTGCAAAGTCACCCGTAATGCAACGGAGTAGAGTGCATATACGACGGTGTATGCGATGATGTGCTCAGCTGTCGACTGTTCATTCATTCATTCTATTCATTATTCATTCTATAGAAAGTATGTGTGATTGCTTACCGTGAAGTTGACATAACATGAGATCTGGAATGATCTGGTACGTGACAAACACTTACCTGAAAAGAAAAAGAAAATAAATAAACATAGAATATAGAACTGCATCACACTTATCACAATCGTGTGCAAAACATCGATGGACAAAACAAATGGAGATGGACAGGACATTTGGTTAGGCGGGAAGACGGCTAGTGGACTAAGGTAGCCACTGAGTGGTTGCCACCACTTGGCCAAGAACCGGTCGACGTTTGGTGGGCAGATCACCAGCCCGGTGGGCAGAGGACATTGAGGAATTGGCTGGGAAACATTGAATGAGAATAGCACTGGACCGGATGGGTTGGCGTGAAAGAGAAGAGGCCTGTGCCCAACAGTGGGACCTATTCACGGGCTGACTAGATACAATATAGAAATGTGGAACGAAGGAAAAACCATCTTCGACAATAATCACAGTAAAAACACAGAATCAGAATCAGAATCAGAAATTTATTTCAACGTAAAGAATTTACATTCTGCTTGTTGAATGTCAATGTACATACAGTTATGTATAATGTTAGCCGCTGCCTTGGGGCCGTCTGTAGTGGAGAAAAAGGCAGCGAAAAAAAAAACTCCACTCTGACCATCATAATAAGTTTTTTTGCATAGAGTGTGCTTAACACAATTTTTAAATCGCGTTGGAGGTAACTCTAATATATCTTGGGGTATCTTGTTGTAGAACCTTATACAGTGCCCCATAAAGGAAGTATTAACTTTTGCAAGTCTAAATCGTGGAAATGACAATTTATGTTTATTCCTAGTATTAACGTTATGATGGCTACCAAGTGTTCGAAGTCTTTAATATTTTTCCTAACGTACATAATATTTTCATAAATGTATTGGCTTGCAACTGTTAGGATGTTGATTTCTTTGACAAAATCTCTTAGTGTGTCCCTACTACCTAGCTTGTAAATAAATCGGATCGCTCTCTTCTGCAATACGAAGATAGTCTCAATGTCAGCTGCCCGGCCCCATAGTAGTATACCATAATACATAATACTATGGAAGTAACTAAAATAAACAAGCCTAGCAGTTGCAACGTCAGTAAGTTCTCGAATTCTTTTCACGGCATATGCTGCGGAGCTAAGTCTATGTGCTAATTTTACAATATGTGGGCCCCATTGTAGTTTGGCATCGATTGTGATTTGGAACACAGCTTGGTAACACATCATTAATACACGATAAAGAGAAATTTTGCAAAGAAAACAACGATGCAGCTCTAAAGGACATGTTGTCTCAACACCTTGGGGCATGAAAAAGGCTTCCCTAGAAGGGAGGCGAGTCCCTTTTGTCTCGCTTACCCGTCCGTCTGTCGACGTAGATAATATGGAGTCCATTGGAATTCCTTACACAAGTCGATTTAATATCGACAGGAATTCCAGATCGGACTGTAGCGTCCGCCACAGGAGCAATACGTTTAATAGGTTGCTTTCTGCAACGTCATTTTGGTGATTATGTACCTGTGTTTAAAAATACACGGCTGTAATCAGTTTGTGTTATGACGTTGAAGTAAACAATTAATAACGATTCATCCACCAAAAATTTTAGCCCGCAAATTATACAGGTCAATATGATTGGCATATTGCAAATATCGATCTGTAAAGGATGATATTCTATTTGTACCATTTGAGATATATTTTTGTTGGAGGCGATAGATATTTTCAAAGGATTCTAATCAAAGAATTTGGTGTCTTAATTCTTTTCTATTTTTTTTTTCTTGATTAGTGGCACTGGCCAGCATTTCTACCAAGTCATCAGAGGAATGAATTTGAGAAGAATAAAAAAAACCCTTTACCTGTGCAATTGGTTTCGGTTCAAATCGCCCTGGCCAGATTGCGGGGTTAACCCCAAAAATCAGCATAACATAAATGCGGAGTTGATTCTCTCAAATAAAAGTAGCCTCTGTCACCTCAACCCTCCAGATTCGGTGGCAATTTTATAACACTCTCCGGTCGGCGGGGTCTCTTGTGATCGAATTTTATTTTACGTAGTGCCCGTTTTATTACATCTATTGGGCAGGGGGTTATGTTTTATTTAAGCCACTTTCTGCGGATCTGCATGGACTGAGTGAAACGGTTATCGGATATGTGATTGGGGTATTTCTAAATATGATACAGTTTTTATGCCCGGGGCTTTACTCGATGCGTGCTGAATGAAATTGTATTGCTGAGTACCTTTCTCGGAGTTATTAAATGGGGCTTAGGATTTGTCTTTTTGGGCAATTTGAGTCGTATTTTTAATTCTATTCAAAATTATGTCCCAAGCACTGCAGCGTCCAAGTGGTCGACCATTACCATCTAGTGTAAGTGATGGTGCCACTGGATGCTACATAAATGATTTTATTACATAGATGCAAAGGTTAAAGTAAAAAAAAACTACACTCACACATTAGATATTAAAATAAATGTTTTATCTATCTATCTATCAGATGGGTCAGAGGAGACACTTAGAAGCTGCAGTGCCTAGAACATTGTTTAGATATAGTAAACTTGCCCTATCTCACAAGAAAGTCAAGTCAATACGCGACCAAGCCGCGGGATTCCTCGCGATGTGTTCCTTCAAGGTTAGCGTGTGTTACTACGTAACTTAATCTGGGAATTTCAGTAGTTCAGTAGAAATCAAGGAGGTTGTTATAAATTTATTGTACCGCTGAAAATGTCACCCAGTATAAAGAAAACCATAAAAATGTGTTATCACTCGAACTTTGAAATCCCGAATAAAATGTATCAGCTGTTTCATACATTAACTACAGTAAGTATTAATTAAGCGGTAATTTAGTATAGTACACCTGATATATTTTTTGCAGTTTCTCAGTGCCATAGTAAAGTGGTTTGTATTCGTGAATACAATTATTATATTAGTTCTATACAATCTTCTGCGACTCTTCGTATACATTTGGTAGGTTTAGTTGTTCAGATTTTCACTCACATTGTCACATCACTTAAGACTTCTAGATTGACAGTTTCCACAGTTTCAGTTCCACACAGTTAACAGTTTCTAAATATAACAACATAAACTAAATCTACACTTGTATCCCAGAGAGGTAGGTTGAGATCAGGGACTCCCACTTGTCATTTGCATTTTCTTTTTGTATGAAACTTTTAGAATACACCACAGGCAACTTCTATGGTTTAGTTTTATTTATTGTTCTGTCTGTTGCGTTTTTGTGGTATACATATTTCAGTTTGTTATTTCGACATTTACTTGAAGATAATCTCAGCAGTTATTTTTTTTCAATATATTAGTAAAATTTTATTAAATTAAAAATATAAAAAACATAAGAATAAAGGAAAAAAAAAACACACCCACACACACACAAGTACAGTCAATTAAATAAACCGGCCCGAGACATGTCCGACCCATAGGTACCCATAACACTGGCAGCGTTACCGCGCTGCACAGCGAGGGATATCCTTTGCATCAAAAATGCCCCTGAGCGGTAGTCAAAGCCACGGTTCCTGAGAGGTTCTTCTTCTTCCATCTTTCTTTTGTTTAAATGATCCCAGTCTGAATGTACTTCCATGTTTGTAATGTCCTTGCCTGGTTACCATAGCACAGAGTATCCTAGTTTGGGAACTGATCAAGTAATTGTGTTGTGTTAAAGTTATTGCTATTATCTCTTCTTGTTACAAAAATATTTCAAGATCTTTTCCAAGATCGTCACAGCAGACGAAAAACTCACCGACGCACGACTCATTTCGCGCCGCGGCCGTCTCATCGCCTATTCATCGGAAGCAATATCCTCAACCCTGCCTGCCTCGCGAAACAGCACTGAGTCGAGCCGGAGCTTATTGAAAAACGCGAATCGGCGTCCGCGTGACAGGCCGCCGCGAGACCCGCCTCACTAGACGCGACGGACTACCACCAACAGAATGTTTTAGATTCACTGCAAGCTGGTGTACTAACTGGGGAGGATTCATAAGCGTTTTTTCACATTGTAATTGTATTTTTTTCGCTTCAATCGAAACGCATATTTCTCTTTTTCTTCTTCGACTTTTGAGTCATACTCGAATTGTGAGCAATTTCGTATCAAGTACTTAAGGTAAGTTAGATCTCAGAGTTCAATAATTTCAAACAGATCTTTGTGAAAATTTCAGATTTCTCTCGTTTATTACTTTTAAATTGTGATTTAAATTGCTACAATTTCTAGATTTCGTTTGACGTTCATTCTTACCTCACCTTTTGTCGAGATCATGAACTGGCGACTTTCTACTAGCTAATCATATTTTATTCCGTTTCCTATTATCAATGTGTCAGTTTTTTGCTTAAAAAAACACAGTTGGAGTTGTACAGCACCCGATTATATTACACAATCCAGCAAGCTTAGTTTTAAAAACCAAATGATACCCATTTTTTTTCTAACTGTACAGTCATTTTGTTAAAATTAGGGTGAATTTTTAAATTTCGTATAATGGGCTAGTTGCCCTAAAAAATGAAATTAGTCCGTTTTCAGATTATTCAAAAATAAGGGACACGTATTTTTTTATTTGTAAATTAGACGAAAAATGACAAAGATATAGCCCATTAAAGTCACGTGTGACGTCACGCCGTGCTGCATTTTTTAGCACGGAGTGACGTCACATGTAATTTTAATGGGCTATATATCTTTGTTATTTTTTGTTTAATCGAAAAAACAAAAAATACGTGTCCAATATTTTTTTATAATCTAAAATACGGACTAAATAGAATTTAATTATTTTGACCCTGGAAACTACTCTATTTTATAATTTGTAATGTAAAAAATATTGCTATAAAATATAGCACCTTGAACACCGGTATCTTGGAGAGCTAGGATATACCACGATTTGCTACAAACCACGGTACGTAATGAATGACATACCTCTTTCACTCAAATTCTACTTGTTAACAATTTATTTTCTAACCTATTTTCTTTCCCTACTTAACTAGAACTTAACATTGATGATCATCAGTACCGTCTGTATGCCGAACCAATTGGAACCACGCCGTAAGCAATATCGCCCGTCCCAGAGCCGCAATCTCGCAACTCGCCCGGACAGCATCAACCGGCCGAATAACACGGATGCTTATGTAAATGAGGACAACCGCGCTTATTGTGTATCTAATTTGATCTCTTTTTGCCTGCCGCCCCGGTGATGGGATTCGACAAATATTGCCTTTTGCGTTACCTGCATTACGCGCAGGGACGTATTCGGGTTTAGAATGTATGCCAAAAACTAAGCAGTTTTGTTTTTGCTTGAGCTTCTTAGGTAAACATATGTTTATATGACTGTACGAAATTATGGTTGGTGATTTATTAAGGTGGTTTGAGAAAAAATGGCCAGAGTGGAGATTTTTTTTTGCTGCCTTTTTCACCACTACATTCGGCCCCAATGCAGCCGCTAACATCTAAGTACATTGTTTTTCTAAAAACAAAATTTATAGTCTTTACGTTGAAATAAATTTATGATATTTAAGGAAACGACTCCTGAGACAGGTATATATTTTTTTTAATTAGCTTTACGGATTCGAGTTGGCAATCTGTTTAGTAAGCTCCATTTTCCTAGTGCGGGATAACAGGATTTAAAAGTTATTTACTTTAAGGTAAAGTTTTTATGGTTAAACAAGTGGTGTGAATAGTCATACTTCCAGCGTGTAACTTAGAGACCATACAAAACAAAATCACAGCTCTGAACACTAGCAATTCTGTATGTAAGTTAGACGACAATAAGAATAAATTAACGCAAAAAAAATCGACTATAAAAACTTGCAATTCCTAAAGACCCTACGCTTGAAACCAGGTTTAGATATTTTTTTATTCACTAAGAACACAGAACAAGTTACAGACACACTTTCGCAATTTTACACACATTATAGATCAGATCTAGCCTATGACCTTAAACTTGTACCTAGCATGCATTTAGACTACTTGTAATTCTTAATCATAACTAAATATATTTTAATTTTTATTCTTTTGTATATTCACTAAGGGTGCTAGAATGCAAGAACATCGTTTAAAACAAAATTAGACTTCATTTTACATAATCCGGATCCAAAACTCTGAACTTGACAGACTGTCACTGACAACATAACGTCAGACGCGACGTACAATCAAATCTCGACTAGATTTCAGAAGGGCCCGAATACGTCCCCCGGAGGCTCAAAAAATTCGCATCGCAGCATTCCAAGGGTTAAAGGCCTGATCACTGATAGGGGTAGTTGTACCAGGGTGACTTTTAAAATATTTATGAAGCCGGCCGCTTGGAGGGCGCGTTTGTTTAGTCATCCAATTTCGGGTTATGTGCTTCAGAAGTAACCTACTTTTGGGGTTCTGCACTTTGGAAAGAGTGAAACCATCAAAAGTTTTCTCTGGCGGTTTTGTGTCACTTGATATTTGTATACGTACTTCTCCACACGATCGGAGTTGAGTCTATAGCAGGGTCTTCATCATCAACCCATTATGTCCCCACCGAGGGGCACGGGTCTCTTCCCTGAGGAAAGTATAGGCCATACTCTACCACGGGTACCAGGTCCGGATTAGTGGAGGCTTGTAAGACTAGTGTCTGGTCTTACTGTCAGATCTGGCTTACTGGCCTCTGAATTGGCTTAGCGACTACCATCAATCGACGGCAGCCGGTACCAACTGCTTAACGTGCCTTGAAGCACGAAATCGCTTGGGAAAATGCCACTAGCGTTAGTCATGGATCCATCTATGCACTGAACGCGCCCTATGTTGATTAACCTTCGTAATCATTTAAGATCACCCAGGCGACCGGGGCTGGGTGAATCTACTCAAATTGAGGGCGTCATTGTCCTTGGAAGTGTCACACTTATATGTTGTCAGTGCAACAGGTTGTTAAAGATATTTTTATTTCTATATTAGTTGGAGTTGACTGACAATCTGTAACGATAATAACTGTAGGTATACTTAGTACATTTCTGTTGTGCTGAGAACTGTGAGAGATTAATGACAACAATGACGAATTAGCGACAATTCGAGGAGATCCACCCGGCTATGAGCGATTCATACCTGCTAGTTATAAATGCAACGTGCGTATACTTAGCTCATTATATTCGATAATAAATATTCAAATCAAATTAATCATCTTTAGTTAAAGAGCAGGAAAGCCTTACCTGCAAAAAACAAAACCATAGCAATTGCCATCATTCTGTTGACTACGCAACTCTCAACCGACTGTTGAGCTTACACTTGCCCGGTATTTTTCCATTGTTTAGGCCAAAGTTTTCCGCGGAAGGGTTGCCCTTATAATTAGATGACAGGATCCGGTTAACTTCGCTTGTCATTTGAATTTTTGATTCGAAATTTGAAAAGTTTACGCGGCATCCGCTTTTTAAAGTAGCCAGCATTTTTGTAGTAGGCTTTAATGGCATCCTGAAAGGTGCCAGTGTTTTTTCGAAAGTTTTTTGCACTTTAGACTCATAGGCCGTCTAGACTAGCTAGAGTGAACAAGGATTCGGCGATTACTGATGTCAGAGTTAAGTAATGACATGTGAATGGACCTTACCAACACAGTTTGTAATTTCAACTCTCAAATAGGAACGTGGCAGACGGAACTTTTTCTGTGTGAGCACAGAATACATAATAGTACAGGTACAGAAGATTCACTCCGCAAAATCAATTAAAGAAAAAGGTACTCTAGCAGCGATACAATTAGGTGCAATTCAGATCGCACGACGCTAAAAAAGCTACGTTATATTCACCTACATGTTGCCTCTCTTTCTACCGCGTAACTCTTACCTGACTAATCTGGCGCCTGAATTCCTACCTATTTGCCACTCCGAAGTGGTCACCGCATGTACTAACGCGTTCGATACCGACACGCGTAGTAAAACAGGCCTGGTGTGGGGTTTACTTCTCGTATAACCTGGTGGACAGGCTGTAAAGAATATTCCATCTATTTATCCGAACCACTGAATTAAATTGACTGCTTTTCGATAATCACCTATTTCGGCACCTTTTTCCTCTAAAATGAGTGAAAAGGGGGCTGCCTCCGCGTTACACTTGTGAAAGGGTGGTGTTCGAGTGTCTGACCGCAGCATAACTTTTTCCTACTTTTGTAAGAAAATTAACTCATGTTTTTACTTTTACAATAAAATCATCGAACATAAAAATTGAATTTTATCTTAAACTTGATGATTTTAACTTATTTTCAAAATCCAATGGTTGAAAAACTAATACTACCTTCCTATTTCATTCAATCTCATAGAAGCTACTGGTGAAGGTGACGTCATTTTGCCTTTGGTAGGGAAAGTTGGACACAGTTAAAGTGCGAACTTTTACTAAGGGTTTTGTCAGTAGCTTAAGCGGTAGTCTTGTTCGGCGTCTGTTCAAATGGCAGGTCTAATAGCCTCTCAACTCTACTAAAATAAGCTGAAGGAACAAAAAGCGTGAACTTTGCTTCACTACATAGCATAAAACAACGTCGCTTCCCGCTGTCTGTCCTTATGCATGCTTAGATATTTAAAGTGCGGTTGCGGTGCGGCGATTTTGATGCAGTTTTTTCAATAGGTAGTGTTTTGTCGCCTTAGTGGTGATGAGAGCTATGCCACACTTTTGACCGAATTGAGTTATGAGCACCACCTTGTTCTGCGTTAAATGGAGATTGAATTAGTGAAGAGATCTAAGTGATAGCTCAACTAGTAGCTTGTTTTTCATTCAGATGTGAAGGGTGTTAAATTATTTTTTCCAGGCACAATATTTTTTTAATTGGCTCTATCTCGGAACCACACAAGTGTAGCATAGCTCTCTTCACCACTAAGGCGACGGTTTCAAGAGGAAAGTCTATATGAATAATAACATTATCATACCAGTAATTGCACCCGTGCGAAGCCGGGGCGGGTCGCTAGCGTGTTGATGGTCATAATAGTCGTAAACACGCCAATCTTGACAAATTTTGCAGCAGAGAAAAAGCAAAAGAAAATCTGCTGTATGAACTTCTAATCATCGTTTTTAACCAACTTTAAGAGGGAGGTGGTTCGCTCTTCGTCGGGATATTTTTATTTACGTGTGTTTTGGATAAATCGAGGGAACTCTTCAAATTTTAAAGGCATTTGGGTGTATTTTTCGCTTCGGCCGTTTAGGAAACCGGAGTTTGGAAACCAGTTTCCTAAAAGGATTTTTTTATCCTGCTACGTAACTGGTTTCCTTATAAAGATTTCCTTATCCTTTACCGTAACTGGTTTCCTATAAAGATTTTTATCCTTTTACGTAACTGGTTTACTATAAAGACTTTTTATATTTTTATGTAACATAATAAATTAAGTACCTACATTGGCAAGAAAAAAGTTACAGTAGCCATTTCAATAGTTTTCATTAACGTTCAAAGGAGACTAAAGTTACTAATATTCTTAAAACTAACTGCAAAAAAAAGTAAAAGCTATCAAGAAATAGACACCGAAATTGTTAATGCAATAAAAGACTTGGGTAATCGACTGATAACTGTGATGACTGTATTGAAATTATTTCACGATACACATTTTTGTTTTTATTTCAAAACTAAGGATATTGTTTTTATTTAATCTTAAGTAGAGTTGTTTTTATATTTGTTAATGAATTCCTTTTATGTTATTTCATTTTGAGTGTTGTCAATGTTAATTTTCTATCTGATTTGTTATTTTATATTCGTGAATAAATAAATATAAAATGTTATAACAAGTTAAGTAATTATAAAGTTTTACAAAAACCATTAATTAAATACAATACTCAATTCCAATAAACATTTCATCTGCAATCCAGTTATTAGTTTCGTAGGTGGCTGAAATAACATAAACATAGTACTCTTAGGAAACCAGTTACGTAGAAAGATAAACAAATCTTTATAGGAAACCAGTTACGTAGCAGGATAAAAAAATCCTTTTAGGAAACTGGTTTCCAAACTCTGGTTTCCTAAACGGCCGAAGGGTTATTTTTATAGTAACTCGTGAATTTGCTTTCGGAAAACACTGTTACGATTTTTGTGAATGTATCTACGAACGCTCACAGTCTGGTAATCTATTCTTAACAAACTGTCAGTTGGAAAAAGTGCATACAAAAAAAATGAAACTGACAACTGTTAACAGTAGATTAAAAGATTTTTAGCGTTCGAGAAACCGAGGGTTAGGGTCGTAGTGATATTCACAACAATCGTAAAATAAAATCTGTTAAACCGACTTCTTAACCGAATAAAAACCGTCTTGACGAATATTTTCGGGATTTAGCAGTTGATTAAGTCGCTCAATACAATAAAAAAAGTTAATTTTCCAATTCAATTTTTAAAATAGAGACAGTATTAAAATACAGTGTCAGTTAGAAACTATACCATCCAACAGCACAAATTAGCGAACGCAAGTTTGTGAAATCACAGTTATTCCAGTTAAATAGCTGCACCATCCAAAACCCAATCAAACTTTCTTCAAAGAAGTTGTCAGCAGCAAACACCAAGGTGCACTAACAAAATAGACAATGTGGCCGTCACTTCTGACGACATATTTACGAAGAAAAGTCTTATTTTAAAACAAAAAACCGGTTAGCGAAATGAGACCGTTGAATTTTTAACCTCAGGAGGCGACACCTCTTGATGCCGAAAATGCAATAGTCTCGACGCGTCTGAAGGCCAGTTTTTTAAATGAGAATTTCACTAAGTTCTGTCACGCTCCTTTCTGGAAAAAATCACGAGACAGCACTACACTTTCCACGACACAAGGTATCCTAGTGTGGCCAGAAGCAATGTATGTGCCCGTATTTAAATGTTATTGATATTTTTTTAAATTCCCTGTTCTGTAAGCTTTTTAAGTAGAAAGTTAAGATTGTAATACTTTGTTCGGAACCCTAAGTACCCTGCCTCACTAGGACGCCATGGCGACGTCGTCAGCGACCGTACTCGTATACAAGCAGTTAATATTGAAATGTATGGTGCCTAACTCGCTTGGCGAGTCTGGCGGTCTGGCAGCGTCGCCATTCAATATAAACTGCTTGGATACGTAGCTGGCTATGTCTTCATGGCGTCTTAGTGAGGCAGGGCTCTAAGAGCGCGATTCACACTCGCACTTATGTCATAAGTCCTGTGACAGACACGTTGCTAACAATTTTTTCGACACCTCCTTTGACAAACCACTCAGCCGCCAGACCTCAACCTGGCCATGGAAAGACATACAAACATGCGCAACGAAACATCCCTCCGTTGTTATTGCAGTCGGGCAAATAGACAATTCAGCCGTCATTTCCGACGACACATTTATAAAGAAAACTAATTCCGACCGGCCCGCTGCATCCACGTCGCGTCAATTTACAACTCGGCCCGAAATTTTTGCACTAAATCGTGGAAAACTTTTGCTTTTGGAACTGAAGTCAGGACTTGGGCCGGACGGTCGAGTTGTTTAGCCCTCGTGTACCAATGTGGAGGTTGTCTCGCACGTAACAGTTGTAGAGCTGTCCAATATGCGCGATACAGAGAGCGTGGAACATAATATAAGAAGCTGGAAATGAGTGCCCAAATGCCCAACCCAGATCTATTTACGGGTTGATTAGACAGGTGTTAACTAAAGGAGGTTATTATAATAATGTGTGCTGTGCAATAAAGAGTTAATATATTCCCTCGTAACCCCGGGTACCTGAGTGATCTTAAAGGATCACGAAGGTTAAGCATTAAGCAACCCCTAAGGCCTCTGACTCGGCATCAACTGCTTAACGTGCCTTGCTTAGCACAGAAACTCTCGGAAAAATGCCACTAACGATAGTCGCAGACGGTCACCCATCCATGCAATAAACGCGCCCTATGTTGCTTAACCTTCGTGATCAATTAAGATTACTCAGGCAGTCGGGCTACGAACAGCTCTCGGGTACTTTATTAATGTTGTATTATATACCTAAATATTACATTTATAATATTTCGTACCATACTAAAATGGTTACAAATTTGTTACTAATACAAAAAAATAATTTATAATTTGAAATGTAGACAAGGACTACAGGCCTGAAGTACCTGTGTTGAGTTGAATAAAATTAACTTTACCTATATCTACCAGGTCTTTGGCCGCTTGGAAGCCCCGAGTACGCTCTCTTAACTGCTCGGTCCTCTTCCATTCTTTCCACGTGACCAAGCCAACGGATTCGGTGGGATTTTGTTTCTCCGATGATGTTGGGTTCGGAAATAAGGTCTTCGATTTCCTGGTTCTTTCTAACTCTCCAACTACCATCTTCTCTCCTCGTTGGACCCAGAATCTTCCTCAAGATCTTCCTCTCGGCAACCAGTAATTTGTTTTCCTCCTTCAGTGTGAGTGTCCAAGCCTCGCAGCCGTACATCAAGATCGGCCTGATTACGGTTTTATAGACTCGGATCTTGGTTTTTCTGCTCAGAAGCTTGGACACCAGCACCTTGTGGAGAGCAGCACTACAGCGGAGGGCATTCTGTACACGGGTGTCAATTTCCTGTTCCCTGGTATTGGTGTCAGTTATCGTGCATCCCAGGTACTTAAACAGTAGGCCGCCCCAGACATCGTTGGAGGGACGAAGTAGCCAAGGACCTGCGCGAGCTCTAGGCCGGTGACTGGCAGGAGACCGCGCAGGACAGAGACAAGTGGCGACTTCTTGTATCGGAGGCCAAGATCCACTTCGGGTCGCTGAGCCATCGCAGTAAGTAAGTAAGTAAGTATATCTACCAGACAGATGACTATTAACATTCTAACTTTATCATTGCGTGTACAATAGTTTAGGATAAGGACAAGTCATTGCTCATCATGACTTGTCCTTATCCTAAACTAGGGTTCACTCAATGATAAAGTTACAGTTAGAGTAAGTCTAAAATGACCAAACTTACTCTTGACCTACCCTTCTAGAGACTATGCATTTGCATAGTATGGACTCTATTCCTAGGGTGGATAGACAGATGTATATCTTAAAAAATAAGCAGGAGGGTTCAAAACCCAAATTCCAAGCGGAACAAACTGCTGAAATCGCGTGAAGTCGAAGGCTTGTTGTGCTGTAGGCGGCGCTCGCAAGTAGATAAACTAATTATGAAACTCACTACCTACATCAGGTTTTGTTTATTTTGTCCCTGCTAATGCTCTGTTACACTGCCGTGTAACGAGAAACAAAAATGGAGTTCGAATAAAAGTTCGTAATCAAAACTGTCTACTTCAGTTCCCAAAATGTTTAAAAGAACTGAACTGTTTGGTTCCTGTGAAGAAGTGCATTTTAGGGCGCTGTAATCCAATAAACAATTTTAATTTAATCTGTTGTATTTTCCTAGTAGAGTATAGGGGAGATCTTACCGTAGAAGAACTCACTGACCACAAACATTGTCTGAATGGCTTCAGAGAGATACCATCAATTTGCTCCAACATATGGCAGAGGCCGATATTCAACTTCCGATACGATAATCCGGACTTGGCCGCCGTGGAGTATGACCAATACCTTCCTCAGGGAAAAGACCCGTGCCCCTCGGTGGGGACATAATGGGTTGATGACGATGATGATGATAATGTAAACACTTTGTCTTGCATCTTCGAACTGACATAATATTCATATTTATTTGATGAAGAAAAACGAATTTATGGTGATCTGTAGCAGGTATTTACCTCACTCTCAAAAACTTTCGTAATAGTTGATATTTTCAAAATACGAGTAGAACATTCATTCATTGTAGCAAAAATCCGAACTGCAAGCAATTACAAGAAATACAAGACGCAAAACATCTGAATGCCTAGCTAAGAAACAGAAACAAAGTTAAATAACTTCTCACTGCTTGTGACTGGTACGGTCGGGCACTCCCAGCAAATATTCGTTTCCAATCGACACTAGCTCTTATCATCACAGGATAAGAACTTCTGCACTCTACTGCATTTTTGGTCACAGTACAATAAATAAGGCTCGGAGCAAACTCGACGCTTTATCAAAGTCAATCGACGAGGAACTTTTGAGTTGACGACATTACGCGAATCGGTTTGAGTTGTACCAGGTTTCGTTGGAACCAAAGCGATGGAATCGAACAAGGAAATCAACCTGCGTAAGATTCTTATCAAATAGTTACAGACATGGCTAAAGACAAAAGTGGCATGCTTAGGAAGGGTGCCGACTGTAGTTTATTAATTTTATCTGATGGAGTAGATTTACTCAAGTATTTCAGGGCTTACTTTTACATTTTGAGCATTGTCAAAAGTCTGTGGAGGATACACTTTTAGAAAACAGACTTTTTGACAACCTCAGAGAAAAACCAACAGCATATTTATAGTAGGTACTCAACCCCATCATTCTACTTCTTATATCAGAAAACAGTTCACAATCATCGACATAAGAATTGGATTTATCTTTTGCCATGATTCTGATAAACCTTCAGCTCAATAAACATTAATTACCTACTGGCTGCGTGATTGCACTTCTCAGTAAAGTAAAGGAGTCAAGTCGAAGGCAAAACTTCTAAGAGGAGCATCCACTTATCGAGTGAGCATCGAGTGATTTCCAGTGAAGCACCAGATTCATGAATGCATTTTACAAATTTAGTGCTGAATGCTGTCGCGCGCTTGCGAACAAAATCTCCGAAGTGGTGACTGTGACGTGTTCTTAATTAAAACAGCTAAAAGTTGAATTTTAAAGCAACTCTGTGAACAGTGCCACCAGTTACAGGCGACAGCGATTGCGATTATTGTGTTGCAAGTAAAGTTAAGAGGATGAATGGCTTTCGAAAATAACAATGGGTTAGTTGAATCATAATGGCTACACTGATCTTTAGTCTATCGGTGACATTAAGTTCATCCTCATCCATATCATTAAGTAATTTTGAGACGCCTATAATAAGACTTACCTAGGTCTTCTTTCCTATTAAAAGAGTACATATTATTTCAAATATTATTTAACACATGTCTGCCTGCAAACCATACAATCTACTACACTTTGTATGGCCTTCGATATAGCTACAATACAATTCTATAGTTAGTCGACTAAAAGCAACATTAACAAACTACAAAATAACACACAACTGGCACCTATAACTATTTGACCTTGATCGAAATGCGGTATGTTCACTCAGCCCTCTCTGCACCATATCCCTTGAAAGAGTTGGCCTATCTCATGTCCAACTTCGAACACTGACCATTGGATTTCACAACAAAAGCAGCTCGGCCGAGAGCGGCGTTACATCCACATCGACTCCAACTTGACTTGTACATAATTCCCACCCGCAAAAAAAACCACAGCAAAAGTCCAGTCACCCCCTTCAGCACACACAAATGCTCTCGCACCACATAGGCACCTGCAGTGTATTTACAAAGTGCAGGGTGGCAATGGCGTCTCCAATGAGTACTAATCAATACGCGAGGCGGGAAGGTGGCGAAAAATAACGAATGTTGTATTAGTGTAGTCGTGTGTTTCCGTATGGAGTTGGCAGCTGCCGGTAGGGTCGGCAGAGCAAGTTGGATAATGCATGGTGGCCTCAAAAAATTCCAAGATCTCCTTAAACTGTAACATTTTTGATCGGCTTATCAAAGCAATGGGTTTCAATTGTTATTTTCAAGGTCATAACGCAACGGATTACAAAAGCCCAATTTTATTGGGGCTTGCATATTAAATATTTTTAATGAATTTTGTCGTTTCGTTTCATGTGAGTGAGTTCATCATAAAAATATTGTACCTATTTATGAGGCTTAACGTAATTATAATAAAATCGTATCTTTTGGAGGAGTGCACTCCAGTGCGCCAGAATACTTTAGACTCAATCAATAATTTCCCTATAATAGAGGAATGTCAGTTTTTGTAGTCTTCAGTCAAGAATTATGTAGAAAATAATGTCACCAAAAACCTGAAAATAATGTCAACGTAAACAAAAGTGATGCATGACTTCGAGGTTGGTAAACTTATAGGAGATAGATTTATGAAATAATCAAGTTTACATCTTGTTTTCAAACAGTACGGCAACGAGTAACTACGTCAAGTAAAAAACAGGTACAAGCGCCTCGAACCAATGCTGTAACTAAATTGAACTTCGCGATGATTCTGCGACTGTGGTCCTTAAAGTAAAAAATCTACCAAATACACTGCAGTCAACAACTAAGGTTTCCAAAATGCTGACAGAATCACCTTGTGGCAACTACATCAGATAAGCTCCGATAGTCAAACAGTGAAAAGTTGAAGAGCTTGCGTTGCTAACCCTCCAGCAACATATGCAGCCGGGTCGTAATCGACGACCGGCCGGGGACGTATTGGCCTCGCGGAGACGGAGCTCTCTGTGTTTTTAAAGCTTTCTTCCACCCCACGGGGGGCGGCCCCGCAATCGATGGACGCCGTCACGTTAGTTCGGCGCCCGATCAAGTGTGGCATACGTGAGGTCTTTCTGTGATGTGTCTTTGTTACGCTGGGAATTTAATTGAGGTTCAGGTGGATTCGGTAGGTTTTTTTTTTTAATTTAGATTGTGACGTTGCCAACGTCACACCTCTGTCCTGGCAGTGTTGCCTTTTTATGTATTAGGTATTGTATTTATTGCCGTTTATGTTGTCCTTGTGTTTTGTATAATGCATTTTCTTTCTTTTAGTGTGTTTTGGTGCCTTTTATTGTTTGTCTTACTACTGAATTTTAGGTGCTGTTAACAGTAATTTAGATGAATATGTACCAAATTATTTGCTTGACGATTCAACAACTGGTTGATACCAGTTAGTGTCTAGCAACATCATTGTGCTGATTGCCACATAACTAATTCAAAAAGTAAGTAAATGCCTTTCCCAGACGTATGTCAGGTCCATTAGCTTGCAAGTGACCACCTGTCCGCCACACTAAACTCCTGCAAAAAGAAGCTCTTTTGTGTCGCAGACTCTCATCGCAGCCCACTGAATTTGCATCCTTCTTTGCTGCGCAAATTAACTTTAATTACGGACCGGCTCGGTACCGAATTCGCTGTCACGCCGGGCGCGCATCAAGCCGCCACATCCACCGATGCATTATCAAGTTGCATCGAGATGACGGGAACATCGCGCTGTCGCAGACACGTCCCCAAGTTTACTTAGCGACCTGCAAAAGTTACTATTCACCCGCGCCAACCGAAACCGAACCGTGCTACTACAATATAAGACCCAGGCGTTGCCAGTCATAAGTTTGCAAGTCTATCTAGCTTGACTCTGGAAATTTCCGCCTCGAGTCTTGCGAGCAAGTCACTCGGTTTGCTCCGCCCGTCATGTCAGTATCTCCAAACTGCGATGACAGCCGCTAGCGACTGCATTGTTTCCACTTAGTTGACATGACGTTGTCTTAGGAAGTTATTCAGTTTAGCTATTGCTCGCTAGTGATTACGCGGCGGTACAGTTTTAGTATTTAAGTCTGCGGTTGAGTTGTGATCGGCACTATGACTGCTGCCTGCAACTCTGGTTTTGGCAGTACCGTCTTAACTGAAGTAGCTTCTAGCAATGTGCCACTGACTTTTGATCTCACACAAAATGGCTAATAGCTATGAAGTTTCTACCGCCGATGCCTCATATTTCTGAAGGAAACAACAAAACTTCGCTGGTGAACGCGGGCGATCAAACGGGCGCTGGGCGGGACACGCTGTCACGTCACTCTGGTTGGACTTTGTCACGGCGTTTAGCTTGCTGCACTTTGTTCAAAGAAAACTGTACGAGTAGGAAAATTGTAGCGTGGTTTTGGCTTCAAATATACTTTCGGGGTCAGTTCAGCAAATCAATGCCTGTGAAGTAAAATAGTTTACGAAACCATGTTTCTACGATAGATCGACAGGTGATGAAAAAAAGCGTCTTCAGAATCACCGTGAAATAGTTCCGTAGTTACAACTAAAGCAACGAAAACGTCGATGCCAACAGAAATGAAAAACAATATTTCCCATTTCCCTCACAAAGGCCAACTCGGGCCATAACAAATAACGACGTAATTTCAAAGCGAGCTGGCATTGTAAATTCGCGCGTCCATCGTTCTGGGGCGAGTGGATGGAGCCGAGTGTACCCGTGACAGTCATTTAAGACACTGACGTGACACCGCCCCCCTCCTTCGCTGCACTCCCCCCCCCCTGCCTGGCAGATGGATTGATATTGCTGCAGCGCTCAGACGGAAGACGGAGCGATTGCATGGCGGGAGTGAAATAAAATGCAGTTTTTTTGCCTGTCGAGGTGCGGGTAAATTGTTTGCGAGATTGTCATGTGCCTTCGAAAGGCTGTACAGGAATTGAACTTAGAAAAGTATAACTATTTCGGAGGATTATTTTCAATGTCAACGTCTACAAATTGACTTGAAAGATTTCCAAAGTTCAATTGCCTTTTTACCATCATTTCGCTAGCCAACTGCTAAACAGAGGCCTTCACCATGGTGCTGCACTTGATGAATGAACGATGATGAATGAATGATTTATTGCCACAGACATCCTTAACCCTATCAGACGTGACCTTGAAAATAACAATAGAAAACCATTGTTATTTTGAAGGTCAGGTCTGAATGGTTTAAAGAACAATATGAATAGTAATCACATCAAATAGTGCATGTGGTAATGATGCTATTTCAGGATTAGCTGTTTCTATTCGGAACACTTTCTTTTTTCCCAAACCAATAATCCAAATGGTTCCAAAAACCCGACAGCTCCAAAACTAGTCAAAAAACCAAAATTAAAAACTACCAAAATTTCCAAATCGAAGCTGGTACCGCCCGACCCGTTCACATTTCTAAGTACACCGCCGGACGCAAACGAGACGCGCGGGCGTGATGGCGATCTCGAGACAGTGACGTGACACGCTCCTTGCCCCCACCCGCACCCCCACCGCCCCGGGGCCCGGGTGCATACTGACCCCCGACCGCCCGGGTAATAAGGGGGAGGGGTATAAAAGTCGCAAGTAGTAGTGGAATTGTGTGACATAGATACGACAGTTTAGATTTTAAATTAGGTACAGTTGTACCTAGAGCTCGCGGGATCTGTTTGTTCGTTTCTGCATTTATTGCTGGTTTCAGGTTGTGTTACTGCGTTTTATTTTTGTTTCCGCGCATTGTGGTAAGAATGCATTATAAACAAACAAATATTCTTCAGTCAACTGTGTGCAATGACTCTGTCTCTTGGCAAAGTTTTCCAAAAGTCGAAAGCATTCAAAAATTGACTATGGACGCAACAATTTTTCCAGCCCCACTATTCAGTTCAGCCCTCAAAGCAAAACAACTCGCTCAACAAAGAGCTCACGTCCGCGCTTCAAGTAGACGTGTCCGTCATTTGCACAAAATTAAATACCCTTCAAAGATGTCCCGCTAACATCGGCTGTCGACCCTCCTTCGGACGCTCGGACCTCCCCGGGGGGCGACTTGCCCCCTCGCCCCCCAGCTCAGCAGATGGATTGATATTGCTCTGTGAATGCAGGTGGGTACGGTAACGTCTATTTTTAAAGTCACTATCTTGTATGGTGGATTTGCATTGTTATCTCGTGTTTTATTAGGGCGATGGGGGTAGGAATTGTGTGGCTGTTACTGACCTCCTTAAGGAACTCGCCTTTTTAAGACAATCTTGTACATTTTTGGGTAGCCAAATGGCAGTCTAATGCAGCAAAGCTTTATTATGATTTCAGGAAAACTAACAAGTCAGGACCTCGATTCTGTTAATGAATTATAGTCCAATTACAGTTACATATATAGTCGGGTCCCGTGAAATGTTTTTCAATTCCATTGACGCCTAGAATTATTGATAAGTGTGCACGTGTTGCTTTGAAGCGACAGTGAAATGTAATCGTTCATACAACTGGCATTGCACTAAAGTGCATTAGCAGAATCTAAGCACTGATATCAGATTCGTAACTTGACAATGACAAGTTGGCACGCACGAATTCTTTGAAGTCTTTCGAGGACCCTGGCACTTAGTATGAGGACAGAATTCCTTTTTACCGACAAACAGAGCGATGGAGACACATCGAGAAATATCAATCAGTATTAATCAACCCGTCGCGACTAATAAGCCATTATCTATCACCTCGCGACGAAAAAATCCACACGTCCCTCTCTCGGAGTCCATAAAATCGGACAGAGACATATGTCCTTCCCTTATTATCACCAATTAAGAGGTGCGGATAATGCGCCGTGACACTTCTCCATACCAACGTGACCAACCAACAGCGATCCTTCTTTTTCAACTACTTTCTTAGCACAAGTAGCTCTCACAACCCTGGCCTCTCCAGAGCTTTGACAAACTTAGCCGCAAACAGATACAAGTGAAAACAGTCTTTAACACTTCGAATTAAGTGGCACATCAGTTGGAGTACTAAGTTTGTCTCGTTCATTTCCCCCTGATGGATGGTAGACGGACGGTGACTGATAGGTGAACCTTACTCCAGTACCAACCTTACTTTGCAGCCGCTGCAATGGATTATTAACCGTAACTCGTATGAAAAAGGATTGGCGTAATAACTGTGAATCTTGTACAGTATTTTGGCAGTCGTTTCGCGTGATTAGTGCTTGCGGAGGGAACATTCTCGTAATCAGGGGAAATAATGACGTCATAAGAATGATTTCCACGTACGACGAGATTGATGGGCGAATGGCTTTTTTCTGGGACTGATTTGCTGATGGCACCGTTTTGTAAGACGGCGTGAGAGGTTGGCTGATATCACGGTGATCTGTGGCTGATATGAAGGAGAATTCGTCTTTGTCACGCGTAGCTTATGTGTCATTTATGCCTTGTAGGAAACCCCGAAAAGCGAAACCAAATTTGGTTTTTAAATTTTGAGAAAAAGTGTACGAGTCATCCTTTTAAAGAATTCCATTCATGTGTCATCAGCGGCTTTCTATTTCCTCAATAAATCTATACATATTATCATGTAGGTATGTTCTTGTTCCTCCTTCTCTTTCCTTTTTAGGTACAGTCGACAGCACATTGTCCTATACACCCATGCACTCTACCCCGTTGCATTACGGGCGACTTTGCAACTGAAATGTGCAGATTGACGTGCCGTCCACTGTACAATAAAGTATTTTGTACGTATATATTTATCTCTACTTCATATTTTCGATTAGATTAGAACTCTTTATGGCGCACTCCTGAAAAAAATCAGAAACCTTATGTATCTAAGTTTTAAGTTCTTATATTTATTTATCTTGCTAGCTGACCCGACAAAGGTTGTTTTGCCAGATATGAAAAAGTATGAAAAGTATGAAAAATTGATCTCAGACCTACCGAATATACATATAAAATTTTATTTTGTTTAAATTTGTGACACGAGTCATATATAAGATACTAATAGAACTTGCAACTCTCTGTACTTGGAAGTAAAGGAAGAAATACGTGCATTTCTTAGTATTTTTAAATAAAAGTCTTATACCATAGAATTTTTGGTGGGCGCATCGGATCATCATGACAATGATTTTTAATTTTTTTTTTCTTTTCAGGGTCAAAATGTAACTGATTACCTGAGACAGCTGCTTTTTACAAAATCCTAAATTACTAAATTTTCAAAGTTTCAAATCATTGAGAAACTCGTAACTTTCTAACCTAGAAAACTTTCTTTCGGCGTTCAAAAACCCTCTGAGCTAAAACCCTCGACCTAATTTATAAGCCCGACCTTTGGACAAAACCTGAGGCTCTACCCGGGACGTAAATCAAACTTGTCACGCGTCACGCGTGCCCGGAGCGTCATGTGTCACGGGGATGACAGTTATCCGTCACTCCCGCGCGTCACTGTCGCGTCCGATCGCGTCTCTGAGCGTAAGTGACAACAGTTTTTTATTCATATTTATTTATTGCACTCTTAGTAGTCGTACAATGCGGCCGACTCAGTGCCGTGAGCAATTTATTTCCACCAATCAATCACAAGTGGTGAATGAAAGAGTTAGTAGGCGTGCAAAAGAAAAGAAAAGGAAAAGAAAGCGATTGGATATGTACACCTTCAAATCTGGATAGTTTTAGAGACTTAGGGCCGATTTCTGAATTGAGAATTTCGCTAAGTAACTAATTAACTGTTTCGTCAAATTTCTGTAGAAAAGAGCGTGACAGCACGTTACATAAGTATTTACTTAGTGTAAATTCTCAATTGAGAAATGTTTTCCGAGTTGAGAATTTTCTCTAAGTAAATACTTAACTGTAGTGATGTCTCGTCAAATTTCTGAGAAAACAGCGTGACAGAACGTTAGTTATGTATTTACTTAGTGAAAATTCTCAACTCCGAAACCGGCCCCAAGTTATTTTCTTAATAATGTATAATAACACTTTAAGTATAATTAAAACAAATTATTGAGAAATTTTATTTCGAAAACTTTGCCGACTAATTAGCATCGCCACTCTATTTATCAGCGGAATCCGTGATCTGCGGAAAAAAATCGAAATTGTATCGAGATATTTCAAAAAGTGCCTTTTCCAAAAAACAAGCAATCTATGCTTAGCTTTCAAAGGACCTCAATCAGTTGCATTAGATCCTTGAAAAGAACAATTAAGAACCAATACTAAAGGTTAAATTAATGTTGCTTGTTCTGGAAACAAAATATTTATTGCTCTTATTATTCACCTGACGACCGCGAAAGCGAAGGGTTGTATTTTACGCGCGTATGATAAAAGGCCAACCAACATACATTACAAGGTACAAGTACAACATCTTGGATGTTTACATGTTTGTGATGATGACGCTGTTTCTAGTTCCCACGATACAGGGTATCCCAGTTTGGGGCCAGAAGCAATGTATATTCAGTATGTACATACAATACAAGATAAATACAAGGACACCGGACATAGAGCAGCGAGCTTTCAGGTTTGAGCTCCAACGGCGAACTCAAGTCGAAACAAATCCTATTAAAATTCAGCATTAAAAAATCAAGACAGCCTGTCCTCTCGGCTAGACCGCCCGACTCTTTCGTTACCAAGGTGTCCGCATTCATTTCTTTCCTGTCCGAGTTTTTGCTCATTTTGCCGAGAAAAAGGTGTACCGCGCCCATTCGGTCCCCCTCATTTCGCTTGCGTGTGTGCAGTTAATTCTCTATGTGCTGATGTGTGTTGCTTAATGTTTCATCTCATTCCGCCGGTGTTAGTGCAGCCTTTGCATTTCGAGTCACTTCATTTAGTTTTAAAAGAAGATTTAAAAGGGAGCCTTTGTGTAATAAGATGGGAGTTTCTGTGGGGCCATCAGCGTTATGTTATGTTTGTTTTGCCGTCTTGTTCCTGGTTTTTGTGGTACTGCGTTAGGGGTCGGATTAACAGCGTTAAATAATGTATGATGACGAAAAACCTACTTTAGAGAATCTTTTTGATACTCTAATTGCTATAATTTTACTCTTTTTGTGACTTGGGAACGTTCCTTAAGGAAATTCCGGAACGCGGCATCATGCTCTCGGGCACTTCAGTACTTAGGGGAGATCCCAAAAAAGATCTTTAGAGATATTTAGTTCTCAGATGACATTGAAAAGAACAAATAAAAAACATTGTAACAGATTACATTGTCTAATTGCACCGACTACCCGTAATTTAGCTTCTCTATCTTTCCGTCAATGAAACAATTAAGGAAGAAAATTTCTGGAAGAAATTCTTTAAGTAATAAGGCGGCCAATTGTACTGTACTATGTTGTTGTCAAATTTCATGTGTAATTCCTGGTGTACATACAATAAAGAATATTCTATCTATCTACATTTCAATGCAGTGGATAGTTAGTTCATAATTTTAATTATTTATTTTAGAAACCTAACTAACATACGTGGTACTTGGACGATGGTACTCTGGGGGGTAGTCCGGAGGTGGTCATGGATGACATTGAGACACTGGTTCGGAGCTTCGGGACATTGGGGCTTCACTTGAACACGCAAAAGTGTGAATTGTTTCCTTGCTCAGGGCAACTTCCTCAAGCTGTGCAAACGCGAGTAGATGCTTTAATGCCGGCCGTAAGGATCTTAGATAAGGCGGGGTTTACAATTTTGGGTGCTCCAGTTTTTCCGGAGGGGGTGCCGGGGGTACTGAGGACAAAGTTGAAAATTCTGGCAGAGACCAAGCCGCATCTTAAACAACTTTCTGCGCATGTGGCTTTAGTCTTTTTGCGAAGCTGCCTGTCCATCCCGAGGCTAACGTACACTCTGCGAACTGCTCCCATCTGGTTATACAAAGAGGAGTCACTGATGTACGATAACATGCTCAAGGAGTTGTTGGAGTGTGTTATGAACATCGAAATGACTGCTTTCCAGTGGTCCCAGGCTGCGCTGCCGATTAGACATGGCGGGTTGGGCATTCGTCGTCTGCAGGACACTGTACTGCCGGCTTTTTTGGCTTCCTCGCGGGGCGTGTTGGACCTGGTCACTCGCATTTTACGAGTTAATGGTGACGGGTTCCGCATTCCTTTTGCGGAGGAGGCTTTGGGGCTGTGGCGGGCTTTTTGTCCAAGTAGTGATTTGCCGGAGCAGCCTGATCGGCAGCGAGCTTGGGACGAAGAGATGTGTCGAGTAGCACTGGATAAACTTGTGGAGCAGTGCTCTGGTGTTGAACTTGCGCGTTTGCGGGCAGTTTCCCGGCCTGACTCCGGGCTATGGCTCCATGCTTTGCCTTCACCCTTTCTGGGAACTCTTTTAGACGACAATTCCTTGCGGGTGGCGGTGGCGCTACGTTTGGGTTGTGACATCTGTCAACCGCATCGCTGTGTTTGTGGTGCGGAGGTGGATTCGCGGGGCCGACATGGGCTTTATTGCGTTCGGAGCGCGGGCAGATTATCACGGCATCATTCCATTAATGATATCGTTCGGAGGGCTCTCATTTCGGCGGATATCCCTGCGGTTCTTGAACCGCTGGGGTTGATGCGTAGTGATGGAAAGTGGAAACACCTTCACACGTGGGTTCTATGGCTGCCGTACCTGGGTCAGCTGCTGAAGCTGCAGCTAGACTCAAGTGTGCAAAATATAGCCAGCTGATGAGCAGCTATCTGTTTGTGCCACTCGCCGTAGAAACCACTGGAGTTTGGGGTACCCAGGGGAAAGCATTTGTTAAGGAGATAGGGCATCGTCTCAGGAACCGTGGCTTTGACTACCGCTCAGGGGCATTTTTGATGCAAAGGATATCCCTCGCTGTGCAGCGCGGTAACGCTGCCAGTGTTATGGGTACCTTTGGGTCGGACATGTCTCGGGGCGGTTTATTTAATTGACTCTACTTGTGTGTGTGTGTGTGTGTGTTTTTTTTTTCCTTTATTCTTATGTTTTTTATATTTTTAATTTAATGAAAAAAAAAAAAAAAAATGAATCACAAATACTATCACTTGAAGCGAACGACTATGTGTCAACATGTCAAAAATTTTTGTCAAAGGTTTTTCAATATGCCACATTTATAACACTAACATGTGGCAATGTTAACAATAGTATGAACTCACTTTCTGTCTCCCTCTCTTCCTGGCTTTTAATCCAACATGATGGTGGGCTCAGCCTTCCTTATCATCTCCCTCCACATCGCCCTACTCCCGGTATCTTCTTCAGAAGCACCGCACTCTATGAGGTCTTTCTTCACTACGTTCATCCACCTGGTTATTAACTTATATTATGGACTCACTATTGGGGTTCACCTATAGACCCCCGTGGAGGAGTATGGCCTATAATGTACATACCTTCGTCAGGGGAGAGACCCATGCCCCTCCGTGGGGGCATAATGGTTTGATGATGATGATTGGGTTTATAATCTAGCTAACAAGGCTAGGTAACTTAGATACGTTAAATAATGTTTTAAGTGTTTAAATGTATTTAAAAATACTGACTAATAAAAACCCATTATTATGATGAGCAGATCGCTCCAAAATTCAAATTCTACAGGTTAACAGACATCAGTGGTGTTTTTCTCCGCACCTTTACTAGCAGACTGTGTAAGAGAAACCGGCGCTAGAAACGGTCTGAAAACCCGAACAAAAAGTCGCGCAAAGTTCCAGCAGCCGTCATTTTTCCTGTAATTTCTTTCCGTCACGTCGGTTCCAATACTCCAGCAGCGTCCGAACTCCGTCCATAGTCACGGACGTTAATTAAAACTCGTCAAACAAAACTGAGAAGTAGAATCGTACGGAAAACACACTGAGATCGAGTCTACACCCACTTCTCTATATAAAATAAGATATTTTTATTTATTTATTTAATATTGAGGAGACTAACAGCACATAACACAAAGCAACAAAATATAGTGAAACATAACAACAACATTTACATAAAGGCACTAACATTGCTAACAAACAAACATAATATGTACAGAAGGCCAATAATAAGTAAGTTATTAGAGACCTCACATCGGTACCTACGACCAGCCACAAGATGGACAGAAGATCTCATCCAAGTAGCAGGAAGACGCTGGATGCAAGTCGCTTCCAACCGGTCTTTTTGGAAATCCATGAAGAAGACCTATGTCCAGCAGTGGACTTCTTGTGGCTGAATGATGATGATGATGATGATCAGAAACACTTTAAGCTAGTACCTGCACAAGTGACAGCTTGAAAACTATCTTATAACTACATTATACTAATAAAGTTTATTCTAACAACTGAAAAAGTCTGCACCAAGTTTTACCCTCGAACTATGAACCGATGAGTTCACATGTCACGATCGTCAATCTTCGCCAGTTTATTATATTCGTTACAAATGACACTTTTTCCAGATGAAGTACTGGAATTGCTCGCATTAATCTATTAGGAACGTAGAGATTTAGTTGACTAAGCAGCTCTGGACAGTCGATTTGACCAAACATAATACGGTACAGCAGGGTTATATCAGAACCAAACAGGGGATATGACAGTACCAGAAGATCCACTGGGTGGGCGTTTCGTTAAAGAGGAATAGACCTGCGTAATAAATGGAGTATTTCACAGCTATAGAGATAGATAGAACGAGAGCTTAATGATTTTTGAACTCTTGAAATTGGTTCATGACTTGGCCCCAATTTGGCCCCATTGGCCCCAAGGCAGCCATTAACATTATAAGTACATTAAAATTCAACAAATAGAATGTAAATTCTGTACGTTGAAATAAATTTCTGATTTTTTATTTCTGACTACAAAGTGATTAAGAAACTTTGCTTTAGAGAAAATGTTCATGCAAAACAGGACTGGGGTTGGCCGCCCCAGATATTATTGCAAGGTCGAAGCGGCCAAGGACCTGCTTGAGCTCCAGGCAACTGGCAGGCTTACTGAATCTTCTGTACACATCTTCGTACTGCAAAACCCGTGAGATGCCGCACTAAGCCTGCCTCACACTGGGGCGATCGTGGCTCACACAAAGAGTAAGGCGTGAGACACACAGACAGGACGTTTGGTAAGGGAACGGAAAAGAACGTCGTCTCTTCAATTAACTTTCAAACAAGACGTACTGAAGGATAAATCCCGCACAAAATAGACGGGTTTTTGCTGCGCACTCCCCCCCTTCTTCCTTTCTTCCTTTTTCTGTGTGAGGAGGACCTCCGGCTGCGATTTGCATAGACGTGGCCGCCACGACCGTCCCAGTGTGGAACTGCCCTTACTTGAATGGAAGCGATGACGTGAAGGCGCTTGATTGGGGCGGCCGGTGGAGGGGCGTACCTTAATTAGCGAACTAATTTTACTGAATATTATAATATTTAACAGGATTTCAAAACAAGTAGATGGTAGTTGTTCTGACATGTGGAAACAGAAGAGCGGTTTTTTTTCTACCTGAAAGTATTTTAGAGTTTTCTATCCGTTTGAATGATTTTCAGTACCTATGGTCAAGAAGGAAATGATGACATCGAGTCGGCGGAAATCTCAATTTAGAAATCGGCCGTTACTCTTTTTAACCATCTGAGTTACCATTTGTTAATGAATATTCTTATTTTATCTCAACTATAAGAAGGGAGTCGTTCGAAGCGGGCGGCACTGGCCAGGAAACTTGAAAAACCATAAGGGAGGGATATCCATCATTCCTCGTCAGTTTCTTGTCTATCCCCATTCCACATGTATCCGATAGGACGACCGCGCATTACTTACATTATGCAATGCGGGGGCGAGTGACGCAGGTCACCTGTGGTATTCTTTACATACTGTGTGTGTTTCTTTATTCCACCCCACTCGCCTATTCCCTATTCAGCCGTGGACCGCTGGGGATTGGGCATTTGACCCAAACCAGATGGCACTACTTAATATAGATAATATAGCTTTGTCGCCAGCTCCGGAGAACGAAGTGATAGCTGCTATTATGATAGTTTTTATATTAATATTGCAAATTCGAGATCCTCATGAACTAATACATCTTACCAATTTTGTTCAGACTTCTCTTGTATTTATTTAAAAAGTTTTTTCAATGTGTACCATTTTATTGCTTTAGCAAAATTTTTAGTACGCATAAAATTTGCTATTATCTTAATATTCTAGTAAATAATAACTACCCCGTCTATGACAACGCACTTCCGCATTTCATTCTCGTTCAAAATTTGCTGAGCTCGTTTGCTAATGCACTCTTAATAATAATGAGAATATAATGATAATGGTGGTCTGAAATGGCTATGGGCGGGATACCTGGTGTAGCGAGAAGACGGCAGGTGGACCAGGGCAGTAACGGAGTAGTCGCCGAGAAGCGTCGGTAGACCAACAACCCGATGGTCGGACGATGTGGCCAGGTTGGCGGGGGCCTCTTGGATGCGGATGGCGAGAGACCGCGAGGTATGGCATGATAGGGAAAAAACCTATACCCAGCAGTGGGCAGAGGTGGGTTGATGATGATGATGATGAGGGTGAGAGAGACACAGAGAGTGTTCTCCTTGTCAAAAGAAAAAGGACTAGGATTATTTTCCTAAAGTTGGCCCAAATAAACAAGGTCGAAACCCAAAGGCCCGACAAGACCTCAAACCTAGGCCTCCCCTCAAGTATACGCTCAAAGCTCATGCTTACAAACTGTCCTATTACAACTCCCTACGTACGTAGCGCGGCGCACTTAACTCCGTGACAAGCCATTGTAACCCCTGAGCCATTGCAATACGACTTCTGACGACTGCACGGACAAGATCAGGGTAATACAGTAAAGCTAATGATGCAAGGAAATAAATACGAGGCTGTCCGGAATTGTTAAGTTTTGTTACGGATATTTAATGTTATCGCGTCGGATAATTGTTGTTGTCTGGCTTTTAGGGGTGCACGTCCTGTGGATGGCAAAACGACTGAAAATTTCGCGTTTGTAGCCTTCATTTGCTTTGATGCTGTATTTGTATGGTTGATCTACTTGTAATGGAATTGCATGACGGCATGTTTGTTTCTCAACTGAATCGATTTGGCTGAAAATAAATCGTTCAATAGATCAGATTTTACTTGTATACAGTGGGTAGCTGTGAACTGTTGATGATAATCGTGATAATGTTTTTGTCCGAATCACATCGCATTCAATGTTCAATGGTCAGAGTGAATTTTTTTATGGCCCGAAGACAGCGGCTAACATTGTGTATTGACATTCGGCAAACTGGGCCTCGATTCTGTTAGTGCATTATAGTTAAATTACAGTTACATGGTCGGGTCACGTGACATGATTTTTACTCCCTTGACGCCTAGAATTACGAATAAATCTGCGCGCGTTGGTTATGAAATCGACGCAAATACTACATTGCGGAATCTAGATTCAGAATGTAAATTCTTTACTTTGAAATAAAAGCAGAAAACTTACATGATATTGTTTACTACAAGAGCAAACTCAAAAACCACACCACCTTAAGCTCGAAAATGTTATTCACTATAAAAACAAAACGTTTGCTTAATGAAAGCTATTAGTTTAAGACTAATAGATTATGTGGAGAAGACTCCACCTTTGACTTATTATGCTTATTATGAAACAAGAACTCCCCATGTATCTTCCCATACCGCCTTGTCTAGTTCAATCCCACTTTTGATCTAAGCTCCATGTCAACAGAAATTAACTCATAAACGACCAAAGATACTCCACTAAAGCCCGTTGAAAGCTCACAAACACTCGTAAGTACCGCCGAATCACCTCAGCCTCCGACGGCAATAACCCAATAACCATATCGGCACAAAGAGAGAGTAACACGACAATGCACTAGCGGGGCGGCTGCAGGACATGCAGCGCGCAGCAGGAACCAATCGGCTTGAGTGAAAACTGCCATAAAACCGCGAGCGATATTGTCAAAGAGCTGGACGAGTTCGTTGGTGCAGACGCGCAGTTAGGTGGAGTACCTGCCTGACCAGCTGTCTCTGTGAGGCTAGTTGGCGTTATGTCTTATTTTTGATGAGCAATGATTAATGTCACATTAGATGCTCGGTGTGAAATTAGAGAGAAAGTTTTGTGCTGTAGAAAGTCTAGAGTCACGTTGCGACAACAGCACATTTTTCTAGCAAATTCGCGTCATATCACTGAAGAGAGTGCACGCGCTTAAGATCAAAGTGATGTCGATTTTATCTATATTTTGTTATGCTTGTTAATTGGTGTTACTTAATTGATGTGGTGCTGGAAATATTCCTAAGACCCAGTAATTAGCCTGGAAATTCCAGGTTTCACATTAGATAACAATGACTCGATATAACAAGGCTACGAAAAAATTGACAAGGCGTCTTCAACAAATGTATAGAGCTGCTATTCCAATGATTCCGTCCCGTGGTTATGGTTATTGTCCAATCTGACAGTATCTCATTGCTGGTCATCATAAATGTATCATAGACAATAAACTGACAATACAGATATATTTCTAAATTTTCAACGGTGTAAACAAAAATAAAATTAATTTATTTCAACGTAAAGAATTTACATTCTCTTGATAATGTACTATGTTAGCCTGCCGCATTTGTAGTAGCCGCAGTTGTAAAAGGCAGCGGGGGAAAAACTCCACTCTGACCATCTCTTCTAAAATAATTTTAAAAATTTTAACTTTTATTTACATATTGCATTAGAATAAAAGTTAATAATTAAATTAAAAGATCTGAACCCTGAAACACCTGCTATTATTTCCTAGCTTGAGCTGGCAACACGGAAGCTTCTTTGACAATATCCGCCAACTCGCGAACAGAACTTGAAATTACATCAATAAAAGCCTTTAAAGAAATTGAACGCAGTAATGCTCAGCGAAACAAAGCAACAATATCGCTATTAGCAGTAAATTATTATAGTCAATTTCCCGGAGTCGCTTCGTGAGGACCAATTGCACTGAGTGAAAACCACCATAAAGGAAACGGCTTATGCCTCGGCCTGCAGAGTTGCCAATCTGGGTGTGTAGGTGAGCTTCCAGTCCATTCTGTTGCGAAAGAGCTTGGTAATCTTTGGGCATTACAGCTGTAAACGCAGATGTTGGACGTACTGTTTTAGGACGATGTTATGTTGCTCAGAATTTCAAAGATAACGACTTAATAAAGGATCCATAGATATGCTAGCAAAACTAACAAATTAATGTACCTAAGGGCGGGTTTCCGAATTGAAAATTTCACTAATTAAAAATTTGACTAACGTTCTGTCAGGCTATTTTCGGAGATATTTCACGAGACAGCACTACAGTTAGTTACTTAGCGAAATTTTCAATTCAGAAACTGACAAAAAATCAAGTAAGTGAACCCTGAATAAAGTTAATAATGTGTAGTGCTTACGCAAACTTTAGCAATAACACTCGCTAACACCAAGGAAAATATCGCAAGGAAACCTGAAACTCTGTCAAAGGTGTTCAAACCCCTCAGCGGTTGCTTGAAATCTCCAATTCACGGTAAGGACACGTGGTAACTAAGCCAATCATCATCACCAACCCATTATGTCCCACCGAGGGGCACGAGGCTCTTCCCTGAGGAAGGCATAGGCCACACAATTATGGCAATAGAGAGTATTGGAAAAGGCCCTGTAGAGGGACGTTTGTAGGCTAAATAAAATAATCTTTCAATGAAGCACTCTTCTCTCTTGAATGTCCAGTTGCTGTTTTGTCTTGAGCAGCATTCTGAAATGGGTGCTCTAGAACAGTCTCAGAATCAAGAACGTAATGTTATAACGACTGGTAAATAAATTGAACGTCATTTTATCATTTACTATGTGCCTTACGAATAATTAGGATTTGCACTGCATGTAAGGAAAATCTACACTGTGGTCAGGTCATTTGTTTTTCCTATTATTTAGTCCTTTAATGTTTCTAGAGATTCAAAACAACATTCAGTGACACAAACGCCTCTCCTATTAAATTCACTGTCCTAACTGCACAACACATTATCATTGGCCCATTAACGAAACACCGGTAGCTCACTACTTCCTTTTTAACCGCAGACCAATTTGGTTCTTAGCTCCGTCATTACAAAGGCCATTTTCGGGTTCCATAAGACTTTCTCGGCGCGGCATGACGAGTCCTATGTATGGAGACAGTCTCGTGACCATTTCGATGCTAATTTTATGGCCCGAAGACCATTTGGAGGACCAAATAAATGGTCTCACGGAGTTGTATTGATTGATATCTTAATAGCGGTATTAGTGATCTGGTCCCTTAGAGGGGTCATTGTTCGCAATGCCGATAGTTTTCCGCCGGCTAATGAGTTTAGAATGTGTACTGTCGGGGCAGCAAGTCTCTAGTTTCTTGGAAACCTTTCGCATCTATTCGTCAGTACCAACTTTGACTCTAGTCGAGAAAATACATACTTTTGGAAGGTTTCCCGAGGGATATCGCGATATTTTTTGTTGATACTACTCAATCACTAACTAGTGATGATGTCACATTATCATATTGAGGGGAAATCGTGCAAACCCACTTTTCGGCTGATTTTGTGTTTTCTGTTACGTGTTTTATTTTGTTGCGTGGTTTTGTGTTAGTGAGCATTGTGTTCAGGCTTCCCTCGTTTTCTTATTCGACTGTGACCATTGTGTTAGATAAATTAGAAAATTGAAAACGCTTTAGTTTCAGCTCATTTCAACTGGTAAGGAGCCCCGCAGTCATTTGTCGCACGTGGGTAAGAGTTCGATCCGTAGTAAAATGAAAGAGGGTATCCAGGGCCACGGTAGAATAATTATATTTGATTTAGAAGGTAAAGGAAAGGCACCTGAGAACAATAAAAATAGAGAAGCTTAACTACGGTCTAAAAGATAAATATAAAAATACAATTTGGGGTATAAAAAGGTAGAACACTTACATTAATTTTATTAATGTGCCTTTCGAATGTTTATGATTTTGTAGATAAATAATATAGGTACGGAGAATAGAGCAATCGTAATAATAAATTAGGTCGGTCGTAGTAAAATAGAAAGACGTTCACGTCCACTCAGTTCGGAAGCTCAGGGTTATCTGAACCAAATACGTCCGAACACAGTGGTGAAAGTCAAATACTAATTAAATTTAGAATAGTTAAAGGCCGAAAATGATTTAAAAGCAACGAGGCTAATGCACCTCGTTACACATTTCCGTCACTTATTCTGCAATTAGTTTCGAAACTGAATTAGTCACAATTTTAAGTGTATTAGGTATATTTTCCATTTTCGTGATTGCTGCCGTTGATTGCTCGTTCATAATTTTTATAACTTCTGACAGAATATCAGCGACACGAGTGACATATTTATGCTGAGTCAGTATGCACCTTTTCTGTTACCGTAACCTACAGATCACTTTAAGGTTGTAACACAGTATGATTATAAATTATTGTTCTTTTTTTTCATTTTTTTATCGTTTTTTACTGTGTAATTATTGTTACATTTAACTTTGTGTGTGTAATTAGGCGTTGTATGTTATTTGTAAGATTTAATGAGTGTTGTGGTTATCTGCATATACCTATGTTTTTTCAATTTTAGTTTCAATTTCAGTCACTACTTTAACCAGAGAATTATAACTTTTTGTTAATCCGGTCACATTCAGCGCAGTAGATCTCAGGTCCTTCCAAAAAAATAATATGGTGATGATACGACCACCGAAAGCTGGTCCCAATTGATTGGGAGCCCAAAATGGCATGCCAATGAGCAATATCGTTTTGGCGTCTCCAAAATACACAATCAAATGATAGATTTATGACGCCCCGCCTCTAAACACGGATGGATGGCAATTAAGTCGGTGAATTATGTTGATGCTATTACTTTTTATTGTTGTGCCGGAGTGATCGCGGTATGAGTTACTGTCATTCGGCATCTGCGTCAGTTGGGATTGTTTTGGGGGTCCCTTGTAGCAAAAAGCCGGTGATCGAACAAAATACATCAATATTGATTAATCCAAACACTTCGATTCCTAAGATATACTTTTGGGTTTCCCTTTTAAGTATGAAATACCTGTGACAGGAAACTCGCACTTCCATCCGTAACTTATAATATTTGAACCACTAACCTAAAAGTAACTTAAATAACATAACATAACATAAACATTTACATACAGGCACATACATTGCTTATGGCCCCACACTAGGATACCCTGTGTCGTGGGAACCAGAAACAGCGACGTCACAAATTTTAATAGAGTTTCCAAATGTTACTTCAATTATAATAACGATCAGTGGTACTGGTCAACTATACACTTGAGAAATGTTTGTATAATCCATTTATCTATACTTGGCTTTTTTTTCAGACTTTATACAACACTAAATCAAAAACCTTTAGCGGTAGAAAACTCGAAACAGTTTACAAATTTAGTGCTGGCTAATAGTAAATTTGCAAACTGTTTCGAGTTTTCTACCGCTAAAGGTTTTTGATTTAGCGTCGTTTGAAGCCTGAAAAAATGCCACGTATAGATAAATGGATAGTATGTATGTGGTGTTGTAATTGTGTGATCGTAATGTAAGATAAGAATATTCTCTATTGCACAAAAGACAAATAAAAGTAACAATTAAAAAAAAGACAATAGGCGATCTTATTGCTAACAGCAACCGCTGCCTCTGATCGTAATATCAGAGTTCATTTAGTAAAGAAAACTTAAGAGGCTACATTCATAAAATCAGAACTACGGATTGGGGATATTAAGCGCCGAGGTATGTGAATACCTCAGACATACATACATAAGTTAACGCTTGTATCCCAGAGGTGTAGGCAGAGACCAGGGACTGCCACTCAGGATGGCTCTAGTGTTGTTACGATGAGCCGATCGGCCCACTAAAAATTCTACAGGTTAATTGTTCTTTTTAAGATCATACATAACGCAACTGTTCAGGACTGAAGAGGTTTAGTTTCGGGTTTTATTAGATGAAATGAAATAGTCTATTTCGGACCATAAAATACATATAACCATATAACCTTAAAAATATCGATGAGACAATTGAAAACATAATTGAAAAGCTAAAGATTCCCTTCACACTTGAAAAGGAAAATCGAGGGTATTCTGGCAGCACCGAATAAGTAGGTACAAAGTAAAAAAAAAAAAATAGTACAATATTAAAAAAAAAGTTTCTAATGCAGTTTTGTCTGAGTATACCTACCTGCATTAGTCACTACTTTTTTTTTAAATTTTGTACTTATTCGGTTCTGCCAGAATACCCTTGAATGGATAATCCTATGAAAAATCTAGAAGACACTCCAGCACAAAAGTCGTTAAAATTATTTAAATTTTCGCCTCCGACTTTTATTCATATTTACGATCTTAACTAATGATATTTAGTTTTATTTAATAAAAATATGATTTTGACGTTTTTATCGTATAATTTATTAGTTTATTTTTCCGTGAAGCCGTTAGGGTGAAGCGCGAGGTACCGTCGACAGCACGTCAATCTTCACATTTTAGTTGCAAAGTCGCCCGTAACGCAACGGAGTAGAGTGCATGGGTGTATACCATGATGTGCTGTCGACTGTACCGTCGAGTCCGTCATCGCTTGAGCGCCAAACATTATCGAAAATGATATTTTGTAATTTCAAACGCGGTCGTATTTTATTTATTTTGATTGGAATTCTGTCATAAATCAATGACTTAATAGGCTAGTGGGCGGCTACGGAGTTTCCTATCAAATATTATGATTAGGCTATTGATTAAAATTGTGTTTCCTGCGTGCAGCGACAGCGTTCTGTTTGTATTACATACATACATAAGCTCACGCCTGTACCCCAGAGGGATAGGCAGAGATCAGCTACTGCCACCTGATACGATCGTCGTTTAATAATATCAAAGAAAATAAACCTACAGCGTACTATGTCGAGCAATGAAATAACGTGTGCTGTGCTGATAGACTGGAATAAAAATAATTTAAAAGTGTGCAAAAAACTGAACCAATCTATAAAATGTAATAATTGTTCCTCATAAATTGTCTGTGACTAAAATGATTGTGTTTGGCCACGATGTTGATCACTACATCAATCAAACTATTTTAATCTTGTCACTCAAAGGCATTTCTTGACTTTAATAACTCTTTTAGTAAGGTCAGGTAGGCGAGGGCGCCACTGTCCCTGTCCGCACTTCCTTGAGTAGACGTTTGAAAAGCAAATATCGAAACAAAAGCAAGATGGCGTCTTTCAAGATGGCCGCCCCATCTGTCAGTAGCGTAACTCAACGCCGCGGTATCTTATCAGGATCGCAAGGCAGCACTGCTCGATGAATCAGACCGTTTTGACGCGGCACGTTGACCACTCCAGATGGGAGATTAGCCTTTCACGAGAGCTACGAAATTGTGCTTGGTATTGTTGGCAATTGCAGCTCAGGCTTTGTTGCGTGTAGGCTTGGATTTTCTGCCCTCATTCGAAGCGGCTGCTTAAAAATGACGCGGTGTCACCACTATAAAATGTATAGATATACTCGGTAGATTTTTTTCCGTGTATAGAAGACTCGTGTGACTGAAATCCTTATCACATCAAAGACTTTAAATTTTAATTGCTCATAAGAGCAAAGTCTAAAAAAACAACTACGCAGCACACACAATTTTTACTTGGAAGTACAACGGGGTTATTTGGTTTGACATTGACAGCCTTTGGTTTGATATTTTTTTTGTGACAGGTTTTTTTTCATTTAATTAAAAAACGGCCTTTCATACTTTTAGTTTAATGATAAATATCTACAATAGGGTAGTTTCCAGGGTCAAAATAATTAAATTCTATTTAGTCCGTATTTTAGATTATAAAAAAATATGGACAGTTTTTTTTTCTTTTTTCGATTAATCAAAAAATAACAAAGATATAGCCCATTAAAGTTACGTGTGACGTCCCTCCGTGCTAAAAAATGCAGCACGGCGTGACGTCACACGTAACTTTAATGGGCTATATCTTTGTCATTTTTGGTCTAATTTACAAATAAAAAAATACGTGTCCCTTATTTTTGAATAATCTAAAAGACGCACTAATTAAATTTTTTAGGGCAAGTAAGTTTTTAGTGAAATTGTCAATTCAGAAACCAGCCCACAAACGATTTTAAAATCTAGAATGAAGAATGTAGAGTATGTTTCGATTTCAAAAGATTGCATAATATTTTTCTTAATAATATTGAACTTCCGTCCAAGTGACAGACAGCTGTCAACCAAAGGTATAAAAGGAGACGCGACGCCATTTTTGCGGCATTTGAGTGCTGGTTGGCAGTTGACACGCTTCTCTGAAAAAGGGTTGAAATATTTATAACAAAATCACGAGTTCGAGTGATCTCTAGCTACTGTGAATTTTGAAGAAATTACACTCTGTTAAAAAGTGAGTATGCGTTATTTTTATTTTATACACCCCTGTAGACTCCCTGACTTAACAAATGAAAATTGACGAGTTCAAAAATTTAAAAATTTTAATCCGAATAAGTACTTCTCTCAACCCGTGCGTGCATGCAACGGCTAATCAATGTCGATGAAACGAAAGTAATTTGTCAGGATCGTGGCAGGTGGCAGTCCCTGGTCTCTGCCTACCTCTCTGGGATACAGGCGTGAGCTTTATGTATTTATGTATTTTCTTAGCGGTTTGTAAACATAAAATATTACCGATAATGTTAGTTGTGTAGAAAGCAATGTTAGTTGAGTAAGTATATAAGAACCGTTACCAAGAGCTTGCCGATAAACTGCATTAGCAGTTTGGCAAACTAATGTTGTTGTAATTTCGCACTGTTTTTAGTGAATAAATAAATAATAATAATGTACTTCTTTTAATTCCGCTACGAACAATATCGCGCCAAAAATTAAAGGGGTGTTAATTGTACCCACTTATTGTTTCCCTAGACCAAACTTCAATTAATTTTCATGCGTATCCTGACAACTTTTAAAGCTTTAGGGCTGATTTTTCAATAGCCAAATAACTTTTATCTGAAGAATAAAAATGGCGGTTTGACATAACTTTCATACATAAGCTGTCAAACAGCCATTTTTATTCCTCAGATATAATAGACAGCGAAACTTCCATTAACTATCAACTTAGCGATCTTGTAAATGTGGAAGAATGTGGGCGAAGAGGTTTTTCTAAGCCCCGTCTCCGCCTTTAAAAACAATGTATTGTGTGAAGGCGAACAAATGTTTTTCACCTATCTCCCAGAGCTCCCAGCTAATAAATCTCTAGCGTTCTAATCACAAATCACTGAAGCTTTTTCCGTTCACGCATGCGCACGTAAGCCGGGGCGGGCAACCGTTTTTCGATTTTGAATTTGAACTTGATTCAGACGACAAGTGCCTATGTGATGCTTATAAGAATGCCATTTTCTCTGCGTAATTTGCAGAGCCTATAGAGAAGTTCAGGGAAGCCATAGAAAATTGTTACTAAAATCTCGAATGTGCGGATCAGGAATGTAATAATAGGTCATGGACCAGTCGCCGTCGCGTTTTACTTATTTATTTTTTTAATGATAGGGAAATCAACAGCGATATCATAACAAAATACTTAGATACTTAACACTTAGAGACCAAATTTAGGAGTCCACTGAGTAATACTGGCGTCCCCATGAAAAAAAGCACATTTTTTATACAGATTGAATTTGCAAAATCTTTCGATGATGTTAATTTATTTATTTGTACACAAGAAAGAAATGTTACAAAAATATAAGCGTGATTTAGGCGAGTACATCAGGCGAGCTTATTTCTATAGTAATTTCTTCCAACTAACCAGATCAATTGTGAAACTATTATTTTAAGCCCCATAGTGATTATTAAAAGTCAAGGCCGTGAACCTAAGGCAAAAAGGCATTAACGCTTAAAACGGCAGTTTTTGCATAAATGCTCCTCTGTCCCCTTAAAACGTAAAACTTCAAAATATGATTATAATAACAAAAATAAGATCTGGTACCGCCAGCAAAAAGTGACTAACACTGTATAAGACTATATAGCTTCAAATACGCCGCTTGAAAGGGCATCATGGTTATCTCAGCGATATAACTTCTAAAAAAAGTGTTAAGTCCTGTGTCCTTAGGCACTGTTTGAATCGTCCGTAATGGACGCGAAGGCCTTCTATGATAACTTCTAATTACGAAAAAAAATCTTTGGTAATTTTTCATCCATCACATCGAAGCATTTGTATCCAAAGTAGATAACTCTGTTTATAGGTTGTAACGAACCATTGACTGAGACCCAAATTCTATAAATAACTTTCCCTTTCAGCGATATAATATCGGGCAATGTTGACGCACAGACAATAATATTTACTATTATTATATTTTGTTTAAAAGAATTCGTAACGAAGCTCCACCGTTGCCCACCCCTGTCCGCCCAGAATCAAGATGTGTGCGTTACTGCGCGCGCGCAGGTTGACAGATTTATGTGCGACGGCGTCGATCACGTGACGGCCCGTGGGACCGCGCCGCCTTCATTACGGACCGGTCGTTTCGATAGAGTGTGGGATTAGGTAATTAGGGGGGTAGGGTTCGGTGGAGGTGCGTGACTTTTGAGGCTGCGTGTCGCAGTATTCTTAGCTTAGAGCTATTGTTGTCTAGAAACTATATTTTTACTGTTGTATGTTTACCCCACTAACATGAAACTTTGGTGTAACCGTAAATTGGTTAGGTTACTATTAATATTTATTTATAGGAACTATAGAAACAAGAATCAAGAATTTATTTCAACGTAAAGAATTTACATTCTGCTTGTTGAATGTCAATGTACATACAGTTATGTATAACGTTAGCCGCTGCCTTGGGGCCGTCTGTAGTGGAGAAAAAGGCAGCGAAAAAAAAACTCCACTCTGACCATCTTTTCTCAAATCACCTTAAAGCTAATACAAATAAAACATACAAAATAATATCTTGGATGTGTTGAACACTAGACACATTTATCCTCTGATTTAATTTAATATTAAACTACTATTTAATGCCATACGTCCTTGTCTTCTAAATAATCGTTGATTTTATAATAAGCTTTTTTGCAAAGAGTGTGCTTAACACAATTCTTAAATCGCGTTGGGGGTAACTCTAATATATCTTGGGGTATCTTGTTGTAGAACCTTATACAGTGCCCCATAAAGGAAGTATTAAAGTATTTATTCCTAGTATTAACGTTATGATGGCTACCAAGAGTTTCGAAGTCCTTAATATTTTTCCGAACGTACATAATATTTTCATAAATGTATTGGCTTGCAACTGTTAAGATGTTAGTTTCTTTGAAAAAATCTCTTAGCGAGTTCCTACTACCTAGCTTGTAAATAAATCGGATCGCTCTCTTCTGCAAGATGAAGATAGTCTCAATGTCTGCTGCCCGGCCCCATAGTATTATACCATAGGACATAATACTATGGAAGTAACTAAAATAAACAAGCCTAGCAGTTGCAACGTCAGTAAGTTCTCGAATTCTTTTCACGGCATATGCTGCGGAGCTTAGTCTATGTGCCAATTTTATAATATGTGGACCCCATTGTAGTTTGGCATCGATTGTGATGCCCAAAAATACAGTATCTTCAACAAATTCTAGTTTATCATTTTCAATTACAATGTTGTTTTTAACTAATTTTACGTTAGGTAGGGTAAGTTTCATACATTTTGTCTTTTTTGAATTTAACAATAGATTATTTACTGTAAACCAATCTAGAACGTGCGAGAGAGCATTATTTGCTTCGTCAAGATTATTTTCCTGTCTCTTTATTTTAAAAACAAGTGACGTGTCATCAGCATATAGCACTATCTCACACATTTTTTGTACCAAAAACGGTAAATCATTTACATAGACTAGGAAAAGGAACGGCCCTAAGATAGATCCCTGCGGGACTCCCATTTTTACAAGTGAGCCTGACGATTTAATACGATTTATTTCTGCTTTTTGAACCCTTCCTTCTAAATATGATTTTAAAAGATCTAGACTTAATTTTTTTATTCCATAGTGTTTTAACTTTGAGAGTAATGTTTTGTGGTCTACACAATCGAATGCCTTTGACAGATCACAAAATACTCCTATCGCATCATTATGATCCTCCCACGCACTGAAAATATATTTAACTAACATGACTCTAGCGTCTGTTGTATTCCGCCCTTTAATGAAACCGAACTGCTGACTATGGAGGAGTTCGTAATGATTGAAATTAATAAGTAATTGATCTAAGATAATTCTTCCAAATATTTTACTTAATACTGGTAGGACTGAAACGGGTCTAAAATTTGTTGGATCTTGTTTATCACCGCTTTTAAATAAGGGTACTAACCTACTATATTTCATGAGGTCTGGAAATACTCCTTCATCTACGCATTTATTGAAAATCTGTGCTAACGGCAAAGCTAGGATATTTATCACTGAACAAACTATTGTTACTGACATACCCCATAAGTCCTCGGTTTTTTTAAGATTAAATAATTTAAAATTCTTAACAATGTCATGGGGCTCAATGTAATTAAACGTAAAATCGTGTTCGCATGCGGGGACATTGTCCCTTAATAATGTCGCCGCACGATCAGGTGACGAGTCTAACGGAGCTGTAGTTATGATTGGGACATTAGTGAAGAACTGTTCGAAAGCTGCAGCGATACCTTCATTTGATGTTATTATTTTGTCATCAATCGAAATATTAAGTGAAATATCTCGGTCTCCTAACTTTGCTTTACTCGTTTCTCTATTTATTATGGTCCAAATTGTTTTTACTTTATTCGGTGATTGTAGGATTTTACCTTTTATATGATCGCATTTAGCTTTATGGCAGACGGCCTTAAATAATTTTGAATATTTTTTTACGTACTGTATGAAGTTGGCGTCATATGTATAAGTCTTTTTGTGATATAATTCATAAAGTGTGTCTCTGCTCTTTTGAATACCTGACGCAGCCCATTCACTGAATCCTACTCTATTGTCCTTGCTTTTTAGATGGCGCAATTTAAAAATCTTTTTAAAACTATCCGACACCACTTCGAATAACTCTTTGTAATGATCATTAGCATTTTCATAATTTTCTTGAGTTCTTATACTACTTTCTAGGTCTGATTTAAATGAAACTAATTTTTTACTTGTTACGGTCCGGCAGAGGATAACAGGTTCGGCCTTTTTTGTATCTATTTCAAAATGCACAAATATTTATTTCAGGACTATGATCCTGAATCCTACTCTATTGTCCTTGCTTTTTAGATGGCGCAATTTAAAAATCTTTTTAAAACTATCCGACACCACTTCGAATAACTCTTTGTAATGATCATTAGCATTTTCATAATTTTCTTGAGTTCTTATACTACTTTCTAGGTCTGATTTAAATGAAACTAATTTTTTACTTGTTACGGTCCGGCAGAGGATAACAGGTTCGGCCTTTTTTGTATCTATTTCAAAATGCACAAATATTTATTTCAGGACTATGTATTTTGTCTGGAAATCACTTTCGCCGTCTGTACTCTTAGGTTAATCGGTGCATTTCTTTTTTTGTGCTTTAGTATTAGCTTTAATTTATTATTTTTAAGTTAGTTAAATTTATTTTTATTAATAATCTAGTTTGTGCGCCCAATAAATATGTTTCAATTAATAAAAAATATTTTATTCAAAATATTGCAGAAATAACAACGTTAAAAGTTAAACTACGAAAGTGTTCTGTATATACTGGGTGACATTTTCACCGGTACAATAAATTTTACCATATCATTGCTATCGATAATAGATTACATTTATCGAATAAAATTACCATATTTTTTTTTTTCATTTTTATTAATTTATCCTTCATCCAATTTGTAACTCATGGGCACCCATTACAAGGTGTCATCGCGGTGCGAGGCAGAGGGCGGCGGGGTGGGGTGAGTGAGCGGGTGGCGGGCTGGCCGGCGCACGATTTGGCCGGTCAGTCCGCGCGCATTGACCTAGGTGAGTGCACGTGCGCCGTTTCCGCACTTCCTGCAGTCGAAAATTACGCGCGCAACACGATGTTTACAAACCGCGAGTATTACGAAATGGTTCGTAGTTACTTTCTCAGTAAGGAAAATACAGTGCAGCTCGGCGGGTATACGCTGAAGAAAGTTTGCCCCGCCTGATAAATGCCGGTTTTATTTAACCTCAAATACTCGACACCAGGACATTCATGAGAGTGACGCAACATTTGCTAGACTACGGACAGTTCACTGCACCAGCACACGCTCAAGGCCGAGGAGGGAGACCTCCCTTGGCCGTGGAGATCGAGGAACAGATATTCGCGTTCTTCAAGGAAGACCCCAGAAGGAGCACCAACGACGCAGTACGCACGGCGCACTTCGGCGTTAGCCAGTACGTGGTGTGGAAATTCATACCACTACCAACCAGTGCAAGCATTAAACGCCGGTGACGGTCCTAAGTCCGTGCAAGTATGACGGAAGAATTGAAATCAAGAAAGATTTTTTTTGCTACGTCATACCTACTGGCTGCGCCGCCGCCGCCGCTTCTTTTCCTTCCCGCAAGCCGCGCGCAGTTGCCAGTTCATGCGTTTAGTTGCGCTCATGCGTAATGAGTCCATATTTCTCTAAGATTTGCGGATAAGTTCAGACATTGGTATTTTTGTTTTTTTGTACCAACGGGGTAGAAACAAAAAATGTTGGTATTTGTACTTTGGACTTAGTATTACGTATGTTGATTTATTGTACCAGTGAAAATGTCACCCTGTATAAGCATTTACATACATTGCTTGTGGCCCCACACTAGGATACCCTGTGTCGTGTGAACCAGAAACAGAGACATCACAAACATGTAAACATCCAAGACCTGTAATTTTTTTTCCCCAACCTATTTACTTTAATTTTAAGTTTAGGTTTTACGAGTAAGTAGGTATTTCCCATAAGAACGAATTTAGATTTCATTAGTTTGTGATTAGAAAACAGGACTATAAATGAATGTCTAAATACTAAAAAGGCACTCGTCCCCTATTTATGAAAAGTGTAGTTTTGACAGAAAACGGTGTAGGTAGTTAAGCCTTGACTAGTGATTGAAGCAAACAAAAAATTTTCGTTCAAATGTGACATGTGCCCTTTTAGTATTTAGACATTCAAATCTAAGTAAAATATAAACACGAACATGCAACATCTCTCTATTTTACTCTATTAATATATCTATTTTACTTATTAGATTATATAATACAATATAAAACAATCTATGCGTCAATAGCATGAAAAAACATGTCACGTGCCATCGTACTGAAATCCACTAACAGAATCAGAGCCTTGGATATAGGACGTCAAATCTACTTTTTCGTTGGTATGTAGATCGTGATAATCGATGTCACAGACTTGAGTCATTGGAATCTGTCAATGGTCAGCCTCAATTGAAATGACTCAGACGTGATGACCGATTTTCCCTATACACCATATTTACATGCAAATTCTTTCATCGAGGTTAAATAAAATTAATATAAATTCTTGGAAACTGCGAATAGTGTTTGTAACCTCAAACAAATAAATCAAGTAGCATTTTGCATAATGTTAGTGGTGGTGGACTATCAGGTAAAAGCTTAACCTAAGATTCATAGGAACCGGGTTCGATATTATATGCGGTAGCAATTTTTAAGGACAACCGTATGTCGAAATAACGATATAATTATCGTTATTTCTCTAACTCTAACTCTATGCCTTGGCAATAAGAATGATTCAAAAACTGAAATACATATTTACTAAGGTATAGCAAATAACGGCTAAGCTCCAAAATACGTTGGGTGTCCCTCACCGGAACTTTTTATTTTGTTTTTGATCATTTGAAACTTTCCAATAAATAGTTCTTCGAGTAATCTGCTGAATTATTTAGATAAGACTGTCGTAAACAACGAAAAAAATAAAAATATTTGCAGGTACCTAATATGCAATGCATTTGCTAATAGCGCGAAACCATTTAAATGGCTTCGAAATCAAAACTATTTCGAACATTATAAAATTGGAATCGCTCGTAGCCTGATCTTAACGATCACTAAGGTAAAGCAACATACGGTCGGTTCAGTCCATGGATGGGTCACCGTCTATGACTAACGCTAGTGGCATTTTTCTGAGCGAGTCCGTGCTTCGCAAGGCTCGTTAAGCAGTTGGTGCCGGCTGCCGTTGATAGATGGCAGTTGTTAAGCCAAGTCTTAATCATTAGCCTTAGGGCGGCTTGAAAACTTCTGACAGTAAGACCAGCCACTAGTCTTACAAGCCTCCACCAATCCGGACTTGGCCCCCTTGGTGGAGTATGGCCTATACCTTCCTCAGGGAAGAAACCCGTGCCCCTCGGTGGGAACATGATGGGTTGATAGTGATGATAAAATTGAAAGAAAAATACAGATAAATAAAGCCAAATTTTGACTGCCTCGATGGTCAAGCTGTAAAGGCGGTTAGCTTCCAGAAAGGAGGGTTCGATTCCCACGGGGGCCGTCATAGAAAAGGCCTTAATCTGGACGTTTTTCGTTGTTTGCAATGTCCTTCCCTAGTTACCATAGCACAGGGTATCCTAGTTTGGGACCAGCCCTTATATTACGTAACTTTCCACTCTATCGGGTTAAGCATTTAGGCAACTTGAAAGAGTCAAAATAAGAATGTATATGACAGTTCGGAGTAGGAGTATGAGATACCTACTGGGAAAAAAAGTCCCAGAATGTAACAGTGTGACATAAGTTGGTATGACATACCGTGAACAAAAGGGCTAAATCAGACAACTCCATACAGTGCAGTCTTACGTAATTGCACCCCTGGTCAAGTGATTGTGTGGTGTCAAGTGAATCAAGTGAAAGTGCAAATCCGTATAATAGAACATCAGTGGGTAGGGTATATCAGAGTGTTGCTAACAAACATTACTATTCGTTCTCACAGTATAATGGCCACGCGGCTGATAAGGAAACTAGTCGCTTCTATGTACGCAGCCTTATGGTCTGTTTCTGAGCACAAACGACAGAGCAATAGAAGGCGCACTCCGTTACCAGTATCTCTCACTTTCGTAGCATTCATTATCTGGCACCGTCAATGGCACTCCATGAATCATTGAATCGCTCGTAGCATGGGCTGCCTGAGTGATCTTCAACGATCACTAAGGTTAAGCAACATACGGCGCGTTCAGTCCATGGATGGGATCCTGTCTATGACTAACGCTAGTGGCATTTTTCCGAGCGGTTCCGTGCTTCGCAAGGCACGTTAAGCAGTTGGTGCCGGCTGCCGTCGATAGATGGCAGTCGTTAAGCCAAGTCAGAGGCCTTAGGGCGGCTTGAAAACTTGACAGTAAGACCAGCCACTAGTCTTACAAGCGTCCACCAACCCGGACTTGGCCCCCGTGGTGGAGTATGGCCTATACCTTCCGCAGGGAAGAGACCCGTGGCCCTCGGTGGGGACATAATGGGTTGATGATGATGATGGTTGCTGTGTGGTGTCGGCCTAGAGAATAGCACCAACCCAACTCTTCCCGCGGGTGTCGTAAAAGGCGACTAAGGGACACAAAACCGGGGGGTGGGCAGCAGCGCCTCCTGCAGTACAACTCTACCGCACTGCGATCCCCAACCCGCATGCCCAGCGTGGGGATTATGGGCATTACCCCATGATGGCACAACCCAGGAAACGGCCCCCAGTTCCCGGCCGCCTCGCTATTCCTGGCCATCGTGGCAGCGGCCATGGTAACGGCGGGGTAGGGGGTGCTAAGAATCACCGGGCTACCTCAGGCTGCCACAAACATCTGACCCTGGCAACGTTCAACGGACGCACTCTGAGGCTTGACCATCATCTAGCGCAGTTGGAAGTGGAGTTAGAGAACATTAAATGGCATGTTCTGGGGTTATGTGAAGTCCGTAGAGAGGGGGAGGACACCGTAACCCTAGACTCGGGCCATCTTCTCTACTTTCGCGAGGGTGATAAAACATCCCAGGGTGGCGTAGGTTTCCTCGTCAATAAGGCCCTCTCTAACAACGTTGAAGAAATCTCTAGTGTGTCGACCAGGGTAGCGTATCTGATCCTTCGGCTGTCCAAGCGTTACAGCATGAAGGTCATTCAGGTTTACGCACCGACCTCGGCACACTCGGATGATGAAGTTGAGGATATGTACGAAGACATATCCAAAGCCTTACATAACACCACGAAGGCTCACTTCAACGTTGTTATGGGGGACTTTAACGGCAAGGTGGGAACCCAGAGTGGCAACGAGTCCCGAATAGGCCCGCATGGTTATGGAGTCAGGAATCACAGGGGGCAAATGCTTGTCAACTTCCTTGAGAAAGAGGAACTATTCTTGATGAACTCTTTCTTCAAGAAACAGCCTCAAAGGAAGTGGACATGGCGAAGCCCCGACACTGTGACCAAAAATGAGATCGACTTCATCATGACGGATAGCAAGCATATATTCAGAGATGTCTCAGTGATCAACAGGTTTAATACCGGATCTGATCACCGACTTCTCCGAGGCTCTCTGAATATCAACTTGAAGCTTGAGAGAAACCGTCTGATGAAGTCCACGCTCCGACCAAACCCAATCCAAATCATGGCGGGCACCGAGAAGTTCCAGCAGCTTCTCGGGAATAGATTTGTTGCCTTGGAGCCCACCGATGACGCTGACGAGACCCTACACAATCTGGTCGTAACTCTTAGGGACGAGGGCATCAAGTTCTGCAAAACGCAGCGGACAGGCAAGAAATCCAAACTCTCGGATGAAACTCTCCGGTTGCTGACAAAAAGACGGGAAACCACCCAAGCGACTTCGTCAGAGAGGTCAAACCTGAACAAGCAAATTGCGAAGATGGTACGGCGCGACCTTCGGAGCTCCAACACACGCCTCATTGAAGAGGCAATAGAGCAAAACCGAGGGTCCAAAGTATTCACTCAGCAGCTTGGCAGGAGCCACCTGACGAAGCTTACAACGCACGACGGGAGGACCGTATTGTCGAAGCCGGAGATCTCCGCCGAGATAGAGGATTTCTATGGCCGATTATACGCTGCACATGCCCCTTATTCCCAACGAGACGACCAAGATTCCAGAGCCACCCTGACGCGCCACTACACCGACGAACTGCCTGACATCAGTCAAGACGAGATCGTGCTAGCTCTGAGGCAGCTTAAAAATGGAAAAGCCCCCGGTGAGGACGGAATAACATCAGAGCTCTTGAAAGCTGGAGGAGCCCCTGTTATACAGGAGTTACAAAAGCTCTTCAACGCCGTCCTTCACAGTGGGAGAACTCCAAAGGCATGGAGCGGGAGTTTGGTGGTGCTCTTTTTTAAGAAGGGTGACAAGACTCTTCTTAAAAATTACAGACCCATCTCGCTCCTGAGCCATGTCTATAAGCTGTTTTCACGAGTGATCACGAATCGTCTCGCCAGAAGACTCGACGAGTTCCAGCCGCCGGAACAGGCCGGGTTTCGCGGAGGATATGGCACCATAGACCACATTCACACAGTGAGGCAGATTATACAGAAGACCGAGGAGTATAATCAGCCCCTGTGTCTTGCTTTTGTGGACTATGAGAAGGCCTTTGACTCTGTCGAAACCTGGGCTGTTCTGGAATCCTTACAGCGATGCCAAGTAGACTATCGTTATATCGAGGTGTTGAGATGTCTGTACGAAGCCGCCACCATGAGTGTCCAAGTACAGGGCCAGCAGTCTAAACCTATCCAACTGTGCAGAGGAGTAAGACAGGGGGATGTTATATCCCCGAAACTGTTTACAAGCGCGTTGGAAGACATGTTTAAGACGCTGGACTGGAAAGAAAAGGGCATTAACATAAACGGCGACTACATCTCACACCTGCGGTTCGCAGATGACATAGTCTTAATGGCGGAGTCGCTAGAGGAGCTGAACCACATGCTGGCCAGCCTAGCATCAGCCTCGCGACGCATCGGTCTTGGTATGAATTTGGATAAAACCAAAGTCATGATCAATGGTCACATTGATCCAATACCGGTCGTCGTACATGGTCACCTACTCGAAATCGTTTCCGAATACACTTACCTCGGGCAGATTCTGCAGTTAGGTAAAAACAATTTCGAGAGGGAGGCCAAGAGGAGGATCCAGCTGGGCTGGGCAGCGTTTGGCAAACTACGCCGGGTCTTCTCGTCATCCATACCGCAATGCTTGAAAACGAAAGTTTTCAATCAGTGTGTCCTACCTGTTATGACCTACGGAGCCGAGACATGGACACTCACGAAAGGGTTGGTCCACCAGTTTAAAGTCGCTCAGCGAGCTATGGAGAGAGCTATGCTCGGAGTTTCTCTGAAGGATAGGATTCGTAACGAATACATCCGACAGAGAACCAAAGTTATCGACATAGCTCAGAGAATTAGCAAGCTGAAGTGGCAGTGGGCTGGCCATATTTCGCGAAGAACCGACAACCGCTGGGGTAAACGTGTTCTTGAGTGGAGACCGCGACTCGGCAAACGTAGTGTAGGACGCCCTCTAACCAGGTGGGATGACGATCTGCGAAGGACTGCAGGCAGATGCTGGATGCGGCAAGCCGAAGACAGGGCGCTATGGCGCTCATTAGGGGAGGGCTATGTCCAGCAGTGGACTAATATAGCCTGATGATGATGATGATGATGATGATGATGATGAATCATTGAAACAGTATTAACCTCTCAGACCCGCCGGCGGGTCCTCGGTAAAGATAAAGATAAAGATAAAGATTATTTATTTGTCAAACATGAGATATAAGGTTGTTACATTGAAATACGTCCTGTACATGTTTCGCCCATCGGGACTTACAAAATATTTAGAGAGAGCACCATCGTTTGTCATTAAAATATATCTCTATCACAAAATACTTTCCATACGAGCTATATTTACGTCAATTATGTTGATATTGGTAAATTCAAATGCAGTCCGAACAAAAAAAAAAAAATGAAATATCAACTTGTCAAATATTAAAGTACATTTCAAAGTCAAGTTTGTGTGTAGAAGAGTCAGTACATAGTCATATAATAATAAATCAATCAGTTAGAAATTCTAGTAGCTTATAGTAGCATTTTTCTAGTAGCATTTTTTTCAATTTAAATTTGAATTGGCCCATGTCAAATTCTCGTATATCTCTTGGTATTTTATTATAAATCATAGGCCCCATACAATATAGACTTTTATGCATAAGTGCGGTATTGGCTCTACGTATACATACTCACTCTATTTTCATCCCGTTGTAAGCGGGTTCTGACTAGCGAGATCGGTCGGAAAATGCCTGGGTTCGATTTTACAAAGAGTGCTACATCTAAAATATACATTAACGGAAGTGTTAGAATATTGTAGTTTTGAAAGTATGGTTTACAACTATCCGTCTTTTTCAGTCCAAACATTGCCCTTAGACACCTTTTTTGTACTTTGAATGCTATCTCTCTGTCGGTTGAGTTACCCCAAAAGATCAGACCATACCGCAACAATGAAGCTACCGTGCCATGATATGCAGTAATTAGAGCATCATTATTAGTGACAGGGGCAAGTTTATAGAGGAGATAAGCAGACGAGCTAACTTTTTTGCAAATTTCCGCAATATACTACGCCGCATTCCGTAAGGCCCCGTAGACCAGCCGGCAGGTCGGTCTTGCAACTGCACTTTGAATCGAATTTTGAAGATGACACAGTTGTAAGAGCATGTTTTATTCTTTGAAAACTTTGATATTTCAAATATTAGGCACTCAGCATAACTAACTTAGCTGTGAAAGAAAAAGTGTTCTAAGCCTGAGGAGTTAAGGAAATGATAAAAGCCTTTCCTTAAATTTTTTTCATGTAATATCATTTAATCCTTCGAGAAACATGATCGAAACCAGGGCCTCGATTCTGTTAGTGCATTGTAGTTAGATGACAGATACACTGTCGGGTCACGTGACGTGTTTTAACATGCCATGCCTCCAGATTGCTTGATTTGAATGCGCGCGGAGACTTGAAGCGGCAATGAAACTAAATCGCCATGTGCATACAGTTGTCATTGTACTACAACAGAATCAAGGCCTTGTCCTTCTAGATCTTTCCTTTCAGCGTTTAGGACCGTCCGTTTTTGTTTGCAGTTAGTTATCGCGCCGCTCGATGTAAATAATTGAAGTGAAATCATTGGCTGACCTGAGATACGCGCCGCGAGATCCTATTTATTGCAAGATAGCGGTGAGACAAAGATGCGGGAACCATATTCCGCTTTAGAAGCAAAGGTTTCGAGAGCTTTCTCAACTTACCGTATATCTCCGTCATTGCTATCATTAGTCCATCTCTTGTATACCGGAGGTAGGTAGCATTTTCACGCGGTTCCATCTAGGACGATTTACTGCTTAATATAAAAATAACGGTGAGTATTAAGTAATCATAGTAATTTATTTATTGCATGTCAAGGTAATATACAGGTCGTAGTAATATTTAAAAAAAAATGCATGCTCTCTCATGCTTGAAAACTTCTGGCAAAGACCAGCCACTAGACTTACACCTCCACTAACCCGGACTTGGCCCCCGTGGTAGAATACGGTCTATACCTTCCTCGGGGAAGAGACTCGTGCCCCTCGGTGGGGACATAAATGGGTTGATGATGATGATGCATGCTCTACATGGCAACCTGCAAGGCCACTACAATTTCTTAGGTCTTATCATCATGGGACTATGCAAGTACTTATTTACAGGTATATCCTCGTATTTACAATTTGTCTGCGATTTGAATTTTATCATCTATCATTTAAAATTACATACATTTATTCATAATACTATTTATAATACCTTAGTTGATTTATTTGACTTGATCCTGATTTATTTTCATACTTTTAAAGCATGTTTTACGTAAAGGCAGAATAGAATAGAGACGCCAATTCCTTTTATAAGTACACAAGAAAATAATAGATTCATTACGTTATCGATTAATAATGGTTGATTGTGTACTTGTGTGTTTATTTATTTTTTAAAGTATTTTATAATGGTGAGCAATAAAAACGAAGAATCGGCTTACGTATTTCCCGTCTCTACTGTACAATCGACAGCACATCATCGTATATACCCATGCGCTCTACTCCGTTGCATTACGAGCGACTTTGCAACTAAAATGTGAAGATTGATGTGCTTTCGACTGTACTCTACCTCTACGTAAAGCATGCTTAAAAAGCATGGGAATAAAGCATAATATAAATCAGACCTTATAATTATTATCCATAAGAGTAATCATTAATATAATAAATTGTATACAAAAGCTTTTTCTACTAATCAGTGAACGTGCACTCAGCTACTATAATGAATGTTGATGAATCGAAAAGGTTTGCAATCGGCAATTCCTGTCCCTTCGGGGCAAAGAGTGAGTTTAAGTATTTATGTAAATATTACGTGAGAATTAAAGAAAAGCAGGTAGACTTGCCCGAAGACAAGCCATACATATTCCTCCGCGCGCGATTAACATAAATAACTTATTAAGGCGAAGAAATATGATATTTATCCATCATACGAATGTTAATATTCAGGGCTGCGACCTCAGACGGCCCGAGCTGCACGCGCTCGTAAATCCAGCTTCCTTTGACAGTTGAAGCCACAAATCATTCACCGTTGCATCAGAGGACGTCGTAAACACATCCGTGGTCTACGAGCATTCCCGAGCAAATGCCGAACTCTGCCGAAGGTAGCCGAGCAGCGTGCAACCGGACGACGTGATTGGCCGTGCGCAAACGAATAATTATTCAAATCCCGCCCCGTGATTGGCCGGCGTTTCTCAAGCGTTGACACGATGATGGATTTCTATGGACTCGCGCGCATCGGACAAAGGGTTTTTCCTTTAGTTATTGAGCTGCATGTAAGGTGAGGTGGGACTGGATCATCAATCTGTGTCGTAAAGAAATATGGTCTTACAAATGCGCCTGTCTGTGGTCTGTAGTTGGTTATTAGTATATAATCTGTAGCTGTGTATTGTAGGGTCCTTTTGAGAAATAGAAACCGGTATGGTAGTATTCCTCACTAAAATGAGTTGTGTAGCAAGTTGAAACGTGAACGGCCCCAAGTTTTATCTTGTCATTGGAAGATAAGATAAGATAATAATATTATTTATTGTGCCAGGAAAAACCAGATCTCCTTCACATTGAGCTCCTTTTATAACTACCCAACTTTTTTCCATCATCATCATCATCAACTAATTATGTCCCCGCCGAGGGGCACGGGTCTCTTCCCTGAGGAAGGTATAGGCCATACTCCACCACGGGGGCCAAGTCCGGATTGGTGGAGACTTGTAAGACTAGTTAGTGGCTGCTCTTACTGTCAGAAGTTTTCAAGCCGCCCTACGGCCTCTGACTTGGCTTAACGACTGCCATCTGTCGACGGCAGCCGGCACCAACTGCTTTTATCCATACCCGACATTGATATTGTAAGATTGTATTAGACTTATTTTATACACTTCCCTGCAAATAAAACCGTCAGTCTCAGCTAGCTCGATTATCACACACACGCAAAAGTAAAATCAATCAATATTCAAGACTGGCAACAAAAACTCGCCCTCAACCAAGCAAGATGGCGGCCGCTGTCGATCCCGCTGGATTGGCCGCCTGCGCCCGCGCATCAAAATTACGTCTGTACAACTTTACTGTCAAGCAAGCCCACTCCTTTTTACGGCCTTTTTACTACCACTTTTAATGGCTCCGATCGATGCGTATCACTGTAGTTGTAACCGCAGATGATATTTTTGGTGACCTCTGGATTCTTGGTTTTAGTTTGAAAACTTGACACCCAGAAGCGATATATTTGGTAGTACATTAAGCGGCGTCAGTCAATCGCCATAAAGTTTTACGGGCCGAACTAAATATGTTCAGTTTAAACAGTTTTTTAAATAAGTATGTATGTGATTTTGGTCCCTAATGAATCTGGTTATCGCGTTATGGTGATTTAATTCCGTTGTGGTGATTTAGCCCGGGTCTTTTGAAATATTAGTTTGTTTCTGTTTTACCGACATCAAGAAGCTTATTTATAGGCTGCTTTCTGAATGGAGTCTCTAACTTAGTAAATACTCAAGTAACGTTCTGTTGTCGCAGTTAGGTAAAAAGGGGGTGCGATCCGTAAAGTGAAAGTAAGGGTATCCAGGGGCAGAGAAGTTTTCAGTTTATTTAAATGTAAAGGAAAGGCACTTAATAATATGCCTTTGGAATATTTAATTGAATGATCGTTGTAGATAAATAATATACGGAGAATAGAGCAATCGACGTAATAATAAATTAGGTCGGTCGTAATAAAGTAGAAAGACGTTCACGTCCACTCAGCTCGGAAGCTCAGGGTTATCTGCAGCAGATACGTCCGTCCACGGTGGCAAATGTCAAAAACTAATTAAATTTGGAATTGTTAAAGGCCAAAAATGATTAGAAAGCAACGAGGAGATCACCTCGATAGGCCTGGTTTACATTTGCTTTATTTTCGTGCTTTTTAGCACGCTTTTCATAGAGTTAGAATAGAATAGAGACGCCCATTCCTTTTATAAGAATATAAGCAAATAATAAATCACTAATGGTTGGTTCTATACAATGTATTTAGGATTTTTTGAAATTACTTTCACAATATATGGTTCATAATAAAAGCTATGAATCGGCATATGTTTTTGACGTCTCTATTTTATTCAACCTCTATGGAAAGCATGCTAAAAAAGCACGAAAGTAAAGCAAATGTAAACCAGGCCTTACACTGTCACGCTCTACGAGCCAGTTTCTGAATTGAGAATTTTGCTTACAAACTTCTTAACTGTAGTGCTGTCTAGTCCAATTTCTCAGAAAGGAGTGTGACAGAACGTTACTTAAGTATTTACCTAGCGAAATTCTCAATTCAGAAACCGGGCCTAATAAAGAGTATTGTAGAGTTTGCGTTAACTTACTGTATGTAGAAGGTCGGTCGTTGCTTTCGGCCGATGTTTTAATTGGCTTACCTGAAACAAAAATAGGATCTTATAAGCATTTGATTATAAAATAAAGTACGGCAGTTTACTGGCCGTAAGTAAATATTTTGTTGTCCAGTGAGGAGAGTCTCCCTGACGAAGGTATAGGCCATACCTGGTTTGATGATGAAGTACCAAATACCCATTGCAGCTACCAAAACTCGACACAAATAATTTTTCGGCCGCACGCGGTGACAGGCAAGCGCCTCTGTCATTGTCACTGGCACGGACTTGCTTGCTAAATGAGAGCAAAGCCTAACTTTGTGACAGTTTGCTGGTACCTTTACTTTATGAACTGAGCAATTAGGAAATAGTTATAGCGTGTAGATTTGACTGTTTTATCCTCCTAAATCCTGACTTGAAAATAACAATGGTTTTCTATTGTTATTTTCAAAGTCAGAAATTAGGAGGTTATGAGGATTGCAACTGCCTCTGATTCAATTAAACAAATCTATAAATTGTGAAACTTACAACTTTACCGTTCATAAAGTAAGCGTTTTGTTTTTATTCTAAATAAAATATCGTCGGTCGGAATCATTACTTGAACATTTCCAAAAACACGATTTTTGAGTTAAGTATGCAGAATGGTACAAATTTTGAAGATTTTTCCGAATCACTGACGGTACAAATCAAATGATTTTTTTATACCTCACAAAAAGACTAATTCCAGAGAAACAATGATTTTACTGTAACACATAAACATTTTTGAAATCTTTAATCGTCAATTACTCAAAACAGAATATTTCGAAATGTACCAATAATGTTTCCGGCAGACGATATTTGAATTTGAATCTATAGGCTATCTCCAATCTCGGCTGCTATGCTCACACTTTAGGATGGCAAGTGCTCCTAGGTCGCGTCGAGAGAGAATCAAAACATGCATGCTTAGCATGTTAAAACTTAGATATGTTAGGCTAATGCATTTTTTTTTCATAATCTAAGCGTAGGTACTGTTAAAACCTGCCCCTAAAACTCGTTTATTTTCTGCCATTCTTAGCGATGTGAATGTAGGACACTAATGTTTCAACGATCCGCGATACTTTAAATTCTAGTCTTCTAAAGGCCACACAAATATAATTTACGCGGCAATAAAAACTGAGAGCGAAGCATAACAATCATATAACGGAATTATAATGGCTCTGGGGCCACGAAATAAGCGACATGGCCCTGCTGATCAAGTTTTGGAGTGAAACATTCTGAATTCTCTGATTATAAGAGATAGTAAAACAGGCAGTCCCTGGTCCCTGCCTACCCCTCTGGGATACGGGCGTGAGCTTTTCTAAGTATGTATGAAAAACAACAATTTTAAGATTTCTAAACTTTTTTGCAGACAAATACATACATACACATTTATAGATAACCTCGCCACGATCCCGGTTGATCACGTTGTGATGAAATGTCGTTGCAATGCCATCTTGTGGCTGGTCGTCCTACGCTGCGCTTACCGATATGTGGTTTCCATTCGAGTATGAAAATTAGACATAAAAAATCCAGTTGCTAACAAAAGCCACGCTCTCGCAAGTTTCGTGGCCCGCCCTAAGAGCAAAATGCGGCCACGACAACGTAACACTGAGATGATAGCCACCGATTAAAGAACAATAAAACAATATTGTATCGAACGTAAATATCACACTTTACGAGGAGCTAAGCGGCTATTTAATTACTCGGATAAGATGTTTGGACATTCCACTATCTCTTAATCTTTGGTGTCTACGTTTTTGTCTTTGGCGCGTGGGCGGCGACCGACAGTATAATTTGAGATATTTTTCTACTGAGACCTGTGATAGTCCAGCGGGTAGAACAGTGGAGTCAGAAACGAGACCCAGGTTATAGAACCTAGTGTAGGCGTGTACCTCTGAATTTGTTTATATTTTATATTCAAAGTTACGTTCTTTTGTGAAGTCAGAAAAGTTGTAGTAGCAATACATAATTTGTACAAATTCGAATTAAAATTCAAATATTTCATTTGTAGTACAAACAAAATGTTTACTTTATGAACTTCAAAGTTTTTAGTTTTACAATTAATATATTACGTGGAGAAGAAAAACCTTATTTTATTCTTTTTAAAACAGTCTTAATGTTCTGTATTAATGTTTTTCCTGGTACAATAAAGAATATTCTTATCTTATCTTATCTTATCTTAATATAACAGGCCAACTGTGAAGGGAAACCTCTCTGGAAGCAGTACAATCTCACATAGAAGACTAATCTTCTATGTGAAGCTAACTTCGAGAGCTAGAAAATAAGATTGTATTACTTTTTTCTAAACTAAACAGTTTGTTGGTTCTAGTGGCTCTACCTGCCTATCACCAAACTAGATAGTCTCAGAGGGTTACGTGGAGATGGAATTAAACGTCAATTTTAGATAATTTGGACACAACTGTACTAGCGGAGCGGTGGTACGCGACTAGTGTCGCTACAACACGAAGAAACTGATTACTCGACAAAACTATGCGTGCACAGACGCCACAAGTTTAATTTTATATATTTTTTATCTTCTCTGATTTCTGAATTGAGAATTAACACTAAGTAAACACTTAAGTAACGTTCCGTCACGCTCTTTCCTGAGAGATATGACGAGACAGCACTACGGTTAAGTATTTACTTAGTGAAAATTCTCAACTCAGAAAACGGCCCGTTTCTTATCAGTTATTTTCATACACTTCCAGCGGTTGACTGGTAGACAATGCTAGTAACATTAAGTCCACCGCATTGCCATTATAAATTTGACATAAGTCAACAAACGTTTTAATAATAATAATATTTTTTAGGGTACCGTGCCTCAGAAGGAAAATCGGAACCCTTAGACCCTTTCTCCACTGCTCCGGTCCGGCGTCGGAACCGGAATCAGTCATCAGAAAAATATCGGATGCCGGATTATGCTCCTCCACTTCATCCGACTATAATCGGCAATGGACATGACGCAGTGCTTTATTAAAATTCCTCGGTTTTTCTATTCGAGGCAGGGGACGTTTTCCACACATTCTATTAATGTTATTTACATTAGTATGGGAACATTTTTGGGTTGTATGCGCGGTGCAAAAACGTGTATTGTTTTTGTACGTCAATTACTGCGGACCATTAAAATAACGTTCCGTTCTAGCAAATTATCGGACCGTTAAAAACCGGATGCCGGAGTAGTGGAGCAGCTTATTAGTGTTCTTGTGTGTTTCTAAATCGGATCGGTAATTAACGTTTGCTGGACCGGAGCAGTGGAGAAAGGCCCTTATAGGATCACTTCGGCGGCCATCTGTCTGTTTGTATGTTTCTCTGTCAAGGTCTTTGCTCTCTGTTTTATTGTTCAAAACATTCCTTGGCTGGTTGAAAGATATTTTTTAACCAAGTCCGCAGTTGTTCATCTACATTTACCTGTTATTTAAGTTTTTATGATTTTTTTAGTCATAAAGCGTAACAAACAACAACAGTTTCAAATATATATTGGTAAATGTGTTGATCTGGTTTAGATCAAGTAGACCATCTGCGTTAATGATTCTTGGTGCGTTAAGACTATATGCAAATTATCGGTTGTTAAGGTGGTCGTTTTAGTTCGAAACTTCGGAATGTTTATTAATTGCAAATAATTAAGATGCTATCTCAATCATAAAGCGCCATGTTGATGTTGAATATAATAAAGAATAAAGATTCTAATCATGAAAATTGCAATTATACCACGAAAGTTAAGACATTAATTATTTTTGCCATGTCCAAGATGTCTTGTGTACAATATTTGCATCACCAAAGGTTAGCTGCAATAATATACTTATTAATATTGCATACATCGAATCTCTCGTAGCTCCGGCCGCCTGAGTTATCTTAAACGATCACGAAGGTTAAGCAACATAGGGCCTGTTCAGTGCATAGATGGGTGACCGTTCTATGACTAACGCTAGTAGCATTTTTCCGAACGGTTCCGTGCTTCGGAAGGCACGTTAAGCAGTCGGTGCCGACTGTCGTCGATAGATGGCAGTCGTTAAGCCAAGTCAGAGGCCTTAGGGCGGCTTGAAAACTTCTGACAGTAAGACCAGCCACTAGTCTCAAGCCTCCGCCAATCCGGACTTGGCCCCCGTGGTGGAGTATGCCCTATGTTCCTCAGGGAAGAGGCCCGTGCCACTCGGTGGGGACATAATGAGACCAAAGTACCTTTACTCTGTTTATTTAATCTGTAACTACATAATATTTTCCATGTAAAATTTCCACCCCAGACTATTTTAATCGGCCTTTTTGAAGTGTTTTAAAGAATTGAGCTCCTATAATAACTAACTAAACATGGATAGAGGTCTAGCATGCATATCAATGCCTCGTAGCATCGTGCGTGACACTTGCAAGGCTCATAGCTCTACATCCTTTAAAGGGGCTGTGAATATGTCTGCTCTTGACGTGTCTCTCTGAACCAGACCGCAATCTTGAGAAGCGTGTCTCACATTCTAGTGCAAACAGGCCGTGCCTTAATGACAGTACGGCTTGCAAATAGTATCTTTGATGAGGAATCCTACTCTTAACTGAGGTATTGGAAGAATTCGTGTCCGTATAGTTGGCTTTCACATGGTCGATTTCAGTAATTTCGAGTATGCCACAGAACTGTGTATCAATCAAAAAGCGTCTAGTTGGCTGCCTCAACAATAGGGTATGTTTTCTCAGCTTGTATTGAAGCACTATTCTGGAAACTTGGCATGTAGTTCGCACTATTAGCGCACAATTATCTGACATACAAATTATAACTGTATTTGGCTTTCACATGGTCGATTTCAGTAATTTCGAGTATGCCACAGAACTGTGTATCAATCAAAAAGCGTCTAGTTGGCTGCGTCTAGGATATGTTTTCTCAGCTAATAGATGCAACGACTACCCGAAATTTTGCTTCTTTATATTTTTCCCATCAGTGGTTGTCTGGAAGAAATTACTTTTAGTAATAAGGCCGCCAATTACTCTTAATCTTGTTGTTTGATTATAATCCTTTTAAGACATAATATGTGTAAAATCATAATATGATTTTACACAACCTGAAGTAACTATAATTTAATAAAGCAGAAATAAAAATAAATATAGCTTACATACAAAACTATGGTAATATATTAAGTATCTTCAATTCTACACAAAAATTAGTCTTTAAAGTTCGGTCACCGAAAAAACCTAACTACAAATTAATACGGAACCCTCACTGAGCGAGTCCGTCTTGCACCTGTCCTTTTTTTGCACAGCACCCCCCCGAGCCGCCCGTACAGTCGCGCAGAAAACGCAAAGGTCATCCAAAGACGGATCGGCTCAGATGTCGCAATTAATCGGCGAGTTTAGCGCGGCGGCCGCGGGATAAATCAGCACTAATTGCTCGCCATTTATACTTATCAAATCGGCGCCCGGCCGCGGGCTGTTGGCGACTGTACCACGGCCCGCTGAGGTAAACTTTCGATAGCGGGCGATTCGTCTGCTGTCACGTATTGTAGCTGCAATAGAGGTACTGCTAGATGCTTCAAAGCTTAGTGTATTTGTCAATCAGGTGGGGTGGAAGGGTTATCAAAGCTCAGCGCTTGAAATCGCGAATCTGCGGTGGAAAACTGTGCGTGCCCACAATTTCTCACTGAGAGATTTCAAGCTCAAAGAGTTTTAATCACAATTTAAAACAAAATGTTTACTTTATGAACGTCAAGGTTCATTAGTCTTTACGAATTCATTAGTCGTTGCATGCAGGCACGCTGGTTCCGGAATAAGACACCAAATTATTATAAATTTTAGACAAAAGATATTGAAAGAATCAAAATTGTGGGCAAAGTGACATCTCAACAAATTTCAATATACAGGGTGTTGATTTGTACAGTTTCGTCCGACTCAGGGGTGGTTATTTACATGATACTGAAGCAAAAAAAATATTAAAAAAATATTATTATTTTTGTGGAAATCACCTAAAAATCATAAAGTTATATGACTTAGTTTCTATCGCTTGCACTTGACGGATCCGGCGGGGGTTTTTGCGGGGCGGGGCGGAGGAGGTGCCAACGCACATAATTTTATGATTTTTAGGTGCATTTCACAAAAAAAAATCTCTTTAAATATTTTTTGCTTCAGTATCATGTGAATAACCACCCCTGAGTCGGACGAAACTGTTACAAATCAACACCCTGTATACAGACTATCGGATAAAAAATAAGTATTAATTAAGGAGACTGGACTAAATACCAACGAGCACTAATGAAAGGCGTGCGTAGCGTTAGCATATTTGAGCGCGTTAATATCGGTACTAATTAACGGTAAAAAACCAAAATTAAGATCGAAACAGAAGCATTAGCGGTACCAACGTCGTTAAGGATTATTTAAACATGCCGCTTCAAAAACTTGCTAAAAGGTTTTGAGCGATTTTAGTGGTTCACACTTTCCAAACCACACAGTTACGTAACTTTACACTCTATTGGGTTAAGGCTGTAACAAGGGCGAATGACTTTGAGCATTTGACCTCTGAGTTATAGAATAATAAACTAGTGCAATCTCTTGAATGTTATTATTATTATTATTATTATTAATACGTTTATTGCACATAAGTAAAAATTACAATGGCAACGCGGCGGACTTAATGCTTGTTGAATGTTTGTTGTACTTCACGCTTAATATTGACATTAAAAAATATATGAGCAGTTAGGATTGCAGATATTGATGTGGCCGATATTTGCATGAAAGATTTAAATGAAAAGCTACTATCGTTTACCAGCTAAACTATATTTAGTGGAAAATAAAGCTTTTGGAAAAAAAAAAATTTTTGCCATCTAGACAGGTTAAATGCAATTTTTTTCCGTACGAATTAGTCACTGATATATCCTTTATTACCAAAGATTTTATTCAGAATTTTTTACTGCGTACTTTTGCCTAACATTTCAGTTAAAACTAGCCAATTTTGCAACATTTACCCTTGTTACACCCTTAAGCATTTAGACAACGCGAAAGAGTCGAAATAAGAATGTATAATTATGACAAACCGGCGTGCGTTCATGCAACGACTGTTGGATGTCGATGATGTGAAAGTGATTTGTCAGGATCGTGGCAGGTGGCAGTCCCTGCTCTCTGCCTACCCCTCTAGAATACAGGCGTGAGCTTATCTAAGTATGTGTGTTCTTATTTTTTTGTCTCGTGCTCCTCTCGGGTGGGCGGCTACTAATAAAGCTCAAAGCTTATTTTTTCTGCCGAAACTATATAAATAACGTTTCTTCGGCCCCCTCGAAGATAAAGCGGCCCTAAATCATAAACAAAACAAAAATACGGCAATACAACGAAAAGAAATGGCCTTACAAAGCAAGAGTCGGGGAGAAATGACTCGGAATCGATAAATCTACACAGGGCGTTCGGGAATCAACTGCAAGCTGGCTGATTTTCGAGGTGATTAACCACTATGGCTTACTCGAAAAAAACGGAAGCCACCTGTTCACTTACCATGCTCTCTATAGCATTGTGTGTGACAGATTTCAGATCTAATCTCGTAAAGGGTTCAGTTGTCAAATAATAATTGCGTCAAAAAACCTTAGCACAAGTCAAAAAGTTTAAATCCTGATCTACATTATATACTGCAAATAAATAAATTCTAGAACAAGATCTTTTATCATTGATATTTGCACTTACAATCAACTGAAAACTGAATTTGTTTTCTTCAATTAAAAACACATTTATACTCCGGTTTTTGTCCTGGAGGGGTAGCCAGTGTAAACAGTAACCATTGTTTTCCATAAAGTTTTAAGTAAGTATCTACAATAAATTAAAAACGGGTCTGAAAATTAAATTATATCCGTTTTTTTATTTTCTAGTGCCTTCAAAAACCCAATTTGTTAGTTAAACGCATAATTTTTCAAGAAAATTTAAGCAAGAAACTTAACCAAATTCATTATATTTTATAAGAAAAAAAGTAAATGTTTTTTTAGCTCTTAAGTATCATTGTACTGTGTAATTTAATTTGTGAATAAAACGTTTTCTATTCTATTTTACTTTAATCTACATGTCGCAGATAAACTAATTCGCTGTCGCGAGTCTAGACAAAACTAAAAATAAAAATAATTGCCTGCTTGCCTATGGTAGGCATCGTCATCTTTATATATATCACATATATATGTGACGCAAGTTTGACCAAGTGCACATTGCGTGACGTCACAAGTCCGTGACTTCACTTTCCGAACGCGCCTCGCCCGCGGCCGATCAATGGACCATCACAAATATGTCAAAACTACTATTAAACGTCTAGGAATACCCCAGCGAGATAGTTTATTAGGCACACACAATGAAAGAGAAGGACAGAGGAAATATTTATCGCGTCGACGATTGATGTAACGACTGTTTAAAAAAGTTCCTCGGAGTCGTAAAAGTGAAAGATCTACGCGCGACGAATCGGATCGTCTTTGTTGGGGATAACATTGTTTTTTTTTAAATACGGTTTTTGTCGTTCGCGTTTTCTGGAGACTCGTAATTATGTTTTATGTAACAACTGTCTGCTTGGCTTGATTGTATGATTGTTGGCACCGTCGCAGTTTTCAACAGACTGTATGAACATTCTTGAAAGAACTATGTCAATCAATTTGTGATTCTTCAAAATTTTCCAATCTAGGTTAATGATTGCATACCGGTCTACGGTAGACTAACGAAATGCACATCAAATTGAAGAGCATAAAAATAGTCGATCCGAGTCGACAACTTATATGCGGAAAATTCGGATTATGGAATATATTCGATATAAAAATGAAGAAATTTCTATATTATAGCGTTGCTAAGTAAACATGTCTAAGGCCTCTGTCTTGGCTGACCGACTGCCATCTATCGACGGCACCAACTGCTTAAAAATGCCACTAGCGTTAGTCATCGACGGTTACCCATCCATGCACTGAACCCCTATGTTGCTTAACCTTCGTGATCGCTTAAGATCACTCAGGCGGCCGGGGCTGCGAGCGATTGTATCATGAATACATGAATTATTATTTAATGTTAATATTAATTATTATTAAGAATGAATTATAATTATCTATTTATCTAGTGTTACCTTCTTATCCTTGTTCCATTATCTAAGGACAAAAGTGTAAATTTATAGAGCAAAGTGTTGTCAAATAAGTAAGACACTTTTTAAGGCACAACTGCACTTGACTACAGTTGGTAACTTGTCACCAGAGTGCGTATACTGAGTTTTGTCGTTCACTTTCGATAGCGAGAGCGTTTGCGTTTTGCATAGGAGTGACAAAGCGCGCCATCTATTTGTCTCTTTGTTACTCCTATGCAAATCGCAAACGCTCTCACTATCGAGAGTGAATGAAAAAACTCAGTATAAGCACTCAGATCTTATGTCGCGTCTCGTTAGTCGATTAGTCGAGCCTGCTGTCACAGTCACCTAACTCAACAGTCCAGTGTAAGCAGAAACTATTGTTAGTGCAGTATTTTCTTTTTAAGGAAGCTCTGGGAGTTTCACACCTACAATTTGTACTTTGTTAGTATTCGATGTACATTGCAGAGAAGTCTTTGTACTTGCTAATCTGTGAGTAAATCGACTTTGCAATGTGCATAGAGTTTGTTGTAATAAACAATGAACTCTATTTTTAAACTAAACAGGTCCCTTGTACGAAAACAAACCCCGTACAGTTTTTATCTGGCATAGACTTATGGATGTGAAATAACGAACTCAAAAAGGAAACACTTGTCATCAAGAATAAGATTAGTTTTTAAGATTTGATACTTTTCCTTTCATTTAACTTACCAAGTTTGTTAGAAACATTTCATGATTATACTTGACCCTAACGATCAATGCATAAAAGTACAAAGTGTATTTTTTACAGATTTTAGTCTGTTCGATTCTCGCGTGTGGCAAGCGAAGTTCTTCGAATAATCTTTGAATGTAGTTTTCTTTCTTTTATTTCCGTAGAATTCTGACAGTTGTCAATTTTTGACATGTCAGAGATTTATTTATTCAATTCAATTTAAACGGTAATTATAGTTAGGTCAAAACACAATACACATACCTAAATTATTTACATAGACATTAAAAAAAAAATTCATTACAAACATAATCAAAATTCACATAAAGCTTCGCCAAAAAGAATGAAATTAAAAGAATGTCTAATGAATGAATTAATGAATGAATGTTTCTTCTAACAAACATAGGAATGTTTTCTTTGAGTACTATTGTCTGTCTACTTAAGAGTACTTTCCCTTCTACAAATTCTGCCGTGTATAACACGGGGTAAAATCTACATAATGTTATTAAATCTCTCTCCAATTGCATACGGCAAAACATAGACATATAAGCTTTCTAATGTATTTGTTTCTCTGGTGTGTATAATTAAAAAGTTTAAATCTAATGTAATCTTTGATAAAAAAAAAACCTTTGACGTACCAGTGCAGTGGGACGAATGCAATACCAAGCTTCTTTAAAAAATGTACCACCTTCAAAGATACACTTTCGAGTATAAATGCCAAAACTGCGACGAGGCCAGAAATCAAAATATCGTCATAATTTGATATTCCTAACCTGTCTTGACATTTATGCAAATTGCAACACGAAACTTTAAGGTTGTAAGTTTGCGATTTTATCAGAGCCACCGTGACATTTTAATTGTAGCTTGGCACGGCACGAGCTTGGTTTATTAACGGTAGGCCTAGTTTAAGCCATGAATCAACTGTCATTTATGTAATATTATAATCATCAGACTATACATCATAAAGTCGATGGCATGAAAGATTCGTACTAATAACTAGCTCTGCTTGTGACATCGGTCGCAAGAGAATCAGAAATTTATTTCGATGTAAAGAATTTACATTCTGTTTGTTGAATGTCAATGTACTTAGCAGCGAAAAAATCTCCACTCTGACCATCTTTTCTCAAATCACCATAAATGTAATACATAAGTTGGTACGAATATCTATCTAACTAAGAAGCTCATGACCCATGAGTGCAAAAGTCAAAACATTATTAATAACACAGTTTTTGGTATGCAGTCACAAGCAATCAGAGGATCCAAAAATCATGCTTTAATCTGTACGACTATGCAAAACAGTCACCCCAACATGCATACTGAACTCAGGTAATTAATGCAGTGAAAGAAAGATAGATCAGTTATCGTACCACAACTTTATTAAGCACATAACCACTTTATTCCGGATACACTGACTTGATTTTTTGCCGAGAGAGTCCGACCGAGCTGAGTGAGCCCAAGCTCTGTCTCTACTCACCACGATTAAGCTCTGCAAATCAGAGCTGAATTTTATGAATGAATTTTAATTTTTTTTTGACGAAAACTGGTTATTAAGTTTAAGCCGGATACACTTACTTCACTTTTTGTCGGAAGTGTCCGGCCAGGTGTCGCTCTGATTTGCAAAACATATGTCTTAGAAAACTCCACAGCTGATAGGAAAGTCAACCTGGTTTGAAACTTTTATCAATAATCATTAACTTTATCCCGAGTACACTTACTTGACTTTATCTCGGAAGAGTCCGACCAGGTTTCGCTCTGATTTGCAGAGCATGGTGAGTAGAAACGGAGCTTGGGCTCAGCTCTGTCGGTAAGAGTTATCTATCAATCACGTCCGCAAAGAAAGATTAGCTCAGCAGAGCCATTGAAAGTCCCAATCATAGACACCTCCTCATTCGTCACCAGAATACAAATGTATCAGCGTTGCGGGGCATCATCGGAGCGCCCACACGCTCGTGATCAAGGGAGATGTATCAAACGGTGCGCTTGCGCTGACAGGGAGGGTACTCCGAAACGGCGCTCGGACAGCATAAATATTATTTTATTGATGTCATAAAATTTACATATATTCCTACAAGAATCTTAAGTAGTAAGTTTACAAGTTCTCTGCTAGTGGAATCAAACTTTGTGATTTCCCATCGTCATACTTCGTACTATCTGAGACAGTGATATGGGATCTGACTTGAAACCTTCTGGAAACAGAATTAGTTTAGTATATTTTTTTGTAAGCAGCCTATGCAGCCTATGTTATACGTCCCAGTATACAGTCACAAGACACAGACCTCTCAGAGAAAGAAATGGACTTAATCACCACGCATTAGATTGGGGCTTTCAATTGCTGAGGTACAATACCTGAAATAGCTCTGACACTCAGGTTCTCTCACGATGTTTATGAAGAAAATAGCGAGGAGTATTGTTACTATACATTCACAAATATACCTACATAACTTAGAAAACGAAGTCATAGTTACATGCCCGCACTGGGGATCGAACCTGGGTTTCCCACTTCTGTACCCACTGGGCTACCACAGCTCTAAAAATAATTACTTTAATTCAGCAAAGAGGATGTAAATTCTTTACGTTAAAATAATTTATTTTTATTTTGAGTGTCACATTGTGCTAAAAACGTTTAAGTGGAATAAATAACGATTTAGTTTTTCGCTTACATAAAACGGAAAAATCTTAAGCAAAAAAAAATGCAGTTTGCAGCTTAAGCCAACAATCATGAGATAATGGCATAGAACAAGACTAATCACTATACGTTGCATGAATCATGAAGTTAAATGTTTAGCATTCATTTTGGTTTAGTGGTCACCCTCCAATGGGCGGCCACGTTTTATAAGGATTGCAAACGTTAGTCTCCGCACCCTGAGTAGCCTCCCGATCAAGAAACGGTGACAAACGACGGACCGATACAGGGGCGCGACAATCGTGACGCGACGCGACAGCTGTGCGACTAAAAATAGCGACTGGACGCGAGAATCCGCGTTTTTCACTGTCCGAGCGCGCATCAATATCTGTCGCGCGACACCGCTCAATGGCCGCGGCTGTCAGGACACGGTGTTCTAGTCCCGAATTGACACTGGCTTTGGCTTTGGCACCGAATTGGCTATTGGCTTGGTAAGTCTTACGGTAATCACAGAGAAAGTACAGCAGAATTGAACGTAATGATGGAGTAGATACGTTGGCCAATAAGGGATAGAATTAAAAAAAAAAAAATAGTGTCAGAAAGACAAACATGCAGTGCGCAAGTGCAATTGTAAATGCAGCGAAATTTATTTAACGAAACAATAATAAAAATACACTAAACAAAAAAAAAGAAAAAAAAAAGTAATATTAGGGAATCCTAGTGTGAAAACTAGAGCTTCATCCTTTTGTTTGAAATTGTTTTTGAAACAAATAAATATTTTTTCATTTTTCATTTTTTTTTTCAATACATTATACGACACAAACAACATGAAACATTACATTCATAAATATACGGATTCTGAAATATCTACCAAGATAACCCCAAAAAAAAGTAAAAAATTTACATCATTTTCAGTTTCATGTTTTTTTACCAGTATATATTTTTTATACGTTTGGTGAGATTGTAATTAAATCAGAATCAACTAATTGACTTTAATATTTATGGAAATGTCAAAAAAATACACTTGTTTGTGCTAAAGTGTTTCAATAAAACTTTTTTGTCTTTATTTCGCACCCTTCCTGTAAGAAACCGGTAAGTGATTTCGGCCAACTTTTCAGGAGCTTAAAAAAACTGTCCAAGATTGTTAAAAAAAATCCTAAAAATACCTTATTAGGAACAAAAGATGGCATTTAGCAGCGGCGAAATGATAGTGTTTCCGATTTTCCGTTGAGTTATATGTACTGTGAGATAAAGTTCAATTATACGGTTACCTAAATATTCCACGAAACTGTAACAAAAGATGCAGGTGTAAAAACGGATATTGCTTTGTTATGATCTTTTTTTCATCACAATGGTTGTGTTACGTGTAGTTATTCCATTTTTAACGCTACCATTTTAGGCTAGTCAAAAAGTGTAAGTATCAGTTACGTAGTTCTTGCAAGAGTGCAAAAAACAAAACAAGCTGTATAAGCCGTAAGTAAGTAAAATGAAGTGCCCAAAAGTAAAAAAACGGAAATTTTCTATCAATAACTTAAACACAGAAAATTTTACCTTTTTTAACGTTAAAGCATTGTGATTCCAGTCTGTTAACAAACTTTAATGAAGTAATAGTGTTCATACACTTTAATCACTACCTAATGCCCCCTTTATCTTATCTTGAGTAGTCGTGCGGGGGTCGACAAATTAGTCGGCGACACTAGTGGGATCTGTTGTGTCTGCCCTATGACCTTGCACCTAAGCCTAGTCGAAGATGTACTCTCCAAGGTCGGTTAAACTCTTTAGGGACTGGTGCCTCAAGTCTTCTGGTTTGGGGTACGCCATTCCCAGGAGACTCATTCTTTTTCGGGCAAGGACATGGCAGTCACACAGTAGATAAGTGTACCATTGACTCCACTTCGAAACCGCATGCCCTGCAAGTGTCGTCTGGGCACAACCCCATTCTGCGGAGTTGTTTTCCTGCTAAGAATGTCCCGTCGTCCTCGCCGCAGTATAGATAAACTCTGAGCCTGCGATTTCTTCATCAATGAAGTTTTTAGAATGTTGCAGTTCTTCAATGACTGCCCATTCGCGTTTGTACCGTACATTGGCATCAGCTTTGAAAGCACAATATTAATGGTGCTTAATGAGAACCCCACGCATGGTTCAGGGCCGCGCAAAGGCTGCGCAGATCCCTCTCTCACCAGCTAGTCGGCTGTCTCATTTCCCATGTGTCCCTCGTGGTTATGAACTCAGACTAGTTGCACCCTGTTGTCGCAGCCCAGTTTATTTAATGTCTTAACGCAGTTAAGCATGAGCTTTGAATCTACCACGTGGGATTTTATAGCCATGAGCGCTGCTTGGCTGTCGAGAAAAGTTTTGTTTTTGACTGTATTCTCTTGAGCACAGGCAATGATCGCATAGGTTTCTGCTTGAAAAACTGTTGTATATTGCCCCAGACTGAAACTTCTTTTGAAGTCCTGTGCAAAGATGACAGCAACGACACCGACGGCAGTTCACTGCTAGTCTTTGTAAGGCCTTTGCCGCTTCTGTTTGAATTAGTGGTTTAAGATCTAACAGAACCTAGCGTCGTCGTATATGCGCCTGTTGTCGCCATATACGCCAGTCTCTAACCTAATTCTCGTCTAGTCTCTAGTCTACTCTAGTCTCGCTTCGCAAGTCTATAACCTAATTCTCGGCCACAAAACAATTCTGCCGTATGTAAGTATAGGCCGAAAAATGATGGTATAGATCTAGTGCACAACCTGTGGTCGCAGACCCCAGGTCTTTCCATAAGCAGATCTATGTATACTTATTGAAAACACGAACTGCTTTTTCAATGCTCTTTTCCGCATGGGTATTCCACAGCATCTCTTTATCCAGTATTACACCTCAATATTACACTTGTGGACCAATCCAGTTCCCGCCCGCACAGTCTTTTTAAGTCCCGTTTCCGTATGAAGGGCACGATCGTCGTCTTTGTCGGGTTTTAGGGTAATTGATTATCCATGCACGATTGCATGATTTCCGAGACTGTGATGGAAATTTGCGACTGATCAGTTTTACTAAATCGTCCGCATATCCTTTAGTATAGAATCCGCCTTTTTGATGACCTCAAAGCTAGACCTTTCGAATGCTTCATCTATGTCGAGATAAGCGCCAGCACATATTTCTTCCACTGCGTTCCGCCTTTGAGACTACGTAATATAGAGCTGTCTCCGTAGATTTGCCTTGTTGATAGGTAGGTACACTGTAGTTCATGAAATGGCCGTTTTTTGAGCGGGCCTTCTCTGACATATTGGTATATTAATTTTTATAGACTTTTAAGCAGAAAAGTTGAGAGACATGTTGACAAAAGTTGAGTTAACATTTGTCTAACTCAGAAGTCCACCAAGGCTCCCTTTGCCCATGCTCTACTTCTCGGGGCAGTTGTTTGTCCATGCCGAGCGAACAGCGTGGACTATTCTGTCAGCTTCAAATTTTGTGTCGAGTATAGAATTGAGCGTTCCTTAAGCAATACCTAGTTCAATCCCTAGGTTATTTTGATAAAATTCTCAGTTCGTGTAACGCGGGTTTCTCCTTGTCACGCATTGAATAGAATGTTCAGTGCAGTATCTGAAGCAGATGTGCTGATGGTCTGATCCACAGATTTCATCAGATCCAGTGACGTTTTTACTAGCCCGTTTAAAAGCCGTTTAAAAGTCGATTACTTCTGCTCTCCTTGACTTAAAGGTTGGTTTATTACTTATGTTGAGAATTTGTAAAGGTCCATTGACTATGAAGTCAATTAGCTTCTCACCTCTCCTGTTCACACCAGTGTCCTGCACCCAGGCAGTGTGGTGCCCATTACTACAATACTTAGTTAAATTTCTTACCTCAGCTGAAGGGGGGTCCTCTTGTTCAAAGGGGAGGTGTGCAGATGTCATAACGACTAGCTTTTTATCTGCTCCATGCCCTCCTGATATGACCTACACTGCCGTAAGATCCATGCATGCATTTGAGTCTGAGGCGCCACGATTTAAGCACTCTCCCGCGGCGGTACCCCATCCACCGTCACCGAGACCCCTTCCGCCAGCACTAATACAGGAGCGCTGCACGCTTTCACGTTGGGAGTGGACGCAGTCATCTTGATGACCTCTCTGAGCCTCTCTAGTGGCTTACCACTAGAGGCCCCTCCCACAGCCTCCATGAGTTTAATAACTCTTAACATAACTCTTATTGAGGCCCGCACGAAGCTGTATCTCTGCAACTTGATGTACCTATTTGGCAGAGTCCTGGTCGAGCAGGACAATACGCTGCATGGTCCCCTGCGTTTTATCCTCCTGCGAGTTCACCACATTCCACTCGCGGATCTTCAGCTCCGGGTTGCATTAGAGCTGGAATACCCTGGAAATGTCCAAAGTGTAGTTGTTCCTGGTCTTCCAGGCCAACTTCACCGGTTTGGGCAGATCCTTGTCGTCAACCACCCGTAGCTGTATTGTCCCCAACTGTTTTTTCGTTAAGGCCACACCTCCACTTTGTATCGCTGTCCCCTTCGCATAGGACATGCAGTGCCCCCGGGATGAGGCTACTGCCTCAATGTTAGGGAGCGGGTTCGGCGATGCTTCAATTAAATCAATGACTGCTGCCTTTATTAATTGAGCCGCATCGGGTGTGATCCTCGATGGATCACCATCAGTAATTATGGCCATCTTGCGCCCGCTTAGTGCCTCCTTATAAGAAGCCAAATACTAGATTTCCTGCTTCTTAGAGACACTCGCGGGATCAGTGGCCTCATTACTGACTTCTCGTGCCCTCTTTGAGGACCCTTCCTCAGCGTTTTGTCGCTCGAGCACACGCTTTTTCTGAGCCGTTTCTTTTTGGAGGTGGTCGCCACCACGACGGTTTGCTCCACAACGAGTGAAGCATCAGTGCCAGTCATAGAAAATCGAGCACTGAGAGCGACGCCTGGTCTATTGACGTCCCCGCCACCAGGCAGTTCTGCTGTTTAATCGCCTTCCGGTGCCCATCCCCCAAAGCGTTACCATGGCCGCCCACTCGCAAGTGCAGTTCCAGACTTAGGTATTAAAATCTAACGCGTCTATAGGTAAGTTTAGAGGGTTACCGATCTACGATTGTTGTTATAATATAATTTAACTACAGTTACACCAAAAACTGTCACTTAATATCTATGTAAAAACAAGGGTTCATTATTACGATTTGAATAAAACTGTTTTCTTCGTAGAGTAAAGAAGTAAGTGTAGCTACGTCTCCGGTATTTGTGACAACTGCTTGGAGAAACAACGTAACGATAGTAACGCAAAACAGTCCCGCGATAAGTTTCGTGCAAGAAGTAAGTAAGTGGACTTGTAAAACACGCCTTCGCAATAGTATCCAAGAACAAATGCTTATGTTTATTTACTTCTATAAAGTTATTTTACTTCTTCGTGTTCGTAATATGTTTGTGTGTTTATGGCTTTCTACTCAGGGAAATTTGTGAAATAAATCAACGTACTTATGCTTACATCTTTATAACGATGGAAAACTATATTTTATTTTTTCGAAAAATAACACATTTTTTGTGATAGTGACCTTATTTTTGGCGCTAGCTTCATGAATATTTTTGAGAAGGTGTATTAGACTACGCTCAATTTTTTGTAATAATAAAAAAAATGGCGCAAGTTGAGTTACGCGACTTTTACATGGGGGGTGCGATTTGAAGTGTCAATAAAAGTTTGTACCAAGATAACACCTCACTATCTTACACCCTTCATCGAGAATCTTCTCTCATTGATGCACCAAAACATCCTGTGCCGTCTACGTGGTATTTATTTCTTGGGCTATAAAAGCTATTTTTGACGAGAAGGCAGTAAATCAGCGGGTTTTTAAACGTTGTTATTACGAGGCGATGGTGACATTATTAAAATGCTTTATTTCTTACAAAATGAGGTGAATAGTTACAATTTTCCACTTACTATTTTTATACGACATATCAGAAAGCCTGCTAATCATTGGAGAAAGAAGGGCAGGAGATTCTAAGAATACTTAAATAGACATGCTCAGTCTAGCTAAAAGAGACAAGTATGTGGAAGAACTGAAATCAGAGGCGCAAAAATGACGACAAAATCTGTTTTGGCTGACGTGGCGGAAAGGTCCTGACCTGGCGACCTAGTTATGGTGGCGGGGAATCACTGGATGCAGGCGGAACAAAAGCGGGAAACTTGGAAAATCATGAGGGTGTCATGGGCCCTGCAGTGGGCATCAAATGTCTAATGATGACGACGTCCCTTATGAACTAGTAAAATCTGAAGTTAAAGATGATAAAATATATAAATCAGAACAACAAGAAGCCATTTTTCCTATTCCCCCTGCAAATAGAGACAGTAGTACTGATAATTGAAGTATGATTTGTCTTGTATCTTTTACTGGCTACGATCATCAGCTACGAGCGTGTCACCATGAATATATTACTATTCATAGTGTCACTAATCTAAAATGACATTTTTGACATATATCTTGTATTAGATAATGACGTTTGCACATCCAATGCATCTTACGAGTAAGGTGCCAAGCGTCTGGTACTTCATAACACTGTTGAAATCATTGAAGGTGACGATTTGGCAATGGCGACGAGAGTTGTAATTCAATCCTGCGAAGTCATTATGATTTGATCATCAGCTAAATATTAAACGTTGTGCATTCATTATTATGATATGAAACGGTCTGTTCAAGAAAAGGTGTCAATAAACGGGTGCCATAGACGTCAAAAAAGAAAAATAAGTTTGAAGAAATTAAAGTCAACCAGTACTACGGCAAAGTTTTCAGAGATACGGTCGTTTCTTAGGAAACTATTGTGTGTATACTGTGCATGTCTCAGTCAATCTACATAGAATATAGCCTATATTCAGTAAGGGCTGATCCTTCAACCACTTCTTGCTGTCCTCGGCCGTCCACAGACTAATCTACAAATCGTACCCTTCAACTAATCTAAGCTTGTCTAGATCCTTTCAGACGTTTTCAGTTAAATATTATGTTGGCCACTAATCCTTCCATGTTACCTTTTTTTCATAAACAAACATTTAAACATTTACTTACATACATTGATTCGACGTACACTGTCGTGAAAACCAGGAAAACCAATCATCTCGGCCCTTTGGGGCTAGTTATTTTAAACAATCCGTTAATATTTATTTCCACTGGTGATGCATCTATGAAAGAACTGTAAAATTTAAAGACAGTCAGTGTCAGTGGGCATATTGATGGATGATTCACAGGAACCAAACATTAGTAATGTTAACATTGTCAGAAGTTTACTCTGAAATGTATAGTTTTTTTTTTTACCTAGCCTCCATTTTTGTTTCCCACTGCTGGACAAAGGCCTCCCCCAGTTCAGTCCAAAGTTTTCGGTCCTTGGCCACCTCAGACCATTCCGGCAGGTGTTGGTCGAGATCGTCTCTCCAACGTCTCCTAGGCCGGCCTCGACTTCGATGTCCGTCTTGTGGCACCCACTCGGTGGCGAGTCTCGCCCACCTATCCGAGTCCATTCGACTGACATGACCAGCCCAGCTCCACTTTAATTTCGCCGTCTGGACGCCCACGTCGATTATTCGGGTTTCGGTGCGTAATATGGTATTTCGGACACGGTCTACCCTCCTGACGTCCAAAATACTTCGCTCCATTGCTCTCTGACAAACCTTAAGCCTGGACTTTTGTTGTTTGGTCAACGACCAAGTCTGGGAGCCATGGGTGAGAACGGGCAGGATACACATGTCGACTAGTTTTCTTTTTAATGAAAGTGGATGGAAGGTTGCCCTTCATGAGATCTTTCATGGACCAGTAGCACTTCCAGGCGTTATCGATACGGCGATAGATTTCTTTGCCCTGCCTGTTTTCGAAGCTTACTAGCTGGCCCAAGTAGATGTACTCGTCGACATAATGTATCTCCCGTCCATCCACCTCAATTTTGCGCTTGCGACTATTAGTCATGACTTGTGTTTTGGACCTATTCATAGAGAGTGCCGTATTAAGCTCTTGTAACATAGTTTCAAGCTCAGATGCGCTTGGAGCAAACACAACAATGTCGTCAGCGAAGCGAAGGTTTGTGAGCCTTCTACCACCGATTTCAATGCCCTTTTTCGTCCATAGTTCTGACAGCGTTCTAAATACTTCCTCCAATGTTGAAGTAAATAGTTTTGGAGACAGAGTGTCTCCCTGCTTAACACCCTTTTCTATGGTAAAAGACGGTCCATTTGAATGTAACTTAATATTGGCTGTACTATTATTGTATATCAGTTTTATTAAATCTATGTATGTGGGGTTTATGTTTTGGGTACGCAAAGAACTAAATAATATTGGCGTGTTTTAAACTATCAAAGGCTTTGGAATAATCTACAAATGCTAAGTAAAGGGGCTTGTTAAACTCGTTGGACTTCTCGATAACCTGGTTTAAGGTCTGTAGATGGTCTATGGTCGAGAAACCAGGGCGAAACCCAGCTTGTTCTGGAGGCTGATATGAATCTAATTTCGCTGATATGCGGTTTTGGAGAACTTTAATAAATATTTTATATATATGGGAAATAAGACTGATAGGCCTGTAGTTCTCGACATTACTTTTCTCACCCTTTTTAGGGAGTAGAACGATATTAGCGTGGCATATTTTATCACACGAAGAACGCCCTTGTACATAATGGTATTGCATAAGTTGGTTATGTGCGGCAAAAGGGACATTCCTCCTGTCTTCAAAGCCTCTGAGGTAATACCGTCCTCTCCAAGGCTTTTACCGTTTTTCATCGTCTTAAGTACACGACTAACTTCTAGACCATTTATAGGGGCGATAGTGTCGGAATCGGGGGAGTTGTAAAGTGTACAGGCTGCCGTCTTTGATATATCCGAATACTACAAATGTATAATGGTATACGAAATTATCAGTCGGTCTTAGTTTACGGATATATGTACGTCGCGTCATTAAAATAAATGATTTGGCAATGGCTGCAAGCATATGCATGTCATAGATAAGTAGACCGATTGGAAATGCATTTGACACTTCCTTTGAACACGCTAGAAGACGACAGACAATATGGCTGTGTTATTGTGGTTGAAATACCAACTTTATTATAGGTTAATATGTAAGTACAATCAGCGATACAAGGATATTATTTTTTTAGTTTCACTCTTGCTCCGTGCCATGTTTCAGAAAGAAATTATCCTCAAATGTCCCTGACTTTATACCTATGTGTTATATTATGCGTCCTATGAACAGCTACATAGGGTCCTTCTCGTAATTTTCCCTAAACGTATCAATTCGTCGCATAGCTGTTCATTTGTCAGTTAGTGTTATTTCGAAATACTTTAAAAAATTTCATAGCATTTTTCATTAATATTTTGCTTTAGCACACTCGAGGTCGTCTTACATTCTAGCACATTGTTGCCTCTGCTAACGTCTTCGGCGGTATCTATGTGTCTCACGTTTGCGAGAAAATCCCTTCCCCGACCGGCCTGCCCAAATTCTTTGCGTCCAGAAATACCAGACGAGGCGTGAGACGAGCCGCGACGAAATGTCACGTCATAATCAAGATGGCGGCGCGACAAATTGGCGCGTGCTAATCGCGGAGCTGATATATCAGTTGGCGCGGCTTAATTGCGCGCGCGCACCTACGACATAGGCACTTTGCGGGTGATCCACGAGGGGCAGTAGCTGGGGCGACCATGTGTTAGGTTAGAATAAGTACGCACTATATTATAAATTAAATGAGGCGGTCCAGTAAGTAATAATTAAAGTTATGAGCTTTAGAATCCGAAGTTAGCAGCGTCCTAGCAGGGTTCTTGTTTGTTCCTATAAATACTAATTTAAGAACTTGTGTACAACCACAAATCTAATAATTAAGATGGCTGGCACACTGTCTATTATACCGAAAAACTTCAGAAGCTGATCTTTTTGGCTCCCAAAGCAGAATCAAATTATGAAACTCCAATAACCTGCTGAGAGCTACAGAGGATCTCAATAGTTTTGGCTAATCTAGGTATTATGTACCATTTACCTATCTATTTGATTAACTAAAGATTTATCCACACGGCTGATAGAGTCGAACGAACGTTATAGTTTTTTTCAATAATTGTCAATGTAAATATCAGTGCACGATCAATATTCCAACCCAATACTCTATTGCTCACACCGACTCAAAATTCAGCCGACAACGTTCTATCCCCTGACCTAAATGTTTAACTACCAACAGATGGAGACCCTACCCGCAAAATACCACGGACGATCATCTCCGATGACAGTGTCGCGCGCGCGCAAATATCGCATAAATCGGCGCCGGCGCACGCGGACGCCAGCTAGACGTCCAAAGACAACATGCGGAGCATTGTGGGGTGACGGGGAGATATGAATGTGCGGTGTTATTGCCTCCAGACTTATTCGAGTTTACGCAGTCAATGGTCTCTTGGAAAATGTGGCAAGATTGTTCATGGCGACTTGCGGTGTGCAGCGGTTTGTAGTAACAAAGAAGATTCACTTAGCTATTGCTACGGTAACGAGTAAATTGTTTAGTTTTTCACAGCAGTATAAAAAGAAAACATGCACACGAAAAACCCGTTACACATACAGCAATAATATATGTTAATATGCCGTGCTACCACCCACGGAGACGATGCTATACTCGTAATATACATCTATTTTTGGATTCATTTCATTGATGGTGGACTTATATTACTATGAGATAATACAAATTACGGTATAAGTTGGTGACGTCATAGAAATATATATTATGGTTGCGTGTGCGGTCACTTGAATATTTGTATAGAAAATATGTCGTAATATGCCTTGCTATTTCATATTAATATAATATTATTATAGCTACGTGTGTAAAACGGGTTTTATGTGCTTGGTCGCCAAGAACGCTTAGATTTTTAATCCGTTGCCTTATGACCTTGAAAAGATTAAAATTGAACGCCATTGATATGGTGAATCAACCAGCCCATCAAAAAATCTACAAATTAGCTATACCTACATAGTATGTGTGTGGCATAGCCCTTCTCTCAGAGCGAGAAGAGTAATCACCGCGCAATCACCTATAACCAGGCATGGGTAGTCAGAATTTTTCACTGGTTTTTATTTCAAAGTGATAAGGTTCAATTTAACGTGGTACCTATTAGACCATTTGCCTGGTTAAGGGTTAAACCCTAAGACGTGGGAGCATTTAGAGCACTCAAGTTTTCTCACGATATTTTTATCTACTGCCACTTGCACCGTTTCCAATTTTCGCGCCCAAGTGGTTGGGGCAGCCGTTGTGTTAGTTCTAATTATTTCTATTTCTATTATATCTAGTTAAATATGACGACCTCCTTTGTCACCATCGTTAGTATTTTTGTTTTCAAATAGGGACCTGTGCATTTCAATACCTGTATACGAGTATCCCTCACACTTGCCACCACAACACTGAAGCGAAATATAGCTGAGATTTAGTCCAATAACAACAATGAAAGCGACAGTGAGGAATGAATACGAATGTGGTGGGAGTGATTATCTAAGAAGTAACAGGTGCCAGTCATAAGTCAGGGTAGCACATCTTTAACAAACGAATCTTATAGACCAGATACGTCTAGACAGCAAAGTTATTATAAAATACAAAAAAAAAAACATTTGCTTGAAACATCTCTCTACTGAATAATGATGTACTATGAATGTGTGAGTTGTGTGACTGAACGAAATTACTGTCAAAAGCACATAAAACTATAATGTATTTCTAAACCCTAGCAGACGAACATGAAAATTATTGTTGTCTGAGAAGCTTGAATGGAAATCTGCTAAGACACAATTCTCATGAAATGCCTCTTATGATATCAGAGAAGATCACATCAATTACAGACATTATTATAATACTGTATGACATCTGAATCATCTTTTTTATCCGATCCACAGATCGACGCATCGAGAATGTTAATAAAACCTCATAATTCGTCCCAACATGTCTGCTCCTACATAATTTATGCAGCAAAACAACATGAGTTCCACCCATCATATTCTTTCGGAGTGACTCTGCCAGGCAATAGACAATAAATTCAACTTAGCCCCATGGAAACTTATTATGTCCGGACATAAGTTCGGATGATATAGTAAGCAATAAATTGGTGGAATCGTGACATTGGAATCTATGACGGTCGAAGACAGGTAGAGTGAAGCGGGGATCCGAACACATAAAATTAAATTAGATACTTTTGTACTGGCCGCGTCCTAGAGCCAGCTATTTATCTACTTTACTGGCCAGATATGGCTATATTGTTGATGCGCTAGCCTTTTTTCGATGGCACATAAGTCACAGAGTTTATGTGATGTGGGAATCCTGTTTGGGATTATCGGCCGGAATGATAGAGGCTGTCACTGCTAGTTTTCTTTATAGACATGTCGGGCGGACAAATATGGCCTCGGTGATATACTATCGTCTGGTTTTATCGGCAAAGAGGCCGCATCATGTTAATAGGTTATTTGTATCAAGTAACTTAGTGAAGTTAAAGGCGTCTAAATGCTGGAATGACATTCCTCCTCCTCTCCAAGTCCTTACCAGCAAGTATACCTTTAAGGTGAAACTAAAAGGGTATTTGTTGAGTTACCAGAAAACTTAAACTACCTACCTCTTCCAGCATGACCTACTATCTACCCATTCTTCCTAAGCACGAGTCAAGTCAAGATATTAAATAGTGTATTTAATTTAATATGTTATTGTATTCACTGGTATTATTGACCCTAGTATTTAAAGTGTATTTAATGTGTATTAGTTATTAGATTATAGTATATTATATTATGTACGTATATGTATAAGCGTGTGTTTCTATATTTTGTATATAAGTATGAGTGCGTATTTGTTCCGTTCTGATGCTCCGTGAATCACCGGAAGGCCCTAGCTGAAAATCAGTGCTTTGGGTGCAAACCCTCAGCAAATACTGAGCTAGAGACCTTTTTTCTGCTGCATCGACATACAGCGCAAATCAACTGTAAACACTTTGGTTTTTTTTTCTTCTCTTACTGTAGCTTCATGTTTCTTGTACTTTTCTCAAATATTTACCTTATTTTTCTGTATTTACTTACTTGTGTTGTTATGTATGTCCATGTGGCGTAAAATAAACCTTTTTTCTTTCTTTCTTTCTTTCTTTCTTTCTTTCTTTCTAAGTTTAGTACCAGCTAGAAAGCTTAGGCGGAATACGCTGGGATTCGTTGACAGCAGTGATATGAAAAATATTGCTGAGGTTACGTAAGAATTTAACTTTATTTGTACGTTTGTATGATTTAATAATTTATTTATAAATAACAAACCCAAAACAATGTTCAAGTTATTAACTTTATTCCGGATACATTTAGGTACTTGATTTTTTGTCGGATGAGATCTCGATCGAAACAGTTTCAAAGAGATAAATAAAGCTTAGAAAAGTACGAAACGAATTCACAGGCTACCAAGTTGCAGTATCGTCAAAACAGACCAATCGGGAGCTCCATCATTACCCGGCCGCCATTACGGGCAGCCGTCTTCAAATCGCGCGCGTCGTGCATCTGATACGGCACCGCAACCGCCATCTATCGTCGCGGTGCGGATCTGAATCGGTCGCTAAGGTTATTCGATTCTAAGGAATTGGCTGAAGGTTTCTAGCACCAAGCCTGGAAGCGAAGACACTTCGAAAAAGCTTCCAATTGCTTCCGGCCTAAAATCTGATGTACCTATAAGATTTTTGGTACAGGTTATTCACTTTTGAAGCGAGATCAGACTAAACACCGCATGTTAGGATGGTACGTTTATGTTGGCAATGAGACGACGACAGAAAGCTAAAGCTAAGAAAGATGTGGAACAAATTTGATAACACCTTCTTAGTTAAAACTCAAATAAACACTGGCAATGACTAACCACTGAAGCGAAATTGAAAGCTATCGCAGTTCCTCGGGAGTCTGACGCCTTAGACCTAATTCCTTAGGAGGTATTTCCCCACAACTTAGAGAACAAAGGACGACATCGCAATTAGATGCAGGTTCCGGTCACCTGTAGAAGAAACCTAGGATCCAGCGACTGGCAAGCGACCGCGCAGGACAGAGACAACTAGCGACTTCTGTCGGAGGCCGATACGCACTTCTGGTCACTGAGACCGCGGAGTAAGTAAATTGGAATCCACAGCCAAGCACCGGTACCCAAAGCCCGCTTTCTGCATCTATCCGCTCGGTCGTCGTGGATCAGATACGGTGTCGCGCCGCCTGCTCCATCTATACTCCGTGGCGGATCTAAATAACGCGCGATCGGTCGCGCAAATCGCGCGTCGCTGACGCCGCTTATTAGCCAACAGATAATTAATGTACCGATCTCTTTGTATCTCCCGTTTTCAGTGAGTGTTATAGACTGCAGCCCTCATCACGGGCGTGTGGGGTCAGATTTTAACTGGATGGATTTGAATAGTATGATGTCTAATAAAGTGTTTCAGTGTTTATTTGGTCCAACCGGGTCATGTTTGATTACAAATGACACAGTGCAGGTGTTTTTACCATGTTTTTAATATGCTTTATCCAGTTGCCATGTAACAGGAAACCCTAGCTTTAAACCTGCTATCAATATAAAAAAAATATTGCTTCCAAATAAAATAAAAAAAATTGGCTTAGAAGGATCTCAAACTTTTACTCCCCATACAGCATAGAATGCACTTTTTCTGTCTTACAATCAATAAAGCTTTCAAAGTCATCAAATATTTATCAATTTGAACAGCTTCACAAACGGCTTGCTGCATAAGTTACGGGAGTCAGAAATTAATGTAGAAAGACCCGTGACAGTAAGTACACCAGCTACACTCAGAGATTCTGAGAAAGAGAATAGGGTTACCGTTTATCGATAGCAAAGCCTGCAAAAGGGCAATAGGTCTGACGCAACAGTTTTCAATGCAATCTCAACTCAAGCTTTGCGAGCACGCCGTTCAAAATATTTAAACCTGTCATCCGCACCGCGTTACGTTCAAACAACATGAAGTGACAGTAAAATGGCCGAGTATTGCGAGCTGCACAGTCTGCGACTGACCCATAATGTTCTGTTTTTGTCCCCGCCTCCCCATAAATTACTCTGAAGCAGACCCTATTAGATATTCAGAGGTTAAAACGGAAAGCTGGTGCATTTTACTAAAACATTCTTGTGGCTGATCGTATATCAATCGGCCCGATAGCGCAGAGTTTTGGTTCCAGGAAACAATGCGTGCGACTGCTACCTGTGTGTGTTATGAGTGTTTACTGCTGACGCATTTGGTTGCGACTGGATCGTGTCAAACTGCAACGGCTGAAACCGGACGGCAATCGAGACGCACTGAGCAAAACATGAGCTTGATGATGTAGTGGTAATTATCTGTTATTTGTACAATGTAAGACCATTGATCACGTAAGAAAGAATGTGGTTAACATCCAACTCTTTAAATTAAGCTTTGTGAGGTTGATAACGTTGACTCGCTTGCCATGTTGAGATGTAATACGGAGCATTTGCTCCTGTCACATGAAAGAAACGGAACTTAAGACCACAACAAAGAATCGTTCGCCCAGTCTAAATGCACTATCAACCCGCACAAATCCACTGCATTGAATGATATCGTCGAAATAAATCTTGGAGCGTGGTAAGGCACGGGATGGCCTTTGTTTTGAATTTCTAAGTAGTGCGGCTGCCGTGATATATACTGCTGTCGATCGGAGTCCAAGAGTCCTCACATCGTGATTTATGTAGCCGTTTTGAGTGGCACATGCTGATGGAAATACCGTCCCTTAGAGTGCGCTACATTTGCAAAAAAGTAACAGTCAAGATAGAGACAACACCAAGCATCAGGATGTTTTCTTTGTTTTCAAAGACATGTTGCTAAGTCATTCGATATGTTGTGTATATCAAAACAACCATAAAGAGACTAGGTCCACTATGGGTGTTTTTCCATGTCTATGACGTCTTTGCCTGGTTACCACAAAACAGGGTATCTTAACTTAGGACGGGGCACAAGGAAGACACCTTCTTTGTTTTAGGGTCCGCCTCTTGCCATGACAGATTCATTGAAAAAGGCTAACCTTGATTTTGGTCTATCTTTCCACAAGGGCCAGTTTCTTAATTGAAAATTCGGTAACTTAACTGTAGTGCTGACTCTTAAAATTTCTCAGAAAAGAGCATTACAGAACGTTACTTACTTAAGTATTTACTTAGTGAAGTTTCCAATTCAAAAGCAGGCCCTAAAACAGGTCGTTTTAAATACACAAAACTATCAGCTAACACCAGACCTAGTTTTGCGTCACAGTGAAACCAAAGAAAATTATTGGAACATGTTTTTTCTGCACTTATTATTTTTCTTTGCACCACCTCCAATTCAAAGACCACTTCCCCAATTCCCACTTCACATGAAGCAAAGTCGAGGCAGCATATAAATCATCAGAAGGCCGCACATAAGCGGGCGGGCGCCGCGGGGGCCGGCCCATGTAAATGAAGCCTTAAAACTCGCGTGACAATGACGTTGTCAGCTGTCGTCTGTCTCCGCACAGCTCGGGTAGAGCCAGAAGAATATTTATGTCAGTCAAATTTTAAATAAGATTTTCGTAAGCACTACATATTATAAATTGTTATCCGGATACACTTACTTTACCCTTCCGTGGGAAGAGTCCGACCAGGCTTCGTTAATCATGGTGAGCAGAGACGGAGCTCGTGTCCTCGGTTGCTCGTCTCCCGACGAAACGAGCTCTGGTGAAACGAGCAACCGACGACGCAAGCTCCGTGATGATGATTTTCTTCCGTTGCTCATGTTTCATCTTTATATTGTTTGCAAAATTGACTACGAAAACAGTACTACGATCGCCTTTTGATTTTCGTCGTACAACATAGCGAGCGAGACGATATTGTCTATTCCAAAGAGATTTGAAGTGACTCTAGTCAGGAACATTAAATTTAGTTTATGTTTGGGGAAGCGTTTGCCCTATTTCACGGGAGTTGGCCGATTTTCCTGTTTATGCCTACTTTTTATGGTTGAGACTGGTGATGGCTGACCTCTGCGTTACGCTCGTGAGCGGGTGCCGTCCGTGTGTCTGGCCGCAGCATTGGTGTTTTATTACCTTTTAAGAATATTAAATGATGTTTGACTTTGCAAGTATTGATTGCACTCATGGATCTTTAGATTCTTGGTATACGAACACTCATACCTAATTTGTATTAGCTTTAAGTTGATTTGAGAAAAGATGTGTCAAAGTGGAGTTTTGTTTCGCTGCCTTTTTCTCCACTACAGACGGCCCTAAGGCAGCGGCTAACATTATACATAACTGTATGTACATTGACATTCAACAAGCAGAATGTAAATTATTTACGTTGAAATAAAATTTTTTTTTTTTTTTAATTTTCATACACATTTTCCAGGTATGCCAACCTTTTAGACTTGGGCCTGGTGATGTTATTGCATTTTTTCATTGAAACCTTACAGTATCGTTATGCCAAATATAAATAATTTTCATACGCGGATTCCTGTTTTGCTGACTTAATACAGTCAATAAAAAAAATTCTTTTCGGTATAAAAATAATAATCGATTAAATCTTTTCTTCTGTCATTTGATATAAACAGCACAAAAAAGGCTTTAAGATTAAAAATGTATTCGAAAACGTGACTTGAGCTGTAAAAAGCGACATGGTTTGTAACGCACATTCAACTTCTGGTTTCAAGCATGCTAAAAGACAACAATTTAAGGCGAATTGATGATATATACTTCAGGTTTTAATAGAATAACAGTTCCATTAAAGTACTAGCGTGGGTACAAATTTGTAACAATCTAATTTCATCACATCTCAATTGGTTTCGCAGCACTTCCTTATAGACTGCGAAAGACAAATGACTCTTATCAATGTAGTAAACTATTCACAGATATAAGCTAAAGCGACTGAAGCGATGCGATCGCTATGCTGGAGCGAGATCGCTGCGAGCTTCCACATTACGGTCCAAGATGTCGATGTGAGGTGCCGTAGCATAGAAGAGGAATAGACAAAAGTTCAGAGTTGCACGCATCGTCTTAATTCAAGAATTTACATGTATTTCGGACAAGCAAAAAGGACTATCTGCCACTTGTCAATATTCGAAAATAACTAGGTATTTGCATCAGTTATCAAATGCTCTGTGGGAGCAGAAAATATATTAGATAGATAGGATGTTGAAACGCAATACATTTTTTCCAGATTGTAAATACTTCATCATAAGAAAGTAAAATGTATTCCAAAACACTTGTTTAGGAGTTATATCTTAGAGCTCAGTCCTAATGGGTGAAGTCACAATTGATTATTATGTAAAGTTACTAAAATTCCTAAAGTTTCGGCAATGTCAAAATACACGTCAAAAATTAAGGTTTCTAAGGTAAAGTAAATTGATTTACCTCAAAAAAATGGCGATGAGATCTGTGAAATGTATAAAATCGAGTGGAATACTTCTTACACCGTTCACCTTTCACTGTTGATCAATAACTTTTGTGTGCAAAGCTGGTGTCGAAAGTAGATGATTGGGCTTCACCAGTATTTCCTTTACTTAGGTTGCCAGGTCTATTCAGTTTTTGTATGTCGTATATCTACACTACAACATAGGCTGAAAATTCCAACGTGTCTAGAGGCGAGTTCAACCTTCTGCATCTTCCGCGAGCTACCTGGGTAATGATTGGTTGCTAAAACATTACGCCAAGATTTATGTTTAATGATTATTGGAATAGTTTGCGAGGTACGAAGGGGGTATTAATAATAAAATACACTTTTATTGCCGGGGTAGAAGGTGTTACTGTCAAGTTATCTTATGGAGAATGTTCTATTCCTTTTCTGACATCGAAGAGGTGGGCTTCTCCAAACCTTTTTTGTATTTCGTTGCCATTATTTTGTATGATGAACTGCATTTTGATCGTGATTGAGTGTATCAATAATTTCAGTGCCTATACAAAGGAAAAAATATCATAGGAAAAAAGCTTGCCATCTCCAAAAGCCTGACATTGGCGGAATCCTAGAAGTGCCATAAAAATGAATTCAATTGAATTGAAGTAATATCAAAAATTCTTAAGGATGTAGAAGGGCTTGAAAATATTGTCGAAATGTGTCAAAACATAGCATACATCCAGCAGGGGACTGTAGGTCCAAAATACAGGCGTGAGGTTGTCAATGTACGTATAATACCTATGTAATTTACAAGTACAGCATTAAATTGTCTTTACTACTTTGTAATTGTCGTCACCCGGAAAATTACAAATCATCCTAGATTATAGTCACAGTGCCCATTGGTTGTCAAACACCGGTAGAAGACGGAAGAACACGTAGAATAATTAATTGATAAGCAGAACTCTACTTATAACTTCATATATAATGTTATAAAATCTATGTAAGTTCCAAACATTTTCAATCTTACCTATGAAATAGTGGAGATTTTTTCGCGACTTAAAAGTTATTCCCCATAGTAAAAGTTGTTCACATAACCAGTGCAACCACATTTTTGGTAGTTATAAGGATTCTGTACCACCCTACATTATGCATAAAAGCGGTGACTGGCTTCCACTCTTGTTGTTGCTAAAAACACTGGTGACCTAAAATGGCTGTGTCTAGACATACGACGAGGCACCTTAGTCCTCTTGTAGCCCGACACTGCGATGGTCACCGGCTTGTCCGCTTAATTAGGCCTTGGCTCTTGGATGCCAACTACAAGTCTAGTTAGCAACAGAAGTAGAGATCCTCTGGCGTTTTACATGGCTTTATCATCGGTTTTAGTACAAGAATTTCCTGGAAAATAAATAAATGTTGAGAGAGGATCGTTGTGTTGCGTTGGTTTGGACTAGTGGAAAGGATGAAGAAAGACGGACGAAATAAATACATCGGTGGTTCAGTACGCTTCGCCTTCTGTGGTACAATTTTGTGCCAACAGTCAGCGAAAGCATTCATTAGGGCTCCTAATTAATTATACGGACATGCGCCATACCTTAAGAGGTACAAAGAAGTAGTTCTGGGCTCCGGACGGTCTGTGTCACGATTTCGTTCTTGGCCTTTTAAAAGTCGGGTGGATCTTCAAAGCAAAAGGTCGTGAGGGAATCCTAGTTTGCATTAGAAAGTTTCATATTCGAGTATTGTTATTATGTATTCGGTTATTATGCCGCTTCCAACCGGTCTTTTTGGAAATCCATGGAGAAGGCCTATGTCTAGCAGTGGACTTCTTGTGGCTGAATGATGATGATGATTGTTATAATGTATGAGAACCGCAAGTCATTAAAAAATACTAGAACCTAAGCGGTTTCTCGGAAATAAGGAAATAAACACAATTTATTCTATACTAAGTGTTATTTACGGCTAATAAGTGTATTGACATACAACAAACAGAATGTAAATTCTTTACTTTGAAATACTTACAACAATCAGAAATAAATATTTTTGATTTTTGTTTAAGCTAAAACTCACTCATTTGCTCCAAAAGAAAAAGCAGACGGAGACACCATAGTTGTAGTTCTTCGAACTTACCTGTAACAATCAATACAAAGGATTAAACTACATTTCTCTACTTAAGGGTGTAACAAGGGTAAATGTTGCAAAATTGGCTAGCTTTAACTGAAATGTTAGGCAAAAGTACGCACTAAAAAATTCTGAATAAAATATTTGGTAATAAAGGATATATCAGTGACTAATTCCTACGGAAAAAAAAATTGCATTTAACCTGTCTAGATGGCAAAAATTTTTTTTTTCCAAAAGCTTTATTTTCCACAGAATCAAATTTCGCTGGTAAACGATAGTAGCTATTCATTTAAATCTTTCATGCAAATATCGGCCACATCAATATCTGCAATCCTATCTGCTCATATATTTTTTAATGTTAATATTAAGCGTGATTAGTACAAAATTGTACGATTTCTTAATTAGCGCAGGGAATAATCGCCATAGAACATCCGCCACATCTCTTATCTGTGTAATCTTTGGATTATGGATTAGCCCTTAAAGTATTCGCCGAAGAAGTACAACAAACATTCAAGAGATTGCGCTAGTTTATTATGTTATAACTCAGAGGTCAAATGCTCAAAGTCATTCGCCCTTGTTACAGCCTTAAGCTTACAGCTGTATCCTGGACGGGAGGGCAAGATTATTTAAAAGTACATATTTGTATTTGTATAAAAAGTACCCGAAACTGGCGTGCATGCATGCAACGACTAATTAATTCAATTCAATTAAATATCCTTTTATTTCAGAACACACAGTTCCAGATTACAATATAGATAATAATAATGCATATGTAAATAAAATAAAAGAAATAATAAGTATAATAATTATAAATTACTTTCGATTTTTGTCGCGCTGAACGGAGTGCCAGTGTTGGTACAGTGAACTGCCCACATCCTCACACAGACACGACAGAATCTCAATTTAGGAGGCCCGTAGTCGGCTCCAAAACGAGGCAACTTGTTACGGACATTACGGGATACATCCGTGATTTTATGTATGTATGTATAGTGAAGAAGCTTCTAAAGTTTGAAACAATTTTGCAAAACGTCCCCCATCCCGTTTTGAAGCCTCCACTAACTCAATAAAACAAGGAAATGTATGATTGTAAATGTATCTATTACCTTAATTACGCCCCGTGAATAAATGAGCGGATGTTACTGTCACCCGGCGTGTCAATGTCACGCGTGACGTCAGAGGACGCGTGACGGTGTGCCACGTCGATAACGTGAGACGGGCGGAATACGACGTGTGTATGTTTCCTTTCCGGTAATAAGGTTTTTATCTAATGTTTGAGTATGAATCAGGAAGAAAAAAAAGTATGGATAACTCTGCTGAAAGTGTCAGTCTTCCGTCAGTAACTTTTTTACAGATCCGTCCGGATTGTAGAGACACATTTTTGCAGTGTCCACAATCCGGTACCTATTACTATTTCAAAATTTTCAGAATAATATTTAAAAACCAGAACAATCTACTTGCATCTAGTCAATTTAGATATATCATTAAGTCACTTCAGATAAAACATGTAAGCTTTAAATCAAAGCTTACAAACCCATTTTGAAACTGAAAATACTAAACACATATGGGAAAAATATCAAAAAACTACTTAATTACCTGAAAATAATGCAATTATGCATAATTATGCTTTTATAGTGCCAATTTGTTTATTTACGACTTGGAATCAAGACTCGGAGTATAGTATTGTTGTTGTTTGGTAGGAGCAGAATTATTATGGAATAATAATTTTGATTCCCTCTAGATTGGATATTCTTAAAACATGGCGAAGTTTCTTAATACAAACTCAAAGGAAAACAGAGATTCTATATGAAGAAAAACTTATTCATGTAGCAATAAATGAACTCGACTAAAACCAAGAGTCATCTAAAACTTCATTCACTTTTCTACTATGTGCTTTCGGAATAAATATTATGGTGCCCTACGACCTCACTCTCTTACTTAGACTGAACGTTAACCAGCTTCTTGTCAGATGAGGCTAAGGCGACTGACACCACATGCTTGAATAGTACAGAAAGGCGGAGTTATTGCTCCGTCAGTCTTTCTACCTTCAGGGCATGTGGGGAGGATTCTCCACATGTCCAAACCAACGCAAAATTCCTTTCTCAATAAATACATTTTAAGCAATCGTTTCAGCGGCATTTTCTATAACCATACACTTGGAAAGCTTGACGAAAGCGGAGTTTCTGTACCATAGTTCAGCCTTCTAGAACGAGCAGCGGCCAGGAATTGCCTTCAACATTAGCATGGGAATGCGACTGCTGGAGAATGCAACGTTGCACACTTGAGGGCTACTTGCATGCAACGAGGTATATTATGTACTTGAAGAGCTTAAAAGTGGCTCCATTGTTTTGGAACGCTTCGACCTTTGAGAAGTAAAATGGAAATTCGATCGTGCCGTTGAAGAAATGGAGCGGCTTTTTTGACAGAAGTGTGAGAGGAATTTGACTCTGTCTAAAACCTGACGCTGTAGTTTGGTTCCCTAGGATTATTAATTGGAAAGTTCCTCTGAGAAATTAAGAAATTAGACAAGAAAAAAAGTAGAAATATCGTATTTGTATTTTAGATGACGCTTTCGACACAAAAGAAGAAGTACCAAAGCCTGTAATGTATCTAATTTAAGTGCACTGGTACATCTCCCAGAAACCCACATTCGCAACATTTACTAGTATTTTAGTAACATAATCCGCGGTGTACCAGGTAGGAGTGGCGAGTGTAGGTACAGGCAATAATAACAAGTGAGGAATAACGGACAGGCCGTGGTAAATCACGTCTGAGTTCACAAGTTGCCGCGAAAATTACCGCCCGCTCCGTTCCGCGCCCAGCCGGCTAGGCGGCTGCAGGAAACGCAAGGTGCGGAGATAAAGCTAAGACGATCGAGGTTAGAATGGAAAATATTAAGAAACAACGTGGAATCATCTTTAATATCTTTAAATACTCGGAATTATCTTTAATACTCGTCTATACTTTAACATGCTGTCGTCACTCGTTAAAGGATAAGTAACTATGATCTATCACGATGTTATAACATGCAATATCTGTTGTGTGATGCAATAAATAAAATAAAAAATCCAGAGAAATCATTCACTAACTGTGAAATTTTGTTTTTTTACGTGCAATTGTGTTCTTTACCTGTTTGATAAGCTCTTCGCATCCAATAAAGTCGAGGAAAGATGTTTTACGTAGAAGAAGAAAAGAATTCAATTCAGCAACTAGTCCCGCTCAATTAATAAAAGAAATATTATTAATAAATTATTAAGAAATATTAACTCTAAGAAAAATGTAAAGAGTCTCCTACGTTTTACCTTTAACCTCTTCAGTCCTGACCTTGAAAATAACAATAGTTCTCTATTGTTATTTTGTTGACACTGGACTGAGGAGGTTAAAATAACTACTTAGCACAGAAGCGAAAACTTTAAGTAAATAATTTTCACACACCCCAATCACTTGACCTGGTCCTAAACTAGGTGCTATGGTAACCCAGCAAGGACATTACAAACATGAAAAAACACCCAAACTATACTAACTAGATTAAAAATGCGATCTAAAGATCTAAAGATACACAAGATCAAAACGATCCCAAGATGCCAGCAGCTTCTCCCAAGAAGTCCAGGGAATACATTGCAGCTAGGGTCAGGAACGTAATCAGATTTATTTACCGATTTCATCCTTTCTTGGTATTCTTCAACGCTACGGGCCGGTTTCTGAAATGGGAATTTCACTGAATAATTTCTTAAGTAACGTTCTGTCACGCTCTTTTCTGAGTAATTTCACGAGTAGTAACGTAGCTAAATTCTCAAATCAGAAACTGGCCCGAGTCTTTCAACAACGTCGTGTTTCATCCCCAAAACTCGCATATACTGCGCCAGCAACCAGCCGCTTAGGCAATGATTTGTGGCGATCGCTCGTCACTCGCTTGATATCGACTATCTGGTAATCTCTTACTTCGGACGCGAAACGGCGAGGATCCAAGACTGAGCTGTTGATTGCACCACAAGAGTTATTGCTTCTTGGATTACCGCTGCTCTCTGTCGCTTAAAGTGTATAAGGCTTCCCACCTAAATGTCCCAAGCCCTGGTACGAAACAGTTTCCGCAATTTTTTATTGGGGTATCTAAACATTTATGTTCAGGCACATACATTGCTTCTGACCCCACACTAGGATACCCTGTGTCGTAGGAACCAGAAACAGCGACGTCATAAACGTGTAAGCATCCAAGACCTGAGTGCGTATACTGAGTTTTTTCATTCACTCTCGATAGTGAGAGCGTTTGCGATTTGCATAGGAGTGAAAAAGAGACAACTATATGGCGCGCTTTGTCACTCCTATGCAAATCGCAAATGCTCTCGCTATCGAAAGTGAATGACAAAACTCAGTATACGCACTCAGAGGTATCTGGATTTAACTCCGACTGAGCGCCGGTTACCAAATTGAGGGTTTGCGTTTGTTTTGAGAAATCTGGGTAGATATACATACATAAGTTCACGCCTGTACCCCAAAGGGGTATAAGGGTAGCGACAAGAGACTGCCACTTGCCACGATCCTGACAAAACACCGATGTGTGTGTATGAATGTCGATGAAGCGAAGGTAATTTGTCTGAGTAGATTATACTTATTTCATTCGCAGTTTTTAGAATTGAGAATGAAGTTCTCAAAATAGTGAAAAAATGCTTGTAAAGAGTACCTGACGTCAGTAAACAGAAAACTTTGGGATGTTTGAAAAAGGTGACTGAAGCCACAAGGATCCACAACAATTTGCAACTCCGAAAACTTCGAAATACACCACCCGTTTTCCTACCCTGTACGTCCCAGGTACCCGACAGAAAGTCAATAAACGTAGCGCAAAAGTTACAATCTTAAAAAACCTGCAAGCTCCTAGAACGTTTCCATTCTCCCCGAATAAGCTCGCAATACCAACCCCCTCGGGTTTATCTTTATTATTAGTCTGCCGGCTGAAATTATGACGACTGCAAAACGTCTATCGCCGTCCCTGTCTGACCTAGGCACCTGTCTCACTCCCTCTCTTTATGCAACTCAAAAGTAGACGGACGCAGAAGTCTTGTTTCGATCATGAAGGTTCATTCCTTTATGTGTCGCTAGTATCCCCGAAATATGTCGCTTGATATAATGTCAAGAATAGATGAGACGGTAGATGAGTTCGAATAACTCAACTCAAACAGCTAGCAATAAAGCTCTGACGTCTGGGATCGTATCTACCGGAATGTACAATCCAACTACCGAATGTCGAAATAGCAAGCTTAATAGGTAACTATCATTCTCGTAGCTCCAACAATTTGTGTTTCGGTACACTGAGCTACTGGAATGCACGGAAAGGTGATAAATGAAGTATACTTATAAGCCAGCCAATACATATGTATTTTTCCACTGGAGGGCACGGGATTTTTCTCTAAGGCTGGTTTTAGAGTCACGCTGACCACTCGCTGAACGTCAGCGCTGATAGGCTGGTTTTAGAGTCACGCTAACACTCAGCGCTGACAGGCCTACGGCTATGTGCTACGTCCTAAGGAGCGTTTTAGAAAAACGCCGACCGCTGACCAGCCATACATTTTGTATATCATCGCTGACGGTCAGCGCGTAGTTGTTCTAAAACGCTCCTTAGGACGTAGTACTTATTGACCTGTCAGCGCCGAGTCTCAGCGTGACTCTAAAACCGGTCTAAGAGAATATGGGCTAAGTCACTGTCACCTCTATCACCTGTTTTAAGCAGGAAAAGTAGACGTCACAGAATTTCAAAGTGTCAACAGTTTTGGCTCAAAATTTCTGCGGTCAAAAAGGGCATCGATACTGTTAGTGTACAATGCCAGATTCCCAGTCGAGTCACATCCATTGATACCTAGAATTAGTTTAATTATTAATTTAAATCTATTTGTGTAATAATATTTTATTGTAGGTGTATGTGTTTGTTTTTATTTATTATATTTATGTAATTATATTGGTTGATGATGATGACGATGATGATGTAATTATATAGCAATGTGCTGATGTGCCGCGCGTGGAACGCTCATAGGACAGGCGCTGACTGAAAATCAGTTCTGAGGAGTAATACCCTCATAAGTCAGAGCTGCCTTTTGCAGCAGCAGAAACACACCGTGACCATTGTTTGTAAATTACTCCGTACTCTGTTGAGTACTCTGTTTTGTAGTGTCTCATTGTATTTTGAAGTCAGTATATCTAATATTTTGTGTAACTGTTGATTTAATAAATGTGTTTTCTTCTTCTAGAAGGTATGATTTGTCTGCGCATGAAAATTTCAAGTGAAAAGAAAACAAAAGTAGACGCATTTATTAAATACAATTGTGCATAGATGCAACAGCTTAGTCCAAAGCTCGTCTTCTGTGCTACTCTACGCTCTCTTAATGCAACTCCAGTGCAGTGATTCCCAACCAATGGACGGACTGGGAGCTGGCTGCTTTATCAGGCCTCTGGCGAGCCAAAGTTCGAGAGCGTAGTTAGGTCCTATCTTTAAGGTTACGAGTCCTGAAGGGGCCGCTTGCACTCTAGTTGTTGTCGTTTTTCAGCGGGTTACTTAGTCGCGGGACGTTGAAGGAAACTGAGACGTGATGGAAAGTGCGCTGGATGATTGCTTTGAAATTTTTTCGAAGTCGAAGACTCAAATTTGGGATTTGAAATTTTACGTGAGCGGCTAATTATTGATTAAAAGTGGAAGAGATTTTTGGGATTGTAGACATAATATGGCATGTGGCAGAACTTGATATCTGCCCACCCCATCAAGATATACTTGAGCAATTACAAACGTGCGAACTGAGTCATAAACATTTCTATCAGACCTCTCTCTTACACATATATTAGGCATATCAGGCATATCGGAACTCTCGCTCGCACTTTTATGACTCGGTTCGCACGTTTGTAATGGCTCAAGTATAGCAATTTATTTAACCTAAGTATATAATTTTTGGTGAGCCGATCGGCTTGCAATCAAAATTGTTTTTAATTGTTCTTTTCAAGGCCATAACGTAACTTTCACACGACACAACCACTCAAAGTTATTTTCAAGTTTCTAGTGCATTGACACTATGAACGTTTTGTTAGTTTTCTTAACAAATATATTAAACAAAATTATACAACCAGTGTGTGTTACCAGTGATGACTTATGGCACCTAAATGTGGTGTCTCACTATGGGCCTCATAAGACAGCTCAAGGTTTCATTGCGCGACCAATAGCTCGTTGCGTGACCTTGAGCTTTCTTGTGAGGCCCATAGTGAGACACCATATTTCAGCATAGCCCTTTGGCTATGCTCGGAATTTCTCTACGAGACCTAACCAGAAATGATGAGATCCGGAGACGGACGAAAGTCGTTGATTATTCAGTTGAAGTAGCAGTAGGCGAGGCACAGTCATAGCACGCAGAACTGATGACCGATGGGGCCGAAAAGTGCTCGAATGGAGACCACATATCAACAAGCGCATCGTAGGATGACCAGCCACAAGATGGACAGACGATCTCAACCAAGTGGCAGGAAGACGCTTCCAACCGGTCTTTTTGGAAATCCATGGAGGAGGCCTATGTCCCCAGTGGACTTCTTGTGGCTGAATGATGATGATGAACAAATATACATATATTTTAAAACAGCATGCTTAGTATATAAGTATATAAAGGATCTGTTTGCAAAGGGCAAGACAAACAGTATCCCAAGCTACTGAGATACTGAATAACCCGTTTACAAATATTTTACGACCACTACAACAAACCCTTATTTACATTCTTTACCCAGAGACGTGATCTTCCCTTCACTTGGGAGCCACAGCCGCGGCCATCCATCACCGCGCTAACCATCCTTTCCAAAACCGTCCATAATCCTTCCGGGCCGTAGATCACAACAGCTCGAGAGCTCCGCGCCCGTTTATCACGACTCGACGCCGCGACTTGCGATTATTCGCTGCGATCGGTTACTTAATCAGCCGCAGATTAGACGGCCCCAATAACAGTGAGCGGGCCAGTGGGTTCACTGGCGGCGTGTTGGGGCGCTTGCGTCTGTGTGGGTTTACTTGCACGAGACCATCCATCCACCCTTTCTAGGGCTCACGCGCATCTCTTGGTCAATGCGCCCGGCTAGAGATAAGCGAAATAATAAGCGAAGTTAGTCCGCGTCATAGGGTAGGACAGTGGTTATTTGACAGAAGTTTCTTATAATATCAAAATTCGTGACTAAAGGCCGACTTCTGAATTGAGAGAATTTACACTAAGTAAATACTTAAGTAACGTTCTGTCACCCTTTTTTCTAAAGAAATTTAACGAGATAGTAGTTAAGTAGTTACTTAGCGAAATTCTCAATTCAGCAATCGAGCCTTATACCTACGTTAACCGCCGAATTCTGTAATTTTTCACCACAAAAACTCGTGACTTACGTTATAGTATGTTTTCGTAATTTATTTGCTTAGGTTAAAAGTTTAAAAATAGGGGATGTATTAGCAGAGGGCAAGCAAAAAGGTACCCGAAACCAACGAAACCGACGTGCATGCATGCAACGACTAATGACTGTCGATGAAGCGAAAGTGATTTGTCAGGATCGTGGCAGGTGGCAGTCCCTGTTCTCTGCCTACCCCTCTGGGATACAGTCGCGAGCTTATGTATTTATGTAAAAGTTTAACCCCTCAGGACTAGAACATTTTTCTTTCACAGCTAAATTAGTTATTCACAGAGTAATATTTGAAATTTATCACAGTTTTGCCAAGAATAAAACATGCTCATTTGACGACCTCTGTGGCGTAGTGGTTAGCGCATCTGCTTACCATGCGAGAGGTCCCGGGCTCGATCCCCGGCTGAGGAAAAAAAACTCCAGGTCTTGGACGTTTACATGTTTGTGACGTCGCTGTTTCTGGTTCCCACGACACAGGGTATCCTAGTATGGGGCCAGAAGCAATGTATGTGCCTGTATTTAAATGTTAAATGTTATGTTATGTCATATCACTGTGGTATATGTATGTCATCATCAAAACTTGGTTCAAAGTGCCGTTGCAAGACCGACCCGCCGGCAGGCCTACGGAGTCTGATGGAATGCGCCGTAGTTCACATTGAACCCGCCGGCGGGTTTGATCAGGGCTTGAGAGGTTAAACTCAAAACGGTGCTGTGCGTTTCAACAAACACACACAACTACACAAGCAACCGCTGCACTTTAGGAAAGCTATCTACTGCCCTGCCTCTCGCGGCTTGGCTGGCGCGAGAGTAATAAGCCACTTTGCTTGTGATATGACTAATAAGAATGCGAGGCTCTTTGCGATTGGAGCGTCTGGCCGGACTATCCCTTTGGGTTACGCTGCGAAAGCGTAACTTACTGCGATTAGTTTTTGTCGATGAGATTTATTGCGATCTTTAGAGGAAGCTTGAAGTCAAAGTAGAGTAACGAATATGTTCAATATATTTTCCAAGATAGCAAGGCTAGATAGAAGGCTAGATCTTAAACGATCACTAAGGTTAAGCAACATACGGCGCGTTCAGTCCATGGATGGGTCACCGTCTATGACTAACGCTAGTGGCAATTTTCCGAGCGATTCCGTGCTTCTCAAGGCATGTTAAGCAGTTGGTGCCGGCTGCAGTCGATAGATGACAGTCGTTAAGCCAAGTCAGAGGCCTTAAGGCGGCTTGAAAACTTCTGACAGTAAGACCAGCCACTAGTTTTACAAGCCTCCACCAATCCGGACTTGGCCCCGGTGGTGGAGTATGGCCTATACCTTCCTCAGGGAAGAGACCCGTGCCCCTCGGTGGGGACATAATGGGTTGATGATGAAGGCTAGATTGGTCTGCGTAGAACAGCAAATTAACTTGTGAAAAGCTTTGATACACCATCATTATCATAACGAGACTGCCTCGTTGGTCGACCCGTTAAGGCGTTAGCTACCAAGAAAGGGGTCGTGGGTTCGATTCCCACTGAGGGCCGCCGTACATTTGTACAAATGGCCTCAGTCTGGGTGTTTTTCGATGTTTGTAATATCTTTGCCTGGTTACCATAGCACAGGGTATCCTGCTTTGGGACTAGATCAAGTGATTCTGTTATGTGAAAAACAGGTCCCAAGTCTTGGATGTTTACAATGTTTATGGTGTCGCTATTTCAGCAATGTATGTGCGTGTATGTGAATGTTTCTTTTGTTGCATGTCACGAGTCGTAAAAAATTCAGTACAGTCGACAGCACATCATCCTATACATCCATGCACTCTACTCCGTTGCATTACGGGTGAATTTGCAACTAAAATGTGAAGGTTGTCGTGCTGACGACTGTACCTATAAGATAAGATAAGATAAGAATATTCTTTATTGTACCAGGAAAAACATTAATACAGAACATTAACAATAAGATGCAGTACAAGAGGCGGCCTTATTGCTTAAAGCAATCGTGATTGTACGACTAAAACATTTCAACAAGCTCCAGCAAGAAAAAAAAGTATATCTAAGTAAAGAAGTCACAAGACGTCCCTTTATTTGAACTCAATATATTGTACATCCTTTCCAGAAAGTCCTGGGGCTATTATTGAACAAGCTAATACTTTGCAAAGAACTCCACACACATAAACAACGGCTTGAAGGGGCGAAGGAAGAACTATCGAAAAAGAGATCTTTAATCCCTTGTAGAATACGGTATTTGACACTATCAACAATAAATTATTTGAGATGCTCTATTAAAACAAAAATTACAAAATGATTCGGAAAATGTATTTCTTTTAATCATTTACTAGTTATTACAATTTTTAAATAGATGAAACATAAAAAGAGTGCTCTGAAATGTGACGTCACAAGCAAGTATTTTCATACAAAATTCCGTTTTAAAAGTAACTCATTTGACATCCTGTCAAATACCCAATTCTGTTTACTTTGCCAGTTAACAACAGCGACTTTGCGACCGCAGATTAGACTGATTTTGAGTAATTAAAACATAAACATAAATTTACATAAACTAGGTTAGATGGAAGAAAATGCTACTTAGCATTAAGCTCACCTATGTGCAAAACCTGTGTTTAAATGAAATAGAGAATTTAATAATAATAATAATACAGGCATATACATTGCTTCTGGCTCCTCACTTGAATCTCACTCTGTCACGAACCAGAAACAGCGACATCAAAAACATGTAAACATACAAGACCTGGGTTGTTTTGTGTCCTCAGCCAGGGATCGAACCTGAGACCTCTTGTTTGGTAGGCAGATGCGCTAGCCGCTGCGCCACAGATATCGCTAAATTAAAATTAGCAAGTTTTAGCACCACGTGACCTTTGGCGCATTTCAGAAACTGTGAATCCATATTTCAACGTAAAGAATTTACATTCTGTTTGTTGAATGTCAATGTAATACAATGTTGGCCGCTGCCTTGGGGCCGCATTTAGAGCAGATAAAGGCAGCGAAAAATGCGGCACTAAGACCATCTTTTCTCAAATCGCCTTATATCTAGTAGGTACATAAGTGTATGAATGTCCATCTACCTAAGAAGTTCAATACCCGCTGATTTCATTCGCTGATCAACGTTGATTTTATTCTGTGTTAAACGTCCAGCTAACAATTAATCAGTTATACGTTATGACCTTGAAAATACCAATTGAAAACTATTTTTATGACAAGCCGATGATGATGATGATGATTTCATCTTATCCCTTATCAGGGACATAGGGCTCGTAGAAGGGATTTTCATTTCTCGCGGTCTTGTGCGGCAACTTCCAACTCTGTCCAGCTGAGTCCCGTTTGACAAGCCGATAGGCCTTAAAAATTTCTACAGATTAAAAAAACCACTGCTTTGGCCGACGCCAACCACAAGACCGCAAAATCTATCAATAAACCAGGTGACTGTCAGATTATCGTAATCTTTCATTGTCACTGAACATGGTTCACCGTAAACTTCTATCAGTTGTGCTCTCAGTGGGATACTCTAAGGGATGTGTTAATTTACTTTATTAATTTGTGTACTTTACTATAAGACTATTTTTAAGTGTAACTCATCCTGTGGTAGCCCAACAAAAAAAATAAAAAAAATAAAAAAAGACTGGTGATCAGAATCGACGCGCATCACGAAGCGCACACCCCAGCCCCACCGAGCGCTTTTTTCCCTTCGCGTCAAAGTTGCACCTGTAAACTCGTCTTCCAAGCTCTCTCTCAAACATTTGCCAGGCGTCAGCGGCGCGCTGCAGCGATCTGTCAGCGCTGCAGCGGCCCCGGGGGGCGCCGGCTTCAATTTACAATATTTCAAACGTGCCCCCGTGGACCCGCCGCGCGTTTTCGTGACGATGTCTTTTCCGGGGAATTCTAATGCAGTTTTGTTGAGTTCGTGGTTATTTTGGGTTCATCACATTCTTAATAATATAACATAAGCGTAGGCCTGTATCGCAGAGGGGTGGGCAGAGATTATTGAGTGCCTCTTACCGCGATCCCTTCATCAATATTCATTAGTCGTTGCATGCACACACTCTCCTTTTTTATCAAAAACTTTACTACTATTACTATCTTGTTGTTTAAAATTCTGTGGTATTCAAACTATAAAATACGTTATGTAAAATTTGTATGGCTACGAGCCAAAAGGGTTGTGTTTTATTGCAAATTTTCCCATTTATGTCAAACATGCGGTCTAGTTAATACAATGGACTACTAAAACGGAGGTAGTATGTTTAATTCCCATTGGAGGCCTCCGTACTTCATAAGTACAAATAGCCCTAATCTGAGTAAGAATATTTTTTATGTTTGTGATGTCTTTGCCATGTGACCATACCACAGGATTTCTTAGTTTGGGTCAAGTGCAAGCTACAATGACTTATTTTTACTATTTTAATGAAAAATAAAATCTTTGGTGTAGGAACCAAGTAATAATAAAGGCACATACATACAGGCACATACATTGCTTCTGCCCCCACACTAGGATACCCTGTGTCGTGGGATTCGTTTTAAATTGATTTTATAATGTAGTTAATGTGTAGTGCTTACGAAAGTTTTAATTAATATTCTTATGAAATTTTTCCCTTGACTAATGCTACAAAAAGTACCCTGTTACCACTTGTAATTACCAGCCTATGGAACCACACTTCCCGTCAAGATCAGCAAACTACCCAGACACGTCCACACAAGCCTCACAGCCCGACAATGGCGACCCGATCAAAGAGCATATAAATACAGACACAACGCCCTGCGCCGGACAGAGCCAAGACAATTGTGACGTCACTCGCAGTCGGACCACAAATCACGATCGTCGGCCGCGGAGACGGGGCAGTGCGGTCAAGCTCGCTCCGTGATATGTGGCGGCTTGAGACGCCGCCAGAGGGATGGGCCTTCACTGCGTTCCTCGGAACGAGCTCCGGAAGAAAATCGGGAAGGAAAAAAGGGAAGAGCGGGTGATCGTGCTCTTCCACTTAAAGCCTAGGCGCACACTAGCGACACGCGACAGGCGACAGCTCGGCGACTAGACGCGACGACAGCCTACGGCCGTCAATTTTCATTTTGTTTGAATCTCCGCCCATTGGCGTCAGAGTCACGGAGTCGCGCGACAAGACGCAAGAAGCAAATGACAACATCGCGTCCGACGCGGCGATTTGACGCGGCGACAAGTCGCCCTATTTGCGATGGCTCTAAGTGTTATCTATCTATCTAAAGGGAAATTTCTCCCCAAGCAGACCATCGTATGATGGCGATGATTAGTTCCTGAATCTTAATTTTGCAAGTATGTATTTCTGCGGATTATTAGTTGGACGAATTCTTTTTTTCGGTCGTATCGAATCGCTCGTAGCCTGGGCTGCCTGAGTGATCTTAAACAATCACTAAGGTTAAGCTACATACGGCGCGTTCAGTCCATGGATGGGTCACTGCCTATGACTAACGTTAGTGGCATTTTTCGGAGCGGTTCCGTGCTTCGCAAGGCACGTTAAGCAGTTGGTGTCGGCTGCCGTCGGTAGATGGCAGTCGTTAAGCCATGTCAGGGGCCTTAGGGCGGCTTGAGAACTTCTGACAGTAAGACCAGCCACTAGTCTTACAAGCCTCCACCAATCCGGATTTGGCCCGTGTGGAGTATGGCCTATACCTTCCTCAGAAAAGAGAAGTTGATAATGATGAATTCTTTTTTATGGAAATTATTAATTTTGCTAATAAAAATATTTATTATCTTTCCGAAAATCTTCTTTGTCAACTCTAAATTGATTTTTTATAAAAGAAAGTATGCACAGAAAGTGCAGATACATTTATGCAGTTTTAACCTTATGGTATTTTCTCTGATTAAACTCGCCTTATATTTATTAAGAATCTCATTGCTCTGAAGAAAATAAATAGTTTTTGTAAGTTTCTATAACGGCACTTAGACAAAATACACAGAATAGAATACAATACATAAATGTATTCACTGTACTTTCTTTTGTAAAAAAAAACCGAATTCACACTAGTAGAGTTAGGAATAAGAGGCATTCGGAAAATTAAGAATTGGTAAAATTAAGAATTTCCTTAACCTTCATTTGATGATGAATAAATATGTAAGTAGGTACCTACCTACTCAAGTAGTGTAGCTATCGATACCGGAGCAACCGTTTTTCTTTTCCACATTTTTTTTAAAACACGTAGGACTTATGCCCAACAGATATTGCAAAACACCTGCCTCCTATCTCTGCCTCCTAACGAACTGCATTTAGTTGCAGCTGAACAAGCCAAACAGCGTACGGAGAAAACTTCTTGAGAGGCCGCCGGCGCTGCGGATATAAAAAGCCGACGCGACGCGCTTTGTCCGGCCGCCGGAGTTGTGGCCCGTCCGGCCGTCCGGCTTCGGCTGATTGCGAAAAACTCGCGCCTGATCGACGTATCGAATTGAGAGCACATGTGGAGTTTTACTCGACTTTTGCGTCAGCAAGGAAGGACAGGTGGCTTGGAATTAGCGGCGTGGCATGCGACGGCTACTGAATGCTAAATTGATAGTTGATACTTTTTATAAATTGTAATTTTTGTGTTGTGTATAAGTTTTATGCATTGTCTTTTTTGTATTTTTTATATCACGTTTGTATTTTTATATCATCATCAACCCATTATGTCCCCACCGAGGAGAACGGGTCTCTTCCCTGAGGGAAGGTAAAGGCCATACTCCACCAGGGGGGCCTAGTCCGGATTGGTGGAGGCATGTAAGACTAGTGGCTGGTCTTACTGTCAGAAGTTTTCAAGCCGCCCTAAGGCGTCTGACTTGGCTTGTTTAACGTGCCTTGCGAAGCACGGAACCGGTCGGAAAAATGCCACTAGCGTTAGTCATAGACGGTCACCCATCCATGCACTGAACGAGCCCTATGGTACTTAACCTTCGTGATCGTTTAAGATCACTCAGGCAGCTGGGGTTACGAGCGATGTAATTTTATATAAGAGAGATTATTTTATACCCGCTGAAATCTGGGTGGCTTAATAGCCACTATTTTGTAATTATTAAATAAAATGTCACCTAAAGTATAATTGTTTTTGACGACCTCTGTGACGCAGCGGTTAGCGCATCTGTCTAACATGGGAGAGTTCCCGAGTTCGAACCCCCGCTGGGGGCGAGAAAAAATTTCCAGGTCTTGGATGTATACATGTTTGTGATGTCGCTGTTTCTGGTTCCCACGACACAGGGTATCCTAGTGTGGGGCCAGAAGCAATGTATAAAAAAATTACGATGAAGCGAAAGTGATCTGTCAGGATCGTAACAAGTGGCAGTCCCTACAGCTAGATTACGTTAACGTATTGTAGTACAACGACCACTGCATTGACATGGCGATTCAGTTTAATTGCCGCTTCGAGTCTAACAATCAAGCAATGTAAGAGCCCAATGAATGTAAAAACCCTGTTCATCGCTCTATAATGCACTAGCAGAATCGAAGCTCTGCTGTATTGTTAAAGCCACCACGTACCGTCGAAAGGGCTGACAGCGAAGACAATTACATCGCTAATCGGCGTCACAGATTAGCAGGCTCCACCGGACATCATTAGACGTCGCAGATTAATCCTCGCTGACACACAACCTGGCTAACACAGAAGTCTCACTCATCACTATTACATACAGGCACATACATAGACACTGACATCACAAACGTGTAAACTTCCAAGACCTGGGGATTTTAAGTCCTTAAGACTTTCTAAGCCTTGACTGCTCGTTGGTCTAGCGTTTAAGGTGCTTAAATATCAAGACAGGGCGTGTATCGGCGATGGGAAACGTTGTAAGGAAACATGAATGAATGATTGACATAGCTCAGCGCTAGATATAGTTAATCTGTTGCAGTCACACTCTCTCTTTGAAAGAAGGCGTGTACTCTGCAGTGGGATATTTATATATACATCATCATCAACCCTTTATATCCCCACGGAGGGGCACGTGTCTCTTCCATGAGGAAGGTATAGGCCATACTCCGCCACGGGGGCCAAGTCCGGATTGGTGGAGGCTTGTAAGACTAGTGCCTGGTCTTACTGCCAGAAGTTTTCAAGCCGCCCTAAGGCCTCTGACTTGGCTTAACGACTTCATATTCTCGCTTAATGAAAACACAGTAAAACAAATCACGCTACAAATGTTTTATCTATCTATCTATCTACAGAGTGTTGGTAAAAAAGATATTATTTGTTTGAAAACCGATCGATGCCGTAGGGGGCATCGATCAATCGAGCGAACCTTCTGGACAACTTCGCCACGTCATCGGCCGGTCTAGGTAGTGAGCCGCTATTGACTGGCGCGGATTATGACGTCATCATGACGTCATTGGCGATGCCAATGCTATCGGAGCTCAGCAGGCTCGTGACACTATCGGGGTACTGCTGGTGATACCTTTGATGGGTGTTCGTATTGATGACTTGAGATAATGATCGTAATGACGATCTCAAAGGGTTAATAAGCTTGTCGGAGGTTCTGTCCATGTTCTGACTATCTCAACAATGATCTTCAATGATGTGTATGACAGGTGATCTATAATTTGACTGCTTCGTTAGTCCAGCGGTTAAGGCGCTTACCTACAAAGATAGAGGTCGTGGGTTCGATTTCCACTGGGGGCCGCCGCACATTTCTTCAAATGGCCTGGTGTCTGGGTGTTTATTCATGTTTATAATGTCAATATCGAACGTATCAAAAATCGCAGTAGACATTTAAAGACATTTAGTACAGTTGACAAAAGATCAATCTATACATTGTTGTTGAAAAATCGCCCATAACTTAACTGAGTAGAGTGCGTGTACCTATAGGTTTCTTTGCTGTCCACTGTAAAATACCATAATTATAGCAACGAGCCCCGTGCCCCTTGGTGGGGACAAAATGGGTTGACGATGATGATGATAGCAACAAGCTAACCCAGCAAACGTTTTTTTGCCATGTTCTAGTCAGACCTGAGTTTGTCGCTTTCATCCTGAGTTTTCTGAATTAAGAATTGCGGTAAGGATGTAGGTAACTGTCCTGTCTCGAGAAATTTCTCTGAAAAGAGCGTGACAGAACTTTTACTTATTTCTTTAGTGAAATTCTCAATTCAGAACCGGCCCTTAGTGCTTCGGTAAGGAGCATATAGGATCCATCTAAAACCGGCCTCCTCCCTTTCGTCCTCGGCCATCCTAAGTTAATTCAAATTCAAATAGTAAATTCTATCTTTGCCGTTTAACTTGGCATGCTTGTATATAAGAGCCCAACGACTGTGGATCTTGAGAATAAAGGTCAATCCACATTACAGCGAGAAATCTTAGAAATCAGCGCACCAAATCTTAAGCGATTCTAATGGTGCAACGGCCAAATTCGATTTTAGTTTATCAGTTAAAGGATTGAAAAAAACCCCAGGTTTTGGATGTTTACATGTTTGTAATGTCGCTGTTTCTGGTTACCACGACACAGGGTATCCTATTGTGGGGCCAGAAGCAATGTATGTACCTGTATGTAAATGTTTATATTTATTGGTATTACTCAGGATTTGGTGCATGTAATAAAGAGATAGCCCGGAAATACTGCAAAACTTGTTTGTTATGCTTTATTGCACAAAAGAAAAAAAAAAGAATATATAAAAACTTAAATAACAGGTAAGTGTCGAAACTTATTTGTCATCGAGCGTGCTCTCCATTTGCTCTCGTATTCTAAAACCTATTTACCTTCTCTTTCAATCGTTGTCTGGAAGTGATCGCTTTTAGCGATAAAACCGCCAATTACTTACGGCAAAACTTGGATATGTAAGGCTTTTAATGTATTATTGTTTTTCTCGTACAAAATAGAATTCTAATATACATAAATGTAACCTAATCTAGTTTCTAACTTTAATTTATTTGTTTCATCATCTTAATTACCTGCCTTTTGAAGTCCACCAAAGGGCAGATATGATGATGAAACAAATAAATTAAAGTTAGATAGGCTTCTCTCATAGGTTACCAATTACCTTTTTTTTATTTTACTTTGTTTATCAATGACATAAAACAGCATGGAAACTATACAAATTATAAGTACCTAAACTTTTAGTATAAAAATCTTGTTCCATTCCCTGCTGTCCGCTCGCGCGGCCCCGGCCCTGGGTAGTCTGGATATACCTTAACTGCAGTTCACAGCGATAGGGCAAACCCGATATCAAAAGTTACATCCAGTTTGACAGTAAAAGTATGAAATGCAGAGCTAGTCTTGTGAAGGCGTCATACGTAGGAGGAGACTCTTGCCGTGGGCGCGGGTCAACCGAGCTAAGTCGTCTGTTAGTTTATTGATATGCTATTAATGGCTTTCTTTGCTGTTTAGGGTCATGAATATGGACCTGCTAGTCAAGGTGGAAGATGAGATACTTGTTTGTTTTGACTAAACCCATGAAGAGTGCCTCGAGTGAGAGGTAGTCTAGTTTGAGCACCTGCCTAAAAAGCACCTGCACGAATGGCACCTGGCCTAGTCCAGATTCAGCACCTATTGGGTGACCGAGCTTTACTCGGTACTTTTTTTAGTAATATAAAATATGTAATTAAAAATTAAAATAATCCTTTTTCAACAAAAAAAGAACTTGGAAAAAGAACATCATGACTCGAACCGGGTCTCTTGAAATCGGCCCGAAAGGGGTCGCCCGTTTTCCCGTCAGAACTATCCCGACCTTGCAAATAGACGCGAAATTTACCTCTGTATGTTATAATAGCAAATTTCAATTGCCTTAAAACACGGATAAAACAACGTTTTCTAAAAATGTAACCAAGTTAGATCAATTAAACGCCCCCGAAAGTATCTGCCTACAAAATTACGTGAAAATCGTTGGAGCCGTTTCCGAGATTCTGATTATATATAAATATATATTGCTCGTTTAAAGACATTAGATAGATAGATAGATAGATTTATTCTGATGAAAACGTACGTAACGTACATATTCGAGTGTAAACGTACTCCGGTTTGGCTACTTTTTACCTTGCCCTTAGCTAACGAGACCCAAGATAGACAATGTCAAAAAAAAAACAAAAAAAACATATCTAACCGAACTTCCTAAGCTTTCAAATAAACGGTCGGAAAGAAAACCGCCAGGTAGCCTAATCAAAATCGCAGATCAATTGCCAACCTAACCGGAGATTCTCAAGAACTGTCTCCCTAGGGCCAAGCCTCGGGTCAGGGGTGCCAACATGGCTATTCATTAGGACAATGGAGTTGTCCACCGCACTCGGGCAAGACTCGTCCGTAGAGCTGTGAATGGGGTAGAGAAGGCGTTTATTTAACTACGATTGTTGTGAACTCCGTCTTTGGAAGATTATTAAATGATAAGATAAAGTTTTTACTCCATCTCTATCTACGAGAATTCCTGCTCTGTAAAGCTATGAAAGTATGAGCGGTGTTCAATAAGTGGTGATACTGAGGAATATACTCCTTGGATAAATAGAAAGAAAATAATGCCAGGCATAACCTACTTATTTGTCAACATAATAAAATAACGTTATATCATAACGTTAATAGTAGGAATAAACATAAATTGTCATTTCCACGATTTAGACTTGCAAAAGTTATTAATTCCGTTATGGGGCACTTCAACAACAACAACAAGATACCCCAAGATATTAGAGTTACCTCCAACGCGATTTAAGAATTGTGTTAAGCACACTCTTTGCAAAAAAGCTTATATATTATAAAATCAACGATTATTTAGAAGACAAGGACGTTTGGCATTAAATAGTAGTTCAATATTAAATTTAATCAGACGATAAATGTGTCTAGTGTTCAACACATCCAAGAGTTTTTTTTTTTAAGTTTGTAATTTAGGCTAAAACTGTTTTGAAAAGAATAAATGTGGAGTTTCTTTGTTAGTTTCTTCTCCATGTAATCTATTAATTTGTGAAACTAACAATAGGCATTTTAAAAAAAATTAAAAATCCTGTTGCCTCAAATCTTTACTTTTTCCAATTTTTTTTGTTTCGTAACTATGAATAATGCTTTTTTAAACTGTTAACAAAATTTCAAAACCATCTGCTCCAGCTTGGAAAAAAAGAGACTTTAAAAAAAAATAACTTAAAAAATTGCCCATTTTCAATTTTAATTTTCATTATGTATGTGAAATTTCTTGAATAAATAATAATCATAAAAAATATTGTACTCAAAAAAAATCTATTTTTTTCATATTTTTCTGATAACCAGTATGACTTGCCTTTTCACCCGGTTCCGGCTTGACGTTGAGTTTTGGGACCCCCTGTATATTAGATCTCGTAACACTGTGTTTGTTATCGAACTTCTGTGAAATTGCTTCATGTTTATGTTTTTTTTTTTGTGTATATTCGGTACGTCTGAAAATAAGTCGCAGGCTAGTACGACTAGTACACGAATAAAAATGGCAAAAAACGATAATGTGGTAAGCTAGTGATCTTACATTTAAAAATCTCATGTCACAATGTTTGTAATCAAAATCGAACTCCTCCGAAACGACTCCACCGATTTTAAGAGTGGAGTTTTTTTTCGCTGCCTTTTTCTCCACTACAGACGGCCCCAAGGCAGCAGCGGCTAACATTATACGTAACTGTATATACATTGACATTCAACAAGCAGAATGTAAATTTTTTACGATGAAATATAAAAATTTTGATTTGATTTTGATTTAATGACATTTTTAGGCTTATTAACATGACAAACCAACGAACAGCCACAAGATGGACAGACGATCTCATCCAAGTGGCAGTAAGACGCTGGATGCAAGCCCCTGCCAACCGGTCTTTTTAGAAATCCATGGAGAAGGCCTATGTCCGGCAGTGGACTTCTTGTGGCTGAATGATAATGACAAAAACAACGCTTCTAAAGTCTGATAGTAACTCTGTAATTCAAAGAGCATCTGCAGCCGACAGGGCGTACACACGCATTCCAAGGCGAGCGCGAAGCTCGCGATGCGCGCGCGCAATGTCGCCGTGCGCTCTTACCGCGCGCATCGTGTGAGACAAGCATGCAAAGTAGGCGCAAAAAGAAGACGCAGGGCTTAATAAGTACTACCGGATACTAAGGTCCGTTTATTAATTCGATGCAAAAAAAATTACGCGGTGTTGCCGCTATAAAATATATAGGTTTATTCGGTAGATTTTGTTTTCCGTCAATAGAAAACTAATGTGACCAAAATCCTTATCACATCAAAGACATTAAAATTTAATTACTCATAAAAGCAAAGTCCAAAAAACCACCTACGTACAATTTTTACTTTGAAGTGAAATGGGGGTTTGTACGTACTAAACACTCAGACATTGCCAGCCTTTGGCTCGATATTGATATGTCATTGTGAAACGTTTTTTTGCATTTTAATTTAATGCAAAAAAACGTTGCAACAAACAGACTTCATTGGAATGTTGCATGGTAGATAAAAATGACGAATGAGAGCTCTCTGAAACTCTGAAAAATAGGCATTGAAGCCGATCGATCTTAGAAGTTGCATCCACAGAGATTTTCGAAGTCGGGGGCAAAAATATCATTTAATAACTTCATCAGCTTTTTAAGTTTGAAGATATTTATTCAAGAAAACAAGATCTTATGACTAAGGGGCGGCACTCTGATCCTTAAAAAAGGTAAGAACCTGTGGTTTGTGATTAGCAGTGCTCTTCCCAAAAAAATTTACATTTTGAAGGTCCATAGACATAAATTGGTTCTATATATAATTTATTTAGAGAGTTAATATATTATAAGTAAACGTTATGAGATAAGTCTAATACTGATTACTTCTGTTACCTCTTGTAACAAGTTTAGCGGCCAAAACAGGCGATCAATCTTGAGTAGAGGCTAATAGATAAAACGCGCTGTGTATTTGCGTATTGTATGTATGTAACTTACCACGATATGTGACCACAAACAGAAGAAATCTGGACTTACCTGGAAACAGAAAAGAAAAATGTGTTATTTAAATTGTTCTGGGGTGCAATTACATAAGTCCACCACTGTATGGAGTTGCCTGATTAAGTCTACACTGAATTGTCAAATACTACATATTTTGACACTTTGGAGTTGTCAAAATGCTTAACCCGATAGAGTGGAAAGTTACGTAATACTAGAGCTAGACCCAAATCAATGTACTCAATGTTGAGTCTCACTTATGGAATATTTTAGTAGCAAGTACATACATCCACACGTACATAAACTCAATCCTGTATCCCAGGCAGAGACCAGGGATTGCTACCTGCCACGATGCTTACAGATCACTTTCGCTTCATCAAAATTCATTAAACGCCGATTTCGCAGGTACATTTGGTCTCATTTTCCAACATTAGGTACATTCTATTGTAAAAACTTATTAACTGAAGATATATTAGAAACGATCTATAATAACTGGTTCCATAGTATTTCGAAAAATTGTTTAGATATAGGTACCCAGGAAAAGCAGAATTAAATAAAAAACTACGAACATCTAATTTGACATTTACACACAGGCATTTACATACAGGCGAATAATGTACATTGCTTCTGGCCCCACACTAGGATACCCTGTGTCGTGGGAACCAGAAACAGCGACGTCACAAACATGAAAATTCAATTCACAATTCAGATAATGAATCGTCTCTCATTACTAAATCATCTTACACCGCAACTGAAAATCACAGATACAGCTGCACTGAAAGAAACAAGACTACTAAACCTGTTAGCAATGCCCACGTACACCTATACGAGGCACAAAGGCCTCAGACATTCTACGCCAGAGACAAAGCAAAAGTAAATGAAACCACACCAGGTAGCGCTAAGCCAGAACCCTTCACTCGAATTCATTCTCGAAAAAACGAGAACGCTCCTTTCAATCGCAGACAAGAACCTTTCAAGGGTAGACGTGTTAAAACCTTATCCTTCTTTAATTAAAGCCCCAGGGTGGGGGCGGGGTGGGGCCGGAAGCGACGTGGCGGCCATTTCACTCGGGCTGTCCACTTCCGCCGACGTAACGTATGGACGTAGCTACTTCATTTCGACTGACGAGGGAAAAAGAAAATGCAGGTGGCGCGCCTCGGGGGACAGGGGACGCTGTGGAGTCGCACGGAGGATGAATTTAATTTAAAAAAAAAATCGCGTTTCTGAAATAGAGCACTTGGTAAAATTTTGGTTTATTACAACAGTTGCGCCTAAAGTTACTTTAGGCGCATTTTATCGGTTTAGTGAGTGATTGATATGACCGCTCTATAGGTATATTCCGAATTCATGTAACGAAACAGTAGGTACATAACCTAAATATCAAAAAAATAACAACCGAACTTATGTAAGTTTTAAATCATACTGGCATGAAAGTTCAGAATATCACTGCTTCTCTATTCCTTATTTCGAAAGCAAAATGGTAGTTACAAATTTTGGAAAACAACGATGATCAAATTAAAATTTTTAATTTTACTGAAATCCTTTTCTCGGTAAGCTTGAAGCTACAGATCGTCCTTAAATATGACGCGGTCTGTAAAAATTTTAATTCAAAAAAATATCTACATATCGATTGATCAAAAAATATAAATGTTGTGTAGCCTCTGCAAAAAGGACATAAACGAATCTATGTTGAGGCTACTTACAAGCTACAACTCGATTCAGAATTAAACAATCCAATGGCGACTCCACGTCTCTCGCAAATCTCATCAGGTCAACGAAGCACTCACAATCGAAGCTGGCATTTAATTGGCTCGCATAACTTATAGGTTAATTTCGAAGGACGGCCCGAAAGAGTGCTCCTTGATTAATAATCGAGTGAATCGAGTTCGAATTCATTACTCGGTCCTTTTGTAGCAGACGCTTTCCGTAATCTGCAAATGGGAAGACGTGTGTCCGTTCGATTTTTTTGCCCGACCGTGTCGGAACACGGACGGATATATGTATTTGAAACATTATGCATGTAAGTCATGCGGAATGTCCGTTTTTTTATTGCCTCGTATTTGCTTACACAAATGTTGAATTTTATTAACAGTTATAATATTAATAATATAACATATGCATTATTAACTTAATTCCGGATTCACTTATAAGAATGCTTTTTTGTCGGAAGAGTCCGAGCAAGTTCCGAGGTTCGGGACCAGCCTTTATATTACACGCACAAAATGCTGAGTAATTCACTCAGAATTTTCAGTGCTATGGGGTAGTGTAACATTTTCCGATAACACTTTAATTTATTGAAATGAATGATATTGATAATTTAATGAATTTATTAATATTAACCATCTATTGATATTACTGTAAAAATATTAGTTAAAAACAATGCCTACGTCCACCATGAAAGTTCATTCTAAGCACTTGTGAAAAAAATATTGTACTCGGATAAGTACATTAGGAGATTACTTCCTCCTGAATACAAACTTACAGACGTATACTTACAAAATTGCTCCTCTTTATGATATTAGCGTAGACAAGTACTAAAGGAAAATAAAATAAACAGAAAACCCCGAATGCAGGAGTGGGTTTTTTTTATTTTTGAACTACAACTTTCGTAAGCACTACACATTGTTTTTTTGTTGTCTTTAGGTGCGGTACGGTAGCCTCTGCCTGTCGTAAGAGGCGACTAAAAGGGGACCTCGGAGTCGTGGCCGGTGAGAGTGGGGGCTCGATCCGTCCATCAAGCGACTCCGGGAAGGCGGCAACCTGGAGTGGCTCCTCGTTGCCGTAGGATGGCACTTGGGATGTCCCAGCCAGCCCAGAGAAGGGTGCACGCACGGTGCAGGGGAGCACTGGAAGTGTCCTAGTTAGTACCCGGTGCTCCCCACAAAGCACGGATAAATGCCACCGGGGGGGTTTTAGTGGGTAAAAACCCCACATAACTCGACTTTCCCCCCAGGAAGTCGGGTATCTTTTTGAAGATTTCCCCCCCGTCAACAAAAAAGGTGCTGTTAGAGATTCACAGGCGATCTATACCATAGTATAATATCTATTACTAGTCAGTCTGTTCCTACGCCTGCCTGCCCCTGCAAAGGTTTTGTTTTCAGCAGTTGGCCTTAAAATGTTTTTTGGCAATCGTTTTTTTCCCGATGTGATTGGAATCGCTAATGTGCCATATCTCGGTACATGTGAGTACAGTCTGTCTCTGATTAAGGTTAACGTTTTGTGCGAGTTAACGTTGGTGGTCGGAAATCGGACGGCTGTTGCTGAGTTTTTAAGTGACATAGGGCTGACTTCTGACGTGCTATTGCGCTCTTTTCTAAAGAAATTTTAAGAGACAGCACTACAGTTAAGTAATTACTTAGCGAAATTCTCAATTCAGAAATCGGCCCTTAGGACCAGTTTGTGAATAGAGATTTTCGCTAAGTAACTATCTAATTAACTGTACTGCTGTCAAATCAAATTTCTCAGAAAAGAGCGTGACAGAACGTGACTTAAGTATTTACTAAGTGAAATTGTCTGTTCAGAAACAGGCCCTAAGTTTTCTTATTTTTAAACCACTGATTTGGCCTTAATAGGTATGCGTTATTAGCAGTGGTCGGATAATCGGATGTATATTTACCTAAAGTTAATTTTTGGCTAGGAAATTATGGAAGCGGCTTCTTAAAACGTACTTTTTAAAATATGCAAGAATGCAAAACTGATCGGTAACATGATATGTAAATGACTTTTTTTGTATGTGGTTTTCATTTTAAAAAACACGAGACTCCGGGATTACATAATTATTCGTGCAGGTATTATTAAAAAAAAACAAATAATACAATACAGTAAAACTTTATTGTACACAAGCATACAATAGAATAGAAAAAATAAAATTTTGTCGATTCCGGAATCCCAGGATTTTTCAGATACAAAAGTGCACTCCATAACTGCCAACATCTCAACTTTAGGTAAATATGCATCCGATTATCCGACCACTGGTTATTAGCGTTATGAGCTTGAAAATAACAATTAGGAACCATTGTTCCACTAAGAATCGCTCGTAGGCCCGGCTGCCTAAGTGACCTTAAGCGACCACAAAGGGCGAACATAGGGCGCTTTCAGTGCATGGTTAGCTGACCGTTCTGTGACTAACGCTAGTGGCATTTTTCCGAGCGGTTCCGTGCTTCGCAAAATCGCAAGGCACGTTAAGCAGTTGGTGCCGGCTGCCGTCGATAGGTGACAGTCGTAAAGCCATCAAAGCCTTAGAGCGGGCGGCTTGAAAATTTCTGAAAGTAATAGCAGCCACTAGTCTTACAAGCCTCTACCAACCGTGCCCCTCGGTGGGGACATCATTGGTTGATGATGATGATGATATAAATACCCTTATCATGCGGATGTTTGTTGTATTTCTCGTTGCTCAGTACTAATTTGACAATTGGACGATTTGAACCATTCTGGATTTGGTGCGCATAATAAGGCCCTCAACTTGTTGGAATCATTCTGGATTTAGTAATAAAGCCCTCAATCTCAGCTCTAGTTTTTTAGCCAAAGTGTGAACTCGCCTTTAGTCGCCAGTAAGTGTGTCGACCCGGAACACGAACTCCAGAGCGTATGCACACTCGCTTGCCCGTGTTTAGTACGACGTACTTAGATAATGAATCAGGTGAGAAAATCGGCCGAGGTTTGCTTATTTGAGACATTTATTTCCTGTATTGTTCTGGTCAAAATATATAATGAATAATCTAAATTTATAAAAAACCTATATCTTTAGATATTTTTGTAGCCCAGTGGGCACAAAATAATAGATTAAGGAGCAGGCTCCGAAGCGGGACCCAGGTTCAATTCCCAGTGTGAGTACGACCTCTGTGGCGCAGCGGTTAGCGTATCTGACTACCATGATAGAGGTCTCGGGTTCGAATCCCGGCTGGGGACAAGAAAAATAAAAAAGAAACCCAGGTCTTGGATGTTTACATGTTTGTGACATCGCTGTTTCTGGTTCCCACGACATAGGGTATACCAGTGTGGGGCTAGAAGCAATGTGCCTGTATGTAAATGTTATGTTCTGTTATGAGCTAATTGCTCATAGGTATGTATGTCATTACCGTTGTTATTCCATTCGCTGATGGTGAAGGAAACCATCGTTAAGAAACCCGAGTGTCTGAACTGTTTAACAATGTGTCAAAGTTTGAAATCGGCAATCTCTTTCTCTGAGAGAAAGCCTGTGCCCTATAGTGGGACGTGTAAGGCTGCTTTACATAACGGGCTAGTTGCCCTAAACAATGTAATTTGTCCGTCTTTTAGATTATTCAAAAATAAGGGACACGTATTTTTTTATTCGTAATTTAGACCAAAAATGACAAAGATATAGCCCATTAAAGTTACGTGTGACGTCACGCCGTGCTGCATTTTTTAGCACGGAGTGACGTCACATGTAACTTTAATGGACTATATCTTTGTTATTTTTTGTTTAATCGAAAAAAGAAAAAATACGTGTCCAATATTTTTTTATAATCTAAAATACGGACTACATAGAATTTAATTATTTTGACCCTGGAAACTACCCTATTATAATAATTATGTCGTCACGTGAAAAGCCAGCCACAAGATGGACAGACGATCTCATCCAGGTGGCAGGAAGGCGCTGGGTGCAAGCCGCTTCCAACCGGTCTTTTTGGAAATCCATGGAGGAGGCCTATTTCAAGTAGTGGACTTCTTGTGGCTAAATGATGATGATGATGACGGGAAAAGCGTCTTCGGCGTTTCAAATTAACGTTTCAAATACAACGAATGCTGCAGCCTATTTTGAACTTTAACGTATTAAAATCGGTATACTATTAAGGTTCGTTAGTTCAAGGTACCTCCTTTCAGGAAATAAACATTTTTTTCCAATCAATTTTTTATGAGCAAAACTAGCGTATGGTTCGAAACTTGAAATTCTCACCAGAGTTCATTCAAAACTCTTAACACCGGCGCAAAGTGGCCGTTTAACACGTTGTTTACCTTCCCGGTTGCCTAGCAACGTGCCGGTCACCTAGCAACGAGGCTATTGTGCGCCGGCGCAGGTTCACGGACCGATTAACGGGTCCGACAACTTGCCGTGATTTTTATCACCTTTTCTCGTAGTAGTATTGTTTCTGGTCGTTCGAGTAGTTGCTAGATGTTGTAGCGTTGGTTTTGCTAACTGTACATGTTGCTTGGTTTTTATAAAGTTTGGTTAGCGATTTTTGTTCTGTTACTATTTTCAGCAGCAAGAGTCAGGAAAAAAATGTTGCGTCCGGCGTTCAAAATAGATTGTTAAAGAAAGAATAAAACTATTATTTTGAGGGTCAGTCAATTCTTTGTAAGTATTACCGGAAATGCTATTTTATCCTGCAATGGAGATTGGTAAATTATTTCATTTTAGCGTTATTATTAGAATGGATTTCCGTTTCATTTAAATGTCGGTTGCCTGTTTGTTTTATTTTTTAGTTTTGTATAGAGTAGGCGATTTGTGTCTTAGGGGATAAAGTATCGGTATACACTGGGCATTCGGTTTGTATCTACGAATAATGCAACATCTTGAAAAGTTTAGATACAATATTGAAGTTGTTATTTCGAAATCTGCGCTTCATTTCTAGTCAGACCTTCCCCAAAATACTATAGTACACCTCATTTGCTACTTAATCGGTCGATACCGATCTAAGATTAGGTAAATGGACGTAGTTTAGCAAAAAGATTGCAACCCACATGGTACATTTTTAGGTAAATATACCAAAATCATGACTTTGCTTTATATTTTAAGAATCAAAGACTTTCATAGCGATTACCTAAGCGTGTGTAAAGTTATGGCACATGACAGTCTAACCCCCATGTTTTTTTTTTCATCAACCCATTTTGTCCCCACCGAGGGGCACGGGTCTCTTCCCTGAGGAAGGTATAGGCCATACTCCACCACGGGGGCCAAGTCGGGATTGGTGGAGGCTTGTAAGACTAGTGGCTGGTCTTACTGTCAGAAGTTTTCAAGCCGCCTCAAGGCCTCTGACTTGGCTTACGACTGCCATCTATCGACGGCGGCCGGCACTAACTGCTTTACGTGCCTTGCGAAGCACGGAACCGCTCGGAAAAATGCCACTAGCGTTAGTCATAGACGGTGACCCATCCATGGACTGAACGCGCCGTATGTTGCTTAACCTTAGTGATCGTTTAAGATCACTCAGGCAGCCCCGGCTACGAGCGATTCCTGCGAGCGACCCACATGTATGGAGAGCGTAAATCACCTAAAAACTCAAAAATCTCCAAACTTTTTGTGGGTTGGAACCTTTTTGCTAGACCACGTCCAAATTTTCATTACATAGCACATAGAGCAGATTTCACTAAGTATTCCTATAACACCAACCAACAGAGCAATAAACCTCCCACTCAAGAATGTCTCTGTCACAGAGATGGCGATGAAAAAGGTTAAAAATGCCGACCATTCGTCCAGCTTACACGTCTTGTCCGCTCGGGGGTGCAACATGTATGTCCTTCTGCTTGATGATGACGATGACATTGATGTAAGACGACTATTGCTCTGGATAAGGCATTCCTTTTTGTTCGGCCTTTTCTTGCATTTAGTTTTATTCAGCTATGTTCTGCGTTCAACGTAATACTTTGTAACACAACATAATACCGTGAAGCACTATGAAAGAAGTTGAGATGACAATTATTACGATCTAAATAACTCTCTACGTGCCGATTTCTGAACTGAGAATTTCGCTAAGTAATTGCTTAACTGTAGTGCTGTCTCGTCAAATTTATTTTGAAAAGAGCGTGACAGATCGTTACTTAAATATTTGCTTAGTGTAAATTCCCAATTCAGAAATCGGCCCTAGATCTCTAGATTCTGTACATTTTTCTAAATTTTGAAGAAAGCCTAGGCGCACACTAGTGACACGCGACAGGCGACTAGACGCAACGACAGGCTACGGCCGTCAATTTTCATATTTTGTGTTCGAATCTTCGCACACTTGGCGTCAGAGCCGCGGAGTCGCGACGACAAGACGCCAGAAGCAAATGAGAACGTCGCGTCTGACGCGGCGACAAGTCGGCCTGTTTGCGATGGCTCTAAGTTTATCCGGAATAAAGTTAATAATGATATAAAATGAGGAATCATCTACATGATTCATAATCCTCAAAATCACATTGAATCATTGAATCTCGATTATTTGCCGTTTCTATTAACGGTTTCTTAACGTCTAAAAAATAGTGTGTAGTGTAGTCACGGCGGCGGTGAAGTGTTGAATTTTATTTATATTTTTCTATACAAATTATATGTACCACTTCACTAGGCAAACCTGTGCTGACGTGATCAGATTCCATTATCGATAGCTGGATAGGTGAGAAGAAGCAGTACTACAGAATCGTTTAAAACACATTAACAGGCATCGCATCATATAGATTAGATAAACTGACATATATGTACATACATAAACCAGCATGGTACAGAATGAACAGCAGACTTTTATATCAAATAACAGATTACATAATTGCTATAATAATAACAAGTTTTCTTTTCGATCAGAAGCCTTACAGAAGTCCCAGCTGATCGAGCCTTACACTTTTTATCAAGTTTGTAAATGACAAGGGCCCATAAAGCGCCTTCCAAAAACGTTGCATAGCTTGGTATGCGGATTCTATGTGCTCGTTTTCCACTTAGTCAGTTTTGTGCGCTGAATTGCCACATCCAGTCCGCCACTGCACTTCCTTCGCGATCCGCGTTGTCTCTCCATCTTTGAGCAGCGCCGTCCATCACGCAGCTTTATTAGAACTTATAAAAATGGCGGCGAGCGACTTGAGGCGAGATGCGGAAAATTAAATCCCGATGCGCATTTGCCTTGTGACACTGAGCGAACTGATGGAGTAAAGGTATTAAAATGCACACATACACCGACTACTTATAAACATACTTCATATATACAAATTATAAACGAGGTGTTTAAACGATAATAATCAACCTATACACCGTACCACGAGTCGAACTCCTAGAGAACCAAATACTCACATCTAAAAAGGGCGCGGCTAGAGATAAGCGAAGACTATCTTCTCCACAGGATAGGGCAATGACTATTGAAGGTCATGGGCAATAACCAATGGGCGCACATGAAAGATTTTCTTCTGGTGCTTGCTTCGTGGAATTCAGTTTATGCGAAGACCCAAAATTAAGATTAAACGACTTGTCATTTTTACTAATTTAGAAATCGACTTTAATTTTCGCTGTGCGATTACGTATTTGTCAACGTCGAAGGTGTTGTCAAAGTTCTCACAGTTGGTAGTGAGGACAAACACTTGATTTTTTGGGCTAACTAGAATGTATGGGCAGAGTTAGTTATGTTAATAAAGACGCGTTCCAATCTGCGAATGAATCAAATCAATTCTTCATGTAATAATTTACAGGATTAAGATTGTATAAGCGCGCTTATTTCCGTATCCAAACGCTAGCCAAAGTGTACACACATACAGAGTAATTCGTTCCAAGACGACACTTGTAAATTTATGATACTTCTCTATAACAGTGTTTCTAAATGCAACACTGTTATAGAGAATTTGTGATTTACCATCGACTTTTGAGTTAAGAATTTTCTTAGGTAGCCATAAAAGTACTTGAGATGACTCAAAACAGAATTAAGTTATTATTTAGTAACAGGCAGTTAACTTAAACTGCACCATTAACCGAAAAACTACGAGAGCTTTGTAATTTGTTGTATAATTCTCGAAACTATCCTGAAATTAACAACTTTGGCGATCAAAGTATTTTGGTTTTTAATGTGAATAGAATAAACATTATTTCAGAAATTATGGTGAGAGTGGAGTTTATTCTCGATGCTTTTTTCTCCACTAAAAAGACGGCCCGAAGGCAGCGTTTAACATACTGCCCTCGTAAGGAAGAACGCAGTAATAGCCATTACCGCGTTTTTACTTTGGATGCAAAATTGGGCTCCCAGGTGGTATATCTATAGGTGAAAAAATAATGGTGACTGTAGGTCTACTAGAAACCTGAAATTTCAGTAAGAAAATATATGCAGTAATGTATGAAATCCTTCTAATCCTAAGAAATAAATAACTATTTACTCAAAACTGCGTTTTTACGATTACTGCGTTCTTCCTTACGAGGGCAGCACAGTACATCGACATTAAGCAAAGAGAATGTAAATCCTTTACGTTGAAATAAATTATTTTGATTTGACGCTGCGTAAATCATTTCATGACAGTCAGCACTGCAGTCTGGTGTCAAAGGTGGAAGAGGGCACCTTTTACGCGTGAACCTCGGTAGTTAAGCGTCTCGGACGCGGCATCACTGACGCAACGAATGGCGGTCGCACTCGCATGACATCGATACAGGGGAGCCATGACTCTCTGTCGCGAGTATTATCTGCTCTAAGGTGGCTTCACACTAGCGGGCCATTGACGTTCATTTTTTTTTTAGTTTAATGACAATCAATTTTATTATACTGCTAATGAAAGGGTTGCATAAACTAACAGCAAAGGGAATAATAGTCACTTATTTCAATTAAGTCTACTGTATTAAGCTTTGACGTTTCTTAATTGTCAACATATAAAGGTTAACCAGTAGAATTTTTCGTGGGCTCACCATAACAATGGTGTCATTTGTTTTTTGAGGCCATGACGCAATTGCATGCGTTATGACCTTGCCACATTCGTCCATTCCTTGACCCTTCTGAGCCACCACTTCTCACACGATTCAAGAATACTTAGGCTGACATTCAGAGACGAATCCTAAGTTCACGCTTAGATCAGTCTTAGCAAAGTAAACTAAAGTCGTACTTAGTAAAGCGCCGTAATTTTCGTATTCACAGTACTTAAGAAAGTCATCATATTGTCTATCATTTTTTAGTGAGGTAGTTCTTACCGGTTTTTTAAATTTCACATTGTTACACGAGAGCAGGACAACATCATACAATTTTATATATGTCAGAGTGAATCAAAAAAACCCACAGATAATGCTCGTAGAACATCAGTAAAATGACGTTTGGAGTAGTCTGTGAACAAAAAGCTTAGAAGTGACAGTTCTAAGTTCACGTTAAGTCACCGATATTGACACACACATATATACACTGAATACGAAATGTTTTTAAGTACGTGATTTTGACATTTCTGAGACCAGTCTTTGCTTAGTTTTCGTCTCTGAATGTCAGCCTTATTCTTGCTGCGTCTCACTATGATTAAGCTCCGCGAATCAGAACGAAACCTTGTCAAATTCTTACGACAAACAAGCAAGCGAATTTGGAATAATGTTAAACATGTACATACAGGCATTTACATTGTTTCTGCCCCCTTCATACCTTTTGGGTGGGAATCAGAGACAACGATATCACATACAATTAAACACCCAAGACCTGGTATTTTTTATCCTCGGCCGGGGTTCAAACCCGGGATCTCTCGCAAGGTAGGCAGATGCGCTAACCGCTTCGCCACAGAGGTCGTCGAATTAATAGTGTAGTTCTTACGAACTTAGTTAGAACTTAGAATTTAGTTCGAGAATATTCTTAATCTACTGCTACCTTTACACGAGGCATCTGTCGCCTCTTTGTGTGAACGAGCCCTATCTGTGATTTGCTAACTCAGTGGGCGCACGCCCGTTCATTTGTTATCCTTTTCTTATGTGGCACTTCTAAAGGCTTGATTCAATGTTGCTTAATAAGATTATGACGATTCTATTAAATACAGCAGGGCATAGCTGCAGTATGGACCTTGCCAGGTTTGAATGGAGTTTGTACGCAGGCCTCCCTGAAGTCTTAATCCCTACCAATAAAGCAGAAAGTGATACGAATCTGAGTGATGGGCTTAGGCTTATTAATGTCTTAGAAAGGCGACTGTAGGTATGTTATAGCTCTAGACTTACAGAGGTGCTTCTGATAAAGGTGTCGCACGATAGGTAAAGTAGGGGTGCGATCCGTAAGTAAAAGAGGGTATCCAGGGGCACGGTAGAATTTCGATTTATTTAAATGTAAAGGAAAGGCACATTATGTGCCTTTAAAATATTTTATGATTGTTGGATAAGTATTATGCAGAATAAGAGAATCCGGGTCGTGAAAAAAACAGAAAATAAAGGCGTTTAAGGTGCACCTTGCATGGAAGCTGAGGAATATCTGTAGCAAATACGTCCGAACACTGCAGCAAAAGTCAAATACGAATTAAATTTGGAATAGTAGGTGGCCGAAAATAATAAAAAGGCAACGAGGCAAATGCACCTCGTTACAAAGGGACAAGTAGATACGTCTACTTTATTCCGGATTACTTATTATGGATACTTGATGGATACTTGATTTTTTGTCGGAAGAGTCCGACCAGGTGTCGCTCTGATTCGCACAGCTCTAGTCTACTTGTGTTTTATAGGTTTCAATATCATTGTCGATGTCAAACATCAGTCATGGCCCGACAAAAGCTTTAGGATATCATGTAGTCAAAAATTTACAGCAATAAATTGTTCAAGCGATTCACCCGCTTACAGAGTGCATGTGTAAAGGAAGATGCGCTATTGATTGTACATAACTAAGGTATGTTAACCAAGTCAAAGACAGTCAACAACACAGCACGTTTATTACACCAAGAACACATCAAAGAAACAAAATAAACAGACGCAACAGACAAAACAAATAAATAAAACCATACCACATGCTAATGCATGTGGTGTGGTGCACAAAAAGCAGCTAACTCAGCATTGTATTGAGAGTTTTTGAGAGTTTAACGTATGAAATATAAAGATTCAACTGATGTCCACTACAACAAAGCAACTACTAATACCATCGCTACTACATCATGTCATTTATGTCAAATGCGTCTGTTGCTCCTGACACAACTCCGCAGAAAATCACGTCGTCTTTTCACGATCTAGGCGAATTTGAATAGCCATCCGATCAAGACAGACAGAAATATCTTCACGCTAACCAGCTGCACAGAGAGTAATGTGACAGAATAATCAGGCGACACATTCATCCCAATAAAGTGCGAGGACAATACATTCAGCCGATCATATTTACGATCTACGCTGATGGCGGCTCGAGACTTGGGAGGGATAGAAGGTTACCGTGGCTTAACCTTCGTGGAGGCAGAAAATTTCTTCATTTTGCGGGCAATGTCCTAAATACAGTGTGGCATAGGTGGCGTTTAAAATTAAAGCGACGATTTACTCTCAAATAATGAAGTTATTCGCTGGAACATAGAAACATTCATCATCATCAACCCATGTATGTCACTGAGGGGCACGGGTCTCTTCCCTGAGGAAGGTATAGGCCATACTCCACCACGGGGCCAAGACCGGATTGGTGGAGGCTTGTAAGACTAATGGATGGTTTTACTGTCAGAAGTTTTCAAGCCGCCCTAAGGCATGACTTGGCTTAACGACTGCCATGTAAACAAAAACTTGCGACAGTCAAACTCCATACAGATTAGACAATTTGTCCCACCTCCCTTTGAGATAACAGTGCTCGACACGATCCCTCTGTACTTTCATCCATCACGATTTGGTTTCTCCCGACTTCATTGTTGGCCTAACTTCCGTGAAGGCCGCACGTGGGCTAGCCTGAATGAGACCTAGCGCCTGATGTACTGTGGAGCCTTGTTAACTGGTCATTCAGGTCCGGCGCCCGTGAAGAATTCCTCACGCTTGTATATTGCCTTTATATCAATTCAAGCGTGCTGACCAGAGGGACTATGGATGCAAATGGCGACAGCCAACGAAAGTTGGCGTGATGGGGAAAGGGTCTTTACCCAGCAGTGGGCAGACGGCTGATGATTGTCATGTGGCTAACCAGGTTATATGGACAGTAGTCAGTTTGAGGTTATGATTCGCTTAAAATAATATGAGGTTAATATTGTGGTTTTGCAAGTGGCAGGGAGACGCTGGAGGCAAGCCGCTTCCAACCGGTCTTTTTGGAAATCCATGGAGGAGGAGGCTGAATGATGATGATGATAGAAATATTATGTAGAGAATGTGTTGTAGTACCTAGTTTTGTCAAAATGTGATCAAACACGAGGTGAAATTTCTTGTCAATAAACGACACAAAGTACTCCTGTAAATATCCGTTCAACTAGTATCAAGGACAGTGTCGATTTTTTTGAGTTATATTGAAGTACAATATGATACTCAGATATTGAACTACATTCACCCGCTTCTGACTTTTCATTTTCTTATATTTGGTGTTTAAAAATCCGTTTGGTATAACCACATTAGATTTTATGGCCTTGTCTGATTACCATAGCACAGGATATTCTTGTGGGGCCAAAGCAAGTAATAGTGTTTTGTGGACGTTATCATTATTACTTGTGAGGACTAAAACGACAATGCAATGGAAACAGCTAACCCAGCACTAACTACAAACATTCACAAAATCTAGGCCCTTATACACCTCTTTACATACATACATAACTACATAAGCTTACGCCTGTACCCCAGAGGGGCGAAAAGAGACCAGGGACTGCCATTTGCCTCGATCCTGACAAATCACTTTCGTTTCATCGACATTCATTAGTCGTTGCATGCACGCACGCCGTTTCGGGTACTTTTCATGTTGCCCTTTGCTAATACATCCCCTATTATAGGGCGAATTATGTCCGGCTGCGGCGTCTCTTACCGCCCCTACCACTCACATTCGCTCGATAATTTATTTCTTCAGTCTTCCTTTCTTCATCCTTTCTTGAGAATATCACTAAGTGAATAGATACGTAAGTAACGTTCTGTCACGCTCATTTCTGAGGAATTTTACGAGACAACACTACAGTTAAGTAGTCATCATTAACCCATTATATCCCCACCGAGGGGCACGGGTCTCTTCCCTGAGGAAGGTATAGGCCATACTCCACCACGGGGGCCTAGTCCGGATTGGTAGAGGCTTGTAAGACTAGTGGCTGATCTTACTGTCAGAAGTTTTCAAGCCACCCTATGGCCTCTGACTTGGCTTGACGACTGCCATCTATCGATGGTAGCCGGCACCAACTGCTTAACGTGCCTTGCGAAGCACGGAACCGGTCGGAAAAATGCCACTAGCGTTAGTCATAGACGGTGACCCATCCATGGACTGAACGCGCCGTTCGTTGCTTAACCGTCGTGATCGTTTAAGATCACTCAGGCAGCACAGGCTACGAGCGATTCGCTAGTAAGTAGTGGCTTAGCAAAATTCTCAATTCAGAAACTGACCCTGTACCAACGCAACATTCTCAATTCTAGTCACTACGTCCTCTTTCAGTCCTAACTTTGCATCCATATTGTGTTATTAATAGTGAATATCCTATCACTTCTGCCATATCAGTCACGCACCGGCGCCATGCATCGCCTCGCCATAAACCTTTCCTCATTAAACGCATTGTGCGAGCGAGACAGCCGTCTTTTCATCGCATCCGTGCCGTGCCACGGACACGCCTACGCGCCGGAGTCGCTTTTTGTGGGGAAATGAACGTGGTTCGTTTTATTATTGCCTGTATGACATGTCTACGCTGCGCTGACTGAAGGGCGGAGGTCAGAAGGTTGGGATTGATTGTACCTGTATGTGAATGTTATGTTAAATGTTATTGACCTGTAGAATTTTAATTGTTTTTTTCATTGACATAAGCTGCGGACTTTGAGGATACATTCTGTACAAAAATGAAGATCGCGAATAGAATGAAAACCACACAGCTTTCGGTGCTGCTTGTTACATTTCAAGGCCGATTAAGTTGATAACTATTAACACCGTTGTAGAACACTGAAACGAGATACCTCTATCACAAGTTGTGATGTGAACCGGTTGTGTAGAAACAGTTTTTTTTACAAAACCGATAATAGCCGGTTCATTGAAAAATTAATCGGTTACTTTTTGTTGTGTAATTAGAACAATGTGACCAGTAACTAAGATACATTGATTTTTGGGACGAATCTATTTTCAAAGCAAAATAAGATTAAAGATAATTCCATCAAGAACAAGTAAATAAATTTTTAGGTATTTTGGTAACCTGTACTGAGAAAAATCGGTAATTTCTGGTTGAGCAGGTTCGTAGAAGATATTTTTGACCAATTTTGACACCCCAAAATATTTTATTCATCGTTGAATCACATACAAGACATAATCAACTTAATTTTTATAAACGTATTTCATGAATTATTAAAATGTTCTAATTGAAAACAGAAAAGCGGTTCAAAAGCGAAAAAACGGTTTTTCCGTGCAAGAACCTAATTGGACAATACTGGTGCTGAAAATTGCAATCGGCTTACATCACTAATCACAACTCCTTGACGGCTATAAGTATCCTGTCAAAATAAAAGGTGCCTTTTACTCCATCGAAACCTAATTTAGACTTAGCTTTTTCACCAGCAATACAGCTTCAAAAGAACAACTAATTATTAACCATTCGGCTATAAAAGAGGGCGCTCTTCCACACCAATTTACTTTGAGAGCTAGATAACGCTCAGGACCATCCTCTCCGCTAATGAAGAATCGCATTCACAATTGTAGAGACAATGGTTCTTTGTCGCACGATTCGGCTGAGGCGTCTACTCGGGCCCAAAGCCGATGGTCAGTCATTTCAGAAAGAAATCCTCGGTTTGTAAATAAAACTAAAATGTGTTGTGAGTAAACCAATTTCACAAAGAACTAGTCATTGGTACTTCATAGGTTATGTATAGGGTTTACAAAAGCCTATTATAAAATCAATGATTAAACGGGTAAACAAAAGCTTATTATAAAATCAACGATTACCTATTATTTATAGCTATATTAGATCCGTCGAAAATTCTCTTGGTAGTAACGTACGTACGTACGTTACGTATTATTAACTTTTTGTAAATCCAATATAGCCTATGTTATTCACGAAGAACGTAGCTTTCTAATGGTGAAAGAATTTTTAAAATCGGCCCAGTACTTTCTGAGCCTATTCATTACAAACATACACACACACAAAAATACAAACCTTTCCGCTTTATAATATTAGTACGTATAGAAATATAGATTTAGTTGTATAGTTCTGAAATGTCCCGATTTCCAATATTTCCAATTTCCAATCCCGATAGGTATCTTAAAGCCAAAAAGTTAGCGAAATACTAGGACTTAACATAACATTTACATACAGGCACATACATTCCTTCTGGCCCCACACTAGGTTACCCTGTAATGGCACGCGGGGAATAGGCGAAAACTTCAACTGTGTCGCGTCCATTGGGTAAAACGTTCTTGCCTAAAACCTAGACGCCCGTGACCCCGGCAGCCGTAAAGGCCTGTCCGCATGTTGATTAGTGATTAATGCAGGAACTTGTGATCACGAGTGAACACTCGTGGACAGGGATTGATCAACTTTACTAAGCAGGTTACTGATCACTCGCACTATGTCCCCACCCTCGGTGGGGTCTCTTCACGGGCACGTCGTGGGAACTAGAAACATCGACGTGACAAACATGTACCTAAACATCCAACACCTGGGTTTCTTTTTTTTTGTCCCCAGCCGGGATTCGAACGCGAGACCTCTCGCATAGCAGGCAGATGCGCTAACCGCTGTGCCACAGAAGAGACAATATTTTTTTTATTGTGTAACCAAAGGAATTAACAATGTCCCGATCCAGAGTAGATGTCGCATTAAGGTGCGCTTGAGGTGACGCGGTGATCTGCAATCACGTCTTTTGTTCGGAATCTAAAGCGATCGAACAAGATGGACGGTCCATTCGGAATTTCGACGATCTCTCGATTAAAATCCACCAAGAGTTTGTCTGCAGTTCTGCCGATTTGACGATAGAAAACACCGGCCAAGTGCGAGTCAGACTCGGGCACGAGTGGTTCCGTACATAAATAAATTACTTTTTTAACTAACACGTTCGAAAGCACATTTATGTCAACTTAATTCCGGAATAATTTATGTTCATATTTCATCACTCTATTTCATGTACATTTACCTACATTCTCGCTAAAAATTTTCAATCCATCCCAAAGTTGTCTGGAAGAGATCGCTTTTGGCGGTAAGACCGCCATACAAGACCGCGAATTGTATACGACAAAACTTATATATTTTATTTTTATTTTCTTAACTTACAGCTTCTCACTAGCACATTAAAATTTACACACATAGAAACAGAAAGCCAACCAAAAGGTTATGTGAAGTTTCTGATGTTTCTTTTTCTGGTGTGTACAATAAAGAATTCTAATCTAATCTAATCATTTGAAACCGACGACGCGAGCTCCGTCTCTACTCACCATGATTAAGCACTTCGAATAAGAGCGTTACTTTGTCGAGAAGTAATTAAGTTAATTACAGAAGAAGAAAAAAAAACATTTATTATACCAACAAAACACATCAAAGAGACAAAATAAACAGACAAGGAACATAATTATATGTAACGCAAAAAAAAAACAAAACTATAAATGAAAACAACCAAAGATACGAATCAGAGTAAAACCTGCTCGGACTTTACCAAATAAATATATTGTGTTTCTTTTTGATTTTTTTCTAGTGTACAATAAAGATTATTCTATCTATCTATCTATCTACCTACAAAAAAAAAGATGTTTACGAAAGTTTCGGTTTGAAAACAAAATTACTCGATGAATAAAACAGATAACACATTGCTTTTTTTTAAATCTTTAACAGCCTTCTTAGCACATGGTTTGTAAAAAATTAGTCGAAAAAAAAGAATGAAATTAAGGGTGAAGCCAAACGAGCGTAATTTTTTGAGTTGTGAGTCGCGCAATTTCGGTCGCGTAATTTCTGCTACATTCGGTTTCATACAAAAACCCCTTTTTGCCACACGGCGACGCAAAATGAGTTGCGCGACTCACAACTCAAAAAATTACGCTCGTTTGGCTTCACCCTAAAGGTCAACTCCGCCCAGAAAGGTATAAAAATACCGGTATTTCGATTTCTATATTGGGTAAGGTTAAGTTCACTCATGACGTCAAACAACTGACTAACTCATTCAACATAACCGGTATTTTATTTTCTTCGATCGTTGGACCGTTTGATATATCCTTTTTAATGAAGGCAATTATAATCTGGTGCTAAAAGATTTTTTTTTGACCTGGGTTTTTTTTTGTCCCCAGCCGGGATTCGAACCCGGGACCCCTCGCATGGTAGTCAAATGCGCTAACCGCTGCGCCACAGAGGTCGACAATCGACAAATCGACAAAGTCTGTTCGTCTTCTCCTGATCTCAAACTAGAATTATGTACAGTAAATAATGTTATAAGGTTCTACAACAAGATACCCCAAGACGTATTAGAATTGCCTCCATCGCGGTTTAAGAATTGTGTTAAGCACACTCTTTGCAAAAAAGCTTATTATAAAGTCAACGATTATTTAGAAGACAAGGATGTCTGGCATTAAATAGTAGTTTAATATTAAATTTAATCAGAGGATAAATGTGTCTAGTGTTCAACACATCCAAGAGTTTTTTTTTAATTTGTAATTTAGGCTAAAACTGTTTTGAAAAGAATAAAAATGTGGAGTTTCTTTGTTAGTTTCTTCTCCATGTAATCTATTAATTGTGAAACTAACAACATTGACGTTCATAAAGTAAATATTCTATTTGGATTATGAATAAAATGTTTGAATTTGAATTTGTTTTGCCATTGCAAGTGTTGGCACTCATGGGTATTGAGCTTCAAAGGTAGACGTACATTCATACCATCTTATGCATTAGATTTAAAGTGATTCGAGAAAAGATGGTCAGACTGGACGTTTTTCGCTGGCTTTTTCAGGCATTCAATAAACAGAATGTAAAATGCATTACGCTGAAATAAATTTCTAATTTCTGATTGGAGCCATTTGTACAAATGTACGGCGGCGGCCCTTAGTGGGAATCAAACCAAAACCTCATTATGGCAGTCTGCTTCATGAGCAAAGACTCTATCGTACGCAAGCTTACCAGTAACCACCATCAAAAACCGTTCGGCCTTAAAATATAATCTCCACTAAGTATCTCCTAGTCGGATTAGCCCTTCCATTCTCCGGTAACTAATAAATTGCACAATGTAATGAAAATCCCGACCGCTGTAGATGATTATCGACAATTTTGTAATATAATTTATGGCCAGTAAGTGATCTAAGAGGCCTCCTTGTAGTGCGTACGCGCAGCGATAAAAGTTGCTATTATCCGAGCTGAGGCTCGTAAGGCTTGAGGCACACTGGGTTTAAGAACAATAGACAATAGATTTAAGTTCGCTCGACGACACTTTATTTGATGCTGAAATGAGCCGTTTTCAGAAGAAAACAAAAACGAATAGCTGTCAAAGGAATGCAATTTTGGACCTTAGCCCAATAGCCATGTGTGATGATTGTATTGAAAAAATAGTAACATTTTTCAACTTTTCAATACAATATAACACCGAAAGGACAAACATTTGGCTGTTGCGGCATAGTAACTTTTATTCAGCTCGCTGAGACCTATTATGTATCATGTATCACACATGGCTATTGGGCTGAGGTCCAAAATTGCATTCCTTTGACAGCCATTCGTTTTTTTTTCTTCTGATAATGGCTCATTGTAACGCGACTGTATGTATTTCTGCTTTAATGACATGGTGGCGGACGCGATTATTATTATGATGGTACCTATTTGAAAGCTTATTTATTTAAAGACTGTTATTTACGTATTTATAAAGTTAAATCGTGACAAAAGATCCAGTAACGGACGGGCGGCGATCAGTCGGTAAGCCAGCAGCCCGATGGTCGTGCGATGTGGTCACGTTGGCGGGGGGCTCCTGGATGCAAATGGCGAGAGGCCGCGAGGTATGGCGTGATGGGAAAAAGCCTATACTCAACAGTGGGAAGAGGTGGGCTGATGTCATCATCATCACTTGATGACGAAAGTTTTACTTGTTTTTCGTTCATCATCAACCCATCATGTCCCCACCGAGGGGCACGGGTCTCTTCTCTGAGGAAGGTATAGGGCATACTCCACCACGGGGGCCAAGTCCGGATTGGTGGAGGCTTGTAAGACTAGTGACTGGTCTTACTGTCAGAAGTTTTCAAGCCGCCCTGAGGCCTCTGACTTGGCTTAACGACTCCCATCTATCGACGGCAGCCGGCACCAACAGCTTAACGTGCCTTGCGAAGCATGGAATCGCTCGGAAAAATGCCACTAGCGTTAGTCATAGACGGTGACCCATCCCATGGACTGAACGCGCCGTATGTTGCTTAACCTTCGTGATCGTTTAAGATCAGTCAGGCAGCCCAGGCTACGAGCGATTTGTTTTTCGTTACCTGTAGCTAACTCTAGCTATCTAAGCCCTCCCAGTGTGTCCTCAACCCAGCAAACCTGTCCCGCGAATAGCCCCAGCGAGTCGTGTCCATTACAGTTTGACACGGGAATGGCGCGTCTTATCCAGCCCGTTAATTACCGCCACCATTACCGATTTACCGGTACGGATCGATCGGCGTATCGGTATAGCACAGTGTGGCCAGCAGATTCAATTAAGTGCCAACTTATCTTGAAACGAGATTGCGTTCGAAAATTAATTGGGTGTTATTGTTTATGCGGTGGAGGCTTGCCTATACTCCGTTCCCCGAAACGAGCTCCCAAAGATAATCCTCCATGTGCGCCCATTGGTGCGTGATCTTCAATAGCCAATGTCCCTTATTGTTTCGCTTATCTCTAGCCGCGCGCATTGGCCAATGGGATGCGAGTATTCGGTTTCCTGGGAGTTCGACTTGTGGAACGGAGTACAGGGCTGATTAGAATCAGCCTGCAAGGGTTTAGTTTCAGGATATAGTTGTGTCTGACTTATACATTATTTTTCTGGTATTGACTTTAGAAAACTTACTAATTACCTCAGAAGTTAACAACGTTATGTCAACAAATTCTTGTCAATTCGTGGTAATCATTGCTGGTTGTAAAATTACTCAAGATCGGGGCAAGTGGCAGTCCCTGGTCTTTGCCTACCCTTTTGGGATACGGGCGTGAGCTTATGTATGTAAGTATGTATGAATAATGGGTACAAAACCCGGCGTAAAAGAATGCCATGCCGGTCGTTTTCACATGCTGAGAAGCCATAATGTCATTTACATGTTTGTGACGTCGCTGTTTCTGGAACCCACGACACTGGGTATCCTAGTGTGGGGCCAGAAGCAATGTATGTGCCTGTATATAAATGTTTATTGATTATGTTTATAATCAATGGGATGTGAGTCAAGTTCATTAACAAAACCAGCTTGCACTGAACCCCAAACTCTACCAAAGACGTATTTCTCGTGCCTCATTTGGCGCCACTGCGCATCTAATTGCACGCGGATGGGTGCAGGCCGCGTGGTGATTGAGGTGATTAGACGTCGTAAAGTCGGCGATGGGCACTGATTGCCGGGTTCGATGACGGATTGATGTTCCTGGAGATCTTACAGTTTTCTGACTTCGCTTAAGAGGCTGTGTTTTGAAGTGGCCTGATGCAATTAAAGCATTAAAATATACAATTACATTGAAAAGAAAACTATAATGACATTTTAGTAAATAAATGCCATCTATACATTGGCTTCCGTAATTTAGCTTCTTTATCTTTTTCCATCAATGTTTGTCTGGAAGAAATTACTTTTAGTAATCATCATCATCAACCCATTATGTCCCCACCGAGGGGCACGGGTCTCTTCCCTGAAGAAGGTACAGGCCATACTCCACCACGGGGGCCAAGTCCGGATTGGTGGAGGCTTGTTGTACTTTTAGTAATAAGGCCGCCAATTGTACTGTACTATGCTATTGTCAAATTTCATGTGTAATTCCTGGTGTATATACAATAAAGAATATTCTATATATCTATCTATCTATACATATTATAAAAGGAGAAGCCGACCGACTGACTGACTGACAGGGTCTGAGTTAGAAACTTGAAATTTTGCACAGGGGTTCCTCTTATAACGTAGGGAAGAGTTCGGACGCTTCCGACAAAACGTCAAGTAAGTGTATCCGGAATAAAGTTAATAACGTGTAGTGCTTACGAAAGTCTTAGCTCAAAAAAGCCCTAGTTTTCCTTCGAAAGCGTTACGAATTATCCCGTCTCTCAGTAAAGCAGGTCCGGGAGTTATTTTCCTCAAGTTTCCACCAAGAAACTCCCTCAATATTCTGCCTTTCTTAACCACATCCGCGCGCTAAGTGGGTAGGTCGGGGCAAGACGTCGGCAGGGGGCGGGGCGGGGGGGCCTTAGACACCTGTAGATCGTAACTTGTTGCGCCTCGTTATAAGGTGATCTTGAAAATGGGCTCGACCCGTCTGATGGCCTCTCATGACTGCGTATCGAAATACTGAACCCTAGACATCTAACGGTCTTAGATACCGCAAGCATTCGTCAATTCGGGACCATTCCGTACCCAAAGGGTGAAACGGGCACTATACTGAGACTCCGCTGTCCATCCGTCTGTCACCAGGCTGTATCTCATGAACCGTGTTAGTTAGACAGTTGAAATTTTCACAGATTTATCTATGTTGCTGCTGAGTAATAGAATAAAATTAATATTTAAGAGAGCTATGCACATACCACAAATGTGATTATTTTTTAATTTTATGATGACCTCTTGTGCGCGAGTTTAATTAGAATAGAGTAAGAATAACAATAAAATAGCACTTGTCTCGTTTTTTAAAGCGTTAAGTTTTATATAAAACTTCTTATGTTTTTGGTAACTTCATTGCACTGACATTTCAGGCATATTTTATATTTTTCATTAAAATTTTTGCTTTGAACAATATTTGTGGATCAAAGCGAAAAAAATCTCAGAGAATATTCTTCGTAACATATCTCTTATCACCATACGCATAGTCGACAGCACCTCAACCTTTACACACGTGCACTCTAGTGAGTTACATTAAGGCCGATTTTGCAATAAAAATGTAAAGCTTACTGTTAACTGCACCGAAAGCAGACAGACGATTCCAAGTGCTGAATATAATATTCTTTTTAAATACTATGCATGTATTTTAGTTAATTAAATAGACTGCCACTTTAAAAACAGCCTCCCAAATACAAATGCAAATGAGCAGCCGGCTTAGAAATCTATCGATTAGTCTGTCTAATGCAAATATTGATAGAGTGTCGAGAATCAACGGGCAATTTAATCAGAATGAAGCGATATAATATTTCTCTATCAGCTTTGGAAAGAAGCCGAAATGGAATTCTAATATGCGATTAGAATACTTGTTAAGTGGAACATAGTTGTCCGTAAATAATAAATAACTTCCGCACGACACCTTAATTGTCCTGTTCCCAAACTAGGATACCCTGTGCTATGGTAACCAGGCAAGGACATTACAAACATAAAAATACGTCTAGAGATGCCTTTTGTAAAACCGTACGCCGTCCCCCGGTGGAATACCGACCCACCACCGAGGCAATTAAAGTTCTCACCAAATTTCGACACCACCACGCCATTACCCGATGTTCCTAGGTGATACTATAGGCCCACGCATCTATGAGCATTCAAGTATTCATCAAGAGTAACCCCGGGCTTTTCGAGCGAGCGACAAATATGTAGACGAAACCAAACAACATAAGAGCCCTACCACATCATCATCAACCCTTTATGTCCCCACCGAGGGGCACGGGTCTCTTCCCTGAGGAAGGTTTAGGCCATACTCCACCACGGGCGTCAAGTCCGGATTGGTGAAGGCTTGTAAGACTAATGGCTGATGGTCTTACTTTCAGAAGTTTTCAAGCCACCCTAAGGCCTCGGACTTGGCTTTACGACTGCCATCTGAAGACGGCAGCCGGCACCAACTGCTTAACGTGCCTTATAAAGCACGGAACGGAAAAATGCTACTAGCATTAGTCATAGAATGGTCGCCCATTCATACACTGGACGCGCCCAATGTTGCCTAACCTTTGTGATCGTTAAAGATCACTCAGGCGGCCGGGGCTACGAGCGATTCTTTTTTAAAATATGTTACAAAAATACAAGCGTACAAGAAATGTACAACATATAAAAACGAATATAAAATTGCTCGGTTGGACGAATTGGACGGTTTTAAGGGCAACTAATGTATGCTAATTGCAGGAACGGAAACCCACGTTTACTGTCTCTGATTGATAACCGAGGAATAGGCCACTAAAATGAAGCTGCCCCATTACTACGAGCATCAAGCGCTTAATAAAACATAATAGTATTTTAAACGAGATTTTTTTTATGTGTATATTTATTTGATACTCTTTCATGTAAAAACTACAGATTGGTTTTTAATGAAAGTGTACAATCATCATCATCATCATCATGAGCCCACTGATCCTTGGGTGTAGACCTTTTCCCCCAAATGCCATTTCACACGGTCTCTCGCCATCCGCATCCACGGACCTTCCGCCACCGACTCAACGACCTCGTCCGACCATCTGGCAGCAGGTCTGCCCACTGACCGTCGTCCTGTTCGCATCTTCGCGATGCTAATGCATCTCCTATTTGGTCGAAGTATGTCCACCTGGGGCGTCCCCTACCGGTCCTTCCACTTACATTTGCTTTATATTTGCTTCTTAAGTCTTTCTTCCTCCATCCTCTCCACATGTCCAAACCAACCCAACATTCCTTTCTCAATTTAAGATTGACAGGTAGAATATTCTTTATTTTATGTACAACAGGAACTGCAAATGGGATTAGACAATAATATGGAACAGGTAGGTACATGCTAATTTTTATAACCCAATAGTAAGGATTGTATAGTGTCAGTTTTGATAACATTTACATACAGGCACATACATTGCTTCTGGCCCCACACTAGGATACCCTGTGTCGTGGGAACCAGAAACAACGACGCCACAAACATGTAAACATCCAAGACCTGGAGTTTTTTTTTTCTTCCCAGCCGGGGATCGAACCCGGGGCCTCTCGCATGGTAAGCAGATGCGCTAACCACTACGCCAGAGAGGTCGTCTCAAACGATCGTTCAAAATGTAATATTTGAAGCTCATGCTAGCAGTTTGCATTTACATGATGGCATTTCTCACTAAGTACCTCAAAGTGAGTGCCTGAACTCCTGATCATGACTCCTAAAAGCGGCATATTAGTGCAGCCGGAAGTGATACGTCACGCAACAGCTTGATTTAAACGGTTCAACCGATGTACAACAGCCTTGACCTCCTCTTGCAAACTGGTTGTTCCAAGTTGAGGATCACCAGAGTATATTACATTGTATGTGTATAGTAGAACTGTGCGTGGACGGTGGTTGTTTATCGACGTGACAGTTTAGAATCTTAATTGAGTCAGATATAGTTTGTAGTGGAGTTTTGGAGTTAAAAAACACTTTTTAGGGTTGCGTAGTCGACAAGAAGCCCTCATTAGGTTCGCAGTGTCCGTTCGTCTATCTGTTCGCAGTCTAGCTCAGACTCGATTAGGTAATACTACATAGTTGCATAGAATAAAAAATAATAATTTAAAGTAGGTACACCTAAATAGAAGAAAAGAAAATATGCCTCCCTAAGCCATATTTTCACGCCTACCCGATAGTATAGGATATCGTTGGATTGCTCATTTACAAAATATTGTGGGTATTGGAAAGGCTATTTAGATTTAGGGTTCCGTTTGCAGAATATTAACCGCAAAATGTCGTCTTTGTAAGGCATCCTTTAAAACACACAATACTAAAAACACAACTCAAACATGAAATAAAAGATACAAGAAGAACGGGTTCGCAGTTAAAAATTAATTTCTTGCTTTGGATCATTCATTGAGTAGCCCGCCTAGATCCTGTGTCCTCACACTCCTAGACATTTTTTTTCGAGACGAATTCAGAAATAACACGAGAATTAAGAGAGAATAGTACGCGCTCGTCCATTTAAAAAGAGAAAACGTTTTACCACTTCTAAATATTTTCCAATCTCCATGATTTTTTAGCATGTTATTGACACAATAAATGACTAGGTTAGCTTTTACTTTTTTCAAAATTTGCTATAGATTCAAACTTATAACCACCTCAAGTAACGTAATTTTTGTGATCAAAACTGTGTCGAATTAAGCCGTTTCTTGAACAAAAACAATGTATTTTTTTAAAAAAAGCGAAACCTATAAACTTATAATATTGTATTATGCTGAAGCGATCGACATGAGAGATGGTACAGAAACTTTAAAACTTGCAAAATCGACGTGTAATTTATTTATTTTTTTCCTTTTCCTCGTTACTCCCCGGAGCTCCTAAACTACAAAAGCCGTCTAAGGCCTCATAATTGTCCGTCACCCGATAACCCAGCGTCGCCCAATTTCTATAAATTATCCTTATTAAACAATAAATATTCTATTACAGGACAAATGGTCGTAATAAAATTTAACTACTTATGAAATCGTTTGACTAATAAAATAGGCTATATTAAGTTTCATTAATACGGAAAACTCGCTTCTGTGGTATAAATATTCCAGTGGAATTATTAATGTATTAAATTTAATGACTACGTTGATCTTATTAGGCCGTATTAGTTAGTGTTGAGAATTATAATTCCGACATTAGTGAAGGCCACTGGAGAAATATTTTAAGTACCTAATTGTTGGCGCCATAACATAAAGGGCCTATTTCTGAGTTGAGAATTTTCACTAAGTAAATACTTAAGTAACGTGCTGTCACGCTCTTTTCTAGAGAGATTTGACGAGACAGCACTACAGTTAAGTAATTAGGTGCTTAGCTATCAATTCAGAAATCGGCTCTTAACGGTAAACTTAAAATTTGTGGTGCAAGTTAAGACCACTGGCTCGATTCTATTAGTACATGACATTTAAACTAGAGTTACATTGTCGGGTCACGTGACATGTTATTTATTTCCATCGACGCCTAGAATTACGAATACGCGCGGTTTGAAGCGGCGATGAAATTAAGTCGACGGAGTCATGCAACTGTCATTGTAATAAAATCCATTAGCAGAATCTAGTCCCTGGCTCAGTCTTCTAGCATTTCACATGTTGCACATTCTAATATTTGACACACTTACTACAACAATGGTTTTTAGTTGATCTTTTTAAGGTCATAACGCAACTAATTATTCTAATTAATCATTTACGGCCGATTTCCGAATTGAGAATTCACACTATGTAAGTAAATACTTAAGTAACGTTCTGTCACGCTCTTTTCCGAGAAATTTGACGAGACAGCACTACAGTTAAGTATTTACTTAGTGAGAATTCTCAACTCAGAAATCGTTTATATTTAGTTTGTCATAGTTTGTCAGGATTGTGGCCAGTAGGAAACTCTGATCTCTAGGATGAAATAGGAAATCTTCTATAGGAGTCCACCTCGGGATAGGGTCGTGAGCTTATGAAACGTAATGTAACGAAAAATCAATAAAGTTCTCTGTGATATACTACACTTTGAACAGTGTCAAGTTGACGACCAAAAGACTAGTTATGATGATCAAATCGGGAGGTTTTATAGGAGAAACTTAATTAACGCTAATGTAGGCAATGAGAAGATCCGTTTGCCACCCAGTAAGTAAACAAAGCGGATCTACAGGGTGTAATAAAAATTCACACGCATCCAAACCTAACGGGTCCTACATGTTTGATTCACTGGCGCCCCCAAAACAAACCAAGAGACAAATAAAAGTTACAATTAAAAAAAATACAATAGGCGGTCTTATTGCTAAGAGCAATTTCCCCAGACTGCCTTGTGACGGAAAGGTTTCCGAAGGAAAAAAGAGAGACGGGTAGTTGATGAAATACGAATAATACATACTTATAGTTAATAATATAACGAAATACCGAGTATCTAAGGGAAAAATTATAAGACCATATTTATATCTGAAAACGGCACGTTTTGGCACATACCTATGGTGTCTAAACCAAAGTCTCTCAAAACTCGAAGACTCAAAAAGTAAAAATGGTTTGCCCGAAATTGCCCGGTTACCGAAAAAAAAAATATTTTGGTCTAGTTTTTTTTAATTATTTAGAACTCATTGGAACTTACACTAGAAACTAAATTGAACGAAGTTCCTAAAGCTCTTCACCCCAAATCCAAAACTCAACAAGCAAAACTCAACCATAATCCAAAACAGAAGCTATCCGGCCCCAGTACAGTCCAACTCAATCTGCCAGCCAGCCGCAACACGCAGGTGAACCCGCCTTATCCCCTGCGTCATACGGCATAAAACCGTCTAACGCTAACTGCGTATGACGCGACCTGCCGGGCGCCCGATGGCTGATAAATTGCATCAATAGACGCGTCAATATGTTTCGAGCTGCTCTCTACACAGTTTAGGGAAGACGGGAATGGTGCGGTTAATCCACGAATGGAGTGAGTTTAGCGGTCAGTTTGGGCAAGCGCCAGTGAACTTGAACGCTGCTTAACCTGTAGAATTTTTGGTGTGCCAATCGGTAACCTGTAGAATTTTTCGTGAGCCGATCGGTAAGCTGTAGAATTTTTGGCGAGCCAATTCGGTCAAGCTGTAGAATTTTTGTTTATTGTTAAAAATATGTACAAAACAGCATTATGGACACAACATTACACTACAATGATGATAGGGTATTTATCAAACTATAACACCAAAGATATGTACATACAACATGACAAGCTTTGAAGCAAGCAAGCAAATATGCTAAAAATAACTAATAAAATTAAAATGTGTGACAATTCATGAAGAAATGACTATAGTAAACTAAAAAAATATATTTCATGTTGTAGGTAAGAATTAGAATTTTTGGTGAGCCGATCGGTAACCTGTAGAATTTTCGGTGAATGGATCGGCTTTATAACAATGGCTTTTAGTTGTTCTTTTCAAGGTCATAACGCAATTTATTACAATCATATGTCCCTGAAGGTAACCAGGTAAGGTCATAAAAAATGTGGGAATCACAACCAGACTGAGACCATTTGTACAAAATGTACGGCGGCCCCCCGTGGGAATCGAACCCACGACCTCTTTTTTGGTACAAACTAGGATGCTCTGTGTTATAGTACCCAGACAAGGACCAACATGGAAATCCACCTATAGTCTGTAAAATATAGCTTGAGCTCCGCGACAGCTATCATGGACATTTGCGTACATGAAGTTTTGAATTTTTTTCCAGAATTTGCCATCGAATAGTGTGCAGTAAGTACGGAGTTTTCACAGTGCAAATATTCTGTGAAAAATTCAAAACTTCATGGACGCAAATGTCCATGACAGCTGTCGCGGAGGTTAAGCTATATTTTACAGACTATAGACTGAGACAATATGTATTTAAGTACGGCGGCCTCTAACAGGAACCGAACTCAAGACCTCTGTTTCAGTAATCAAGCCTGTCAATCCCTAGACCAATGCGGCAGTCAATTTATCATGAACTATTGCATTAATAGATTACCTTCTACCAAACGTTTTAATCATACATGGCCAACTGTTTATCTGAGGCTGTGTGACAAATATCTGACTTTCACATTAACAATGTTAGTGGGATTCTAAATTAGCAAAAACATTTAAGCTGTCGCGTCTTATCTCTCTTATTCAAAACAGACGAATCAAAGGTCATAGTCCTTTTACGTTATGGAACGGAACCAACTATAGTAAAAAACAAGAAACCCGACTGCTAAAATAAGTTTTTAGCTGTTTAAGGTGTAACGAAGTGATCGCCTCGCTGCCTCTTAATCATTTTTTGCCTTTAACTATTCCAAATTTAATTACTTCTTGACTTTCGCCACCGTGTTCAGACGTAGCTGGAGGTCCAGATAACCCTCAGCTTCCATACAAGGTGGACGTAAACGTAATTCTACCTTTCTTTATCACAACCCGGATTCTCTTATTCTGCATATTCCTTATCCATAACAATCATAAAATATTTTAAAGGCACATAATTGTAAGTGTTCCTGTTTTCTTTTCTACTCCTAATGTATTTTTATATTTATTTTTAGACCTTAGACAAGATTTTCTTTTTGCATTGTTCTCAGGTGCCTTTCTTTTACCTCATAAACATATTATACTATTGCCTCTGGATACCCCTCTTTTACTACGGATCGCACCCCCTTTACCTAACTGCGACAAAGGGATTACTTGAAGCCAGGTCAGTTTGGTCCTGCTTCTGAAACTGAAAATTCAATAATCTCAAGTCCCTAGCTAACTATTTTGGTCAGGTCGTCACACCATCTTCCGTAGTGCTCTGAGGCCCAGGATCGAAAACTGGACTGAACACAATGCCTAGCATTGGGACACAAATAATACGGGCTACGAAAAAAACAAGTGCTTGAAATAAGTTTAACTATAATGAATGAATCCAAAAAAAAAAACACGTACTTACACACATAATACGCACAAAAACAACACTCAACCCTTCTTTGCTTTCGTAGTCGGGTAAAAAGCGAGGTGACGAAACACTACCACGGTACGCCAGATTGATGCTTAGACACGGTGGTTATCGACTAATTAATCGATTTAAAATTTAATATCCAACTGCGATGCCGACCACTTAAGCGATGCGCCATTTACATAACTCTTGACGAAATTATGTGTATCAGAGGTGTCTTTTGCATGCCTTAAAGCATAGTAACACAAACAAGTCACGACAGAAGTCAAGGTTCTTATTAAAATCAACCGTAACGTAACTGAGGAAAGTGTAAAGGTATCCTGCGCTGTCGGCTGTTCTCATACGGTCTTAATTTATAAAAAAAACTATTCCACTAAAACGGCGGTTTCTCTAACGCTAATAGTCTGTTAATCTATTGTTAACAGGTGTCAGTTGTCAAAAGTGCATACAAAAAAATCAACTGGCAGCTGTTAACAGCAGTAACTATTTTTTTTATATTTCACATTTTTTGCAAATAAAACACTACGACTCCGACAAATTGCGTTTTCCGAAAGCAAATGTACTAATCACTATGAAAATACCCAAATCGCTTAAAGTGTGCCTTTGAAATTTAAAGAGTTCCCTCGATTTCTCCAGAGTGCGTATACTGAGTTTTTTTATTCACTCTCGATAGTGAGAGCGTTTGCGATTTGCATAGGAGTGACAAAGAGACAACTAGATGGCGCGCTTTGTCACTCCTATGCAAATCGCAAACGCTCTCGCTATCGAAAGTGAATGACAAAACTCAGTATACGCACTCAGGACTTGATGGGACCGCCTGTAATGTATCTACGAGTATCTACACATGAGTGTTTTGGAGGGCCCTGTTTTCGTGAATGACACCGCTAAGCGTTGATTCATTTGCAATGTTATGTAGAGACTGTTTCTTGAATGAGTAGGTTTATAAAAATAAACATGTAGGTAATAAGCATTTTAATGCTAAACTCTGATACTAATGTGTATAATTTTAACGGTAACTATTATCGTGTGCAATTTGCATTTGGGTTACAGCCTATTTCAGGACTGATTTGATTATAGTTTTTAATGCATCTTTGGTTGTCACCTATACCTAAGTAAGTGTACCTTTAACAAATAACTTGTTTTTGGCCTCTTTGTGTTCCACTGCTAAGGGAAAACCTCCGCTCCTACTGGTCTCCCGCGACGTAAATTTAAAAAAAAAGATTGTAAAAAGTTAATCAGCTGTCGACATCCATCGCCAATGATTTTCGAAAGCAAGAATCGCTCGCCAAGATTTGCATCGCCCATCATGAATCCGACGGACCCGCCGTCTGAACGGTACATAAACGAGACATTGACATGAATGTCTCGTCAAGGAATTATGTTTATGACTGACGATCTGCATAATGAGCCGTGGGCATTAGTCGGGGAGACATCTTTTATTGTCACTGGTTTATGGCTGCTTTGTAGCCTAGATACATGTGGAAATTCTGCTGTTAATCTGACTCGTCCTGCCATGTAAATTTACAGGCAAAAAGTTACGATAGTTACGATTGCAATAGTCGCAGTGTTATATTATGTCAATGTCTCTCCACTGTCAACAAGTCAGAGCTTGATAACTGGTTTTACATACAATATCTATCATCATCATTATCACCATTCAGCCACAAGAAGTCCACTGCTGGACCTATGTCCGGTATTTTTGGAAATCCATAGAGGAGGCCTATGCCTCCTATATCGATTGGAAGCGGCTTGCATCCAGCATCAGCTACTACAATATCTATAATACATAGATGCATACATAAACTCACGCCTCCATCCCAGAGGGGTATGCAGACATCAGGGACGGTCACTTATGCCACGATTCTGACAGATCACTTGTGCTTCATCAACATTCACTAGTTGTTGTATGCACGCACACCGGTTTTGGGTGCTTTTTCTTTGCCCTTCGGGGGCGGCCCGCTGCGTTATCCGGTCTCTACTATAGGATATATAAATAATTGCACACGACACTCGTTTACTCAGTTACAGCCTTTGCCGAGGTGACGCTTTAATTGCATATGGTGTTAGCTAATTACTCCCTCCTACCGAACTTAAAGACGTTTCAGACGTCAAAATAACACTTTGGTGCAAGTTGTCCCTTGTGACTCCGTCAAATATGCCAGGAAAATGTCAAATATGGCGGAGAGGCACAAGTCGCTCGTCACTTCGACTTATAGAACGACCGTGAGCTTTAATCCTCTGCTCCTGTTACACGTCTGCTAGTCCGCGGCCATGGTGCTATGAGAGAAGCGGCGTCAGCGATATAAATCATTTAAAATATTAATAAGATCCGTTTTTTAATTCGAGTCAGTAAAATGACATTTGCGGTGTTACCAGGTTTTGGAAGAAAAATAATAGAGATGTACACAATCGACATAAAATATAGACTAAGGTTCTATCACTTCTCTCTCTAATAGAATTAACTGCCAAAGTCATGTTAGACGTCCCAATGAATAAAAAAAAAAAAAAAAAGCGGCCAAGTGCGAGTCGGACTTGCCCATGAAGGGTTCCATAGCAGTAAGTAAAATAATATAAAAGTTCTTGTAGTTCGTTGTAACTTTGATCGATGTTTAAAACATTAATGAAACATTAATTACACGATATTTAATAACAGTGTATTTTTTTTTAAATTAAGTTATTGATAATATATTTTTACATATTTTTTTTAGTTTAATAATTTTCTTATTTTAGAGGTTACAGGGTGGGGGGACGGGGACTGGGGACACATTTTACCACTTTGGAATGTCTCTCGTGCAAACTATTCAGTTTAGAAATATATGTATATATATATATATTAGAAAAGAAACCTCAATATCATTTTTGAAGAGCTATCCATGTATGGGGTACCCCCAAAATTTATTATTATTTTTTCTATTTTTGTGAGAAAATTTTAATGCGGTCCACAGAATACATCTACCTACCAAGTTTCGCTAGTACTATAGTTCTTATAGTTTCGGAAAAAAGTGGCTGTGACATTAAATTAAATGAAGTGAAAAAACTGTTTGAAGATAGTTTGGCTATGGTGACACCTCAACGCTGGACGGAATGTATAGAGCATACAAAAAAGTCGAGGATAAAATGTGTCAGTTAGACCATATAATAGATGATGTCGTAGATACATTTGAAATAAATGTATACGATTCAGATAGTTCTATCTCGTCAGAGTCAGAATAAAATTCTAAAACCCAAAACTTGTTTTTCCTTTAAAGTATGTTTTTATTATTTAATTACATAATTAATCACCAGGTTGAAATCCTGTGACAAAAAAATAAGATTACTTAAAAAGACCTACTTAAAATTGAAAATCTGGTGGTCACTCTGTTCCTTTTTTCCTCTGTGCTAATATTTAATTTCTTGATTCAATTTAAGAAGAAAATTGATTATAACGTTAAATCGACAGACTGAAAACATCACTATTTTAACTGGCAGCCCTTTTCAAATTCTAAATGTCATTTTACTGACTGGAATTAAAAAACGGACTATAGATAGATAGGTGGGCCGAAATTGGGATCGACTGGGTTCCGCAAAACGGACACCGACCAACGTCGCGGCAGGCCTAGGCGAAGATGGCGGCACGACCTAAAAGCATTCTTGCCGGGATGGTGCGAGGTGGCTGGAGACCGAGAGAGATGGAATAAAGGAGGGGAGACATTTGCCCAGCAGTGGGACACAAAGGATGTAAAAAAAGTTTAAGCTAATTAGAAAGAAATAAAAAAAAAATTGCAAATAAAACTGTTTACTGTCTTACAATGTATTTGTTTGTTTTTATGGTGTCTACAATAAAGAGTTCTAATCTAATCTAATTTGTTACAATTTGTATGCTGGCTCACCGACTAGCATTCCTTGTGCAATTTCACTATTATGAAAGAAACTAGAATCTAACCAAGATAGATTATAAGAAAAAATATTATTGTGACGTAGCTGTTTCTGGTTCCCACGACACAGGGTATCATAGTGTGGGGCCAGAAGCAATGTATGTGGCTGTATGTAAATGTTATGTTATGTTATAAAAACAACTAAATTCACTTATTTAGGTATAATGATTCGAACAACTTCCTTATCAGTCGCACCCTTGCAAGAACAACATGATAATATTTCGAAGAAAAACATTTTTTATTCATAGATATTTTTTTTAACGCGCTTTTATTTACCCCGAAAACACTGGAAAAGAGACACTGCATTACGTTATAGTGCTATATCTTTCGGCCATTACTTTGACCCGCTCGTAAAAGCTCTCATGTAACGTAAGGGTTCCGAAATAACACGTTGTTCTTGCAAGTGTGCGATTATTGAACTAAGCTTACTCGATTTTGGCCTTTCGACAAACTAGCAAATCGCCCCCGCTTCCGCCTATACCCAGACCGCAGCCTAACCCTTAAACGCGCGATCATGTTTCATTCATAAGCGCCGTTTACCGGCGCTCGGCTCGCGTTACCGACTTTCCTACTTCGCGTTGCGTGTCTGCTTGTGGCATTGTCATTGCATTGTCATCGAAATGCTACCTGAGTTTGCACCTGTTTCTGTTACCTTTGCTCAGTTGTTTGACTATAATGTAAGTAACAAAATGTAAATAAATAATGAACATATTTGGTGCAAAGTTAATTTTACCTGTTTATGTTACCTTCAATCAGTTGTTCGACAATAATAAAGATAAAATTGGTTCAAAGCTAAGGGAAAACAAACAAAACTTTACGTAGAAATAAAAATAATGGTAAATGGTGATGGGGCCATGACCATGGGGCCTTTTTTCCGCTGCATCGACATACAGTCTGTTAGCTTTTAGAATATACCTCGGGCCCTAGAGTCGGCTTCGGTTTTCGCCGAAAGCACGCGAGTGTAATACTACTTCCTGCTCTGTTTAAAATTTTCTTCAGTATTTTGAAAAGTTATGTAATTTAAGTGTCATATTAGTTCCGACGTTTCTATTACACGAACAAAATCCGATTCTATCCAATAGTAGCCGAGGTATATTCTAAAAGCTAACAGACTGTACAGCGTGCACCTACTGTAATTTTAGTTCTCAATCGTCTCTTGTAGTTTCACTTTTCTTCAGCTTTTGTTGGTTTTGTTTTACCTTTTATCTTTATTTCCTATTTATATAAATAAATAAATCAGTTGTGGTTGGTGGTATACTAGGTGCCATTAGACGTCATATAAATCATCGCATTACGTCGATGCAAAGGCCAAATTGTTTTTTTGCAAAATCTCCCATTTTCGTCCTCCTGTAACACTTAAACCCCCAGGTCTTGGATGTTTACATGTTTGTGATGTCGCTGCTTCTGGTTCCCATGACACAGGGTATCCTAGTGTGGAGCCAGAAGCAATGTATGTAAATGTTTATTTTTAAACCTTCTTGTATCTCTGTAACCTCTAATATGTCACTCAAGTTAGCCGTAGGTGTTCTGCTGACCACACGCAGCGTTTCCGCAACGACCGTAGCTATAAAACCGGCGATGGACTGTTTACACCTCGCTTACACTGCTCGTCGGCCTGCGACGTCTTATAACTATTCTAATAACTATTTGATATCGTAAAACTATCCCAAATTGATGATTTACGCCCCCTATTTTAATGAATGGCGGACAAAACGCGCCTTATAAAACTTTACGAGCGCCTTTATCAGTTGTAAAATGGTGCTGTAAAGTTAACAAAGCGAAGATGGGGTATTGAGGACGGACAGGCCTAGAGAAGGTAAGATTCAAAAGCTTATTTTGTATAGGATCAGAGGGTAGTTTCCAGGGTCAAAATAATTAAATTCTATTTAGTCCATATTTTAGATTATAAAAAAATATTGGACACGTATTTTTTCTTTTTTCGATTAAACAAAAAATAACAAAGATATAGCCCATTAAAGTTACGTGTGACGTCACTCCGTGCTAAAAAATGCAGCACGGCGTGACGTCACACGTAACTTTAATGGGTTATATCTTTGTCATTTTTTGTCTAATTTACAAATAAAAAATATGTGTCCCTTATTTTTGAATAATCTAAAAGACGGACTAATTACATTTTTTTAGGGCAACTAGCCTATTAAAAAACCATTGTTATGGTGAGCCGATCGACCAATCAAAAAATTAAGTGTTCTTCTAGTGATGTTTGTTCAATGGCGGGGGGTTATTCGGGTGCATAAATCAAGCATCGATCTCGGTTCGATAGGCAGGGCGCCGATTCTGGTCGCCTCGTATAATAAAAATTAACGATTAGGCGATGTTTGTAAACAGTAGTTTTACGGCAGATTTTTTCTTTCTTACACTTTTATGATGAGCGGGCGCCGTTTAACGGTATTTTGTGTTTTACGATATGGTCGCCGCCGATAAATATTTTACGAGAGTTATATTATTCGTGGGACCGATCCGATCCCTTAACAAGGCTATGGTGTAGTGGATCCCACTTTAAATTGAACATTATCGCCTTGAAATAAAGTCCAAACCAATGAAAAAATCTTACCACCCATTAGGGTTAAGAAGGAGGTAGAGTTTCCTTGGGAAACTCGTAGAGAGAGAGTCTATAATTGTCTATGGAGTATCTGAATAGAGATTGATATTGGATAGAACTTTTTAGAAAATACAAAACGGCGTTAAGAAAAATACACATTAATAATAATGTGTGCGTGCATGCAAACGTGCGTGCGTGCAAACGACTAATGAATGTCGATGAAGCGAAAGTGATCTGTCAGGACCGTGGCAAGTGGTAGTCCCTGGTCTCTGTCTACCCCTCTGGGATGCAGGCGAGAGCTTATATATGTAAGTAGTAAAGTATGAAACGAGCATCAAATAAACTGAACAAATAAAACCTTTCACTCCAAAAAACTTACCAAAAACTCAATCAACAAAGTGTTCTCTATCTGTCTGTACGTCCGTCCGTCCGTCCTTCCGTCTGTCTGTCTGTATGTCTATCTATATATTATTTATCAAATAAAAGCAAATCCTAGTTTGTCCTAGTGTGGAGCCAGAAGCAGATTATTTACAGAATGCCTGAATGTTGACGACCTGTGGCGCAGTGGTTAGCGCATCTAACTACCATGTGAGAGGTCCCGGGACGTCTCTCGACATAAAATAGTTATTGTGTTCGTCAGAGATATTGATACAAAGTAGAAAGTGATATCTTTTATTTATACAGACGACCTCTGTGGCGCAGCGGTAGTGCTTCTGCCTATCATTCCAGAGGTCCCGGGGTCGAATCCCGGCTGGGGGAAAAAAAACCCAGGTCTTGGATGTTTACATGTTTGTGACATCGCTGTTTCTGGTTCCCACGACACAGGGTATCCTAGTGTGGGGCCAGAAGCAATGTATGTGCCTGTATGTAAATGTTATGTTAAATATTATGTAAATGAAAAAGTGTTTATACTTCTTTTTTCTCCCTCCTAAAAGAGTAGATCAGGACTAAATTATTTGCGGTGAGGGCCCGTAGGAATAGCAACAAGGGACGCCCATATAAACCTTTGAACACTGGAAGCAGAGTCACTCACAATAATGAGTCCACTTTATTGTTTGGCAGTTAGCTCCGGTGTTACACTGTTAAGGTTTGAGCGCTTGAGAGCAACTTATAATAGCAAATAAAGCGCTCTTACCTTATAAATTGGAACGAGTTAGAAGTTGCCGCACAAGACCGCGAGAAATGGAGACCCCTTCCACGAGACCTATGTCCCTGATAAGGGATAAGAGGAAATCATCATCATCATTACCATCATCAAAACAAAGGGCTTGAATTACGTAACTTTCCGCATTTAGACAAATCCAAACTGTCAAAATATGTATCAATTCTATATCTAATGTTTGTCTGGAAGAAATTACTTTTAGTAATAAGGCCGGCAATTGTACTGTACTATGTTATTGTCAAATTTCATGTGTAATTCCTGGTGTACATACAATAAAGAATATTCTATCTATCTCTCTATTTGACTGTACGGAAGAGGCTAAATCAACTCCATACAGTGAAGGGCTGATTGCATCCCTGGTCCCAAACTAAAATAGCTATCGAATCGGACGAGGATATCACAGACATGTAAATACATCCAAAGTAAGAACAATTTATTCAAATCAAGCCCAGCGGCCTCTAGTGGAATCACACCCAAAACCCCAGTTTTTGTAGTCAAGCGTATGAACTAATTAACATTTTATTAATTTTATTTAAGACCTTATATTAAATTATTATGAAAGCAACACAGAAACGGTTACTTATTATACGTTTCAAGTAAAACTAAGTGTCCGTTTCAAAATCCAGATCTTTTTAGAGAAAACGGACCAAAAAAACTGCAAACTTAGTATTTTCAAATACAGGGTGTTGATTTGTACAGTTAAATCCGACTCAAGGGTGGTTATTTACATGAGACTGAAGCAAAAAAAATATTAAAAAAATATTATTTTTTAGTGAAAACCACCTAAAAATCATAAAGTTATATTAATATGGCTTAGCTTCGTTGCCAACCTTGTCATTTAAATAATCCTGAATGCTATAGTAGCCCTTTTGGCACAAAGTGCGCTCTGAGTGCGTATACTGAGTTTTTTCATTCACTCTCGATAGTGAGAGAGTTTGCGATTTGCATAGGAGTGACAAAGAGACAACTATGTGGCGCGCTCTGTCACTCCTATGCAAATCGTAAACGCTCTCGCTATCGAAAGTGAATGAACAAACTCAGTATAAGCACTCAGAACATTTTTCGAACCGCGCTTTATCAATCAAGCGCTAAAGTTGGCTGCCACAACGGTGTCACCAGCCGATATAACAAGGTGTTGTTCATCTCCTCAATTGTTTCCTCATGTAAATAAAAGGGCTACCATCTTAGCATAGTTAAACCATCTTTCCGTAAAGGGTTGACAGGACTGTCGTAAAGTTCCTGGACAAAAGAGTCGCTCACTCTGCGGTGGCCGAGAGATTATTGAGTTTCCAAACAATTTCATAGTTGCTACTGGGAGTCAACCCTTCATTTAAGATACCCTGAGATATAAAAAAATACTATTACTATAATGAATACATATTAAATGTCAAATTTGCTATCAGGTACTAAATCTGCGATGTTCATATTACAATGACCAATTAAATAATTGAAATGTCAGTTGCGTTGATTGATTGAAGTAGAATATAAAATAGCTGAAGTGTCAAAAATAAAACGTCTATTTACTTAACTATAGGCCGATTTCTGAATTGAGAATTTCGCTAAGTAATTACTTAACTGTGCTGTCTCGTCAAAATTTCTTTAGAAAAGAGCGTGACAGCACGTTACATAAGTATTTACTTAGTGTACATTTTCAATTCAAAAATCGGCCCTTTATCGAGAGTAGTAGCGTTTAAGAAAACATGCAAAGAAACATTGCGATCAAACATTTCAATCTTCCATTCTACTTTCAGCATTCCTGACTCTCCATTACGAAAGCTAGAATTTATGGATCCGAGATTCGTCAAATGGACCTCAACTCGTCTTGCACAAAAAAAACCGACTCCGTACATGAAAGCAGACAAAACCTGGCAAACAATAACCGAACGGGCAAGAAAGGGACAAAAAGAAAGCGTGTAAATCAAATTCGCTCAATGGCCCATAAATTACTCTAAACTATGCGGCGGTTTCTGTTATTTTACTGAGACCCGTCGTTATGCAAGCCCGCGACACACCAATTATGATGCAGCTGCGACTAAAGATGGAGAACGAGAGAAGAACCGCTTTGGAAATGCTCGTAGAAGTTAAAAAGCAAGATAAGTCACATGGATGTTTCTATTTAACACAAAAAAAATCTATTTCTATCTATTCGATAATATAATGTAGGTAGGAAAAAATATAACAACATGCTTATGGCATTAAGTCCGCCGCATTGTACCATATTTTTACTTTAAATGTAAGTGCAATAAAAGTATCAATAAAATAAATAATAAATATTAAATAACATTTAAATTAAACAGGGATATTCATAACGTCAACATCAGAAGCCGAAACAAAGTTGCCTCATCTAAATTCAGATTAGATAATGTAATACGTAATTTAAAGGACATGGTGTACGTTTTTACAACAAAATTCCATAAAATATCCTATCCCTGTTAGCAAATAAATTTAAAATGCTCATTAAATAGGCGCTAAATAAAGGCCTATTATGGAATAGACCACTTTAAAAATGATGTGAGCCCTTGTTAGTACCTAAACCAATTCCACAACCAGCTAGTGATTGGGTATTACGTGAATAATTTATATATATGGTTTAATACGTTTTTCACAAATGTACAGACTCTGTGACTGCATACCAAAAACTATGCTATTATTACAGATAACTGACAAGAACTTCATCTCACAAACTTGCCAAAGGCCATGCGAATGGTGGCGTGATGGCCGGGTCGCCTAACTCCCTCTAATATGGTTGAGACTGGTGATATTTATCCCTGCGTTATACTTGTGAACGTTTGAAAAAGAAAAACATTTATTTAACGCCACACAGACATACATAATACAGGCAAAGTAAACACAGAAAAATAAGGCACATATAGGGCAAAAGTAGAAGAAATGTGCAGTAAAAACAAAGCCTAAGAGTACAGGTAGATGTATGATGTATGTCGATGCAGCGGAAAAAAGGCCTCAATAAGCCCTTTCTTTCTTTTCTTTTCTTTCAATAGCTGAGCATATCGTTTTAGCTGAGGGTTTCCACCTTTTCCTCAGCACTGGTTTTCAGCGCGGGCCTTTCGGTGACCCAGTTGATGTCACTTGTTATCAACGAAGCGGACCTTCTGCGCCTACCCGCTCTGTGCCACAGACTCGCTGGTCACTTTGGAAGCTTTTACTTACATGGCGAGCCACTAGATCATTGCTGGCGACAGAGACGAGTAGGATGAGTACAGGTGGCTTTGGTCCTTACTCCCTTGTTTTATGGACTTAAATTGATGCACATGTCAATATCGTGATGAAATATTGTGTGCAGGTCACAGAGGATATTTTTACATGTATTTTTACAGGTAATACCTACATATGAGCAGTGACATATCGTTGCTTTTCTTTCTCGTTGTCTTTTTAAGATACGAGCTTAAAAAAGACAACTTTTCAGAAGAGGAATTAAACTGTCTGACTTTATGTATGTATGGAGATTCGGTAAAAAATGAAATGCCATTTCTTGCCCAACGACATCGTCCGACCATAGGGCCGTCGCAGGTCTGCCCACTGACCGTCGCCCTGTTCTCGGCCACCACTCTGTGATTGCCTTGGTCCACCTGCCGTCTTCCCGCCTTGCCAGGTGTCCCGCCCATTTCCACTTCAGTCTCGAGACAAAATAACCACCACATCGACTGACAAAATAATGTTTTCAAACAGTCGACACGTTCCTGCAAGCGTTAGAAAATTAACATACAAAGTTCCAAATATGGCGTGCAATTTATGCCCAGCCATCCCTAGGGCATAAATCTCGCGGAAAGGGCAGATGGAAGCATCTGACACGTGTCCACTTCCTGGATATTTATAGGTGCATCGACGTTGCAGTAATGGCTCTTATTAATAACTTCATAGCAAATTAAGGTCTTGACACCTTGTCTGGTATTTTTGTCACTAAGCAGCGAGTTTTTTGTTTCCGTTTTACACCTTACTAGTAATTATTTGCATGAACTCGACTTTGTACAGTCGACAGCACATCATCCTATACACCCATGAACTCTACTCCGTTGCATTACGGGCAACTTTGCAACTAAAATGTGGAGGTTAACGTGCTTTCGACTGTTCATGTATTTGTAACAAAGTCATATTTCCTGTATTATTGTGTCTTACATACATACGTAGATAAGCTCACGCCTGTATCCCAGAGGGGTAGGCAGAGACCAGGGACTGCCACTTGCCACGATCCTTATAGATTACTTTCGCTTCCTCGACTTTCAGATACCTTTTATTCTGCCCTTTGCTAAGACATCCCATATTTGGTCTAATTTTATCCGCATGCTGTTAGATAGCAGTCGTTAAGCCAAGTCAGAGGCCTTAGGGCGGCTTGAAACCTTCTGACAGTAAGACCAGCCACTAGTCTTACAAGCCTCCACCAATCTGGACCTGACCTGGTGGAGTATGGGCTATACCTTCCTCAGGGAAGAGACCCGTGCCCCTCGGTGGGAACATAATGGGTTGATAATGATGAATCTGACGCCTACTGCAGAAAACCATGATCGTATCCAGCAATTTCCTGCCACCGAAGTTCGAAGAATTGCTCAATTACCACTGCACAGGGTATCACAGTTTGGGATCAGGTCAAGTGATTGTGTTGTGTGGAAGTCATAATAATTAGGTCGCCTATCTCCCTCTAATATGGTTGAGACTGGTGATGGCTGACCTCTGCGTTACGCTCGTGAACGGGTGCCGTCCGTGTGTCTGGCCGCAGCATTGGTGTTTTATTACCTTTTAAGAATATTAAATGATGTTTGACTTTGCAAGTATTTATTGCACTCATGGATCTTGAGATTCTTGGTATACGAACACTCATACCTAATTTGTATTAGCTTTAAGTTGATTTGAGAAAAGATGGTCAGAGTGGAGTTTTTTTTTCGCTGCCTTTTTCTCCACTACAGACGGCCCTAAGGCAGCGGCTAACATTTTACATAACTGTATGTACAGTGACATTCAACAAGCAGAATGTAAATTCTTTACGTTGAAATAAAAATTTTTGTATTTTGTATTATTTTTATTTTAGGATACCCTGTGTCGTGCGAATCAGAAACAGCGACATCACAAACATGCATGTAAACATCCAAAACCTGGGTTTTTTTTGTCCCCAACCGGGATTCGAACCCGGGACCTCTGGAAATCATTCAATATCAAGGCAGAAGCGCTACCGCTGCGCCACAGAGGTCGTCTGTATAAATAAAAGATATCACTTTCTACTTTGTATCAATATCTTTGACGAACACAATAACTATTTTATGTCGAGAGACGTCTCAGACGCGAGCTTTTGTTGAGAGCCATTGAGCTAACTGTTTACGATAATTTAACGTTATTAAGTTATTTACATTTATTCATCGGCTCTTCTATGTATAATTCTCACATAAAATAGCATCGAGATGCTTAGTCTTCAAAATGTTTTGCGAAAATATCTTTAACGGTTTGACCTATGGACAACATTGCTCCATCGAACATTTTTAAATGTGTTTTGTGTTGCAAATTCGCCCGTATTACCATTGTGTAGAGTGCACGATTGTAAAGTCTCGAGTCTACCTCTAGCTGATGTCCGCGAGTTTAGGCGTGAAAAAACTTTCATAGAAGATTTGTGTTAATACTGACTCTAATTCATTCATCTGGCTCTGATCAGTGGGATTTCACACTTAAGTATGTTTTTGAACTGAAACACTAGACATTATAAACTGTATTCCGGATTGATTATACACATCCTTGACTTTTTGTCGGAAGAGTCCGACCAGGTTCCGCTCTGATTTGCAAAGCTTAAAAAATAAGCTAATTATATTATCCGGAAAACAGTTAACTTTTAAATGAAACATCCTTAATAGATCTTAAACGATCACGAAGGTTAAGCAACATAGAGTGCGTCCAGTGCATGGGTGGGTAACCGTTCTATGACTAACGCTAGTGGCATTTTTTCAAGCGGTACCGTGCTTCGCAAGGCACGTTAAGCAGTTGGTGCCGGCTGGCGTCGATAGATGGCAGTCGTTAAGCCAAGTCAGTGGCCTTAGGGCGGGCGGCTTGAAAATTTCTGACAGTAAGACCAGTCACTAGTCTTACAAGCCTCCACCAATCTGGACTTGGCCGCCGTGGCGGAGTATGGCCTATAGCTTCCTCAGGGTAGAGACCCGTGCCTCTCGGTGGGGACATAATGGGTTGATAATGATGATCCTTAATAAAAGTACTTATTTTTACAGGTGTAGTAAGTAATTTGGTCAATGTACGTGTATCCTTATATAATTTACTAGCTGTTGCCCGCGACTACGTCCGCGTGGGCTTTAGTTGAGTAAAGTGTTTGCAAATAAGATAGGGATACTTTTAGCGTATGCGAAAGAGCTTTCATACTAACTTCGCAATCCCCTCTTAGCCCCTTAGGGGATGTATTTCGAAAACCTACTTTACACGTCTTTCATGTCTTTCAATGAAGGACCTTCATGCTGAATTTCATTCGAATAACTTCAAAAACGGCAAAGTTTCATACTAACTTTACACCCCCCTTTTTACCCCCTTGAGGGATGATTTTCGAGAAACTATTTTACGTGTCTTTCATAACTTTTGATGAAGGACTTTCATATTGAATCTCATTCGAATAACTTCAAAAACGGCAAAGTTTCATACTAAGTTTGCACCCCCTTTTTTTCCCTCTTAAGGGATGATTTTAAAAAAAATATTTTACACGTGTTTCATATTTTTAAATGAAGAACCTTCGTACAAAAATTCATTCGAATAACTTCAAAAACGGCGAAGTTTCATACTAACTTTGAACCCCCATTTTACCCCCTTAGGGGTAATCCCCTTAAGGGATGAATTTCAAAAAATCCTTTCTTAGTGCTCCCTACGTTACAAAAAGAACCCCTGTGCAAAATTTCAAGTTTCTAACTCTTATAGTTTAGGCCCTGCGTTGATATGTCAGTCAGTCAGTCAGCTTCTCGTTTTATATATACAGATAGATGTACACCTACTTCCACTCTTCAACTTTCAATTCTATCCATCCTTAGGTTGTCTGGAAGCTATATGACCAAGACGACAAGACTGCATGCCGGTCGTAAACTATTCAGTTTAGCTGTTTTTGATTTTCATATATTTATGAACTAAAACTTTCGTAAGCACTTTACGAGTACAATATTAACTTTATTTCTTTATTCCTAGTACAGGTAAAGTAAGCCTAAAAATTCCAGTTTGGAGGCGAAGTATGTACATCATTGAAACTTAATTTGTCTATAACTTCATCTTGGTAGTAGAAATGAGAATCTGCAGAGTCCTAACAAAATTTAGGGGTACTACCCCCTCCCAGGGGTATGATCAGGGGGGATTTTTTTTTAAATGCACATTTAACAAACATGACGAGTGAAGTATCATTTCCTGTGTATTTTTTTGCGCTGAATCAAATGAGACCTTACTCAATCTCATAGGATCAATATTTTGCGAGATATGAAGGGTTTTTGTTTAAAAAAATTGAAAAATAACGTTTGTATTTCTTTAATTTTGTTGCTTCTTTTCCCTTATTTTTTCCTTTTGCGGCATACACAAACCTCCTTACTATTCTGAGATAAAAAATATTTATGTTTTATTATTATTCAATTTCAAGCAGAAAAACTTCAAAGTGAGGACATCCCCAGGTGATGCTGATGTTATTTGTACAAACAGCAGTAGAAAAAACGAAACATCACTTGCCAACAATAGTTTCTTAAGATGTGGATGTGATGGTTATCTTGATTGCTCTCAGTAATTTTGAGGAACCCATCCTGTTGCTCAAACCCAAAATTGGTCGAGTTAAAAGAAAAATATTTTCTTCAACCGGCCTTCAACAGCAGCATGTGAATGTAAAAATCTACATTCTCATGGCACATGGGTTTTCAGGTTGTGACACAACCAGCGCAGTTCACCACCTTACCACCAGCTCCAGATGAAATAATGGCCCTTATACAGGGTGGCCGGGGGATTGACGTCAAAAAAAAAAAATTAGGTCCCTCTTGTCATGGGGTATCCGAATCACCCCCATGTATGTTCCGCGATTTTTCATAGTTTCGGAGTTATGATTTTTTTTCTGAATATTCATGAATTTTCGCCTTATCAATTTTGAAAATTTCTAAAAAAAAACTAGAAACTTTTTTCAATTACTTTTTTTTGTAACTGAATCTTCACAAGTTGTTCTTCTATGCATAAAATAATCAGCTTCGTAACTTTGATAAAAGTTATTAAAGTGTTGGTCTAAAGTCAAAAATTTACGTTCGGTAAATTATGACTTGAATTTTCAAAAATAAATTAAAAATCTAAACAGATGTTTTAATGGTTTCTTAGTTAGCCTCAGAAATGCGCAAGACTCTCAGATTTCATAATCATTAAAAAAAAGTACTGCTTAACGAGCTACTTTGTGTACATTCGGCCTTCGAAGACAGCGAGGTGAAGAATTATTACAATTATCAAATTTTTTTTTCTGCCATTTTGTCTATTATGCTCGTGCAAAAGACTTAAGTGGATGTTCCACTCTAAAGTGCTCATGCGTAAAAGTGGGATACCCTGCTCGCCTGTATGAAAAACATGCGAGGGCCATTCTTGCTCTAACTCGGACTTGGACAAAGGCATGGCCCTTGTTGCCATCGATGACGATGATCTCAGTGATTTCGGAGAATATGAAGAATCAATTTAATATTAATAATTAAACATGTTCATAGTTAATACATACTGTACCTAGTGAAAAAGTAATAAAAACTACTTTTGACTCGAAATGTCTCTTTTGATTTTTTTCACCAAAAACCCTTCATATCTCCCTAAATATTAATCCTATAAGTTTGGGTAAGGTCTCATTTGATTCAGCGCAAAAAAAAATACACACGAAATGACACTTCATTCGTCCAGTTTGTTAAATGTGCATTTAAAAAAAATTCCCCCCTGACCATACCCCCTGGGAAGGGGTAGGACCCCCAAATTTAGTTAGGACTCTGCAGATTCTCATTTCTACTACCAAGATGAAGTTATAAACAAAGTTTCAATGATGTACATAATTTGCCTCCAAAAATATGCTATTTTCCTGTATTATCCGGATACAATTATTACTTGAATCAAGTTAATAGTTATTTTCATATACGTTTCGCCATATATATTTTTTTTCACTTAGGCCTATGAAAAACAGATAACAACCTATTCTCAGACCTACCGAATATTCATATAAAATTTCATCAAAATCGGTCGAGACGTTTCGGAGGAGTATGCGCACTAACACGGTGACACGAGAATTTTAATATATTAGAAGAAGGATGTTTATGAAAATAAAGGAGTAGGACAATAAAGATTATTAACCTAATCTTAAACAGCATTTTCATCAGAATGCACAAATCAGATGACATCTGATGTCTCATTTATAATATTGTAATATCGCGAACATGAACGACGTAAAGCTTTTATGGATACGGTCATTTATTGCAACTTTACTAGCCTGCTCTGTTTATTAAATCTGTATCATTCCAATAAACTGCTCAAGACCAAGTTTTGAAAAAATACTGTTACATTTTACAACTCTATTTTGTCATTCAGATGATAAGAGAGCCTTAAAATCATCACCAAATCAGTCAGAAATCACATTCCGGTAAATTGTGAGGAAATTATAGAAATGCTTAAGTGGTGTCTATCACTTAAAAGGATTAATATTCAAAAATTTTTTTTAAATAAGACTTTAGTAAGCAACATTATTCCGGATACAGTTACTTGACTTTATCTCGGAAGAGTCCGACCAGGTTTGTTGAATGTCAATGTGCTTATAATGCTAGGCGGTGCCTTGAGGCCGAACGTAGTGGAGAAAAAGGCAGTGAAAAAAAAACTCCACTCTGACCATCTTTTCTCAAATCACCTAAATATAATACAAAGTTGGTGGTGTTTCATAAATGTTTATTGCACCCATGGGTGCAATCAACATTTTTGAAAAACTTGTTGGCCCTATAGATAATTTTCTATCAAGGAGCAATGACTAATCGTTGACTGGTCGTTGTGCCAAGTTTACTGCCAAGTCCCAAGAAGCCTTATTTCAAGACTCAAGAACAGAACCTCTCGCAAGCGAGGCAACAGCACAACCAGTTAGCAACAAAACTGCTTATACAATGCAAAATCACCCAAAGGCGTCCGTCGTCGCCTACTCGACGGATCTCAACTCAAACACCCTCCCAAAGATCGCCCGTGCTTTTACACAGCCATTACAACTGACAAAAACGGCGTATAATAGCAAAAATAAATATTATTTATCGCTTCACGGTGGCTTAGTTTCATACAAAAACCCTATGAGTTATTACGCCGTATTACATTTGCGTTTGTGACCGCTTTTTTTCTGTATGGCGCTGGATATTTATGGCGCGGGCAACTTGCATATTCGGTGCCTCATCGTCACGGTTCTGATCCGATTCGGGCGACGATCGAGGACACAATCTCTCCCCTTCTTCTCACTCGAACCCGAAAGAGACGAACAAACTAAGATTTCCAGTTTTCGTCCGAGAATGAGGCGTATAGTTTGAGAATGCGTCGCAATTGATGGCGTTAAAAGTTTCTAAATAATTGTGAGAACATCAGCGCTTGTTAACGTTTCTATTAAAGTTTAAACATTGATTAAGTGCCCGTGCAGAGGCTGATTAAGATGATAAAGTCAACGGTTGGCTGTCTATGTGAATTCTGTCTGATCACACAATGAAAATAAATCTGCATAGGCAATCGCCGCTATAATTATTGTTATTTCAGACTACATAATCAGCGAGATTCTTGCATATTATGTTTGATCATTATTCATAGTCGTTTTGTAAATAGAGACTATCCACCTGTTCCTGGCTTGAGAACTTCACACAAGTATTTGCTTACGTCTGATTGATCAGTCAGTAACTTCAAATTTCTCAAAAAAACGAGAAGAGAGTAGGTTACTTGCGTATTTACTTAGTATCAAAGCTCACTGTCAATTCGGAAACTCCAATAACCATTCGAGGTCAGTGGTCAGGTTTTTCCACACTAAGTTTGATTTACCAATGCTGTAAAATACTAAAAACTTGTATATTTCAGTTTTCTGGGACCTTATACAATTCTAAAACCTAAATAGAGTTATTAGACTCTACAATACAATAAGTGCCGGTTTCTGAATTGAGAATTTCACTAAATACTTAAGTAACGGTTTCTCGCAGTCTTTTACGAGAATTTTCACGAGACTGTATTATAGTTGAGTAGTCCAGGCCCGCCCTTAGTAAATGAGTTGTCTGAATCCCATGTTAGCTTCTTAATATTTTCTATGCACCTCGATCGTCTTAGCTTTATCTCCGCACCTTACAACGAAACAACCCTGCAATTAAGCAGTTTCTTAGCGAAATTCTACGAAAAGTGATGGCGCCACCAGAAGAGACACTGCCAAGCTAGTGCTAGGATTCCTTACCCTATAAGCAGAGAGGCGTGAAGGACTCACCGTTTTCGCCGGTGCTGAGCCAGCGGTAGGAAGGTCTGGGCTGCTGCTTGGAGCGCATCCTTAGCGCGGGGGCGGCCGTCGTGTCGCCTGGCGCCAGCCTCTCATCTGGGGAGAAAAGGTAGTGTTATGATACCAGCCAATAAGAATACGGAGTGGAAGCTAGTCGTTTCCTTAGACTTAGCCTAGGCGCACACTACCGACACGCGACAGGGACAGCTCGGCGACTAGACGCGACGACAGGCTACGCCGTTTTCATATATTTTGTTCGAAGCTACACATAATTAAGAATAAGAATAATTTGTCTACAAACATATAGCAAATAATTAAATAAAAAAAGTATTACGTTGTACAGCACATCAACATATAAGCCCATGCACTGTACTCCGTTGCATTAGGAGCGAGTTTGCAACTAAATCGTTATTTTTCGGGTTATTCAACCTCTAGACAGAGTTAGTCTGCTGGTGCAGTGCAAAATGAAAATCAGAAGATATTTTCAAACTCACATCTTGCACCAGCGATGGTGGAATCCAATGACTAAGCCGTCAAAAATTCTCGACACACGGCGGAGGCATAAATTTTATATGTCAGCCGATCGAATATTCTTGATAAAGCCACGAAGGACCTAAAGGAAGACGGTGGTCTCTTAGGGAATAAAAAGAACACTGTATTAAGTAAAACGTAACATAAGCGTAATATATCATTATACTCATGCCAGAGACCTAGAAGAGTAGACAGAGACCATGCAGGGACCGCCTGTCATGATCCTGACAGATCACTTTCGATTCAACATCCATCAGTCGTTACATGCCCGCACGCCGGTTTTGAGTACATTTTATCTTGCCCTTTTCTAATACACGCCCTATTTGGACGAATTATGTCTTGTCCACCTGGGGCATCCCTTACCGGCCCTTCTACTCACATTCGCTCGATATATTTTGTTTCGTCCGTCTTTCTTCCTCCATCTTCTTCACATGTCCAAACCAACCAATTCCTCTCTTAATTCTAGTCACTACATTCTCTTTCAGTACACAATTTTCTCTAATAAAACTATTGCGTAATTTGTTATTTTCCCGTCTCTAATTGACCGCGTCCGCGGCAGCGCCAGCAGTATCCTACAGGCTTATGTGGCATCATTTTGAGAAGATGCATATTAGTTGCTTGATTGATTAACTAATTATATTTAGTTGATCAATCGACTAACCAACCAATCAATTACAGTCTGTTAGCTTTTAGAATATACATCGGGCTCTAGAGCAGGCTTCGGTTTTCACCGAAAGCACACGAGTGTAATACGACTTCCTGCTCTGTACAAAACTTTTCTTCACTATTTTGAAAATTTATGTAAATTAAGTGTCATATTAGTTCCGATATTTCTATTACACGAATATATTTGATTCTATCCGATAGTATCCGAGGTATATTCTAAAAGCTAACAGACTGTATATTTTCAATTATGTTTCATCGAAATTTTTGAGGTTAGGTTAAGTTATATGGATTCCATGGTCCGAAATAAACTATTTGAATTTGAATATTCAAAGTCAGGATCGTGGCAAATAGTCCCTTGTACTGGGATACAGTCGTGAGCTTATGTATGTAGGTATGTAATCTCATTCTGACAACCAATTTGGGTAGCTACTGAAAGCAAAAGTGACACGACAAGGAATGGAATACCTCGCTTAGTGACACCAGGCATTTCGAAAGAAATGTCGTCATTAATAAGCGGCCGAGTGCAGCCGATATTTGTCACCGGTTTTTATTAAGCTCCTGGGGAAATTATCAGTTCCAATTCTAAGGATCGATTAGTCTGACAGCTTGAGGTATTAATGAACAACCTGAAATGATATCCAGTTCAATGCAAGAGCTCTAGATCTTTATGTAAACTCCGATAATTAAGGACTTTTGAAAAGACTAAGTTTGGAGTTTTTCGTCCATTTTTTTAATGATCTTGAAACTGACTTGTACAACTTGTAACTTTCAATGAGTTGCAGTTTTTGCACGATTTTGAATGCAAAATTATTGATTTGATTTGAACCTTAACCCCTCAGGTCTAGAACACTTTTTCTTTCACAGCTAAGTTAGTTATTCACAGAGTATTTTTTAAAGGACAACGGCAAATGGTGCACCGCCCTATTAAAATAATGTTTTGGGGTTATATTTTCCCAACTTTCGTATTTCGCAACGGGCTCTTTTTTCAGTTTTTCAAATACAGTGTGGCCCTGGATAAAGTGCAATCCCGAAAGGGGATGAAACTAGACCATGAATCATTGACTAGAAAAATATTAAAAAAATATATAAAAAATTATTGTAGGATTTATTGGTATTTTAAGATTTTCATGTTTCATTAAGGACTCTATGTACAAAAGTATTGATTTCTTCCAAAATAATGGGTCTATTTCTTTGAAATAAAAAAAAACAGTATGCCTAATACCTGGCGATTACCATGAAATAATAAATAGTCTGCAAAAAAGTAACTATCTTGGGTAAAAAAATGTATTTTTATGAAAAAAATGATTTTTTTAGACGTTTATTTTAAAAAACTTCAAATTACTAAAAAAATGTGCCCTATAACTATGTAATTTTATAGCTTACTTTTATTCTTTACCATTTTAGCTTCCAAATAAAAAAAAAGCAATGTTCTAACTAAAAAAACACGCTATCTACGAACTTTTAAAGTGGAGCCTAATCGTGTTACCGTGCAGGTAGAGTTCGTTTTTTCCATTGTTTCCGTCCTACTCTGTGCCCTTCGGCAGTCGCAGTCCTTTTGTTCTACACTCAGGTAGAGGGAAGGCGAGGGGAGGGGAGGCAGGGGGTTCGAAACAGGACTTACACAGTCGCTCCGATATTCTCGCCGCTGCTACTACTGTTCTCGTTCTCGCATTGTGTTCTCGTTGATTTGTTATTAAGTTTTTGTTACATTGTTGACTGTTACGTTTTCTACTGTTCGTTACGTTTGGACTGTTCCTGTTCTGCTGTTAAGTGTTGACGAAATGCCGCGATTGACAGAGTTCTCACCTCGAGAAATAGCCGACATGCATTATTATTATGGCATGTCACATGGTCGCACAACAGTCGCTCGGACTGCATACATAAATGCTTTCCCGGGCAGACTCATACCCTCAGCTCGAAATTTTCAAGAGATTCATAGGAGGCTCTCCAACATTGGACTTGGTTTGGCACGAGATCGCCGTGAGCATCCAGCTGTCGTTATTGACAATGCGATAGAAGAGGCCATTTTAAACGATCTGTTTGCTGACCCTACAACAAGCATAAGACGATTAGCGTTGCGTCATGGCATATCGAAGACGTCTGTCTGGCGAATTTTGAAAAAGGAGGGATTGCATCCTTTCCATTACCAACGAGTACAACATTTACACGAAAATGTAGATAATCGTCCAAGATGCGTAATGTCGACGTGGATTCTAAGAAAAATTAGAGCTGACCCAAATTTTCCCAAACGCATTTTTTGGATGGACGAAGCGACATTTACCCGAGACGGCATTACAAACTGCAGAAATTTGCACCAGTGGTCTCACGAAAATCCACGATTGAAGCGGGCATCTACTTTTCAAGTAAAATTTTCAATAAACGTATGGGCAGTCTTAATCGACGACATTTTAATTGGTCCAGTCATTTTACCCAGAACCCTAAATGCTGAACGTTTTTTAGAATTACTACAAAATTTACCCATGTTGATGGAAGATGTTCCCCTGGCTACGAGACGGCGTGGGCGTATGTATCTCCAAATGGATGGATGTCCTGCACATTATGGGCGGGAGGTGCGGCGATTTTTGAAGGAAAATTACCCGAACCGGTGGATTGGCCGAGGAGGGCCAGTAGGCTGGCCAGCGCGTTCACCTGATCTGACACCCCTAGATTATTTTTTATGGGGTGTCATGAAGCAAAGAGTATACAGCACGCCAATAAATACCGAGGCACAGTAGCACGACCGAATAATTCAGTGCGCAAATAACATTAAAAATTATCCAGGAATGATTCGCAGAGCCACTAAGCAAATTAATATTCGTGCAGTAATGTGCTTGCAAAATCGAGGAGGCCATTTTGAACATTTAATGCATTAAATAAAAATGCAAAATTGTAAATTACGGATAATTTTATTAATAAAGTTATTGTGATTAAAGTCTGACTTTTATTACCTACTAAAATGTAAATAACTCCTAGCCATTTTTTTAGTTAGAACATTGTTTTTTTTTTATTTGGAAGCTAAAATGGTAAAGAATAAAAGTAAGCTATAAAATGACATAGTTATAGGGCACATTTTTTTAGTAATTTGAAGTTTTTTAAAATAAACGTCTAAAAAAATCATTTTTTTCATAAAAATACATTTTTTTACCCAAGATAGTTACTTTTTTGCAGACTATTTATTATTTCATGGTCATCGCCAGGTATTAGGCATACTGTTTTTTTTTTATTTCAAAGAAATAGACCCATTATTTTGGAAGAAATCAATACTTTTGTACATAGAGTCCTTAATGAAACATGAAAATCTTAAAATACCAATAAATCCTACAATAATTTTTTATATTTTTTTTTAATATTTTTCTAGTCAATGATTCATGGTCTAGTTTCATCCCCTTTCGGGATTGCACTTTATCCAGGGCCACACTGTATTTTTTTAAAGTTGGGGGAAGAAAATAAGAAAATAATTTAATAAAAGGCAATTTAGAAACCGAAACGGAACGCCCCATCGATTGTTTTATCTTGCAAGCTCAGAATAATCTATGCATTCAAGCAAAAAAAAAAACAACTGTCATGTCAAAGTGAAAATCAGTAGAGTTCGGTTCACGAAAGAAGTCCCATGAGTTAATGAATTTTGGCTTTTATTTTTATATTATTAAGGATCTTACCGTGGGATTTGTTTGGTGAAAAGATCTTTAGGTGTTCTGTGGAACTGCTTGGGGCAAAAATAAAAAAAAAGAAGATACTTGCCATCTCAACAACCAATTTGACGTGGCAGAATCCTAGGGGTGCTATTATAAAATAATTTAATTGAATTTAAGTTTCGTCACTCTTCAGGAAAAAACATACTTCGTTTTTATTGTTACTGAAAGATTTAATCGTGGCAGAGAAGCAATAATAAGTTATTGTTGCAACTGCATTGTAGGGCTGAGAACTGTGGGGTGTTGCTCGCATGTGATGAGTATCATCTGGTACCTGGGCTATGCTCTCCATGAGGGAGTGACGCGACCAGCATATGTGCATAGGTATGTACGTGTGTGTATATTAGAATGATTTTGTTTTAATTATTTGTGTAGGTATTTATCTCTAACAGTCAAGCGAACGGGGTCGTAACATAACCTCCAAACTTCTTAAAAAAACAACCTTAACTTAGGACTCCCAACTTTATAAAAAAAAGAAAATTAATAGAACGAATTCTAATACAATGATCTATTAAATGTAAATATTTCATGTTTCAACAAGACTTTTTGTAGGTGTACGAGACTTCCACTGAAGCCTGCCATTCTCCTTTATCACAGTCTTCAAAGAATAAAACTGCACATTGCTCATACAATAGGGTAGTTTCCAGGGTCAAAATAATTTAATTCTATTTAGTCCGTATTTTAGATTATAAAAAAATATTGGATACGTATTTTTTCTTTTTTCGATTAAACAAAAAATAACAAAGATATAGCCCATTGAAGTTACGTGTGACGTTACTCAGTGCTATAAAATGCAGCAAGAAGAGTTTAATCGAAAAAAGAAAAAATACGTATCCAATATTTTTTTATAATCTAAAAGACGGACTAATTACATTTTTACTAGCCTATTGTGATCAATATCAACTTCAAAATTCGATTCAAAGTGCCGTTGCAAGACCGACCCGGCGGCGGTCCTCGGGACTTAAGGGGTTAAAAAGGAATGTTTGTTATTTTAAAATACTTTAAATTTTTATGCAATAAAGAATTTGAATGATACTAATGATTATGACGAGGATTTGCTAGACCGTTCGCTAGAATGATCGTGAAATTATTCGTAGCGATATTGAGATCTAGGCTTGGTTCTGATTGTAGTTTAGTTCGAAAAAATTTGAAATGGCTTATGCTCGATGTTCTGTTATAAACATAAACATTTACACACCGGTACATACATTGCTTCTAGCCCCACACTAGGACACTTACGCTGTATCGTGGGAACCAGAAACAGTGTCATCATAAACATGTAATCATCCAAGACCTGGGGAATTTTTTGTCCCCAGCAGGGATGCAAACCCGGGACCTCTCAAATTGTAGGCAGATGCAGTAACCGCTGCGCCACAAAGGTTGTCGTATAATATAGTGTCAAATGTTATATAGACAATGGAATGGATAAATACGGAACCCATTGTGCGTGAGACCGACTCGCACTTGGCCGGATTTTAAACTAGTTTGACGTCACAGCTACTTGCTAATTGACATACTGTTTTTTCTCAAATTGCATGCTTCCCATGCCGTCTTGGAGAATCTTTCAATGAAAATGAAGACAATTATTATTAATGAAAATTACACTATTCCTCTGTAATGTCACCCAGTGGTGGCATATATGCTAACCACTGGGCGAGGTCGTCAAGGTATATCGTCGCCTTACTTTCTCAACCTCGTATCTATAAAATCGCAAATGTTCAGGCGACACAAAAAACTGTTTATTTTTTTTTAAACAAAATTTATTTATAATCGTTATACTACACTTGATAAACACTTGTTGAATACTACTTTTGGAGCTCTTTTTACCATAATATCATTTTTATTTTTATTTATAAGTTTATTTTTATAGATACGAGGTTGCTGAATTTAGCTTTTCAATACTATCCATTTACCATGTGGCTAACTTACGAGGTAATTGAATTAAAACTATGATATTATTACAGTATTTTTATTATAAAAAACAAACAAATCGTGGAGCAAAGTATCATAGAAACTATGGTAGTCTTTAGGAATAAGATTTTTTGTGCTTTGGAGGTCGTTGAATTGACGTGTCGTTATGGGTAAAGACTGACTGTATGGTTTTTCTGCTTTAGATGTAGAAGATCGGGTTAAACGTTGAGGCAACAGTTTCCAATAGTGATGAAAGGACTCGAGTCTTATAAGCCTTTTAAAAGAAACTCTCCTCAATTTTTACGCCTCGAGACTAAATCGAGTCTTTCAGCCTTTTAGCCCTGAGCCTTTAGAGCCTTTTAAGTCTTTTAAGAAGCCTTTTATGCAATTAGAATTTGAGTCTTTTAGCACGTTTTTATTAAGGACTTAACATAAAGAAAAAGACTTGAGGTTTTTAGAATCGAGTCGCCTCAGGAGCTCTGAGCCGAGAGGCGTACATGACGAGTTTACATCGATTTATTTAATCAGTTTTCCGCGTTGTCTTTGCTATTACGATAAACTATTAATTTTGTGTTTTATGCTTCTTTTATTATTATTATTCATGTGGAATTCTGAAAACGCGGAAAAATTACTATGTAAATCGATGTAAACTCGTCAATCTATCGCCTCGGCCGCAATTTGACAGCCATGTACGCCTCTCGGCTCGGAGCTCTTGAGGCGACTCGAATCTAATAAGCTCAAGTCTAGATCTAGGCTAGATCTTTAATAAAAACGAGCTAAAAGACTCAAAGGAGAATTGCATAAAAAGCTCCTTAAAAGGCTAACAGGCTTAAAAGGCTCAGTGCTAAAAGGCTGAAAGACTCGATTTAGTCTCAAGGTGTGAAACTTGAGGACAGATTCTTTTAAAAGACTCGACTCCTTTCATCACTACTGTAGATTAAAAATTAAAATTAATGTCTTTTTATCGTCTAAGCCTTCAAGAAAATGCATGAGACATGACGTAAAAATATTTGCGTCTAATCGTCCTTCAGCTTCATGCCATACGTAGAATACGGAACAAAATGTTTTTAATTATTTTCAATCGAGAACAACAAACGAATCTAAAAGTTTTAAGATCAAACTGCAACATCTTTCTTTGCAATGTTATAGACGAACTTCACACCATAAGTGCAGCAACCTCGCTTCTCGATTGACAAAGTAATGAAAAATAGACCCAAAGGTCATCATAAGATCACAAGACCTCGTAAGTTAAGATATACGAGTTTGGTACAGTTATGAAAATGGTATGAATGACTTGTGTGATAATTGCAACGATGTTTGCGACTAACTTCGTGCTTGTATTTAAATATAATTTTGTTACAGTTATGAGGCATCACTCATAGCAGAGATATGAGCAAAAAAAAAATATCGAAAAATTGAGTTACGAGGTTGAGAAAGTACGACGACGATATATTGTGGTATAGGTATAGGTAGAGGTCGTGTAGGTGGTATAGGTATTATAAGTGAATACTCAGGTTTATCAACACGGTCAAGAAGCACAGTCCAAATAAGTCAAGAAGTCTCTGGAACATCTTCATACAAGAGGTACAGTCACTTCCACCTACTTGGCCATAACTTTGAGATTCAATATCTGGTAGCTCTACATCCATACACAAACACCCGCGTAAGCATATAAATAAACTAAAAGTACAAAAAAGGAGCAACCATGAGGAGACAAGCAATAACACTACACTGTGGAGTTTATGGTAATGTCCTGACGAAGCTATCGGCTCATACCTTATCTCTGTTAGCCAAAATCTGGTTGTCCGCGCGTCAAAACTAATGGTAAGCGACGAGAGGTCTCCAGGCGCGGCCGGTGATGCTATTATCCTGACTGATTTATCGGCACTTAATAAGGCTGCGACGGTAAAAAGGAGGCGCTTTTTGATCTGGCAGGGTTAAACGCCGCATTATTGGCGGTTGAGGAGGTGCAGTGGGGCAGGTAGGGAGTGATTAGGCTGGTTTTAGTCACGCTGACTACGCGCTGACCGTCAGCGCTGATAGACAATGTGTATGGGGGGTCAGCGCTGAACGGTGGGCATTTTTCTAAAACGTTCCTTAGGACGTAGTACATATTGGCCTGTCACCCTGTCAGCGCCGAGTGTCTGCGTGACTCTAAAACCGGCCTTAGAAACTAAGTCTAGAGTGAGGTCAGTCGTCAACCAAATAGGTATTTGAATCCGTCTGAGTATCAATTATTATACCTTATGTAAAGTTTATAGTTTCTTTTTTGTGTTTTTTTTGCTTTTTGTTGACATATATATTTTTGGAAATAATTTATTAGCGTAAATTTTTAGTCCGGATCAACTTACATACCTATGTGTTTATCGGACGAGTCCGACCAGGTTTCGCTCCGATTTGCAGAGCTTAATCATGGTGAGCAGAGACGAGGCCCGCGTCTATACAATGTGTAATGCTTACGAAAATTTTAGTTCAAAAATTAATTACCATTTTATTTCCAATATTAAAGAGCTGTCAGTCACTAAATAAGTATACAGATACGTAACAAAAATGTAATAAACAATCACCTTATGAACTTTGTCCTAAACTCACTACAGAGTGACAGATTGTGTCACTCCCATGACTAACTCGACCAGCCTTGCCAGACAAAAAAGGGCTCATTATTTCTAATAACTTTTGTCCTGTGAGGTAGCCAAGCTACTGTACCTTCTCTACATCACATATTATTGAGACACCGCGTGCAATAATCGTTAAGACAAGCCGCGTTAATAACTTTAAGCGAACACTGATAGCGGCGTTGATCCGGTCCTGATGGTTTTTCAATTGGTTCATGATATCGTCACTTTCACTGCGAAGAAAAACGGTAAAAAAATCTGAATGTATAAGGTGTTCACAAGCTAGGGCCTAGTTTAGACAAGGTAGATAAGATAAGATAATATTTTAAAGATGTCGTTTTAAGGCTGCCGTCGATAGGTGGCAGCCGTTAAGCCAAGGCCTTATGGGCTGAGAATCACGTTTCAAAGACATAGGAAATCAACAACAAATTTTCAAGTGACACTTTTTTTGTCTCGAAATTTTATTTTTTTTACTCATTACTACACTAAACAATGTGATGAGAGACATTATTTAGAGAGCGAACGGACTTGTAAAAATTTTTCTACGGAAAGTGGCTATAGGTAACTCTTGAATCGCAAGTTTGGCCGTAATAAGAGTATCATTGTAGATGTAAGTAGTGCTATTTATTTGTGATTTTTCGGCATACTTTTTATAGAGGTACCTATTGCGACGTTTTTTCAAAATTAATAATGTGTATTTTATACTCCAAGTTCAAGTGACTGTGAACCGTGAAAGTTTTTATGATTATAGTTCGGGGATTTTCAATAGAATTACCAAAGCACAACTATACATTTTATTTCCACAAGGCTCTCTACATTTTTTCTGAAATTATTTTGGTGCTCAATTTTATCTTCAATTGCTGGTCAAACACTTTTATTGCTGACTGAAAATATGTTGTTACTAGCAAAAAAATTGCTGACTGAAAATATGTTGTTACTAGCAAAAAAATTGCTGACTGAAAATATGTTGTTACTGGCAAAAAAATTATATGGATGAATTGATTTATATACTTTATTATTTGGATGATACACATAAAACTAAACTTATTAGTCAAAACTCTAGCCGATATGTTGTAGAGATGAGGTTTCGAATCCCATTAGAGCCAAATTTTACAAGCGAAGTTTGATCATCAAAGCTGACTCATGATGATACATAATTATACATAACGACCATACCTACAACACAATCACTTGATTTACTGATACTTGTCCAGGTTCCAAACTAGGATACCCACATACATAAGCTCACGCCTGTATCCCAGAGGGGTAGGCAGAGACCAGGGACTGTCACCTGCCCTATTTGTTCGAAGTATGTCCGACTGGGGCGTTCCTCACCGGCCCTTACACTCACATTCGCTGGATATTTTTGCTTCGTCAGTCTTTCTTCTTTAATCCTCTCCACATGCCCAAACCAACGCAACCTTCCTTTCTCAATTCTAGTCACTACATCCTCTTTCAGTCCACAACGTTCATGATGATAATCAATTAAAAACATTATGCATTCATTCGAGAGAGCCATAAAAGTTTTTATGTTCATATAAACCCTCATTCTCTTAACGGATGGACAGTTATTCGTCATCAATCCTCAGTTAGATGGCAGAAATCACAAATTCTCATCAGACCAGCCAGCCTAATGAGAATAAGTAGACTTAAGCCTGTTTTCAAGTAAAATCCAGGAACTATAAAGTGTCTAAGCAATTTATCATGACGTTGTTTCTGATTAAGATTAAGAACCTAGTCTTTGATGGTTTTTTTTCCCAGTGGTTAATGAAAATGAACGAGTGTCACACTGATGAACTTGTCAAGAACTGTGAAAGACGATATTTTTATATTTGTGTACTGTACATGGTTAGTACTGACTACTGACTGTCTAGTAGTCTGGTACTTTCTAAATTTCTAGAAGAACTCTTAGTTTTTGTCAAAATTAAGTAGAGTCGACAGTACTATGTAAAGGTGCACATGCTGTCTACTCGACTATTCATCATCATCAACCCATCATGTCCCCACCGAGGGGCACGGGTCTCTTCCCTGAGGAAGGTATAGGCCATACTCCACCACGGGGGCCAAGTCCGGATTGGTGGAGGCTTGTAAGACTAGTGGCTGGTCTTACTGTCAGAAGTGTTCAAGCCGCCCTAAAGCCTCTGACTTGGCTTAACGTCTGCCATCTATCGACGGCACCAACTGCTTGACGTGCCTTGCAAAACACGGAACCACTCGGAAAATGCCACTAGCGTTAGTCATAGATGGTGACCCATCCATAGACTGAACGCGCCGTATGTAGCTTAAGCTTAGTGATCGTTTAAGATCACTCAGGCGGCCCAGGCTCCGTGTGGAGTTTCTGGTCTTCCATCGGACGCGTCCCCCGGGTGGCGGATAGGGGAACGCCCTCCAGATATGGGGGGTACCGGCTTCGGCCGGCGCGGACCGAAACCAGAGGGAGGGGGACGTCCAGTGGCTTGCGCTGCTGGATGGCCCGCGGGGTCCACCATGGGCCCCGCACCCGTTACCCCACATTGAGCGGGACCGGGGGCCTTCGGACCGCGAGGAGACAACCTCTAAAAAACACACGGTGGGGTCCTCTCTATGTCCCTCTGTCCAGCAGAGGGCATGGAAGAGGGCTGGAGGGGCTGGGAGTGGCGCGAGATCCACAAGCCGGGCCTAAGGGAGGGATACTGCAGGCGGTAAGCTAGGGACCAGGGACTGGGCACCCCATATGGTCTATGGCCGAGGGGTTTTCTTTTGGGAGGGATTTTTAGATGGGCCGAGGATCCGGGCAGAGGGCCACAACGGGTCCTTGGTAGCTGGAGGCTTGGGGAGCTCGCGCCTCTCCGCCGGGAGAGCCGGTGGCGCGGGGGACGCTGCGCGGACCTTGCGCCGCCGGTTGAGGGAGGGTCACAGACGGCAGGTTGGGAGACCTGCCGTCCGATATTGTGACGGGAGAAGGGGGTGGGGGGCCCATGTCCCTTCTCCAGTGAGGGTGGGCCTGACTCTTTGCGAGTCGGGTCGACGTCGCCGGGGCGCCGCTGTCGTATTCGCGTCGTGGTTACACCACTTGCGAGATCCGGCGGCGCCCCATTGCACGAGCGACAGGACGGCCCCCGGGGTGTTTTAGGAGGTATGCCTCTCCTATTATTAGGAGAAGAGAGTCCGACACACGGCCGTCGCCCTCCCCCAAGGGTGGCGGTTATGGTGCACAAAGCATTTCACCCCGTTACCAAAAAAAAAGACGATTAGGATTAGGAAAAAAGATTAGGACCGGTTTCCGGTTTTAGAATTTCTCTAAGTAACTACCTAACTGGAAGTGCTGTCTCGTCAAATTTCTTACCAAAGAGTGAAATTGTCAATTCACAAACCGGCTCTAATCCAAGTAAATATAGAAGCCAAGGCCAATAGATGCTTAGGAGACAAATTTTGAAACTTTCAGAAAAGGCTAGCTGTTTAGAAGATTTTGACAAGTTGAAAGGTCCACAAATTTTTGGAGATACTTGTTTTATCAAATCTCAAAAGCTAATGGATCACTGTCGTTCGTCATAAATCCAATGGTACAGCGCTTGCGTGGGTCGGTATCGCTGCATCGATGTCCTCGGATCGAATTACGTCATTGTTTGTTATCATATTTGTTTGATTTGTTTCGTTTCATGGGAATCGGTGTGTGACAGCGGCTGCAGTATTTTATCATGTTCCTGAAATTACAGGATTGATGGCTAATGATTTTCCGAGCGACCAGGCCGGACTTTTGTCCGACAAAAAGTCAAGTAAGTGTAACCGGAATAAAGTTAATAAAGTGTAGTGCTTACGAAAGTTTTATGTTTTTCCGGGTTTTATATTGCTTTCAATATCGTACAAAACTACTCCCGACTCCTCGGCTGCATAGTTTTGTATGATATTCGGGTACACCTTTCAAGGTGAATACATTTATTTTCTTAATATATGAGCGTAATAAGAGCTTATAGTTGCACAAAGCGTTCTATTGTTACGATTACATAATAGACCATTTTAATGCTTACATAAGTGTAATCTTAATTCAAACGCTATTGAATCACGTTAGTTGGTGACTTAACTATGTAATTTAGTGTTTTTGCATATTTTTGGACCAGGTTTCGGGTGCAGAAAACCCTTATAGATTCTACTTCTCAAAGTTTGGCATCGGAAGTATCAGCTGTTTCTATTTTTATGTCCTAGTTAATTTGTGTTAGCTCTGTTGAAGTTGTCACCATAGTACGTCGAAAAACAGGGTTATTTTGGTGAGTATAGATACAATTATGTGAAATCCTGTACAAATCTAAATGTAGAGTGAATTGATCAGATCGTTACCCTGTGTCAGACGAGTCTGGATGTCCGGGTATCACTGCATATTTGGTAAGAAACAGACCATCGCCCCACGTACCTATGCCAAATATGTACCTAAGTGTCAGTTTTCTTGATGACACAGACATTTTATTAACCGCTTTTTTAAGTGGTCGTTACGATGAGTATTTACCCTTTTCTTAACCCACATGTATTTCGACTTTAGCGTTGAGATTGATATCGTTGATTGGTCCATAATAAGCTCGAATTGACAGAAATCTCAATCCGTGACATTTCTTTCTTTGTTAGTTTCTTCTCCATGTAATCTATTAATTGTGAAACTAACATAGAGTGAACACTTTTGTGTTTATCTCCTTTACAGTTAAAAATGAATTGCTGTTCGATAGTCTCTCTAAAATTAGAGAACGGGTAGACCGATTTAACAAATTTTTACTTTTTTACATTTCTGGAATTTCAGGAAAGGTTTAAATGGTGAGAAAATACGAAAAAACCATGAAAATTTTTGGCGGTACGAAGTTTGCCGGGACAGCTAGTTGTAAATAAAAATTTTCAAATGTTAATTTAAAATTAGACTTCACCTCTTCTTTGCGACATCGTGAAACGCCGCACAGAAATATCAATATTTCAGCCAATAATTACCAGCTAATCGATTCCCATGGAAGTAATGCCTGCGTGACGTCACAGGGTGCAGGTGCCACTCCCCGCGATAGGTCTCGTATCGGCTGTCAAAAACTTGTAAAATATCGCCCGGCTCCTCAGAAGCGAAAAACGTCCCAGGTGGTGCAGTCACCTATGGTGCAAAAGTTCTTGATACTTGAGTACCAGCTGCTTGACGACTGAGCTTAGTGAAGTAGTTTCTAGAAGAACCCTGATGGTGCATGCTAATGACGCGCTAATGTGAAAATTATGCAAAAATTAAGACTAATCAGGCAAATGTTTCAGTTATGTCGCGGTCGTGAACTCATTCATAATGCCATAAAAAAGTGTCTGTCTTAATTAGAAGTGAAAAGTTAGTAAAGATATATGTAAATGTAAAGTCAGAAATCAGAATTTTATTCCAACGTAAAGAATTTACATTCTGTTTGTTGAATGTCCATGCACTTATAATGTTAGGCGCTGCTTTGGGGCGTGAGAATAGGTCCTTTAGTTGTGAGACATGGTACGGAAGAAGAATGATTAAAGTAAAAATATAAAGCAATGTATATGCCTGTATGTAAATGTTTATGTTTAAGTAGGTGAAATGCAATAAAAAATAGATATTACTTTGAAAGACATACGATAAAATGATCAGTGCCGAGACTAGAATGTCACCGTGATTTAGACATAGATCAAGAACTGGCATCAGCGGGGAACATACCAGGTCGCAGGCGTCGCCTCAACTCACAAAGATATGGGCGAGATTTATACAGTCGTCCACAATGGAAGCGTTTTAATTCTTTTCATACCGGTCTGATTTATGTATGGACAGATGTAGCGAGAGCCGATAGGGCAGATAAGTTCCCTACAGGGTTACCGTACCGTTTCGTGTAGTTGTATACAACTATGCTTTGGTAGCTACGTGGACTCATAAGCAACAGAAAACTATGGGAAAAAGAAATGAAAAAAAATTTATCGACCTTTAGGTGTGGAAGATAATTCATCACCTTTGAGTTGAAGTTTTCGCTGCCTCTTTCTCTATTATGTATGACTCGAGCCCAAAACAGTTACGTACAATCGTACATTGTATCTTGATAAACGGTATGTAAATTAACCATAGAATGGAGGCACGGATAGATGTTGATGATGATGATGATCCTCGATCTCCAATTTTATTTAAAATAAATTCACGCCTGTATCCCTGAGGGGTAGACAGAGACCAGGGTCTGCCACTTGCTTCGATCCTGATAGATCTTTTCCGCTTCATCAACATTAAATTGTTAACACCAACATTTAACATTCACAATTATTGTTAATAACAACATTAAATTGATAACAGGGCGACCAATATTCTACACAATATAAGAGTACGAAGATCTTACATTATATGTTATTGAAGGCACATAAAGATAATTATGAAACGGTAGTAAAGTTGTGCTCGCTATTTTATTCAAGCGAGAAAATAGCCTCTAATCCAATCTAAATGTGCAAGTATGTCAGTGAATAAGTGATCCAGGAACTAAGTTAACAATTTGAATGTCTCATGTCAATAAAATGTGTATTGTCACATCACCTGTATAATTTTTGGTAGGCCAATCGCGTCACCATAACAATGGTTTTTTTCCAAGGTCATACATAACGCAACTGATCAAAACTGATTGTGTCATAAACATAATTTAAAGATACCTACAATCTTTCAAATCAAAATGCTGTACTAAAATTCATTTGACTCACGTCAAAGTACGGAGATGTTAATTGAAAGACCTTTTTACAAACATTAAGGATTCACGAGCGTGTAACTAAGAATAGATTGATTTAAAAATGAACCTCCAATATCGAGCTGTTAACAAAAATACCTGCCCACCGTCACGTTGATTAATAATCCCAGGTTATCCAATCAGTCACTCATTACCGCCATTCCGGCATGTCCAGCAATTAACATTTTATAAATAGTGCTCATTCCAGGATCAGGCTATCGAGAGGGCATCGGCGTCCAGGGAGCTAATGTTCGGAATCACGGTGTTACACAAGGATTACATAGGGTATCGTATCGTAATGACGGCTCTGAGTTTCAAACAGTTTTAAGCTACTCTTGTTGTGCCTAAGTAATCAATGTTATACTACACATTATTTAATTTCTTTTTTCCTACTTTTATAGGCCGTTGGTAATACTAGTGAAAATAAAGTAAGAAGAAAAATCTAGTTATCAAGATATTTGCTAAGTAGTAGGTACTTGATCATCCAGTCCTCTTTGATTAAAGAGATGCCACCCTTTTTGAAGTATTTGTCTATTTTTTTTTTTAAGTTTCCTTATTTCAATAAGTATATAAGTAAATCGAAAAAGATAAGTATTTTTATATTCTCTCAGAATGCGTGAAAATACCGAAAATGGTAAAGAAAAGACGGTCTGAGGCAGATTGCTGCTGGCACTTCAGTGGCCGAGGTCAGACGGAAGTGAGGGTTTCAGGAGAGGTCTATTCAAATTTGTCCAGCAGTGGACGAATATGAGATAATTCCTTGATTGATGTGATATTTTTTGATAAAAGATTAGAAGGAGAAGTTCTAACCTTAAAAAGAACAATTAAAACCATTGTTACAAAAAGCCGATCGGCCCACCAAAAGTTCCACACGTTAAAATAACGCGAATTACGGATCTAATGTGAGATTTATTTCGGAATACATTTTCTAGGATCGCTGAAAGTCAACAAGTCTGTTGATAGGCACTCTAACTTGTAGCAACGTGCATCCTGTACACCTGATTAGCTCCATGCCAATACCGATATCCAGGTAATGAGGGGGAGGTAATTAAATGTCATCTGTCAGCGAGTTGACGCGCCGAATTACATTCAAAATGGCGGCCGCTGACGTCACAACGGCCAGCGATAGTGTTTGCCCGCCCGTGGATATTCTGTTGGGTTTTTGCATATACTGTGTGATTGATTGGAGGGGTTAAGAAAAGTGCTGGAAGATGTTTTGGGTTTTTTTGTGTCATTTAAGGTTAAAATCTGAATAAAATGTGAAATACTCGATCCGCTGACTGTGACGATCAAGCTTAATAAAGCCTCTTACCACACGTGAAGGTGTGTAATGTCCACAAACATCGTTTTTTAGACAACCTTCTGCCATATCTTATTATCTTATTACAGATCACTTTTAGTGATACGGCCGCCGCCCGTACTTGTAGCTTAAGAAATACTTGTGTAATCTCCTTTTTTATGTAATAAAGTGTTCTTTATCTCTATCTATCTACTTCTGTGCCGAGTGACACTAGCGGCAAAAATATACATACACACATAAGCTCACGCCTGTGTCCCACAGGGGTACGCAGATACCAGGGACTGCCACCTGCCACAATCCTGACAAATCACTTTCGCTTCATCGACATTAATTGCTAACCGATTTCGGGTACTTTTATCTTGCCCTTTGCACATCCGTATTTGGTCAGTATGAAAAAAATAAAAAATATTAATCTGGTTTTTTTCACCATCGATATTTTCTATTAAAATTTACCTAAAAATCAGACCATAATATTGTACAACTAAGTGCTAATTTGTTAAGAACTGTGTCTCAAATTCACGTAGTTTAAAAAAAATCTAGTGTCATATCAAACTCCTCCAAAACGGCTTCACCGAAGTGTATACAGGTTGATCAAAAAGTCGTGGATCAAACGAAACAGGGAGATAAAGGAGGTAATATCCAACAAAAAATCTTTCTACAGTATGGCCATAACTTCATTGCACGAAAAGTTATGAATATTTTTGTGTTTTGCAATGAAACTACAGAGTTTTATTACAATTTGATCATAAAAAAATTAATTGATTAAAAACGATGAAACAAAGAATGTTGTATTATGACCTAATAATGGATCAATACTACAATAATTGTATTGCAGCTCTTGGTACCAAATTTAACGAGCAATGAATTTTTTTCCGTAAATTTTGAAGCGTCACAAAAAGTTACTTCTCCCTTTAAGAGCACCCTGTGAAAAAAAATCTATTACTGAAAAGTGACCCTGTATTAAAAAAACTTGCTAATTTAATGTTGATTCAAATGAGGTACAACACTTTATTGTTTGACCTTTAGTTTTGGTTTTACGGTCGTTTTTTTCATATTAAGGTGCAAATTAATAAAATGGTAAATTTAAAGGAAAACTTAGATTTTTGCTTATACACACTATGTAGTAATTTCAAAAGCCATCATGAAATAAAAAGAACAATATTATGACTTAGTAATTTTATTAAAATTCAAATTTTTACATTAAATGTTCAAAATGCCTACCCCTGACCATAATGCACAATCTGCACCGCCTAATAAAATTAACACGTAATGGGCGGAATGCACCTCTGTTATTAATCATTTGCAACCGAGCGAACTCGAGCTTTTGTCGTAGATCTTGTTTGGTGTTATTTTCTCCTTGATACACAATTTCTTTAAAATAGCCCCAAACAAAAAAGTCTATTGGATTAAGATCAGGCGACCGGGGTGGCCATGCAATAGGTCCGCCTCGACCAATCCACCGGTTAGGGAAGCGCTCGTTCAAATATCCTCGAACTGCTCGAGCGTAATGAGTGGGGGCACCGTCTTGTTGCCACATTTCTGTCACTCTATCTTCAGCAATCTCAGTTTCGTTGAGTATTTGGTTCAAATTATTTTGTAAAAAAATCAAATACAGATCACCATTCAACCTTGGTGGCAGTTCGTGTAGCACAAGCTGCTGGTCAATTATTCCAGCCCACATGTTTATACCAAACAGATGCTGGAATCGATCATTTCTGATGATATGTGGGTTCACTCTGGAGTAGAAGTGTAAATTGTGGATGTTGAAAATTCCCATTCTTCTAAAACTGGACTCATCAGTCCATAATACTTTGTTGAAGAACTGCGGATCCTCTCTGTGACGTCTAAGCATCTCTCTGCAAAATCTCACTCTAGGGTGATAGTCAGCGTTCAGCAAAGTGGAGCCGGGGGGAAACCCCGACTCCACTCCATCCGGCTCTCTGCCTACTACCTGAACTAAGACGAGCGTTCTGACCTTTTTCGACAAAGATTTAAACGGTTAGTGTGAAAGAGAAGCATAATTTATTTGTATCGGCTCCAGTTTATTTTCACAGAGTCGTGATGAACCTTTTGTTTCCTAGAAAAGATAAACCGTTACCTGAACTAAGACACTTTTTTGACAAAGGATTAACTGGCTAATGTGAAAGAGTGTCCATTTCATAAATCCTAAGTATGAAAAGAACAGAACAGTTCCAACATTTCAATGTACACAAAAATAGTCGTTTATGTTAAACTAATAAATTATTTTGAATAAATCCAATTTAATGACATTTGCACCTTGATATGAAAAAATAACGTTAAAACTAAAACTAAAGGTCAAATAGTAAAGTGTTGTACCTCATTTGAATCAGCATTAAATTAACAAGTTTTTTTAACACAGGGTCACTTTTCAGTAATACATTTTTTTTCACAGGGTCCTCGTAAAGTGAGAAGTAATTTTTTGTAACGCTTCAAAATTTACGGAAAAAAATTAATTGCTCGTTAAATTTGGTACCATGAGCTGCAATACAATTTTTGTAGTATTGATACATTATTAAGTCATAATACAGCATTCTTTGTTACATCGTTTGTAATTCTTAAAAAAATAAATTGATTAAAAACTCTGTAGTTTCATTGCAAAACACAAAAATATTCATAACTTTTCGTGCACTGAAGTAGTGGCCATGCTGTAGAAAGACTTTTTGTTGGAAATTACCTCCTTTATCTCCCTGCTTCGTTTGATCCACGACTTTTTGACCACCCTGTATATTATCATCCACGGCATGCGGCAGCGTGAAACCCAGGTACGTCCTTCCAACGCTTTCCAACGAGCACCTTCCTGGTGTTGTCCATTGTTCGCGAATACACTCCACCCAGTTGCCGCTCTCGCCGCACCATATTTTTATATTGTTTGTGTATATTTACTAGCTTTGAGGCTTACTTGGCTATATTAGTTGAAGTACTACAGACCAGCTGCTTCTCAGTGGCGTGCGAATTGAAGTTAAAAACTCGCAAGTACTCATGCCGACCTCTGTGGCACGGGTTAGCGCATCTAATTACCATACGAGAGGTCCCGGGTTCGAATCCCGGCTGGGGACAAAAAAAACCCAGGTCTTGGATGTTTACATGTTTGTATCGTCGCTGTTTCTGGTTCCCACTACACAGGGTATCCTAATGTGGGGCCAAAAGAAATGTATGTCCCTGTATGTAAATGTTCAATTCAGTTTCAATTTATTTATTTACTCTGATAAATGTTATTACAGCTGTTAAAACAAAATACAGCGCAAGGTGCTTAAAAACTAACATGCAAGGGGATAACTCGTATTAAAAACCTTATTAAACGTAGTCGATGTAGGGTGTCATAGGGTAGTCTAAAAATTAAGTAGTTCAAAGTAACAGCAGTGATGAGTTGCTACCCTCCGTACTAGTAAAAACTGTGTTACGGCAGTGTAGTTGCTCCTCCCACTAAGACTAAGATACATTGACACATATAGGTTCAGATCGCGCTTGTAAATCAGGTTCAGTTGACACTGGTTGTTATTATGAACTGGTTATTTTAGTACAGTATACGGAAAATACTTAGAGGCTACTTATTAACACTGACAATTAAACATACTTCTATTAGACAGGGTTCACTTTATATATAAATTACTAATACATACTCTGGTTATCATAAAAATAGTTAGACATTTTAACGTCTTAATTTTAATAATAACGTTTTAATTTTATATGCTTTAATTAAGTAAATTGACAAGCAGCTATGTTATGTTATGTTATGCAACATATTGAATGCCATACCACCTTTTGTTTCTGCCACAACTCCGGTAGTCCCTACAGCTTTTGTCCACAAAGAAAGCCCCAAAGACGACGCCATTCAGACCCTTTCTAGTTCGGTAACTCACTCACTGTCATCTCCAATAAATCTGTCGAGCCGTCAGTTTCGACGGATTTATGACGTTTCTTTCGCGTCGCCATGAGCGCTGTATGACACTATCTATTCTGGCTGCGCGCTGCCTGTTATCCAAACACGGTTGGATTTCGGGACGGCTATGCTTTAAACCGCTCGGTCTTGGAATCTGCGCTTTTAGATTATTTGAATTCAACGAGCTTTCGAAAACAGTCGTTTTTGAAGCTGTTTGAAGCTTCGATCATATTTAATATTTGGACTCCGGACTCGGATATGGTGATTGATCATTGTCTCTATACCAAATCATGCTAAATATTTATTGTATCAATTGGACGTAGTTCTTTTTTTTTCGGCATATTTCAAAACTAAATTTTCTTTTACATTTTTTAGAAGAAATACGCGAAAGAATTTAAAACGACTGAGGACTCCGTGAATTCTGAGGACTCCGTGAACACCAACAAAAAATATGAGATGGTTTTCAGAAATCGGTCAAATAGCCTAACGAGTGTTCTTCATCATCAACCCATTATGTCCCCACCGAGGGGCACGGATCCCTGAGGAAGGTATAGGCCATACTCCACCGCAGGGGCCAAGCCCAGATTGGTGGATGCTTGTAAGACCAGTGGCTGGTCTTACTGTCAGAAGTTTTCAAGCCGCCCTAAGGCCTCTGACTTAGCGTTATGACTGTCACCTAGCGGCGAGTGTACCCGTACTTTTTCCCAGAACATCCCACATCGTCCCGGAATCGCGCGCTTCCCTCGACCCCCGAGAATCGCCCCCCAGCTCAGTTGCGCGCAGCGTGAGTGACATATTTATTGGCACATAAATCCACCTCGTCATACTTTTAATTATTATCTCTATACTATTTTCGGTTAATTTATGGCCGCCCCCGAGGGGGGGTCGTTAATTAAACGAGCCCCGGACCTCTTGCTCGTGCGTTTTGAGTAAACATAAACGGAATATATGAGAGAGGACGTTGATTAGCCTTCTCGGACTCTTGTTTAATTTATTTCAAGTGCTTGGACCGTCAAGATGTATGAATACTGCTTTGGAGTGTAGTTTGTCACAGTTTTTAAATTTTATCGGGTGTGTTGTTTGGAAAGACATAATTATCCCAAAGACTTTACAAAGAATGAACTAGTCTTTAAGACAAAGAAATGCACAGTTATGTATTACAGCGATGAAAGCACTCAAATATTATGGGGTTTCAAAGCCCTTTTCCCAAAAGTTAAAGTTCGGAAATACATTAAAATTTTAAGTTTCCCTCTTCAGTTTATTTCTGGAAAAAGGCGATCGATTCGTCATCATAACCTGAATTTACAAACAGTTGCCAACATAGAAAACAATGCTATTGGTTTGCTGGAAGAGAGTGCTTCTGGCATTAAGCACGCCCTTGTATATTTACTTTGTAATCATTAGAGCAATAAGGAATTATAATAATACTACAGATACATGAGATTGAAATTAAATGCTCCTGCGTTTCAAAATCTACTAATACTACGTCAATCAAATCAAGATGTACCGAGCACACCAACTGAAACAGCTACTAATAAAAAATCTCGTTCTGTCCAATTGTGTATTCGCATTTTTGATAGGGACAAACAAGCAAGTGACAAACAACACTGATTCGCATTTGCATAATAGAAGACAACACCAGAGGGCGACGACCCGGGTGTCAAAGCGAAGCTTTTTACGTTGCGTCATCAGGAGAAGAAGAAGATAAAATGTGCAATATTTCATTGTCAGTTTTGTCTTCATCTGTACTTGTAAAATAATTAAAAGAATGTTTGCATTTTATTTTCATTGCGTTATCAACAAACACAATGGTCCTGTAAGCGTGGTCATGGTGGTCATTTGCCTGATGTTATTTTCCACTATTAACGGCATACCTTCCTCTTCATAATGAAATAAACATTCGATCAAAATGACATCTCTTATTGGAAAACCCTGTATACGGGCAGATCACCAAGCAAACCAAACTTAAGTTTAACCAGGCGATCCACGCAGCGACAGTTGACGACATCGACAGATCCAGATGGAGAGCAGTCTACACCCATCGTCTTCTTAGCTGCCACAATCCTCAGTATTGAGACACCGACTGTTGGTTTGAATTGGATGCAGTAATCAAATGAAGGCAGCTATTTGAATACTTACAGATTATGCCATCAATTCGTTTGCCGAAAGCTTCAACAAACAATGAATTTATTATGATTAAACTCGACTGAGGTTTTAATCAGCAAAGCTGACTGACAGGTAACGATTATCTGACTGAATAACGATCATATCCATACAGGGCAGTCTCTATTCTGGCCACCTACTCCCCAAACTATCACAAGAAAACTGGAGACCACCAGTATATTGTTACGCCCTATTTAATCATGTGGTTGTTCTGTCGAAGGATGTCACTTTTGGTTTTGCTGGTCAAGCTATGTGTATTGGGTTAAGGGTCACCAGAACGAAGAACTTTTGGGATATTTTCACACACTTTTCCAGTGACATATTTAGGAGCATCATTGTCGACTGCGGCCACTCGATTTTCAGCCTATTGTCGCGGCCTGGCAGGTGGAAATATGTTGTAAACACAGCTGGTTCGCTGCATACAAGTGAAACCTTATACTTTACTGAAAATATCTACACTTACTCAGCTGGCTCGAAAAACGCTTAGGACCGAAAAAGTCCCAGGAAATATCAGATATAGAATTAAAGGGAAAAACGAACAATTTTCCCTTTCATTCTACGATATTTCCTCGGACTTTTTCGGTATTGCAGTTTTTTTCTCGAGCTTTAAAGTCTATTTTGTTGTAAGTAGTTCATCTCATACACTTACCTACTTGATTTTTCGGAAATAGGACCAGGTTGCGCTCTGATCCGCAGAGCTTAATCATGGTGAGCAAAGACGGAGCTCGCGCCGTTCATCGCCCTGATTGAACTCTTCGGACAAAATCAGGCTAGTATATCCGGATAATATTCTAGAATAATAATATAAAGATAGTATAAAGTTATATAAAGTAACTGTAATTAAAACTCTAATGAACTAGCAGAATCGGGGCTCTGGTTGTACCTGAATTCGACCACCTCTATGTAGTGTGCAACCTGTGCATGTCCATGCAGTAGTGATAGATGGTGATAACCACTTTTAGTGCATGCGACGGGCTGCCCCGATAATCGGCCCTCTTGTCAAACCGCGAACACTCGCTTGTTGGACGTTTATATTGAAAAATATTCTTGTTATAATACGCAATTTCAAGCGCTAAGGTACGAGGGGTGGCTGATATATAATCTACTTTGTTAAATAAAGTTACAAAAATGATACTGGCCTTATGAAGTTTTAATACTTATACATTCCTTATTTGAAAATAACAGCATTCACATGTTTTAGTTGTTTTCGTTACGAAGAGTACACTAACATGGTGAACATGTCGGAAGAAAATAATAAAATGCTTAAACTTGAGCAGCGTGCGGTGATTAAATACAAATACAAATACAAATACAAATAGATTTATTTTACCAAAAAAACAATTTTACATCCTTATTATCTACAGATAGTATGGATAGTATTACAATTTTAATTGTGGCCCTCACACTAGGTCAAGCCTGTCCTGTGAGGACCGTGTGAAAGACATTACCAAATAACTTAAGATTTATGACAGAGTATGGATGCCATTAAATTTAAACAAATCAATTAAATTATATGTAATTAAAACATAAACATGCAAACTTAATATTATAATAATGTTGTTTTATAAGTATTCTATTTATTTTTGTCACTTAAGTAGCTACTTTGCACTGCTAAGGACTGGTTCCAAAATTGGCTATGGGCTAGTTCCGAAGTTAATAAAGTATATATATATCATTTTTAATTCTTATTTGGTGATTTTGAGGACGTTTTCAGTTTCAAGATATGAGAGATTAGATAGCCAGTTGTAAATTAGAAATTTTGCTTTATTCACAGTACATTCTTTTATATTACAGTATGTTAAGACTTTATTGTAGATATGTGGATGAGTAAAATCAGGATAGTGCTGCGCAAAAAAGGTTTTAACAAATGGTTTGGAGATTTTAAATACGCGTTTCTTGAGTAGAGCAGTATAGTCCGGGGATCTAAGTGTTTTTCGATGCATTATTATTGATGCCCTTAAAATAAATAGCTGTCTGACATTCAGGACTCTTGCCTCGGAGTAAACGGAGGAGGTTGGGTACCTATATGGCTTCTTGAGCATCACCTTAAGCACTGAGCGTTGCGCCCTTTCCAACTCTATCATAACAGTCACTCCCATACCGCCCCATACGCCAATACAGTAGCTGATAATAGACTCCACTAGAGAAACATACACTAGGCGAAGAACTTTTGTGTCAGCTGAATTTCTCAGTAGCTTCATTACGTAAATAAGTTTTCTAACCTTGCCAGCAAGTGTGGTAATATGTTGTTTGAATGACAGGTTGTGGTCAATAGTGATGCCGAGAAATTTTATACTTTCCGCGCGCTCTATTAGAGGACAGGCACACAGTGATCCATCGCAGGAGTGAATTTTTAAAGGAGGCAATAAGTGTGGCTCTGATGCTCGAGTCTTATGAAAGCATAGGAACTTTGTTTTGCTTGGGTTTAGAGTGAGTAGGTTGTTATCGAGCCATTTGCTTACTTTAGAGATACTTGCTTCAGCCATTTTGATTGTATCATGCCAGCCATTTCCGTTAACCAGGAGAACGGTGTCATCAGCATAGGAGATGATATCTGTATTCACCAAGGAATTTAAATGAATATCATTCATATATAATATGAAAAGCGTTGGCCCCAAAACGCTACCCTGTGGGACACCAAAACATATAGGGAGCTCATTACTAGTCTCATTACCGACTTTGACACTCTGTCGCCTTTCCGTCAAGTAACTGCGGAACCAATCGAGGGGCAGGCCCCTGACGCCTATGAACTCGAGTTTCCTCAAGACCACTGACAACGACACCGTGTCAAAGGCCTTGGCGAGGTCCAGAAATATGCCCACACATTTCTGTCCCCCATCCAAGAATGACGTTACCTGATTGACAAGCAGTTCAACAGCGTCTTCAGTCGATCGACCACGCCTGAATCCGAACTGCCGGTCAGACAGGATGTTAAATTGCTCCAGATATCGAACTAGGCGATTGTTCACAATTTTTTCTAATATTTTAGAAAAAATTCCCAATAGGGATATCGGACGATAATTCTGAGGGTTGCTCTTTAGCCCATTTTTATGGATAGGAACCACCTCTGCCATCTTCCATTCATGTGGAAAGATTCCAGTAGCAAGACTGAGATTAAATATGTAGGTAAGGGGTGCAGCTATGAAAGGTCTTAATTCTTTGATTAACGTGGATTTGAAACCATCCGCTCCTGGGGCACTGTCATTTTTTAGATGTGCTATAATCTTGCTCACTTCATAACAATCAGTTGGTTGGAGAAAGAAGGTATGGTGTATTGGATTTCCCATCTTTATGTTTGTAGCGACTTCATCCTCAGATTTTTTAAGTTTAGTCAACAGTTCGTCCGCAAGATGTTTGCCAGCGCTTGAGAAGTATTCATTGCAATGGTTAAGCGAATCTAAGGCAGTGGATTTTATTTTTGTTAGTTCGGACGGCTTAGTAGTTTTATTAGAGCATTCCGTTATTGTTTTTATTGCTTTCCACAATCCCTTTGAATTTGTCTTGTTGTTTTCAAGTTCATTGCTTTCATAATCTCTCTTGAGTTTATGGAGTAGCTCTGTACAGAAATTTCTATATCTTGAATAGACAAGTCTGCGAACGGGATCATTAGGGTGCTTACGTAGATCTAGATGTAATTTGTCACGGTGTTTCGTACATTTTACTAATCCCGGAGTAATCCAGGGCTTAAACAATAACTTAGAGCGGCTGACTGTTTTTAGAACTGTGTGGTTATGGATCGCTGAATTTAGGATTCCGTTAAAGATTTTTACTGCTTCGTTTACATCCTGAGCTTTTTCAACATCTGTCCAATTGACCACCCGTAGCTCGGTTGCTACAGCATCGTAGTCGGTTTTGAGCAATTTTCGATCACGTGTACGCGTTTTACTCCTTGAATACGGTAGGCCCACCATTGCAATTTCATGGTCCGTGATGTCGGCTCTGCATACTATACCAGTAACGTCCTCTCGGTGATTGGTCTTTATAAAAATATGGTCCAGGCAAGCGTTTCCCCTTGTGGGTTTCGTTATAGCTGGAAGGAGACCAAATTCAGCCATGAGACACAGATACTCGGAATTTGACCTATCTGTAGTATTCAAAATATTGAGATTGATGTCACCTAGCACGAGGATAGAACTTTTACCCTGAAGTAACTCAAGAGTTTCACTAAGGGATCGAAGAAAACGGTCTGTCTGTTTGAACCCAGGGGAACGATAAATTCCAACCAAGGAAATAGTATTGGAGAGTTCAACTAAGAGGCATTCTGCATCGTTAAACTCAGGCTCACGAACGGTAGCATGCCAAGTATCTCTTATGTAGACGACAACTCCACCATTTTGATTAAGAATTTTTGATGTAGTGAACACATCGTAACCTGAAATCTGGCTAGGTAGAGCACCACCAGAGATCCAGCATTCCGTGAGAATGATTGCATCGAAAGTAAGATTTGATCGTTTTAGAGCTACCAGGAAAGAGTTAAAATTACGTTGAATACTTCGTATGTTGTATGTTAGCGCCTTCAGGTTCTGATTATCGTGAAAAATAAGCTTGCAGTCTTCAATTAAATCACAGGCCTGACAGTCAATTGTTAGCAGGCTTTCGATATTTTCGTCTATATCTGCGTTCGACTGTGCCGTCGCAGGCTATAGAAATTGAAAGTAATTAAGTAAACGTCTGTCAAAATCAGGCCTTTGTGGACATTGGTTATATACGAGCTACCAGTGTGACTATTTGGGGACTTGTATTTAGGCTTGCTCTTTACGAAGTTTGGGGATTGTCTTGGCAGACTGTTGATTAAAAGTTCGGAATTATAGTTTTTTATTTTAGATCTAGCATATGTTTGTTCAGGCTTAGTATAGATTTTTCTTTGGTATTTATATAGTATATCATATTTGAATAGATTGTGTTTTGTGTTATTTATTTTACTAATTCGGTTTGCTTTTGGAGAACACTTTAGAATATTTACTAATAATATAAGTATTTGAGCTTTGAAAAATCTCAGCATGCAATGCAAACTTAAAAGTATAGTAGCACTTATTACACAGCGTGATACATTAATAATTATCGCGTATGCTACTTGAGGTAGTTTCAGCGGGGAAAGCTTCCGTAATTGGACCGATTCTCTGATCCAAGTCGTGATGGGATCGGATGCGCACTGCAGGCCTTTTTTCGGCTTTTCGCACGTAGATGGCTCCGTCGCGAACCCAGCAGAAACGAAAGCTATGTTGCTTGGCCCGCATTCTCGCCTCCCGAAAGAGATTGCGGTTTTCCTGAGTGAGCCTTTCGTTTATATACAATTTTGTTACAGGGCCTTCCACGACATTTTCCGAGGTAACATTGCGCCTTATCTTGGCTTCTTTTAGTAGCTCATCGCGTTTTGTTCTGCGCAGTAGTTTGGCAACGATTGGTCTTGATCTTCGATCTTCCTGGCTGGGCAGTTTTGACCCTCTCGGGTGCCTAGGACCGGCGCGGTATACTGAATCGACATCAACCTCGGCAAGATCAACGCCTATTTTCTTGGCAGTGACCATGATTATATGTTGCAGGCTTTCGTTTTCATGCTCTGGAACCCCGAAAATCTCAATTTCTTTACGCAAGTTTTTTTGTTGTTCTTCTTGTAAATTTGTCTGTAGTTGAGAGATCGAGTTGTTGAGCAATGCAATTTCGCTGTCTTGCGCTACAATCTTTTGTTCATAATCACCGATTTTTTCGGATAGTAGTTGAACATCTTGTCTCAGGAGTTCAATTTCAGCGCTTTTTTGTGTAAGTTGTTGCAGTTCTTGCCTCATTAGACGTATTTCTGTTACTAGCATAGACAGATCACATTCATCCGGGCTTGCTCGGAGGTTGCTACTGCCGCGTGTCATGGTGACATTTGCAGTGGAGTTATAAGTGTCGTTTAGATCTAGCAGTCTACCCGTGTATCGTATTGGAGTTTGCTCGTTACCGGTTTTTGGACGGGAACTGACGCAAATAGGACAGGACCAAGGTGTATTTGTATTTTTTGTGTGGAGATCATATTTCTCTTGGTTGAACTTTACACAAAGAAAATCGTAGTCCTTTTTGCACTGCGTACAGGTTATGTACTCACTATTTTCTATGTTTCCTCCACATGCGTTGCACTTGATTAAAGTTGACATTGTTGAGTCTTGTTCAATATTCCTTGATTGAACTCCTAACAAGAGGGAAATACTCCGTCGCAAATCAAACAACGGATGTCCAATGTGTTTGGTGATTCGTGTCCTTCCGATTTTGTAATAAAGTTTTGGTCTAAACAATTTAAACATCGCCGTGTGAGCTTGGAAGACGATCCCCGTAGCGGACGGCCGGTTTCTGCAGTCACAGAAGACACAGTGGATCTAGTGAAAAAAATAATACTCGCAGATCGGAGAGTCAAGCAGTGGGAGATCGCTAGGGATGTCGGGATTAGTAAGGAACGTGTTCACGTAATTATTCACGAGCATTTGGGGATGTCGAAGGTGAGCGCCCGGTGGGTGTCCAGAATGCTGACGACCTTCGATAAACAACGACGCGTCGAAAGTTGTGAGGCATTTTTGAACCTGGTAAAAGACAGAGAAGAAGAAACTATCTCCAGAATAGTAACCTGCGACGAAACCTGGATTCGCCAATGGGACCCCGAAAGCAAACAGGAGTCATTGCAGTGGAAATTTAAAGGGGAGAAGCCACCGCGCAAGTTTAAGGTTCGGCCATCAGCAGGCAAGCTGATGGCAACAATTTTTTGGGATGTAGAAGGGATTCTTTTGATAGATTACCTACCAAAAAATACTACGACGAACGCCGCTTACTACGCTAGTTTACTTGACCAACTGCGAGAAGCCATCAAAGAAAAACGAAGAGGCAAACTCAGTAAAGGAATTTTAATTTTGCACGACAATGCTCCGGTCCACACAGCTTTCCATGCAAGGTCGGTCTTGGACAAAAACGGCTTCACGGAACTAAACCATCCACCCTATAGTCCAGATTTGGCCTCCTGTGACTATTTCCTTTTTAGAAATTTGAAGAAAAGCCCAAGGGGAAGGAGATTTTTGACTGATGAGTAAATGAAGGCTGCTGTGGATGATCATTTTGACGACCAATCCAAGAAATATTTTTTTGACGGTTTAATGTCTCTTATTGACAAATGTAATAAGTGTATTACAGTTGCAGGTGAAAAATAAAAAAATATTAGCTTCCTATGTCTTTTCTTTCTATGTTAGGTAGATAACTTTCCAGCCGCCCCTCGTATGTAAGCATTTCAGACACTCATGTTTCGTCACGATGTTTTCTTTCACAGTTAAAAAATAAGTCAATGGTACATGCCTCTGAGACGACCTCTGTGGTACAACGGTAGCGCATCTACATTCGAGAGGTCCCGGGTCCCCGGACAAAAACTCCCCAGATGGTTAGATGGTTAGATGTTTGTGATGTCGATGTTTCTGTTTCCCAGGACACAGAGTATCCTAGTATGGTGCCAGAAGCAGTGTATGTGCCAGTATGTAAATGTTTGTGTTTGCGCCGGGATTCAAACCCACGATCTGCCGAATAAGAGGCCGGTGTTCTACCCTCTGACATACATCCGACAGATAACCAAAGTTATCGATATAGCTCAGAGAATTAGCAAGCTGAAGTGGCAGAGGGCTGGCAATATTTCGCGAAGAACCGACTACAGCTGGGGTAAACGTGTTCATGAGTGGAGACCGCGACTCTTCAAACGTAGTGTAGGATGCCCACCGACCAGGTGCGATGACGATCTGTGAAAAACTGCAGGCAGATGCTGGATGCGGCAAGGTGAAGACAGGGCCCTATGGCGCTCATTAGGGGAGGGCTATGTCCAGCAGTGGAATAATATAGCCTCCTGGTGATGATGTTCTACCCCTCCACCACCTCTTCCCTTCCAAGTCAACCATTCTAACTGCAGTACTCCGTTACACTCAAACTGTTCCACAAACATCACCTTAAGAAACAGCTAGAGCTCACTTTCACATCAACCCTGCACTGCAACCCGTCGGACCGGGCTTTTAATATCACACACGAACATTCACCAACTTACTAATTACCCAAACACAAAGCAAATTACACCTTAAGCCGCCGGGATAAAGTTCTGCAAGAGTGAAGACGGCGAGCTGGTGTGAAAAGTCTGCATTACAAAATTATGATGGATGTTGATACGTTGTTTCTCGCTTAATAAGAACAGATTCTTCGCACTATCAACTGCCACGGGGCAAAATGAGCCCTAACGAAAGGAGCTTGGGTGCCTTTTGATAAAGTTCAAAGGCCAGGGTATCAATCGCAATACATATCTGTCAGTTAAGAGGCACAGTCGCTTGCATTACAAAACGATTTCCTAACAGAAGAATAACTTTGTGGAAGTTTAGCAAAAAGGTTCCAACCCATAAAATGGTAGTTTTTGAGTTAAATAACCCAAAATGATCACTATGCTTTATATTTTAGGAATCAAAGACTTGCATAGCGATCCGATGAGTATGAGCAAAGTTATGGCACATAATCGTCAACCCATTGTATGGAGAGCGTAAATCAGCTTAAAGCTAAAAACACAAATATCTGAAAACTCACTTTGTGTGGGTTGGAACCTTTTTGCTAAACTACGTCCAATTGAGGATCGCTGGCGAAAGCCGGAGTCTCAAAATTTCCAGGGAAATGTATAGAGGTTGCTACTCCTTTCCTTGATTCATAATTAAAGCATTTTTCTACAGGGGGCCGCTGTACCTATTTTGTACAAATGGCCTCAATCTGCGTGTTTTTCAATGTTTGGGGGTGTCTAGTTTGGGACCAGGTCAAGTGATTGTGTTGTGTGTAAGTTATTATTAAATTAATTCTGTTTCTCTGCTGTTTAACTTAAATCGTTGCTAAAGATCGCGGCCGGGGCTACGAACGATTCATGTGGATTCAAACACTAAGACATCAATATTATAATATAAATAAAATATTTTGTTGTCTTACTTTTCTACACCTTGAGTAATTAGGGAGTCCCTTAAGTACCACTAGCCCAGGGCCCCCTAAACTTACGGTCCGGCCCTGGGCGTAACACTTATGAAGAAACCAAGCAAATCTGTCATTCGGCCCATTCCCATTCTGCGCCCGCGCAGTTTGTCGCCTGACAAATGCGACGTAAACGCGCACCGTCTTTGTGAGTTAGCGCTAATTTCGCGACGTCCGCTAAAATAGTTCGCCTATGATCTGCCCGTTTGTGACTGGCTTAATAAAATTATTTACGGTGGCAGCTACTGATCTGAAGGCGGGCAAACGTCAGCTGTCCGGGGTGTCGTAAAACTATGAGTTTATTTGAGTGTTTGATGAAAGACGGATAGATATAGGTATTGTTTATTGTATTCATCATCATCAACCCATTATGTCCTCACCGAGGGGCACGGGTCTCTTCCATGAGGAAGGTTTAGGCCATACTCCACCACGGGGGCCAAGTCTGGATTGGTGGAGGCTTGTAAGACTAGTGTCTGGTCTTACTGTCAGAAGTTTTCAAGCCGCCCTAAGGCCTCTGACTTGGCTGAACGATTGCCATCTATCGATGGCAGTCGGCACCAACTGCTTAACCTGCCTTGCGAAGCACGGAACCACTCGGGAAAATTCCAATAGCGTTAGTCATAGACGGTGACCCATCCATGGACTGAACGCGCCGTTTGTTGCTTAACCTAAATAATCGTTTATCAGAGCGAAACCAGCATAGGTGACTCGAGTCACACGTTTTGTGGCGCTAAAATGTCAGAATTTGACGGTTAATGTACTGGAAAGTCGACATTTTGACTGAAAACTGAAACATGAGCATTACGAAACGGATGTTTGTAGGTAATTATTTTCTTTTTAGCATGGAAATTTACTAAAGTGTTCTACAACCTTGTAATTTTTTTATCCAGATTCACCAATAAAGTAACTGAATAAATGTGGAGTTTCTTTGTTAGTTTCTTCTCCACGTAATCTATTAATTGTGAAATTAACGTAAATATAAAGTAAACATTGTGTTTTTATTGTAAATAAAATATTCAAAGTTGAATTTTGAATTTGAATAGAGTGCACATAATGTGTTGTGTGTTCTTTTGTCCGTCTTGTTATATGTTTTTAGTTTTGCATTTCTGTTGTTTTATGTTTCAAAAAATAATGTCATGTTTTGAGTATTATGTCGTTCGATAAATGTTTTTATTTAGCTATCTATATCGGCCACGGGATATGCTAATCCAGCTCAAAAGCAACCAAGCCGAGGGCGTCCAATTTGTCTGTCTGTCGGTCCAGCGGCTAATCCCGCGCGTAGGTGCGTAATTGTACTCGTCTCGATGTGTCAGACAGAGCCGCTAGAAGGAGATTGATGCGCCTGATCTGACGGTTGGAAAATTATTCTGGTTATAGATACAAATAGACGATGTATTCGCAAAGAGCCCGATGTTATATGATTATATATGAAGAAAACACTGAATTTATTAATCAAATGTTTATTCTAATGAGCACAGTAAACTGTCGTGGCACGAGCAAAACGAGCGAGAGAGAGAGCGAGCGAGAGAGATGCAACACTCTTCACCGCATTAAAATAAATTAATAGTATCTAGGAAATTGTTTTATTTATGGCTATCCCTTCACCCCTACGAGATAATTACAGAAATGTTACCTATTTTAAAGAGTATTTTATGTTAACTAAATACCTACTTAGTAAATTTGTTCTCGGCATCATGCTCAGCATACATTCTTATGAACGTCCTACGAACAGACTTAATCCTAGCTTAAACTAATACAAGTTCTTGGCATCATGCATTACTGCATACATCATAAGAAGTCCTACGAACTAGTGTGATAGTAATGTATCTTACTATGTACTAACATTAATTTTCCAAATTTTCACCACATTTCTGCATCTGGTTTACATGTCTTTTCCACTTACAACCACAAACATCTATGTTATATGTAGTATTTGGTACTGATTCTTCCAATACTACTCCTTGAATCCATGGCTTAAGCCCCCTACGATAATCTCTGACCATTACCTTTTCACCTACCTCAAAGTTAACTGTTCTCTTATTTAATATGTTCTTACTTTGTTTTTCAAGCAAAGTTGGTGGTCTCAGCAATGTAAATCTATTTCTGAGCTCTCTGCCCAGCATTAGCCTGGCAGGAGTCATTCCCGTTGCACTATGGGGCATATTTCTGTAGTCAAAAAGAAATAAATTTATTGCCGACGCTAGTGTATCTCCACTCTCTTTAATTTTTGTTACATGTGATTTAAAAGTTTCTACAAAACGCTCCGCGGCTCCATTAGTTGCCGGATAGTAGTGTGGTGAAAAGGTATGTTTTACATTGATGTTATTACAATAATTGCCAAATTCTGCACTTGTAATGGTAGGGCCGTTATCAGTAACCAAGTGGATGGGATAACCAAACCTGGCAAATTCATATTTGAAAACTTCTATTGTTTTCATGGCAGTGATATTAGACATTTCAATTGCCTCTACCCACTTTGAGTAACTGTCAACTATCACTATATACATTTTACCATAGAAAGGCCCTAAAAAGTCAGCATGTAACCGGTACCATACTGAGGGCGGTGTTGGCCATGCTTTTACTTGACATTTTCGTGGGGTTTTTTGGTTACTTAGACACGTTATACAATTGTTAGTTATATTTTCAATTTCTGAGTCTACTTGTGGCCACCAGAAATACGAACGTGCTAGTTGTTTCATTCGTACTGTTCCGAAATGACTTTTATGCAACTCTTCGAGCACTGTGTCTTTTAATATTATTGGTATATTTATTCTGTATCCCCAGAATAAGCAGCCCCGGTCAACACTGAGTTCATTTTTTTTATTAAAGTAAGGAAGTAATTCCTTTCTTAACGTTCGTTTTTCTGGCCAGCCATCAGTAGTGTACCTAATAACAGTTGACAAAATTAAATCGTTTCCCTTTGTATTAATTTCCAATCTAGTTTCTCCAATCCAGAGTTATTTATGTAATTAATATTGCTAATATCGCCATCCTGACAAATTGGATGAATATCTATATCACTTTTAATATCTGAGCTGTTTGTGCGTGACATGAAATCAGCTGGGTTTAAGGTAACTTTGTAATCTCCGCAAAGTCTTACTGTTCCGTCTGGTTTTAGAATTGGGACTACAGGCGTGCCCCACTGGCTATATTCTACAGGAATAATCTTGCCATGTTCTAGTAATCAATTAATTTCAGATTTTACCTTTTCTTTCAATGCGAATGGTGTCCGACGTACAGGCAAACACTTGGATTTGGCATCAGGTTTTAATTTTAATTTAATTGCTTCACCTTTTGTTCCGTATTATAACATTATGTTTGTGAACCAGCACAAAACAAGGATTACTAGTTTCTGTTTAATTTTCGTTTTCTTTAGTTTTCCTTTTTTTATCAAATGTTGTATGGGTTCACGAACCAAACGTCCGTTCGATGCAATTTCTAACCGCACCGAATTAAAAAAAAAAGTTTTTGCTCGATGGCCGACCGTGAAGCGCGCTAACCCGCTGCTCCGTACAAAATATTTACAAAAAATATACGTCGCGTTTCCTCAACCTAACCAGCACACCAGCATCACCAGCACCATCGAATCCATAACCGGGGCCCCGGATCCACTGTAGCCGCCGCGGACCAGGTGAGTGGATTCATACATCAATATCATACATCTTTCGCTGGGGGCCAATTTGCTTCTCAAATTCCCCTACACCTTTGAAGTTTCCCCATCCCGGACTGGACATTTCTGCAAACTGTTCCTTTACATGTCGCTTTGCTTCTGAAACAGTAATATTACATTGTTTATATGTTGTTTCAATGGTGTTTGTAGTTACAAAAATGGGTGGCCACAGGTTAAATTCATTTAACCAGTCACGACCCATTATGCGTGGAATGTCATTGTTTCCCACATTATGTATAATACCTACCGGTTGTGATATTGTCTGATCAAAATTTCTGAACTTTACTTTACAGTCATCTATTTTTTTATCTTTAAGATAAGCTAATTTATCCTTTAAAGGAATTACTGTGACATCAAAACCTGTGTCCATTTGAAAATCCAAGTATTTTCCATCAACTTTTAATGTTATGTAGTGGGGTGGTATTTTACTTACATTAACTGAGTAAATTTCATACTCATTAAACAACTGTGCTACAGAAGCCTCCACGTCTTCTGGTTCCTCCACGTTATGGTCCTTTGTATCTTCCTTTTCCAGATTATATCATCATCATCGGCCTACGGTTGTCCACTGCTGGACATATGCCTCTCCCATTACACGCCACTGAGCACGGTCCTCGGCTGCTCTCATCCAGCTCTTGCCAGCCGCCCTGCGAAGATCATCGCTCCACCGAGTCTGAGGACGTCCTACACTACGTTTACCGATCCGCGGTCTCCACTCAAGAACTCTTCTACCCCATCGGTTATCAGTTCTTCGGGTGATATGGCCGGCCCACTGCCACTTCAGCATGCTAATTCGGTGGGCTATGTCGGTGACTTTGGTTCTCTGTCGGATGACTTCGTTTCGAATTCGATCTTTCAGAGAAACCCCGAGCATAGCCCTTTCCATAGCACGCTGAGCGACTTTAAATTTGTGGATCAGCCCCACCGTGAGTGTCCACGTTTCGGCACCGTATGTCATGACGGGTAGGACGCACTGGTTGAAGACTTTCGTCTTTAGACACTGTGGGATTGGCGATGTGAAGACTCGACGTAGTTTCCCATATGCTGCCCAGCCCAGCTGTATTCTTCTATTAGCCTCTTTCTCAAAGTTGTTTTTACCTAATTGCATGGTTTGCCCGAGGTAAACATACTCCTTAACGACTTCAAGAATACTGCCTTGAACTGCAATTGGCTCCGGATTTACATGTTCATTGAACATAATCTTGGTTTTATCCAAGTTCATCCGGAGACCAATGCGTTGGGAAGAATCAGCTAGGCTACTCAGCATATGTTGCAGATCTTGCAGCGTTTCCGCCATGATGACGATATCGTCTGCAAATCGCAAGTGTGAAAGGTACTTGCCGCTAATATTAATGCCGTACCCCTTCCAGTCCAGCGTCTTAAACATATCCTCCATAGCATTTGTAAACAATTTGGGGGAAATAACATCCCCTTGTCTCACACCACGATGTATGGGGATAGGTTCAGATTGCCGGTTCTGGATTTGGACGGCCATAGTAGCGGCGTTGTATAGACCTTTCAACACTTGGATGTATCGCCAGTCGACTAGGCATCGCTGCAAAGATTCCAGAACAGACCAGGTTTCGACCGAGTCAAAGGCTTTTTCATAGTCCACAAACGCTAAGCACAGGGGCCGATTATACTCTTCGGTCTTCAAAATTATATACTTGCATTCTTTTATTCCTAATGCACATCTTATATATATGTCCCTGTAGGCCACACTCGGAACAAAACTTCTTAAGTAACCTGCACTGCGCCTTGATATGCTTAGTTGCTCCACAGCAATAGCATCTATTGTCACTTTTGTCTGGAATCCTTCTTGTTGCCGTTCTGTTTTTCTCCATCTTCGTCTTCTTGTAATAGAACATTTCCGAGACATTATTTTCACTTTTTCCATTTGTTTGTAGTAATGCTGCCTCCACTGTCCGTGCTAGTGTGATAGTTTCTGTGAAAGTCATTTGCGAGCTACTCTTTAACAGTTCAAACTTCACGAGTTTTGAATGTACACCATCGATTAGCTTTTCTTTCATCTGGTCCTCCAGGTCTTTAAATTGCCACTTGGCACCTATTTTTCTAAGTTGCAAGACATAATCTTCCGCTGTTTCGCTAGGCATTTGGTTTCGACTGCGAAAAACTGCCCGATCTAATGCTGTTGGTTGTTTTATTGTGTATTTCTCCTCAAGTTTTTGGCATAGTTCACTAAAATTTAGCTTGAGAGGTCTATTTGGAGCGCACAAACAATTTAACACTTCCAACACTTTGGGTGTAATTTTTGTTAATAACAACGGTACCTTTTTTTCTTCTTTGACTTCATTCAGTGTTATGCATTCCAATTTTTGCTCAAAGCACTCCCAGTTTTCTCCGTCGAAAGGCTGCAGGCTATAAGTAGCCATTTTAGTTTTCTCTTCTGGCCTTTCTAGGTGTTGTTTACTTAAACAATAGTCACGGAGTAGTTTTCTTAGTTCATCCACCTTCAAGGATTCGTGGTTTATTCCAGCTTTTTGCAAATATTTTTGTAATTCTTCTTTGCTTAGCCTGTATATCCAAGAACACTTCCCAGACGATAAAATTTCGTTTTCAATGTCAGCGTGTGAACTGCTTTCGTCTGTCATTGAAACAAAACGTCACCGATACTTGGCTGTGTGTGGGTGTCGTAATTTTTATTTGCACAATGGGTAATATAAGATGGCGGCCACTGCATCCTGCTTAATGCAATATTTGCACTTACTTTTTACTTGAGTTTTGTTGGCTTAATTTCGCCGATTCTTATTTGTGCACACGCGCGGTTCCTTATACCTCGTCGCCAAACTGTTATATATGAAGAAAACACTGAATTTATTAATCAAATGTTTATTCTAATGAGCACAGTAAACTGTCGTGGCACGAGCAAAACGAGCGAGAGAGAGAGCGAGCGAGAGAGAGAGCGAGCGAGAGAGACGCAACATACACTATCCGGACCCGGCCTGCGTGCATACAACGACTGGTGAATGTTGGTGAAGCGAAAGTGATTTGTCAGGATCGTGGCAGATGGTAGTCCTGGTCTCTGCCTACCCATCTGGGATACAAGCGTGAGTCGAGTGAGTGAGTGAGAGATGGCAGTCGTTAAGCCAGTCAGGGGCCTTAGGGCGGCTTGAAAACTTCTCAAAAAAGATGGTCAGAGTGGAGTTTTTTTTTTCGCTGCCTTTTTCTCCACTACAGACGGCCCCAAGGCAGCGGCTAACGTTATACATAACTGTATGTACATTGACATTCAACAAGCAGAATGTAAATTCTTTACGTTGAAATAAATTCTTGATTCTGATTCTGATTCTGATTACTTCTGACAGTAAAACCAGCCACTAGTCTTGCAAGCCTCTACCAATCTGGACTTGGCTCCCGTGGTGGAGTATGGCCTACACCTCCTCAGGGAAGAGACCCGTGCCCCTCGGTGGGGCCATAATGGGTTGATGATGAATGCAATTTGTAAAAATCGGGCACAGCCTCCAGCTTGGTAAATTTGCCGTGATTCTAGTGTCCCTGCCCGATCATCGTGCACAGCGCGTCCTAATTTGTGAAGGAAAGTGATTGCTAAGTGAAAAAAGCCGATGAACACGCATTGGCACTTTTTCAGCCTTGGCGAAGTTCATCACACCCGTGTCAGTAACGAATGGCCGACAGGCCCTTATTGCAGTTTATAGGACGGATGGCCGGTGTCGAAGGCGACGAGCATAAATCTCAATTGCTGGAGTATTGACTCCGCCTGATGAGCGGCGTTAACTGGCGGCGAGAACTCGATATTGGAAATGGTATCGTGTATGAGCTCACCAAAATACACCTTTCCAATGAAACGAAAATACTCTGAATGAAACTTTCGTAAGCATTACACATTGTAAATTAGTCGGACTTTTCCGACGAAAAGTCAAGTAAGTAAATGTATTCATATTCTTTATTGCTAAATCATGTACATAGTATAAGTACAGGTGGTATTGGTATGTGTAGGTAACATGATACCCTGTAAGGGCACTGCAATACAAGTCTTATGACAGCACATAGAGACATCTTGGCGTTAGATGAATTAATATTATTTAGGTATTTATCTCATGCAAAAGAATAGATTTATTAACAATCATACAAGATACTTAATAGTTCCTCAACGAGATTGAGGGTTATTCAATTAAATTATAGTAAAAAAAATGTATTAACATATTTTTGAATTTTTTCGTAAATAAGTTGCCTCTTTTTTCATTTTTCTTTTGTTTCATTTTTTATGTTTTGAGGTATTTGATTATATATTTTTATTAGTATTTTTATGTATCCAAACAACAATTATTTACAATACTCTAAGGGAGCGAAATTTACACCAAAATACAAAAATGTTTCATCAAGTAAATAGTGGTGCTAACAACTTTTTATTAGGTTTGGTGAACATTTATAAGACGAGTCAGAGACGAGCAACCGACGACGCGAGCTCCGTCTGTGCTCACCATGATTAAGCTCTGCGAATCAGAGCGAAGCCTGGTCGGACTCTTCCGACAAAAAGTCAAGTAAGTGTATCCGGTATAAAGTTAATAATTTTTGAATGGCGAAAAAACATTTCATATTTCAAATTCATAATAAAAACAAAATGTTCACTTTATGAACGTCAAAGTTGTTAAATTCACAAATAGTAGATTACGTGTGGAATAAGCTTAAGTTTACTCTTTTCAAAACAGTCTATCATAATTAACAAACTTTCAAAATATAATCCCTTCTTCTTCGCAACCCAGTATGCCCCCACCGAGGGGCACGAGTCTCTTCCCTGAAGAAGGTGTAGGCCATACTCCACCACGGGGGGCCAAGTCCGGATTGGTGGAGGCTTGTAAGACTAGTGGCTGGTCTTACACATCTCTTAGACCAATTACGGACTACATTTTTTTAATGTAATCTTATTTACGAAACACGTTTTAGAAACTCCTGACCTTGGTTGGCAACATTATTTTAACGACATGAAAATATAAATATAAGAAGTATATTCATGTTTTTTATTCATTCTAAAAATAAAAGCAAAATTAACATGATGATGAATACTTTTCAGCGCGTGTGTGTGTATTATGGTATAATATCATGTTCTTCAAAAGTAATGTTTGTCAAATAATTACCTTTATCTTCACCAGTTAGTCTCGAAAACCTTGCATACTAAAAATACCCGTAAAACGGATAAAACTAACTTGGCACCTGCAAACGGCGCATCAAGGGACGGTACCTGGAACGCCGTCCTGATACGATAGGGTCGTGTTCTTTTGGTAAATTCAAGCATATTTTTTTTCGAACGGTAGCCATCATTATTGTGCACTTAGCTGAAACTACATTAGTTAACATCACGTTTATGTACTTAGATTTAAGGTTCAATATCGAATACATGCTTAACTCCTTCGGGGAAGGGTCCAATAATTATAGCAACAGTAAAATGAGCATTCGTGTACGAATATGCGCATTAAAATTTTAATAACTTGGTAATAAAAAAAATATTGGAATTCCGAAGGACCTAAGCACTGTATGCAGACAGACTTAATTATCAGAAATCCTTAGGGTCCGTTTGTGAAGTCCTACAAGCAATACCACTCGCGAATTGTGAAGGAAAATATCGTGAGGAAACCTGAGTGTCTGAGCTATTCAATACCTCAGCGCTTGATATCGCCAATCCGCAGTGGGTACGCGTGGTGACTAAAGCCCATACTCTCTCTGAGAGAAGATATTAATTACCCTATAGTGGGACGTATACAGGCTGCTTACAACTTACAGTATGTTAACTGTTAGAATATACATCGGGCTCTAGAGTAGGCTTCGGTTTTCGCCGAAAGCACACGAGTGTAATACTACTTCCTGCTCTGTAGAAAACTTTTCTTTACTATTTTGAAAAGTTATGTAAAATGTCATATTAGGTAGTTCCGATATTTCTATTACACGAATATATCCGATTATATCCGATAGTAGCCGGGGTATATTCTAAAAGCTAACAGACTGTACACCTTATGGTCCATCGGCGATGGCTTAGGTTTTTCAAGATGACGCGGAGGACGACGGACAAGATGTCGATAATTTTTTTTCTTTGTTTGCCCCGCCAATATCATAATACATTATATAATATTTTAAATTTACACTGTTGAATAATAATTGTATGTGTAACTTAATTACAGGCGGCTATGCCGCTTACACATTCCACACAATACGATCACTTGATCTGGGGTGCAATTACGCAAGTACTCTACTGTATGGAGTTGTCTGATTAAACCCTTTGTTCCCGGTATGTCACACCACATTCTGGAATTTTTTTCCCAGTAGGTATGTCATTCTCCTACTCCGAACTGTCATATACATGTCATTCTTATTTTGACTCTTATGAGTTGTATAAATGTTTGACCAGATAGAGTGGAAAGTTACGTAATACAAGGGTTGGTCCCAAACTAAGACAACTTGTGCCGTCGTAACCAGGATAGTAACTGAGGTAAATAAAAAGTCAGTATTGGAAAACAAAGTTATAAATAAAAGCGTGTTAATAATTTTTACCCACCTCTATCTCACTTCCAACAATTAACATCATTATCAACCCATTATGTCCCCACCGAAGGGGCATGAGTCTCTTCCCTGAGGAAGGTATAGGCCATACTCCGCCACGGGTGCTAAGTCCGGATTGGTGACTAGTAAGACTGGTGGCTGGTCTTACTGTCAGAAGTTTTCAAGCCGCCCTAAGGCCTCTGACTTGGCTTAGCGACTACCATCTATCGACGGCAGCCGGCACTAACTGCTTAACGTTCGCTCGGAAAAATGCCACTAGCGTTAGTCATAGACGGTGACCCATCCATGGACTGAACGCACCGTATGTTGCTTTACCGTAGTTATAGTTTAAGATCACTCAGGTAGCCCAGGCTACGATTAACATAATTAAGGCTTTATTAATAGCGCATTTTCACCTATCGCTCGTAAAACGGAGACTTACAGCAATAACCAGATATGAAGGTAGCCATATCTGTACAAATGTCATGTAAGGTTCGAGGTAATTGCTGGATATAGGTATCTGTGCTTGTTAGCTGAATAGCTAATGATAATTTATAATAGGGCGGTACTTGGTAAAGAATTGTGAAGCACATTCCTTTTTAAGTGGTCGTCTATATTAAAGACTAGCTGTGCCCGTGACTACGTCCGCATCGCTTATGCCCGGTTCCTATAATATACGCCTACCGGCTACGATCCGTTCTACACTACAATTTATTGATGGTACGTAGGAATTTCGGAGGAATGGGCTAGTTGCCCTAAAAAATGTAATTAGTCCGTCTTTTAGATTATTCAAAAATAAGGGACACGTATTTTTTTATTTGTAAATTAGACCAAAAATGACAAACATTATAGCCCAATAAAATTACGTGTGACGTCACGCCGTGCTGCATTTTTTAGCACGGAGTGACGTCACACGTATTTTTAATGGGCTAACTATATCTTTGTTATTTTTTGTCCATCATCAACCCATTATGTCCCCACCATGGGGCACGGGTCTCTTCCCTGAGGAAGGTATAGGCCATACTCCACCACGGGGGCCAAGTCCGGATTGGTGGAGGCTTGTAAGACTAGTGGCTGGTCTTACTGTCAGAAGTTTTCAAGCCGCCCTAAGGCCTCTGACTTGGCTTAACGACTGCCATCGTACCGTTTATTTACTATTATTCTAATTTTTTACGTTCTCTGTTAAATATTCTGATATATTATGTATGTATACTGTAATGATTTTATGTGTTTTATTTTGAGTATTGTGTCGTCTATAAATTTTATTCTTCTTCAATTCTAACATACACGCAATTCCCTCCCAGCTCAATCCCTTTAGCCCACACACTCCTAACCGTCCTTTTTCTCATCAGCAGATTGAAACAACAACCGCCTGATTCCCGCGAGTAAATCAAGCTGGAACATCTGAACACCGAATCAATACGCGCGCAGACGTCCCAACAAAAGGTGATGAGGAGGAGAAAAAAAACACTGAGCACTGAATAACATGTCGCCTCGAGGGCGATTCGCGTTGCATCCTCCGCCTCAGACACGGGATATTAATTATAATAAATATATTTTAAAGCACTGTTCATAAACATACGGGAAAATAATGCCAGACAGACAAAGGTAAGTTTGGCACTTACAAGAGTAATAACATCAACACAACACTCACTTGACCTGGTACCATACTAGGATACTCTGTGCCATGGTTGCCAGGCAAGGACGTTAGAAACATGGAAAAACGCCATTTATACAAATGTACGGCTTACGGTTCTCAATGGGTATTGAACCCACGACTTCTGCTTTAGTAGGTAAGCGCAGACCAACGAGGCAGGTACTGTGCTCTTGCAGACGGAATGTAGATAATAGATATACATAATACTCTTAATGTTTTCTACAGTTTCTACAGTTGACACGACATCAATTTTTACACCTGTGTGCGTGATTTGGCAAATGAAATGTGCTGAAACAAAAAATATATATATATTATATTACATTGGATCGGCTTACGAAACTCTCGAAGAAAGTGAATTCGTAAAAATTTGAAATCAATTAAACCATGCCAAGCCTGTCGAGGCATCTTCGGCAAAGCTACAGGAATAGCTATAGGCAGTGTTGATTGCCCTCGCTCGGGTCTTGAGCTTCTTAGGTAGATAGATATTGGTGCCAATTAATGTAGCGCATTTTAAGGTCATTTGAGAAATGATGCTGACAGTAAAGTTTTTCTTGTGCTGCCCTTTCATTTTACATTCGACCCCATGGCAGCGCTGTCTTACATCATAAGTATTTAACATTCAACAAAATTAATGTAAATTCTTTAGGGTGCAATAATTTTATGATTTTTGAATCAGACGGGAGCAGCCCGTGCTTCGCCGCTAAGGGAGACGCGTCGCCGTTGTTTTTTCGCGGCGTATCTTCATATCCGGACGCTTGGGACGGGCCGGCGGGACGGGACGGGACGGGACGGGACGGGACGGAAGCGGGAAACTCTTGCGGCGCCGCGGAGGTGCGAACTGGTGGCAACTTTTAGGAGAATGCGTATGGAGGCTTTTAGAGCCGAGTGTCTTTTTGTAATTTGTGGGGAAGTTAGTCTAAAAAAGTTAGTCAGTAATGGTGGGGCCGCACCTGCCTCTATCGTGACAAAGCTTCGCGCCACGGGCTTTTCAGTCCATACATTCCACAGAGTACTGGCGCGAAGCTTTGTCACGATAGACGCAGGTGAGGCCCCAGCATCAGCGTTACTTCATCTGGCGCAATGGATGCGTCGCATATTGCACGGAACTGGAGTAGAGGTATTTTGTTTGATCACTGTCAATGTTGTTGTTGTTATTTTTTTACAATAACGCTGAATCGCTCGTAGCGCCGGCTGCCTGCAACATAGGGCGCGTTCAGTGTATACTAGATGGGTAACCGTCTATGACTAACGCTAGTGGCATTTTTCCGACCGGTTCCGTGCTTCGCAAGGCATGTTAAGCAGTCGTTGCCGGCTGCCGTCGATAGATGGCAGTCGCTAAGCCAAGTCAGAGGCCTTAATAGGGCGGCTTGAAAACTTCTGACAGTAAGACCAGCCACTAGTCTTACAAGCCTGCACCAATCCGGACTTGGCCCCCGTGGTGAAGTATGGCCTATACCTTGCTCAGGGAAGAGACCCGTGCCCCTCGTTGAGGACATAATGGGTTGATGATGATGACTGTCAAAATAAAGATGTTACCTGTTATTACAGAGGCGGTGACATAAATTTTGTGTGCATCAAGACCTCAGCTATTTGTATTAATCAATGGACGATCCATCAATGCCACCACCTCAGTTCGTTAAATGACAACTGCATAAACATAGCGATTTAGTTTTATTGCCGCTTGAAGTCTCCGCGCGCCCTCTAATCAAGCGATCTAGGCGTCAAAAAAAAAAAAAACTCACGCCCGTTATCCCCGAAGGGGTAGGCAGAGGCACCAGTCTCTAGAACTGGACCCACGTTTTGCCGAGTTTATTAGGTCCCAAACGTGACAAGTGGCAAGCCTGTCGCCGTTATCCGGGCACAATTTATCTGCGAATGGTGTTGCTGTACAAACAAATGTACGTAACTAAAAGTCATTGGTACATGCGTGATTCAAACCCAAACCCTCATGATCGAGAAGCAAGGGTCAACCCCACTACGCCACCACCGCTTTATCTAGGCGTCAATGCTATGAAAAAGCACGTCACGTGATCCAACCGTGTATCTATCATCGTACTGTAATGCACTAACAGAATCAAGGCCCATAACAGAATCAAGGAAAATGCGACGCATCCATTGCGTCAGGCGAAGTAACGCTTATAGACTAACTTTAACTAACAATTTCTGGATTGAGAACTTCACTAAGTAGTTACTAAGTGAAGTTAGTTGTTAGTACTACAGGTAAGTAGTTACTTAACCGTAGTGCTGTCTCGTCAAATTTCTCAAAAAAGAGAGAGACAGAACATCACTTAAGTATTTACTTAGTGAAATTCTCAATTCTGGTTACCTATCCATTATGTTTCAAGGTATCGCAAATTTCACGAAATCTATATATATATAAAAGGAGAAGCTGACTGACTGACTGACTGACTGACTGACTGACTGACTGACTGACTGACTGACTGACTGACTGACTGACTGACATACTAACGCAGGGCCTAAACTATAAGGGTTAGAAGCTTGAAATTTTGCACAGGAGTTCCTTTTATAACGTAGGGGAGCACTAAGAAAGGATTTTTGAAAATTCATGCCCTAAGGGGGTAAAATGGGGGTTCGAAGTTAGTATGAAACTTTGCCGTTTTCGAAGTTATTCGAATAAAATTTGGTACGAAGGTTTTTCATTTAAAATTATGAAACACGTGTAAAATAGTTTTTTAAAAATCATCCCTTAAGGGGGAAAAAGGGGGGTGCGAACTTAGTATGAAACTTTGCCGTTTTTAATGTTATACGAATGAGATTCAATATGAAGGTCCTTCATTAAAAGTTATGAAATACATGTAAAATAGTTTTTCGAAAATCATCCCTTAAAGGGGTAAAAAGGGGGATGCAAAGTTAGTATGAAACTTTGCCGTTTATGAAGAAATTCAGCATGAAGGTCCTTCATTGAAAGTCGTGAAAGACGTGTAAAGTAGTTTTTCGAAAATCAACCCTTGAAGGGGTAACAGGGGGTTGCGAAGTTAGTATGAAAGCTCTTTCGCATGCGCTAAAAGTATCCCTATCTTATTTGCAAACACTTTACTTAGCTAAAGCCCACGCGGACGTAGTCGCGGGCAACAGCTAGTAGAAATATAAAAAATTCTACCGTGGCACTTCGAATACCTTGGACAATAATTACCGAATACGTTCCAATGCAGACCTTCACTAATTAACGAGCGATCAAGCTACGTTTATTCCTCAAATTAAACTTTGCTTATCGCTCTTTAATGCCCGCACACATTTCAACGGCGCAGGCGCCGACAGTGGCGGTAAATAAGCGTCGAGTTTATCGCGACCATCTATATCGATAACTGGCCGGCTGGCCGAAAAACATCGACAGACAGACTGATCAACGTTCAGGGTCTAGATTCTGTTAATCCATAGTAGTACAATCACAACTGCATGATCATGGCGATTTCTTTCATTGCCGCTTCAAGTCTACGCGCGCACATTATATCAAAACCTTCTAGGTTGATCAATGGTATGAAGAAACCTCCACCAATCCGGACTTGGCCCCCGTGGTGGAGTATGGCCTATACCTTCCTCAGGGAAGAGACCCGTGACCCTTGGTGGGGACATAATGGGTTGATGATGATGAAGAAACAGGTCACGTGACCCGGCCATGTATTTGTCATCGTACTATAATGCACTTACAGAATAGAGGCTCAGTTGCGGTTGTTGCAAGATTTTGCTATGTAAAATGCCGTAAGAGATTGGGGTATGTGTAATTACATTTTGAATGTTCCGTTTGGTGTGAAAAGATATAGAATTAAATCATCTTAACTAGGAATTTAATTATATGCAACGAAAAGGTGGAGGTAGCAAGACATTTTAAAATCAAGTAAATATAAAAGAAGGAGTCGTAATCCAAACCCCGATTTCGTTAGTGCATTATAGCTACATATTCTTTACAGTTGTATTTCAATTATAGTTACATCGAATTAGTATGGATAATAAAATGGAAAAAAATATATTTCCATTGTCGCCTAGAATTACGAGTACAGTGCAGCGGCAGTGAAATCAAATCGATGCAGTCACTACAATGCATTAGCGGAATCTAGGAACTGTACTTCTGTGGCACTGCAATACCACTTACCATTCGCAGCACGTCAACTAATTCGGCATACATCGGGCGAGCAATTATAATAAAGGCGCCAGACCTCACGCGCGCTTAATTAACAACTGTCCGCGAAAAAAAGTCCAAAGGCAAAGGCTGATAAGAGAGACTTTTCGATATGAGTACGGACCCATTGGGGCCTCAAGTTTGTCCCTGTAAATCCGGGGAGACATTATTTATTAAATCATTTATACAGGCTGTCCCAATACTCAACGTCAAGCCGGAACCGGGTGAAAAGGCTAGTCATACTGGTTATCAGAAAAATAATTTAAAAAAAATGCATGAAAAAACAATTATGGGCATTTAAAAAGAAAATTTAAAAATCCTTTTGCCACAAATCTTTACTTTTTCCAATTTTTTTTTTCTTTTGTAGCTCTGAATAATGCTTCTTTATACTGTTAACAAAATTTCAAAACCAGCTGCTCCAGCTTGGAAGAAAAAGCGACATTTAAAAAAAAATAACTTAAAAAATTGCCCATTTTTAGTTTTAATTTTCATTACGTTTGTGAAATTTCTTGAATAAATAATAATAATAAAAAAATTGTACTTAAAATGAAAAAATCGATTTATTTTTATATTTTTCTGATAACCAGTATGACTACCCTTTTCACCCGGTGCCGGCTTGACGTTGAGTTTTGGGACATCCTGTATATCGCCCGCAGTCAAGAGTCGAGCAACCGGTGATGCGAGCTGCGTCTCTGCTCAACGTGATTAAGCTCTGTGAATCAGAGCGAAACCTGGTCGGACTCTTCCGACATAAGTCAAGTAAGTGTATCCGGAATAAAGCTCATAATGTCACGACCATTGTAGGTTTACTCACAATGCATTCATCGTAGTATGCTGTCGACTAATGGCACTATACTTTGAACTAAATGAGAACGCCTTAAGATTCTTCGATTTAAAATATGTATGTTTTTAATATACCTATCCATTTTTTTCCGATTTTTTTTTCGCAAACGAATCGGGTAATGTTAACGCGAAATGTATTCAATACGTTGACTTTTCAATGAAGCGCAGTAATAATAATACTTTATTGTACACATTACATAAAAAACAAAAGATAAAAGCGAGCTTATATCTGTAAGAGATTTTTTCCACCTAACCTTGGATAGTCAGACCAGCGATAAAAGACAGGTGTAGGAATATACGTGTACAAAATGACTAGACAAACATCAACTATCCAGAACATAATATTTTCGATTTTTTTAACAATTCACATTTTCCCTTTAACAGGTCCAATAACAAAACTTGAGGTCCGGACCAGTCTCCAACCCTAAGGTGGAAGCTCGATAGCACGTGAGGGTTGACTTAATGAAGCTATGCAAATTGCATGCGCCTACGCAGCCGGCGTCGTTTGAGACGCCCGAGTGACATGATTGGTCGGTGCGGACGTAGAGTTTGTAGAGGTATTGGCAAGGCTATGTCTACGCCTTTATTTGGTTACGACGGTGGCTTTGTTATGCATAGTGCCTAAGAACTATGGGTGGCTGTTGGTTCGTAACCATATTTGGAGAGCCATTTGATTTGTAGCTGCTCGACCTATGGCTTATGGTCTGCACGACGAGGGACGCAGGGAGTCTCTAGAATCATCATCATCATCATCAACCCATTATGTACCCACCAAGGGGCACGGGTCTCTTCCCTGCGGAAGGTCTCTAGAATCAATGCTGCCAAAAGAGCTCCCCTCAACAGAATGTACGAACGTCACAAATTTGCGCCCGAAAATTTGGAAAAATACTTAATTGTATCTATCTAATCTAATACGAGTAAGCCCGTAAATGCCACTGTTGGGCATAGGCCTTTTCTCTTTCACGCCAACCCATCCGGTCCAGTGCTTAATTGTATACTGTCATAAAATAAAAATACTTTTGCTGTTTTCGTACCGTTTTTAATTTAAAATAGTGTAAAAATAAAAATGTTGTTTGATTTTTCATTGTGCATATTTTGGACACATCAACAGGTTTAAATGCATATTTCGGCCTTTTTAATGCATATTTTGCCTGCATATTTTGGCACTTTGTTAGTGCGTATATCCGATGTAACTATAACATAACATAATATCATTTACGGAAGTTGATCTGTTTCATAAGTGAAAGCGGTACTGCAAGCAAATGTTGTCAAGTGTGTTATTAAATTCGTGAACTGCATCGATTTATTTTGTTAATTTTTTTGTAATGTAAAACCGATAATAATAATTTTATATAAGGGGCCCGGATGTGAATGGCGAGAGACCGCGAGGTGTGGCGTGATGGGGAAAAGGCCTATACCCAACAGTAGGTAGAAATGTGCTGATGATGATGATTGACTTTGACTTTGATGATGAAAGAAGAGGATAGTTCATGACAGAGAGCAGTGTAGGGTCGTGGAAGGCCGAGGATAGAGGCCTTTGCCCAGCAGAGCAATACAAATCCGAATAACCAAGGAATGAATAGTGTCATCACGATTTTCAACGTTTGTTTTCAAACTTTAGTATGTTTACATGTTTATGGTGATGTTGCTGTTTCTGGTTCCCACGATACAGGGTATGCTAGTGTGGGACCAAAAGCAATGTACCTACGTGTCACACTCTTTTCTGAGAAATCTTTCGAGACAGCACTACGGTAAAGTAGTTACTTAGCGAGATTCTCAATTGAAAAACCTGCCCTTTACTATAACAATTTTATTACGCGCTCCCGCAGCACGCACGCCTATCAGCCATCGCCCTTCAAACGTCAATCAAAAGGTGCATCCACACCGCGCATCGACGCGTGACGTAAAGGTGCACCGCGACTCGCGTGCCGCCGAATGCAAATAGCCGGCGGACCACCGGAGTTCGCGCCCACGCGCGTGGGCACCGCGCGTCTATTTCACTTGAGCGGGAAAGTAATGTGGGCAAGGTGGTATTTGGTCGTTGATGGAGCCACAGAGCTTTGTGGTGGTTATATTTTATGTTGAAACTAAAATAAATAGTTTTCTGTGCGTGTTTTGTAATAACATTGCGAATTGACAATGTAATTTACATAAAACTATAAGGTATTGCTTTATGTGAATAATAAAATTTTTAAACTAAGGCAACTAATTAATAGAAAATTGTGATAAATCTAATTCACCTTTATCCTTTATTCTTGGCGGTTTTGTTTTTTGTCAAACAAACATGAAAATGATCATCCGGTTTATCATAAGTATAACATAGTTGACTAAATCTAGTGTTACAGAGCAAAATACAAGTATAACTACGCAGGTAAATTACGCCATTCGCATTAAGTGTACCTTTTGTACACTATAATCATTATAATAACGCAGCAGGCTATGCTCAATTTTCATAAAAACTATTTTGTATCACCTAGCTGTCCGTGGCCTAGCCGCCACTACACATCAGACTATGCTAAATTTCCATAAAATACAATAAAATAAATATAATGTTTATTTACTTTATGAGAGATGTTAAAGTATCTACTATATGTTAAAGATCATATTATACTAGTAGGTAAACAATATTTTGCAACCCAAATTTTTACTGCAGCCCAACACTAGGCAAGCCTGTATCGTACCACACTAGAGGTAAGCAAAAAAAATCACTTTTCATCTTCTATCCGCCACCGTGACCGTGGCCTAACCGCCACCCCGTCCGCAGTCTAAGCGCCCACGCAGCGGCGTGCCCGTTTGCAGTCGCTACCTGACTTAACAGCTTACAATAGCCGAATGACTATTAAAACCCTTCTAACCACACTGAACAAGTCACAACATGTTAGCAGGACTGGCTACTTCTCTTCCAGTTCAGGCCTAAGTAGACGCTTGTGTGAAACAGTATGTCTTTGAAGGCAAGCGGTTTGTCAAAATACATTAAACAAAATAACCGTTTTTAATACGCAAATTAATTTTTTTGCTTGGGGATTGAGGATTTCCTCGATGTAGATAGATAGAGTATTTTTTATAAGTTACATTTACAGATTTTTTGAACTTTATTTGGGATAACTTAACAATATCTAGTGCTAACGAAAGTTTTAGTTTAAAAATACAGATTTCTTTTTAAATTGAAGCACAATTGGCGGCCTCATTACTATAAACAATATCTGCCAGCCAAAGATAGTCGGAAACCAGAAATAAATTAAAAAGAAAGATGGGCTGTCGTGCAATTAAGTAATATTTATTAGAGGGTGTAAGACTAAATAAAAAAATTAAATAAAATGCATTTAAAAAAATATACTAACGTTATTGAAATATACTAGGTACGAAGACGTAGCAATCAACATCAATCAATGATCTATATCGTTTCATTTACCCCCGATTTTTCAAACGCTAACAATCTGTTAATCTACTGTTAACAGCTGACAGTTGTTTTTTTTGTATGCACATTTGACAATTGACATTATGTTAACAATATATTAACAGACTGTTAGCTTTCGAGACACCGGCGGTTAGTATTCCTAAAAACGTCGGATCTGTTGTCGCAGACTAATCAAATTGGGAAATTCTGTGCGACTGGTATTATTATCTCAAGTGAGCATTCCAGTTACAACAAAACTCCTATTGTAAACAGTCCTACATACCGTGGACACAGAGTCTGACAACCTTTGGCCAGGCATTCAATCAATTTATGCAGATTTGTGCGTTATTACAGTACCCGCAGTAAATCAACCTTAAGGCACAAGTATCTGTCTTACATTAACATAAGTTTACTGTTTCACAAAAGCCGCCTGGATATTCTAGTCGGTCGTTTCACCGGTCCACCTAGGCCCACGTCGGTCCACCTAGGCCCACGGCTATATACATTGATGCATAAACTTCACGACATCGTCAACCTCACGAGACACGCGTGCAAAGAAACCTTAATGAAGTGGCTTGTTAAATTAAACTACGATAGCACAGAAAACTTAATAACAAGCGGCACATTACCTATAACCTAACACACATTTACACGAACATACTCACTCCACACCTACTCACCCTCTGCTCAGTGGCTGAAACCCGAACCCAAGACCCCGGTCGTAGGGCTGAGCAGAGCACACACACACAAACTCACCCTCTCACTCACTCACACACACACACACACACACACACACACACACACACACACACACACACACACACTTCAAAACACACAAATGCACTTAACACACAATTCTGCATGATAATTAGTGCTAAATGATTAATATTTTCTATCTGATTTACCTTTATAAACTTTAAATTTTATTTGTTACTCTTATACGACCAATAAGAACTAACTTGTAATGCTATACGTTCCTAGCTTATTATTGTCAACCATTATGTAGAGGGGACTAGTTTTCACAACACAGGGAATCCTAGTGTGGAAACTAGGGCTTCATCCTTTTGTATGAAATTGTTTTTGAAACAAATAAATATTTTTTCATTTTTCATTTTCAATTCAGTTTACTTTGTTACAGTACGACTAACAATGACCCGCTAACGTAGAGCCGAAATGAACTTATTTGTTTATCGATGAGGAATAGCAATTGTTTTGAGTGTATGTATGCTATCCATCCAAGCATATTTTATCTTGTTGATGTATTCTCTTAACACTTCTCTTCGTTGCGCTCGTAGCCCCAGCTTCCTGAGTGATCTTAAACGATCACGAAGGTTAAGCACAATAGGGCGCCTTCAGTGTATGCATGGGTGACCGTCTATGACTAACGCTAGAGGCATTTTTCCAAACGGTTCCGTTCTTCTCAAGACACGTTAAGCAGTTGGTCCCGGCTGCCGTCGATATGTCGCAGTAAAGTAGTTAAATCAGAGAGTCAATTGAATCTCTAGACAGTCAATCAAAGATCGATATTCAATCAAGTCGCTAGCATTTTGATTTAAATAAAGCAGCGTCGAAAACGTTTAACTATCTTACTGACCGAAAGCCAGCATGTTGATTAATAATGTAAAACAAGATGGCGGTCACGACAACAGCTGATTACTTTTAGAGTTTTTTTTTGCAAACATTGTGCAGCGTTGGTTTTGTTGTGGGAGTGGTTTATTGTTTCAAATGGTGGTCTTTGGTGAAATTGTAAACATGTTGTCGACTCCGCCACGATTATTTCATTTGTTATTGTTATTGCGGTGTCATCGTGTGTTATGCTCAATGTGCAACAATGTACAACAAATATCATTACAAAGGAACCAAGCGCATATCAATGGCATAAAGCGTGCGGCAGAAATAATGATAGACAAAACTGCCAAAAAATTTAAACCACTGACTGTTGGTAGTAGCGTTCTTATCAACGTGCAAAAAGTGGATCGAGGCCTAGGAACGTGAAACTCGTTAAACGTTTCGTTCACTTACTTGTCTGACGGAACTTTAGCGACTTGATTGAATATCGATCTTTGATTGACTGTCTAGAGATTCAATTGACTCTCTGATTTAACTACTTTACTGCGACAGATAGATGGCAGTCGTTAAGCCACGTCCGAGGCCTTAGTGCGGCTTTAAAACTTCTGCAAGTAAGACCAGCCACTAGTCTTACAAGCTTCCACCAATCCGGACTCGGCCCCCGTGGTGGAGTATGGCCTACACCTTCCTCAGGAAAGAGACCCGTGCCCCTCGGTGGGGACATAATGGGTTGATGATGAAGGAAAATTAAAAAAGGATGGTATCTCACCACCCTTCAAGTATCAATGACTGAATCAAGCATTTAGTTGGAGGGTTAAACAACTGCTATTGTTGCTTTTTGACCCGTTATCGCTGTAATAATAACTACTAATATAGTGTGGGCATATGTGTTCCGCCACTAACATTTTGTAACTTGTTGTGCTCGTAGAATATGTACCTAGTTGTTTTTGATATGGAAAATAAAGCTAGGCAAGTATGGCTCACCAGAAATCTCGCCAAAACACGATGAATCACTTTACGTGGAAATGTCTGTCTGGCACGGTTTAGGTCTGCCAGCTGAAGTGCTTGTATGATACCACTTAAAGGTCACCTGTAGGCTAAGAAGGGTAACCTTCAGACGAGAAAAGCTGCAACCCCCAAATCCTGCCAGCTGGCTGTGGAGTTCCATGGTAACCGAATGTCGGTCAACTGTCGATTGTTGAGTACAATATGAACTACCAAAATATAGTTTCAGCACACTTCATTGTTGCCGCAAACAAACGTCCAAATTTCCGCGGGCTTCGCTGTACTCCGTCGGGTTCTGATGCAACGTGACGTCACTGACAGGCATCGCGTTCGAAATTTAAATTACGCCGTTTTATTCAGCGCAAAACTAGTTACGGACCTTCAAACCCCATTTGAAGGCGGATAGATACAACTCACATGTACTCACAACTCACAAGCCCAAAATCATACATCCGTAAACAACAATTTTCAAAAACAAATATTTGTTAACAGCTTCGAGCATTATATTCAGACAACGCCAGTTAATGTCCTGTCCAGACCCTGGTCTAGACACGATTGACCTCCGTTGACATTTATTTATTGAGCCTCTCTTTATTTACAGACATGATCCACAACATTAACTTTATCGCGCAACCAAAAAAGCCCTAATGAATTCCCGTAAGGGCTTTTTGTGAAGGGTGAAAACGGAACCCTTAGAGGATCAGGAGAAGTTCGTGAAATACTCGGAAAAAACTGCGGCTGACCCAATATGCCAGTCTTCCAACAAAAAATTTCAAACTCCTTTCACCAAATTTCTCTTTTTCAGAATGGTCAGATGGTTTCCAAGGCACTCTACTCGTAAATACAAGACATTTTAATATGAGACGCACTCAAGAAATATCGAAATAATATCCTGCAGTGGATAGGTTTAGGATGATTGCTTGATCGATTGATAGCTTGGCCACCGACCTTCCTGTCTCAGTTCCGTCCGCCAGTCCCTCCACCAACGCATTTGCTTGTCCCGCTCAGTCCCATCGGGCCCCACAAACATAACATCAGAGAACTAAAACCTATTTCTGAGCTGACGGGAATGAAAAGTGCATGCCGCGACGTCTATCCCGGCGCATTATTACTTGCGTCGCGTGACGTCATGACGCCAAGTGACGTTGACGGGTGCGATATTAGATCTGCATCTCCGCGAGCGAGCTCGAGAAATGCTGCCACAGAAAGACGGCTTGCAGTTCTAGTTCTTGCTAAATCTATAGAAGACAGATTTCGAAGAAAAAGTGGCGCTTGTGGTGGCTGGAAGCCCCTTTAAATCAAACGACGCTAACATTGCAAATGGATACAACAACCTAAAAAATTTATAATGGCATCACTAACTATTACAGGTAAACATCTGGGGGTCACCAAAGTGTATCGAAGAACTGGAGACTAGGATAAATTGCTTGTCCTTTGGCGTTTAGTGTGATTCGTGGTGTAGCGATTCCTTCTAGCAAGGAGTGAATGGCTTAGGACCACTTTCTGAATTGAGAATTAACTGAGAATTAACTAACTCTTTGATAACCAACTCACGAATTGACGACCTCTGTGGCGTAGTGGTTAGCGCATCTTAGCGCGCTTACTATGCGAGAGGTCCCGGGTTCGATCCCCAGCTAGAGAAAAAAAAAAACTCCAGGTCTTGGATGTTTACATGTTTGTGACGTCGCTGTTTCTGGTTCCCACGACACAGGGTATCCTAGTGTGGGGCCAGAAGCAATGTATGTGCCTGTATGTAAATGTTATTAAAAAAAAATATAACTGTAGTAAGTCTCGTGACATAGCACGACACCACAAAAATAATGAGACCAAAGTTAGGATGAAGGTAATATGACTGACCCTAAGCAGGTTGAACGGTTTCTAAGTAGATCGTAGTCAAGTATTGGACGAAGATTGATCAGAAATCAGAAATTTATATCAACTTAAAGAATTCACATTTATTCAAGCCGCTTCCTTGGGGACCAATGTAGTGGAGAAAAAGTCTTAAAAAAAAAAACATCTTTGACTGATCATCTTTTCTCAAATCACCATAAATCTAATACATAAGTTGATACCAATATCTAGATATGATTCTCAAGACCCACAAGTGCAATCAATACTTGTGATGTCAAAACATGATTCTGCAATTGAGGTAGCAGAATAGAACACAGTCTGCCAACTGCTCTAGATCCAGCCGGGAGGAAAAAGTGGTCCTCTGTGTATTCGATTATAAATGATCTATGACAGATTGGGACTGCTAAAGGAGTGCTTCTGGCAGTATTTGCCTTACGAGTATGTCTCGATGCACGCTTCGTTTCAAGCATATTTTAGTGCGTGCAGTGTGCCCCGGAGATGTGATTTAGTGCTGAGAAAACAAGCAGCGCGATGTGTCGGAATGTCTCGAAGATAATTTGCCTATGAGCTCACCTTTGATTTATTGAGACGGCTTTTATAATAGACGCTGGAGACGCAATTTTGTTTTGTAATCTGATGACATCTGGACGGCGATTCTTGGTGTCGGCGTTATCTGAGGCACGTTCAGAAAAACGTTCTTGATTGAGCCGTATATTTTCACGTACACATTCTAACGTTAAACCAAATTTATAAAACTAGGTATTTTATACAATATTATACAGTATTTTCAGTATTTCAAAGAAAATTATAATGGACATGTGGCGTCTGCGCACGCACAGTTTTGCCGAGTAATGAGTTTCTTCATGTTGTAGCGACGCTAGTCGCGTACCACCGCTCCGCTAGTACAGTTGTGTCCGAATTAAGTTAAGTGTATCTCCCGTGTGTGTGGACAATAAAAAGCCGTATATCCGTTGCAGTAAAATGACATTTAATTTCTTCCCCAACGCAACCTTCTGAAACCACGAGTCAGACTACCTAGTTTGGCTGCAGTCAGTGGTGTCACCAACGCCAACAGACATTTTCTTAAAAAGCAGACGGCTTAATTTTATAAGTGTATTTATATATTTGTAAGTTTTTACTTGCAATACCGCTCGTTAACCTTGAAGGAAAATACCGCAAAAGCTTATTAGTCTTAGATGGTCATGTGTATCGTTTGAAATTGTCGATTCGCGGTGGGCACGCGTTATGATTAAGCCCTGACTCCATTCCTCCGGCAAGAAATTAAACCTGAAAACTTTCCACGACTTCAAAATCAAACCGCCATCTTCTACGGGCATTGGTAAACCTGAAAGCAGATCTCCATAATGAGTTTCCACGCGTTTGCCGCATACTTGGACAAAGAGCCCGGACAATGGACGGTGGGGCGCCGATTAACGAGTATTATTTTGTGGATAGTAAGAAACAGAAGGCTACTTCCCTTCCTACTTCCCCGCAAACATTTTGCCCTGCGATAATTTAAGAGAGCAATATGTTTTAACATTATAGAATGAGGATGGCGAGGGCCCGTAATAGATGGCATTTGGGAGAAAAGGCCTATACCCAGCAGTGGGCAGTGGTGGGATGATGACGATGAAGATGATTTGACTTGACAAACTTTTTGATTTATGTCATTGTAGTATTCTTACTCAGCAGCAACAAACATAATGTTGATTATACAGCGCACTTCTTACTGCTGATTTTTTTCTAAAAATATTCTTACTTTAAAATTTTCATAAAACTTTAATTCCAATCAACCACGTCGAGTTTCAAGACTATGAAGAATAATGTAGAATTTTAAAGTGAAAAAGCCCATAAAAGTTGTACATTAGTTGTCTACTTATAAATCGGAGTGTTTTTTTTTGTCTAAGTTTATCATTAAGGAAGGTGCAATTATCCCAACAATACATTTAAAAATCGCCGGAAGGTCCATGGATGTGAATGGCGAGAGACCGTGTGAGATAGCATTTGGGGGGAAAAGGCCTATACCCAACAGTGGGCAACCGTGGGCTGATGATGATGATGATGATGACATCAAACAAAACATTAAAAATGTGTACCAACTTACATATTATAAACGGAATGAATAACCCGAACCTGAACTTCTTAACGGTTCATTTCAAATCTTTGCGTTAATTTTTGATTCTCGAGCGACAATGGAACCGATTTCGGATGCTTCTTTCGACGTGATTGGTAATAATAGGGAGATATTGAGCGATTGTGCTTTTGGCCGAAGCAATTATGGATTCATTTAATTTCAGGGGCATTTTGTAACTGACAAGAACTGCAGGTTAGCAAACGGTCATTCGAATGGTGACGTGGTGGCCGGGGCACCTATTTCAACAATTTATCTTGAATTATTTTATCGACCTCAGTGGCGCAGCGGCTAGCGCATCTGCCTACCATGCGAGAGATTCCAGAAAAAAACCCAGGTCTTGTATGTTTACATGTTTGTGATGTGAAAGTGAAAAACATTTACTTCCATTGTAACACCATACCTAACACAAAAATAAAACAATATTAGGAGAGAAGCCTGACGATGCCGATGTCGCTGTTTCTGGTTCCCACGACACGCGGTATCCTAGTGTGGGGCCAGAAGCAATGTAGGTTTGTGTATGTTTGTGTGTAATGTTTATATTTAACCATTCTAGAGATGAGACTGGCGATGGCTGACCCCCGCGTTTTGATCGTCAACGGCAGCAGTTTGTGTCTGGCCGCAGCATGAATATTTTTCCTGCTTTTCTTTATTAACGGGTCTATATTCATATTCGTGTAGACTGATAGCCGATGGGGCTGAAAAGTTCTCGAATGGAGACCACAATATTGGCAAGCGCAGCGTAGTACGACCAGCCACAAGATGGACAGAAGTTCTCATCCAAGAGGCAGGAAAACGCTGGATGCAAACCACTTACAACCGGTCTTTTTGAAAATCCATGGAGGAGGCCTATGTGCAGCAGTGGACTTCTTGTAGCTGAATGATGATAATGATGATGATGACGAAGAGTACTTTTATAATAATATATTGTGCGTAATAAAAACTATGAATCGGCATACGTTTTTGCCGTCTCTATTTTATTCTACCTCTATGGAAACCATGGTTAAAAAGCATGAAAATAAAGCAAATGTAAACCATGCCTAATATAGGTTTCGGTATGGATGGGGTGAATTCCCGACTCATCGTGTAACAAATCTTGATGATGATGGTGTAGATTTCCTCCTATCCCTTATCAGAGACATAGGGCTTGTAGAAGAGATCTCCATTCCATCCGCGGCAACTTCTAGCTCTTTCCAGTTGAGTGCCTAATAACGATTCTTAGCACCAAGTAAACCGTGTCTCTTTTGTATCGCTTCCGAGAACGCTCAAAACAGATCCGCTAATCCAAGACTAACATATCGGTGAACAATAACACGAATTGGTCTTCAGCCGTGAGAACACCAGCGTATAAATCAGGCTCACTTCAAAAGGGTAAACGTCTGTGCAACGAGCTTTACGACGCCTCTACCGGGAACCGAACTGACTGACTGCCGTCCAATAAATCAGTTTAATCCCCGGCAAAGACAACAGGCGAATTGCGACCTTGACATTACAGAGGAATAGTGTAATTATCATTAATAATAATTGTCTTCATTTTCATTGAAAGATTCTCCAAGACGGCATGGGAAGCATGCAATTTGAGAAAAAACAGTATGTCAATTTGCAAGTAGCTGTGACGTCAAACTAGTTTAAAATCCGGCCAAGTGCGAGTCGGTCTCACGCACAATGGGTTCCGTATTTATCCATTCCATTGTCTATATAACATTTGACACTATATTATACGACAACCTTTGTGGCGCAGCGGTTACTGCATCTGCCTACAATGCGAGAGGTCCCGGGTTCGAACCCCGGCTGGGGATTAGAATAAAAACCCAGGTCTTGGACTCCACGACACAGGGTATCCTAGTGTGGGGCCAGAAGCAATGTATGTAAATGTTTATGTTAATTACATAAATACCTAGCAAAAACGGCAAAAATACACGTACGTTAGCCCCCCTTTTATTTTAATTTCATTATTCATTTTTAAAGTGAATTTACAACTAAATATTCTGTGAATATTTCAAAAGTCTGGTACCTATGACGATAAATTGTGTACGAGAGCCCCCATAAATAATTGCGATCTATGTCTATTTCTATAATACGTTAAATGTGTCAATTTTACAGTCTGTTAACTTTCTATATCCTCGTAAGGCCCGACCTTGAAAAGAACAATTGATTTTGTGATCACTTGAAGACATTGGGCCTCACGAGGATATAATATAATAGTCAATATACCTCGGCTACTATCGGATAGAATCGGATATAATCGTGTAATAGAAATGTCGGAACTAATATGACACTTAATTTCGAAATCAGAACTAATATGACACTTAATTTCACTTATACAGAGCAGGAAGTAGTATTACACTCGTGTGCTTTCGGCGAAAACCGAAGCCTACTCTAGAGCCCGAGGTATATTCTAAAAGCTAATAGACTGTAACTGTCTAGCTATCACTGTTCATTATGATAGACAGACAAACGGACACGGACAGTGGAGTCTTAGAAATAGGGTCCCTTACACTTTGGGGTACGACAAAAAGGACTGTGAGTACGTACATTGAAAGGCTATATTTGAACTACGAGTACATAGTTGAGGATCACTCACCACCGAAGCCATCTTTCCGTGTCATCGCTTTTCAAAGCCATCGTGTTGTGCTAAAATGAATCGCGAACGCATGAATCAAAACTAAACGTCAAAGGACAAGCAATTTATGTCTCCAGGTCTTCGACACGCTTTGGTGACCCCCAGATGTTGGCTGAGAGTTCGATGTTGGACAGCCAAAGATGTCATCGGAGCAGGATGAGTTAGTACAGTTTTGTACCGTGTAATTGTTGTGCGTTTAAGCCACACAATAGAATAGAAGCATGGCTCGTTAGTTTCCTAGCGAGAGCACACAACTCTGTCCTTACGAGTTCATTACATCCTACTTCCTTCATATCCTATCCTATCCTACTTTCTATCCTACTATCCTGCTAATATTATAAACGCGTAAGTTTGTAAGTATGGATGGATGGATGGATGTTTGTTACACTTTCACGTAAAAACTGCGGAATGGATAATAATAAAAGATACACATAGGCTACAATTTATAATGATGTTGTGTTAATTGTCCAAAAAATGACGATAAGTGTCAAGGAAATAGGAAAAAATCTACCATCTGCGAGCTATGCATAAAGCAAAAAGCCCACGAGGACGAAGTCGCGGGCAAAAGCTAACTACAACATACATAAGCTCACGCCTGTGTCCAGAGTGGTAGGCAGAGACCAGTGACTGCCACCTGCAACGATCCTGACAAATCACTTTCGCTTCATCGACATTCATTAGTCGTTGCATGCACGCTCGCCGGTTTCGGATGCTTTTTATGACATACCCTATTTGGTCGAAGTATTTATGTCCGCCTGAGGCGTCCCTTACTGGCGCTTCCACTCGCATTTGCTCGATATATTTGTTTTGTCGGTTTTTCTTCCTTTCTTTTCCATTTCCATCCATTTTCCTTCCATTTCCTTCATGTCCAAACCAAACCAAATATCCTTTCTCAATGTTTGTCACTACATTCTCGATCATGGTCACGTGACATGGTTTTTTATTCCAGTAAGGCCTAGAAGGATGAATACGTGTGCGCGCTTAGATTAGAAGCGGCAATAATGGGGACATCGGGGACGGTACGCCACGTGAGACCGGCGCCCGATAAGAAACAGCCTGGATCGCCCGTGTCGTGATCCTGTCACTCAGTGGGGAGTTAGAGAAGGTGCACTTCACCTTAAGTCGATTAAATAAGGTCGAAAATTGTACTGCCTCGTTGGTCTAGCCGTTAAGGCGCTTACCTATCAGTTCGGAGATCGTGGCTTCGATCCCCGCAGGGGGTCGTCGAACATTTCTACGAATGGCCTCAGTCTGGGTTTTTTCGCATGTTTGTAATGTCCTTGCCTGGATACCATAGCACAGGGTAACTTACTTAATTTAAGTATTTTTAATGTAAAGAATGAGAGTAACCAACATTGTATTAAAATTTTGATACAATTGTGAAAAATGTTAAATTTACATAAATAAAGTGCGAGTCGGACTCGCGCACGAAGGGTCCCGTACCATTATCTATAAAAACGGCAAAAATAACATATCTGTTGCATGGGAGCCCCCTTAAATATTTATTTTATTCTGTTTTTTAGTATTTTTTGTTATAGCGACAACAGAAATACACCATCTATGAAAATTTCATTTATCAAACTATCACGGTTCTTGAGATACAGCCTGTGACAGACGGACGGACGGACAGCGGAGTCTCAGTAATAGGGTCCGTTTTACTCTTTGGGTCTGGAACCCTAATAAAATTATGTAGTATGTAATCGTTGTCAGTTCCAGATTTTTATTATGGGTGACGTAAGTGAGGAAAACAGTCTCTTCTTATGTCTATTATTTTTCTTTTAGAAGGTATTTATTAATTTTTTTTGCCCGACCAATATCTGTTCTAAGTGGGCCATCTGTCTCTCGTCTTTGACTTTACTCTGGGTGGGCTAAGGTTTGATTCCGTATTGACATTCGCCAGTTGATTTATGCTGTAGAGCTCTGTTATTTGAATATTGTCGAACAAATGGACTAATGTCGAGAATATTCTCTAAGGCGACGTGAAAGTTCCGCAGCTGAATGAGGTCTTAGTCGTGGATATTTGTCTAGTCTTGACTGAGAGTTAAAAAGTATTGCTTGTGTAAATGACATCAGAAATTCATTTCAACGCAAAGAATTTAAATTCTGTTTGTTGAATGTCAATGTAATTATAATGTTAATGTTAGCCGCTGCCTTTAGGAGCGAATTTAGTGGAAAAAGGCAGCGAAAAAAAACTCCTTGAAAAAAATGTTTATGTTTGTGTATGTAATTCATTTCAAACAGATTCTTAGATCAGGAGTGCCTATATAAGGTATTCTTATGTTTAATTTAATTTACCGATTAATTGAGATTTATAAAATTTTACAAAAAAACAATGGTTAGCTTAAACACTAGCAAAGGTGCTTGCTGTGGCAACCTTATTAGGCTGGGCACTTACCTTAAAACCCCTCATGTTTTATAATTAAGATGTATTAGTGTACTAGCTAGCTATCTAAGTAAATAAATACCTAAATAAATATAAACATTTTAAAAGCGGTGGTGGCGTAGTGGGGTTGACCCTTGCTTCTCGATCGTGAGGGTCTGAGTTCGAACCGCGCATGTACCAATGACTTTTAGTTACGTACATTTGTTTGTACAGCAACACCATTCGCTGATAAATTGTGCCCGGATAACGGCGACAGGCTTGCCACTTGTCACGTTTGGGACCTAATAAACTCGGCAAAACGTGGGTCCAGTTCTAGAGACTGGTGCCTCTGCCTACCCCTTCGGGGATAACGGGCGTGAGTTTATTTATTTTATTTTTAAACATTTTCATACAGGCACATATATTGCTTATGGCTCCATTAATTAAATTAATTTGTGAGTTTGTGAGTAGCATAGTTGTGTACGGACGAGGATACTCCTTTACATTTCATTGGATTTAGATTTAAAAAATCCCTTTTTCCCGACTCGTGCTAACAGTAACTTCAACACAGTCGTTGGAAAACCTTTCAGTCGAGAGAGGTCGCCGAAAACCGCTCCATTTCAATCCCAAATCAGGTTAATCGATGCGGTTCTAAATAAACGTGCATTTGCAAACGTCACTAAACGCGGCTTGTTTCAGCAGACGAATGGAGTATTTTTGTCATATTCATCTCACAACACTTACCAAATTGTATAACTAATTTAATTTGTGTATTCTATGTTTCCAATTGATGTAACATTTATTTAAATAATGCATACTACTTAGTGTACATTTCAAAGCTTGCAAAGTTGACATCTGAGATACAGTGTTTACCACTAGTTCAGATGTCATCGTTTTTCCTTGAATGTACATAATTTACACTACACGCACAAATAGCAATTTAGCACAAGGAATGTAATTGTTCTTGTTACTGAATTACTGAATTTAGGTCCCGATGAAAATGTCTACGATCAATCAATTATTGTCCTACAAGCTACTGAAAGACATAAAGATTCAGATTCACTAACAAAATTGAAGTTCCGATTAATGCCCGGTACCAATAACCAATCTACAGATAACTGACAGTTAGCTTTCAACGCGATAAAGAAACGTTCCGTGTGTAAATGTCACTTATATGTAGATAAATTATTGGGAGCGGGCATAAGAGGAACTTAAAAAAAATCTGTCGTATACATTAGTATACAAAGCAGTAGGTTACTTTAAATCCCTGTAATTGTCAAGGATAGCAAGAGTTGTATTATACAGAGTACTTAAAGGATTTATTGTAGACTCGGAATCTTGCACGATAGACACGAGTGAGGACGTCTCAACGGCAACTCAAGTTAACACATCCCATCCTCTCCCCGCATCCTTGCGATCTATTTAGGGAACCACTAGGCGAATCCTTGTAACATCAATGATGGATCCAATTCCGTCACAGCCGTCTAATGGCCTTGTTGGCTGACTGTCGGCCAATGTCGGCCACTGTCGGCCACTGGTTGCAGACACGAAGCCTCAATTATTAACCAGCAGTCGGTGTCACTACAAAGTGTTGGACTTATTTTCGGCGCGACTTGGTTACAGTTAGAACCGGCAAGAAATCGGCTTCGATTCCGTTAGTGCTTTGTAGTTCGATGGCTGACACACGGTCGGGTCACGTGACGTGTTTTTTTTCATAACAATGACGGCTGGAAGGTGGATTTGTGTGCGCGCGTAAACTTGAAGCGGCAATGAAACTAAATCGCCACATTCATGCAGTTTTTTTTTCTCAGCAACATCACAAACATATAAGCATTTTTATACCCAGCCGGGATTCGAATCCGGGACCTTTCGCATGCTAGGCAGATGCACTAACCGCTGCACCACAGAGGTCGTTATAGTTTTCTTATATCTAAGTATGGTATACAATTGGCGGTCTTATCGCTTAGTGCGATCTCTTCCAGACAACATTTGAATGGAGAGAATTGCAGGAAGAACATAGTAGGTATGGTTATTTAGGATGTGCAAAAATAAAACCCCCGTTGTGGAGTATGGGCTATACATTCCTCAGGGAAGAGATCCGTCCCCTCGGTGGGAAAATAATGGGTTGATGATGATGATGATAAATAAAAAAATCGAAAATATATTGGCAAGTAGCAAGAGATTGAGAGATAACATAAGTACTTATAATTACTTAACATATGACGTTGACATATTAAGATAATAAATACCAACAAAATAAATAAATATGAAAATAATTTTCCCAAAGAAGAACTTAATTGTCCCCAAATAGTCAGGCGGAAGACATCGACGTCTCGGTACTAATCTTGATCTAACCGATCTAAATCCATAACCGGCGTCTGAAATAGCGTCAGAGGAGCCTGGAGGCATGTCGCGCATGTCCGCTGAATAATTGAGCGTGTTGGTCTGTCCAGGACATGTCCGGACGGGCGAGCGGGCCCGGCTGAGATGACAAGCGTGCTAAGTGAGCTAAGTTCGTCGGGAGGAAAGAATAGGCGGATTGCTGTGAAGGCTATTTTGGAAGTGCGAATGTTTGAGTTCGTACGGGTTAAAGTCGCCTATCTGGTTTGATGACCGAAGAACGATGGACAGTCGTCATCGTCGATCTAAATAGATATACAAATACAAAGTACAAAATTATTTCTTTCAGCAAAGATATTTCACAAGAATCGCCCCTAGCCCCGGCCGCCTGAGTGATCTTGAACGATCACGAAGGTTAAGCAACATAGGGGCCGTCCATATATTACGTCATTCTAAATTAGGGGGGGGGGTTGGTCTGCGGATGACGGTAAATGATAGATGGGGGGGGGGGGGGTTTCAAAATTGACGTCATTCTTATTTATTTATTTATAGTTTATTTTTCACGTACAAAAAGATTATTTCTAAAAAGAAATTTCTTCCAGCACACCTAGTGTTCTTCAACAGTTGCATGACGGCGTAACGGGACAGGCACTTGACGTTGAGTGGGTTGAAGACGTGGATGAATCGAGCCAAAACGAATATCGGGAGGATACGGAGATATTACCCGTGATCCAGAATTTAAAAGAATGGGTGAAAACTCCGTGGGAGTTATCCAAAGAAAAGTAAAAAATAAGTAGTTATATTATATCAATGATTATTGCCAAAGTAAAAATAATAAAAGGTGATTCTATAACCAAGTGTTTTAATCATATAATACCCTATTTTTCTCAAATCTGCAATGTTTTATTTTGTCAAACTAGTAATGACGTCAATTTTGGGAGAAGGGGGGGGGTCATTAAGAAATGACGATAGGATGATTATAGGGGGGGGGGTCTAAAATCTGGAAAAATCGATGACGTAATTTATGAACGGCCCCATAGGGCGCTTTCAGTGCATGGATGGGTTACCGTTCTATGACTCTAGTGGCATTTTTTCGAGCGGTTCCGTGCTTTGCAATGCTTGGTAAGCAGTTTGTGCCGGCTGCCGTCGATAGATTTCTTTAAGCCAAATTAGAGGCCTTAGGGCGGCTTGAAAACTTCTGACAATACGACCAGCCACTAGTCTTACAAGCCTCCACCAATCCGGACTTGGCCCCCGTGGTGGTGTATGGCCTATACCTTCCTCAGGAAAGAGACGTGCCCCTCGGTGGGAACATAATGGGTTGATGATGATGATGTAAAGGGGTAATTAAATTAATTCCACTTTCCTCAGAGGTCGTCTAAATAATAAGAAAAATAAAAAATAAGAACCAGAGCTTCTGTACGCTATACCTAAATCACAGAACAGTAATCTTCAATTTTCGTCACAGAATTTCAGTCCCAACTTTAAGTGAGATTCAAAGATCGATCTATGAATTGAAAACCGCCAGCTGCACCGCAGTTTATAGGCCACAAGCCTTCAGCAACCGTTATTTAACCCACGCTTCACTGAAGCATTGTGCAGCTGAATGCAGAGATGTCGCCAAGAGATGTGCGGCCTCTGAAATAATCTAAAGCGACACTATCTGCTTGGTTGAAGCGACAGTATCAGGCCGCGATAGGCTCGGTATGGATGAGGGATTCTCAACGTGCGTCAGGCGTACCCTTTAGAGGTACAACAGTTTGATTATCTGTTATTGGCAGATCATAACGGTGAAAGGAATGGTGTGCCAATTTTTTTTTAACTTGCGCAATACTCAAATGAAATCAAATCTTAATAAAAATAAAATATTTTATGTACTTTAGGACCGGCAAAGTTGTTAGTTTCACATTTAATAGATTATGTGGAGGAGAAGCTAATAAAGAAACTTCACATTTTATTATTTTCAAAACGGTGTTAGCTTAATTAACATAACATAACATTTACATACAGGCAGATACTTTGCTTCTGGCCCCACACTAGGACACCCTGTGTCGTGGGAACTAGAAACAGCGGCATCACGAACATATAAACATCCAAGACCTGGGTTTCTTTAATTAAGTTATCCTCTGAATACCTCTGAATATTAATCTACTGTTTAACACCATATTTGTCTTTTACATAATCGTTGAGATTATAATAAGCTTTTTTTTGCACAGAGTACCTATGCTTAACACATTTCTTAAATCGCGTCGGAGGTAGGTAACTCTAACATATCTTTTTGTGGAACCTTATACAGTACCCCCATAAAGGAGGTATTAACGTCTGCAAATCTAAATGATGTTTCTAAATCATGGTTAGTAGAATGTCCCCACAAAAACCTCGAGCGCTTTCGACGTCTCACCTGCATTACATTTTTGGCGAAAATTCACTCGCCACGCCATCCACGCAAATGAACAGAATACAAGCATGTAAGGCCGGGTTTTAGAGTCACGCTGAAACTCTGCGCTGACCGGGCCAATATGTACTATATCCTAAGGAGCGTTTTAGAAAAACGCCGACAGTTTAGCACTGACCAGCCAATCCAGCCATACATTTTGTCTATCAGCACTGACGCTCAGCGCATGGTCAGCGTGACGCTAAAACCAGCCTAAATGTTCATCATGCTGTCGCATATAAGCCCTTTTCACATTACCGAGGAGGCGCGACAAGACGCGACAATAGCTGCACTCTATATTTACCTACGCGCGCGTGTCAATTGGGCTGCGCTGCGCGATCGAGCGCAGCAGGTGTGCGTACACGGACGTGATTGACTGAGACGTACAGTGGAGTTGGATCCAAAATGTGGCCAACGTTTAGCCAAATCAATTCAGAACAATTGACCACATACATACATAGAGGGGTAGAGAGACCAGGGACTGCCGCTTGCCACGATCCTGTCAGATCACGCTCGCTTCATCGACATTCATCAGGTCGTTGCATAAACGCACGCCGGTTTCGGGGACTTTTTGTCTTGCCCTTTGCTAACAAAGACCCTATTTGGTCGAAGTATTTTCGCCTAGGGCGCACTTTGGCGGCTTTTCCATCTGCATTTGATCTATATATTTTTTCGTCAGTCTTTCGTCTTTCATAGTTGGTTATGATATTGGTTTGGACATGTAGAAAGGACTCTACATGTCCAAACCAATGTAAAACTACTTTCTCAATTCTAGTCACAGCATATACTTCTCAAGGACCTCATTTCTACCAGTACATTTAGCCCTAAGGCAGTGGTTAACTAACATAACAAGTACATCAACAAACAGAATGCAAATTCTTCACGTTGAAATATTATAATTTTCTGATTTCTGATTCCTGCATTAATCCTATTTTCGTTATTCTTTTTATATGTTATTTATTGTGGCTTCTTTGGCAAATTAAAGTTAATTTTTTTCAGAGGTAAAGGTTGTATTTGTCGGAAGATTTCCCAAAACCTTTTATTAGAATCTGCGCTTTAAGTCTATACAGTCCTAAATAGGGCAGGCTCCTATTTCCGACTCAAAATTGAAAACAGGCGTGTACCTCGTCGTCTTATGCGTACAATATTGGAACCAGAGTCATGCCCTAGTCCCAATTCAACACATTTGTAGCCAAACGCTGGCTCTAACACAGTAGCATAGAGAAGACACGTCGATGAGTGTCATGTTCTGAGAACTGTCGCTATTTAGGGTTTGAGGACTTCGAAATTATCCGTCTCGTCTCGATGAGATGCCTCGTCTGTACAATGAGTTGACATAATGCGTTGGAAATGAAAAGTAGTAGTTTCCAGAGCTATTTGAACTCTTTCAAGGATAATGATCGTCGGTAGACGTGAATATACCTACGAAGTACAGATCTCGTGTGATATTGCGACTGTGTTAAAACTTCTACAATAAACGATTAGGTATATAAGTTTTTGTTTAAGAATGAGTAGGTCAAAAGTGTATTACATCTAGATTACATCGTGCCGGGGCGACTATAAGTATCTTGTATAAGATTTATATTTAATTGTTGTTAGGCCCACCTGGCCCCGGACCTATCCAATGTAGATACACCTTAACTTCAAGCTTGCCTATATTATGACTAGACGATTCTGCCCTCGTAAGGAGAACGCAGTAATAGCCATTACTGCGTTTTTACTTTGGATGCAAAATTGGGCTCCCTGGTGGTATATCTGTAGGTCAATTTTTTTTATTTTCAGTAAGTTTAAATTTCAGTAAGAAAATATGCAGTAATGTCTGAAATCCTTCTAATCCTAAGAAATGAATAGCGATTTACTCAAAACTGCGTTTTTACGATTACCGCGTTCTTCCTTACGAGGGCAAAATTTCGGTAGCATAATAATACAATCCTATTGCTTATAAATAAAGAGTCTATCGTAATAATATTGAAGATCCCAAAAAGTTCAAACTTACATTGCTTCTCCAAATCTCACTCCATGTTTATCACAGCTTTATGTCAATCTGAAATGGAAAGAAAATTTCTTGTCAATTGAAAGTCTAATAGTACTTGAAGGGCGGCAAATATATTTCACTAGCGATCCGCCTCGGCTTCGCACGGGTGGCAAAAACGTTTCCGCGGAAATAGCTATGTTACTTCCATGGAAAATCCCCGGGTAGCATTTTTTTACACGTTGGGTTACATTATTCGAGATTTCGTACGGAACCCTAAACTTTTTTGAAAATCCAATATAGGCTATATTACTCACGAAGAATTTAGCTTTCTAATGGTGAAAGAATTTTTAAAATCGGCCCAGTAGTTTCTGAGCCTATTCATTACAAACATACACACAAAAATGCAAATCTTTCCTCTTTATAATATTAGTATAGATAATAGGTATAGATAGTATAGAATAGATTGTATAAAAATCTCGAGTCAATTGTTGTAGAACCCCTCCAAACGGTTTCACCGATTTTTATGATAATAATTTCCTCACAATACAATCACCAAGTGATCAAGTCTTGATATGGTCCAAAACTAGGATACCATGTGCTAAGGTAATGTAATAATAATACAGCTACTTCACGATACTTAAAAAACCCAACCTCATCATCCTTCCACACGTAAAATATTAAAATGGCGGGCGTAAATTGCCCTAAAACCAACATCTATAACTCATCATAATACATTTACTAGCCGTCAATGTTTAAACAATACGTAGATATTTAAACGTCAGAAGAACCTAGTGAATCACGTGAATCGTGATACATTGTTATGTATGACAATCAAGACCTAGTTAAAAAATGTATAGGGAAGAGCGGGTGATAGTGCTCTTCCACTATAAAGGGAAATTTCCCGCCAGGCAGATCGTATGCCTTCGGACGGCCGATCCAACTGAGTGTGTATACGCACTCTGTTGTTTGTTGGACATTGTATTTATCGAAAGTCATGTGTAATACCTATTGACTTGAAGCGGCAATGAAACTAATTCGTCATCTTCATACAGTTGTCATTGTACTACAATGGATTAACAAAATCTAGGTCCAGGGTTCTTGGAAATAAAGGAGGCCTATGTCCTGCACTGGGCGTCAACTGGCTGATGATGACGATGATCAGCGGGGGTGGGGGAGCGATACGTAATCGTAATTTATAACTTAATGTAGCTTTTGTTGATGAAACAATGAAAAAGCTTGAGCAGTTGGTGCGCATGATTCTGAAATTCAAGATTTTATAGTTGGAGATCGTCCTTCCTGAAAATAAGGTAGCAATTTTCTTGTAACTTCTGTGTAACACATCTGCAATAAGAAGGCATTATTTATAGCAGCCTTTGAAGCCATACGCACTGCCAATAAGCTTTAAATCATAACTCATGCAGGCATACCACGTGACTAATTAAACCCTTAAATGTTGATTGCGGATTTAATTAATTTTTACTTTAGCCCCAGCGCTTGGGAGAGCACAGCCGATGTACGGCCTGCGTGCTATGTGCTACGAAGCGAGATACCAATTGGCATAGTCCTAAAAAAACAAGGTGGGTTTAAAAAAACAGATATTCCTTGTTGTATATCTCGCGTTACTTTCCAAAAGAACATGGCCCTGAAAGTGATGGCGAGACACACCGTATCCCGGTGCATGTATGCAGTATCCAACATCCTAAGTCCGGGAAGCTTAGAAAACTATAAAGGAGGCCTGTGTCCTGCAGTTAACGTCAAATGGCTGATGATGAATATCCTGAGATGAAGACGCACGGAATCTAGTGATCTAATCCTTCTGACACTCAATTTGAAAATAAAGAACATCAAAGTTTCTTTATTCAAAATAACACAGGCTCTTTATCGTTACAAATAAAACTAAGGGCCGGTTTCTGAATTGAGAATTTCACTAAGTAAATACTCAAGTAACGTTCTGTCGCGCTCTTTTCGGAGGAATTTGACGAAACAGCACTACAGTTACGTAGTTACTTAAGGAAATTCGCAACTCAGAAACCGGCCCTTAGTGTCTAATTCAATATCTATATAATTTTGGGGGAATAATTGCGAAAAAAACTCCAAACGTAGTTCTTCTTCTTCTGTTCTTCTAATTTTAACGCATTGAACTGGCTTTAAATCCAAGCATTTTTGTCGTCCAAATAAATCCATAACGCTTGTGTGCATTACACATTTTTTAACCGCGTTTCAGACAAGCTTATTAAATCTTCAGAGATCTTTTTACAGACCGACTTGTCTAAGTTGTCCTCCACTGATTAGGACCTAAATTCTGTTAATTAATTGTAGTAGTACAATGACAACTCCATGAAGAAGGCGATTTAGAAGAAATAAGAAGAAGAAAATTCATTTAGTTTCAGTTTTTACAGTATTTAGTTTCATTGCCGCTTCAATTCCACGCGCGCAGTCAAATCAAACCATCTCGACATCAATGGTATGAAAAAAACTCGTCACGTGACCCGACCGTGTATCTGTCATCGTACTACAATGCATTAACAGAATCGAGGCCTTGAGCACTTGGTGGAGATACTGTTGCAGTATGCAGAGTACTGCAGCTGTCCGCCCATCGGCCGGCCCGGCGCCCGGCAGCCTCATAAAGCGGCTATAAACTTATGGCAGTCGGCTGATGGATTTACGAGCTGGTTTGATGCGCAAGCGTTGTTCCAAGCGTTTTATTGCCCGTCTGTGGCGCCTGCCGCCTTAAGGGTACAGATATAACAGACAAAAAGTACCCGAAACCGCCGTGCAACGACTAATGTTGATGGAGCGAAAGTGATTTGTCACGATCGTGGTAGGTGGCAGTCCCTGGTCTCTGCCTTCCCCTACGGGATACAGGCGTGAGTTTATGTTATGTTACCAGATATATCTTACATTTCAAGATCAGCTAGGCTAGCCGGCTTCTTTTCCCTTTATCATTACCGAATAAAAATGTACTGGGGTTTTGAATATTTTGTTTGTTTCGTGTCTGTATAAATTTACTGTGTAATATAGGCTAACTGTTTTAATTGTTTAAACTTGTATTGTACAACGAATTAGTCAAAGACTGTAAGGTTGGACAATAACATAAAATAAATAAAGAAATAAATAAAAAAAGAACCCCTTTTGAATGAATGAATGAATGAAAATTCTTTATTGCACAATAAACAGTATTCTGTACAATGGCGAGCTTAATACTATAAATTATTTTCTTCCAGCTAACCATGGGTGATGTGGAAAGAGTAAAGGGTAGTGCTATAGAAGTCTTAAGAAAAATAAAAGGATAAATTACCTTTTAATAATATAGGCTGGTCGGCTCCCTAAGTTCTTCTCTATTTCCGGTCTAGCAAAGCAGGACCTAAATTTTGTTAACGGTGGTATTACAATGGAAACTGCTTGAATGTGGCGATATATTTTCATTGCTGCTTCAAGTCTACGCGCGTATAAATAATCTCGCCGCCAATGGTATGAAAAAATCGTGTATCTGTCATGGGCTATGCACTAAGAGAATCGAGGCTCTGATCTGCAACTCGGTCCACGTTTCGATATTACTAAGCTACGACTACCATGGAGGTTACTTTGCTACGACTAAGTCATTTTTTCTTCACGTCGCAAGTAAATAGAAAACTCCGAAGAGCGTCAGTGTGAAAAAATAAGATGGAAAAGCCGTGATCTAGCTGCTTACACGCTTGACTACTAAAACAAGGATCACGCGTTCGGCTCCCACTGGAGGGCGTGTTTTCCCATGTTTGAGATGTCCTAGGTTACAATACTCAGGGTATCCTAGTTCGGGACAGGGCCTAGATTCTGTTTGTTTATGGCAACTCAAGTATATTGTAATGTTTCCTCTTGTTTTGTATCTTGAGTTGGCATAACTGTATTTTTTAGTCTCTGAAGTCTCTCTGTGACCGCATAACGTGGCGTGTGTGTCGTGGGTACCAATAAATTGTCTGATTTTTAGTGCTGTAACTTTCTACTCTACAGTCCACTTTCACCACCCTGAGACAGCGCTTAACACTGTCAATGCATTGTAGTACAATGACAACTGGTTGAACATGGCGATTTAGTTTCATTGCCGCTTCAAGTTTACGCGCGCATGCATATCAAACTATCTAGGCGTCAATGGTATGAAAAATCACATCACGTGACCCGACCATGTATCTGCCATCGTACTATAATGCACTAACAGAATCGAGGCCCAGGACAGTGTTAATCATCATCATCATCATCAGCCAACCGTTGCCCATTGGTGGGGCTTTTCCCCCAAATGCCATTTCACATCGCCACTCTCGCCATTCGCATCCACGGACCTTTCGCCGACTCATCGACAAGTGATAATGTGTGGAAGTTATTATCGAATAAATAAAAATCTCGTCTTAGATTTCATTTATTTGTCAGCAAAACGGTACATTCATATTGATGCCAAAATGATTAATTTCATTAGCACAGGCGTGATGCACCAGCGCAGCTGGTATACAAATATTTAATGTCAACTTAAAAACTAACAATACAAACAATTTACATATCACCTAGTACATACAAATAAAAATAAAAATTTATAATTTAAATGTCAACTCGAGCTTACAACATGTCACCAAAATGATAAATACATCGCGAAGAATTCGTTTAGAGTTTTGCTATCGAACAACTCCGAAACGGCATCACCGATTTTCATGAAATGTTTTTGTATATTTGGTCGTGGGCTTAATTAATATGGCAAAATAACGTTTGCCAAGTCAACTAGTATAATTATTATAAGTATGTAACTCGTCTGGTCAGTCCCCATAGATCGTGCAGGCAGCGGGTAACGAAGAGTTGCCGGTACGCGATACTCTGGCGGGCGCAGCGGGCGGCGACGGAGACAACTTCATTCCCTTTTGTATTCCAAGGCAGCAGCTTTAGCGGGTTACAAATGCTGATATGCCTTTCCCGGGAATTTCAGGAACATTAGGAATGTTCTCAACACGCCCCATGCCGCAACCAAGAATATTTAAGGATATAGACTGACGTCAGTTGATTTTATACTAAGCACTAATTGTAACTTGACATATATAGGTAGCTACTTTCAAGGTTACTAGCATTTCCATTTTTGAACCTGCTCGAACTTTACCAATAAAAAAGCAAGTCAGTCTTTGCAAGATAAAGTTAAAGCATTCACATTCCCATACTAGGTAATAAGTATGTTCTCAGCGATACGTCAATACGCGTAACAACTGGGCGGGATGATAGTTGGAACAAAACATAAAATTGTGGACATTCAAGCACGCTAAACATGTACAAAGTTGTGTTAAGATCAATTAGAATTCTAAGAGAATTTTACTAGAATTTTAAGATACATCTTTTTTTTCATTGAGCTGTAGAAAATATTAGTATTAAATTAGTCCCACTTTTTTTTTAACAATACACTTTTTAAAACATGAAGAATGTCTGTCAGAGAATGCCTTAGTCAAGCTGAACAGCGTAATAGAACACTATTAAAGCTGCCTAAACAAGATCCGAAAACGTAAGTCCCGATCATTGAGACTATTTTTTTGGATCTTGTTCTTGGTCTTGACGCACATCGAGACTCGATGTGTGTCAAGATATCACGGAATAGAAAAGCATGACTTTTTTATCGTGTAGATGTATCTGATTTGGTTTTGATACTTTCTGGTATTCCAGTCCATATGGTAAATTGCTGCACGCACCGAGAACCAGCAGATCCATAAAACTCTATAAATACTAAAAGTAATTACGAGCCTTACCCAACCCGCTACCGCCTCTCGCTTGCCCCGCCTAAGTGTAGCGAATGTGTGAAGGCGTTTACACAGAGCGGGCGTAAGTAATTGACGAATTATGTATTTGCTATGAACACTATTATTGATTCGCCATTAGGATCTGAAAGCGTATATTATGGTCTAACTGGCCCTGTAATGGAAGTGATAACTTAGTTGTACAGTGAGGCAATAAACTCTGTTCTATTGCCTTTCTAGGCAGGGTATTATTCATAAGTGAAATGCTAATTTAGAATGGAGTCAATATACACAAGATAATGATAAGGTCCAGGGATTCTTAATAAGCTGACATGGAAAAATCATTCACTGGAACAATAGAATTTAGATTAGGGCCGGGCCGTACACATACGTTAAAATCAATGACATTAGAAACTTTACCTTAATTTAATATTAGCAAGAATTAACATCTATGTTTATGACAAACTAGCTTTCGCCCGCGACTTCGTCCGCGTGGACTTTAGTTCAAAATTTTGCAACCCCGTTCACTCCCTTAAGGGTTAAAGTTAGAAAAAACGGCGAAACACGTGTTCAATTAATTGTGTTGAAGAGTATTTATTTCAAGTTTCAAGAAAATCAAACAACCTTTTTTATACCTCCCACACAAATTTTGGCAACCCTTTTCGCCCCCTTAGGGGTTGAATTTCAAAAAATCCGTTCTTATTCCTTGCCTACATTATATATAGATCCTCTGTGCAAAAATTAAGCTTCCTAGGTGGAACGGCTTGGGCTGGGCGTTGATGGGTGAGTCAGTCAGTCAGGACTTTGAATTTTATATATATAGATTTGATTTGATTCGTACTCACTCACGTACATTGTGACAATTACTTTGTTTTCAAATGCAGGTAATTTGTGAAGCTAAGTGGGCATGCAGGGTGATTAAGTCCATCTCTCTCAGAGATTTAATGGACACATGATGAAAGTGATGGATGAATGATGAAAGGATGGATGGTAGATCTATGCGTCTACGCCTACAGGCTGCATTATAACACGTTGGAGGGGTAACCAAAGACCAGGATAATTATAACAACTTTTGTTAGTGTTCCAACTTCTTAGCACATTAATTGTAAATTTCAGACACTTAGCGCTACAAAACGTCAGCGTCGAACAACTAATTACGAGTTTTTTCCTATCTCTGACTGAATAGTCAGAATCAGAGACGAGCAACCTACGTTGCAAGCTCCATCTCTACTCAACATGATTAAGCTCTGCTAATCAGAGCGAAACCTGGTCGGACTCTACCGACGAAAAGTCAAGTAAGTGTATCCGGAATAAAGTAATTAACGTGTAGTGCTTGCGAAAGTTTTAGTTCAAAGAATCTTCTTTAGTCTTTTTATGAAACAATTAAATCTAAGCACGCAGCACGCAGAACTGATGGCAGATGGGGCCGAAAAGTTCTTGAATGGGGACCACACATCGGCAACCGCAGCGTAGGACGACCAGCCACAAGATGCATGGACAGACGATCTCATCCAAGTGGCAGGAAGACGCTGGATGCAACTTCCAACCGGTCTTTTTGGAAATCCATGGAGGAGGCCTATGTCCAGCAGTAGACTTCTTGAGACTGAATGATGATGATGATGATTCAATCTAAGCAATTAAATAATGCAACTGTTAAAATCACCATTAATTGATGGAGATATTAATTTACTGGTACTTCATAGTTTTCAACGCAATCGTGACAATAATTTGGGTTAAGCCTCAAAGTAAAATGCTCTTCAAGTTCGACAGACTCCAGTTATTTTACTTTAATCGACCCGATTTTAAACAATGCCCCACAGTTGCGATGTCGGTATCTAAAAATTCGTAGATTTATCGTTATTTCCGTTTCACGATATCCTGCGTTTAGACCTGACAAGCGAACGGTAAGCTTCTGCTTCCGAATTTAAAAAGGAGGCTCTAAACTATGTTTGTACCTGTCTTAAGTATGTACAAATGCTAAGGACCAAATTGTTCCAGCTTGATAAGTATTAGAATATTAAATATTTCAAAGAAGTTCCATATTATTATCTTCCTAGATAAGCTCAAGCATGTATCCCAGAGGGGTAGACAAAGACCAGGGACTGCCATTTGCCACGATCCTGACAGATCGTTTCATCGAAATTCATTATACGATGTATGCAGGCACACCGTTCCGGGTACTTTTTATTGCCTTTGCTATACGGGGTGTATTGTAAATGTATCTATATTTGGTCGAAGCATGTCCGCCTGAGGCGTCTCTTACCGACCCCTCCACTCACATTCGCTCGATATATTTGTTTCAGTATTTCTTCCTTCATCCTCTCCACAGAGTAGTCTAGTCTTATTAACTAGAATCACCCAGGATTCGTCTAGAAAGAAAAAAACTATTTTTCTTCACGATGGCGCAGATAAGGTGTGCCAAAGTTCATCCAAAGGCGTTTCCGGAAGATCATTTTATCACATTGGCTGTGGCAAATACTTAGGCAAATACTATGTTACCAATGAACATAAACATTTACATACAGGCACATACATTGCTTCTGGCCCCACACTAGGATACCCTGTGTCGTGGGAACCAGAAACAGCGACGTCACAAACATGTAAACATCCAAGACCTGGAGTTTTTTTTTCTCTCCAGCCGGGGATCGAACCCGGGACCTCTCGCATGGCAAGGAGATGCGCTAACCACTACGCCGCAGAGGTCATCAATGTAATCCGCAATCTTTATTACTTTCATGCAACCTCTTATGAGGCACGGGCCGGCTGATCATACAGACATTACACAAATTGTAATATTTAAGGTTTACGTCTTACAAAATGTATGATAATGTAAGTAATGTTACACTATTACTATGAATTAAGATTTTTATTTTTTTTAACTCAAGAGGGCATTTACAGCGGTGTAAACGCACCAGAACCGTTCTTTCCGTTCCATTTAATTAGAGCTTAAAGAAAAGCCCGCGGTTTGGCGTCGCGTCGGCGCGGACAAAAGATAGATTTGTTGTATCTATCGATTACGGCTCGATAGAGATTTCCGAATTGCTAACAAAGCGTTTTCGTATCGAATCACACAATTAGACGTGATCGTTGTATGGCTGTCGGGCGCTTTGTCGGCGGCCCGCTTGTCATTGCGGTCCAGCGGTTTGGTCCCGCCGGACCCAAGGGTTCCGCCCTGTCGGTAGCTATTCCATAGCCATATCCCATTCCACTGCACTAAAAAAACTATAGCCTTTGTATCTACTTGATGGGTATCTACGTACAGGTGGAGTTTGATTTATAGTGACTGTGTCCAGTTGCACCTTTACCCACCCTATGGGGGGGCACTGGATCGTTAAGTCCACTAGTTGCTAAGCAATTATTCTTCAAAGATTTACCATGATGACCATAACGTCAAGGTATCACCGCATACGCTAGCCTCAAACCATTTACTTAAAAGAGATGTCCCGAAGTATCTTCATCATCATTACCAGCCACTTGACGCCCACTGCAGGACATACACCTCCCTCATAGTTCTCCAATGTATGAAATACTTTTTTTCGTAATTTAAATATGTACCTACTTATCAAGCTAGAAGCTACAATGCAAGTTCAAAAGAGCCCGTTCCCGTGTCGTGCCCGTAGAGTTTTTTTTGCGCTAATATTTTAGTCCCTATCCTAAAAGTTTTAAGATTGATTTTACTTTATATCGTTGCGCCCACAAGTGACCAACTCGTAGCAATGTGGATAGTCCTTCCTCACAGATGATAATAATATTAATAATCTTTGAATTAATACTTTCGTAAATACCAAACATTATAAACATTTCATAATAAACCTGTTTTCAGAGACGAGACTAACCGAACCGAAGACGTGAACTTCGTCTCTGCTCACAGTGATTGAGTTGTGGTGAGCGAATCAGAGCGAAACCTGGTCGGACTCTTCCGACAAAAAGTCAAGTAAGAGTACACGGAACAGTTTACGATATTAATTGTTCATGTTCCACACGACACACTTTTATTAAAAATGCATAGGTACACGATAAACACCATAATCGTATCTTCTGGCGAAGTCGGTCTTGGTGTGATCCATTTCAGGGTTATTGAATGAGCGAGAACACTTAGAACTCTATTCAAATGTAACATTATGGTCCGGATCCACTTACTTCATTTATATCGGAAGAGTCCGACCAGGTTTCACACCGCGAAGCGACTCGAGCTCAGTCTCTGCTCACCATGATTAAGCTCTGCGAATCGGAGCGAAACCTACAATGTGTAGTGCATGCGAGTGTTTTAGTTCAAAAACTATATTCAAATTCACAATTGAACTGATTTATGTGAAAATTAAGAACGAGATATTAGATAAGAAATAAAGCAAAGGCAACAGGTTGTTCCATCAAGGAAGCTAAGTAACATCTTGTAGCGCATTAAGAATAACAAGCAGAATATTAAATAAGTCACATCGAATTGATTTCAAACGTATTCAAAACTAATTTCGGAGACTAATAAAATATTTAAAAAGAAATAAATAATGAGTGCATTGAATACTAGAAGTCGCCCATAATTAATGCGGAACCAGTTTCGGAAATTATTTCTCTCGGGTTAAAATATGCCAAACGTTATGCAAAAATTAAGTATCATAGGAAATACTATAAATTAAAGTGAGTTTCGTCATTAGACTACCGGTTTCAAGAATCTTGGTAATAATTTGACAGTAATTATGTAATTTGATCTTTCTTATTTCTACACCTACTTAGAGAGGTTTATTAGCAGTTTTAGTAGTTCTTTGATTCGATTTTCTTCTAAAAAAATACATGACATGGATACTTATAACCTGATAAATAATTCACCATGGGCAACTTCAAGAAAATAAATAGGTAAAAAATAAGATAACACACACAGGGTATCCTAGTGTGGGCTCAGAAGCAATGTATGTGCCTGTATGTAAATGTTTATGTTTATAAGGTGTTCCTTAAATATAAAGTAAAATCCTTTATATTCGCGGTGGGGAACATGGTTATTCACCATCTTGACCATTTTGCCGCCTCCCCACGTATCCTGCATCCAGCCAAGGTCATGTGTATTCCTCGGAGCCGGGGAGATATCATCCCATGTCCGAGTATATTATTGCACCGACTAAGGTAATACAACAAAAGCACTTTATTCTCAGGCCAGAGTGTTTTTATCTACCTAAAAGTTCCAAAAAAAATTCTAAGACGTCTGACACAGCCTGTAAGGCGTGGGTCACAAATAGGTCACGGGGCGATGATGTGCCATCCTTCAATACATTTTGTATGAAAGTGAATTGAGAGGACGCCCTATCTTCGCCCCGTCCTTGTCCCACATCCTATATCTCCAGCGCCTAAGTTAGAAAGCTGAGATAGCAGTGGACTGGTTACAAATACCCAAGGGCAAAGGCTCTCGAGTGGGGACCAGCCCACCTGCTCGCTGTACCGATAAACTGAGGCTGGCAGCCACTGGATGAGTATGGCCGAGGAAAGAAAGGAGGAAAGAATTGGCGTGCCTTAGAGTAGGCCTATGTCCAGCAGTTCACAAATGCTAAAAAAAAAAGGCTCAAGGTCGCTCAAGAAGCAATGGAGAGAACTATGTTAGGAGTTTCTGGAGGAGAGCTGCAGAAGAACTCGAGTTACTAATATAGTTCGAATATTGCTCGGTTGAATTGGCAGTGGACGGGGCACCTAGCTGGGAAAACTGATATCCGTTGGGGCAGAAAGACAATGCAGCGTGGGCAGGCCTCCCACCAGATGGTCTGACGATCTGGTTACGGTGGCGGGGAGTCGCAGGATGCGGGCGGCAAAAGACCTGGAAGCTTGGAAAACCATCAGGGAGGCCTGTGTCCTGCGGTGGGCATCAAATAACTGATGATGATGGCTAATGTCAAAGGTCCAGGCTCCATCCTAGTCGGGAACACACCATCTGTATCCCCAGTCGTACGCCACAGACAAGCGCTGTCGACTCAAAGGAATTAGAATGATGGACGCGTCATGACCACGCAATTTTTTCATACCTGCCTGCCTCGGGCCCGGAAACAGCCGTGACACAGAAGGACAATTTATTGGAAACTGAGCCTTGGAGCTTTTCGTTTCAGCATGTAACTCTCAAAAAGTAGCTCGAAATACTCGCCTGAAAAGATTATGTGAGGGCAGTGATGAGGTGATTGAAATTACGAAAAGTCCTATTTTTTATAATTTGAATTGGATCTAGTAATATGACTGGAACCCCTGCATAAATATGCAGGGGTTCCAGTCATATTACTAGATATATTTTTACGCATATTTTTAAGATACACCTCCCTGCATAAGTATTGTCTTGTAACACACGGAGTATTTTATTTAAATTAATCTTAATAAGATTGTTCACATTACATAAATCAGAAGGGTCACAGAAACATTAACTTCTGTGGTTTTTCTGTTGTGCCCTCTGTACCCCCCTAGTTTTGAAGATAGCGTGATGATACACCGATAATGACCAACAGTCTTTAACTGTTATTTGCTGGAATTGCTGAGGTATTGTTTGTTGAATCGGATCTAGATGTCTGATGGCATTCTTTGGATTACCGAGGTAATGATTGGATGAGGTTTGTGATTTCTTTATTTTAAGGTACACGTTTCTGTGGATCATGTCCATGATTAAGGAAATCATCTCATGGATTGATCGTGATAAAATTTGGTGTGGATAGTTTTAAAAGTCTAAAAGTCTACAGAAACAGTTAGGGACACCTCCAGCGCACAAACGACGATCGCATTGGGGAAATAATGACGAGTGCACTGCACATGTAACAAAAGAGTTGCTTGGAAATTGTAAAACCCAGATGTAGGCTAACTTTGAGGTTACGTTTGAACATATGATAGCTGGCTCCGTCCGCCATGCCTCTATGCGGTCACAAAGATTATATACCTACTATGTACATAATGTAAGAATGAAAACCATAATCCTCTTCTTTTTCTACAGCCAGGTAAAAAGATAACTTACTAAACCAAGTCAATACACTTTCATATTATACAGACAACAATAGCTATCCAAACTTAAGCACAAAAATATTCCCAACAACAACCGAATCAATCTAACATCAATCAATGTGGAGAAACGTTGACTCATCTCCAAAAAACCCCTCCAGGATTGTATATTTCTACCTTCAGCGTTCGAAATGGAACAACCGACTGACTGATTCCATATTGACAAGTTATAATTGCTCACATTCATTTAATGCGATTGGATACAAAGACCTTTGTGTTCCAACCTATAGGTGGCGCTGTCAATGAGAAATCCCTAGTCATTGATATGCTATTTCATCCTGTGTATTGAAGTGAAGAAAGAATTAATGATAGTGTAGTGAACTGGACAACAGATGTTTTAGAGTGTTTTAACTCATGGCAAATATTATTGAAACCACAATAATTTGGGCGTTTCGATGTAAAAAACTACAACTATTTGTAGAAATTATTTAGTGATTGGTGTACGATTCATAAAAAAATACCGTCGAGGTCGTCCCAGGGTGATTTGGTTGTCACCAAATCTGATGAAGACCAGAAACTGAAAAGAAAACTTTTGAACAGATTCACAGCTCATCACAACTCAGTAATCAATTTAGAAATCAGGTTTTTTTTTATTTCTAAATATATTTCAACGTGAAGAATTCACACTGTGTTTGTTGAATATCGTAGGTACCACGATTAGGTAAGCTCTGCGAATTAGAGCAAAACCTGGTCGGACTCTTCCGATTAAAGTCAAGTAGGTACCTAAGTGGATCCGGGCAGTGTGTTATGTGTAGTGCTTAAGAAAGTTTTAGTTCTATATACTCATTACTAGTCTACTTAGTGGTGGTTCACACATTATAAATGAATCCCCACTTGATTTCCAACAATCCACACAAAGTGCCCTGTCAAATCGCACTTAAAAGCTTGCTTTCATACCAGATCCTGACGGAAACTCCGTATTTTGACTCTCTGCGTCTCAGCGCTATCTTTTGTCGTCAACTCCAAAGGTGTCCAAAGCGGAGCGGAAAACGATCAGTCCTCAATACCAGGCCTTACTCTGGATATTTTAATAATTTTGGTAGTCCTTCCCCAGAGAATGACAGCTGTGAATTTTGTAGAAACTTTACCTCATTTGAATTGCATGTGGCATGAGCTTATTACAAAACATACCTTCTGCAATAAGGGCTAATTTAAAAGTTATTTGGATGACAAATATGTCTGAATTTAGTTCAAAGTGTACAGACGACGTGAATGCTTATTAATAAATAACTTTATCACACATTTTATAGCTGGAAACTACTACAGGTTTGCTAAAGCCATTAGGTATCCTAGTCATTCGAATGGTGGGGTAGTGGCCGGGTCACGTATTTCCCTCTAAAACGGTTGAGACTGGTGATGGCTGACCCTCGCGTTATGCAACGGGTGCTGTTCGTGTGTCTGACCGCAGCATTAATGTTTTTGCTACTTTTGTAAGAGAATTAACTATTGTTTTGACTTTTAAGTTATCGATGACAATCATGAAATCTTATCATATACGATAATCTCGTATTTACGTAGACTCTGATGTATTAAGTTTAAGATTATTTTTAGAAAAGATGGTCAGAGTGGAGTTTTTTTTTCCCGCTGGCTCTTTCTCCACTACAAATACGGCCCGAAGGCAGCGGCTAACATACTTACTTAGTACATTGACATGCAGCAAATAAAATTGAAATTCTTTACGTTGAAATAAATTATTTTGCTTCATTGACCTGGTTTCAGACATTGATTTATCCTGGTCTCAATCCTGGTGCTATGGCAACCAGGCAAGGACATGACAAACATGGGAATATATCCAGACCCCGGTCAATGAGAATGAAACGCGACCTCAGCTTTGGTAGACAAGCGTCTTTACTGCTAGACCAATGAGACAGTTGGTCATTTTAGAATAGGTTTGTTTTATTATTTACATTTATAGGTATTAATGGTTGGACGATGTCGTTGCGTCGGCGGAAGGTCCGTGGATGCGAATGGCAAGAGACCGTGTGAAATGGCATTTGGGGGAAAAGGCCTATACCCAGCAGCAGCAGGCAGCGGTGGGCTGATGATGATGATGATTATTTACATTGCGATACACTGCGCCGCGCATTTGGGACACTCGTGGGACATAAAACATAAAAAAAAACATAAACATTTACATACAGGCACATACATTGCTTCTGGCCCCACACTAGGATACCCTGTGTCGTGGGAACCAGAAACAGCGAAAAGGTACTGAATGAAAACCAGCGCTGAAGGCCACACCCTCAGCAATATGCTAAGTCAGCTGCATTTTGCAGCAACGGATACACCGCGACAAAACTATATGAATTGTATTTCTTTATGTATGTTGGTACCTTTTATTGTGATATTCTCCGCTCATTTGTATTTCGTATTTCTGTTGTGTGTGACTGTTGGTGTAATCAATGTTTCTCTTTCCTTCGGTTTTATTATTATTTTTTCAGTTTCATAGTAAGTTACCCGAGCCATCTCTCAGTTTATCATCATGGACGACCCCCATTTTCCTCTCCCCGAACCTTTTTAGGTGCAAACAACATCATTTGTTATACGCATTGAAAGTTATTTTTTTAGAGGATGTTTGATGAAAGCGCGTGTTAATAAAATCGCACTTCATTCGCTTTTCGTCGATCATCGTCACTTAGAGCCACGTGTGCGGTGACCATAAGGTTGGCTTTTTTTGGGGACTAAATGTAATTTTTACAAGCACCGTAACAATATGTTTACTAAAAGTTTAAGTGGGAATCAACAATCATTACTACCGCTTAGAAGGGGTCGCTCTTATCGAGTTTAATATTTTGCAAACCGAATAAAAAAAGATCTGTCTGCACCTATAGCATTTTTAAACAACAAACCAACGATAGTCCACATTATGGTGTAGTTGAGAAAAAAAATGCATTTATAATTGAGGTAAAATAGAAGTACTGTATTTTTTTTACATTGTTGTCGACATAGTAAATAAGGTATACATAATGTACTATGACTCCAAAACTGTAGAAATCGTTGTTTTGACAAATTTCAGATCTCTAGTAATTATCGTCTTTGTGCTAGACCGCAGACAGACAGGCAAGACAAACAAACAGACAGACGGACGCACATGGCAACCTATAAGGATTCCTTGTTGACTCTGAAACTTTTAACAACTAGTAAACCTGCCCGCCGAATTGATCGGTCGACAAGTCAATGAAGCAGTTTGTATTTACAATAAAGACTACATAACCCAATCACGTGTCTTGGTTCCAAACTAGGATATTTGTGCTTATACGTAACTTTGTGGACTTTGCATACATGGAAATACACCCAGACTGAGGCTATTTTTACAAATCAAGAAGTCAAGTGTAACCGCTCGTGGATATAGGTACTAACAGTGTATTACGCAAATTCCCACTTGATCCCCGAACGCGTGGCCACCGCAGCGTTCAACAGGGTCGGAGGGGTGGATCGCGCAAGTCACCGCGCGATTCGCTTTGACAACCGACGACTGAACTCCACTTCGGTGGGAACTACCGGATTACGGACACTACAACCAGTGCTATCGGTTAGGATAGAAACTATTAAGTATTTTTGAACTAAAACTTTCGTAAGCACTTCTTTCGTAAACTTTGGTAAGCACTACACATTATGAATTGTTCTTAGGATAGACTTAAATTTTCGTCGGTCGGTCGGTTCTCTGCTCACCGTGATTAATCTCTGTGAATCAGAACGAAACCCGGTCGGACTCTTCCGAAGAAACGGATGGTAGTTCCAGAGGTAGCCAGACACCAGGGACGGCCACCTGCTACGAACCTGACAAATCACTTTTGCTTCACCAACATTTATTTTTCAAGTTGCTATTCATAACTTTTTTAATTTGGAAAAATATTTTGATAGATTACGCTACATAAGAATGACCCTTATGCCCAGAATATGACAAAAAAAATGACTGACACAATTTTGGTAAACCTCACCAGGTGTACAGACGGCGCCGGTTCCTACATGCGGCCTGGAATGCGCCGAGTCACCGTCACTTCGGCACCCGCCCCCGTCAGTTGTTTTGAGCACCGATCGTTGATGCCGGAGTGCGACTGGTGACTTGCTAGTGCGTGCAAGGTTTTATAGCGTAGGGTCATCACGCATAGATTAGACTTAGCTTAGTTAACCTGGCTTAAGAAATAAACGTACAAATAAAAAATTAATTTCAGCTCAAATTATTGTCGGTAAAATAAAATAAATACATAACAATCACGTGTCCTAGTCCTGAACTAAGGTATCCGGTGCTATGAAACTAACCAAGGCCCAGCGGAGAGAGAACCCACGATTTCCATTTTGGTAGTCAAGCATGTTACCAATATGGCCCATCATGTCCAGTTTTCTAATAAAAACTAGAGAAACTAACCAGCTTTGCTCTTGCTTTGATCCGCCTACCAACCGATTACCAACCAAATAAGAAAATTGTTTTTAAAGCAAAAAATCGTAGTTAAATTCGAGAGATAGAAAACTAGTCTCGAAAAAATAATATGATCCTCAAACGTCACAGGCCAGAATAAAAACGACAAAAGCACTCCGCAGAAAGAGTGACGGGCAAACGTTGATGTAAAAGGGAAATAATGAAGCGGCCCGGCTGACATATGTCGCGATCGCCAACCCTAATGACAGTGCAAATCGGTGGCGTCGATTTATCAACGGAGCGCCGCGGAAAGAAGCCACCGGCTAGGGCTATCACCGCGGGGAGGTAAAATAAAAATAGAAAATACTCTACAAGGGCGAGTCGGGTCCGCTTAGTAAGAAATATATTTATTGTAACAAGGCACTTTAGAGAAATAAAATAAATAGACGGCCATACGTATACCTGTCTGACAGGTATGTATAATATGTAACTCCACAGACAAAGAAATAAATAAATAAAAACACAACCACAGATACCTATAGTCCGTGGAGTAACGCAGTACGAAGCTCTTCATTTTCAGTTCAAGACCCTCAGTTTGATTCATACAAATGTTTTTACAAGTAATAAAACAATTACATTGAGTGTGTATTAAATGGATACCTACATGAGTTATTTACATTTACTGAGACTAAAATGTCAAAAAATGGTTCCCTTTAAAATTAATACGACTTCTTTTATTACGGCGGATTGCCTATTTAGCGACATAAGATTTTTTTCGTGAGTCAACTTTCAACTGTCAATTTGAGTTTTTCAAGTACTGACACTTAATTTGAAAACCTTAAAAAATATAAAGTTATTTTAAATTTGAGACAAGCGAAGGCCTATTAAAGATAATAGGACACAGCATTTAGTGGTAAATATAATACCATTATTTTCTTTACCAAAAGGTGTATGTCATGCAGTGCGATATAATATTAAATTGCTTTTGTATAAACAAAAGCACCATAAAACATATTAATGATAAGTTATCTAAGTGTGTTAAGCAAGTACAAAAGTTACCAGCTTAATTACTCATGTGTCTTGTATTCATGCCAATTGTATTTGTTGACTTAACCTTAGATAATCTTAATTCACCAAGCATAGCACTTACCAAAAAACACCATAAATAAAGTACAACTTTCAGTCCGAACTTAGAGAGTGGCAACCCTAGCCAGAGCCACGCGGATGTACTCGGCTTCAGAGGTCAGTCCTTTGTCAACTTGTTGGATTCGCAAACAGAGAGATTAATTCTCCCGGCCCTATGATAAATTGTTATTAAATTCACCTCACCTACACCGTGCGGTGTGGCAAGTCAACACATCATAGATGTAAGCCTCACACTGGTGTTTCATTCAGTTAGGGAGTACAGCCGACAGCACATCATGGTATACACCCATGCACTCTACTCCGTTGCATTGCGGGCGACTTTGCAACTACAATGTGAATATTGACGTGCTATCGACTGTACGCTATTTCTACCATCGCTGGTATCAAAATGTTCAAAGAAATAGTTCATATTTTTTGGCAATTTCAGAGTTGATTTCATAGTAAAACTTGTAGTAGCTGTATAGCAATTGGCATCTGACTGCCTTGTTGGTCGAGCCGTTAAGGCGATTAGCTACCAAAAACGAGGTCGTGGGTTGGATTCCCACTGTGGCCCGCCGTACATTTGTACAAGGTCTCAGTCTGGGTGTTATCCCATTTTTGTAATGTCCTTGCCTGGTTACCATAGCACTATATTATTATTATTATTACTAAGCCTCGCCTTCGCCTACTCCACCATTGGAATATTTCAAGCGTCTACCTGTTCATCATCAACCCATCATGTCCCCACCGAGGGGCACGGGTCTCCCCCCTGAGGAAGGTATAGGCCATACTCCACCAAGTCCGGATTGGTGACTACCTGGTCTACCTGCTGCCGTTATGGATACCGATCAAAACACGACAAAAATAGTTTTTATTGTATGGGAGGGGCAGTCTCTGGTATATGGCTACTTTTCTGGCATACAGGCGTCAGCTTATGTATGTATGTAAATTGAATGTACAACGAATGTACGGAACCCCAAAAAATGTACCAATTCACATTCCGCGTTGATACTCCAAAATATTTTAATACATGCGTTTGCTCGAGAGATACTTTTAATTAATACATAGTTTGTAATAAAAGGAAGGTCTATTTAAAAAAACATAATTATCAAATGTTTTTGAATCTAAGCAGAGCCATTAATTTTTCGCTACTTAAAAACAACCTAATGTAAGTGACTTACATCCGGTCGTTACTACAAGTTGCTTGACGTAAACTTCCGTTCAATAAATAATTTTGACCGGCTCGTTGGCCCAGCCGTTCAGGCGCTTGGTTACCGAGAACGATGTCCTGGGTTCGATTACCATTGGGGACCGCCGTGTGTGTTGTACAAAATGGCCTCAATCTGGGTGTTTTTCCATGTTTGCAATGTCCTTGCCTGGTTACCATAGCACAGGGTATCCTAGTTTGGTACCGGGTCAAGGGACTGTGTTGAGTATAATATATTATTATTATTCTACACTTCGAGAAAGAATATTAACACCGCTGACTAACGCTAGTGACATTTTCCGAGCGGTTCCGTGCTTCGCAAGGCACGTTAAACAGTTGGTGCCGGCTGCCGTCGATAGATGGAGTCGTTAAGCCAAGTCAGAGGCCTTAGGGCGGCTTGAAAACTTCTGACAGTAAGACCAGCCACTAGTCTTGCAAGCCTCCGCCAATCCGGACCAATCTGTTTTTTTTAATCATAATCCCTACAAATAATATTTATATGGCGAAACAACGTTTGCCGGGTCAGCTAGATGGAGATATACATATTATGATGTGAATACACAAGTTTTTAGTACATTATATTGTGTATTATAATTATATTATTATTATGTTATATTATATATTATACTCAGTTGGTCAGTTTTTTAATAAAAAATAATTAAAAAAACTATAGAATATTATATCGTATTATATCTTATTTATATTATAATTATTACATTATATTATATCATATTATATACTAATTTAAAATTACAGTTTGCCTACCAGTTATTTTCATACACTTCCTGCGGTTTACTGGTAGAAAATGCTTGCAGCATTAAGTCCGCCGCATTGCCATTGTAATCCTTACTTATGTGCAATAAAAGGATTCATAATAATAATAATACCTAAAGACACAGGATTCTTCACGTAAGTGCGGAAAAATCATGCCAAACTAAATAACTAATTTTCCGAATATCGCCCTCGATACACCCACGTTGCGTGTATCATCAGCACCACTTTACACGTATTTATGCCGAAACCGTGCGAGGCAGTAGATTGGCAAGCCTTTTATAGGTGAAAATAAAATATATTGTTATTTTTTAAAAGCCCGTCGTCACCTGCCAGTGGCACGTCAGTGGAGCTCCCGTCTATTTATTCGACGGGGAAATAGTTAATTTGCAATCGGGAGGCTTGCTAACACTGCAATGGAGGTAACTGTTAAGGTCAATATGCGATATGGGCGCGTTAAAGTATGACGATGAAGCGAAAGTGATCTGCCAGGATGATCTAGGATACCGGCTTGAGCTTATGTATAGTCTGTTAGCTTTTAGAATATACCTCGGGCTCTAGAGTAGGCTTCGGTTATAGCCGAAAGCACACGAGTGTAATACTACAGTGCCACCATCTTATCTGTTCAGTTGATAGCGGCGCTAGTGGATAATTTAGTAGTAAATATAAGAAAATTACCTAGAAAAATGAGAACATTTTATCTCGTCTTTTAAATGAAAATATATCTATAAATCTTAGCAAGTGAATAAATAAAACGAAAAATGGGGAACAGGATTTACAATAAATTAGTTAGTTACAATTTTGCCCACCTGAACAGATAACTTGGTGGCGATGTACTTCCTGCCCTGTATAAAAGTTTTCTTGTGTCCGTATAGTTAGCTTTCACGTGGTCGATTTCAGTAATTTCAACTATGCCACCGAACTGTGTATTAATAGTGCCTAATAGTGCTACAAGGCACAATTAGCTAGGACAAGTATTTCCGGAGATATTGAGGCGACTCACTGAGGCAGCCAACTAGACGTCTACTTAGCAGACACATCACGAACGGCTGTATATAGAGTTATGATTTGTATGCCAGGTAATTGTGCGCTAATAGTGCTCTCTACATGCCAAGTTTCCACAATAGTGCTTCAATACAAGCTGATAAAACTTACCCTATTGTTGAGGCAGCCAACTAGACGCTTTTTCTTACCATGATTTCTTCGTAACGGCGTAGAGTTTTAAAACAAAACCTATACCCAAAAACTGTGCGTTAATAGTGCCTCTTAATGAAACACAAATGCCCCCGAATCACCTATGCGTTTAGCCAAGAAATTAATGTGAACTTTTACATACATTCAGGTTTTGGTAAATGTAAGAACTGAAGTATGCCCAGTGGTGGGAGGAGTGGTTGCAGGACGGCGGCGCAGCAGAGAAACAACAGGAACGGTTGATCACATTTTAATTAATACATCGTTAAGACTCCAGTCTCTTAACTCCCTTATTCTAGTCTTACACTAGCTTATATATAATAATCCTACGTGCTTTGGGAGGAGTTGTCTATATTTCAGATACGTGAAGGCATGTGGCGTGATGATGTTATTTGCCTATCACAGAACAAAAGTGAAAAAATAATATCAATCAGCAAAAATGGCACGGACTAAAGTATCCGGATTCGGTATATCGGTATATATTTTGGTATTAGGCACTATTGATACACAGTTCTGTGGCATATTCGAAATTACTGAAATCGACCATGTGAAAGCCAACTATACGGACACGTTTTCTTCAGTCTTTTGAAACGTTATAAATAACAATACAAAACAAACCTAACCTTATTGCAATTTAATCGGTTTTTGATTGCTCATTTGAGGTATTCTAAAAGATAACAGACTGTATGTAGGTAAGCAAGACCTCTGTGACACAGGGTATCCTAGCGTGGGACCAGAAGCAATGGAGGTGCCTGTTTGGTTTTTCTTTTTGTACGTTAGAAAAGTCTTTATTTACTTAGTGCTCATTTTGTTTTTCATGCACGTGATGGACTTAAAAAATGTAAGATACATTTATTTTTTTTGCCAGAAATTGATTGATTGATTTTAAATGTTCTTTATTAAAATGAAATTACATATACCCAGTGTTAATTACTAATCCTAATAACAACATTAATCCTAGGCGAAATAAACTTATGGTAGATGAAACCAGAAATTGCCCGCAACGTTATTAGCCGATTTCAAAAACAACTATCGATTAAATAAATATCTAAGCCGGCGGAAAACTGCGCGTATCAGGCATTGATTTCCCGTCATTCCCCGCTCGTTTTATGTGTAAAATATCTAATTTTGCTGCTGCCATAGAACTAGTATCGATACAAAGATAAATACGTCTATGCTGGGCTTCATCTGATTGGTTGGTCTTCATAGAAGAAAATAAATCCCACCGAATTCGATGGCTCGCTCTTTTAGGAACGATATTAAATAGAATCAGGCGTTTCTTTGCGGAAATCTATAATAGTCACCTGTGTGTGAGCCTGAGGATGCCTCGTGTTAGAGGCGACACGCGTCGCATTGTCTCACCCAAGTATTGGTGTCGATGGTGGTGTGTTCGTGTCTTGCTTCTGAGTGCGTATACAGAGTTTTTTCATTTACTCTCGCTAGTGAGAGCGTTTGCTATTTGCATAGGAGTGAAAAAGAGACAACTAGATGGCGGGCTTTGTCACTCCTATGCAAATCGCAAACGCTCTCGCTATCGAAAGTGAATGACAAAACTCAGTATACGCATTCTGCTTGAAAAAATAGGAGGGAGGGTGGTGCATTAACTAATCGCAAGGTGCTTGTGGGATGTTGGCGGAATTGAGCAAAGTAATTTACACATTGCGAATCGTTCGTAACCCCGGCTGCCTGAGTGATCTTAAACGATCACGAAGGTTAAGCAACATAGGGTGCGTTCATTCCATGGATGGGTGACCGTCTATGACGCACGTTAAGCAGTTGGTGCCGGCTGTCGCCGATAGATGGCAGTCGTTAAACCAAGTCAGAGGCCTTAGGGCGGCTTGAAAACTTCGGGCAGTAAGACCAGCCACTGTCTTAAAACCCTCCACCAATCCGGACTTGGCCCCCGTGGTGGAGTATGGCCCATACCCTTCCTCAAGGAAGAGACCCGTGCCCCTCGGTGGGGGCATAATGGCTTGATGATGATGAATGCAATTAGGAACGATAAGAAGAGATCGGGCAATAATGATGCTGGTATACCTAGAGCTAACAAGCGGCCAGAGACCGGCTGGCTGCCCCAGATAGATGGAAGCATGAAGTGGCCAAGGACATGAGTGAGCTCCAGTGAGCACCGATACCCTCGGTCGTGGGAACCAGAAACAGCGACGTCACAAACATGTAGACATCAAAGACCTTCGGTTTTTTTATCCCCAGCCGGGGTTCGTACCCAAGACCTCCCGCATAGTAGGCAGATGCACTAACCGCTGGACCGCAGAGGTCGTCAAATTGAGAATTTCACTAAATAAATGCTTAAGAAAGGTTTTGTCACGGTCTTTTCTGAGAAATTTGATGAGAGAGCACTACAGTTAAACAGTTACTTAGTGGAATTCTCAATCCAGAAACTGGCCCTAAGTATTCATGCAGAGTCTACAACTTTACATACGATAACTAGCAACGTTTAATTGTATGATTTGCATGAAACCGCGCCTGTTATCATTCTTTTCAGCGAGGTTCATTATTATTCAAACCTGTAAAGGTTAAACAATGCAGTTTGGAATACTAAAAAGTTTTTAAAGTGAAACGAACAGCTGGTCTATTTCCGCGCACGAGTGGGTTTTTAAATAATTTCTTTAGTTGTTCCTACATACATACATACATATCCCAGAGGACCTCCTGACTCCTCCCTACATTGAATCCGTCGACGACAACTTCTGTGGCGCAGCGGTTAGTGCATCTGCCTGGGACCATGCGAGAGGTCCCAGGTTCGAATCCCGGCTGGGGCCAAAAAAAACCCCAGGTCTTGGATGTTTATAAGTTTATGATGTCGCTGTTTCTGGTTCCCAGAACACAGGGTGTGGGGCCAGAAGCAACGTAAGTGCCTGTATGTAAATGTTTACATATGTTTACTAATTTCATATTCAGCGACCTCACAAACATGTACATAACATCCAAGACCTAGGATTTTTTGAAATAAATGGAATACTACCATCTCGATGCGACCGGCCGACCTGACCATTTCTATTCTTCTAAACTAATCCTAAATTCCATCTCCATAGAGTCCATCCAATGATCTGTCCGTCCAGTATCCGTCATCAATCGGACAATCGACGCAAACTGAACAAACAAAAACCACAATAATAAAATGCAAGGTAATTATATCCAATCAGCCGACTGTCGGTAACTGGCTCGCGTCACTCACAATGACGTTGCTCTATGGAGTTATACTGACACAGAAGGCAAGGAATCAGAAATTAGAATTTTGTTTCAACGTAAAGAATTTACATTCTGTTTTTTGAATGTCAATTTACTTATAATGTTAATACTTATTAGCCGCTGCCTTGGAGCCGAATGTACTTGGTTAGCGAGGGGCCCATGGATGCGAATAGCGAGAGGCCGCGAGATGGGGCGTAATGGGGAAAAGGGCTATACCCAGCAGTGGGCGGAGGTGGGCTGATGATGATGATGATGATGATTTACTTGGTATGTATGTCCATCTACCTAAGAAGCTCAAGACCCACGAGGGCTAACAATACTTGCAAAGTCAAACATTATTTAATATTCTTACAAAAGTAATAAAACACCAATGCAAGGTTCGACTTTCAAGTTTAACTATACTCCATTTCACGGAACAAGCTCCCAAAGAAAGTCGCCCATTGGTTAGACCGCGTGACTTTCAATAGCATGTAAACCTTCGCCTTCGCTAATAAAATTAATCCGTTTATCTCAACCGCGCGCTTCCTTATGAGTTTTACTTGAGGAATGTTTTAGAGTTCCGTACCGAAAGGGTAAAACGGACCCAAATACTGAAACTCCACTGTCCGTCCGTCCGTCCGTCCGTCTGTCACCAGGCTGTAGCTCAAGATAGTTAGACAGTTGACATTTTTGCAGATGATGTATTTCTGTTCCTTCCTCTATAACAACACATACCAAAAACTGTAATAAAATAAATATTTAAGGGAGTTCCAATACAGCAAACGTGATTTGTTTGCTCGATATTGATAACGGCAACAGGTAAACGCTTGAAATATGAATATTAATAATGAAGTTTAAATAAAAAAAAATTAAGATGGCATTTTTACCTTTAAATAATGGTACGGTACGGAACCCTTCGTGTGCGTGTCCGACTCGCACTTGGCCGGTTTTTTTTGTAATTTTTTGTTGTTGTAAATAATGTAATTTGAATATGAGTGTTCTACTCAAGAGCAAAATCCTTCTCCCTTTCAGATTTTCAGATCAAGATTTTCGACCATTTACCAGGTCCTGACCACTCCGGCAAGAATTTGTGGAGATCATTCCGCTATCGTCTTCTCTTTTTCATCATCTTCAGTCGGTGGTAAGTCTCATCTACTTATTCTATTTGGGTTCACGTGGTTCACGCGGCCAGCCCGGTTCCAGTACAGTTTGGCGGTCTGAACGCCCACATTCGCTAATGAAAGATAATCGAAGTTCTTAATTTCACTTTTAATAGACTATTTGGAGAGGAAGCTATCAAAGACACTGCATTATTCTTATAATAATATGTCCTCTAACAGTCATCCTCCTCTAATAACCTATTAACAATAATCTACAGTTCAATATCGGACATATTTGTATATTGTAACCATAATATTGCACAGATGTCATCCTCATCAACCCATTAAATCCCCACCGAGGGGAACGGGTCTCCTCCCTGAGGTAGTATAGGCCATTCTCCACTAAGTCCGGATTGGTGGAGGCTTGTTCTTACTGTCAGAAGTTTTCAAGCCGCCTTAAGGCCTCTGACTTGGCTTAACGACTGCCATCATCGAAGACAGCCGGCACGGCACACCGTGCACAACATGCGTTCTCAAATGTACTTCTATTGTATTCTAGTTTGTAATGACACCAGACGATGCTGCGTCAATCTGACGAGTGATTGACTGATCAATTGATTGATCGGCAATAAATAGGTCAGAGCCGATTCAGAGCTGCTTCTTGCATTGAATATTTTTATTCTTATTTGAATTTAATGGATTCATGATGTCATTTCTGCGTTTAGCTCGCGATACTTTTGCTCTACATTTTTTAATTGACAATTGCTGCATGAGAGGCTATTAATATATTGGTTACACAGTGATCTCCACAGTGATCTTTTGCAAGCTTTGAATTCGATTTTGCACTATAGCTAGATAAATACAATACATACATGCAAATGTAAACATTTACATACAAGCATATACATTGCTTTTGGCCCCAGACTAAGATACCCTGTGTCGTGGGAAACAGATAGATAGATAGAATGTTGTTTATTGTACTCATAAACTACATTTACAGATTTTTTATAAATCTAAGTATAGGTTGGTGGATAGGTAGGTGTATCTAAGACTGAACACAATCTAATTTGCCCAAGTACATGTAGCACTAGTACGTAGTGATAATAACAATATAGAAACATGAAGGAAAACATCCCGGCCGTCGCCACAAACGTAATTCGTCGCTAACATCACAAGCTGAGTTTACAATAAAATTCTACACTGCTCCTACATTTTTTCACTTTTTCATTTACAAATAATTTCACAATTTCCATCAGATCTTATTCAACCTTCTATAAGTGCAGTAATTCTCTCATTAAACTCTACCGCCACCTCGCCTCCCCCCCCTCTCCCCTCGTACACGGTATGCTAACAGTCTGCAAATCCACACATTCTAGTTTTAAAGCTGGAATGGGCATAAAAGCTCGTGTTCAGCCTTCAATAAGCAAGTTTTTATTTACGCTACTTCCACATTTTTTTCACTTTTTCATCAATAAATAATTGATACGAAATGTCAAAGTGCGATTGACTCCTTCGATGCCTGTTTGCCGATATCTAATTCTAATGTCACAAAGCTATCCATCAGAGGGCCTATAGCAAGCTTGTTAATGCGATAACGATAAATGCTCTCTGTAGTTAGTTAGATAGATAAGAAATTTATTCGCGCTTTGAGACACACACAAATAATTTAATATTTTTTTTTTTATTTAGTTTTAGGAAAGCCATTGACATTACATAACTTAATACTATTTAAAAATATGAGAACAGAAAGTCATTAATAGGCTTCCACTGATAGTGGAATAAGCATAACACATTGATCACCATAAAAATAAAGACTTGGAATAAAAAAATAGATCATAATAATGAATAAAAATAGAATTCTCAAATCACACTGTGTCTAGTGTTAAACACATTCAGGGGTAATATTTTTTAAGTTTGAAAGTTTGGTAATCAGGCTAAAACTGTTTTGAAAAGAATACATGTAGAGTTTCTTTGTTAGTTTCTTCTACATGTAATCTATTAATTATGAAACTAACAACTTTGACGTTCTTAAAGTGAACATTTTGTTTTTTAGTAGGTATGAACAAAGAGAATTTATTTGGTCGTGGGCACTATAAAGTATTTTTCATCTAAATAAAATACTTAGTAAGAATTTTGTCTGAGGAGGCACTATCGTAGTGTATCATAGTGGGAGAAGTTAATGACTATCAGGGCCATTTTTTGTGCCCGCGAACTAAGTGTAGGATATCCAGAATATGCTTGGAATGCCCTAAATTTCAATCTCTAGCACTTCCATAAACCTCTCTGTCTTTCGCCGAAAGTATACCTATTATTTTACAATCAACAAAAATAATATTCAATTCAATGAGCGCGCGAAAGCGATGCAAGAATTTAAATCAGCCTTCATCGAAGAATACTTCGATAAAGGTTTACCTCTAAAACTAGAGTGACAATAAACACGTTAAAGGAGAGTACACCTTTCGACGATTGTGGCGTTTAAATAAACTGGTCGTATCTGTTAGGACGAGCCTGTGATAGGGCCTCAAGAAGTCCAAATAAGGCTCGTACATGCAAGCTGTTAGCGGAAGGCAATTACTAGGGTTGCAGGAAACACGGGACGTGACCGACCGCCAGTTATGCCTGTATTATGTTGCCAACAAGTTATGCATGATTTGGTGCTATTCTACACATCTGCCAGTTGCGTTATGATCTTGAAAAGAACAATTAAAACCATTGTTCTATAAATCCATTTGTCTATACTTGGTATTTTTTCAGACTAAACGACACTAAATTAAAAAACTTTAGCGGTAGAAAATTCGATATCGTTTGCAAATTTAGTACTAGCTAGCACTAAATTTGTAAACTGTTTCAAGTTTTCTACCGCTAAACGTTTTTGGTAGTGATTTGGTAGTTTGGTAGTGATCGTGATAGATAGTGATCGGCCCACCAGAAATTCGAGTTTATTGTGGTCCTAACTGTGCTTTGTTTCATATTTATATTCTAAGCACTACTTAGAATTACTCTTTGCTGAACTATCGTTTTCAGGTTATGAAATAGTAGTTCACTCGTAATTTCATTTCCATCTCGCACTGAGCCCCGGTCCAATCGATACCGCCTTGATTGATTGAATGACGGCTTGACATCTCGATTGATTGATTGATTGATTGATTGATTGACAGGCGAGCACTCGCTGCCTACCGGATCGGAGTTCCCTGTGGGTACGTACTATATTTAGTTATTAGATCAACATTAAAATGTGTGTACTATTGATTTACGAAACGGTAGTGGAGTAGTAGTCCGTATGTACGGGATAAGCAATTAAAAAGGCGCTATGTAAAAAGGCTTATTACAGAAACAAGCATAGATTTATACATAGGGTTTAATAATTTTTCATAAATGTACAGACGCTGTGACTGGGTACCAAAAATGTTATTATAGTTTTGACATAGCAAGTTTTAATTGCACTCATGGGTCATGAGTTTGTTCATCATCAACCCATTATATCCCCACCGAGGGGCACGGGTCTCTTCCCTGAGGAAGGTAGGTATAGGCCATACTCCACCACGGAGGCCAAGTCCGGATTGGTGGAGGCTTGTAAGACTAGTGGCTGGTCTTCCTGTCAGAAGCTTTCAAGCCGCTCTGACTTGACTTAACGACTGCCTTCTACGCAACATAGGGCGCGTTCAGTGCATGGATGGGTGACCGTTCTATGACTAACGCTAGTGGCATTTTTCCGAGCGGTTCCATGCTTCGCAAGGCACGTTAAGCAGTTGGTGCCGGCTGCCGTCGATGAGCTTCTTAGGTATAAAGATATTCGTACCAGCTTATGTAGTAAATTTAAGATGATTTGAGAAAAGATGATCAGAGTGGAGTTTTTTTTCTTCACGTTGAAATACATTTCTGATTTCTGCATCGTCGCGTGTGCTGACTTAGCATTGTCGAGCACACCGCTACCACCCGCCAGTCGGTTCGAGCCACTCGCCACGCACAAACAACTTTAAACTAGAACAACATCTGCTGTGCGACAGAGCGAGGGCTGCACACGCTATATCCGAATATTTTCAGTCAGTACTGCCAGTCTTCCTTTTTTTATTGAATTAACTCTTGCGGTTTGTACATAAATGTATCATATAGAACTTGACTTATACGTACAGTAAAGTTGTGTTGTTGGTGTTCGGCATAGTTATAAGCTGCCATTGTTTTATTACATAGAAAACGCTGCATGTTTTTCTAATTTCTAACCATACCTAGTGTACAATTTGTTTGTTTTCTTGGAATAAAATTTATTTATTTATTTAATTTTTCCTCCACCAATCCCGATTTGGCACCCGTGGCCTATTCAAGAGAAGCTCCTCGGTGGGGACATGATGGGATGATGATAATTGATTCGAAATTTTATTTTATTTTGATTTTACAAAACCCACAGCACAAGTTAACTTCTAAAGTATGGTATGAAATTTATTAAAGAAAGCAAAATACAAATACCACGGGCTTCATCAAGAGAATTAAATAAATAAATGATGTTTAGCTTAATTGCTAGTTTATCCTTGACTATTACAATGCGCTCTATTTATTTTATTTATATTTTGTTTCTGTCATGTGTGTTTGTTTTTGGGTACTCACTCACTCAGTAGTCTTCTTAGTTCGTTGTTTGTTCTTTACTAAGTTACTGCAACACCAAAGAAATGTGATCACATTTTGTGGAAAGGAAAGAGACCTAAGTTTCGTGACGTCACAAATCCAATCTTGACCAGCGAGCATTAGTGTCATACTAAAATTAGCGCGCGAATTATTACCTTTGCTAACCATTTGTAAACCTAGTAAGGGACGTCGACCATTTTCAAACCTAGTAAGGGAATGTCCTTTGCTAGGTTTTTAAGTGGTCGATGTCTCTTACTAGGTTTAGAAATGGTTTTTCGGGCCTATTTTTTCATCGTGGTAGAGTTACTAGGAATTTTTAAAATTTTATTTTTGTTTCTAAGCCGTTTTTTGAGATTCTGACAATGCAATTTCGTGGACAATCGACGAAAATGAGCCATAAATAAAAAACCCGGTTTTTTTTAAATGTCCCTGACTAGGTTTTAAAATGAGACAGCCGACTTGACTTTTTGTCCGAAGAGTCAGGTTTCGCTCTGATTCGCAGAGCTTAATCATGGTGAGCAGAGACGGAGCTCGCGTCGGCGGTCGCTCGTCTCTGACTGTCTTGACTTGCCTTAATCCAAATAATTTATTTCAACGGCAAGAATTTATAATTCTGCTTGCTAATTGTCATGTACTATGTGATAGGGTTGTTGAGGAACTTGTTATGAGGAAGAGGATGAGGAAGAGGAATTTTTTAAAGTCAATTTTCAGGATGAGGATGAGGAATCTGGTAGACTAAGAGGAAGAGGATGAGGAAGAGGATGCTAAAGACGGAGAACAAAATAAAATTACGTAGATTAAGCTAGTATTGAACTTCTTTACCTACATGTTTCCATCTCTGTCTTCCTTTAACTTTTTAATACGACGAGACTTCTCTCTCTCTCTCTCAAACACATTTCGTTTCAACAAAACTTACAACTCGCCTTCCTCTTAAATTCCTCATGAGGAAGAGGAAGAGGATTATTTAAAAATCAATTTTGAGAAAGAGGAAGAGGATGAAGAGAGGAACCTCAAAAATATGAGGAAATTCCTCATTTTGAGGAAGAGGAATTCTCATCAACCCTACTATGTAAACTGCTGCCTTTGGGCCGTATTTGTAGTGGAGAAAAAGGCAGCGGCAAAAAAACTGCACTCGGATAATCTTAGCATCTGCACGTGAAGTGGAAGCGGCATTGAAACTAAATTGCCGCGGTAATGCAGTTGTCATTATACTACATTGCATTAACAGAATCTAGGTCCAGGCCCTAGATTCTGCTAGCGCATTGCAATACAATGACAACTGCTTGTATGCGGCGATTTTATTTCATTGCCGCTTTTAATCTGCGCTTGCACACGTACTAATCCTACTAGGCCTCAATGGTATAAAAAATCATGTCACGTGAACCGACCGAGTATCTGTCGTAGAACAATAATGCACTAGCAGAATTGAGGTCCTAGTTGTACTCTTCCGACAAAAAATTAAATGAGTGTGTATTTCTTTATCAAAGGCCCCCCCTTTAGGTTTAGGGTTCGGGTTTCCTTGGCGTTGCAGTGTGGCAATGCTGCCAGCGTGCTGGGGACATTTAGTTCAGCTATTCTCCATGGTGGTTTGTTAGGTTAGGTTAGGTTTTTTTTTTGTAAGCTAAAACTATTCTTGTACCTATTTGTTTTGTATTAATAATCACATGCCTACTTTTTAACTGAATGAGTATATAAATCAGCCTCGTCCGGAATAAAGTTAACAATCTAGTAAATGTCTTAAAAGTAATAGAGCATTTGACAGCTCGCTTTACGGCGCCTATTTATTTATTTGTAGAGCCAACATATGGCGTTGCGTGCTCCGCAAAATGTAATGGGCAAGAGCACTCATTGTAAACATTCGTTTTTTCAACTTGGTAATTATTTTTCTTTTCGAACTTATTCTCTTGTAACGTACTGGCAGGTAATAGTATTTAAGAATATAAATTAAAGGCAGGTCCAATAAACAGCACATTAACCTTACATGCGTGCTTGGATTATGTTCTTGGTGAATTTGAAACGGGGAACTTGCGTCTTTATTTATTTATTTATATAGTTTTAGGAAAGCCATTGACTAAGATTGTAATGACATTTCTTTTTACCATAAAAGACGAAAATTTTAAAAATAAAAGCGTAATGATGTATAAATTTATTCGATCAAATTATTATAAATGATATTAATAAAACTATCTTCCACTCAACACAATCACTTGACCTGGGCCTCAATTCTACTAGTGCATTAAAGTTCATTGACAGATACTCGGTCAGGTCACATAATGTGTTTTTTCGTACCATTGACGCCTAGACTCTTTGATTATATGCGCGAGCGAGAATTGAAGCGTCAATGAAACTAAATCGCCATATTAGTGCAGTTGTCACTGTATTACAATGCTTTAATAGAATCTGGGTCCTTGTCCTAAACTAGGATACCCTGTAGGTACTGTGGGAACCAGTCAAGGATATCACGAAAAAAATAAAAAAAATGTGCACCGTTTTCGACATTAGAAATGTGATAATAAAAACTATTATATTTAGTTTTTTACATTGAATTGTTAACGTCTTCTTGCAAGGGTTCAGATGCAAAAAGCATTATTGTAGGCACTAGATAAATCAAATAAGATAAACTTTTCATACGTTATAAGGCGTTGCGTGAGAGAGTGACGTCATAGTCTGAGGCCGATTTGTATGGCTCGTTTTTATACCACGTTCATAGATATCTGAATTCAGATGTCTGTGACCACGTTAGACTTTTCGACTTGTTCGAAGAAAAAAAAATACCACCATTATTTAACTGTTATATATAGTGTAAAATATTTTTTAATAGAGAGTAGGTACATAGCGTGCTAAGAACCTTTTAAGAGTTATCAGTTAGTGGTTATCTAAGTAGATACGTAGCGAAATTTTCAATTTAGAAACTGGCCATTCACTCTCGATAGTGAGAGCGTTTGCGATTTGCATAGGAGTGACAAAGAGACAACTAGATGGCGCGCTTTGTCACTCCTATGCAAAACGCAAACGCTCTCGCTATCGAAAGTGAACGACAAAACTCAGTATACGCACTCAGAACGGTGTTAACCTCGGCTAGTGTGATTTTGGCGTAACAGAGTTGCCTCGTTTTGGAGTAGACTACGGGGCTCCAAAAATGAGATTATGTCGTGTCTGTGTGAGGACGTGGGCAGTTCACTATACCAACATTGGCATTCCGTTCAGCGTTGTCGCGCTGATGAACTCGAAAATTATGTAGGTACAAATAATTGATGATGTCCTTATTTCTTTTATTTTATTTCTATCTATTTTGTAATCTGGAACTGTGTGTATTCTGAAATAAAAACATATTTCATTTAATTTGAGAAAACATAAAACATTTACCTACATACAGGCACATAAATTGCTTCTGGCCCCACACTAGGATACCCTGTGTCGTGGGACAACAATAGGCGAACATCTCGATATCACATAACGCGTACAGAATCTTTACAAGTCATTAGACTCTCCCCCGCCCCCCGGCGCCCCCCGGGGGTTAAGGGGCGCACCCGCTTGTAATTAACCGAGGGCCATAAATTGACCGTAACTGTCATATCATATTGATTTAGTCCCGCGACTCGCGACGCTCCCGCCCGCTCACTTGTCGAGGGTTCACTCGAAAAACGGCGGCCATTTTGTTTTTCTCTTTTTGAGAAATACAAATCGAGGGCGACAAAAGTTTGAATTTCGAATTGCGAACGCTTTGGTAGGGTGACCGCGGCACGCGCACAATCGCGGAAGTTTCCCAACCTGCAATGATTTGATTCAAGTCGTAAAGCACTCTGTACGGAATCGGTGCGCACGCGCAGTTCACACGCGCCGGACGGTTAAGGCGACGACAGCATTATTGCTCCACGAACGCGAGTGAGACCTGTCAAAACAACGCTAACTAGCGAAATCAAGAAACATTTGGCCGATGCCTGATAGAAAACAAACATTCACTTAAATCGTTACGAACAAACACACCGGTACAGTTTACGATCGATCCGTGAGAGATCAAAGTCGTTACTTCGACTTATTCCCGCCAAATAGTGGCGGCGCACCAACAATTGTTGCCTTCATTTTGACGTTTGCCCTATACTATGCATAGTTTATTGCAATATCTGATTTGTACAGAATATTCGTTTGTTATGTTTCATTATTGGATCAAAGATTTTTCGTGTATCGTATCATATCATTGACAGTTTACTTTAAAAATAGTGTAGCACAGGAAGTCCCAAAGTATTTTGTACGTCTTACGTCCCAGCGTTATATAGATAATTCCCTAAAACAAAATTTATTGCCTGGTTTTGGACAAAAAACTAACGAGTTTAGAGCGATATATTGGTACCGGGTCGGGCATTCCATGATCGGTGCCTCCACCCAGTAACAGATCAAATAAATCCCGATACGTGTCAATTAACTCAAGTTAATGTTGTATTTATGTAAATTCAACGTCTGACGGACGCAGTGGATTCAGAGTTTAGACAAAAAGAGACGCTTGACCGAAACAAGATTGCTCACAGGAAAATCTGTTTTATTATTTAAGTATGTATTGTCATTATGTTTGTTAGCCAAAGATGTCTTCTATTTTCTGGAGACTAGAAATTGACATATCGTGCAAATTATTAACTTTATTCCTGATACACATCATCATCATCAACCCATCATGTCCCCACCGAGGGGCACGGGTCTCTTCCCTGAGGAAGGTATAGGCTATACTCCACCACGGGGGCCAAGTCCGGATTGGTGGAGGCTTGTAAGACTAGTGGCTGGTCTTACTGTCAGAAGTTTTCAAGCCGCCCTAAGGCCTCTGACTTGGCTTAACGACTGCCATCTATCGACGGCAGCCGGCACCAACTGCTTAACGTGCCTTGCGAAGAATCCGACCCGCTTTCGACTGACGACGCGAGCTCCGTCTCTGCTCCGAAATCTGGTCGTCTCTTCAGACATAAAATCAAGTACTTAAATGTATCCCGGATTAAGTCAGTGCTTAGAAAATTTTAGTTAAGAAATATCGTCTGAAGGCAATGGAAACAAACATTTTAATTAATTTTTTTGTGCAATACCCAGTATTTTATTAAGTTCAAATACATAGATTATTATCAGATCCTATACATATACCTACTTTAAAAGAACTGCCATAAAACCAGCACATCAACGTTGACACAACAATAAAATACCACCATTATTACATTTTGAATACTGATCTATCAAAATATGAAGAATCTTATGTGATTAGGAGAAATAATATCTCAGAAACCAGTCTTTAAGACTAAAAATGGCAACATGTCGAATAAAAATAAATGTTTCTAGTCGAAATAAAGATGGCGCCTGATTTATCGCGTTAATGACATTGTTGATGCGCGGGCGCAGAGCCACGGTCAGCCATCTTGGATTCGTTAATTACCCGCTCTGTCATTAAATCAGTCACGTATTGATGAAATATAGACGTGACGTTCGTTGCGATATTATGTTGGTTTTTATGTTCATTTGTAAATATCATTCAAGATTGCAAATAATTTAATTAGGTTTCAAGTTTATTTTTCTTCCTTGAGTAGACAATTATCCTGAAATAAATAAGTATTGACTCAGTACTCATTCAGTACTCAAATAAAATATTTGTATTTTAGGTACTTGGGCTTGATACTTGAGCATAAAACTAATTCAACATATTGGTAGATAATATTACCTCGGTGAACAGGTAAGGAATGTACTATATTGACCACCTGGTTGGTCGAGGCGTCAAGGCGTTTAGCGACCAAAAAGAGGCTGTGGTTCGATTACCACTGGGGGCCCACCGTACACTTGTACAAATGGTCTCAATCTTGGTGTTTTTGATGTTTGTAATATCCTTGCCTGGTCACCATAGCACAGGGTGAATATTTATGTTTAAAGGAGAAATGCTGACTAAAAAGTGTATTAAGATTCAGCAAACCCTTACCTATCATGAGACATTTAAACAGGTTACTTCAATTTCAATATTGACCCTCTGATTAGAATCTATAATTTTAACTTAACCATTAGCTTAAGTGCCTACTAAGATAAGTTTATAGCTTGATATGCAACAGCAGTTACAAAATTGCTAACAAAAAAAGAGACTTTTGCTAATGAAAATTTAATCTTTGCTGAAGACATCTAAATAAATAAAATAAATTTGTTTTTTTAAATGAACTTTCTCATCTCTAGTGAGTAGTGTGATTGACTGTTCTAAATATAGCCTAGCTACTGTTGTTAGAGTAGTAGGTACTGTCGCTCGTAGCCTGGGCTGCCTGAGTGATCTTAAACGATCAATAAGGTTAAGCAACATACGGCGCGTTCAGTCCATGGATGGGTCACCGTCTATGACTAACGCTAGTGGCATTTTTCCGAGCGGTTCCGTGCTTCGCAAGGCACGTTAAGCAGTTGGTGCCGGCTGTCGTCGATAGATGGCAGTCGTTAAGCTAAGTCAGAGGCCTTAGGGCGGCTTGAAAACTTCTGACAGTAAGACCAGCCACTAGTCTTACAAGCCTCCACCAATCCGGACTTGGCCCCCGTGGTGGAGTATGGCCTATACCTTCCTCAGGGAAGAGACCCGTGCCCCTTGGTGGGGACATAATGGGTTGATGATGATGATGATGATTTGTTAATTTTGTTGCCGGTTGTCGTAAACGTTACGCTGATAAATCTGCATTAGGTATGCAATAAAAGAAAATTTAATTTTAAAAAAGTGAGTGTGATATTTTTTTAAATAAACTTGTCACCTTTAGTAAGACTGTTCTAAACATAGCCTAGCTACTGTTGTTAGTCTAGTAGGTACTTGTATTAGTGTTCATTTCTCAAGAAATTTCCAAAAGAACAAAGATCAAATGACCGAGAGACCAAAGTTATGTCATTTAAAATCAACAGCGCATATTTGTTAACTTTGTTGCTATACGTTTTTGTCGTTGTATGCGTTATGCTGATGAATCTGCATTATGCAATAAAATTAATAATATTTATTAGAGCACCAATAGTCGAGTTCTACCCGGAAAGAATCTCGTCGTAAGCCCAGTGAACCGATGAGCTATAAAATTGGTATTAAAATATTAATAATCTGTCTCACATTTAAAACGTAAAGGTTTTCCGTTATAACACTCTATGCTAATATTTGTGTGACGAATTAAATAGACACCATGTGTTGTAACATCTGCTTGTCTTCGGGGCGATTAGTTAAGCATATGAATATTTTAGAAACCAAAATATTTTTTAATAATAACGTCCATAAAACACAACTACTTGTCCTGGTCCCAAACTAGGGTTTTAATTGTTGAATTGTCGATACGAATTGATAAAATTAGGCATGAACTATCATTTTCATAAAAAAGCTTCTTAAGTTTATTGTCTAGCGTAGGTATGTTGTATCCAATCAATTACCTAACCTGTGAAAGATAGTAAATGACTTGGATCTTTTGCATAAATAAAGTTTATATCATCAACATTGCAACAAAGATTCATAATTGCATTACTGTCATCAAAAGTTAACCTGAAAAGTAATCAAAATCAAAGTAAAAAGTGCAGAGTACAAGCACACAATGAGCAAGAATAAAAAAAACATGAATCACAATCCCGAATAGTTCTGCTCTCATGGCGAAACTAATCGCTCTCCAGATTCTATTTTCAAAATGTCTTCTGATTGTGTTGACGCCGTCCCTCTCTGACGCCCCGCCCCCCGCCCTGACAGACGTAGGGCAGACATTCGGGCCACTGATTCGATTGTCACTTGCAAGGGTTGTTTGCCGTACCTTTATTCAACTTTTTTTTTTCGGGCGCGCTTTTCTTTTTGTTTTGTTTCATAATTATTTCACATTCAAAGCCCTTACTAGCGTTATGGTCAGTATTAATTAAGATTTATCGATCAATAAATCAGCCGTTTATTTGAGTTTTTCTTCCATCTGATGATGATTTATTGCTATTGGTCATCAGTTCATTACCTACATGAGGATAAAGCGTATTTTTCATGATAGGTGTTTTTTGCAGTGTCATTGGCATGAATAATTTCGTTAATAATTTAAGCTTTCAAAATTAGCTTAGATAATCTGTAATCTTACCATCAATTCTCTTTTATGAATAGGCGTACGTTTTAGAAAAACAAACTTGTGTTTGTTAAATAACCACCAACTTATCCATATTTCCACATCATCCATATCACACTTTCATATTTGTGTGAAACAATAAAAATAATAAAATTATTAATAATGCAAAACAATCAAAGTTTTACATTTATTCAGCAAAGCATCGTGTGACGTCGGCCGCCGTCGCGCTCCAACTGAATTTGCAGGTTATGTTTTGCTTACTTTTCTAACATTTCTTCAAGTTTCTTATTGGCCGTGTTTTTCCAACTTTTCTAGTCTTTTTTTAAAGGTAAAGATAATTAGTTATCAAACATTTCTATGTTATTATTCAGTCTAGTTCAATTTTTTTTACCGGGGTATCAATTTCCAAATTCTGGAGTAGGTATAAACTGACGTTTCATGTATTTATCAAACACAAACAATTCAAACATTCCTGCAGGCCTTACCTTCTGAACTGTTGACTGTCCTCCCTTGTCTTGACAAACTTGAACGAGACTTGTCAACAAGAGACACCTGAGCAACTAGGCTCACAACTTCTGAATATTTGTTTTAAAAACCATAAGGTGGAACGAATTCCTCGGCACTTCCAACTAGCGATCCCCAATCCATCAATAAACTTAAACAAATCCGTATTTGAACAGATGGGCTCCGAAGTCAAATGTGTATAACATTACAATACAATCGAGACCTCGAGAATTAGAGTTGAAAATTCACTTGAAATCACTGAAACACGGGCTTTTCGAGTCAACTCTTTCCAGCACTTGTGACACAGGTTTTTGGCACTTGTCGCGAAGTTCGCTCGTCTAATGTTTACGCGGAGAAGCGGCGCGGGGGCACGGGCGTCGGGTGGCGCGCCGCGGCCGGAGTGACGCGCGCGGTGGCGCGACGCCAGCGCTGCCGGCCGCGCGGCCGAAACCGGAACTGCCGGTCGCCCTCAATCAAACTTCTCGCGACGACTGTTTCTTCGCGAATTAATTTCTCGATTACATTTTTACGAGTGCATATTAAAATTATTGATAAACGCGCGAGAGATTGGATGAAGAGATACTGCAGCGAAAAGGTTTTTGGTTTCGGCGTTATTAATATAGCGCCGAGAAGTTGTTCGGTGAAGGAAATCTGGACATAAGTTCTTAAAACTTTTTACTGACAGTTTTGTTGAGAACTGAAAATAAATAAGGTATTTTCTTATCAATATGAACTATTCGAAAAGTCAACTAGTTACTTTATTTTAGTTTCAAATAGCGTACTTACTTACAACATTATTCAAAACACAATACTGCGAAAACCAAAAGAATCAAAACAAAAAAAAACGAAAGTTGCCGCATTACTCAGAAAATCCTGTCAAAATCAAAAGTTGTTGCAAAAAATCATCTCGCTCCAACCGGCCTTGTGACCTTGCAGCGTGCACCGGCTAAACAACGTGCACTGTCGCCGTCCCGCTCGCTCCCCCCCGCGCCGCAGCGGCGGGCGGAGACCCTAGCCCCGCCCCCCGCCCATCGCGACCTGCGGTTTTTACCTTTTTCGCGCGTTTATGCTGGAACTTTTGGACTTTTCTTTGACTTTTTCGCAATATTTTTTTTTTCTAAAAATATAGAGTATGTTTGTACTTTAAATTATAAAACGAAATTTAAAAAAATATACCTACTTTTTATTTCCATATTTTGTAGGTAGTTTTTTATTTAATTCAAATTTTATAAAAAAAATAAGTAAAATCCGTGATGTAGGTAATAGGCACTTCTATGTGATTTTTTTCCGGTGTCTAACATTCTCGCGCCGCCACTCCCAAACTCCTTTATTTTACGACCCACTAATTTATTCACGGCCAAGACTTCCTTGTTGCCTCGCCTACCCCTTAAGGACGCGGCGTTAATATAACAATACAAGCTGCTTCCAAGCGACCGACAGACGTTTACGAGCGCGCATTATGTCCCATAAAACCGCTACTTGCCGAACTATCAAACAAAAACGATCACCTTATGTCCGCCCCACACCTTCTGCCGTGAAACCATGGAGGTCCTACTCAGCAGAACTGCGCTCTAAGTGCAATATAAAAAAAAGTTGACTTTTTTTTAGGCAGAATACTAGGGATGCCATAAACAAGAATTGAATATTTTTATTTGAGAAAATGTTTATGGGAAATAACCAATATTGTTATGTATATACCTACCTACCGAAATAGCTATCTATGTTACGTAGGTACCTAGGTAAATAAATTTTTTATTTTCAATTACATTATTTTTTTATTAATTATTTAAATTAATAAAAAAATAATAGCTTAGTAAATATGACGACACCACTGGCATAATTATGTACAGTGCCAACATCTTATCTGTTCAGTTGATAGCGGCGCTAGTGAAGAAATTAGTAGTAACTAACATTTAAGAAATTTACCTAGAAAAATGAGAATATTTTAACCCGTCTTTTGATTGCAATGAAAATATATCTATAAATCTTAGTAAGTGAATAAATAAAACAAAAAATGGGGAACAGGATTAATTTACAATTAGTTAGTTAGTTACAATTTTGCCTACCTGAACAGATAGCTTGGTGGCCCTGTACCTAACTAAGTTCCTTTGCCTTTGACACATTTAACAGGTGTCGGATCTTGTTTATCACCGCTTTTAAATAACGGTACTAGCCTACTGTATTTCATGAGGTCTGGAAATACTCCTTCATCTACGCATTTATTGAATACTAGCTGTGCCCCGCGGTGTTACCCGCGGTTCATCGATTTTCCCGTAGGAATAAGATATTTCCCCGCGGTAAAACGTAGCCTATGTTTTAATCCAGGGTATCGGCTAACTCCATACCAAATTTTATTAAAATCCGTCCAGCCGTTTCAGCGCTAAAGACTGACAAACATATAAACACACACACAAACTTTCACGTTTATAATATTAGTGTGATCTCTGATAACGGCGATGCTAGAATATGTATCACTGAACTAACAATTTTTACTGACATACCCCATAAGTCCTCAGTTTTTTTGAGATTCAATCATTTAAAAATTTTAACTATGTTATGAGGCTTAATGTAATTAAATGTGAAATCGTGTTCGCACGCGGGGACATGATCTTGTAATAACGTTGCTGCACGATCAGGTGACGAGTTCAACAGAGCTGTTGTTGCAATTGGTATATTAGTGAAGAACTGTTCGAAAGCTGCAGCGATATCTTCATTTGTTGTTATTATTTTGTCATCAATCTTAAGCGAAATATCTCGTTCTCCTAATTTTGCTTTACCCGTTTCTCTATTTATTATTGTCCAAATTGTTTTAATTTTATTCGGTGATTGTAGGATTTTATTTTTTAAATGATCACATTTAGCTTTATGGAAGACGGCCTTAAATAATTTGAAATATTTTTTGACGTATTGTATGAAGTTGGTGTCGGAGGTATACGTCTTTTTGTCATATAGTTCGTAGAGTGTGTCTCTGCTCTTTCGGTTACATGACGTTGCCCATTCACTAAATCCTACTTTATTGTCATTGCTTTTTAGCTGGCGCAATTTAAAGTTTTTTTTAAAACTACCTGAGACTACTTCGGAAACGCTACTACTACGTTGAACGAACGTTATTTTTTTATATGTGGAGGCAATGGTTATAATTTTACTACAATTGATGCCTCCTTGAACAATGTCCATTGCCATCCCGTTGCCTAAATAGCTAATAGAATGCTAAACCTACAAAAGCATCCAAGAAACAAATTAATACATAAAAATAAAACCATTGTAATTCACCACCGCCATTTCTTTACCCCTTTATTGGCATTTGGCCGGCATCGCCTTAAGGAATTTCATTGCTTAACTTTCGTCCCTAAGTTGACGATTTCGGGCTAACCCGAGGCATTGCAATTTGACCTCTATGAAGAGGGCACAAGACCTAGAAGACTGTTAGTAGCTGATTGTAGAGTAAGTGGCAAAGTGCGATTCTGATTTGTCCGTAGAGGGGACTGTTCGCGTCGGAACCAAATATCGAATTGAATCATAAATTGTGGTTTGAATAAAATAATGCATAAGGGCAGTTTAATAGTCATAACAAAAATGTAAATTAAGAATTTGAAAAATGAAAAAAGTAAAAAATATATTTATTACCTTAAAATTCAGTTAGGTATACCTATAAGGTGTTACATTTAAAAAAATATAGTAGATAAAGTGTAATCTATTATTATTATATATATAAAATTCAAAGTCCTGACTGACTGACTCACTCATCAACGCCCAGCCCAAGCCGTTTGACCTAGGAAGATAAAATTTTGCACAGAGGATCTTTATATAATGTAGGCAAGGAATAAGAACGGATTTTTTTAAATTCAACCCCTAAGTGGGCGAAAAGGGTTGCCAAAATTTGTATGGGCGGTATTAAGAATATTGTCTGATTTTCTTGAAACTTGAAATAAATACTCTTCAACACAATTGATTAAACACGTGTTTCGCCGTTTTTCTAAATTTAATCCTTAAGGGGGTGAACGGGGTTGCAAAATTTTGAACTAAAGTCCACGCAGACGGAGTCGCGGGCGAAAGCTAGTTTTTAATATTTACATGGTTGTTAGGCATTCGACATTATTTGACTGCCACGTCACTGCTAGACCAGTGGTCGTCGGTGGGTTCAATACCCGCTGGAGGCCGCCGAAGATAAGATAAGAATATTCTTTATTGTACACGAGCAGAAACACAAACATAAAATATTTAGAAGGTAACAGTACAATTGGCGGCCTTATTGCTAAAAGCAATTTCTTCCAGACAACCCTATGATGGACAAATTTCTGAAGGAAAAAGGAGACGGGTAGTCGGTGCAAAAATGAATATTAATATACATACTTACGTAAATAGCAATACACCTACATAAACCATTAGGTACATACATATATAGTTATGATAAACATAGGTACATAAATATAAAATAATAAATAACCTACGCCGAACTTGATACTTAGATATTATTATTAAATTCTTTATTGTACCAGTAAAAAATGGTACAATTGGCGGGCTTAATACTAAATAGTATTTTATTCTAGCCAACCAACAGGTGACGTGAAGAAGGTGGGATATGTATAAATGACCTCTGGAATTATGTAATGCTGGCTACGGATACAGGGAATCCTAATTTGGAGGCCAGTAACCATTTTTTGTAACCGTTTTCCAATAAAGTTTTTTTCACTTCGTTTTCATTTCCATGTTTGTGATTTTCTTGCCTGGTTAACGGTTACTATTGCACAAGGAACCCTAATTCGTGATCGGGACAAGTGATTTGGCTGTGAGTAAGTTATTAATGTAATAAAATTGTTCAGAATCTACAACTTCATAATATACAAGTATCATAATAATGTGCTTACAAAAGTTCAAGTAGGTAAGTACGTCTGCCTGTCTGTGAGTGTAAGTATGTGTGTCTGTCTGTCTCACTACAAATAGATATATATTTATAGATAGAACACTTTATTGTACATAAAAAGTAGATTACACAGTTATTTCTTCAGTAATCCGTGATCTCTTCCAGACAACCTTAGGAAGGTTTGGAGCAAAAGATTGGAAAAGGAGGTACCTACATTGTACAAAACAATTCAAAGAACAAATTCTAAGATATATTAATATCTATGCCTAAATACCTACCCAATATAAAATAAAATAAATAAGTTTAGAAAAAAAGTAATAAGTATCAGCAATAAAGACTTATTTTTATTTTATTTTTATTTTAAGTAACCAATAGATACATACAAATGAAATAAGAGATAAGATAAGACTATTCTTTTTTTTCACATATCTACACAAAAAAAACGTGTACACAAAAAAATATAATAGAGCCTAACTCTTGAAGTGTAATAGATAGACAAATATTTATTTCACAGAATATAATATATAATATCATGTGTTATTTGAATTAAGACAATATTTTCCCGAATATGTAAAAAAACATAACATAACATTACATACAGGCACATACATTGCTTCTGGTGCCATACCCTGTGAAAAAAGGCCAAAAATAAATACTAAGACTGGTTCCGAAAGAGGAAACGCTTTTTTACGTTAATACCTATAATATACAAGTTTCAAATTTCGTGTGATAACGATAAAGTTCAGTAAAAACACGTAATATAACCAGGTCAAGTGTATACCTATCGGTCTTTCATTAGGATCCCGAACTAAATGATAGAAAATATTTTCTTTGTTTTTTGGTCTTTTAATTAAAAAAAAAAATCTTTTAAGTACCTACAGATGTTCTAAACCTAATCCAAACTAGGGTAACTTTGTAATTAACTGGTATATCACATTGTATTTATACTTAGTTTAACGTATTCGTTACATGAGCCTCATTGGCGAAATTAATTATTTTATTACTATTCGAATAGCATTACGGAACCCCTCTGTAAAAGTGTCCAACTCGTACTTGGCCGGTTTTCAAAGCCAAGGGGCTAAAGGGGCTTCAACAGCCGAACCCCTAAAAGTGTTTAATTTACGAGCTAACTCATAAAAAATCGGACGCCAATAAAACTCTCTTTTTTCGGTTCATCAACTTTTTTATGCGCTGCACGAGCATGTCAATAAAATTCATATGGATAATATTACGAGTAAGGACTACCCGCTACCCGTACCCGCGACTTCATCCAGCCATAAGCTAAGTTGTGGTTTGGACCCTTTTTGCTGAACTACTTCCAAATGTAGTTCTGTGAAATGGAACCCAGCAATGGTAGTACGTTACGGCGACGCGAGTTGCGCGTTTTATCAGAATCAGAATCTGACAGTTAATTTACTGGAATATCACAAGTTTTTACATTTGAACTCGCAACCCGCGTTCATGTGCTACCTGAGCCCCATCACCATGATACTCAATACATCATACCCATGAGCCTCAATTCTGCTAGTACATTACAGTTCAATGACAGACACTCGGTCGGGTCACGTGACATGATTTTGTATACCATTGACGCCTAGATAGAAGGAATGATACATGGGCGCGCGTAGATTAACAGCGGCAATGAAATGAAATCGCCGCGTCCATGCAGTTGTCATTGCAATACGATGCATTAGCAGAATCTAGGCCCAGGCTAAGGGGGCTGGTGATATCAAAACCGCGCGACTAGATACAGTGGCGTAGCTAGGTAAGCAAGGGCCCTAGGGCAAATGAAAAAATGGGGCCCCACTGTTATCTAAACTTGTTCGATTTTATCAAGTAAAAATATTAAATATACCTACAAATATGTACTTTAAAAATGAAAATGAGAGCCTAAAATCAGAACGGTTACTTTGTAGGCTTGCCCTAACATAACTACCAGAGGGGTTAGATCACAGGATGCTGTAACTACTTGGTTTCAGATACACATTCTTAAAATTTAAGAACAATCAATAGTACAAATTTAAATCACACTTATAATATGAGCGTAAAAACCATTTTAAAACCTAGCATGTTTAGTTGATAGGTTTTCAGATCTTTGTGTAAAAGAACTACTAATTTTACTCGTTAGGTACTGTTTTTGTTGACATCACAAATTGAAAAAGTAGAAATTTCTACCACATTTAAAACCTAGCCCATTGTTCTATGAAGAAATACCTGTGTTATCGCAGCTCAAATTACTGGAACTTGCTGATTATTATTTTGGTAATTCGTATGAAAATTGTGTCTTTAAGAGCCACATACGCATGGCATTCAACCTAGTAAGCCAGAAAATGCAAAAATCCGTTGTTTTTTTTTTTCAAAAATATTGACATACTAATAGGTTTGGATATTGGGCAGGCGACCTTCTTCCTCGTTTACAATGCCCGTCCTAACTTCTCTTTCTCATCAGCTCTATAACGCAGCCCGCAAGTATACAAAAGCTTAGTCCACGTCATGCTAGGCCTACTGTACAGTCGACAGCACGTAAACCTTCACATTTTAGTTGCAAAGTCGCCCGTAATGCCACGGGGTAGAGCGCATGGGTGTATAGGATGATGTGCTGTCGACTGTACCAGTGATTGTACACGCGTTATTTATTCAGAATCCCACCCAAAAGCCACATACGTCCACCTCCGTCAGTCAGAGCTCCATAAACCCTTCGTTTAACTCCGCGGCCGCGTAGGCAAAACCGACCACTCGCATGCCTTCTACACCGGGTTATGACGCCAATAAATATGCAGTAAAAATGTTGCCTTTCTTATTTTATTATTTTTAATAATCGGATCAACATGGTAGCCGCGTTACTTGTCGAGTTTACGAGACGGGCCGGCGTGGATGCGAAGGGGTTGAAGACAAGGCTTCTGGTCCTTAGATGACACTGTTAAGCACAGCACAAACCTTAAGTTTGTTTTTATTATTATTATGTCTTGATCGAGATCTCTTCTACGAGTCCTATGTACCTGATAAGGGATAAGAGGAAATGATCATCATATTTTCTTGTTTAGATGGCAACCAGCCGAAGTCGAAAAATTCTGCCAATGTCAAGTCTTGACACGAAATGGGCAAAGTATTTATTTTAAAGCTACTTAAATTTTGATTTCTTCGTGAAGACTGTCAACTACAGTATTTCTGAAACAATATACGAACAACATTAGTGAACAATAATTGCGTAAACCCTTTTAAATTCCCTTCCCTTTCAATCATGTAAAATAATCTAGACGGCTGTGCCAGCCAATTGCTATAAAGAGTCGCTACAGTAGGTGTTACAATCAATCAAATGGTTCGCGTCGCGCCCCGTACAATAATCTTGACTAATGCATAGGTTCTATCGTCTTTCAACTTGTAGTTTTAACTCCTCTCGCGCCACACCTCAGGTTTCTGGTTTTCCGAAGGGGACACCTTGTACCTCATCACAACCTGAGCTCCACGTTAATTAGCCCACCTCAAGCCGATGTCATATCGATTATCTTTTTAGATTACTAACGCCATTTTATTCGTGTTATCAATCGGTCAACGACTTTTCATGTCTGCGCATCTGTGCGCCTGTTTTACGAGCTCGTGGTTTCAGTTAGGTGCAGTCCAGAGCTGTTTCTTTATTTTTTTATTAATCCCACGTCCCGTTCTCTCAGAGAGAAAGAGCCGTTTTCAGAGGAACTAAAAAAAAAAATTTTACGGCTGTCAAAGGAATGCAATTTTGGACCTCAGCCCAATAGCCATGTGTGATAATGATAATGGAAAATGTTAGTTTTTTTTTTCAATACAATATAACTCCGAAAGGACAAACATTTGGCTGTTGGCGTCATAGTAACTTTTGTTCAGCTTGCTGAGACCTATTTTATAATGTATCACACATGGCTATTGGGCTGAGGTCCAAAATTGCATTCCTTTGACAGCCGCAATATTTTTTTTTTAGTCCTTCTGAAAACGGCTCATTACCGACTTATGAGCCGAGACCAGGATCAGCCCCTTTATGTGGGACCATCCAGGAGTGCGACCACGTTAGTCCTCTACTGTATAGAGTTGTCTGATTTATCCTATTTCGAACTGTCTAAATGCTTAACCCGATAGAGTGGAAAGTTACCTGATACAAGGGTAATTAACACTTCCAGTGTGATTGAACAGAAATTTACTGAAAAAATTGTGTCTTCATATTATTGCAAAAAAGGTGACTAGACCTGTTATGGTTCGATCTGAGATTAGGACAGGATTAGGGTCTGTTTCACAATCTGCAGATAAAGTTCCGGACAAGCTATCCGCAACCAGGGCTGCCGTTTGTTCTAAATTTGAAGCCATAAACGAACATACGCAATATAGGATTTATTTAAATTTAGAACAAATGGCAGTCCTGGTTGCGGAAAGCTTAACTGGAACTTTATTTGAACATGGTGTAACAGGGGCTTAATTTTATACATTTTATTTCGATTAGTTAGGCAATAAACTTTTTTTTATCCTATCTTAAAGGTCGAAGTCGGTTGAAGAAGACCAAAGTCGTTCGCAGCCTAGATAGCGATAATAATCCGTTATCCTTAGTAGGCTGGCTCTATAGTTTGTTTGTTTATCTAATTTGTAGTGACACTTCTGTTTGTACCTGTTAATATAAAACTTCCGACGCTATCATCATCATTATTTGAATCGAGACCTCCAGTCACTTTAAGTTGGCCCTTTGAAGAGACGCACAGAGGGCCGGGACGCAATGTTGACCGAAATATATTCAATTCGCAACCCATCAAAACGTTCCCAAATCCATCACCGACCCATCACTCACCTGTCCCAGACGTGCGCAATTTCCGATCATAAAATCTCCTTATAATTCTCCGCCATATTGGATCTGTCATCACGCCGCGACCGCTTTATGGCGCCAAATTATACACCTAAGAAGCGCTTGCGCCGTTTTTCTCGCACTGCGGACGATGGACGGAAATTAGGTTAGATCATTGTGAATATGAGACGGTTTTTTTGTTTGGTGTGCTGGTGGCACACTCTCGCCGGCGACATGGTATGCTCTCGAGCATAGCAGTGGCTATTTTTAAATAAATTTGGCAACAAGCACGCGCTATCAAAGGGCAACGAGTTACGTTTATGGGTAATCTTAAGAAAAAAATATTGTTAAGTTATTTACTACAACAAATTTACATTTCAATATGTTTAAGAGTTTCGAAACATGTTAAGGGCTGTTCACTAATTTCACAAGTCGACATAGGTGTGGAGGGTGTCCGCTTTAAAACATACTCACACCGGAAAATTAGATTGGTTTAAAAAAACAAACAACATCATGATTAAAGCTTTGTGAATCAGAGCGAAACTTGGAATAAAGGTACCTAATAATGTGTAGTGTTTACGAAAGTTTTAGTTCAAAAACGTTAAAAAATGTTCGTAGGAAGGTACTCAAGAAATAACCATCGCAAGATTTCGTCTAACTCTACCAATCGTATGTCAGCAACCCGAACACAAAGGCGCGTTCGGCACTCGGCGCGAGTGTGGGGTCGTCACGGAGTTTTTATTTCATTGTAGCTTGAGTAAATGATGTTGTTTGATCACGAACGCTAATTAGCGGGCAGAGCCGCGCGCGATCGTTAGCTCGCTGGAAGACATGCATGCCTCGGTCGTCCATCATGCCATTCGTGTTATTAATCAAACGGTGCTCAAACTTTCTTAGCAGGCGGTGGGTGACCTCAAGCTGTAATGTAACTTGAGGCACAAAGCACGAGGAGCAAGGGCGCAGAAATGACTCGTCTTTCCTCACATTCATACTAACTGCACTGAAGAGAAGCGGCGATGGCGCAAACTATACAGGGTGTCCTACGGCTATGCCACACGGAGGGAAAGTACCTTAAATATTGTGGATAAAAAATTTTACTGAAAGAGGACATTATTTTAATTTAAAGAACAACTTTGTGCGAAATTAGTAATTATGAACACCCAGAAAAAAACAACATAAACATTACAAACAGGCACATACCTATATTGCTTCTGGCCCCACACTAGGATACCCTGTGTCGTGGGAACCAGAAACAGCGTCATCACAAACATGTAAAGATCCAAGAAGTGGGGTTTTTTTTTTGTCCCCAGCCAGGGTTCGAACCCGGGACCTCTCACATGCTAAGCAAATGTCTTCAGTCTGGATGTGTTTTTTATGTCCTTGCCTTGCCTGGTAACCATAGTACAGGAAATCATACTTTCGGACCAGGTAAAGTGATTATTATGTGGAAGTTATTTTAACACTACAAAACACTCTCGAATTAAATAAAACTAATACATCAAATCGCTCGTAGCCCCGGCCGCCTGAGTGATCTTAAGCGATCACGAAGGTTAAGTAACATAGGGCGCGTTCAGTGCATGGATGGGTGACCATTTTATGACTAACGCTAGTGGTATTTTTCCGAGCGGTTCCGTGCTTTGCAAGGCTCGCTAAGCAGTTGGTGCCGGCTGCCGTCGATAGATGTTAGTCGTTAAGCCAAGCCAGAGGCTTTAGGGCGACTTGAAAACATCTGACAGTAAGACTAGCCACTAGTCTTACAAGACTCGACCAATCCGGACTTGGCCCCCGTCGTGGAGTATGGCCTATACCTTCTTCAGGGAAGAGACCCGTGCCACTCGGTGTGGACATAATGGGTTGATGATGACAATACACCAAACACTCCAAAGCAATTTACCTTTACATCACCTAATATCCTAGTTTAGGAATTAGGCAAGTGAATGTATTGTATGGACGTTACTATTATTACAGCATTCTACCAACCCAGTGTCAATGCCCTCCACACACCGTATGCAAATAAATAAATAATGTGCAACAGTGACAATAATATGCCCCGCGGCACCGCAAAAAACATACCCTAAATACATCCCTTCCGACCCTCTTGGTCGAGATTAGCAAAGGGGTGTCAGTTGAATCACCAGCAAAATGTTACGCCTAATAATATTGAGATGAGCGGCAAAATGACTTTTGAGCAGCAGATTTTGTGGCAAAAAATTGGTTACAGAAAATGAAAAAAAAGTAAAAGTAATAAAATAAAAATAAAGATTATACTGTGCTGCTTAAGTGATACCTTCGCAGTTCAATTAGTATTTGCTGACAATAGGGTAGTTTCCAGGTTCAAAATAATTAAATTCTATTTAGTCCGTATTTTAGATTATAAAAAAATATTGGACACGTATTTTTTTCTTTTTTCGATTAAACAAAAAATAACAAAGATATAGCCCATTAAAGTAACGTGTGACGTCACTCCGTGCTAAAAAATGCAGCACGGCGTGACGTCACACGTAACTTTAATGGGCTATATCTTTGTCATGTTTGGTCTAATTTACAAATAAAAAAATACGTGTCCCTTATTTTCGAATAATCTAAAAGACGGACTAATTACATTTTTTAGGGTAGTTGCCCTAAAAAATGTTCAGCCTATTCATCGATATATTTGATTGTTATTATGTGATGATATAGGATGTACATGAAGCGAAAGTGATCTGTCAGGATCATGGCAAGTGCCAGTTCCTGGTATCTGCCTACTCCTCTGTGATAAAGGCGTGGGCTTATGTTTTAGCATTATTATTGTACGGAGCGGTATGCAATATTCACACCCCGTAGTGTCACGTGTCATGCAAAGGGAGGGGAGTTGTCAATGAGTACACAGCCGATTGGTATGACGGTCTATAATGCACTAATTAAAATATTACAGAGTTAGGTGTAGGTTTTAGTGGGTCGCGCGTGTAAGCGCTGTCAGCGGAAAATTTATAAATGTGTGAGTGGCTCATACATACTGCCACCCAAAAGAGAGAAAGTTAAGATGCAACCTAAATGCATAAGACTAACATCTTAAATATTTACATGTCACAAGGTTAGTGAGAGTGCAATTACAAAGGTGTGGTGCAAGTTAGTACCTAAATTTACAATGCAAAAGTTATGGAAACTTATTACTCAAAAGTTATGTCTACAAAAGAGCATGATTTATTTAGATTTGTCCGAGATTTATTTATTTCGCAACACTTCACTGGTGAGGCTTCTTTCAAATAATTAGGCACTACCTCATTAACTACACTACACTCACTAATTTCTGGTCTACGATGTGTCATCTCGATCGGTTCGTCTGAACTACGACGTGTCACTGATCGTTTCTGGCATCTTTGCCTTATTCTATAGACTGCGTACAGTAGTATCACTGCTGATACAATCGAAGAAATACTGTAGTTCACGATGTAATGGGTATCTCATCAGATGTAAACTCTTCTGGAGTTTGTGACTTTAGGATGTCAAGTTTTTTCTGTATGTCTTGATACATTTGAGCATGATTCTCTATGTTCAGTATATCTTTCGGTAACGAGGTATTGATGATGTCATTTAGAGGGGATGATATGAGTGGGTTTGGCGTGTCAACCTTCTGTTGCAGATACATCTGGTTTACGAAGTCATAGTGTGCATGTATAGTAAAGGTGTCTCCTTTCATAACACAACCTTGGCTTAGCGCAATGACTCCTGTGCCGCGTAAGCGTTTTGTGGAGATCCCAGCTGGGCATAATATGCGGATGTCGCATTCCTCGCAACACGAGAACAGCCAAGAGTCTCGGGAGTGCAATCTAACCCACTTGTCGGTGCATCTCTTTGTTTCCGACCGACAGTACATCACGTTATCATTGTTTATAAATAAACGGGTGTCACATATTGACTCATGCGGCTTAAGACTGTATACGGGAGTTTTTAAAGGGCATAATAGTTTGTTGTCATTCTGTCTTATGCATTCTTGTATGTCATTTTCTGTCATAGGAATTATGGTGTCTTTTCTGACATTTATGGCAATGTACTTCGCTTGCGTAGTCGTATAAACTGCATTTTCACCTCGTTTTTGAGGGATTGTTACCACGCTGTCAAGTTCGTAATGATCATGGTTTAATAACGGTATTCGAATCTCCATAACCAAGTACTTTTTTGTCACCTTAGCTTGAATATGCAATAAGCTGTATAAGTCATTAATATTGTTTACTGGAATCGTAAGATCTTCTCGCAAGTGACCTGAAATTATATTCAGTTGTTCTTGTATCTGTTTCGGCGACAATAGGTGCATGTCTATTTTGCCTTGGTAGATGTTGGTAACGGTGTCAATCAGAGTTTCTTGTATTCGTAGAGTGCATGTTTGTTCGTGTTGCACAATCCACATTTGACAACTGCATTTGCCTTGTAAAACTTATTGTAATTGTAATTAGTCGGTTTGTTCGACCTTTCAGGTTCCCTATGATTACCATGAGTTGGTTTGCTGAGGGATGTCATATCAACTCTGTCCTTTTTGTTTAAGGGCTCTAATGCTGTAAACTTAGCTTCCAGGAATAGCATAAATTCGTCGAACGTGGGTAGGTCACGCGGCGCTTCGCGTGACTCCATGTAGTCCCTGTAGGTAAGGGTGTCCAATTTCTTCGTAAGTAAATGGACAAGCAGCGGATCCCATGAAGTTGTGTCAATACCCAAATTACGTATAGCGAAAATGCATTCATTGGTGGTGTCATGGAGCCTTTTTAGGTCGGAAGAGGTTTGCTTCTGTATGGCAGATTGATTCAAAAACGTCTCTATTTGCCTCGTAAACAGAATCTGTATGTTATTGTAGCGATGAGTTAAAATCTCCCATGCTGTGTCATAGTTGTCAGAGGAGACGTTGAGATGTTGAATGAGGCGTTCAGCCTCTCCTCTCAGTTTTCCTTTTAACTGCTGCATTTTTTGGGCCTTTGTCAACACAGGATTGATATGGATTGCACCATTAAACAGGTCAAAGAAAGTAGGCCATTGTGCATAATCGCCTGAAAACTTTGGTATATCCACCTGCGGAGTCATCTGATGTTGATGAGTCATTGCACCTAGTCTCTTATTCAGATTCCTTTTAACTTGTTTGTATGTCAGCTCATACTCAGAAAACGTATTTTCGTATGTCATATCTGAACCTTGTAATATATTGTCAATTTGCAAGTGTAGAGTATCTATCTGATTCCAACGCATTTGTAAATTGCGTAATTCATCATCCACCTCCCATTTTTCGTTAATTTCCTCAATACTCAAACTGTCAGTAAGCCTTTTGAAGGCTCGAAAATTGGTTTGCTGCTGCTTTATCAGCTCCCCAGCGTTCGGATCTGTTTGCATCATTGGATTGTCAAGTTTCTCGAAAGTAGAAATCAATGTGTAGACTTCCTCGTACAAAGTTTTAGTACTGTTGTAAATGTCTAACGTGAAATACTCGTGAGATTTGTCAGGAACTTTGTTAAGCTCAAAGTGATTTATCTCGAATTCTCTCCAGAGATTTCTGAGAGTGTCATTTCTTTGTTGCAAATATGCCTCGGTCTTTCTAGTCGCAGAATCCTTTCTGAAGTTATCGCGAACCTTTTTAATTGCTACAACGATCTCTTTCTGACGACTTAGCAAGTTTTCCATAATGTCAGTTAAGTAAGTAATGGAAAGATCTTACTTGAAATGCTCCGGCTGCCTGCAGCTGCTCACTCACAAGCGGCTGCTGCGGTTGGTCTGCGCCGTGAACTGCTGCGCAACGCCTTCCAATTGTCAGGATCAGTAGAAGACTGCACGTCTTCCACGAGCTGTCACCGTTGGCAGGAGTTTAAGAAGACTCCTACGGAACTTCGCTGCAAGGGAATCTGCTCAGATTCCACAGTATGTCACAGGCTTGAGAGTGGATAACTTCCCGAGAAATGTCAGTTTTATTATTATTATTATTATTATTAATTCTTTATTGCACAAACAATAGTGTACAAAAGGTGGACTTAATGCTAATGGCATTTTCTACCAGTCAACCCACAGGAGGTCCAGGAGAGGCAAAAATTGAGGTGGGCGTGCAAAAAAGAAAGATAAAATAGATAGTTACTTGAAAGTAAGTATTGAGTTTTCAATGTCACTGCAAGTTTAAGTGGAAATACGAGTGTTTTCCACGAATGTCACAAGCTTCAATAGCTTCTAGAATGTCACTTTTCTCTGCACTGAGAAATTGTCACTGCACTGCAATCCGTGGTAAGTAGTTCCGAACCACACCGCGCAATCAACGAAACGCTATAAATGTCACTGGGTACGTTTTCCGAAAATCGCGAGGTCCAGTTCGATAGCTCGAAGGACCAATGTACGGAGCGGTATGCAATATTCACACCCCGTAGTGTCACGTGTCATGCAAAGGGAGGGGAGTTGTCAATGAGTACACAGCCGATTGGTATGACGGTCTATAATGCACTAATTAAAATATTACAGAGTTTGGTGTAGGTTTTAGTGGGTCGCGCGTGTAAGCGCTGTCAGCGGAAAATTTATAAATGTGTGAGTGGCTCATACAATTATTATTATTATTATAGATAGATTACTCTATCAGGTTAAATAATTATTGTAGTTTACTTATATTATAAGGTTTCGCATAAAAACACTTTAATTGGTGTAAATGTTGATTTGGTGTCGACTGTATGCTAATCAAATAAATATCTGAGACATGTATTAAGATAAGTATCAAGGGTCAATTTTTTTTTTCTTACCTAGTACTAAATCTGTGCACCAATTAAATAGTCGCGTCAGCAAAGTTTGCGAACCCCTGTCCCGTAGACAAAAAAAACACAGCGCCCGTCGCTCATTGGATGCGTGAGAGGATCATATTTATTATCCTCAGTGCGCAGGCGCAGGGTGCAGTAATTAAAACTAGACTAGCAATAGGATCGGAACCAATCGTAGCGTTGTTACACTTTTGATGAAATGGTCATATATTAGAATATGCCTGTCCTATGTCTCCCAACTGCCTTCACAATATCGTCGGCCCATCGGGCTGGTGGTCTGCCCAAATTTACAAATCTGATAAATAGAAATTGTACTGAAAGGATAATTCTTGAAATGGTTTTGAGATTTCCGTTTATGTTCAAAAATTTTACATGGAAAATTGATAGCTAAGCCACAGAATACATAATAGTACAGGTGCAGATGATTCACTCCGCAAATTAATTAAAGAAAAAGGGACTCTAACAGCGATACAATTAGGTGCAATTCAGATGGCACGGAGAGAAAAAAGCTACGTTAATTCACCTACATGTTGCCTCTCTTTCTACCGCGTAACTCTTACCTCTTCTGGCGCCTGAATTCCTACCTATTTGCCACTCCGGAGTGGTCGGCGCATCTACTTACGCATTCGATACCGACACGCGTAGTGAAACAGGCCTGGCTAAGCGTCGAATTAATACTATTAATACCGACATCTCACACAAACGCACACTAGCAGTTGTACAGTGTACAACGCGGCTCTGATAGAGAGCTAACCAGTTCCGCGCCCTTCCGATGGGCACTTCCTCTCGCAACTTGGCGACCGGCAAGTGTCAGGCGCGCGCTCGCATAATGGGATAGTTGGACGGGCGCTGATAGAAATAATAAGGAAAGGCGTGTTGCTGTTGGTGAGGTGAGGGTTGCGTGAGAGGTTATTTTATTATTATGGAAACGTTTATCGCACTTGAGAACATCAGAAATTTATTTCAACGTAAAGAATTTAGATTCCGTTTGTCGAATGTCAATTGTCAATCTTCTACAGTGTGATTTTTTCACTGGTACAATAAATTTCACCATATCATTGGTATCGATAATAGATTACATTTATCGAATAAAATTGCCATATTTTTTTTTTCATAATTATTAATTTATCCTTCATCCAATTTGTAACTCTTGGGCACCCCTTACAAGGCGTCATCGCGGTGCGAGGCAGAGGGCGGCGGGGTGGGGTGAGTGAGCGGCGGGCTGGCCGGCGCACGAGTTCAGTGAGCCGCTAGCCGAGCCGGCCAGTCCGCGCGCATTGACCTAGGTGAGTGCACGTGCGCCGTTTCCGCACTCCCTGCAGTCGAAAATTACGCGCGCACGATGTTTACAAACCGCGAGTATTACGAAATGGTTCGTAGTTACTTTCTCAGTGGGGAAAATACGGTGCAGCTCGGCGGGTATACGGTGAAGAAAGTTTGCCCCGCCTGATAAATACCGGTTTTATTTAACCTCAAATACTCAACACCAGGACATTCATGAGAGTGACGCAGCATTTGCTAGACTACGGACAGTTCACTGCACCAGCGAACGCTCTAGGCCGAGGAGGGAGACCTCCCTTGGCCGTGGAGATCGAGGAACAGATATACGCGTTCTTCGAGGAAGACCCCAGAAGGAGCACCAACGACGCGGTACGCACGGCGCACTTCGGCGTTAGCCAGTACGTGGTGTGGAAATTCATACCACTACCAACCAGTGCAAGCATTCCACGCCGGTGACGGTCCTAAGCTCGTGCAAGTATGAAGGAAGAATTGAAATCAAGTAAGATTTTTTTTGCTACGTCATACATAAGTCATACCTACTTTCTGCGCCGCCGCCGCCGCTTCTTTTCCTTCCCGCAAGCCGCGCGCAGTTGCCAGTTCGTGCGTTTAGTTGTACTCATGCGTAATGAGTCCATATTTCTTTAAGATTTGCGGATAAGTTCAGACATTAGTATTTTTGTTTTTTGTACCAACGGGGTAGTAACAAAAAATGTTGGTATTTGTATTTTGGACTTAGTATTACATATGTTGATTTATTGTACCGGTGAAAATGCCACCCTGTATATATATATATAAAAGGAGAAGCTGACTGACTGACTGACTGACATATCAACGCAGGGCCTAAACTATAAGGGTTAGAATCTTGAAATTTTGCACAAGGGTTCCTTTTGGAACGTAGGGGAGCACTAAGAAAGGATTTTTGAAAATTCATCCCTCAAGGGGGTAAGAGTGAGTGCAAACTTAGTATGAAACTCTGCCGTTTTTGAAGTTATTCGAATGAAATTCAATATGAAGGGTTGTCATTAAAAGTTATGAAAAACATGTAAATAGGTTTTTTGAAAATCATCCCTTAAGGGGTAAAAAGGGGGGTGTACAGTTACTATGAAACTTTGCCATTTTTGAAGTTATTCGAATGAAATCCAGAATAAAATGTTTTCATTAAAAGTCATTTTATTTTTATTTTATTTTATTTTATTTACTAGGAAACTAACAGACACGGTACAAAACAAAACAGTACATGAAAAAGGTGCTACATAAGGCCCAATAATAGGTTAACATTAAAATACTTATAAAAATCAATACACGTTACACGAGAAATTGCTACTTCATACTCGTACAGCTAATAAAGACTGCGGAACATTTCATAATTAAGATTTTTCCCTTATACTCCTGAACAGATGGTTCTTAAATGAGTTCTTAGTAAGATAAAATAAATCTATGTCATTGAAAATATTGTTATAAGTGCTCATAATTCGACAGAGTACACTATTTTGCCCGTAATTGCTGTGGCTGAATGGAACCTGAAAAAGAGTTTTTATTCTGGTTAACGCTCTTGGGACTCTGAATGATAATGATGACAGCAACCTGTTACAATCGACTAATCCATTTACAAGATTATAAAGGAACATCATATCCGTAACTGTTCGTCTACTGTGCAGAGAAACCATGCCATGTCGCTCAATGGAACTGTTATAATCGCAATCAACTATCCGTTTGCGGTAATTTAAATGGCGCGTAAATTTCTTTTGTATGCTTTCGATCCTTGAGGAATGAATGTTATAAATAGGACTCCAAATTAAGGAGCAATACTCGAGTTGACTTCGGACGTAAGCATAGAAAAGAATTTTTAAGGTTGACGAATTTTTGAATTCCTTCGAGAGACGTAAAATAAATCCCAGCATTTTATAAGCTTTTCCTATAATATATTCTATGTGCTGGACGGACGAAAGTTCAGTATCGAGATAGACTCCAAGATCTTTTATAACGTTTACTTCTTTTACAATCGTCCCCCCCTATGCGGTAATCAAAACAAATTTTGGTCTTTCTCCTGGTAAAAGTAATTTTTTGACATTTTTTGGCATTAAGAGAAAGCTTGTTTTCACGACAATAAATTGATAATCGATCCAGATCGTTCTGAAGGTCTAATGTATCCTCAGTATTAGTAATTTTTTTAAATAATTTCATATCATCCGCGTAGACTATACAATCAGAATTCTGGAAGCAGTGTTCAATGTCATGTACAAAAAGTATAAAAAATAAAGGTCCCAAGTGGGATCCTTGTGGGACTCCTGAAGGCACAAGAATGTCTTCGGATCGACAGCCATTTACTACTACAGTCTGATGTCTATTTTTAATGTAGGAACAAATCCATCTGTGTAAATCGCCTACCACTCCTATATTCCACAGTTTTTTAGCGAGTACATTATGATCAACTCTATCGAATGCCTTGGAATAGTCAGTGTATATAACATCCACTTGATATCCACTTTCAACATGATCAACAAGTGTGCTAGTGAACGCAGCTAAGTTAGACATAACTGATCGACCAGCTATAAACCCATGTTGATTCACAGACAAAGAGTGCTTAATTGCAAAGGAAACTTGGTCAAATACAATTTTCTCAAAAACTTTACCGAATACTGATAGTTTACTTATTGGCCTATAATTTTGTACGTCATTTTTGTTACCTGATTTAAAAATTGGTGATATCAGTGCATATTTCCAGATAGTTGGAAAAACGCCTTCCCTCGCAGAGCTGTTAAATATGTAGAATAAAGGAGTCGCGAGCGGTAAAGCACACTTTTTGATGAAGTAAGCAGGTATATGATCGCTGCCGGCTCCTTTAGACTCGTCGACCTTTTCAAGATATTCAGCTACCAGATTGACACTTAGATGTAATATAGATGTTTCCATTTTCAGACTTAACAGTGTCGTATTGATAATCTGGTAGAGTGCAGTTAGCAGCACTTCTTGAGTCGTACACTGACGAAAAAAATGACTTGAAAAGATTGCAAATCCCCTGGGAATCTTCACATTTTTGATCACCAAAGAACATGGTTTTGGGTATAGCAGAGAAGCCTCCTTGTTTAGCTTTCACATAGCCCCAAACTGCTTTTGGATCCTTGCATATGCTGCTCTCTATTTCCTTTATATATGTAATATAATTAAACCTCTGCATTTTTTTTGCCTTTTCACGGAGCCTGGAAAATATTTGGTAGTCAAGAGGGTTCTTGTACTTTTTAAAATATTGAAACTTTTCATAAAGCAATTTTTTTAGTTGGTTGGAATACCATTTAGGATATTTTTCACAGGTTTTAATTTTTACTTTAGGGACAAACCTATCAATAATATTAATTTAAAATTTCATAAAATTTCTCAACTGCAGAGTCCGTGCTAACGTTCTTCAGATTGGCTTTCCAGTTTACTTTAACAATTTCAGAAGATAGGTTTTCAAAAATAATCTCTTCAGGGGGTAAGATGGGGGGGGGGGGGGGGGGGTGCAATGTTAGTATGAAACTGTGCCGTGTTTAAAGTTATTCGAATGAAATTCAATATGAAGTTCCTTCATTAAAAGTCATGAAATACATGTAAAATAGTTTTTCGAAAATCATCCCTTAAGGGGGTAAAAGGGGGTTGCGAATTTAGTATGAAACTTTGCCGTTTATGAAGTTATTCGAATGAAATCCAGAATTAAGGTATTTCATCGAATGTCTTAAAACACATGGAAAATATTTTTTCAAAAATCATCTCTTAAGGGGATAAAAAGGGGGTGCAAAGTTAGTATGAAACTTTGCCATTTTTGAAGTTATTCGAATGAAATTCACCATGAGGGTCCTTCACTGAAATTTATGAAAGACGTGTAAAGTAGTTTTTCGAAAATCATCTCTTAAGGGGGTAAGAGGGGGTTGCGAAGTTAGTATGAAAGCTCTTTCGCATGCGCTAAAAGTATCCCTATCTTATTTGCAAACACTTTACTCAACTAAAGCCCACGCGGACGTTGTCGCGGGCAACAGCTAGTGTATTTATAATGTTAATAGTGGAGCAGAGGAGTTTAGTGGAGAAAAAGACAGCGAAAAAAAAACTCCGTGCAATCAATACTTGCAATCATCATCAACCCATTATGTCCCCACCGAGGGGCACTGGTCTCTTCCCTGAGGAAGTTATAGGCCATACTCCACCACGGGAGCCAAGTCCGGATTGTTGGAGGCTTTAAGACTAGTAACAACCGTAATGAAACAATCTTATATCTCATGTTTGACAAATAAATAATCTTTATCTTTATCTAGTGGCTGGTCTTATTGTCAGAAGTTTTTAAGCCGCCAGGAGGCCTCTGACTTGGCTTAACGACTGCCATCTATCGACGGCAGCTGGCACCAACTGCCTAGCGTGCCGTGCGAAAAATACAATGTCAACTCGTCGCGCCTAGTTGACGCCTCTGGAGATCCGAGGGCTGGTGCCTACTTTGACCAAAGGCTAAGCCTCGTCTGGTGATTAAACCCGTACTCTCTCTCTCTGGGAGAAGGCCTGTGCCATATAGTGGGACGTATAGGCTGCTTCCAATGGCAATATGGCGTGGTTATCGTGTCTCTATACTTTGTGAAAACGATTTATTAGCAGTGTTCGGGATAAGCGGAATGTAAATGCGTTAAGTTGGCGAGGAGATAAGACAGGCGTAATGTAAATGTGTAGAGCTAGCGAACAGACATAACAATTCATTTTTAGGGTTACCCTAAGCATGCATATCTGGGCCAAATTTCTTTTTAATACCAATCGTCTAGCGTCTCTGAGCTAGACCGCAGACAAACTGACAGACGGACGGACGTGGCTAAACCTTACTTTTATAGATTAGGTTCCTTATAGATCCGCGCGGAGTTTCTGGTCTTCCATCGGACGCGTCCCCCGGGTGGCGGATAGGGGAACGCCCTCCAGATATGGAGGGTACCGGCTTCGGCCGGCGCGGACCAAAACCAGAGGGAGGGGGACGTCCAGTGGCTTGCGCTGCTGGATGTCCCGCGGGGTCCACCAATGGCCCCGCACCCGTAACCCCACATTGAGCGGGGCCGGGGGCCTTCGGGCCGCGAGGAGACAACCTCTATAAAAAACACACAGTGGGGTCTCTCCCTGTGTCCCTCTGTCCAGCAGAGGGCATGGAAGAGGGCTGGAGGGGCGGGGAGGGGCGTGAGTTCCGCAAGCCGGGCCTAAGGGAGGGATACTGCTGGCGGTAAGCCAGGGACCAGGGACTGGGCACCCCATATGGTCTCTGGCCGAGGGGTGTTTTTATGGGAGGGCAAATAGATGGGCCGAGGATCCGGGCAGAGGGCCACAACGGGTCCTCGGTAGCTGGAGGCTTGGGGAGCTCGCGCCTCTCCGCCGGGAGAGCCGGTGGCGCGGGGGACGCTGCGCGGACCTTGCGCCGCCGGTTGAGGGAGGGTCACAGAAGGCAGGTTGGGGGACCTGCCGTCCGATATCGTGACGGGAGAAGGGGGTGGGGGGCCCATGCCCCTTCTCCAGTGAGGGTGGGCCCGACTCCTTGCGAGTCGGGTCGACGTCGCCGGGGCGCCGCTGTCGCATTCGCGTTGTGGTTACACCACTTGCGAGATCCGGCGGCGCCCCATTGCACGAGCGACAGGACGGCCCCCGGGGTGTTTTAGGAGGTATGCCTCTCCTATTATTAGGAGAGGATAGTCCGACACACGGCCGTCGCCCTTCCCCAAGGGTGGCGGTTATGGTGCACAAAGCATTTCACCCCGGTAACAAAAAAAAAGGGTTTTCTTATAGACAGAACCATTAAAAGGTAAATTAGTCAATCGGAAAGACTAACAACACTAGGGTCTGTTTCAAAATCTGCAGATAAAGTTCCGGATAAGCTATCCGCAACCAGGGCTGCCGTTTGTTTTAAATTTGAAGCCATCAACGAACACACGCAATATAGGAAAAAATATTTAAACTTAGAACAAACGGCAGCCCTGGTTACGGATAGCTTATCTGGAACTTTATTTAAACATTGTGAAACAGGGGCTTAAACTTATTATTTTGATCAATCGTAAACATGTACAAAAACCACGTCAGCCTGAATCTCAATCACTTGGATAAACAAATTCCACATAGAACGTATCACCCTATCAACACTATCGTGTCTACCCGGCATTTGTTCAAACTTACAGCATCAGGTAAATGATAATTCAACAGCTTTGGGTTCCACGCCAGAAGGAGGTAGGTACTACAGAAGATCAGATTCACTCAATCAAATATTTTTCATTTACATTAATATTATATACATTAACATGTTTACCTTATCAAAGTCGACGTTGATCGTTTCACAATAAAATTAATAGATTATGTGGAGAAGCTAACAAAGAACCTCCACATTTATTATTTTCAAACCAATTTTAACTTAATGAACAAAGTTTCAAACCTCATCATCGTCATCATCATCGGCCTATGGTTTTACATTGTTGGACGTGTTGGATGATGATCTTCGCAAGGCGGCTGGCAAGAGCTGGATGAGAGTAGCCGAGGACCGTGCTCAGGGGCGTGCAATCTCCCATCTCCCATTGCACGCCCCTGAGCACGGTCCTCGGCTACTCTCATCCAGCTCTTGCCAGCCGCCCTGCGAAGATCATCACTCCACCGAGTCTGAGGACGTCCTACACTACGTTTATCGATCCGCGGTCTCCACTCAAGAACTCGTCTACCCCATCGGTTATCAGTTCTTCTGGTGATCAGAAGAACTGATAACCGATGCCCGGAGCCCAAACCTTCAAAATATAATTATCGCTTAATATAATATAATAATTTCGCTTGCCAGAGACAATAAGGTAAGATTAGAATATTCGTTATGGTTAATACCAAAAAACAACACATTTATGCCATGATTTTTATGTTATACCTATATTTATTAAATGTGATGTACATTGTGATGTGATGTGATGGCATATCTGTGTTTTGGCTATAAATGTCACTAAATAAAATGAATGACTTTCACTTTTAATAAAATGATTCCGTACCATTATCTTTACAATATTTGATTGTTTCAAGCGTTACCTTATGTTGTCATTAATATTAAGCGAAAAAAAGGAAAAAATCACGTTTGTTGTACGGGAGCCCTACTTCAAACATTTATTTAATCTAATAATATTTTTAAATTAATAATAACAACTTAATATTTTGCGACTGTTACAAGCGAATATTTATATTAATATAAAGCAAAAAACGGAATAAACACGGTGTTATATGGGAGTCCCCTTTAATTATTGGTTTGATTTGTTTTTAACATTACTTTTGTCATGGCGGCAAGTAATTAAGAATTTCGACAATACGGTATTTGAGATGCAAGATTAAAACAAAAATTACAAAATGAATCGGAAAATGTATTTCTTTTAATCATTTTCTAGTTATTACAATTTTTAAATAGATGAAACATAAAAAGAGTGCTCTGAAATGTGAGGTCACGAGCAAGTATTTTCATACAAAATTCCGTTTTAAAAGTAACTCATTTGACATTTTGTCAAATACCCAATTCAACAACAAAATAATCTATGAAAACAATTGCCTTGCTACCATTGTTCAAGAGATACCTTCTGGTGACAGAAAGAGGAACAGATAGGGCCCCTTACCTTTTAGGATACGGATCCCTAAAAATATGTTTCGGAAAGAAAAAAAAGTAAATAATGTAAAAGGCATAATATGACACTTCTGGTGTCATAATTCTATGCGAGCTGCGAGTTCACGCCGTGACCTCACACTTTCACATGTCTAACGCCACTAAATTTAGAAGCCAGCCCGTGCCTCACATTTCAATGAAAATAATCGACCATTTACCGTGGCAGCTTTACCATCATTCTCCTCGAATATATCCTACGCTGTACAGTAATGTATTTACTATCGTTTATTATATTATATTGTCACTTTGAGCGTTGTTTACGTCTCCGGCTTTAAAATAGGGACCTTCCATTCTGTTATGTTGACTGTTTTGTTTGCTGTTTAAAATTGAACCTTATCCGTTGGACAGAGGATCGAGTTAATAGCTCAGGAATGTCATCCTCAACTGTTTCCTCGTTCCATCTTCGTCGTGAACAACCTATATCCATCCCACTGCAGGGCACAGAGGCCTTCTCTCAGAGAGAGAGTATGGGATTAATCACCATGCGTGCTCACCCCGGATTGGCCATTTCAAGGGCTGAGGTATATGAACACCTTAAGTTGGGTACGGACCATCGTAACGCGGTGTAATGAAACATGTTACAAATCGAGCATTCGTGCAGTCAGTACGTCCTTGATCGTAGAATTCGCCGTAATAAAACGTACTGATTGCACTGAATGGTCGCTGTGTAACATGTTACATTACACCTCGTAACATTGGTCAGTACCCAGCTTTAGACATTCAGGTTTCCTCACGATGTGTTCCTTCACTTTTAGTGAGTATTATTGCTACCATATTTATGGTATTGGTGTGTATGGTGTGTATTTACACACATGTACGTAACTTACACCCATTGGCGATTTCAAGCGCTGAGGTATGTCTACCACCAACATTGTTGGAATCCCATTAATAATAAAGTTACTTCTCTAACGTTGAAGTCGCCTGGGCAGCTCATGTAATTAGAGTAATGATTACTAAGGTCAGTTCGAACCACCAAATCCGTTACACCGTCAGCAGCGTCGATAACCGGCCCATTGATGAAACTATGATTGGACGGCTAACGACGGACCAAAAGTATAAAGATACGGTGCTGTTTTTGACACAAACTGCCGTACTCAGAGACATTCATTATCTTTAATGGTTAGTTAAGAAAAAAAAAACACTTATAAATATCAATACGCGTAAAGGCGATCATTAAAAATTTCAATGATCATTACGTTAAATGACGTCTCTGAGTACGGCAGAAAGACTCGCTAGGCTTGTGTCAATGACAGCCAGAGCGAGCGTTTTAAAATAATTGTAACGTTGGTAATTTAATAATAATAATAATTAACGTTTATTTCGGATAAAACAGTGATCCATAGTGCTGTTAGTAGCCTTAAAAACTGAAACTAAACTAAAAGTAAAAACTATGTTAGTAGGCTTAATAGGTATCTTAATTCTACTTTATTTTAAAAACACGTTCTTTTAAAACCATTAATTAATTAATTTTTAATATATTTCATTATTTTTTTGGTTCTTTTTATGTAATATTCGTTTTCTTTCAGTGATTTTATTAACCCTAGGCATCGACACAAAAATTAATTTTCAGATAGGTATTTAAAAAATGACACGCCGTTTTGGCTCTCATGGCAAATTTATAAAGACAAATCTCTATGTTAGAGCCCCAGCTAAAGTCTCCACCCATTAACGCCCAAATAAAAACTACACATGATATCATCAATATTTTTGGTTTTATTGGTTGAAAAAAATGTTATTTATAAGAAAAATGGCGAAAAAAAAAATTTATATTTTATTTTGTTGACTTTGGAAGGTGTACACAGTTGTGTACACTGGGCGGATTCAGGAGTGGAATTCACCAAAGCAGGGTCTCTCGATGCAAAGTGTTTTCTGGCACAATGAACACTTCCAGCTGTCTCTCATACGATAAACAACACACCTCAATGGGTTTTTAATTTTCACAGGATTGGGTCCTCATGATTGGGTATCTCAGGTCCATTATTTCTTTGAGAAACTCCAGGAAAACAGATGAGGAAGCACAAAAAAAATGTAAAAAAAACTTTTCCTTTTCTTCCAATGGTATAACCCATCGTTTCACCTTCCCCAAAGGCTCGACTCCATCATTATTGGTTCAAATAGTACAGACGTTGTTGTCCTTCCATCTCACGTTATTTCATTTGTTGTATCAAACCGATAGTCATACTCAGCCGTCGGCTTTTTCTTCATTTCTTTCACTGTCAGCAATGGGCATTTTTTCCATTTAGTTTCAGCAAGTTGATCCACTCTAGCTCGTTTTGTTAGAACGGATAAATTGACCAATACCTCATCATCACTGTCATCCTAATCTGAAACGTCATGGTCAGAGTCACGAACCGTTAACTCTATAGTACCCCGGACATCTCTAGGAAGTACTGCCGCTGCTAAATCGTCTTCAGGACTTTCTTCTTCGTCACTTATAACGGCTGGATCTGGAGGCAGTAACACCATATCAAAGTCGGCTTCATCTTCTTTAGCCATTATGGCTTCAACAGCTTCCTCTAGCCTTGTGTAGGTGTTTAGCCTAGTCAGACCCTTTCTATTAGCCATCTTCATAAACTGTGGAAAAATATGATATGGATCCGCCCACTGTACACGCTTGTGTACAGCTCGTAAAAGTAGATGATATATGTGAAAGTCCAAATAAAATCTAATTATTTTGACTTGAATTATACAGAACAGGTCTTACTTTTATTGTAAAAGCAATAAGTTTTGGAAAATGCTGTACCGGTATCCAAAAAGAATAAAAAATATCTTACCTTTTGTAACGGACTTCAGATCGCCAACTATAAATTCTCAGAACTAACATGTAAATCAAATCTACCCTCAACAAAAAAATATTCTTGGTAGTTAACAGCTTTAGTTTTTAAATTAATGTAGTAGGAGTTAAAAATTATTCACGCGTCACAATAAAAAAAAATGTTCTATGGCTGTACACAACTGTGTACAGAGGGCGGCTATGGGTTAAATGACCCTTAACGCACTGCTTAGAGAAGGAGGCATCTCTGTGGTGTACACTCTACACGCGGGTGAATGAATGTCAAACAAAAAATCTGTTTCTGTCAGTGTGACTAGATGAGACGATTATGGCGGCCAAAAATTGGAATCCCACCGACTTTTTTTTGTCTAGAGGAGGTATATTTTTTTTTCTATCGTGTTTTTAAGTTATTGAAATTTAATAGTTGCAACTGTTGCGTGTAATTAGGCGGTATAAGGGTGACTAGTGATAATCAACCGACTTTGGTGACGTTTCATCTTTGGAAGCGAATAGTATCCAGCCAAATGCTTCCGAGTCGTCGGAAACTAGTAACGCATCTTTCTCTATAGAGTCCGTGTCGGCTAACAAGACAATCGGGCGGTCGTTCACTGGCGCAAATGCCAAGGCTGGCCGGCCCGCCCACTCTGTGGTTTACTTGCCAGCCGCTGTTCCGGTTCCTCTAAGTGGCTGATTCACCTATATTACACATACATAAACTCACGCTTGTATCCCAGAGGGGAGGCAGAGACCAGGGACTGCCACCTGTCACGATCCTGACATAGTGACAAGACTTAAAAAATGAATGTTGCGTTGGTTTGGACAAGGATGAAGGAGGAAAGGCTGAAGAAGCAAATATATCGAGCGAATGTGAGTGGAAGGGGCGGTAAGAGATGCCCCAGTCGTACATCATCATCAAACCATTATGTCCTCACCGAGGGGCACGGGTCTCTTCCCTGAGGAAAGTATAGGCCATACTCCACCACGGGGGCCAAGTCCGGATTGGTGGAGGCTTGTAAGGCTGGTCTTACTGTCAGAAGTTTTCAAGCCCCCCTAAGGCATCTGACTTGGCTTAATGACTGCCATCTATCGATATCGTGCCGTAAATAAAAAAAACATAGTCATTGGAAGATGCCGGGATTCGAACCCATGACATCTCGAACGAGAAGATGGTGTTCTACCAGTCCGCTGCCACCACTTACCAGTACAAACTACTGATATCATGGGACCATAAACATAAACATTAACATACAGGCATACATTGCTTCTGGCCCCACACTAGGATACCCTGTGTCGTGGGAACCAGAAACAGCGACATCACAAACATGTAAAAATCCAAGACCTGGGGCTTTTCCCCCCAGCCGGGGTTCGAACCTGGGACCTCTTACAGACGCGCTAACCGCTAACATGTGAAGTGCAATAGACTCGCACCGGGGCGGAATATAAAATTTTATAGCCCAGCATTTTCGTAGGAGTTTCCAATATTTACATGTCTTTACTCGAAATACGTTTGCGTCTCAATCAATTCCCTTTTATAGCCCAAGCTCAGCCCTAATGTGACCAAAGAAATAACAAGTAGGAGATGCATAATGAGAAATACCTTCCCGAGATGGAGGCACGGTAAAACAAAGCTATTGAGATCAAATATGCGGCCAGTCTGTCATAAACATCACAATCACATTTACTCTGTGATTTACACCCCAGGTTGACAGCGATGTAAATAACACAGAAGGACGCGGATCGGCCGATCAGCGCTGCAACCGTACAGTGCCACCATCTTATCTGTTCAGTTGACATCGGCGCTATCAACGGAACTGAATTTAGTAGTAACATTTAAGAAATTTCTACTTTTTCTGCTTGAAAAAGTGGGAGGGAGGGCGGTGCATTAACTAACCATATGGTGCTTGTGGGATTTTAACGGAATTTAGCACAGTGGAATGTAAAATCTTTACTTTGAATTAAATTGTTTTGATTTGATTAGATTTGCTCTTTTCTGAGAAATATGACGAGACAGCACTACAGTTACTTAGTTACTTAGCGAAATTCTCAATTGAGAAACTGGGACTAAGGCCCTAAGAAGTTGGGAAACTAAATACTTAAGTAACGTTCTGTTACGCTCTTTTCCGAGAAATTTGACGAAACAGCACTACAGGTTAAGTAGTTAGGTACCTAGCGAAATTCTCAATTCAAAAATTGGCCATGAGAGGCAAGAGGCAAAAGGGCAAAGTGGATCCAACGAGTCAAATTAGCCACCGAGAAAAAAAAATCATATCTTTTTACAGATCCAATTTCGCAAAACGTGTCTGTACAATCTCGCAATAATGTTAATAGTGATTTTTAGAAACCTTGGCCGTGTACCTAAGGAAAAAAACCTAGCACTAGATAGCATTGTGGCGTAGAGTGGAGTGGATTTTGTTTTCGACATGCCAAAGGGGTTTAAAGATTTTGGGATACCGGTCAGCCGCCATTTTGATTTTTATTCGAAATGGCGATGGCGGTGTACAAATAGTACCTATGTCATCGACTGGGGACACTTCTACAAACAATCAGTCAATATATTTTCATAAAATATGTATGTTGTGTTGACCAATAAACATTGATTCTGAAAGTAATTATTGGTTTTATTGTAAATAAATCAAGTTGAAAAAGATTTTCTTTTTCTGCAATACCGCTGCAACGTGACGTTTTCGGACATAGTGATCGTAGTATTTTTTTGTTTGAATAAGTATCCCCAGTCGATGTAATTGTAAGTACATAGGTATTATGGTGCGCCGCCATTTTGAAAAAAAAAACTAAATGACAGCTGGCCAGTATGCCAATCTTCAAAGAAAAATCTTCAAACCCCTTTCATAGTTCTTTCTAGTTCACCGGAAAGCACCCTATAAATTCAAGCCAGCGCCATTGCCAAAACTAAGCACGGCCTTCTGCTGAAACTACCAACAGGCCGACCGCTGAGAATCAAAAAATAAATATGGCCGATTTACATAAACTCTTTAATCGTAACTGAGACTCGGTATCGCGATGGCGCGGAATTATCATAAATTAATCCAATAAGGGATCGAGTCGACGATCAATTTATCTACATTATTGCCCGGCCGCTGAATAAAGGCCAGATATAAAACTGCTGTCGGAGGCGGTGACCTAACTTGATGCAACTGCCCATATTTAAAGCCAGGAGATAAGCAGACTTCAATTTACTTCTGACGATCGTAAAAGTGCTGTAAAATAAAAGTGTATATTTTTAATACACAATTCACGTTCAGATCACCGCTGGGATATTGCATGGCTTGAGTTGGGCTTGATCCTTAATGAAACGAGAGAGCCTCTAATATTAATAAATATTACTATACTTGAGTTAATATTATAATACTATAGTTGGCTTGGAAACTCCTGACAGTAAGACCAGCCACTAGTCTTACAAGCCTCCACCAATCCGGACTTGGCCCCCGTGGTAGAGTACCTTCATCAGGGAAGATAATGGGCATAATGGGTCGATAATGATGACTATCAACGTTACTTGTATACTTGAGTTGCCGTTAGAGTCGATTTATGACATTTCATAGTTCTATTTTTATCTTTATTTTAGAAACAAACGGCCATTTAAATGCTAATATTAATCATATCTTATGTTAAATTAGGTAGACCTCTAGTTTACTTTTTCAATCATTTTTCAAGATACATGACGTCGTTCGGAGAAGAGTTTCGAATCAAAAGTTAAAACTATAAAAACAAAAATAGAAAAATCCAAACCAACAACTACATACCAACAAAAATATACCAACAACACTCCAATGGAATGCTCATATCAAGTAATTGTGTTATGCGATTGTTACACAGATGTACTATTACATACTGTTACGGGCTAGGGTTCTGGATTTGGATGTAAAACGCCAATGACAACTTCTTAGGATTTATTCACGCAGGGTCTGGTCTGCAGGTCTTCACGACACGAAGTCCACACGTAGAATCCAATCGCAGGTCCAATCGAAGTCCAATAGTATCGCTGAGGTCGTAGGTTATCGCTCGTATCGCAGGTATGTTCGCTCGAAGTTCACTCTTCGCTATTCCAAACGGAACTGACTGCGCGCCGCGGCGGCCGCTATTTATATCCGGCCGCAAGGGCTCTAGAACATTCCCGTACCTACGTGCCTACTCGAGGCAACGTCGCTCGAACAGTAACCCATTCAAAGACTTTTGAACCTTACGCTAGTGGACATACGAGTCATTATTGCTTGCAGCGTTTATTGTTTACTAAAACGCAGCATGCGGCGACTATTCGATAGGCTTCTAGAAGGCTCTATTCTAGATGGTTCAGGATAGGACCGCAACACTGCTCCCCTCTTAGAGATGCTCGTCCCGAGCATCTTCATTACTGCCGTGATAAGAAGCTAAGCGGTCGATGTGAACCACTTTTTGTGCACCTCTTGGCTGCCGTTGAATTCGGTACGTCACGTCATTTAACCGAGTTACCACTTTGTACGGTCCCTCCCATCTTGTCTGCAATTTCGGAGATTTTCCTTTTCGTCGAGTTACATTGTGAAGCCAGACTAGTGCTCCTTCTTCGAAGCCGCTTGTATTTGCTCGGCGGTCATACCTAATCTTCATCTTTTCACTCGACTCCAATCCGTTTTCCCGTACTATGGCATGAATCTCTCGCATTTTCTCACGTAACTCGGAAATGTAGTCGTGTAGAGAACGTGAGTCGTCAGGAGGGCCTCCAGTCAGCAGATCTACTGGTATTCTCAGTTCTCGGCCAAAATTTACACGCGCCGGGGTTACCTTCGTGCTTTCATGTTCTGCCGTTCTGTAGGCCAGAAGAAATGGCGGTATGTATTTGTCCCAGTCTCTCTGGTGCCTGTCAACGACTTTTGCTAAATGTCTCTCAAGTGTTTGGTTAAATCTTTCTACCATGCCGTCAGATTGAGGATGATATGGGGTGGTCCTAGTCTTATGCATTCCCAATATTTTGCAGAGTTCTTGAAATACTTGAGACTCAAAGTTCCTGCCTTGGTCGGAGTGTATTTCCAAGGGCACACCAAACCGGCAAACTACTTCCTCAAACAACTTGGAGGCAACAGTCGTGGCTTCTTGATTGGGTATGGCGAATACCTCTGGCCATTTAGTGAAGTAATCCATAACTACCATGAAATACTTATTTCCCGATTCCGTTACTGGGAACGGTCCAGCCACGTCAACTGCAATGCGTTCCCATGGCGCACCAACGTTATAAAGTTGCAGATTTCCACGGCTTCTAGTTGATGGGCCCTTCACCGCGGCGCAAGTAGCACACTTGCGGCACCAATCTTGCACATCTTCTCGACAATGGAGCCAGTAAAACCTTTCTCGAATCTTTGTTAAAGTCCTCTTTACGCCCAAATGTCCACCTGACACGCCGTCATGTACTTCACGAAGGACATCTTGTACCTTATCTCTTGGGACAACTATCTGTAGATGGAACTCTCTGCCGTTAGGTTTCTCCCATTTACGGTAAAGTATTCCGTTCTGAAGAATAAAACTGTCCCATTGAGCCCAGTATGCCTTGGTAACAACACTAGTAGGAGCGACTTCGCACCATCTTGGCTTATCCTCGCCTCGTTTCTTCCATGCGACAATGAGCCGTACATCTTCGTCATCTTCCTGTGCTTCTTTCATCGCCTCATCTTCCCAAGATCTCGATGGACTCATTCTTGTCAATCTCAATGGCAGTTCCTTTGTCTCTTGTTTGGCACAGTGCTTGCAGTCTTCCGGACACGGCCTTCTTGACAGTGCGTCAGCATTTCCATGCGCCTTTCCGCTGCGGTGTTCAATCATAAAGTCGTACTCCTGCAGTTGTTCAATCCATCGAGCAACTTGCCCCTCTGGATTTTTAAATTGTAACAGCCACTTCAGGGCGGCGTGGTCAGTGCGAAGCGTAAACCGCATGCCGAGGAGATATTTGCTGAAGTGCTGTAATGTCTTTACCACAGCCAAGAGCTCCCTTCTTGTCACACAATAGTTCCTTTCAGGTTTCGATAGCGATTTACTAAAATAGGCCATCACAACCTCTCTGTCGCCCTGTTTCTGCGATAACACTCCTCCGATCGCTGTGTTACTGGCGTCAGTGTCAACAATGAATTGGCCGTTAGCCTGTGGAAATCCCAAGATTGGGGTCTCGCAAAGACATTTTCTTAATTTTTGAAATGAACTCTCACATGTGTCATCCCAATGAAATGACTGCTTGTCTTCAGTCAGTCTGTGTAAAGGCTTGGCAATTTCAGAGAACCCTTTAACAAACCGTCTATAATATGAGCATAGCCCTAAAAATGCTCGCACTTCGGGCTTGTCTTTGGGAGTAGGCCATTTTTGCACTGCTTCGATTTTGGCTGGATCGGTCTGTATGCCTTCGCTGGTTATCACATGACCGAGATAGCTAACCTTGTTCTTAAATAAACTGCATTTCTTCGGATTTAACTTTAAGTTTGCTCCCATTATCTTCTTAAAAACTTGCCCTAGATTTTGTAAGTGGTCCTCAAAATCTGTTCCCATGATTATGACGTCATCCAAGTAGACAAGGCAGGCTTCCCCGACTAATCCTGCCAGTACGCACTCCATAAGTCGTTCGAATGTAGCTGGCGCGTTGCACAATCCAAAAGGCATCACGTTAAATTGCCATAGACCTTTACCAGTTGAAAAAGCAGTCTTCTCTTTATCCCTCGGATCAATTTCCACTTGCCAGTATCCGGATTTCAGATCTAACGTCGAGAACCATTTCATGCCACTCAAAGTGTCTAGGGTATCGTCTATTCGTGGCAGTGGATAACTATCCTTTTTCGTCACATCATTAAGCCGTGCTAACCTTGTGCTACCATCTTTCTTCTTTACCAACACTACGGGAGAACACCATGGGCTAGCAGAAGGTTCTATAATCTTGTTTCTCTTCATGTCTTCCAACATGTCTTGTACTTCCTTTTCTTTGGCAATCGGTATGCGCCTCGCTCGCTGACGAATAGGTCGCTCCTGTCCGGTGTCGATTTTGTGTTGAACTAACGATGTTCTTCCAGGATTTCCTTCGTCAGACCTATTCAAAAGTATTTTGAATCTTCAGGATAGTTTTGCTATTCATGCCCAACAATTTTACCCAAGGATCTCGAGTCCTGACCCATGTTCCTTGGGTGAAATAGTGGGCATGAAGAGCAGAATAACATTCTGAAGATTCAAAATACTTTTGTACACCCTGTATAGGTATCTACTAAACTAGCTAAGTAAATGCGACATTGAATCTTGTGTATGATAAAAAAGTGGCATAGTTTAATTTATTAAGTGACATAATTACATCAACAACCCTTTTTGGTTCATATAATAATCACCTTGTCAAATATAACCTAGACACTAAATTAATACAAACAATTAACTTTGTTGAACGAAATGACGTAGTATTCAATATAACTGAATTGATTTAGTGACATAATCAAATCGATAACCCTTCGTAGTTCCAACAATAATCACCTTGGTAAACATATCCTAGACACTAAATAATTACAAATAGGTACCTTGGTTTAGCTAAATAATATAATATTAGGTTAAATGAAGTTTAATAATCAAATGAAACAAGAAACAAAACTGGAAGTATTAATTTGTATGGTGGAACCAACTTTTATATTTATTGATAGTGAATAAGGGCTTAGTTAAATCCACTATCAAACTTTACTATTTTAGTAAAATATCGTGCTTAACTTGAATTAAAAAAATGTTATTACGACCATGTATCTTTATAAGGCCAGCACATTCCTTATTTAATGCAACTAGATAGCATATTTTACATGACAATGTTAGATGATTGCGTTGGATGAGAATTACTTCTAATAACTATTCACTTGGTTAGCTCAACAATTTCTTTTTGTAACATCGATTTAGTACATTGTTTTCAATCGACAAGAATAGTTTTGAATATACTAACGAGCCTTTGTAAAATAAGCAATGTACTTGGTAGATATAAACAACCGCAGATTAACAAAGTTCTCTTAGTCAATGAAGTTAAGATCTTGACAGGCTCATATGGAGTCATGTTGTATAATACGATCAAACAAGATCTTTGTTAAAATGACAAATTTTTTTTTCAGTGTGAAGAACTTGATAACTCGACTTACATGATTTTTTTTAATCGTCGCAATGGTTTCCTACGGTATTGGTTTTATAGGAAAAAAATTGACAGCTCGATATCTTCTTTACTTTTAGAGATATTGCTTGTGACAGTATATGAATATGTCCATAATTTACGTATTTTATTTAATAAAACGAGATATCTACGCGATGAGTCACAATTTTTTTTATAATATTGTAATATTTCTTTATATCAACTTTTATTTATTTATTTATTTATTTACTTACTTACATAAATATTGCAACATAACAGTAATTACACCAAAGCGTTACAATATTATAACTAAGCACTACCTATCCAACATCTTCTAGCACTCTCTTACACACCTTCACCACACTTGCAATCCCATCCGCAAACACATCACACTCCTCTGCTGCAGCGAGCAGGGCACAGAGTAGCCGCAGCGCACGCGCGACTGGCGAGTGCTGGTACTGGTTGGTGCGGGCTTCTATTTCGGCGATTAATTTGTGCCTCCGCGCCCTGCGATACCTATCAGGTACAAATAGTCGGACGACCTTTTCAACTAGGTCGATGGCGTCGATTTTACCTCTTATTATATTTAAGACAAACTTTGCAAGAGCCACATTTCTCCTCAGTTCTAATGAATCAAACCCAAGATATCCCTGTAGAAAAAGGGTTGGATATATAAAAGGGTAATACCCATACATTTTTTTATAAAGATATCTTAAAAATCTTTTTTGGACCTGCTCCACCAAAAGAATATATTTTTTCTCATGTGGGGCCCACACCATAGCATTCGTTTCTAGCACGCTGCGCACCAGCGCACCGTATAATGCCTTAGTGGCGGCGGCGCTCAGCGGCGCGGCGGCGCGCATTACGAACCCCAGCCGGCGCAGCGCCGCCGCCGCCGCCGCCACGGCCTGCGCGTGCGGCCGCAGCGTCAGCTGGGGGTCGAAGAGCACGCCCAGGTCGCGCACAGCCTGCACGCGGCTGATGCCTACTCCGGCCATCGCGTACTGCTGGTGCACTGGCGAAAGCGATCGAGTAAAACTCATCACTTCGCATTTGTCTGGGTTAAAAAACAGCTTATTACGAATGCTCCATTGATAAACAGCATCAATATCTTGTTGCAGCAATTCGCAGTCTTGTTGGGTTTTTATTACCTCAATCAGCTTCACATCATCAGCGAACATAAGTATACGGGAATGTTGGACCACGTCTGGAAGGTCATTAATTAAAACGACAAACAGGAAAGGTCCTAAATTCGAACCTTGACTTATGCCTGACCGAGTCGGATACGATGGAGATACGTAGGGCCCGTACTTAACAAACTGTTTCCTATCTTGTAGATAATTTGATAGCAGTACAAGAAGTCGAGGAACGAATCCCATCGCACCCAGTTTTAGCAGCATTGTGCCATTATCTACCCTGTCGAATGCTTTCTGAAAATCAAGGTATACAACGTCGACCTGGTTTCCTTCATCGAGTTCTTTAGAAATAAGATCAACCATGGTGACTAAATTAGTGGCTACTGAGCGGTTTGGTAAGAAAGCGTGCTGAGCGCTGGTGATGTGAGGCTGACATTGCGGCATTAAGGCGTCGTGAAGAACCATCTCAAACACCTTCGCCAGTGCACACAGTATAGCTACCGGACGGTAGTTCTCTGTCATAATTTTTGACCCCTTTTTCGGAATTGGCGATACACGAGACTCTTTCCACGCAGAGGGATACACACCCAATTTGATTATAAGGTTGTATAAAAATACAATCGGGTCTACTAGCTCGTCTATACACCCCTTAATAACGAAAGCCGGTATTGCGTCGGGTCCAGGTGACGTGCCGGCTCGCAATGCGCGGACGGCCCGGCGCACATCCCCCTCGGTTACTGTGCGCACGTCGATGCGGCGCGCGTCGGCCGGCGCCGCGGCGCTGGCGGGCCGCGGGTCGAGCGCGGGCGCCGTCGGCAGAAAAACCGAACTGAAGTGCTCGGCAAAAGCCTGCGCGGCGTCCGCGCCCACCCGATCAACTCCGTTCCTAGTAACCCTTGGCTCTATTCCTCCCAGGTTGCGTGATGCATTTACGTAATTCCAGAATTGTTTTGGATCACTGCAGAGCTTTTTAGAAATAAATTGTACATATTCTTTCCGGGCTTTGTTAATTTGTATTTTTGTCTTAGTTCTAAGCTGCTTAAAGACTGAATAGGCTATAGAGCTATTTGTTTGTTTCCACTGTTTGTGGTGTTTTGCTTTATTTTCAATGTCACGGATAATCGCTTTCGACAGGCGCGACTACACGATTGCTTCCGTATTTTCTTTGGAATGCATTGGTCAAATATGTTGTAAAGATAGTTATAAAATCTCCCTAAGGCTTTGTTTATGTCAGTTTCAATATAGATTTCACTCCAACTCAAGTCTTTTATTAAACTATACAACAGGAGAAAATTAGCCCTTGCAAAGTTCCAATCTTTTGATGTATCGATATTTGACGGCTCAGCTAATTTTACCTGTTTGGAGAACTTATATGGAATAAGTATCACAAGGGGCGGATGGTATCCATCGATATTTACCAGTTCCTCCTCAGCACTCGCCCGACGCACGCGCACGCTGCCCTCCAGCTCGCAGCTCGTGAGCACCACGTCTAACATTCCGTCGTTCTTATTATGCACACAATTATACTCACAAAAATTACAGCACGTTAAAAAACAGTTATTAAAGTAGTTTACTACATCGTTGGTTGCACTATTGAGGTTCAAATCACCAAGAACTAATATTTTTGCACTGTCGTGTTTTGTACAGATCTGTAGATCTGTAGAACTTATACTCAAAAACCGACCTAGCGTACGTAAATTGACAAATCAAGATATCAAAGCGACTGAACGAATATATCGTTTTATCTACGTATATTCAACTACCGATAAAACGAACGTAACTTTATATGTCAATTTATACCTACTTTAACACTAAAACGTTAGCAATTAATATATTATATTGTTTTATCAACTTATACTCAAAGTAAAAAATTAAAAAAGGGCCCTTTTCTCTGAAAATGAGCAGGGAGAAGCTTTCCTCTGGCAACCTAAAGGTCCTAGCCCACTTCCACGACTCTTCCACGACCCGGCAAAAATAATATAATTCAAATATGGACGTTAAATATGACCTAAATGGTTACATACAATATACCTAATAAGGACAGTATCGGAAAAAAGAGTGTCCTTTTGAACTTCGACATTCTCCAACTTCGACAAAGCGATTACTTCGACAAGACTCTGGTTCGACTATTACAATGCCTAGACAGAACACACGTTCGACAAGACTTAGTACGACAAAACAATAGTTTGCTGTTAGAGAATTTCGAAGTTCAATATGACACTCAGAACAAAAGTCGTTCTAATTTTTCATTTACTCTTATAATTAGGTATAACAAAAAATGGGCTTGCATTCCCGAACTATTACAATTTCATTACGACCATTTTTATTACATTTTTTTAGTTAAAACGATAAATGTGTATTATTGATCCCCAACTCTATAGTGAATACAACTTGTGCAACCGATGACTTATCAACATAAATCATCGGTGAACATGTTGATAAGTCAATTATTATGAATAATAGGACACTAAGAAAGAAAAGCATATATACATTTGAAAAAACAGCTAAAGTTACTCATAAAGCAATTTAGACATTTCAATTACACTGAAAAACTGATTTTTAGGAATTAAATTAAACAGTGTTTTCACTGGTTTTGAGCACTAATGTATGGGGAATAAGTTGATAAGTCTCTGCATGTCTCTGGGTAGTATGTTGATAAGTCTAATATCTTTAAAAATAAGCAGATTTTACGAGAATACGTAAAATAATTCGAAATATCACATAAAATTATCCATTAACCAAGCTTTAAAGATGAGTTCAAGATCAAAACGGATTTTGGAGAAAATCTCAAACTTTAAAATCGCTGCCCTGTAAAATTTCCATTTTGGACTTATCAAGTTCTTCACGCCATGCACGGAATACTACAGGAAATATATATTTATCGCGTCAAATTTGATACGAGGCAAGTAGCGTATTCTATCCATCTTGCTCCGTTCTTTATTAGGTTCAGGCTAGTTTTCATATAATTTGATGCACGCTGATAGAATCCGACTTTCAAATGCTTGCCTAGATTACTCGTGCCTAGGATAGGCACTAGCTGACGGTAGATTGAGTGAAAGAAACTAAACGTCGGCTCAAAGGCTTGCATAGTGCTAGATAGATCGAGCTTTACACTATTCTCAATAACCACTTGCACCGTTACTTATTTCTAAGATGGGTGGGTATGAAACAAAAGGTAAATCTAAAGCTTTTAAACTAAAACTATCGTAAGCAGACTTAGACATTATAATTATGTACCAGACAGTAAGGATCGGTTTCTGAATAGGATAGTTGCCCTAAAAAATGTAATAAGTCCGTCTTTTAGATAATTCAAAAATAAGGGACACGTATTTTTTATTTAAGAATCAAGAATTTATTTCAACGTAAAGAATTTACATTCTGCTTGTTGAATGTCAATGTACATACAGTTATGTATAATGTTAGCCGCTGCCTTGGGGCCGTCTGTAGTGGAGAAAAAGGCAGCGAAAAAAAAAACTACACTCTGACCATCTTTTCTCAAATCACCTTAAAGCTAATTTTTAAAGCTAGTTTTTTATTTGCTAATTAATTTTTTTTCGCTGCCTTTTTCTCCACTACAGACGGCCCCAAGGCAGCGGCTAACATTATACATAACTGTATGTACATTGACATTCAACAAGCAGAATGTAAATTCTTTACGTTGAAATAAATTCTTGATTCTTAAATAAAAAATACGTGTCCCTTATTTTTGAATTATCTAAAAGACGGACTTATTACATTTTTTAGGGCAACTATCCTATTCAGAAACCGATCCTTACTGTCTGGTACATAATTATAATGTCTAAGTCTGCTTACGATAGTTTTAGTTTAAAAGCTTTAGATTTACCTTTTGTTTCATACCCACCCATCTTAGAAATAAGTAACGGTGCAAGTGGTTATTGAGAATAGTGTAAAGCTCGATCTATCTAGCACTATGCAAGCCTTTGAGCCGACGTTTAGTTTCTTTCACTCAATCTACCGTCAGCTAGTGCCTATCCTAGGCACGAGTAATCTAGGCAAGCATTTGAAAGTCGGATTCTATCAGCGTGCATCAAATTATATGAAAACTAGCCTGAACCTAATAAAGAACGGAGCAAGATGGATAGAATACGCTACTTGCCTCGTATCAAATTTGACGCGATAAATATATATTTCCTGTAGTATTCCGTGCATGGCGTGAAGAACTTGATAAGTCCAAAATGGAAATTTTACAGGGCAGCGATTTTAAAGTTTGAGATTTTCTCCAAAATCCGTTTTGATCTTGAACTCATCTTTAAAGCTTGGTTAATGGATAATTTTATGTGATATTTCGAATTATTTTACGTATTCTCGTAAAATCTGCTTATTTTTAAAGATATTAGACTTATCAACATACTACCCAGAGACATGCAGAGACTTATCAACTTATTCCCCATACATTAGTGCTCAAAACCAGTGAAAACACTGTTTAATTTAATTCCTAAAAATCAGTTTTTCAGTGTAATTGAAATGTCTAAATTGCTTTATGAGTAACTTTAGCTGTTTTTTCAAATGTATATATGCTTTTCTTTCTTAGTGTCCTATTATTCATAATAATTGACTTATCAACATGTTCACCGATGATTTATGTTGATAAGTCATCGGTTGCACAAGTTGTATTCACTATAGAGTTGGGGATCAATAATACACATTTATCGTTTTAACTAAAAAAATGTAATAAAAATGGTCGTAATGAAATTGTAATAGTTCGGGAATGCAAGCCCATTTTTTGTTATACCTAATTATAAGAGTAAATGAAAAATTAGAACGACTTTTGTTCTGAGTGTCATATTGAACTTCGAAATTCTCTAACAGCAAACTATTGTTTTGTCGTACTAAGTCTTGTCGAACGTGTGTTCTGTCTAGGCATTGTAATAGTCGAACCAGAGTCTTGTCGAAGTAATCGCTTTGTCGAAGTTGGAGAATGTCGAAGTTCAAAAGGACACTCTTTTTTCCGATACTGTCCTTATTAGGTATATTGTATGTAACCATTTAGGTCATATTTAACGTCCATATTTGAATTATATTATTTTTGCCGGGTCGTGGAAGAGTCGTGGAAGTGGGCTAGGACCTTTAGGTTGCCAGAGGAAAGCTTCTCCCTGCTCATTTTCAGAGAAAAGGGCCCTTTTTTAATTTTTTACTTTGAGTATAAGTTGATAAAACAATATAATATATTAATTGCTAACGTTTTAGTGTTAAAGTAGGTATAAATTGACATATAAAGTTACGTTCGTTTTATCGGTAGTTGAATATACGTAGATAAAACGATATATTCGTTCAGTCGCTTTGATATCTTGATTTGTCAATTTACGTACGCTAGGTCGGTTTTTGAGTATAAGTTCTACAGATCTACAGATCTGTACAAAACACGACAGTGCAAAAATATTAGTTCTTGGTGATTTGAACCTCAATAGTGCAACCAACGATGTAGTAAACTACTTTAATAACTGTTTTTTAACGTGCTGTAATTTTTGTGAGTATAATTGTGTGCATAATAAGAACGACGGAATGTTAGACGTGGTGCTCACGAGCTGCGAGCTGGAGGGCAGCGTGCGCGTGCGTCGGGCGAGTGCTGAGGAGGAACTGGTAAATATCGATGGATACCATCCGCCCCTTGTGATACTTATTCCATATAAGTTCTCCAAACAGGTAAAATTAGCTGAGCCGTCAAATATCGATACATCAAAAGATTGGAACTTTGCAAGGGCTAATTTTCTCCTGTTGTATAGTTTAATAAAAGACTTGAGTTGGAGTGAAATCTATATTGAAACTGACATAAACAAAGCCTTAGGGAGATTTTATAACTATCTTTACAACATATTTGACCAATGCATTCCAAAGAAAATACGGAAGCAATCGTGTAGTCGCGCCTGTCGAAAGCGATTATCCGTGACATTGAAAATAAAGCAAAACACCACAAACAGTGGAAACAAACAAATAGCTCTATAGCCTATTCAGTCTTTAAGCAGCTTAGAACTAAGACAAAAATACAAATTAACAAAGCCCGGAAAGAATATGTACAATTTATTTCTAAAAAGCTCTGCAGTGATCCAAAACAATTCTGGAATTACGTAAATGCATCACGCAACCTGGGAGGAATAGAGCCAAGGGTTACTAGGAACGGAGTTGATCGGGTGGGCGCGGACGCCGCGCAGGCTTTTGCCGAGCACTTCAGTTCGGTTTTTCTGCCGACGGCGCCCGCGCTCGACCCGCGGCCCGCCAGCGCCGCGGCGCCGGCCGACGCGCGCCGCATCGACGTGCGCACAGTAACCGAGGGGGATGTGCGCCGGGCCGTCCGCGCATTGCGAGCCGGCACGTCACCTGGACCCGACGCAATACCGGCTTTCGTTATTAAGGGGTGTATAGACGAGCTAGTAGACCCGATTGTATTTTTATACAACCTTATAATCAAATTGGGTGTGTATCCCTCTGCGTGGAAAGAGTCTCGTGTATCGCCAATTCCGAAAAAGGGGTCAAAAATTATGACAGAGAACTACCGTCCGGTAGCTATACTGTGTGCACTGGCGAAGGTGTTTGAGATGGTTCTTCACGACGCCTTAATGCCGCAATGTCAGCCTCACATCACCAGCGCTCAGCACGCTTTCTTACCAAACCGCTCAGTAGCCACTAATTTAGTCACCATGGTTGATCTTATTTCTAAAGAACTCGATGAAGGAAACCAGGTCGACGTTGTATACCTTGATTTTCAGAAAGCATTCGACAGGGTAGATAATGGCACAATGCTGCTAAAACTGGGTGCGATGGGATTCGTTCCTCGACTTCTTGTACTGCTATCAAATTATCTACAAGATAGGAAACAGTTTGTTAAGTACGGGCCCTACGTATCTCCATCGTATCCGACTCGGTCAGGCATAAGTCAAGGTTCGAATTTAGGACCTTTCCTGTTTGTCGTTTTAATTAATGACCTTCCAGACGTGGTCCAACATTCCCGTATACTTATGTTCGCTGATGATGTGAAGCTGATTGAGGTAATAAAAACCCAACAAGACTGCGAATTGCTGCAACAAGATATTGATGCTGTTTATCAATGGAGCATTCGTAATAAGCTGTTTTTTAACCCAGACAAATGCGAAGTGATGAGTTTTACTCGATCGCTTTCGCCAGTGCACCAGCAGTACGCGATGGCCGGAGTAGGCATCAGCCGCGTGCAGGCTGTGCGCGACCTGGGCGTGCTCTTCGACCCCCAGCTGACGCTGCGGCCGCACGCGCAGGCCGTGGCGGCGGCGGCGGCGGCGCTGCGCCGGCTGGGGTTCGTAATGCGCGCCGCCGCGCCGCTGAGCGCCGCCGCCACTAAGGCATTATACGGTGCGCTGGTGCGCAGCGTGCTAGAAACGAATGCTATGGTGTGGGCCCCACATGAGAAAAAATATATTCTTTTGGTGGAGCAGGTCCAAAAAAGATTTTTAAGATATCTTTATAAAAAAATGTATGGGTATTACCCTTTTATATATCCAACCCTTTTTCTACAGGGATATCTTGGGTTTGATTCATTAGAACTGAGGAGAAATGTGGCTCTTGCAAAGTTTGTCTTAAATATAATAAGAGGTAAAATCGACGCCATCGACCTAGTTGAAAAGGTCGTCCGACTATTTGTACCTGATAGGTATCGCAGGGCGCGGAGGCACAAATTAATCGCCGAAATAGAAGCCCGCACCAACCAGTACCAGCACTCGCCAGTCGCGCGTGCGCTGCGGCTACTCTGTGCCCTGCTCGCTGCAGCAGAGGAGTGTGATGTGTTTGCGGATGGGATTGCAAGTGTGGTGAAGGTGTGTAAGAGAGTGCTAGAAGATGTTGGATAGGTAGTGCTTAGTTATAATATTGTAACGCTTTGGTGTAATTACTGTTATGTTGCAATATTTATGTAAGTAAGTAAATAAATAAATAAATAAATAAAAGTTGATATAAAGAAATATTACAATATTATAAAAAAAATTGTGACTCATCGCGTAGATATCTCGTTTTATTAAATAAAATACGTAAATTATGGACATATTCATATACTGTCACAAGCAATATCTCTAAAAGTAAAGAAGATATCGAGCTGTCAATTTTTTTCCTATAAAACCAATACCGTAGGAAACCATTGCGACGATTAAAAAAAATCATGTAAGTCGAGTTATCAAGTTCTTCACACTGAAAAAAAAATTTGTCATTTTAACAAAGATCTTGTTTGATCGTATTATACAACATGACTCCATATGAGCCTGTCAAGATCTTAACTTCATTGACTAAGAGAACTTTGTTAATCTGCGGTTGTTTATATCTACCAAGTACATTGCTTATTTTACAAAGGCTCGTTAGTATATTCAAAACTATTCTTGTCGATTGAAAACAATGTACTAAATCGATGTTACAAAAAGAAATTGTTGAGCTAACCAAGTGAATAGTTATTAGAAGTAATTCTCATCCAACGCAATCATCTAACATTGTCATGTAAAATATGCTATCTAGTTGCATTAAATAAGGAATGTGCTGGCCTTATAAAGATACATGGTCGTAATAACATTTTTTTAATTCAAGTTAAGCACGATATTTTACTAAAATAGTAAAGTTTGATAGTGGATTTAACTAAGCCCTTATTCACTATCAATAAATATAAAAGTTGGTTCCACCATACAAATTAATACTTCCAGTTTTGTTTCTTGTTTCATTTGATTATTAAACTTCATTTAACCTAATATTATATTATTTAGCTAAACCAAGGTACCTATTTGTAATTATTTAGTGTCTAGGATATGTTTACCAAGGTGATTATTGTTGGAACTACGAAGGGTTATCGATTTGATTATGTCACTAAATCAATTCAGTTATATTGAATACTACGTCATTTCGTTCAACAAAGTTAATTGTTTGTATTAATTTAGTGTCTAGGCTATATTTGACAAGGTGATTATTATATGAACCAAAAAGGGTTGTTGATGTAATTATGTCACTTAATAAATTAAACTATGCCACTTTTTTATCATACACAAGATTCAATGTCGCATTTACTTAGCTAGTTTAGTAGATACCTATACAGGGTGTACAAAAGTATTTTGAATCTTCAGAATGTTATTCTGCTCTTCATGCCCACTATTTCACCCAAGGAACATGGGTCAGGACTCGAGATCCTTGGGTAAAATTGTTGGGCATGAATAGCAAAACTATCCTGAAGATTCAAAATACTTTTGAATAGGTACCTACTAAACTAGCGAAGTAAATACGACAATAGATCATGTACATTAAATGTGCCATAGTTTAATTTATTAAGTGACATAATAATTATATTAAATAATAATTTATGCCAATTAATAAAACAACAATATAAGAAAATCATATTTATTTTAAACTTGCCACTAACTATTATACTTTTCTTATACACTACATCGTAGAGTAGTAACATATAACTTTCCGTTAAGTATTGAGAGTATTCATATTACATGTGTTACATTAAGCTACATTATTACATGAAAATGTATTATTAGTCATTTATGCCAATTAATAAAACAAGTGTTAAAAAATCACATTAATTTCAAATCTCCTTTTCGGCCGGACACTTATTTGGAGACTCAAATTGCATAATAATTATTTATTGTACCAATATTATTCTCGTATGCAATCCAGGCCCTGTGAACAAAAATAAAGCATATAATGTAAATAGGTAATAAAAAAACATCGAAAATAGTAATTATACAGGGTGGCCGATGGGGTGATGGATTTTTTTTTTAGATAGCCCGTACCGAGACCTATTCAAAACAACACCATGTATGTTCAGCGATTATTGATAGTTTCAGAGTTATATTTTTTTTTTTTTATTTAGATATTTTCCACGAAATTGTCGAAAAAACCCAAAAATGCTTTTCGACTTTTATTTTTTCTGTAATTATAATCAGTATTAAGCCTATTTTCATATCCAATAAAGAAAACTAGTACATCCGCACAATAATTAAGTACATTCTGAGCCCAAAGTTTGTAATCACTGTTTTTTGTCGGGAGACCAAAAATTTCAAAATAAAATTAAAAATAGCTCCAAACTAATCTTAAAAACTTTGCAAGACATTACAATTTCGATATAATAAAGAAAAAATTGCACTTACAGGGATATTTTCCGCCGTACGTGATTGTTAAAGGTAAAAAGGTGATGGTTCACGAATTTCCAAAATTATTTAAAAAACTGTTATTTTACTTTATTATGACAAATATCAAAAATCACAACTTGGGTATTAGTTTATTTTATTAAAGTTATTAAAACAGCAATGATTATCGTGTTTATTAGTTGCTACGAGTTATTTTTCTTAAATTTGTCATAATAAAATAAAATAATAGTTTTTTAAATCATTTTGGAAATTCGTGAATGATCACGTTTTTACCTTTATTAGTCACGTAAGGCGCATAACGCCCCCATAAGTGCTATTGTTTCTTTATTATTTAGAAAGTGTAATATCTTGCAAAGTTTTTAAGATTAGTTTGGAGCTCCAGAACCAGCCATAATTATTTTTATTTTTATTTTGAAATTTTTGGTCTCCCGACTAAAAACAGTGATTACAAACTTTGGGCTCAAAATGTACTTAATTATTGTTCGGATGTACAGGTTTACTTTATTTTTATGAAATAGGCTTATACTGATTATAATTACAGAAAAAAATTTAAGCCAAAAAGCATTTTTGTTTTTTTTTACGATTTCTTGGAAAATATCAAAATTTTCAAAAAAAAAATCATAACTCGAAAACTATCCATAATCATAGGTACATGGGGGTGTTTTGGGTAGGTCTAAACTACAGGTCCCGGCTACATCTGTGGTGGTCGTGAGGTCATGTGAGAGGCCCTTTGGACGGTTCAGAAACTCTGACAACCAGATGGCTCTGGCGTGGCTATCTCTCAGGCCTGCCCTAGGGGTTAGGGGTCAGACGGCTGTCGCCCCGGTAAATAGCAACCTAACCAATTACACACAAAAAGCGGACCCTGGGTTCTTCCGCTCTAGGTGGGAAGAGCAAGTATGAGGTTTATAATACGCTCTGGCGTACACCGGCTTCTTAACACAGTCATTAAAATAAAAATGAAATTCACAACCACTCACCGAGAAAGAGACTTCTGTAGTTGTAATAAGCTCAGCTCTTTTTTCAGGTACGCCAACACCTTGTGAACAAGACCCTTGGTCCTGTGTGGGGAATTAAGTCCTTTAGGTCTTCCGAAGTTAGGGCCGACAAGATTTTCTTCGTTTTTTTTCTGAGCGGTAGGCTGCAAAAAGTTAACATCGAGATAATTTCTGCTCCTTAGAAATTTAGATGAATTTATTGTCAAATCAAATAAATTTTCAATTTCAAAGTGATTTATAGGCTACTTATTAGCTAAAAATTGTTTTCAAGCATACCTGCTGGTGTTCACTCTCTTAACCACAAAAGCACTGTCACCCAAACGTCACGAAACGAATGAAAGTGAGATAATGAAGGGCGGGCGGGGTGGCGCGGGATGCACGGGGTCCGAGGGGTGTCGCTCTTTTTAGCGTCAACTATAAACACGGTTGAATTAATACTTTGCTTGTTTAGATCTACCAAGTGCTGATTGTTGATGCTACTAAGAACATTGTTAATGTAATAATTTAATAAATGATTTGTTTTAATATTTTTGATGCTTGTATCTATAATGATGAAAAGTAAAATTAGTTACTAGTCTTATTCAAATTAAAGTATAAAATTATTTGGTATGATTTGATAAATGCATTGAACCAAACTTTTTTTTATGCTTATATCTATAATGATAAAACGTAAAATTAATAAACAGGCCTACTTTATTCAATTTTCATACTTGTTTATTGTGACATATACATTAATTATTGTAACGTTGCACTTCTGTAACTTAATTAACATATTAACGTAAATACAAACACTGCATCTTAGTAAACCCAAAAAAGAATAAGACATGTATTCAATAAAGAGCTATTTTGGGTCAAATAAGAATTTGTCACTTTTAAAGAGAATGTTTATTATATCAAGGAATTGCAAACAAATAGATTTAAGCACATTAAGTTGGTTGCTGCACCAATTACACTCTTGTTGCAGCTACTATATTGTTGCTTAGAATAGACAAAAGCAGCTTTCTTCCAACCATTTTAGCGTCAACTAAGAGAAAAGACAACTTAGTTGGGATCGAGTATTTTCAGTGCACGTGCATAACGTAAGAAACCGAAATATATTGACTTTGCTAAGTAAATATGCAGGATGGCTGCAAAATTTGCAAATTAAAAAAATATTTTTCGCTTCTAAATCGGAACGGTGAAAACACTATCCGCCATCTTGGAAGCACCGTTGGTTGTAAACAAACATCTGTCAGTCGTGCGTGGGTAAGTTCTATTGTGATTTGGATTGGATTTAGTGTTTTTGCAAAAACTCTTCTTGTGCAGTTAGTGTCTTATCATTTTATTGATAAGCGCAATCATGGACGCTGGATTCGTGGAAGCTGATAGTACCAATTTGCCAAAATCAACCAAATCAAACCAAGCATTATTACAGCTAAAACAGTTTCTGTGTACATTGATATTACAGGACTTACATTAAAGTGATTTTCACATAAATACACCCAAGTTTCAGTCGATAAAGAATCGGGGTCTCTCTTGGCAAGTTTGAGCCAAGTTTTTCGTATATTTATTTCACTGGGCACATTGAATCCGCGACTTCCCGGCGGTCTTTATTGACGTGTTTTTGCAGTCTCGAATAATGCAATAATGATAATTGATATATTTTGCATGTAAACTCGATGAAATCATGAATGCGCTGTTGTTATTTCACTATGCTCACAGAGCACTAACAGATTTTAGGACTAAGTAAAGATCGTTTCACCAAACAAGTCCCACGGTAAAATCCTTAAGGCCATAACAATAAAAGCCAAAAGTCATTAACTCATACTTCTTTCGTGGCACGAACTCTACCTATGTTGAATGTCAAACTTTGTTTACAAATATTTAGGACTTCAAACCATAGACAAAAATGGCGGACCGCGTTTTTGGCTGTTTAGCAAAGCAACGTTTTAAAATAATGTTTTTTTTGCTTTTAGGTCCTCAAAAAATATACTAAAATATTTTTTGGTCTAATGGAACAGATATTTAGCTTTTAAGACATACTTGAAAAAAGAGTCAAGTAGCGGATTGCTGGAATAATTTTGCGTCTATCTTTACTTGAACTAAATACCGTTATTATGCTGTACATTTTACACCACTTTTCAAGTTTTGCAGACAGTTCAATTAAATAATTTGAATATTTCTTATAATACTTAATATAAGCGTAAAGAAACATAAACCTGGCTGTTAAAATTTTAGAGTTCTATACAATCTATGACAAACGATCAATATTGACCATGATTAAGCTCTGCGAATCAGAGCGGAACCTGGTCGGACTCTTTCGACAAAAGGTCAAGCAACTGTATCCGGAATAAATTTAATAATATTAACCTTGACAAAGCGAACCTACCTAAATAGGGGAAAGAATTTAAGCCAACATGCATGAGCTCGAACAAATAGGCGCACGGAAAACACAAGAAATTCCACCCCGAAAAGAATAAAATATAGAAATAAGTTGTCGGGCATCGGAATCCCCGAGCCGAGTAAACAACCGAAAACACTTCGCGCGGCGCGAGCACATTTTATACAAACGATCGCATAAATACTCATTTGCAAGAACAATATCCGATATTGAGTGAGGCCTGTCTTGGAAGCGCGGATGCATCACTGCCACAGAGGACCTGCTTGAGGCTAGCCAAAATAAAAAGCTCGTTAATATTTTTAAACTAAAACTTTCGTAAGCACTAGACATTATTAACTTTATTCCGGATACACTTACTTGACATTTTTTTAGAAGAGTCCGACCAGGTTTCGCTCTGATTCGCTGAGCTTAATCATGGTGAGCAGAGACGGAGCTCCGTCGCGGTTGCTCGTCTCGGACTTAAGTAAGAGGAATAAAGTTAATAATGCTGCCTAATATGAATAATAAACAGAAAAGACAATTCAAGAGGCTCACAAAACATTACCTACTGCTCCATGGGTTTTACTAAATAAAAGAATATTTAGAATTTAAGATTTAGGTTAGTTGTAATCAAATATGTAAATAATATACCTGGATTTTTAATTTTAAATGTAAATATTAAAACTTATTATAGCCAGTTGTAAGAAAATGTGTTTACTCCTGAAAAGGAAGAATTTGGACATGTAGTACTTATTTATATAAAGGACCTCTAACTGCTAATTTTAAACCAAATTCAAACAATAAAGTTTCATTTCATTTCATTTTATTTCATTTCAATGCTTATAAAAACAAGGAGAAACACCTAGTGTAAATTCCCTTAGCATTGACTTGGATTGCCAACTGTTACATTTATTTATTTAAAGCTAAACTGACAGTTAACAAACAAAGAGGCATTAAAAACTATAATCAAATTAGTCCTAGACTGCACCCCAAAAGCAGTATACACAGCATGATAGTTATCATTGAAGTATTTGAGTTTAACATCTACCGTCCGGCCGCTGGGAGTTTACGATCCTGGCAGGTCATGTTAGAACGGACGACGTAACCTTGAAGTGGCGTTAAATTTTCGATTAAAATATTTTTATGTCCTATTTATCCTACTAGCAAATAATTGTCATTGAAACTATATCATTGTGTAAACTTACAATCAATGTTATATTTAGCACAGTGATTTAAATGTGAAATAAGAAGAAATCAATATTTGATGTTCGTGCGTAAAATCCTTACTACGCTGTCACAAGGTTATGTCAACCGTATTTTTTTGTACTGACGTACCAAAAATAACGAAAATGATAACGGTCCCTTTAACGATACGAAGTTGATGAACCGGCTTTAGAAAAAGATCATCGCGTTCTCAGAATCTCTCCGTACCACTGCCGTACAAAGCGATTGAGCTGATCTGGGCCCAAATAAAAGGTCGCACAGCTCGCCACAACACTTCACCGCCATTCGGCACAAAAAAAATGATGACCCTTCTAAAATGCCTGCGAAAATGGCACAAGAGATGACTGAGTGAAGGTCGTCTAAAAAACAAAACTACTAAATCGTGAGTCAGTAACAAAAGCTATTTAAGAATAACGTAAGGAATGATAACGTTGCTTTTCTCCCATCACTAGTCATATGAAACAGACATGTGTCAGGATCGTGTACTCCCAGCGGCCGCACAATAACATTCAAGTAAGTATTTTACATTTGGCACCTCGTTTATTAAGCAATCCAACCATATTGCCCAACGTCACCCAAGGCACAATAACATCTAGGGAGGTTTACTCAATTTTAGGGACTTTTAAGAGGAATGAGATGATTCATCATCTCACTAACTATATCAGACTAAAAATGTAAACTTCAATATCTGGCTTTCTACTCTCCAAATTGCATCAAAACAGACCTTTTGGCTACCCCATTTGGCGGGTAAGAAAAGCGCTACGTGCTGACACAGAAATGTGTACAAGACCTTGGAGAATAAAGTACGAGTCCTCTATTGCTATTTCAGATGAGCTACATGGCACTTCCCGACACTTGATGAATCTGACCTTTAAGCAGACCCTGCCAGTGCTAAGGCAACCTTAGACGGTAGAGGAAATAAGGTTGAAAATTCTTTCATGTCTACTACAGAAATATGTATTATAGGCATTAGAGATGGCTTTGCATGCGACTTGACAGTGGTGGAAGAATCTCATCTAAAATATTGACTAGCAAGAAGAAGGAATGTTCTAACTAACTAACGTTCTTTCACGCTCTTTTCTGCGAAATTTGATGAGTCAGCACTACAATTTTATTAAGTAGTTACTTAGTGAAATTCTCAATTCAGAAATCGGCCGAATGAGCTCTTAAATCAAGACTTATCAAAAGAATTAAACATAAACAGAATTGATAGTGTGATGAATCGTAAAGTTTTCATGAAGCCAAGCAGTCCAAGATTTAATGACTTTGATCAGGCAGTTGGTGTGTAGTTTTATGGTCTATAACTATAACGATCAAGTCAACTCGTAAATCAGGCATTTGTTGCGAAATTGTGTAACTTAGTATCTCTTTTCTTTGCCAACAGCAGACAGCCTATATTCATGTTAATTTACAAGCCCCACCACCTCCCCTCGCCGAAATATTTACCGTATCGCATCCAAACGAAAAGTACTGCCTACGTGGAATTTATTATTGGCAGGAACATTCCTACTTTGTCTAGCACTTTATGGCATTATGCAGATGGCCTCGAGTAAATATCCGAAGATTCGTTTGAATAAATTATTTGGCCACGGAAACTATAGATTAGGTTCCTACTTAATCAACTCGAAAACGAACGACTGAGAGAATTTACAAGGAAGCATGCGTCGAATCTACTTTGGAATCAAATTAAATATGCAATCAACTAATCAACGACTTTTATCAGATGTTTTTGCTTACTCTTGTTAAATAATATAATATAAGCTCACGCGTGCATTTGGGAGGGGTAGACACATCACAGGGTCTGCCACAATCATGCTACGACTATGACAGATATCTTTATATTTTCTTTGTCATAGGTACATGTCACGTCAATGTGATTTCATCATTACAAAGTTGTATAGCATAGCATGTACTTATATGTCATAGCACAAATAATTTCTTACCTCGTTTGCTTATTCGTATAAAATCTATGTTTATATTTTTTCTATATTTCTATATTTTTTAATATTTTTTTATTTTAATGTATCTATAGGCATTTTTAAATTAATTATGATTTTTTCTCTTTGTAGTCAAATATGTACATTTTTTCATACTTCAGCGAATTAGGTGCAGCAGAAAACCAGCGCTAGTCGCCTTTGACTAGCATTTTGCTGAGCTGCAGCCTTTTTCTGTTGCAGCACTCGTGTTCGGCATTATTGTAATTGTTGTGTTTTCGTTTCTCTCCAAATATTGTTTTATTTTTGTATTATGGTCATTTAGTGCTATGGTATTACAATAAAAATAAATGTTTTTCACTTTCACTTTCTTCACATGAATACAATTTGACGAATAGGAGCAGCTGTGCAGCAGTTTAAAATGTAGAATTTTCTTGGTTCTTAATTGTCCTTTTCAAGGTCATAACGCAACTGATTCAAATGAGTACCTATCTCAATTTGTATGTGGTATATGTCCAACGAGCACAGATAAGATGTTGTTCGATTCTTTATTCTAATAATGGTTTCATTTGCGTTTCCAAGACAAGTCTAAGCAACCCTACCTCAACAAGCGGAGCAGTCGTTTGCCAGGGCCATCGAGGGCGCTCCATCGCCGCTCGTAGTTACACTATTGGTTTTCGATATCGACATTGCTTCTGCGGTGGATGAGGCGAGCGACCTAGATATCGACACTGCAACGTGTAGAAACATTGTTGGAAGACTTGTATTTGTTTACGTGTCCAAAGTTGTGGTCACTTGAAAAAGTTGTACACAAACTGCGCTTTGTTTATAAGCAGCCAATATACGTCCCACTATAAGGCACAGGCCTTCTTTCAGAGAGAGAGTATGGGATTTTATCAGCACGGATGCCCACCGCGGATTGGCAGCTTGAAGCGCTGAGGTATGTGAATAGGTCAGACACTCAGGTTTCCTCACCATGTTTTCTTTCACAGTTGGAGAGTGGTATATTGCTTCTACGTATAACTTCACAAATGTACATAACTCCATTCCATATCCGAATCCATTGTTCTACCCATTAAGCTACCCCCGCGCTTTGTTATGATCTGAAATTCAGATTATGTGTAGAAAGAGAAAGAGTATTAACTTGATTACAACCTGTATTCACCATGGATTAGTAGTTTCCAGTACTGACATAGGTGCAGTGGCGTAGCTAGCATAGGTGGCACCCGGGGCGGATTTTATAAGTGTCACCCCAAAACTCAATCGAAACTGTTAAAATAAAAAAAGTTATAATCATTTACGTTTTAATAAATACGAGTACCTATTACAAATATTTGTATATTATGTGAAACAAATTTAGATTGTTAAAAATTAAAATTTCTTCCTTCTAGCTTTGACACTAGCAAACTCCAAAATCACGTCTTCAAAATTTTGTGTTGCTTCATGTTCTATCGTTAAAATAAGATTGTTTAATCTGGTTTCAGTCTTTGTAAACCACAAGTAATTTTTAATTAATTTTAATTTGCTGAAACTTCTCTCACATGAAGTAACTGATGCGCATATTGTTATAAATAACTTTAGAGCGACCGTTAGATTCGGAAGAGATTCTGTAAAATTCCATTCCTCAATAAATTTCAAAAAGTCCAGTGTTACCCAATTAGAGACAGTAATACTCGTATTAGCTTTTAAATGTCTTCACAATTTTGGTATTTCTAAAAGGAGTTCTGTTTCTGATACTGCATCGTAAAGGTTGGTAAATTTTGATATAGCAAAGGAGACGGGGATCTCTGGGCCCAATTGTAATAAGCTGAAATATGGTTTAAAAAAAGCGGTATTTTTTTCTGTTTCAAAATATAAAAAATCTGCTCAATTCACAATCTGGGAGACGAGAAATCTTAAAAACGAGTTTATTGCACTGATGAAATAAAGTATCGATTAATGTAAATGATTTCAATAATTATTATTAAACATAAAAACACTCGCATCGGATGATGGATTCAATCAAAGTGAACAAAATCTACGGAATAAATTATTATATTGTCAATAGTTTACAATAAAAAAGAATAATATCAACTTTAAAATCGATTCTCGTAGATTCTCGTTTACAGATCGATTTATTACTTATGTTTGTCAAATGTGTTTAATCTGTGCTAACAGTGACAGCTCCCGGACTTTCATTCAATCTATGATCATGATCACCGGATTAACTACTCGTCTTGTATCCGTTATCGTTTACGTATTTCAATTATATTCCTCGACCAGTGCTTTCTCTCTACGGACTTCTAGTATATTGTTATGTGATGTAATACACTGGGCCGACGAGTTTTAGAGAATGAAATGACACAAATCCTTGTCTTCCCTATATTTTAATCTATTTGTGAGTTTCGTTACATTCTCCCACTTGTAGCAACGCGTGGGACGCGATAAGAACTACAATTAATATAATAAATAACTGTTTATCATATGATCATAGTTATAAAATCAGCTGTTAAGTATAGGTTATTGTCAATTTGTTGCATAGCCTCACTTTTACTAAATCTTTTTTATTTTGCTCTCAGATTGCGAAAATCCGCAAAAATTTTCAAAGATGGTTTGACAATATATAAGCTGTTTATTGACACCACTCTCGTCTTTTTACATCTGGGCCCAAGAATGTATGAAAGCGTAACTATCCGTCTCCTTTTAACTGTCCAGTGTTTGCCGAAAGCAAGGTCTTTAACTGCACAACCTCAATCAATGAAGCTACGTCTTTAATAGACTTTACTCTTGTTTCTAGTTCAATTAACAATTTTTTTCTTCCTCAACGTGAACATTACAAGTCTGTTAATTGTTAAATAACAACTCTGATTTTTTTTCTTTTTTGGAGCCATTTTTAAGAGGTCTAAGAATAAATTCCCGTAGGAAAAATAAAAAAATTGTTATTTTTCACTTTTTTATTAACAATAAACTTCTGTTAAAAATTAAAAAGTTTAATTAATCATTGAAAAATTATTCTATAATAAATAATAATAATAATAAACTCACGCCCGTTATCCCCGAAGGGGTAGGCAGAGGCACCAGTCTCTAGAACTGGACCCACGTTTTGCCGAGTTTATTAGGTCCCAAACGTGACAAGTATTATTCTTATTCATAATATTACTATTGATCCGCTTTTAATAATCAAAACCAACTACGTACAATGCCCCAACTATGAGGCCAAGTGCGGACATCCTAAGCCAAGCTAACTAACTAATCAAAACCAATATAAAATATTTTTTTATTTTTACGAACTTTTTTTATAAATCATTTCTTACATTTAATATAAAATTCATTTCAAATTTATATAAAATTTAAACATTCTATTAAAAAAAAAAAACTGAAATTTTATTTAATAAAAAAATGCTATAAGTTTGATGAATACAAAGATTTCGATAGCTTGAATGAGTTTAATGGATGTAATTTTACATAGGCGATGATTGTATGGAGCCGCGACAATCTTTATTCGGAGAGCTTTGGTGAGCGAGTGGTCCTCGCCGCGGCGGCGGCGTGCGGCGCGGCGGCGGCAGGCTGCCCCCTGCGCCCCGCGCCGCCTCAGCTAGCAATCGTGGTAACAACTTCAATAAATAATTGGATAAACTATTGAATTTTGGGCTTAATTTATTTATTAACTAATAGAGAATAAATAAGTCGTAAGTTGTTTTATCATATCTCAATTAGTTAATAAGTTAGAATAAGTTTAAACTTAAAAATCCATGTAAAATGATGGAGTAAAGAAGAGAATTTTAAAAATTCGATAAAAAATATAAAAAGATTTTTTCATACATGGTTATTTTTCTTCTATTGTATAGAAAAAGAAAAAAAATGTATAGAGAAAATGTAATTAATTGTTTATAACAAATTGTTTATTAAATAAACAATGAAAATTTTAATAAAAACAAATATTTCTTTTAAAAAACCAAAATGATTATGATTTAAAAAAATGGTCTCTTAATATACATCAAAAGTAGTATAAAAAAATTGTTAATTAACAAATCCATTTTTAAGAAATAAAAAAAAATTTTTAAGGAACGATTTTAAAAAAAATAATCATTTATTGCATGAATGATTTTGTAAAAAAAAATTTTTTTTATTATCTTAAAAACAACACATTTTTAAATTTTTAAATATTAAAAGATAAACATTAAAAAAATATATTTCCATATGGGAATAAATTTTTACAACTGTTATTTAAACAATACAGAAGTTATCATGATCAGTTGAAAAATTTGATGGGCAGTCTTTTAGTTTTTTGGCGGTTAGTAAATTAGTGAGCCAGTAAAACATAAGCAGTAAGTAATAAAAATATTGGTCTGTTAATTCATCATTCAATGTCAGTGCAAAAATTACTCGAGTAGTTTAATAAATGAATGAGCAGTAAAACGGTTGGAATGGGCAGTTCACAGTGGGCGGTAGCATCCAAACGTCACTTTGAATGAAAAGAAGTTAGGTTATGTTGGAAAAAATGTAAAATAGGTTAGGTTAGGTTGAAAATAATAACCCTATAGGTTAGGTTAGGTTAGAATTACTGTGGTTGAAGGAGTTTTTGTTTAGCTCTGTGTGGTTGTATGTTTATTATTTTTCGTTTTGAATATAGGTGTGGGTTATTTTCTTAAGGAGTTCGGATTGATTTTTCTTTAGTTTAATACTGTTTGGGTTTGAAGTTGTTAATTTTGTTTATTAGTGGGTTTGAAGTTGTTAATTTTGTTGATTAGTTTCTTTAGTGGTTAGGCTAAGAGCTTAGGCTGTATAGAGTTTTTGCTAGTGGACTTGATATTTTCGTGGGATTTGTTGAAGGAGTTTTTGTTTAGCTCTGTGTGGTTGTATGTTTATTATTTTTCGTTTTGAATATAGGTGTGGGTTATTTTCTTAAGGAGTTCGGATTGATTTTTCTTTAGTTTAATACTGTTTGGGTTTGAAGTTGTTAATTTTGTTTATTAGTTTCTTTAGTATAGGTGCGTGTCATCTTTAGATTAGGTTTGTTTTAGGTTTAGTATTGTTTAGGCTTGGTCGTGTTGAGCCCTGTGTGTCCGCTATGATGGACACGGACGCTTAGGCGTCCTCGAGTGTGGACCGGGGGAGGAAGCGAGACCGGGAGGAGAGAGGGCGGTTTTTCTCGGCGTCGTCGGACGACACCGAGACTGAAATGTCGGTGGTGGCTAGGGTGTCTGGAGCGAAGCGTGGCAAGGCGCGCCTCACTTATCACACCGCGGGGCTGTCGAGGGCCAATAGGGCCCTCAAAGAAAAGGAGGAGGAGGCTTGTGACAAGGCCTATGAGAAGGCCCTTCATAAGAGGGCCTTCCAAAAGCCATCGCAGGTCGTTCTGGACTGCGACGATGCGGGGGATGTCCAGGACTTGGAGCCGGAGGCCGAGTCACTGGACATCCAAACAATGAGGGCCCAGGTGGGAGAAGGCCTCTCCTCCATCATGGAGCTGATTGGGAAGTCGTCCAATCTGAAAGGCGGCTACGCAAATAAAATAAAGGGGTTCGCGGCCAGCATCGCTGAAACCGTCGAGAGGATGGCGAACTCGAAGACTACGGAGTCCATGCGCAAGCTGCGTGCGGACAACGTGCGACTGGGTCATGAGCTCGCTAACATGAGAGGCGAGCTCATGGCCTACAAACGGGACTTCGAGGCCCTCAAGGCCTCCGTGGCGACCTCGAGCCCGTCTGCTGGTCCGAGCGCGGCTTGCGCGGCCCCGCCGCCAGCCGAAGTGGGGGACGAGCTCGTGGAGCGCCTGCTGGCCGCCCTTCTCCCTCCTCTGGCGAGGATGGTGGAGGGAAAGGTGGCGGGGCTCGTCTCCACGCAGGAGAGAGCACGTCCGCCACTAGCGGCGGACAAGAAGTAGGCGGTGCCCGTGGCGGCGCCCACGGCGGCACCCATGGCGGCGCCCGCGTCGTCGCCCGCGCCTGCGGGAAAAACAGGGAAGACCAAGGGCAAGAAGGCGGCCTCGGCGACGACCCAGGAGGCGACTCAGGGGTCGCAGCCGGTGCCTTCAACCGCCCGGGCAGCCCCCGCCCCCTCCACCTCGGCCGAGACGTGGACGGAGGTGGTGCGCCGGGGTAAGAAGGCGGCGGCACCGGCAGCCAAGGGGCTGTCCCAAGGGCCGGCCGCACCTAAGGTGGGCCCCCCCCCCCAGGAGGCCAAGAGGAAGGTACCCAGGTTGGTGGCCCCTCGGTCGGCAGCGGTGGTGCTGACACTAGCACCAGAGGCCGCGGGCCAGGGCCTCACCTACAGGGAGGTCCTAGCCAAGGCTGAGGAGGCCATCAGCCTGGACGAGCTGCGGATCACTGGCCTGAAGTCGCGCCAGACGGCAACGGGAGCCCGGATGCTGGAGATTGCGGGCTCCCAAAACGTCGAGAAGGCCGACGCTTTGGCGGCCAAGCTGCGGGCGGCCCTGTCCGATGTGGTGCGGGTGGACCGCCCCACCAAGACCGCTGACATCCGCGTGGCCGGCCTGGACGACGCCGCCACACCCGAGAGGTTGGCGGCGGCTGTGGCCAGGGCGGGGGGCTGCGCGGTGGAAGCGGTGAAGGTCTGCGGGGCGATCCGCCCCAACGCCAGGGGGGAGGGCACGGCTCTGGTGTCGTGCCCGGTCGACGCCGCGAAGCGGATCACGGAGGCCGGCCGCCTGCTGGTGGGTTGGAGCTCGGCGCGTGCCCAGCTCCTTGAAGCGCGCCCCATGCGCTGTTATAAGTGCATGGGGCTGGGGCACACGCGCCAGCTGTGCCCATCGGCGGCGGACCGTAGCAGCCTCTGCTACCGCTGCGGCGTGTCCGGGCACTCGGCGGAGGCGTGCCAGGTCGTGCCCCCCCGCTGCGCTATTTGCACGGACAGGGGGCTCAAGGCGGATCACGTCATGGGGGGGCGTAACTGCAACCCCCCCCATGTTAGGGGGAGACTGGCCCCAGCACCCCAGGGCCAGAGAGCCGAAAGCCGCCAGGCGGCAGTCGCGAGGGACGCTGAGATGTCACATTAATGGACAGAGGACATCTCAGCGCCCTACAGGCGAATGTCAACCACTCCGCCGGAGCGCAAGACTTGCTCTTGCAGTCAATGGCGGAGTGGGACATAGCCGTGGCGGCGGTGGCGGAGCCCTACTTCGTCCCCAGCCAGCCCCATTGGCTGGGGGACGAGAATGGCTCCGCCGCTATTGTGGTTTCGGCTGGCCTTGGGGTCCCCTTCTCCCTCGTCGAGAAGGGGCCCGGCTACGTGGTGGCGTCATGGGGGGAGTACGCGCTGATAAGCGTGTACTTCTCCCCAAACAGACCGCTGGCGGACTTCGAGCGGTTCCTCACCCGACTCGGAGCCGCCATCGGGAGGGTGGCGCCCCGCGAGGTGCTGGTGCTCGGGGACCTCAACGCGAAGTCCATCGCGTGGGGGAACCCGAGCACCACTCCGAAAGGCCGGGAGCTGGAGGCCTTTGCTCTGGCTTCGGGGCTGACCCTGCTCAACAGGGGCACAGCCCACACCTGCGTGCGGCAGCGGGGGGGATCCGTGGTGGATGTCTCGTTCGCCACGCCCGCTGTCGCCAGCAAGGTGTGGGACTGGTGCGTGGTTGAAGAGGTGGAGACCCTGTCGGACCACAGGTACATCAGGTTCGAGGTCTCCACCTCGGGCAGGGCGGCCCCGACTCAACGGTGGCCGAGCCAGTTCCCGCGTTGGGCCCTGTCGCGGTTTAACGCGGAGCTGGCCGCGGAGGCGGCGATCGTCCGCCGGTGGAGCTTTCCCCGCCGGGAGACAGGGGTGGATGGCATGGCTGCGCACATGCGCGAGGCGCTAACTGCCGTGTGCGACGCAGCCATGCCCAGAGCGGGCGGACGCCCACCCCGGAGGCGGGGACAAGTGTACTGGTGGACCCAGGAGATCGCGGACCTCCGCGCCGCATGCTCCGCGGCCCGCAGGGCCTATGCGAGGGACAGGCGACGGCCGAGCCAGGGCGGCGCTGATGGCCAGCTGTACGCGACGTACCGACAGGCCAGGAAGGCGGTGCAGCTGGCCATCAGCAGGGCCAAGGAGAGGACGAGGGAGGCCATGCTGGCGGGGCTGGACAAGGACCCGTGGGGCCGTCCATACCGATGGGCGCGCAATAAAATGCGCCCTCAGACGGCCCCGACGACGGAGACGCTGGACCCCCCTTTTCTACAAAGGGTGGTCCGGGAGCTGTTTCCCCGTCAGGGGAACTTCAGCCCCCCAGCGATGGCCCCCGCCACCTCGCGGGAGGAAGAAGGAGACGAGGGAGTCGAGCAGACACCCCCCCCCGTCACGGACAGTGAGATGAGGGCCGCCATACGGTGCCTTCGTTCCAAGAAGAAGGCACCCGGCCCGGACGGGGTCCCCGGGAAAGTGCTGTTTGTGGCACTGGAGTTTCTCGGGGAGCAGCTTCGGGAATTGTTTAACGCGTGCATCCGCACCGGCCAGTTCCCGGAGCTGTGGAGGGTGGGGCGGTTGGTCCTGTTGCCGAAGGCGGGTCGTTCTGCCGACTCTCCTTCGGCATACAGGCCAATCGTCCTGCTGGACGAAGTCGGGAAGCTGCTAGAACGCATTCTGGCGGCCCGACTCGACCGGCATCTGCTCGGCACGGGGCCCGGTCTCTCCGAGACCTAGTACGGGTTCCGCCCGACGAGGTCGACGGTTGACGCCGTCCTTGCCCTGAAGCGCCTCACCATGGAGGCGACTGAGGAAGGGTCCAGGGTCCTAGCCGTGTCCCTGGACATAAAGAATGCCTTCAACAGCATTCCCCATGCCACCATCCTCGAGGCGCTCCGCTTCCAGGGGGTGCCTCGATACATGGGAGTGCTGTTGAAGGGATACTTGGAGGGCAGGACGGTGTTGGCCGTCGGAAGAGGCGGCCGCCTGGTGGAGCACCGGGTGGAGGCCGGCGTTCCGCAGGGATCGGTGTTGGGGCCGATCCTGTGGAACGTCGGCTATGATTGGGTGCTCCGCGGCAGACTCCTCCCCGGGATGAGTGTCGTCTGCTATGCAGACGACACTCTGGTCACCGCCCGGGGAGGAGACTTCAAGGAAGCCTCCCGACTCGCCACAGTAGGGGTGGACTTGGTGGTCGGGAGGATCCGGCGGCTGGGGCTCGAGGTGGCCCTCGAGAAGACGGAGGCCCTTCTATTTCATGGGCCCCGAGCCGGGCCGCCGCCGGGCGCGAATATCGTCCTCGGCGGCGGAACGGTGGTGAGGATCGGGGCCCAGATGAAATATTTGGGCCTCATCTTGGACGGGCGCTGGGGCTTTGGCCCCCACTTCCAGGAGTTGGGGCCAAGACTGGTCAGGGCAGCTGCGGCCCTCGGGCAGCTCCTCCCTAACAAGGGAGGGCCCAACACGAGGTGCCGCAGACTAATGGCGGGCATAGTCCGCAGCATGGCGCTGTACGGTGCCCCCGTGTGGGTGGACGCCCTCTGCGCCGCCAACAAGTCGCTTCTGAGGCGACCGCAGAGGGTGATCGCGCAGAGGGCGATCAGGGGGTATCGTACGGTGTCGTGGGCGGCAGCCACTGTCCTGGCCGGTGACCCTCCCTGGGAGCGAGAGGCCGAGGTTCTCGCCCAGGTATATAGGTTCGTGGCGGAAAAGAGGGCCCAGGGCGAGAGCCCGGCCCCAAGGGAGGTGCGCCACCAGCGCCTGGAGGCCAAGAAGGACCTTCTGGAGAAGTGGGCCGAAGACCTCGAAGTGGCCCAATATGGCGGGTGGACCATACAGGCCGTCAGGCCGGTGTTGGAACGCTGGATGCGCCGCAAGCGTCGGCCTCTCACCTTCCGGATGGTGCAGGTGCTTACGGGACATGGGTGCTTTGGTAAGTACCTGCACCGTATCGGGAGGGAAGAGACGCCGGCGTGCCACGAGTGCGGCGCTCCAGCGGACACGGCGGAGCACACTCTGGTGGAGTGTGCGGCCTGGGGTCCACAGCGCCATATTCTGGTGCAGTACTTCGAGGACGGTCTCTCCTTGCCGAGTATGATCCCAATCATGCTCCGCAGGGAGAGAGCGTGGAAGGCGATGGCCCACTTCTGGCCCACCAGGTCCTGGGGCTGAAGGAGGCCGAGGAGCGGCTGCGGGAGGACGACCCGGAGTCCGCGCCGCTCCGTCGAAGACGCACCGGCGCGCGTAGGCGACGCTACGCGCATCTTATGCCGCCGGTGCAGTGAGGGCCACAGACGGCGGGTTGAGGGACCTGCCGTCTGACACGTGGCGGGAGGGGGGGGTGTGGAGCCCACACCCCTCCTCCAGGGAAGGGGCCCGGCTTCGGTCGGGCCGACGTCGCCGGGGCGCCGCTGTCGCATTCGCGTTGTGGTCACACCACTTGCGAGATCCAGCGGCGCCCCATTGCACAAGCGACAGGACGGCTCCCGGGGTGTTTTAGTCAGTATGCCCACACTCGGTGGGTGAGCCTGACACACGGCCGCCACCCTCCCTCAGGGGGCGGTGTCACGGTGCGTAAAAAAAAAAAAAGGTTAGAATTACTGTGATCAACACACGCACGAGCCGAGCGAGCGAAGCGAGCGTGCCGCGGCAGCGGCCGTTGAGTGCTAGGAAAACTCTATCCGTTTCACTAGGTATACATTTTACCGCCTAGTTTATAGAACTGCTTAAAATAAAATTTATTACTAACCAATTACGATTTGTTAACTGTACGCGCCTAACCGCCCAGTTCAACTTTTCCACTGCTCAGTATTTATTGAACTGCCCGTTCAAATTATTTTATGACTCATATTTAGTTTACTGCTCAGTTGTTACTGCTAAACTAGTTTGCAAACATGCGTTTTTTATTTTTTTACCTACCATAAATCAAATATTGAACTGCCGCTTTAATTCTATGCCTTTTTATATTGTTTTTGATTATTAAAAAACGGATCAATAGTAATATTAAGAAAAAAAAAATTTTTCAATGATTAATTAAACTTTTTAATTTTTAACAGAAGTTTATTGTTAGTAAAAAAGTGAAAAATAACAATTTTTTTTATTTTTCCTACGGTGTCACCCCTAAACTCGTGACACCCGGGGCGGGCCGCCCCCGCCGCCCCCCTTAGCTACGCCACTGCATAGGTGAAGACCTCACACCCTCAAGTTTTCGCAATGGGATTTCTTTAAGTATAGTCACTTACTACGATGACTTTTAAAGCTTGTGATTGTTTGCAATCACACACAAAAACTGTCTTGTTTAATTAAATTATATTATTGATACATAATTATACATACTGTAAAGGATTTGTTTTATCCCAAATAAATGCTACATTAACATTACCACTAAAGCTGTACGATACTATCATAGCCTTGGACGTTAAATCAAAGTAGAGGAAAAAAATATAGTCAGTGATTCCTGCCGATAGTTCGTTACCTTTCAAACTTATTGATTACTACAGAGTGCTTATACTGAGTTTCTTTATTCACTTTCGATAGCGAGAGCGTTTGCAATTTTTATAGGAGTGCGCCACCTAGCTGTCTCTTTGTCACTCCTATACTGCCCTCGTAAGGAAGAAAGCAGTAATCGTAAAAACGCAGTTTTGAGTAAATAGCGAAAAACATATCACAAACATATCATTTCATATGCAGTAAGCATATTTTCTTACTGAAATTTCAGGTTTCTAGTAGACCTACAGCCACCATTATTTTTTCACCTATAGATTTACCACCAGGGAGCCCAATTTTGCATCCAAAGTAAAAACGCAGTAATGGCTATTACTGCGTTCTTCCTTACGAGGGCTGTATACAAATTGCAAACGCTCTCGCTATCGAAAGTGAAATGAAAAAACTCAGTATAAGCACTCTGACGATTGAATACGCCTAGGTGAACAAAGTCACAACGGTAGTAGATCTTTTTGCAATCTACGTCCGATGACCTAATCGGCAAGGATGCAAGTGGAGCCAGCAAATGCGATTTCTAAAAGCAACGGGTTTGCCGCATAGCACCGTGTAGAACACTGCAGGCGGGTATAATGAGGCAGTTTACACGGAAGCGAGGACATTCAGCTCGTAATGAAGTAACTCATCAATCTATTCTGACTCTTGACTGCATCAAGAACATGCAGCGATGCGCCCGAGACAGATTAATTTGGATGCGGCATTTGCACAGGCAGAGTTCCGTTTTGCTTTTTAAAAAAGACGAAGAGCAGTTTTCACTAAAATTTCGCTAAAATACTTAAGTAACGTTTAGGGCCGGTTTCTGAATTGAGAATTTCACTAAGTAAATACATAAGTAACGTTCTGTCACTCTCTTTTCTGAGAAATATGATAGATATATTTGATGATAGAGACAGCACTACAGTTAAGTAGTTACAAAGGGAAATTCTCAATTCAGAAACTGGCTTTTAGTCACGCTCTTTTCTGAGAAATTTGACGAGACAACACTACAGTTAAGTAGTTACTTAGCGAAATTACTTAGAAAGTGGCCAACCAGGCCAAACAACTTAGGGCCAGACGTATATTTGTACATAATGACCTCAGTCTGGGTGTTTTTCGACGTTTGTAATGTCCTTGTCCTTGTTACTATAGCACAGGGTATCCTAGTTTAAGGTTGGGATAGTCCTGACGGGAAAACGTGCGACCCGTTTCGGGCCGATTTCAAGAGACACGGTTCGAGTCATGATGTTTTTTCCGTGTGGAGTTTCTGGTCTTCCATCGGACGCGTCCCCCGGGTGGCGGATAGAGGAACGCCCTCCAGATATGGGGGGTACCGGCTTCGGCCGGCCCGGACCAAAACCAGAGGGAGGGGGACGCCCGCGGGGTCCACTATGGGCCCCGCACCCGTAACCCCACACTGAGTCGGGCCGGGGGCCTTCGGGCCGCGAGGAGACAACCTCTATAAAAAACACACGGTGGGGGCCCTCCTCTATGTCCCTCTGTTCAGCAGAGGGCATAGAGGAGGTTGAGGGAGGGTCACAGACGGCAGGTTGGGGGACCTGCCGTCCGACATCGTGACGGGAAAAGGGGGTGGGGGGCCCATGCCCCTTCTCCAGTAAGGGTGGGCCCGACTCCTTGCGAGTCGGGTCGACGTCGCCGGGGCGCCGCTGTAGCATTCGCACTGTGGTCTACCACTTGCGAGATCCGGCGGCGCCCCATTGCACGAGCGACAGGACGGCCCCCGGGGTGTTTTAGGAGGTATGCCTCTCCTATTATTAGGAGAGGAGAGTCCGACACACGGCCGTCACCCTCCCCCAAGGGTGGCGGTTATGGTGCACAAAGCATTTCACCCCGTTAACAAAAAAAAAAGGGTATCCTAGTTTGGGAACAGGTCAAGTGATTGTGTTGTGTGGAACTTAGATAGATGGATCAATTATTTCAAATTTTCTTTCGTGTAACTACGTGTTGTGTGTGTGAAAATGAAAATAAATATTTTATCTATCTAAATATGAACGAGTTTATGACCGTAAGCCTTTTGCAGATAGCCATTAAATTTCCAATGTACAGGTTCATAATTTAATACAAATTTCTGGACTTAATAGTCTAGCTGGACTTGACCAAGGTGATATAAAAATCAAGTCATCAACTGCTGTAGGAAAGTTACCAATAACAAAAGTTAGTTAACCAATAACAAAAGTTAAAAGTAACAAAAGCATTAGAATCTGACAACTATGAAGAAGAAGAAAACCGTTTATGACAGGCCTGTTTCACTACGCGTGTTGGTATTGAACGCGTAAGTACATGCGGCGACCACTGCAGAGTGGCAAAGAGGTAGGAATTCAAGGGCCAGAATAGGTAAGAGTTACGCGGTAGAAAGAGAGGCAACATGTAGGTGAATATAACGTAGCTTTTTAGCGCCGTGCGATCTGAATTGCACCTAATTGTATCGCTGCTAGAGTCCCTTTTTCTTTAATTGATTTTGCGGAGTGAATCTTCTGTACCTGCACTATTACATAAGTATTCTGTATTTATGAGACCAACAAGAACATAATATAAGTGTGGCGAACTCTTCGCTGTCTCCTTAGGTTTTTTATATCGTTTTTGAAGACTGTTCTTTTATACGTCACATTTTGGTTCTGTTTTAAAATATTGTTTGTTGTCAATTACTTAGTGTTTCTGTCCATGTTTTGAGCCCATTAAGATCATAATATTGCGATTATTTCTACGCTTTTATTATCGTTCATACAGTCCATTATCTTCCTCTAGGTTTCCATCGTTTTCAATAAGCAAAGCAACACAACAAAAAAAAACATAGATGTAGTCTGTGGTAAACACAAGCAGGAGGCGTGCTTCGACAACCTCTCGCCTCATCCATTCTCTAGCTTCGAGGCTCATTGCGCAGGTGCCGTGGAGTGTCAGGAGTAGTTAATTTATAGCCGCTGCTCGCCCCACAGAGATTGATGCGCCATTGATACCGTGCGAACTTGTTATGCGATACTTTTACCACATTCCTGCTGGCTAGCGATGTAGTGCAAGCCTATTCGGTGCAGCCGGATGGCGGTGTTGACATGAGTACTCTCTGATTTTTGCATATGGATTCAATTTATTTTGATAAGTTTAGGATGCAATTTTGTTAGCAATTTACCAATCTAAGTATACAATAGCGACCTCTGTGGCGCAGTGGTTAGCGCAACTGCCTACCATGCGAGAGGTCCCTGGTTCGAATCCCGGCTGGGGACAAAAGAAAAAAGAGAAACCCAGGTCTTGGATTTTTAGTCGTTTGTGACGTCGCTGTTTCTGGGTTCCACGACACGGGGTGTCCTAGTGTGGGGCCAGAAGCAATGTATGTGCCTGTATGTAAATGTTAATGTAATGTTATAAAAAAAAAGTATCTAATATTTTTTTACAATAAATATCTTCCGGCATTACCCATCGCTCGTAGCCTGGGCTGCCTGAGTGATCTTAAAAGATCATTAAGGTTAAGCAACATACGGCGCGTTCAGTCCATGGATGGGTCACCGTCTATGACTAACGCTAGTGGCATTTTTCCGAGCGATTCCGTGCTTCGCAAGGCACGTTAAGCAGTTGGTGCCGGCTACCGTCGATAGATGACAGTCGTTAAGCCACGTCAGAGGCCTTAGGGCGGCTTGAACACTTCTGACAGTAAGACCAGCCACTAGTCTTACAAGCCGCCACCAATCAGGACTTGGCCCCCGTGGTGGAGTATGGCCTATACCTTCCTCAGGGAAGAGACCCGTGCCCCTCGGTTGGGGACATAATGGGTTGATGATGATGATAACCCATCGACAAACGATAGCTGGAAGAAAATACTTAATAGTATTAAGCTCGCTTACGTACAAATGAATGTTTTATTGTTCCGAATTCATTTAATTTTACTTTTTTCGGAGGAGTCTGAACAGCTCTCTTTTCCCGGGCTTTTAGTTCACAAATTGTGCTATAAGTAAAAAAATAGGGACGTAGGTAGTATTTTTTTAATTACTTTCGATATCTGGAGTCATTTCCTTGCCTGGTTACCATAGCACAGGGTATCCTAGTTTGGGACCAGGTCAAGTAACTTGTTGTGTGGAAGATATTATTATTAATTTATCTTTAGTCAAATTATTAACTCGTTTGTAGCACAAAATTGGCCAAATTTTGTCAAAAATACGAAGGCATTAGTAGAATCTCTATTTTCTTGTGTTGTGTTAAGAAGTCTAATTCGTATTCCATACTGCAATGAGCCTAATAAATTTACAAACTCTGAACGCAATTCAAGTCCCAAAATTTTTTTTTTCGTCTTTTCTGACCTTTCTTGGATTTACCTACTCCAAACTTGCTCTACTTCTTGAAGATTATGACAATGAAGAATGTTAACTAATTTTGATTATTAGTACTTCGTATTCTCTGTCAAAAATAAAAAATATTAGTGAAAGAATTACTTCGATACGTCAATTAGTTTCCGATTTAGAAGTAAAACAAGTTGTAACCGTACGACGCGGGCCGCCGGTTACGGTGTGACGTCATCGCACAACACGCTCAGTCTGGCTCACTAGTCCGCTCGCAGTCGCGCGCCCGTTGCCGTCGAAATTATACCTAAACTAGACGAAAGTCCGGCTTCGCTCGGGTAAAATTTAGACGCAAAATAATATTCCACTATGTTTTTTTATATGGTGACGCCTCTGTATTTATCAACCACCAGTAGATATCTTAATACATTCTCAAGCTCACACCTGTATCCCAGAGGGGTAGGCAGAGACCACGGACTGTCACCTGCCACTATCCTGACAAATCACTTTCGCTTCATCGACATCCATTAGTCGTTGCATGTACCCACATCGGTTTCGGGTACTTTTCATGTTGCCCTTTGCTAATACATCCCCTATTTGGTCGAAGTATGTCCAACTGGGGCGTCCCTTACCGGCCCTTCTACTCACATTCGCCCGATATATTTGCTTTGTCAGTCTTTCTTCGTTCATCCTCTCCACATCTCCAAACCAACGCAACATTCCTTTTTTCAATTCTAGTCACTCACTACATCCTCTTTCTCTACATCCTCGGTCTCTGATCACACTATTGCGTATTCTGTCATTCAAAGTAACACCACACATATTTCTTAAAGTTGATCGCACATTTGTCAAAATGTTTGCAAAAATATTTTTTTATTCTTGCATTGTATAGGAACGATCCATGGGAGCAAAAAAGGTCCCACAACTTGGTACCGTAAAACGCTCCGTTTTCGAGTTATGATTGAAAAACGAAAATCCACGTCTCGAAAATTTTACAAGTGTCGGAAAGCAGTAGCTGTATAGCCTTGGGGGCGATATTTTTTTCTTTTTTTTTGGCTGGGCTGGATAAGGGAGGTCTTGAGGAGCAAAAAAGGTCCCGTAACTTGGTACCGTAAAATGCACCGTTTCCGAGTTATGATTGAAAAACGAAAACCCTTTTTTTTTCTTTTGTTTTTGATTGGGCATGGATAAGGGAGGGTCTTGGAGAGCAAAAAAGGTCCCGTAACTTGGTACCGTAAAATGCACCGTTTTCAAGTTATGACTGAAAAACGAAAATCCACGTCTCCAAAATTTTACAAGTGTCTGAAAGCAGTAGCCATGTACCATTTACTACCATTGGGTACACAGATAACAGTTTACTGCGTCGGCAATGTCGTCGAAAACGGAGCATTTTACGGTACCAAGTTACGGGACCTTTTTTGCTCCTCAAGACCTCCCTTATCCACGCCCAGCCAAAAAAAAAGAAAATAAAATCGCCCCCAAGGCTACACAGCTACTGCTTTCCGACACTTGTAAAATTTTCGAGACGTGGATCTTCGTTTTTCAATCATAACTCGAAAACGGAGCGTTTTACGGTACCAAGTTGTGGGACCTTTTTTGCTCCCATAGATTGTCCCTACATAATGCAAGAATAAAAAAAAAAATTTGTTGCAAAAATTTTTGAAGTCCAAAAATTTTTTTTTTAATGGTTTTTTTTTATTTTTTTTTATTGACTTACGTTTCTATCGCAGAGTTTTAAATTTTATAAATTATTCTTTTAACATAAATGGTAACTATTCCATAAAATTAATGTGAAAGTAGGTACAGTCGACAGCTGACCCACCACTACATGTACACTCTGTATTCGGCCACATTGACTGTGCTACACAATGCAAAGGCCATCAGCTGTCCACTGTACCTCACTTATAAACTTTTATCTTTAGCAGCTACTTAAATCGCTAGATCAATATTTTGTTTTTTTTTTATAATCAGTAGAAAAAAATATTTTTAGAATTTGATCTCACAGTTTCGAGTACGTTTTTGCGTCCAATTGGGTTCCTATAGTGCCCCCATGCATACACCCCAACACCTACTCCCCGCCCCCAACTTTACCCACCAACCACAACATTTCAAAAATGAACTTATATGGAGCATATTCAGCTCTTCGGATCCGAATGAGGCAACACTGAGTGGCAGCACGCGCCGCAAGTGCCGTACGCACCGCATTATATGACGTCATCAGAATTCTTCCTTCGGAGTTCGGATGCCTACCGTATTTTACGAAATGCGGCGCGTACGGTGCGGATAAATATGCGAGCTTACACATCATTGCATACAACGAATTCTAAAATGCGCCGCGTGCGGCGCGTGCGGCGCGTACGGTGCTGACAATGTGCGATCAACTTAAGGATCTCATTTGTACTGCTCTAATCCTACTTTCATGATTCTTCTGACTTCTGCCATACCCAAATCTCGCTACCATGCTTACATCAGTATTGGAACCAGCACACTATTACGGATAGCCAATCTTGCTCTTTTGGACATGTTATGGCTACTCACGAAGGTATGCAAGGCGAAAATCGGATACTTATCATAACTTTTTCATGCGTACCTCATCACAAATTACTAAATGAGCTACCTTCATAAACTTAACAGCATTGAATTTAGTTAACAGCTAGTGAATCTAATGACGTATGAGACGTAGAATCCACTTGGCTAATAAACTAAAAACAGCTCCCTCTCTTTGGCTTTACAGCTTTTAGTTTTGTATTGACCACATGTTTTTCTTCATCATTTTAATTTTTGGTATTTTTCTTATCTAGTGGTTTTTTCATTTCAATAAGTTTAATGGTACCTAACTAAGCAAAACAATAAAGATCAATTTATGACTTTGATTTCTTTTTTCAATTATTTTTCAGACCCTTCCAAAACTCAATGTCAAATTATTGTCTTCCCTCCCGCCCTCAGAAGAAGGACCTTCTTCTGAGCTCCCGCCAATGAAAAACACCATAGATTACTTACTACACCTTCTCAGTTGGCACAGATCATAATAAACTTTTTGGATGCCACGGTATTCCACACACCATGGAGTTAACAAATTAGATCAAAGGGCCGGTTTAGATTATCTTAGTGTTTAGGAGAGTGCTTTACTTTACACTCTGTTGCAACATTATGCTGAATCGGGCCCATTTTGGGGGCTCAACCTTTAACGACCTCTGTGGCGTAGTGGTTAGCGCATCTGACTACCATGCGAGAGGTCCCGGGTTCGAATCCCGGCTGGGGACAAAAAAAAATCCCAGATCTTGGATGTTTAGTGCATAAAAGCATAAAAAGCGTAAAAAAAAATAAACTGTACAACATGAAAATAATAATTTACATTTACATATTTACATTTACATACAGGCACATACATTGCTCCTGGTCCCACACTAGGATACCCTGTGTCGCAACCTTCTCAGGTTACGTTTGAAACTTCTTGATCCTTTTCATTGCATTCTAAACTGCAATGATAAGGTGTGGTACGTACGCGGTGTTCTGGCATGATTCTACATTTAACCGTACATACATCACCTACTCTTGTTACTTGAACAAAACCAATAGCATCATCGCCATAGCTGTCTCTTGCCGACATGAAATAAGTTTCAAATAAAAATAAATGGCCTTACGTATTTTGTAAGTAAAAAAAATACAAATAAAAAAAAGGTTTATACATCTGTAACGTTCAACCAACTACATCTACATCCTAAGTACCTATCCTACTTCCTACTAATATTATAAATGCGAAAGTTTGTGAGTGTGTGTGTGTGTGTGTGTGTTTGTTATCTTTCACGAAAAAACTACTGAACGGATCTGGACGAAGTCTGGAATAACACATACGCTACTTTTAATCCTGGGAAAATGTACAGTTCCCGAGAGAAACGGGGGCGAAGCTACTGGCGGAAGCTAGTTTGCAATAAATCAATGTATGTATTCATTCTAAGAAGAGTGGTACCTATATCATACGTACCTACCAATAGCTACAAAACTATAATACGTATTTTGTTGTCATTAACGTAAAAATTTAATGGTAGGTAACTAGGTACTTCTACTATTTGACTTACATTCTTCCATTATGACATTAGTTGGGTATTTGTTTTGATAAAACAATTCATAAAAGATAAATTATTAAGCATAACTAGTAGCACGGAAAGTTCACTCACCTTTGCATTTTTATTCCTCGCATTTCGGTGGCAACGAAATCACTATTTGTTGATAAATAATGCGCAACCATTAATCCATCTATATTAGATAGATTATCCGAGTGCCCTTTTTCGAATCCATTTTATTAATCGAATAATATTTACTATTATTAGACTATTAACTTATACGCGAAAGAAAACACAACAAAATACTGCGCAAGCTATGACACATACTACTATAACCGCTGGCGACTTGATATTAGGCGGGCGGCCCGCGCGGCGCGTTGTGATATGACGTCACAAGCGGTCTCGCGACTGTTAGCGGGACGCGATATTTTTCGAAACTTTGAATGCCTATAAAATCAAAACTACTAGGCATTTTTGACTAAAACAAAAACTAGTGTATTTGTATACATACAGGCTTTACTGAGACAAGATTTCAAACGATTTGGCATACCTAGTAACATTCTCCATTATGGCAGTCAAAGAAGAGCAACCGACGACGCGAACTCCGTCTCTGCTCACCATGATTAAGCTCTGTGTATCAGAGCGAAACCTGGTCGGACTCTTCCGACAATAAGTCAAGTAAGTGTATCCAATGTCCAGTGCTTACAAAAGGTTATAGTCTGTTAGCTTTTAGAATATACCTCCGCTACTATCGGATAGAACTGTCAGTCAGTCAGTCATAAAATGCCGGTTTTTAAACATTAATATATCAATAACTGTGTGAGCAAAATTGACGAAATTTTGGATTCTAGGCAAGTTAAGAGACTTTAATAAATTAACACGTAGGTTAAATAGTTGTAGAGTTTTGAAGGGATCAAAAGTAGCTCGAAGTGGTTCCTGTAATATTACACACGGCTGCTGCATCGGTTCCTTTTTTTCGAACTTGGTTGGACTCGCTGTCGCGAGTCTAGATATCGGAACTAATACGACACCTTAATTTCAAAATCGGAACTAATATGACACTTGAAATATGACCTACAGAGCAGGAAGCATTGAATTTCTAAATTCAATGCAGGAAATAGTATTACACTCGTGTGCTTTCGGCGAAAACCGAAGCCTACTCCTAGAGCCCGAGGTATATTCTAAAAGCTAACAGACTGTAAGATCAAAACAAGATTATGATTATTTAGGACATGATTCCGCCTGTAGTATAAAAACACCAATGACGCAGACAGACACTATACTCGAATTCACAAATCCGGAGTATCGTTTGACGTTTGCTGTGATACCAGATGTCGGCGAAAAATAAATAGTGTTGTACCCAAGTTGGTAATTTAGCTCATTCACTTAGTGAACGAATACATTGCCTTGTTGGTACGATATTTAAATTCAGAAGTATTTTGGGGGGTGGGGCCAGAAGCAATGTATGTGGCTTTAAGTAAATGTTACGTTTTTTTAATGATAATAATTAAGATTTTAATAAAAGTCGCTGATATTTCAAATTTATTATGATCAACCCATTATGTCCCACCGAGGGGCAGGGGCTCTTTTCTGAGGAAGGTGTAGGCCATACTCCAGCACGGGGGCCAAGTCCGGATTGGTGGAGGCTCGTAAGACTAGTGGCTGGTCTTACTGTCAGAAGTTTTCAAGCCGCCCTAAGGCCTCTGACTTAGCCTAACGACTGCCGTTTAACAACCGACCGACTGACGAAACCGCTCGGAAAAATGCCATTAGCGTTGGTCATAGAACGGTCACCCATCCATGCACTGAACGCGCCATGTTGCTTAGAATTCGTGATCGTTTAATGTCACTCAGGCAGCCGGGCTATGAGTGATTCATTATTTAAATTTATAATCATACATAATTAAATACGCGAAGCAAAAATCTCACAAAAGGTTGTCATTAGGACGCTACACAGATATGTCCGCCGTCCAACACCATCTTGTTTACACAGGAGGGGAGTTGTTTCGGTACTTCTTTTGTCTTCCTGCCGATGCCGGTCTCATTGCACGAATATTTTCCTTGGAGATAAGTTGCAGTTTTCTTTGAGTTTTTATTTTCTTGCTTTACATCGTTTAAGTTTTGTTACTGATATGTACGTACGCGTTTAGCTATAGCCAGTATAGAAACCTATGTATGAATAGGTCGGTGCTCGCGCGCCGGCGACGGCCAGTCTCGAAATATACGTCAGTCAATGTGAACGTATTGTTTTATTCTTGCTCCATCCACCGATACACCAAAATGGCGAACGAGGTTAATAATTAACTGTGCAACGCGGCGTGTTTAACGTATCAAAATGTCTATCGGGAAAATCAAAGAGTATGATGTGGCCAATGGCAATTGGTTAGCGTACACAGAGCGCATAAAGATGTATTTTAAAGCAAACGAAATCAAAGAAGAACTGTGGTTGCCTACACTAATATCCGTAGTAGGTGACGCAACATATGAACTTATAGGGAATCTGGTGAGTCCCAAGTCAGTAGCGGCGTGCACCTATCAAGAAATAGTAGATACTGTGAAAAATCATCTACAGCCCAAACCTTCGATAATGGCGGAGCGATACCAGTTTCGGTTGCGGCGACAACACGTGGGTGAAAATGTGGCGCAGTATGTGGCGGAACTTAAAAGATTAGCACGTAATTGTGAGTTTAGGTCATCGTTGGATGAAAGTCTGCGAGACCAGCTAGTATGCGGTTTATCTAGCGACGTGATCCGCCAACGGTTGTTCGCGGAAGAGAATTTGTCCTATGCTAAGGCGGTCTCCCTTGCATCAGCGCTAGAAGCAGCGGAAAGGAACGCGGCTGCTGTGGAGTCTAGAGCCGGGCCGGCGAGACATGACGTCGAGCAAGTAAACGCGATGGAGACTCAAGGCAACATGCAGTGTGCCGTGTGCGGCGCGCACGACCATGTAGCGTCCAACTGCAAGTTCAGCAGTTACAGGTGTGGCTGGTGCAACACCATCGGGCACCTACGGCGAGTGTGTCCTCGGCGAGGGCCATCAGTGAGCGCAGCGGCGGCGGCCGCCAAGCCCGGGCCGAGTCGGGCAGCGCGTGGCGGCGGGCGCGGCACGCGGTCCCGCGGATGGCGCGGCGGGCGCCGTCGCGGCGGCAGCCAAGCGGCGCATTTTGTCGACACCGACCAACAAGACGAGGAGGCGGAGTCATCCGAGGAGGAGGCTATATATCAAATGTCCTTGAAGGATTACCCAGCGGTGAGCATTCCCATGGTAATAAATAATAGAGAAGTGTTAATGGAAGTTGACACAGGCAGCGCACTGTCATGTATTAACAGTGATACATATAGGGCACTTTTCAATAACATACCATTGCGAAAATGTGAGGTAAACATAAAGTTTTATGATGGCAGTAAAGTGAAACCAAGAGGTATGATCGAGGTCCAAGTTGTCTACAATAACAAGGTAAAAAACTTAGATTTGTATGTTATTAGTGGTGGAATAACCTCACTGTTAGGTCGACAGTGGCTGACCGAATTAGATATTAAAATTCCAGACTTCTGTGTGCATAACATTAGCGAATCGGTAAATAATAGACCCATAACGATGCTCCTCGACAGATATGCTGAGCTATTCGATGGCGCGCTGGGCCAGTACTCAGGTGGGCGCGCGACGCTGCGCGTGCAGGCCGGAGCGGCGCCGGTGTATTGTCGCGCGCGCGCGCTTCCTTACGCGCTGCAGGAGCGCGTCGATGCTGAACTCGACGCCATGCTAGCAAACGGTACGATCGAGCCAGTTGAATTCTCTGAGTGGGCAACTCCTCTAGTAATAGTGCCAAAACCAAATGGCAAGATTAGGGTATGTGCAGATTATAAAGTTACTCTAAATCCGTCTCTGTCTATAGACAAGTTTCCGTTACCAAAAGTAGAAGACTTGTTTTCTTGTTTAAACGGAGGAGAAAAATTTACAAAAATTGACTTGTCGGCTGCGTATAATCAAATTTTACTGGACAACGAATCAAAACAGTACACGGTCATAAATACCCATAGAGGTTTATTTAAATATAATCGCTTGGTGTATGGTTTAGCGAGCAGTCCCGGAATTTTTGGTAGAATCATCACAAATATCATGAGAGGCATTCCGGGCGTAGCGGTTTTTATGGACGACATATTAGTAACTGCTAAAAATGATGAATCACATGTAAGGACCTTACAGTTGGTATTTGAAAGGTTGCGAAACAATGGATTTAAGCTAAATAAAAGTAAGTGTGTATTTTTAGCAGAGTCAGTGGCCTATTTAGGATATATAATAGACAAAAACGGTTTACATACAGACCCAGACAAAATAAAAGCCATAGTTGATTTGCCAAGCCCGACTAACGTCTCAGAAGTTAGGTCATTCCTGGGATTTGTAAATTTCTATGCGAGATTCATAAAAAACTTGAGTTCTCATTTAGCGCCGCTATATGATTTACTAAAAAAGTCTGTGACATGGGTCTGGGGAAACGAGTGTCAGGTAGCGTTTGAAAATATAAAAAAACGGTTAACAAGTACAGAAGTATTAGCGCACTACGACCAACAAAAACAACTGATTTTAACGTGTGACGCGAGCGCACGGGGGGTAGGCGCAGTACTTTCCCAGCCGGGGCCGGGGGGCGCCGGCGGCGGCAGCGAGCGCCCAGTGGCCTATGCGTCACGCGCACTCACACCGGCCGAGCGCCATTACAGTCAAATACAGCGGGAGGCACTCGCGATTATATTCGCAGTAAAGAAATTTCATCAATATTTGTATGGTAGAAGTTTTTTATTGCGAACAGATCATAAGCCATTGGTGACCATATTTGGACCAAAGGTAGGGGTACCAACTATGGCAGCAAGTAGGCTACAAAGGTGGGCAATCATTTTGTCAGCTTATAAGTATGACATAGAATTCGTTCGGTCGGAGAACAATAGCGCAGATGGGTTATCGAGGTTGCCAATTCCTAATAATAACAAACCGGAAAAACCTGAACAAACGTATTTGCACTTTGCCCGTGATGCCTTTTTGTTAGATTGTAATGAATTGCGATTGGAGACAAACAGAGATACCATCTTGGGCCGGGTTGTAAGTTACGTTCGCGATGGTTGGCCTAGTGACAACGACATACAACAATTACAGCCGTATTTCAATAGACGCAATGAAATATACCTTGAATTAGGCTGCTTGATGTGGGGGCATAGGGTCATTGTTCCAACGAAATTACGTGAGCGTGTATTGCAAGAACTGCACGAAACACACATGGGCATGGTAAAAATGAAGAGCTTAGCGCGCAGCTATGTGTGGTGGGCCGGCATCGACGAAGCCATCGAGGCCCAGTGTCGCGCGTGTGGCACGTGCGCCGCGCACGCCACTGCGCCGCCGGCGCACGCGCCGCAGCGTTGGCCTGCCACAGGTAGGCCATGGACCAGATTACATATAGATTTTCTTGGTCCAATAGCAGGCACTAAATATATGGTAGTAGTTGATTCAACATCAAAGTGGATAGAAGTGCATAGAATGGGCAAAACAAATGCATCAGAAGTAATAAAAATATTGAGGAATTTATTCGCACAATTTGGATTACCTAAACAGATAGTCTCTGATAATGGGCCACCATTTACGAGTGATGAGTTTAGGGTTTTCTTAAGTAGTAACGGAATAACACAAAGCCTCACAGCACCCTATCATCCAGCGTCAAACGGAGCTGCCGAAAATGCTGTGAAGCTTTGTAAGTCAGTAATAAAAAAAGCGTTAACAGATAAAGTAGATGTAGACACGGCACTGAATAGATACTTATTACTATACAGAAATACGGACCATTCAGCAACTGGAGAAAGTCCAGCGAAAATTCTACTAGGTCGCTCACTGAGAACCAGGTTAGATGCACTAAAACCGGATAGACTGTTAAGAGCCCAGCGAGTCCAGGAGCAGCAGGCGGAAGCAGCAGGTGGTTCGCAGCGGGAGCTGCAGCCAGGTCAGTTAGTGCATCTCAGGAACTACGGTAAGTCGAATGTTGATTGGTTACCAGGAGAAGTGCTTAGGCAGATAGGTGCTACAAATTACAGGGTAAGGGACAATACCGGCAACGAAACTCATCGTCACATTGACCAACTGAAACGTAGATCCAGGTTATCGCTTGTAGCCCCAACAGACATAAAAGTAGACACAAAGAGTGGCCTGCCGGAGAGTGAAACTGGTTCGATGGTACCCAGGGAAGATAACATATCAACTCAGAGTCCCAACTCAGAGTTTACCGTCCCACCGTCAGATTTATCTATTAGTCCGGGCAGAGAAAGTATCTCAAATTCCGCAGCATTGGCGAGCGGGAGCAGTTCGAGCGTCCCTAGCACGATCCCTTCTATTAGCACACCTAATTCCAATCCTGAGCCCAGCGCGCGGCCGAAGCGTATCAGAAAGCCAGTAAAAAGATATGGCATCGATGACTAAATGTTTAGAAGTTTAAGTCGTAGTTTATCTGACGTTTATCATGAGCTAATTGCACCTATGTAAAAGTATTGAGTATCGTGTAACTTGTGAGGACGTAATTATTTATATAATAAGAAGTGTGTCATTTTTAAGTAACAATGTTCTAGTTTCCTTTAGTATATTAAAAAAATATATTACTAGCATCTAAGTGTGGAGGTGATATGTACGTACGCGTTTAGCTATAGCCAGTATAGAAACCTATGTATGAATAGGTCGGTGCTCGCGCGCCGGCGACGGCCAGTCTCGAAATATACGTCAGTCAATGTGAACGTATTGTTTTATTCTTGCTCCATCCACCGATACACCAGTTACGTTGTTTTCTGTTATTGTTAAGTTGTGGTTGTTATTGAGTTTCTTATTTAATTGGCTATGCCTCTTATTTTTGCCCACTTTTTTATTTAGATATCCCCAGCCCTATAGAATAAATGCGTTCATGAATGAGCGAGGGCACTACGACTCCGTCTTGAGAACATGCGCGTATTTCCGGTATCTTACAACACGATACGAGTCATACGATCCCAAAACTTGAGACTCTAAGAAGGGTACCGCATAAGATATTATTTTGTATGTTTTATTTGTATTAGCTTTAAGGTGATTTGAGAAAAGATAGTCAGAGTGGAGTTTTTTTTTTCGCTGCCTTTTTCTCCACCACAGACGGCCCCAAGGCAGCGGCTAACATTATACATAACTGTATGTACATTGACATTCAACAAGCAGAATGTAAATTCTTTACGTTGAAATAAATTCTTGATTTTGATTTTGATAAGTTTACGACGCTGGTGGCGTAAATCCGTGTTTGGTAGACGGGCAGACGGCGTCGCGTCGCCGTGGCGTCGATGTTGCGGTGACGCTATTTGGACGCTGGCACGATGGCGACGCTCGATAGGTAAATGTACGAAAAAAAAATCGGATTTTTATCAAAATTGTAACAAAAAATTTAACAAATACTAAATTCAATTTCAGGGTAAGCATTTTTTTTATGGATTTTGACAATCGAACTTAATAAGTTCGACGAACCATACTGACAAACGAAAGTACGAAAGCACCTTTCGACGAAAAGTTCTTCGTTGTATGGTTATTTCCATCAGGCGTGTTTTCGACGAAACGTACTATCGGTGTACCATGTCATCGGGCAAAGATTACTTCTACGAAACGAAACGGCAGTGAATAATGCATTCGACAAACAGTTTGATCGACAAATCGTGTTTCGGCAATATGTACGGAGCTCCTTATTTACCAAACTTGTACTACGATTAAGTACCGCTGAATCGACTGACTAGGTCAACCGATCGTACCAACGGGAAACACCCGTGTTGTATAACATAACATTTACATACATGCACATCACATACATTGCTTCTGGCCCCACAATAGGATACCTTGTGTCGTGGGACCCAGAAACAGCGACGTCACAAACATGTAAATGCACTGCGCCACAGAGGTCGCCAAAGAGGTCGTGTATTCTGTTGTGTTTGTAATATTTTTGTTCTATTAACCGATTTTTCTCTCGCATTGAACGAATTAATCGAATCAATTTGAATGAACTCATTCACTTGATCAGTACTAGTGAAATGAGTATGGCATCATTATTTTAGAATTTGACAATAGTGACTGTCAAACGATACTCCGGATTTGTGGATTCAAGTATAGGACCTCTATTCCTTAGTTCAACGTCATTCACCTTCGCTAGCTATAGAAACTAGTGCAGTAACCCCGAGCCAAACTACGCAGTTGGGTGGGATACCCGTCGAAGCGGGCGGTATCGGAAAACAATATGGCCCGTCGTATCTCTCGGTTATGGCCTCTCACAACTGACGCCAATCCGTCTGTGCGCCCTCCTTGTGGAAATACGAACGGATGGAAGGGTTGCCCGAAAGATTTTGAATGGTTTGAATTTGGATTCTCATTTATACAGGGTAAATTTTGAAAGTTGCCTTTCGGCACGTAAAACTCATACATAAGCACACGCCTGTATCCCAGAGGGTTAGGCAGAGACCAGGAACTGCCACCTGCCACGATCCTGATAAATCACTTTCGCTTCATCGTCAGTCGTTAGTTATTGCATGCACGCAAGTCGGTTTCGGGTACTTTTTACCTTGCCCTTTGCTGATACATCCTCTATTTAGTCGAAGTACCTATGTCCGCCTGGAGCGTCCCTTACCGGTCCTTCCACTCACTCACTCACTCGTTTTTCGTAAAACACGACAAACAAATTTTGTGTTTTGTAACAATTTTGTAATTTTTTGCGCTCGCGTTTTTACTTTGATCGATGTTCGGAATAATTTATTAATTAAATGTAAACTTTGTTATGCTAAAACTGTTTCTAAACTAATAAATGTGGAGTTTATTTGTTACATTCTTCTAACACCTAATCAAATAATTGTGGAACTAACAACTTTGACGTTTACAATTCTACACGTTTTGTTTTATTTGGAATGAAAATATTCAAACTAAAATCTTCGTAATGTCTAGTGCACATTATTAAATTTATTCCGGATACACTTACTTGATTTTTCGTCTTCAGAGTAAGTAAGAAAGAGAGCAAATGAAGTAAGCGTATCCGATATAAAGTTAATAAAAATACATGATTATTAAAATTGCGCTTCCGAAATAAATTAATATCTAATAATAAAAAGGGTCTAAGAAGACCCCAAGTTATTGCCGCTTTTACTCTCACATAAGCAGTGAATAAATCATCAGATCTCCTACGAATTAAACACGGTTAGACCTCAGACTTTTCCGTTGGAAAACCGACCAGTCAGCCGACGGCACCCACCCGACGCAATTCTGTAATCACGATAAATCCGGATGCAATCCGTCAACGTCGCTCAAATCATACTCCGTCGCGTCACATCGCGCTTGGCGTGTCAAACGATCATCAACATCGGGTTTTGCAATACGCAGCCGAGCGGTTTATGGAAAACAGGTTGAAAATATGACGCTAGGCGGACAGAGTGCACTGCGGAAACAACCGGTTTCGTTTGTTGAACGCCGAGTGTATTTATTATTATTAAAAAAATATATGTGAAAGTAAAAATACAAAGGCTAACTTAATGCTACAAGCATTGTCTTCCAGTTAACCTTGGTTATGTGGAGATTTAAAAAATGGTAGTGCTTATAAACCTAAATATAACAAACATAAGCAGATGACCTACAAACCATTATGTCTCCACCGATGGGGCACGGGTCTCTTTCCTGAGGAAGGTGTAGGCCATACTTCACCACGGGGGCCAAGTCCAGATTAGTGGAGGCTTGTAAGACTAGTGGCTGGTCTTCTGTCAAAAGTTTTCAAGCCGCCCTAAGGCCTCTGACTTGGCTTAGGGACTGCCATATATCGACGGCAGCCAGCACCAACTGCTTAACGTGCCTTGCGAAGAACGGAACCGCTCGGAAAAATGCCACTATCGTTAGTCATAGTACAGTCACCCATCAATGCACTGAATGCGCCCTATGTGGCTTAACCTTCGTGATCGTTCAAGATCACTCAGGCGGCCGGGGCTACGAGCGTGTTCATAGCGTGAACAAGAATCAATACCTAATATGTATTAATTAATTACTACAAACAGATGCACAAAATCCACCAAATGTTTCGTCGACAACACAGATACAATAATAGTTAAGGCACACAAAAAAACCCTAGCCAACTTAACAATCCTCCTCGGAAAACACCCGAACCAAAGCTCCCCATCACACTGGCAGCATTGCCACGGTGCATCTCTAAGGAAATCCTTTGACCAAGAACTGCCCCAGAGCGGCAGTCAAGCCCACGGTCCCTCAAACGGCGCCCCAACTACCTAACAAAAATCTTGGCCTGTGCCCCCAAGCCACCATAGTCTCCACCGCAACTGGAACAAAACTGTAATTATCCATAAGGGCACACCATAAGACATACTTGGGGAATCTTGTTGTAGAACCTTATACCCCATAAAGGACGTATTAACTTTTGCAAGTCTAAATCGTGGAAATGACAATTAATGTTTATTTCTAGTATCAAGCTATCTACCAAGGCTACCAATAGTATCGAAGTCTTTAATATTTTTTCGAACATACATAATAATTATGTTTATGACTGTACTAGCTTGCAACTGTTAAGATCGTATTGTAGCATGACGTTTATGTGTAAGAGCCCTAACTACCCGCCAGACTAATCTGGAGACCCCACCTAATGGAAAAGTAAAGACAAGTAAGACAAATAAACATTTTCTAATTCAAAGTCGTTTTTCCAAAATTTGTTACTTAGCTCAATTATGCGGGACAAATGCCTGTACTGTATAATAGGGAATGGATGAAAATATCAGAAGTGCTTGATATTTTTTTTGGTGATAGGAATAACCTTCCTTAACGCGGGAAAAATGTTTAATTTTGTTTGGCCCCGCAGTTAATTTTTAAATATACTTAATATTTTTCCATTCGTCGTTCTGGGCTTAGTACGGCATATCAGACATATTCCTTAGTCCGCTACGTATGAAAAAAAATCCACCTTGAAAAGCTGTCAATGTCACCACAGATTTTTTTTTTTAATACGTAGCGGACCAAGGAATATGTCTGTTAAGCCGTACTGAGCCCAGAACTACGAATGGAAAAATATTAAGATTATTTAAAAATTAACTACAAAACCAAAAAAATTGAAACTTTTTTCTCGCGTTAAGGAAGGTTATTCCTATCACCGAAAAAAATATCAAGCACTTCTGATATTTTCATCCATTCCCTATTGGCGGTACCGTAGATATACATACATAAGTGCTGCAACAATCTAGACCGACTTAGTTAAAGACTTCTGAGAAAAGTGGAAACACTGCACCGGCGGCGGATTGATTGCACGTCATAGTTTTTCATTTACATCAATCATTAAACAATGTATGATCTACGAAAGGAAAAAAAACGAGGAAGCTGGTAGGGCGTGCGCCGAATACAGGTGCATACTTTTACATAAGCTCTGATGAATTCAAGAGGAAACTCAAAATGCTGTGTTCTTCTTTCAACACTTAAGACAGCACTGATTCAACGTGAAACTACACGTTTACGTTTTTAATATTTTTTTAAAATTTGGTTTGGCAATGGAACTCAAAAAGTTGGCCACTATACTTGAGCCATTACAAACGTGCGACCTGAGTTATAAACATTTGTATCAGACCTCTCTCACACACTTATAGGAGTCATAACAGGCATATCGGAACTCTCGCTCGCACTTTTATGACTTGGTTCGCACGTTTGTAATGGCTCAAGTATAGTTGTGTTTTTTTTTCATATTTGAATCAGACAGGGCAGGCTAATCAGACCTGATACCGCTAGACCTAAGAGGCAGACTGAACACGCAGCCTAATTCGTCGTACACACCGTCCCCAACCTGTCAGTCACGAGACGCTCAGTCGGTACGCAGGCGCATCAAGGCGTTTTTAGCGCATGCGCCCGACAGGGCCACGCGTAAATCATGCGCAGAGTATTGTTCCACGGAGTAATGTGCGAACCGAGAGCGTGTTAAGACATACTTGAGGTTTTGCGGGGCTTTTTCCCGCCTAGGTTTTGTGAAATTCTTTGTTCTTGTCCTGTTTTGTGTTCGATTCTGCTAGAGTAAGATTATGCTTATGCTGGGGCTGCACCTGCGTCTATCGTGACAAAGCTTCGCACCACGGGCATTTCAGTCCCTACATTCCACAGAGTACTGGCGCGAAGCTTTGTCACGATAGACGCAGGTGCGGCTCCAGCATTAAGGGAAGTACCGAGTGATTAGTGACTGACGCCTTGGCTGAACCTTTGCTCGCCAAAGTACATGATGGCCTTGCTTTGAGACTGATTGTATGTTGTGTATGGTGCGAGATCGAAGGAAGGTTGACAGTTTTCTGTCGGGAGTCACTACTATAGGGAAGAGTGGGTGATCATGCTCTTCCACTATAAGGGGAAATTTCCCGCCAGGAAGGTATACCTGGGGACGGCCGCCGCCGGCCGGTCCATAGCCTGTTCGTCGGACGTTGTATTTATAGTATGGCATATGTAACACTTTGATTTTATAGTGCGCGCGCAGAGTTGACATGTGCTCGACACATCTCCCATGATCTCTCTGCGTTTTTACGAATGGGATCTTTTCTATTGTAAAGGATTGGCAATCAACGTCTTAGGAAAGCTACCAACCTAATTGGCAAGCAATTGAGACGAGCAACCGACGACGCGAGCTCTGTCTCTGCTCACCATGATTAAGCTCTGCGAGTCAGAGCGAAACCTGGTCGGACTCTTCAGACGAAAAGTCAAGTAAGTGTATCCGGAATGAAGTTTTAAGGTCTAGTGTTACGAAAGTTTTAGTTCAATAACCTAATTGGCCATTCTTTTCCAAATCTCTTATGTACCACCATCGATGAAACTAAACCTTAAGATTTTCTTCAGCTAGCACAACAATTTGTGCCAAAATTGTACTTTATTCACTTGCCTTAAGAATCACCACAAGTACACTTTGAAAGATATCCCTTGAACGATCAATTAATTTCATACTTACCATAACAAGGAGTGCACCATGAATGTGAAGAACACGGCATTAATCATGCTGCAAACTACTTCAAAGGGGTACACCTATTTAAATTTATGTTTACTGCGGCAACGACATCGCCTCAGGTCTTTTATAGTTTCTAGTGAATTTATAGACAAAATATTTTTTTATAATATAAGCCGCGAAATCAACACCTCCTTTATCTATAGAACGCTTGAATCCAAGTGTCAGAATTTTCTAAAGCTTGGTGAAATTTAACAAATTATCATGTTCAGATGATGTTACTTAAATTTTTAAATCGATTAAGTAATTACCGATATCGTAAGATCTTGTAACTTCAAACTATAAATGTAGAGTGACTGAAAGTTGACAATAGGCTAGCTGCATTTTGTAGCACTGAGTGACGTCACACGTAACTTCAATGGGCTACATCTTTGTTATTTTTTGTTTAATCGAAAAAAGAAAAAATACGTATCCAATATTTTTTTATAATCTAAAATACGGACCAAATAGAATTAAATTATTTTGACCCTGGAAACTACCCTATTGTCAGTAAGAAAACAATAAGAAACCCAATAAGTCAAACTTCAAAACAGACAAAAAGTAAAGGATTAAAATGAAAGGGCAGAAGTAGCGACACCGTTACAACTTCCGTACCTCGTCAAGCGCTTTAAATCTATATATATAAAAGGAGAAGCTGACTGACTGACTGACTGACTGACTGACATATCAACGCAGGGCCTAAACTATACGGGTTAGAAACTTGAAATGTTGTACAGGGGTTCCTTTTGTAGCGTAGGGGAGCATTAAGAAAGGATTTTTTAAAATTCATCCCCTAAGGGGGTAAAATGGGGGTTCAAAGTTAGTTTGAAACTTTGCCGTTTTTGAGGTTATTCAAATAAAATTTGGTACGAAGGTTCTTCATTTAAAATTATGAAACAAGTGTAAAATAGTTCTTTAAAAATCATCCCTTAAGAGGGAAAACAGGGTATACAAACTTAGTATGAAACTTTGCCGTTTTTAAAGTTATTCGAATGAGATTCAATATGAAGGTCCTTCATTAAAAGTTATGAAAAAAATGTAAAATTGTTTTTCTAAAATCATCCCTTAAGGGGTTAAAAAAGGGGGTGTAAAGTTAGTATGAAAGTTTGCCGTTTTTGAAGTTATTCGAAAGAAATTAAGAATATAAATATTTAAATAAAAGTTATGAAGTATATGTAAAGAAGTTTTTTAAAATAATCCCTTTAGGGGGTAAGAGGGGGGTGCAAAGTTAGTATGAGACTTTGCCTTTTTTGAAGTTATTCGAATGAAATTTAATAAAAGTTCCTTCATTAAAATTTATGAATTACATGTAACATAGTTTTTCGAAAATCATCGCTTAAGGGGATAAAAGGGGGTGCAAAGATAGTATAGAACTTTGCCGTTTTTGAAGTTATTCGAATGAAATTCAGCATGAAGGTCCTTCAGTGAAAGACATGAAAGACGTGTAAAGTAGTTTTTCAAAAATCATCCCTTAAGGGGGTAAGAGGGGTTTACGAAGTTAGTATGAAAGCTCTTTCGCATGCGCTAAAAGTATCCCTATCTTATTTGCAAACACTTTACTCAACTAAAGCCCACGCGGACGTAGTCGCGGGCAACAGCTAGTCAGTTATAGAGAGTCAGTTATATATAGAGTTAGACATGGCTTGCTGGTTACGCTTCATAGTAGAAGATTATCTGCTGCATGAATATGTTTAAGAATGTGTTTAAGAAATGTGTATGCTTAACTCTGTGCAAAACAGCTTATTATAAAATCAACGATTATTTCGAACACAACGGTGTCTGGTAAACTATAGATTAATATTAAATGTATTCGGAGGAAAATTGTGTCTAGTGTCCAACACATCCATGAGCAACAATTTAAAGTTTGAAAGTTTGTTTATTAAGCTAAAACTGATTTGAAAAAAAATAAACGTAGAGTTTCTTTGTTAGTTTCTGTTCCACGTAATCTATTAATTTATTGTGAAACCAACTTGACGTTTATAAATATTTAATAAAATATTTGAATTTGAATAACCTACGCTACCCTCAGCTCAGACGTAGGCAAATCGGCACCTGCTATGGAGGAAAGAATTTCCGAGCTATGCCCTAGGCAGGTGGCAGAGTTACATCATCTAAGTTGAAATTACACGGGTATTTCCGATAAATTCCAATGACGTGAGTGGAAGGGATGTTTGAGGTTGTAAAGAGGGGAATTCGTTGTAATTATTGTGTTGATAGAGGTGAAGTAGCAACAATTAAAACTATTGGTTTCTTTTTTGTATAGGCAACTCGTTTTACTACATTCATAATTATATAGGTATTATGTATGTCGCTGACTCGGTTGCATCGTCAGAGACAAGCAACTGACGATGCGAGTTCAGAGTAAATACGTCTCTGCTCACAATGATTAAGCTCTGCAAATCGGCGCGAAACCTGGGACTCTTCGGATAAAAATCAAGTAAGTTGATCCGAACAATGTTAAAATCTATAATCCATTTATGTATTCTTGGTATTTTTTTCAGACTTTAAACGACACTAAATCAAAAACATTTAGCGGTAGAAAACTCGAAAAAGGTTAAAAATTTAGTGCTAGCTAGTACTAAATTTGCAAACGGTATCGAATTTTCTACCGCTAACGTCCAAAAAAATGCCAAGTATAGATAAATGGATTATAGTGACAACTCTTACTTACTGGATAGGCGGCCAACCAGACGTATATTCCAGAATTAGCTTTGAAAACATAATCAAGTGTAATTTGCACAAACTGACTACACCAATTTCAGTACATCAAATCAATCATAAATTCCTACGAGCCCTACATGAGACAGTTAATGTTGCAGCAAAAACTGCTGCAATAAGCTTAGCAAACACAAGCAAGAAAGTAATTAATAAAACAGAATACCAGGAGGCAATCAACTGAACATTCATTAGCAATACAAAATTATTATTTCAAGCAGCCGAACCGAATGCATTCCTCGATACACATGGAACATCACACGCGCCGCTAATTTGCTTGACCTTTGCATTTCAGCGTACTATCCCTCTAACTAAGAAGGATCAGAAGGTTTAAATCTAATCGGCATCACAACCCACCTGAGGGTCGTCGTCATGCCCGATTACAGCGAAGACAATGCATAAACAGAAGGGCTACATAAAATCTCTTTTTTTCATGATATTCTGGAGCGGAAGACCACCAAACTAGTTTCCATCAGCGAACTACTTAATCTAATTTAGGTATTCTTAATTTATGATGTAATTTACTATACAAGTACAATATAATAATGTATACTCTAACATGCCCGGGCATAGATAAAATCTCTGCCGAAGTCTGGAAACATAGTGGCAACACGGTACATATCCGAATATACAGGCTAATCCTTATGATATGGGAGGTTGAAAGACAACCCGTGGAGTGGAATGTGTCCCATACACAAAAAAGAATGTAGGAAAAAGTGTTCGAACTACCGAGGTATCGCACTGCTACCGACCGCGTATAAGATAATGTCCTACATACTGCTGCGCAGGCTCGAACCATACTCAGAGCAGATCTTGGGTGACTATCAGTGTGGTTTCCGACGAAACCGAAGCACCATAGACCAGATCTTCCTTCTCAAGCAGCTCATGGAGAAAAAATGGGAATACGCGCAGAGCATCCACGCACTTTTTGTAGACTTCACGAAGGCATACGATAGTGTTAACAGGGAGATACTCTACAAAATACTTTCAGTGTTCAAAGTGCCTAAGAAACTAGTCTCAATGATAAAAGTTGCAACCGGCTCGTGTAGGATGCGTGTGAAGGTGGATGGAGACCTGACTGACGATTTTGCGGTTATGACCGGACTGAAGCAAGGAGATGCCCTGTCTCCTGCGCTGTTCAATTTGGTGTTGGAGCACATCATCCGAAAAGTGATGACACATGATGGTGGGGTACAGCTAAATGGACTGCATAAGGTGATTGGGTATGCTGATGACTTAGCCTTGCTGGGTCAGAATGAGCAGGAGGTTCGGGACGCTGCCAGCATACTGGGGGTAGAGGCTAGTAAGGTTGGCCTTCGAATCAAGTGGGAAAAAACTGAATACCTCCACATGCAGCGTCATACAAGCACCAGGCAATCACAGAAGAACCTTCAAGTGGGAAACACTGTATTCAAAGGAGTGGTGAAGTTTAAGTACCTGGGATGCACGATAACTGACACCAATACCAGGGAACAGGAAATTGACACCCGAGTACAGAATGCCCTCCGCTGTAGTGCTGCTCTCCACAAGGTGCTGGTGTCCAAGCTTCTGAGCAGAAAAACCAAGATCCGAGTCTATAAAACCGTAATCAGGCCGATCTTGATGGCTTCGAGGCTGCGAGGCTTTTCCTCTTTCAGTGCGAGTGTCCAGCACTGAAGGAGGAAAACAAATTACTGGTTGCCGAGAGGAAGATCTTGAGGAAGATTCTGGGTCCAACGAGGAGGGAAGATTGTAGTTGGAGAGTTAGAAAGAACCAGGAAATTGAAGACCTTATTTCCAAACCCAACATCATCGGAGAAACAAAATCCCACCAAATCCGTTGGCTTGGTCACGTGGAAAGAATGGAAGAGGACCGAGCAGTTAAGAGAGCGTACTCGGGGCTTCCAAGCGGCCAAAGACCAGTAGGCCGCCCCAGACATCGTTGGAGGGACGAAGTAGCCAAGGACCTGCGCGAGCTCCAGGCCGGTGACTGGCAGGAGACCGCGCAGGACAGATACAAGTGGCGACTTCTTGTATTGGAGGCCAAGATCCACTTCGGGTCGCTGAGCCATCGCAGTAAGTAAGTAAGTATACTCTAACATTAATTATAATGTGACTTAATGAAGCCACCAAGGCTGCCATTTCACTTTTATTGTGATTCAGGGCGTGTAATAGCGCTGAAATTATGTAAAAGAGCAGAAACTCTGATAAATTTATAAACGTAAAAAGAATTAGGTTTTGATCACTTCAATGTTTCCTTTTTAATATATCATAAATACATAAAAACATATACCACACATATAGCACACGCCTGTGTCGTGAATGGGTAGGCAGAGAACGGGGACTGCCACTTCTCACGATCCTGACAAATCACTTTCGGTTCATCGACATTCATTAGTAGTTTTTATCTTGCCCTTTGCCAATGGATCCCCTATTTGGTAAAAGTGTAATACAAATTATTACATTACTTTTATTTTATGTTTGCTCATCATGACTACGTACATTATATGACGAACACCTGTATCCCGAAAGAGTAGGTAGAGTTCACTTGCTACGATCCAGAAAACTCTCTTTTGCTTCATTATCATCCTATCATCTTCATCCATCCTTTGGTTTCCTTTCATTTTGTTTGTGTAATAAATGTATTTCTCCTTCTTCATCATCCTCTTCTTCATAGTTGTTATTTAATATAAATTATTTAATTACTGTTTTAAGGGACAAGTACCTAAGCAAGTAAATGTTGAACGAAGCAGACGTTCAGCAACTTCCTTTTGCAGAAACAGCTGACTAGGAAAACTCTAAACGCCTTATATGGAGGCCCGCCGTCTTAAGTTCCTAGTTTTAGCTTGCGGGTCTCTTGACTTACCGCGGGTGGTCGAGTGAGGGCTAGACCACACCGATCGCTCGAGACATGCAACACGAATCAGCCTGCATTAAAATCGGATGATGATATCGACGAACAAAATTAATGTCACTTGGAAAATGGCTGCATTTGTAAATATTTAGCGCAAACTAAAATTTGTCTCTTCTACTGCCAAAAAACCGCAAATTCTTACCAAATTAATGTTTTTGAGAAATTGCGTTTTCAACTAAATTGAATTTCTGCCAAATCGAAAAGAAAATTTCTATTTGAAATTTTGCTACATTTTTATCAATTTCTGTGAGATGTACTTTTGGTAAGTGTACTATTTACTACATTTACTATTATTGACCTATTTTACTTTGCTTTTAGTTCAGTCGACAGCACGTCAACTGTAACGAGGTAATCGCCTCGTTGCTTTTTAATTCATTTCGGCCTTCTATCAATTCCAAATTTAACTATTTTATGACATTCGCCGCAGTGTTCGGACGTATTTGGCACAGATATTCCTCAGCCTCCAAACTAAGTGGACGTAAACGTCATCATTCTACATTTTATTATCGTTACTACACGTCTGTTAGTACGTTACCGGATTGCTCTAATCTCCTTAGATACCTAAATCATTATTATAAATCTGACAATCATTTCACAAATATTCGAAAGGCACATTATGATGTAAGTGTTCCTGCCTTCTTTTATACACCTAATGTATTTTTATTGCTATTTTTATACCTTAGTTAAGATACCCTCATTTGTATTGTTCCCAGGTGCCTTTATATTACCATATTATAAATAAATCGAACTTCTATCGTGCCCCTGGATACCCCTCTTTTACTACGGATCGCACCCCAACCTAACCTACCGTGCGACACAAACTACACATTTTAGTTGCAAAGTGGCTCGTAATGCAACGGAGTAGAGTGCATGGGTGTATATCTACATGATGTGCTGTCGACTGTCCCAAAAAAAAAATTGTACAGCCTGAAAATAGGCATACATCTAAAAACGGACAAACAAATCCAGAAGGTAAAGAGTCTTCAAATTACACCTATTTAAAAGACATCAAATGCTGCAGTCTGGTTGATTGCTTAGAAAACTACATTAAAGGGTAGGCAGAAGCCAGGGGACGGCCACTTGCCTGACAAATCACTTTCGCTTCATCGACATTCATTAGTCACTTCATGCACGCTCGCCAGTTTCAGGTACCCTTTATCTTGCCATTTTCTAATACATCCTCTATATGGTCGAAGTATGACCGTCTGGGTCGTTTCTTACCGGCCCTTCCACTCATATTCGCTTAATAAATTTGTTTCGTCAGTCTTTGTTCCTTCGTCCTCTCAACATGTCCAAACAAACGCAACATTCCTTAAAACAAAATTTTCCTTAAAAAAAAATCAAAGTACAAAAAAGACATAAAACATGTAGACGGACTAATTATCTAACTAAATCGTAGAGTGCATAAGCAAATATTGATTGATTTAAATAAAAACACGTTCGTAATGTGCAGATTGTGCCGCCATGCAGAACTAAATTTGTAAGCGTTAAGTTTAAGAACGTCAATTAATCTGATCAACGCTCCATCAAAACCGTCATTGAATTTATGTTGATCGAAACTACATACATTACAGCCATCATTAATGACTTGATGAACAAAGTGAGTGATACCATCGGAGTGTGACCACTAAGATGACCTGCAATTCGAAAACGAGCTAGGCTTTGGTACTTCATACATTATATAGAGTTTATGATGATGTACAGACGCTGTGACTGCAAACCAAAATCTGTGTCCTATTATTGTTTTGACATAGCAAGTATTGATTTTATATATTATGGCGCGTCTGCCTACCATGTGTGAGTTCCCGGGCTCGAATCCCGGCTGGGGACAAAGAAAGTAACCCTAGGTCTTGAATCTTTACATGACGTCGCTGTTTCTGAGTCCCACGGCCCAGGGTATCCTAGTGTGGGGCCAGTAGCAATGTATGTGCCTGTATGTAAATGTTTGTTTTTGTGGTTAAAGCCGAGTTTTTTTTTCGCTGCCTCTTTCTCCACTACATTCGGCCCCAAGACAACGCCTAACGTTGTAAGTACAACCTTGACTTTCAACAATCACAATTCTTTACGTTGAACTATTTTTGTTATTCCTGATTCCAGATTTCATCATTGCAAAAATGTATAAATACTACTGGGTACAAAGAGGGCAGACCTACACCTGCCTCATACGAAACAATGCCCTTTGTCACAGAAATCTCAAGAAAATCTTAGGTCAAGAAGTCCCCCTGACAAAACCAGCTCCCGCCTTCACAAAGTCACGACTAACTTCACCCAATGAGAGTGCACCTGTCTACTCTATCGAGTTTACTACACGTTATCCGAGTCTCTATTAACCACAGTGTTTAAAACCGGCCAAGTGCTAGTCGGATTCGTGCACGGAGGGTTCCGTACCATTATCGATAAAAACGCAAAAAAAAATATGTCCTAACCGCAGTTTGGACCCGACTGAAAATCAGCGTTGCAACGGATCACTCTGTTGCAACATTTTGCTGAGTCGGGCCCATTTTGGGGGCTCAATACTTAAAAACTATAATGTATTTTATTATTGTTTTCGTGTTGTACCGTTTATTTATTTTTTACCCATTTTTTGTAAGCATTCTGTGTTAATTGTTGTATTGAGTAAGTAGGTTTTTGTATTGAGTAGGTATTGGGTCGTCAAATAAATGAGTTTTCTTCTTCTTCTTCTTTGTATGGGAGCCCTCTTAATAATTTTCTTATTCTGTTTTTTATTACTGAAATACCTACATCACTGGTGAAAATGTCAACTGTTTAACTATCACGGTCCATGAGAGACAGCCTGGTGAGTGGTGACAGACCCACAGCACTAGTTAAATAAGAATAATATAATAGAAAGAAGAACATAAATGTAAAGCTTGATCTGTTGGCGACTGTACCTCAACCTATTTTAGTTTATTCGACAATAAGAATAACGCTAACATCTTGAGGAAACCTGATTGTCTGAGGTATACACATACTCTAACGCTTGAAATCGCCAATCCGCGGTGGGCACGCGTGGGGATTAAGCCCATACTCTCTCTATCTGAGAGAAGACCTGTGCCCTATAGTGGGACACATGAAGGCTGCTTACAGAACCCTAAAAATGCCCAATGTAAAATCACACAGACTTCAAACATTCAAGCACGTTTTACATACATACATAAGCTTACGCCTGTATCCCAGAGGGGGGGGGGCGAGACCAGAGACTGCCACCTGCCACGATCCTGACAATTCACTTTCGCTTCATCGACATTCGTTAGTCGTTGCATGCGCGTATCAAGTACGTTTTACACACTAATAATAACCTATTTCATCGACAAAGGACTGTTTCCTATAGATTCCGTGCCTTGCATAGCATAACATTTAACATAGATATACATGCACATACATTGCTTCTGGCCCTACACTAGGAACCCTGTGTCGTGGGAACCAGAAACAGCGATGTCACAAACATGTAAACATCCAAGACCTGGGTTTCTTTTTTATGTCATCAGCCAGGATTCGAACCCGGGACCTCTCGCATGGTAGACAGATGCGCTAACCACTGCACCACAGAGGTCGTCAAACAGGCTCTTGCCAGCTAAAATACCTGTAATTTTCATGCACTCCTCTTCACTTTTATTGCAGAAACCAATTCATTTCATAGATCGAAAGCCAAGTACTCGTATAAGGTTGAAAGAAAAAGAAAAAGACTCGTAACAGTTTTTCTCTAACCTAAAAGTAAGAATTGGAGGAAAAGCTGAACCGCAGTAGGTACACAGTATTAGTGCTCACCCATGCCAGCGCTACTAGCCGCTCCCGTCGATACATCCTGCGGCCGTCTGCGCACTGTGTCCATTGCTTAATTTGGAAAAAGCTGGATGAACAAAAAAATCACTGTGGATGTGATTTCGTAGCATCAACTTTTATGAAAGTTTGTCAAAATGGAATACTGGAAAAGACCACGTTGACCAAAGCTGAAATCTGACCAAATTAAGATAAACCACTTTAACGCTGACTCCCGGTTTCTCGTACTCTAATAAGCAGTTAATCTACTGTTAACAGCTGTCAGTTGGCCAAAGTGCGTACGAAAAAAAGGTTTGACAGCTGTTAACTGTAAATTAACAAATTGTTAGCGTACGAGGAACCGGGGTAAAGTTTGTATTTTAATTCATTGAAAAAAAAACTGTCACGTTGACATATCAATTTCAGCCAAAGGCTGTCAATGTCTGAGTGTTGGTAGTACATAAAAAACCAAATAACCCCATTGTGTTTCCAAGTTAAAATTGTGTGTGCAAGCGTTTTTGCTCAGAGTTTGCTCTTATGAGAATTTGAATGTCTTTGGTGTGATAAGGATTTTGATCACATGAGTCTTCTATTCACGGTAAAAAATAAATCTACCGAGTAAACCTATACATTTTAGAGCGTATTGATTTTTTGCATCGAATTAATACGATTACCTTACGTCATTACAATAATTCAGTGAATAATATGGTGCATGCATTGAATTGCCTATCAAATATACATATTATTTTGAAAAATTGGACTTGTTTTAAATTCTTTAAGCTTATGGAAGGTACGAAAATTATCTTGGGTGTTATGAGAGTGGCTGTTTGTCCAGTCACGATCCAAAATAAGTTTGATAATGTAGTTACATAATTATAATATAAACTTATCATGGGATAAGTTTATATATAGTTAAAATATTCTCATATAAAAAATAGCCACATGCAAGCAAGCATCAGACGCGTTAAAATACCAATTTTCAAAGACTGAGGGTGGAATTTCTTTGACCGTATCTACAACATTTTGATTTCGTAATTTATTGATTGGCTCCAATGGCTAATTCGTGAGTTTCATTAAGTTACAGTTTTTGTCCTACACTGGGAAAAAACAAACTTTAAGTATGACTCTACCTTCAATAGGTTTGTCATCAACGTTGCACAATTCTCGTGAAACGGAGGAAAGCCGAATCCATAGAATGACGTACCGCGCGAGGCAAGGTGCCCGCAGCAAGACAATGTCCGCGGTATCAGATGTCGGCCGACCGACCGATGGGGCTTGTTTATGAGCACAATCTAATTTATTAGTGGCCGCGCAAAGATTACAGCTACCACTCGTTATACCCTACATACTTTGTTGTTTTGCCTCCGCCCTGGATAGCTGAAGCTGGTTAACGCCACTGCCGCTTGTAGCCGAGCCTCTGAAGCGAACGGCGGGGATCAGATGGAAATTCCTAGTGAGAAGATACTTGAAGAGATTTTGGTTTTTGATACGCTAACAGTCTGTTAATCTACTGTTAACAGCTGACAGTTGGCCAAAGTGCATGCAAAAAAACATTTGACAGCTGTTACTAGCAGATTAACAGATTTTTACAGGGGGTAAGTTCCGGCTTCCGAACTTGGTGTCAGTAACCGAAATTTGTTTCTGTTAAGGTGTAATGGGGTTCGCAAACGCAAGTGCCTTCTAGAAATTATCTCCAAATTCTATAATTAAATTGAAACTTAGTAATTCATTAAAATCAAACGAGGATGATAATGTGAACGATACACTCCTTTGTCTTGGATACATATATTTTGTTCCAGGCAGTACAGTGTTTGTGATCAGTTTACCTGTGTAGATAGAAGTCGCAACTAGCCTGGATGGGAAAGATGAGAAATGTTAGTCCCAACCGACCTAGAATTCTGGATCGGGTCAGCAACAGAATGAATGCATTCTTGCTGATTCTCAAAACTTTTGAAATCGACCTTAGAAACATTTTGCATCCCTATTCAGCACTTAAACGTACGTAGGTGTTAAACAATCAAAGTGATTGGTCTGAACTCTGACGTTAGCATTGTTTTCAGAACAACTGCCGATGATCGTTTTCCCAGTTTCGCTGCTTCGGCTAAATACCCTGCGGTTGCTTCCAGAAGATTAACTTGTAACTGTTTTATATACCGCGATGAATACAATCATATTTCGTTCAGACAACGATGTTACCGCATTAGGAATAATTACGAATGCAAATGTTCCGAAGATGAAAAACGGAAATTATTTTATGGAAGTCATTGGAATAGGTTGGCTCTGGATTGGCGGATTATGAGTACATAGATTTGATTTTGATTAAGTTTTAATTTAATAACTTTTCCTGTACTTCGTTCCTTTTTATCATTGTAAACCAATTCGTGTACTCTTCATAGATTACTCAATACCCGCCATCACCTTTAACTTACTTACAGTATAGTAGGTACTTAGTGAGACGTATTTTTGGATGCATGCCTAGCACATAATTTTATCACCTAAGTTTAGAATAAATGCTATGCTTCTGAATTATATGTGAATTAAATAAATAAATAAGATGTCCTGTCACTACTACTGATTTTACCTGCCGGGTAAAGCAAGCCCGTTTAATCAGGTTGACTTAAGGCTGATCAGATCAGCCCATACGCATAGAAAATCCGGAACTATTTCAATCGTCTAACTGTAAAATTTAAGCCAAGTCAGAGGCCTTTATTGGCGGCTTGAAAACTTCTGACAGTAAAACCAGCCACTAGTCTTACAAGCCTCCACCAATCCGGACTTGGCCCCCGTGGTGGAGTATGGCCTATACCTTCCTCAGGGAAGAGAGGCGTGCCCCTCGGTGGGGACATAATGGGTTGATGATGATGATGATGAACTGTAAAAATGTGTACGGCATCGGACAGCGAGACGATTGGAATAACACCTTCTAAGAACCTGTATTACGCGTACCAAATTCTGAACGATCCGATCATCTAACAACCAAATTCTATACTAATTGCTATTGCAAACGTCAGGATGCGATCCGAAACTATTTGATGCCCGTAATCATGCCTCTGATCTTGCCTGATGCATCCCTCTTGCTGTAACATTCTAACATATTGAACATAGCATAGGGCCAGTATCGGAATGTTCTGGTGAATTTCCATGTCTGTGAGGACCTTGTCTGTTTATCAGGACAATGTGGAAGTTATATAATCGCAAAGTTAATGCTATCAACAACTTTGACCTCTGCATCTAGGTAAGAGATGATTGTACAGCTTGCAGCGCCAACTTAACACTAAATAGGTAACTTAACAAAACATAACATTCACATCCAGGCACATACATTGCTTCTGGCCCCACACTAGGATACCCTGTGTCGTGGGAACCAGAAACAGCGACGACACAATCATGTAAACATCCAAGACCTGGGTGAAGTGACCACTCGGTAACTGCAGTGCCTAGGGCATTGTTTAGATGGAGTAGACTTGTCTAGCACCTATAGCATCCTGACAGCTAAGTCGGCCTAGCCCACAGGAAAAACAAGTCACAGAGCATTTACAACAAGTCAACACGTGAAGTCATCCTCACGGTGAAGGAACGGTAACATTGTGACAATGACCCACAGTGACCCCCAGAGAAAACGTTTGAAACACCTGAACTGGTGATTTCCTTGTTGGCCGCGAGGATCTGCCACCTATAGTCACGCAACACAACGGTCTAGTCGGGGATCCGATAATTAATATGCTAATAGTTCAGCTTCGCCCACCCCTGCTACGTGAGAGGCATAACGCTGCTGCGGGCAAAGAGTAAAGTGGGACGCAGATGAGACTGGTGCTTCTTGTTCGCCTCTTCGTTGAAGAAGACGTGGCATTATTTATACTAATATTATAATGAGGAAAGATTTGTATTTTTGTGTGTGTGTGTGTGTATGTCTGTCTCAGAAACTACTGGGCCAAAATTAAAAATTATTTCACCATTAGAAAGCTACATTCTTCGTGAGTAACATAGGCTATATTGAATTTTCAAGAAGTCTAGGGTTCCGTATGAAATCTCGAATAATGTAACGGGTGCAAAAGCTATTTCCACTGAAACGTTTTTGCCACCCGTGCGAAGCCGGGGCGGGTCGCTAGGCTTAGTATTTTGAAAAACATGATTCTTACACGATTACTTTGTTGTCCATCTATCTGACCTTTTTAGGGTTTTGTGCCCATAGGGTAATAGACCCTATTACTGTCCGTCGGTCTAGCTGTCTGTCTGTCACTAGACTGTCTGTCATCTCATGAACCGTGATAGGTAGACAGTTGAAATTTTCACAGGTGATATAAATCACGAATTAAATCACTGTAAACACTGTATGAAACCAGGTTTTAAATAACTTGGTAAGTGTTTTAGGTCACTTTTCTTCATGGTACCCTGAGTTTAAAGTAAATGGTCGCTTGAAGGCGCGAAAAGTTCAAGTTTTCAAGTCAATGCGAAGAAAATATAATGACCATTTACGTTATTTTATACGCATTTGAAAAGTTATAATTTGCTAATTTATTTATAAAATTTATTGAAAAACTGATTTTTATCAAATTCATAGCGTAAGCAAAATTTTAATTCAATACTAAGTTTTTTATACCAAAAGTATTTTTACAAATTTATAGATACTACAACACGGTTCTTACATGTTACTGAAAAAACCTCTTTGTCACTTAAGATAAAGTTAGTTAAGATAAGATTTAAGTTGAGCTTAGACGCCAATTAGGCAATACCCAGTAAGTCAAGTCTACCCTGGCAGGGTCTAACATAATCTTTGACAGTGCCGTGCGCGGGCGCTACAAAAACGTCATTATTTACGAGCTCGCTCTGTTGACGGCTGAGAGACAGCCGACCACGCCTGGTGAAGCATGAACTGGGATCATCGTCGATACTTCACGTTTTAATGGATTTAACAAGCATCGAGTTATAATGTGGAAAAATTTGACTGCGAAAAATGGCCAGCAAGAAAAAGATTTTCCCGATTTAGGTCGACGTTAGCGGTGATCGAATTTGAAGTCTGTAGTGGCATTGGGCAGGACAAGTCTCGAGGCGGGATGATGGTAATTGGCCTATGTAATCATCATCATCAACCCATCCCCCACCAAGGGGTACGCGTGTCTCTTCCCAGAAGAACGTATAGGCCATACTCCACCACCGGGGCCTAGTCCGGATTGGTGGAGGCGTGTAAGACTAGTGGCTGGTCTTACTGTCAGAAGTCTTCAAGGCCTCGGACTTAGTTAACGACTGCCATCCATCGACGGCCTCCGACACCAACTGCTAAATGTGCCTTGCGAAGCACTGGACCGCTCGGAAAAATGCCACTAGCGTTAGTCATAGAACGGTCACCCATCCATGCACTGAACGCGCCCTATGTTGCTTAACCTTCGTGATCGCTTAAGATCACTCAGGCTGCCGGGGCTACGAGCGATTCCTATGTAATGAAATGGACGATTTAAACAGCGTTCAGTTGCATCTTAACTCACACTAGATGAGTGTTTTCCACGAATTATTTGTGGAAACCCCGAAAACGCGTTTCGTTTTCAAGCATATAGATACAATGGGTGGGTGGCCAAATTGTGTAAAAAAAAAAATAACTACTGCTAAAAGACAGTCCCGCCCCGTGATTGTGATTACGTAATACTTGAACGTAATGATACCAACTCTCACCCGTGACTTTTTTGATAGGATTTACGTTTTCTACTAAGATATTAATAATGCTGCATTTCTCGCCCAAGATTTAAATGTAACGAAGCAGCAAGACCAACCCAATCAACTGTACAAGATCGAAATATAGCGCTAATTTCCTTGGCTGAGTGCCTCTCGTAATTTGTACTTAAATCGCATGACATTAATAGCCATTATTATTATAGACTATCTAGTTGGACCTCCTTTTCGCTCCTAGATCCTTCGGTTGAGAGGCAGTATTCTGTTCACCCCTCAGTCAGTGCTGCAGGCGCTTGATTTATTGCTACAAATACTATCATCATAAACCCATTATGTCCTCACCGAGGGGTACGGGTCCCTCCCTGGGTCTTCCCTGAGGAAGGTATAGGCCATACTCCACCACGGGTGCGAAGTCCGGATTGGTGAAGGTTTGTAAGAGTAGTGGCTGCCGGCTGGTCTTACTGTCAGAAGTCTCCATGCCGCCCTAAGGCCTCTGACTTGGCTTAACGACTGCCAGCTATCGACGGCAGCCGGCACCAATTGCTTGTGCCTTGCGAAGCACGGAACATAGAATCAATGATTATTATTCAATGATCAATGATGATTAATATTCTATGATTAATCATAGAATGTCATAAAATCATATAATGGTCACCCATCCATACACTGAACGCGCCCTATGTTGCTACAAATACTATAAAAACTACTAAGCTGAAAATATTTTTTGTAACGAAAAAACTATGACTCAAACGTAGACCGATTTCCTTAAGTGATTAGTATTTTTTTCCAATACAAAATTCAACTTGTATGGACGTACAAGTGACATAAGAAGTGACGTAAGCCGACCTTAACGAACATCAAAATCGAATCAGTTAGTTTTAGAAACTAGAAAAAAATATTTTTTACAAAATAGTAATACTACCACACAACTTCTCCTGGTCCCAAACTAAGACACCCTTTGCACCCTTTCGGTGTTTGGAATGTCCTTACCTGGTTTAGTAACCAAACATCCAGACTGCGGCCATTTGTTTCGGCGCCCAGTGGGCATCGAACCCACGACCTCTTTCTTGTTAGCAGCGCCTTAACGGCTCGATCAATGAGACAGTTATAGGTTTAGAACATTTGCTTATGGCCAACTTAGCAAACTGTCCACTAAAATTTTCTCTCCCCCTCTCCGCAATCGGTCCCTAGAAACATGAAAGGGTGGAGTTTCATTATTAGTATATACCTACCTACCTATATATATTACATAATATGTAATATTATTATCTATGTTGCCTATGCAACTTGCGTTCTGGGTACAATTCTCTCCGTTGGTATTTTGTGTTCACGCGAGAAGCGTGTGAACGCTACACTTTCCAGCGGGCGAAGCAGAGATGAAGCAAAGGCAAATGTGCACGATGTCGCCCCACATACCGCAACAAATAAAGCGCGAACGACTGTGTCGGGACACCATTTTAATTCGAAAATCCATGTAAAAATTACCTATATTATAAACAGTTTGTAATCCGAAAACTGTCTAATCATTTCAATGGACTAGCTTGTCCATTTTGCGTTGCACGATTTTATTAAAAACCAGGTGAACCGCGAGCGACATTCAGCGAAATGTGTCAAATTTTATTGTTAAAAACTAAACCGAAGTATATACCTACGTAATAGAGTATGTCTATAGTAGTAGGTCAACAGCCACTCCCATACCCTATGAAGCAGACAGTCTTGGCTTATTGTTTCGCTTACCTCTAGCCGCGCGCATTGACCAATTAGATGCGAGTATAATTACTCTAGAAGTTCAACTTGTGGAACGAAGTAGAGTAGAGTCAGCACTTTTTCCCCCAGAAGGCGTTGGCAAGCGCTGGCGATCTTATTAAATTACATGCGCGGGAGTTGTTTATGCGAAATTGTTAAGATACCGCGTCCACCAAGATTGCTGCTGACGGATACCCTACCCGAGAAGTATTGGAACAAATTAGTGTGAGATAAGTGGATGTACGCCTGTTCGGCTGTCTTGCACCACTTCTTAAATGTCATTTAACTCGCGATTAAAATCGACTGTTGTATGAAGAATTTGGGATTCATTTCCTTAAGCCACATTTAGGACATTGATTAGTCAGTTAGATTAGACCTGAGATTTCCGCACTTAGCCTCATAGGGCTATTGTACGTAGCAAGGCTGTGAGTTTACTCCAGCCAGCCTATCTCTTTCCAGAAGGCCAGCAGCTCTGATGTCACTCCAGACCTCCAGAAGGAATTCCAGCTTCCCAATGATGGCGAGCCATTGTTTTTCCACGCCTTCACAGTAAATGGTCACGTGGGCGGGTGTTTCCTCGTGTATTAAACATCAGCACCTAAGTATATGATAACATTTCATGACATAACTTTATACGTCACAACAGCTAGTAATTAATTTTCTTAGAAGAGTAATAAAATCATTAATGCTGCGGCCAGACGCACCAACAGCAAGACCATTTCACGAGCATACCGTGGGGGTCAGCCATCACCCTCTCAACCATTTTAGAGGGACACAGGCGACCACCACGCCACCATTCCAATGACCTTTAGTAACCAAGGCAACCACCTACTTTCCACAAACAAAGGATATTATTATTTTTGGTGATAGTCGGCCTGAAACATGCAACTTAATTGAACTCCGTGCCTATCTTGTAAGAAACGACATACCGACCAAAATGTACGTTTTTATTTATTTGGAAATGATCATAGCAGGCGACAGTCGAATTGCTCATCGCGTCACCGAGACGTCAAAATCAGCTGACGCGTATCTTGTCTGTCTAAGCATCGAAACGGTCTAAATTTAAATAAAACTCCACCATCCCGGCTTGAAACCTAGCCCGAAAAGAAATAGAGCTTAGTACTCTCGAGTTAACAGTCACGGTGGAGGCTGAGATAAAATAGCCCTTTTCGGGACAAGATTGACAGTGACGCGATACGGAACTGTCAGATCGCTTTCAGTTGTCACCAGTCAAGTTATTTTCGCGATAAAAGTTAAAAATTTCGCCGAATATTTCTGTTAGTAGGTCGACATTCAACACAATGCGAAGGACAGAATAGATTTACGGTCCTTATAGAAATGTCCGATTTCGGTAAATTTTAGGATCCACCTTACTTCGACTAGAGTTTGCAATGTGAATTACATAAACATCTAGATACAGGCACAACAAACATTGCTTTTGGCCCCACGCTAGGATGCCCTATGTCGTGGGAAGCAGAAACAGCGACATCACAAACAAGTAAAAATCCAAAACCTGCGGTTTTTTTCGTTTCTAGTCGGGATTCGAACCCGGGACCTCTCGCATGGTAGGCAGATGCACTAACCGCTGCGCTACGAAGGTCGTCCTCGCATCCTTTCATATCATATCGGACATATCATTTCTTGCGTCAATGTACCTCAATCTACCAATAGCATCTGTGAAATTGTGTAACAGCTCGAAAAGAGTCAAAAAAACTATTTTTTAATAAGCGAATGTTACAGAACATACCTTTCCACGAAAAGTATGTTCTGTGCTAAATGGTGGCACTTAGCAAAAAAACTGACGGTAAGATAAGATCGGTCTTATTTGTAAACTAGACGAAAACCTGGCTTCGCTCGGGTAAAATGTAGACGCAAAATAATATTCCACTATGTTTTTTTATATGGTGACGCCTCTGTATTTATCAACCACCAGTAGATATAAATCTCTTAATACATTCAGATACAGAAACTCACACCTGTATCCCAGAGGAGTAGGCAGAGACCACGGACTGTCACCTGCCACTATCCTGACAAATCACTTTCGCTTCATCGACGTCCATTAGTCGTTGCATGTACCCACATCGGTTTCGGGTACTTTTAATCTTGCCCTTTGCTAATACATCCCCTATTTGGTCGAAGTATGTCCAACTGGGGCGTCCCTTACCGGCCCTTCCACTCACATTCGCCCGATATATTTGCTTTGTCAGTCTTTCTTCGTTCATCCTCTCCACATCTCCAAACCAACGCAACATTCCTTTTTTCAATTCTAGTCACTCACTACATCCTCTTTCTCTACATCCTCGGTCTCTGATCACTATTTCGTATTCTGTCATTCAAAGTAACACCACACATATTTCTTAAGGATCCCATTTGTACTGCACTAATCCTACTTTCATGATTCTTCTGCCATACCCAAATCTCGCTACCATGCTTACATCAGTATTGGAACCAGCACACTATTACGGATAGCCAATCTTGCTCTTTTGGACATGTTCTGGCTACTCACGAAGGAATGCAAGGCGAAAATCGGATGCTTATCATAACTTTGTCATGGCTACCTCATCACAAATTACTAAATGAGCTTCCTTCATAAACTTAACAGCTAGTGAATGTAATGACGTATGAGACGTAGAATCCACTTGGCTAATCAACTAAAAACAGCTCCCTCTCTTTGGCTTTACAGCTTTTAGTTTTGTATTGACCACATGTTTTTCTTCATCATTTTAATTTTTGGTATTTTTCTTATCTAGTGGCTTTTTCATTTCAATAAGTTTATTGGTACCTAACTAAGCAAAACAATAAAGATCAATTTATGACTTTGATTTCCTTTTTCAATTATTTTTCAGACCCTTCCAAAACTCAATGTCAATTATTGTCTTCCCGCCAATGAAAAACACCACAGATTACTTACTACACCTTCTCAGTTGGCACAGATAATAATAACCTTCTTGGATGCCACGGTATTCCACACACCATGGAGTTAACAAATTAGATCAAAAGGCCGGTTTAGATTATCTTAGTGTTTAGGAGAGTGCTTTACTTTACACTCTGTTGCAACATTATGCTGAATCGGGCCTATTTTGGGGGTTCAACCTTTAATGTATTTTATTATTAATTTCATGTTGTACAGTTTGTTTATTTTTACGTTTTTTATGCTTTCTGTGTTATTTTTTTTATTATTGTACGCACTCTGTGTGTGTGTGTTTTTTTGTTTTGTTTTGAGTATCTTCTTTTGTCTTGTTATGAGTATTTTCTTTTTTTCTTTCTTTCTTTCTTAATTTCTTTCTTTCTTAAGGAGAGTGCTTTTGTAGAAACGTGTAAGCGCCACTTGCTTTAGTACGTTTTACGGTATAGTACGGTTCTAGTTGCCTTTCAATTAGAATCAAAATAGAATTGGTTTCTATTGTTCTATCCAGTAACACCTGAGCGCGTTACTATCCTCGTTACTTATCTGTGTATAAACAAAAAATTTAGTGAGAACTTTAGGAGAGTGCGCAAGTGACCCGTGACGGGTGCGTGTTGTTTTCAATAACTCGAATTATCAAACTTACTTATGTGTTCCATTAAAACTCGTAGTATTTTGAGTAGGATAGCGCATATTTCGCGACGTCGACGAAGTGACACTCTACTGGAAGAAATATAAACGTTCACTCGAACGTCTAGTAATGTACTAATGCACTTGCCTCTCTAATTGTATTATAGCACTCTCCTAAACACTAAAATAATGTAAGCCGGCCATAACAGTTCATAATGAAAACTTGTGACACTAACACAACAATGATGACATTGACATGTTTACTTAGCAACGCCATTGTTGAATTTAATATTTTTTATATTGATGCTGCTCGATAATACGAATTTTCCGCCCATATGTTGTCGACTCAGATCAACTATTTTTTTACGCTCTTTCATTTGGTGTGCATATCGTTCGAGTCTACCGTAGACCCGAACGAGATTAATATAGATAAACGGTACATAATATACATACATAAGCTCACGCCTGTATCCCAGAGGGATACATCCATATCTCTGTAGGTAGAGACCAGGGACTGCCACCTAGCTGCCACGATACTGACAAATCACTTTCGCTTCATGGACATTCATTAGGCGTTGCATGCACGCACGTCGGTTTGGGGTACTTTTTATCTTGCCCTTTGCTAATACATCCACATTTGATAAACCATTTTTAAGAGTAGAAAATAATTTCCAAGCGTAAAAGGTGAGGGCCGAGTGCTTTTACAGGTTTCTGAATTGAGAATTTCGTATGCAACTGTGATGGTACAACAATGCATTATATTAGAGTCTAGGTCCTGGAATTCGGTTCCTCAGCAATAAATCGCAGAATAAGGTCCCTCCAAGAAGGTCACCCCGCAGCAGCCCGGTCAGCGAGTCGTCGCCAAGGACTAAGTGAATGTGAGCAAAACAAAGGTGACAGTGCGTTGATGTAGATTTACGTTCGCGGGGACGGACCGTGCTCTACTGGGGCGACCTGCGGCCTAGAGGTGGGGTGGAGTCGCTTCTGAATTATTTAGTTAAAAAGAAATAAGTAACTTCTGTTGTGTGGAAACTTTCACACAACACAATCTCGAATCCTGGTCACTAATCAGGATACCCTGCACTATGTTATCTAGGCAAGGACATCACAAACCCAGAACTATACTCAGGTGAGGCAATTTTAAGAACTCAAGTACCTACTACGGCCCCCAGTAGAAATCGAACCCGTGACCTCTGTTTTAGTAGTCTAGCGTGTTAAACTGATTTATCAGTTTATACCATCGAAGCAGTCAGTCAGGCACTATTGGTCTAGAATTAAATCACTTGATTGCCAAAACAAGGGTTGTTGGTACTGTCGTGAGTAGACATTGTAGCCTATCGGGGAATGTATGTAGGTTGCTGGCGATGAAAAAACCAAGCATGACGTCGTACTAAAACTTCAAAAATGTTGTAAATTTTTACTTCAAATTTTATTTTACTTACGTTTATTTTTATCGGATGAGTCCGACCAGGTTTCGCTCCGATTCGATTTTATCCGGACCAAAAATTTACAATGTTTACAATGCTTACGAAAGTTAATAAGGAAGAATATTACAAAATATTTTTCCTTTTTTTAACTAGAACTTCCGTAAGCACTACACATTATAAACTATTATCCGGATACACTTACTTGACTAAGCTCTACAAATCAGAGTGAAACCTGGGCCTCGATTCTGGTGGTGTGTTATAGTTCAATTACAGTAAAATGGTCGGGTCACGTGATATGATTTATTAATTTCATTGACGCTTAGAACTACTAATACGCGTTCGCAAGTTGATTCGAAGCGGCAATGAAGTGAAATGCCACGCAACTGCCATTGTATTACAATGCTTTAACAGAATCTAAGCCCATTTCAGACTGTAGCGACAAAAAATCCTGTGTATCCGGATAATTGTTTAGAATGTTCTTGTCGACTCCACGGCTTCCCCTGTCCCATTATTGGAGGCAGGATCGCGGACTGCTGATAGCGCGGCGGCATTTTTTGTGTTCCTTTGTTTCATTTATTTATGTAAGTTTTACTCTTATTCCCTCGCCCCGTGCTAATGCTGTCCAACAATCGATGTTGGCGAAATGCTAAGCTTCTGCGTGCTATACGTGGCCTGTATGCTATAGCCTACCTATAGCAGTATGGAAGAAATGGCTGTTGCTGAGGTGATAGTTTTTTTTAGCTTTAAAATAATTGTATTATTGGAGGCTTAAAACATAATCACCATTAGTATAGCGTGTAGTATAAGTATGTATTAGAAGTTTATGGGCCAGTTTTTGAATCGTGAATTTCGCTAAGTAACTATACTGAACTGTTGTGCTGTCTCGTCAAATTCCTCAGAAAAGAGCGTGACAGAACGTTACGTAAGTATTTACTTAGTTAAATTCTCAAATCAGTAACTGGCTCTATGTATTAAATTGATATTACCTTACTAGTAATCTGTAATCAAGTATTTTATCCTTCTTTTTTTCTTAAAACTTCTCACTAACCCTTACTCTTTCCACATCACCCATGGTTATCTGGAAGAAAATACTTAATGCCAGTGGGAAGTCCATTCCACAATGTTCTCTAATCACACTATTGCGTATTCTGTCATTCAAAATAACACCACACATATTTCTCAAGGACCTCATTTCTACTGCATCAACCCCAGTCCCATGATTCTTCTGCCATACCCAAGTCTCGCTACCATACATCAATGTTGGGAACAGCACACCATTATTGATAGCCAATCTTGGTCTAGTATTACTAATACTGTAATATTGAATGTATGTAGGTATTTATTTGCGTCCGAACCGAATACGAAGTGTCCGCATGTGGTTTTTTTTAGACTGCTCTTACGAGTAATTCAATTTTAATGTCTTTGATGTGATAAGGCTTTTGGTCACATGAGTTTTCTATTCACGGTAAAAAAATCTACAGAGATAACCTATAGCTTTTAAAGCGGTAACACCGCGTCATTTTTTTTGCATAGAATTAAAAAACGGACTATAGATTAAGGTATTTCAGCACTATAAGGCCCTGTTGATACACAGTTCGGTGGCATACTTGAAATTACTGAAATCGACCATGATCATGAAAGCCAACTATACGGACACAATACGAATAGATACGGAACCCATCGTGCTCGAGCCGACTCGGACTCGGCCGGTTTTTCATATTGCTTTCGCCTGCGCTTATCTTTAATAAAGTGTTATGGAAATGGAAAGATAACACTGATTTTAAGTTATTTAATACTAATAAGGATTGCCGCATCACTCACGTTACCTAATATTTCTTACTAAGAGAAATTTCCTGCCGTAATAAAATTTTATGTAGCACTTTTGAGGTTTTCCCAATGTATGCCGACAATTTACACGACAAGATATCTCAATATTTATAATGTTTTTATCTCTCATTCATTCATTCACGCTATAAATAAAGGAGATAGTGCGAGCAAGGAAGCACAGAACGGTGACGTGCCTTTGCCTACATATTTACAGAAGTGCCTTTACATTCGGATCATTGTCATCATCATCATCATCATCTGACATTTTGATGCCCACTTCAGGACATAGGCCTCCCGCATGCCTGTTTCCTAGTTTGCCACAGGGTATCCTAGTTTGGGACCATGTTAATTGTGTTGTGTGAAAGTTATTATTATTGCTAACTGAACACTAATCGTCACTGCGACGTCTCTCCACATCTCATCTCCCCTTTAAAAAAATTCATAAGATAGAGACCACGTAATGAAGAATTCGCAGACCATGGACTTTGATGACCCCGCGATTTTACGTAGCGCGCCCAAGCTTCTACGGTAATCAGTTATTTTATTCAAGAGAGCCAATCGTTGAATTCACGATTATGGCCTTTTCCCTTTTATTATACGAAATAAATTAGCGAACATCTGGGAAACATTAACGTGGAATACCTTAAGTTTTCATTTAAACCGAATGCGCAAATGTAATAATTAAGGGGAGATAAGTATTGTTTTTAGTGCCAATGCGGCAGCGACACTAAATTGACAGACGATGTCGCGATACCGGCCGCGCCTTCGGGAGTAATGTTTGCCAAAAGGACAGTTCCGGAATAACTTCGCAAAGTTAAAATGGAAATCGGTGGGTCACGTAAGCCATATGGGCCCAAGATAAAAATCAAGGTTTGCCAGTTGCCAAGATCCTAACAAACCTTTGTCACCCGGTCTTTCATATCATTAAGCTGGGGTCTGGGGTACTCGAAAGGCGCCTCCCTGAACGGCGAACCTATTGAGCCTTGTACAGAATGTACAGCGATCAAACCCAGGACAACAATCAGCGAGCTTCTCACATCATCATTGTCATCAGCCCACCGCTGCCATTTCTGGATATACGTCTTCTCCCCCAAATGCCATCTCTGGGCCGCAACTATCTAGTAAAGTCTGTTAAAAAATGTTTCCCATCGACAAGCTAAGAAGAATGCCATCTATCGCGAGTCCTTGCCATACGCATCCACAGACCTACCGCCGATTTAACTTTAACGTCCGGTTGACCTCACTGACCGCCGGCGCCATGCGATTTTGGCCGCCACTCTGTGATTGCTATAAATAAATAAATAAAATTTAAAAATCGTTTATTTACTTTAGAAATATTTACATTAGCACTATCGGGCAAGATGTTCCTTTTAACTAACTTGTATCAGAAAGATCCGCTCTTCCACACTTAGACGTAATACTAATATTGGCCTTACCTACATATAAATGATTTCGAATTATGATACAAATTACATAATGCAATACTCTGCTCATCTCTTTTCACGCTGATTGGCAAATCCTTCCAAGACGAAGGAGAATCTTGTATGCCGAATACACTAAAGAGCTCTACTAGGCTGTCCTTCTGTCACCAATTGGGCTGTGTCACCTGCTCATTACTGGAATTTCAGTCCTTGCGAGCCCACGCGCTGGTCCCGCCATCTATCGGTGCGCAGGATCACGCCCGTTCGATTTTTGTAATTTAAAGACGCATTTTCATACCGCTATCCTATCATCGGGAGCGCATGCCCTTAAGTTGACGTTTATTAGCCAGATGACGATTTGAGATTAGATAAGTATTTCTAAATACGCTTTTAATAAAGCGCCTGTTTTTATTTACAGACGAACGGTGTTTTAGCGATATTTTTCTACAGTAAAGGAAAAGTAGTTTTTCAGGAGTATGAACAGCTTGCTTTCCGTTTCCACTTCACCTTCTATGATTAGGATATGCTCGATAATACACCGCCGGTTTCTGAATTGAGTAAATACTTAAGTAAAGTTCTGTCACGCTCTTTTCTGAGAAGTTTGGCGAGACAGCACTAGAATTAAGTAAATAAATAAATAAACTCACGCCCGTTATCCCCGAGGGAGTAGGCAGAGGCACCAATCACTAAAACTGGACCCACGTTTTGCCGAGTTTATTTAGAATTAAGTAGTTAGTGAAATTCTCAATTCAGAAACCGGGCGTAAGTGAAGGTTGGAGTGACCATCGTTTTCGAAAGCGTCGAATTCCAAGTAAGTACGCAAGTTGAGCACGATGTCAAAATGCTGGGAGTAGAGCCACTGGTCAATACCGACATTGATCACTTTCTTTAGAGTATAGTATAAGCATTTAGGCATCAAAGGCCCTAGGCATGTGACTAAACCAGACAGGTATTTAAGAACTTTCCGGTTACATTGCAGTAAAATTAATTCCCGGTTCATGCTTTGCTATGGCTCTACCCACCTACCGTCCTAACAGGCGTTTAATAGGGCATTTATAGGCCGAAATGGGATAGAACGCATGTTTCCCCCTTAAGGGCCACCAAGCTGCTAATTACAACTAACACGCCCTTACTATTGTTAAGTTTTAGTGTTATGCGACCGTGGGCATTAGTGGCGCTGTCTATTTGCGGGTCTACGCGCCTAAGGTGGCGGGGAATACAGTTGTTAGGTAAAGCAGGCTGTTAAGAGAGTTTTATGATTTGAGATTTCAGCCAATAGATGGACTGGTTGGTGGGTTATAAGCTACTTAGGTCTCACAGAAGCAATCTATGTGCCTGTATGTAAATGTAATGTTTTGCGAGATAGTGAGAACATTCGTCAGGCTTGATTTTGTTAAGATATTTTATCGAATCACCCTTAGTTGCGAATTGTGTTATACCCGGTATATTTATTTCTTTATTTCCTGTTTAAACTCATAGCTATCCTTACAGGAGACCCTTTTGCCATAGAGAAAACAATAAAATTTCGGCATAATTAATTTATTAGTAGGTACATACCTAACACAATTTTTATTTTATACTCTTTTGTCATTTATTGTTTAGGTATTGTGGATCTCGTTTGTAATTTTCTTATGTCCTTGCCTGGATACCATAGGAGAGGGTATCCTAGTTTAGGATCAGATCAAGTGATTGTTGTGTAGAAGTTATTTATATACCAGCAGTTTTCATCACGGTGCAAACCCAATAGAACGCTCCGGAACAAAAATCGACATTAGTTATCTCATCACTCAAACGTCGCCCCTATTGACAGCGACGCGCGGCCGGTATCGCGGTGTGATTGACAGCCGCTCATAGAGCTCGGAATGGCGTGATTGACAATATCGCACTCCGCCGCCTGAAGGTCGATGCGGAGATAGCGGGGGACGCATCAATGGCAGATAAATTGGGCAAACATAATATATTAATAATACAGAGTGAAATTAAATAATGCACTATGTAAATCGCAGGTTAATTTGTTGCTTTATAGCCTTCAAAATCGCTCGTAGCCCCGGCTGCTTCTTCGTTTCGATCGTTTAAGATCACTCAGGCGGCCGGGGCTACGAACGTTTCAAAGTAAGATAAGACAAGAATATTCTTTATTGCACACAAGAAACAAGACATAGAATAGAAATAAAAGTAACGTCAAGCCTCTACGAGTATGACTAATGGCATTTTTCTGAGCGGTTCCGTGCTTCGCAAGGCACGTTCAGCAGTTGGTGCCGGTTGCCGTCGATATCCTATCGACCTCTACCGGCCTTAGGGCGGATGCAACTGGGGACAAAATGGGTTGATGATGATGATGATGATAGCCTTCAAAATAACAACTTAAAAACCATTGTTATGATTAGCCGATGGTCCACTAAAAATTCTACAGGTACAAAAACACGTTTTGTGGGTTAACCATAAAATATTAGGTACATATTAAAAGTCCATACCTACTAAAAAAACTGTCAAATCCCTAATTTTAGTACATACCATTTAGTTCCTTTACGTAGTATTTTGCCACCTGCATTCTAGGCCAAATCAAATCACAGAAAACCTCCCCATCACAAGCCGCGCACGCCAAAAATCTGCCTGAAACAAAAAAAACCCTCAGCCGAAGGCAATTCATTAAAACTTTCCCAGCTGATGAGCGCGCGCGCTACTATTCCGGGTGAATAGTAGGAATTTCCTGGAGACTGGCAACACTAAGCACCCGACAACGAGCCAAGTTAGATTGCACGCGGGTTATGAGCCTGCTTGTCCGGGAGTGGACCTAGGTGGGGTCCAGAGACGGCAGAAAATAAAAAGGGCCCGGTCTTACGGTGAAGATCGTAAGAAATACTTTTCCTGCAAAATGTAAAATGATTTGGGTATGTCTTGGGTAGCGAAGCCAACCTTTAGCCAACATTTTGGTAGAGTAGGTGCATCCAATGGCAGGTGGCAGTGGGCGAGTCATATTTGTCACAGGATCGATAACCGTTGTGGTTTACTGGTTCTGAAGTGGACGAACGAATGGGCAAACATAGCGTAGGGTGCCTAGTGATCTGGTAGAGCGACGACATTCGCATAGCGGTGGGCAGTGACTGGAAAGGAAGAATGAAGTCAGGCTCAGTGGCGTGTCTTGGGAGAGGCCCATGTCCAGCAGCGACTCACACCGACTGTTTGTAAGGTTGATGATGTGCCTACCATAAATAAATGTTGTCTTGCTAAAAATGGCGCTGAATCGACTGGATCACGTCACACATTCTAAATGTGATGTTTTCGAGTGTCCATAGTGACAGTTCAAAACTAAAGTCAATATCTTGTTACCTAGTACACATTTCAGATAACAATAGGTAAATTAACATAACATAACACAACATTTACACACAGGCACAATACAATACAATACATTTACACAATTCATAAATTCAAGTAAGTTCATAATCATAGCTCCGAGAAAAATACATTCTGAGATTCTAAATATTTTACCAATTGTCGATCTAGTATTTTTTTTACAGTAAGTTTATTTACAGTTTAACCCTTCACTCTATTTTATACTTATGCGTTGCAAGGCAAAAGTGTTGTTGGTCTCTACACTTTCACATGTGTGAAAAATCTTGTATTTAAAGATAACATAATATTAATAGTAATTACAACAACATACCCTATTAATCACAGAAACCAATTAAAAAAAATGTTAATTATGAAAACATTTCACATAATATTTACTAATTAATAATAAACAAATTAAATTAAAGCCTATCTGATTCCCATAAAAAGTAAACATTAGGTTGAACCGTTTACAAGCGAAAAATTAGTGGTGCTTGCGAAAATAACACACACTAACATTAAAAAATTTAGACGCTTACATACTTTTTTTTTCATTTATTTTTTAAGTACATTGACAAAGTTACATGATATATTCTCTTCTGCCAAACTGTATCACAGTTTAACGGCAGACACTCTCAGTAAATAATAATCTATTCAAATATATAGCCTAAACATGCTTATTTTAGTTCACAAAATATTAATATGTAGGTAGTCTAATATTAAGTTGTACAGTGCGGTGGCCCTCCGGCTCGGCTGCCTATGCAAGGGCGCTGTGCAAAAAACCTACCGAGCAACTGGCGCGCGTGTGCGTCTAACCAGCGGGGCCGTGTTTAGGTAATTACACATTTCTGAAACCTTTACGTACAAAGAGAAGAAAAAATGTTTATAAAGTAGGTTTAGTTAGGAAGGATTGCTTTAGTTTACGTTTTAAATTTTGTTTCGTTCCTTGTAAATTCTTTTTGTAAAACTTTTGTTACTGTTTTGTTATCACCATAATCTTTCCCTCCACAATCAGGTAAAGGGCCCTGGAGGACCCTTCTCTGAGTACGCCCCTGCGCATCCCAGCCCCCGAGTCCTCGGATCGCGCTACCCTCTCAAATTGAGCATCTCCAGCTAATCAGATTTGTACGGAAACAAGCGTCAATGTCTTACATCAAAACAAAAGGGGTACGTTATGTTGGTACTTAGCTCGGTGGGTTGGTTGAGCAGTGCATGTAGAGTCGCATAGATCTGCCTTATACTGTTCAAATTTGCCCTCTTGTAATTTACAAATTACATATCATTATTCTTATATTAGGTGCTTACATATGAAATTGGCGTTTTTCGTACTGGCCACTTTAATCACGATTTTCTCCTCTTTGGTAAGGAATTCCAAATTCAAATTTTCACAGCTATTCACTAATGTATTTGTCCTTCGATGACCGTCATTCATTTGTTTTTTTTCTTCTGTTTTTTTCTGTTTGCGTCACTCATTTTACAAAATGGGAAACTTAAAATATCGCATTGTTTACGAGTACGAGTTCCGCCGTGGCACTAGTGCTGCGGAAACGACTCGAAGGGTGAATGATGTGTATCGCGGTCATGTTGCAAAAGAAAACACAGTTCGTTTTTGGTTCCAACGTTTTCGTTCTGGAAATTTCGACCTGCAGAACAAGCCCCGTGGACGGCCTGAGACCCAAGTTGGTAATGAAGTATTGAAGGCTATTGTGGAAGCGGATCCATCGCAAACCACGTCCGAGTTAGCTGCAGGCTGCGGTGTTAGTGATAAAACTGTTTTAATTCACTTGAAGCAAATTGGGAAGATTAAAAAGCTTGAAAGGTGGGTACCTCACGAATTGACTGAAGCAAACCGGCAAACGCGCGTCGACTGCTGCGTTACATTACTGAACCGGCACAATAATTAAAGTATTAAACCGAATCATTACATGTGATGAAAAATGGATTCTTTATGATAATCGTAAGCGCTCAGCGCATTGGTTGGATCCTGGCCAGCCAGCCAAATCCTGCCCCAAGCGAAAATTAACCCCAAAAAAGTTACTTGTAAGCGTTTGGTGGATTAGTGCCGGTATTGTTCATTACAGTTTTCTCAAATCTGGCCAGACTATTACGGCTGATGTCTATTGTCAGCAATTGCAAACCATGATGGAAAAGCTAGCGGCTCAACAACCTAGGCTGGTCAATCGCTCCACGCCACTGCTGCTTCACGACAACGCTAGACCACACACTGCACAACAGACGGCTACCAAATTAGAAGAGCTTCAATTGGAATGTCTAAGACATCCTCCGTACTCCCCGGACCTTGCTCCAACAGATTACCATTTTTTTCGAAATTTGGACAACTTCTTGCAAGGGAAAAAATTGAACTCTGATGGGGCAGTCCAAATCGCCTTCACAGATTTTATTGATTCCCGTCCGACTGGTTTTTTTAGTAAAGGGATCAATGAACTACCTATGAGATGGCTAAAGTGCATAGAAAACAATGGTCCATACTTTGATTAATTAAATATATTATATTTAAAAATATTCGACTTTTTGTTCCTCCCATACAAAAGCACCTAATATATAGGGAACCTGTTGTACTTAGGCCACTTTTTTACATTTTGATTTAAAAAAAAATCATCGTTGAGGTCAGCTTACTCAAATGTGTATAAATATAAAGTTACACTAGTAACGCACAACGTCTAAGCACAGGCAATTGTATTTTTTGGCTTATTTTGGATGCATGAATTAATGAAAAAAAAGGTAATTGTGGCCAAGGTTCAACGAACCTTTTTTACCTTGGCCAGCGTCCTTTGTACCTTGGACATAGTCATTTTACATACATACATACATACATAATACTTCATACCTGTCTTCCAGGAAAGCAGGCAGATACCAAGGTATGCCACGTGCTACGATCATTCAGCCATTAGATTATAAAACCACATATATTTTTTACAATGAGTTTATTTGAACAAAAAAAAAACAAAGCTTAACTTTTAGGTCTCAATCACAAATTGTTGCATAAATTAAAAACTAAAAAAATACTCTCCTAAACAAAGATAATAATGACATAATATTATTGTAATTTTAGTAATAAAAAAAACTCTACAGATACTCTACTGAACAGTGTCCAAGGTACACATTATAGGTTGTGGCCGAGGTACAACATCGGGTCAATTTGAATTAGCGAACTTCGAAAAGGCCGTTTAAAATTAATTAGGTTAGGAACGCTTAGGTTCTTTGGTAGATATCTTCTCTACAGCCTGTTTTTTCATAAAAAATATTGTCACAATGACATCTCCATACAATTCTTAGGCTGCCAATGTCTGAATGTTGCTATTACGTAAAAACCAAATAACCCCATTTTACTTCCAAGTTAAATTGTGTATGCTACGCAGGTGTTTTTTTTAGACTTTGCTCTTACGAGTAATTCAATTTATAGCGGTAACACCGTGTCATTTTTTTTTGCATCGAATTAAAAAACGGACTATAGTTATATATCACAGGTAATAGTTTTTCCTAAGTATGTCATGTCATAAGTAAACTGGCTCAAAGGAAAATGTAAATTACTTACTTTTTGCACTAGTAAAACTATTTTTCCGTTTTTTGACGCACTCACTCGCAACCGGTGTTTCGGAACTAACTTCACACTTGAGGTAGCAAATGACGTTTCAGATGCCTTATTAAAGACAAAATTAATGAAAAGCGTGTGGGTTTCGAAAAATTTACGACTGACCAAGGTACAACTATGTCCAAGGTTGAACAGGTTCCCCTACAATAATTAGGTACATCATATTGCCAAACTGCTAATGCAGGTTATTGGCAAGCTCTTGGTAGAGTTAAGTAATAAAATAATAAATAAAATAACAAACTCACGCCCGTTATCCCCGAGGGGGTAGGGAGAGACACCAATCACTAGACCTGGGCCCACGTTTTGCCGAGTTTATTAGGTCCAACGTGACAAGTGGCAACCCTGTCGCCGCTATCCGGGGACAATTTATCAGCGAATAGTGTTGCTGTACTAACAAACAAATGTACGTAACTAAAAGTCATGGTACATGCGGGATTCGAACCTAGATTCTCATAATCGAGAAGCAAGGGTGAACCCCACTCCGCCACCACCGTTTCTCCTTGGTAAAGTATTCTTGGCAAAATGTTCCATCCATTTCTAAATTACTTAGGATTGTAAATATTCCTAAATTGTTGTTTTACAGTCATCGCGAAGTGCATGGCGAAATTATGTATATTTTAATATAAAAAAATTACGTATATATATTTTTTTCAATTAACTCTACTTGTTGTTATGAAGGAAAACCGGCAAAGTGCGAGTCGGACTCACGCACGAAGGGTTCCATACCATTATCTATGAATACTAAAAAAAAATCGATTGGTATCCAATGGGAGCCCCCCTTAAATATTTATTTTATTTCAATTTAATTATTGATTTTTAAAGTGCATATCGCACCCTTGCAAGAACAACGTGATATTTCGAAGAAAACCATTTTTTATCCATAGATTATTTTTTTTTTAACGCGATTTTATTTACTCCGAAAACGTCGGAATAATGAGCAAAAGAAACACTGCATCACGTTATAGCGCTATCTCTTTCGGCCATTACTTTGAAACCTTAAAAAAATGCTCTCATGTAACGTAAGGGTTTCGAAATAACACGTTGTTCTTGCAAGTGTGCGAATTATTCAGTGAATATTTCAACTGTCTTACTACCGCGGTTCATGAGATACAGCGTGTTGACAAACGGACGGACGGACGGACAGCGGAGTCTCAGTTTTCTCCTGGATGCCATCTCAGAACTAGACCAAGTTGAAATGGGACCACACTTCCAGCACCATCTTTCAAATAAAAAAAGAATCTTCAAAAGTCCACCTGGTCAGAAGCTCTGAGGTAACAAACATAAAAAATACAATTGAATTGAGAACTTTTTTGAAGTTGGTTAAAAAATATTATGCAACGCAACTACCAAACAAAATTTTTATCTGTGAACCTACAAGACAACACTTGACAGTTCACTATTGTCCGACAAAATTTAGTTGTTCTTGTATTTCAAGTCAAGTTTTAAGAAAGAATGTCATATTAATTTTTGCGATTTTTACATTCAAAGTTGAACCAAAGAGTAGGAATACCGAGGAATAGGTAATAAACCTAACGGGTAAACTGGAAAAACGTAAACGAAATTATCTGAGTAAATTCAAGGAGTAAATTTATTCCCGTAATAGTTATACTGGTATAAGATTGTGTTTGGTTGAATGGAGCCTTAGGATTAAGTCCACGTTTTGTACACTTTCTTTTGTGAAACAGAATTAATTCTCAAATTAATCCTAGTTTGAGAGCAAGTAACCATTTTTTTGTAACCGTTTTACAATTTAGTTTCTTAATTTTCAATAAATAAATGGTGTCTTTTAAGAGTGATTTTCGAACATCGTAACCATCGTAATGTTATAAAAATATTTAAATGTAAATAACTCGAAGTCTACAGGACAAGAAAAAGAGTAGAAATTATAAAGAGTATGTAGTGTAACAATAGTAGGTACCTACGTTTTTTATATCGAAGCCTTTTGTTGAAGTAATTGTAATTCAGTAGATACATTTCTGGACAGAGATTACACAAACATATAAAAATAAATAAAAGCCCTGAAACAATGGTGTTGTACCAGTTTCAAAATTATGAAATCACATTTTTCTCGACGCGTGGCGCCATCTGTCTTTTCACGGCGTCAACTGAACAAGATGTTGCGCGACGAGCTGTCGCTGTTTTGCATTATTTAATATCTAAGTAATGTAGGTATGTACATAACTACGATAAAATAAAATTTATAATCACAAGTACATACGCGAGCGACATCCAGCATTCCAATTGAATGGCTCATGTACCTACGGACGCCGTATAAGGTGAACATTTTGTTTTATTTATTCCCATCTTTAATTAAGCGAATCGTGGTTGGATGGGCATTGTCCAACTTACCTGCTCGATTTGAATCTTCGCTGACCGGTTCTGTATGCCCCTGTCTTTTTACACTTTTTAGTGTTGTCTTCGTTGAATAATTCAAAAAATCACAATGCATACATATTTAAAGTATTTCACTGTGAAGTAAATTAATGAAACACATTTTCCGCAGTTAGACGTCGTGTTTTTGGCACTTTTCATCGGGATTTCAATGTTTTATTGCTTGGAAACTTGTAAATAACCAGGACAATCTACTACTAATAATAAACTGTTTGATTTTGTCGTTTACCAATAATCGAACGTAATTTTTTTCACATTATGTCTAACAAAAGAAGTAAATATTTAAACTAAATATTTATACTGGATAGCGAAAATATCTCTACCCTACTTAAGTCCTAAAGGACGGAATAAATAAACATCGGTAGGTACCTAATTTATTTTTTTATTTCACGCACGTAACGGCACATACATAACAGTTTTCATAGTCATTTTGTCGTCATCGCGTGAAAAGCGCGGGAAACTGTATCGCCTTGCGTGGCGATGGCGGCCGCTCACTGCATTTGGCGCGTGTGGTGTGGCGCGTCTGTCAGCGGAGGCGGGCCTTGGCGCTCGGGCGACTTCGGAACTCGGAACGCACCCGAATGTCAAGAACGTCTCGCTCGCTCTGTGAAGTGAACTGAGTCACTTGTATTTTTTAGTCTTATTTTAGTGCTTTTGGTGTGTTTTACTGCTGGAAAAGGCTTGGTAAGTATTTTGTGAGCATTATTGTTAACTGAACTACGTGTACATTGTGTGTTTAGTATTGGATTTTCACGAATATATCGAATTCCTTCGTAAATGTTATTGTTGGTATGTCAACAAAGCGTCTGTAGTTTTTGGTGATCTGATAGAAATGACAGTATGCTGACCTCGTGAAGAAATATTTTCGTTTCATTCCTTGAGAAGGAATACACATAAACTTAACCACAGTAAACGAAAATTGAGTATTGATAGAATTATAACCTCAAAAGACTGAGAATCACAACATTGAGAGCTTCCTAACTTCAGAACCAGATGGCGCTGCAAATTTATTTTTTACTAACGATATTGTCAATACGTTGTATCAAAATATTAAAATGTACAAAATAGCTTCTAGAAATAAAACAATTTTTAACCGACTCTAAAAAAAGAGGTTCTCAATTCGCCTATTTTTTTTAGCCATCAAGGAAATGAGCCCACAGACATCACTGATTTCCATAGTACAAAATTTACTATGTCTGTTAACTTTTTCCACAGACTTAATTTTTTTTATTTCTGGCCGCCAAAATCAAATCGCCAGAAAAAAAAACGTAAATTTTAGGGCAGCATGGACGTAATTTGTAGGGCAGTTACACTACATGGACACTCCGCTTGCCGAATAGTCATTCGCTGGCCGCCAAAAGCAAATCGCCGGCCAAGAGCGAGTTGGACTTGCCCACCGAGGGGTCCCGTACTCGCAGTTTTTTCCGAACATTTCTCGAACTTCAAAGATTTTTTTTTATTATAACTGTATGTATAGTTTTTAGATTTTTCCCTGTGTTTTTAGTACAAGACGATATTTGCGACAGTGCATGCAACGACTAATGATGTCAATGAAGCGAAAGTGATTTGTCGGGATCGTGGCAGTTTGCAGGCCCTCTCTGCCTACCCCTCTGGGATACAGGCGTGAGCATAAGTATATGTTATATTACTTGCCAAATGTCATCATTCTAGATCGCCGACAAGTACCTTATGAATTTTGATTTCCAAATATACGTTTTCCTCCGGCATAAAAGGCCGTATCTTTTTTCTACTAACTTAGAAGGTTGATTTTTTTTTTCACAACTTCAAGGGACAGACTTCAGTATAGGTTTTGATTTCAACTCGATATCTCAATACGTTCCAGATATAAAGAATATGGACAGAAAGACGGTCGGACAACTAAGTGATCTTAGGCTTCCGTTTTTGAGGTATGAAACCTTAAAAAGGTATTTTAGGGCAGTTGTTAGTGGCGTTTTAGGGGCGAGTAGTCTGTGGGCGCGGAGGGCGGCACTTCCTCATCGTCAGCTAAGAGCCGTCGCGAGTTCCTACAACGCTGATCCACCGTAACCTTTCACGCGGTAGCGTCTGCAAAACAAAGTGGGCATCGGATTAAAATACATATGTTGTTAATAGAACACGTTTTTGCAATACCCGAAAAGGGTGACACTTAGGGCCGGTTTCTGAATTGAGAATTTATAAGTAAATAAATACTTAAGTAACGTTTTGTCACGCTCTTTTCTGAGAAATGCGACGAGACAGCACTACAGTTAAATAGTTACTCAGCGAAATGCTCAATTCAGAAACCGACCCTTAGTCTAAAAAAAAAATTGATTGATTGTTTCAGGGATTCTACTGCTTGTTTTTCCCTATTGTTCTATTATCTATGGTTGAGATGGTTGCTGATTGTAATTTAAAATATTGTTGTGATTACAATTTGCAGCGTGATAGAATAACCCCCAGGTTCTCGTAAAGTCACAACTGGTTAATATACAGAAACTCTGTGTAAGATCCGCCGATGACATTAAATTGGTATCTTAATGAGATGCTTATTATTACCCTTTGCCATTGGCTTAAGGAATAATTAGGCGTCTTTTGATCATGGGTGCTCCATCTCACTGAGAATGAGGATCTAGAAAAAAGATACGTACTGACTGCTATCAACGTCAGTGAGGAAGATTTTGTAGTTACATGAGTAACAACTCAATACGGATACATGACGACAGCAAGCTAACATCTACTTCTGTGCATTTGACTCAGTTACGTCATGGGCGACTTTGCAAGAAAAATGGGAACAACCGAACAACTAAAGGGTGCGCTGTCGACAGTACAGTTTGACAACTCCTCGTCGCGGTTCCTGGGTGTTTTGTGCGTGTGAAGTGAGGAGAAAAATAATAGTAAATTAAACGTGGAAAGGAGGGAATCTCGCTGAGCCGTGTTCCTTGCGGACGCTCCGGGCTCTGGGGGGCCGCCTCGTGACAGATTTATGGCGTGCGTGGCTTTGTTACTCGCGCGTACGCACCGCCCCCCGCGCCCCGCGCTTACGAAAATTAAAACGTTCCATTTTCGAAATTCTTTTAAATCGTGCACGATTGAATTTATTTTATTTATTGTTTACCTGCGTGGCGAGCCTTTTGTTGACGGTACAGAGTGCGCGCGGTTTAGACTGTTTGGTTTGCTCGGATTCGGCTGTGTTAGGTTCTTACTATCAACATATTGCACTCAAGGTCTGTGCCAACCAATGGGTTGGTTCGAAGTGCAAAAAAGACAATCTACATGAGATTTAGTTATCATAATTTCAAAGTCAAAATTTGTTTAAAGATGCTACTAATCGTGAGCAAATTGTATCAGTAGGTAGGTATAATACTTAATTCTCAAAACTAACGAAGTGTTCGCAACGACTTTTTTTTACACACCCTCAGTAGTGACAATGAATTGAACGATTTATGGGACATCTCAAACAATTGAACGCAATACATCACTCGTCATAAAAGAAGATTATGTCGCTAGAATTATGAGATTTATGACTTGTTGCATTGAATTATACAAAATTTACAGCTTGTTGCATAATAGAGGCTGGATGGGAAAGCTCTCGGCAAAGGACTCACCGATCACCATTCACTGAATGGAATTGCAATGAAAGTTAGTCACGAAAAAAATCTTTGTCCATCACAGTAGATAGTAATTTTACAACGATTTGCGAAAACAGATGTTTGCACTGAAAAACAAATGGATCACTCTGGGCGTCGTCGGTTGTGTTTTTTTTTTTTTTTTTTGTTAATAGGTATGTCGTGTAAAAGGAAGGTATGCAAAAAAGCGACGAGGCGGCGGCATTTAAAATATAAGCTAATTAATAATAAATCAAACGTCCGGGATTATCCGGGACGTTGCAGGAACAAATGTTTCCGGCCCCAAAAAGAGCGGTCGCACCATTTCATTTTATATTTTTCTTATTTTTATTTACAAATATACAATTTATGGCGGACGCGACCGCCTTCCGAGAGATTTAGCATGAGTGTCATAGACTGCCGCCGAACTCGATCAGCGTTTGAATTATGAAAGATTATAATGCCCTCGCGGTTTGCACGTGAAAAAGGTTTAGGCGTGTAGGGTGAATTATTGGGCGTTTGTTACAGAATTATTTATCCCACAGTGACCTCCTAATACGCTACAAATTACGCCTATCGCGTCTCGTAATCTTAGAGAGCATCTACCAGCGTGCTGTTGAATGAAATATGTGTTCAGATAATTAGTTTCTGCGTACGAAAGAAATTAGTCTCAGAAGTATTTTTACAATGGCAAACAGACCTTATTAAAGCAGAGAAAAACGATATCTACTTCAATTTATCTGCACCTGTCCCGCGCAGTAGGCGCGCGAACCTACCAGTGTATACCTATTTACCTGAAGGAAAGTAACAGTAGAGTTTGTACATAATACGCGAGAGTTAATACCTATGAGAAAAAATAACTATCCGGTCACTCGTATTCACGATGAGTAGACTCCAAACATTAATGATACTGTTCAAGCAATCGTCAGAATAATAAAGTCCCGACAAAACCAGATGCTGAGAGGAAAACCTGTCGCAGAACCCATACAGTAACACTCTCATAGTACAGTCGACAGCACGTCAATCTTCACATTTTAGTTGTAAAGTCGCCCGTAACGCAACGGAGTAGAGTGCATGGGTGTATACCATGATATGCTGTCGACTGTACAGTCGACAGCGCGTCAACCTTCACATTGTAGTTGCAAAGTCGCCCGTATTGCAACGGGGTAGAGTGCATGGGTGTGTAGGATAACGTGCTGTCGACTGTACCGACGACTAGCCTGATTGCCGGACAATAAACCCAAAGAGATGTAATACAAGAGCGAGTACAAATTTAGTTATCCACCCACTCCGGCTCGCCCGATTATTTATAATAAAACTTTTTATACATTTTGTTTCCGATTCAACATAAATAAGATATGTTATTTAAAGCCAATATATCACTTGACAGGTGGTAGGACGGACTGGTGATCCCGTCAAAGGACTTTGAGTCTAATTAAGGCCTTACTAGATGTGAGAGTCGCGTGGAAATTATGACGTGGCCGCTGGGCCGCTAGCAGACGTTTCATAAGATTTATACATATATCAAAGTAAGGCTTTGTGTATGTAGTCAGAGATTTTAATCAACGTCCGAATGCTCCGCCAATAAGTCCGTAGCACTGGTATTCGAGCCACTCGGGCCCGCAACAGGGGGATGTGGATTTGAGATAGTCACACGTAGGTGTTTTATGCAACTATTACTCACTAAATAATACCTATGAAGCAGTTTTCTTAGACAACACTGTGCGTTAGTCATTATAATAATATGTCTATCGCTAGTTAAAGTAGTTCAAGTGATTTATCAGGATCGTGGCAGGTGGCAGTCCCTAGTATCTGCTTAACCATCTGGGATACAGGCGTGAGGCTTATATTATGTATGTATGTACTTCAAGTGGGTTTTACAGGAATTTGGTTCAATTTCTTATGTGTATCAAGATAGCATTTAAAGATTAGTGTCTAACCTAAGCAGATATATTTTTTTAATCTCCCATGTACTTGATTGATAAGAGTAGATAGAAAAGAGGAAAAAATAAAGTTTTTGTAAAACAAATTGACTAGTCTGTGATAGATAAATTAATTATGATAACTAAATTTTAGTTAATATAAGTGTAATGATAACTGTTTTTATCTAAATTTAGCAGTAGCCTGATGAATATGTAGATTTAATCAACAAATTGAAATATAAAAGATCCAAAATCTGATGAGAGATAAGAATCCTTCATTCGCTACAACTACTGTCGTATTTACGGTGCACACCCTGTACTGTCAGAATTTGGTCGATTTATATCGCTGTTCCTTAAATAGCTATACAAATCTAATTACAATTTAAGTAATTATGTTTATTACATCTAATTAAGGATTTCATCATGCATTTCATCAATGAAGGCAATTCATTGTGTTGTTGTAACAAGGCAATCCCACATTTTTTTCAGTAATTTCACTTGAAAGTTTGTAGTTCATAGTTTATTTTAATTGTCAGGAGATAATCGAAAAATGTAAACAGATATGGTCCTTAACCAAAAGATACAAGTAGCGCCATCTAGTGTTGGTTTGTGAAATGTACAAATTAAAATCAAGTTTATACCTCCACCGCGTAAAGAAATCCATCGCAGAACTGTTGTCCCGAACACTAGACTGGAACGCATTCAGACGGAAATGTCTTCAACTAACGTTCCTCTCCAGAACCATTGCCTGCATTTCCCATCAACTTGAAAACCAATCACGACTGTGCATTATGCCGACAGTCAATAGCATTCAGGCAAAAGAGTGGTTCAAAGGGCGGTGGCGGTGGCATGGCAGGCGAGGCGAGTTGCGCCTGCCACAGGCAGCGCCGGCGAGCAGCGAGGCGCGGCAAGCGCTAATCGATGCGCGCCGTTGCGCTGTCTTCTGTCGGCAGCCATTACGCACCTTTATGGCCGCCCGTCCCCCTCCCCCGCGTCTAAGGCGCCACATGACGAATCAATATGCCTCCGACTCCGACCGACTCAACACTTATTTATTTGACACGATTTATTAGCGAAATGCCTGTAAACTTTTATGTGCCCTTCTGTTTTCGGCCTCCCTCCGCGAGAGGGCGCGGGGTCGCAGACATGCTTTATGATCGACTGCGATAAAATTCGATTTCGGCTGCGCCATCTTCTTTTATTGGGGAATAGGAACAGATGTCTGGCACTCCGTGATAGTGGCCGGGAGTTATTGGGGCGCAATGCCGGAATGCAAATCGATCGGGCGTCTTATCAATCTTGCGGCTCGTTAGAAACCGCCCGCCCCGGTTGTTTTTCTGCGACAACTAAGTGCTTTTTTAGGTAAAATATTTCTCTTTTTTATAGTTTGACTTCATTAATTACCGTTTTATTTTGCGCGCCCGCTGCAATTAACATTTGTTACTTTTTTTACGGGTGCGCGGCGGAGTCAACTTTGGCCGAGAGAAATGTCGGCCGGAAGTGTGTAATTTTTTCACAAATATTGCGGAAGGAAGACGACGACGGCTTCCTCTGGGCTGTTTAGATGCTTTTTATGCTAATCGCGGAGATTTGCTGGGGTTTCTTTCGGCTAGACTATTTATTCATGGTCCGCTACTACGCTCCTCAGAAATTAGCGGTAGGATGACCATTACACTCTAACGCATTTGGGCCGTCAGCCGTCGGCGTCCTCTTCTTCGTCTCGGCGTTTCTTCACAAAATATTGTGCAACAACACAAAATCTTCCAGTCTTCCTGACACGAATTCATCTACAAGTACCGTTGATAGGAATGTCTGCCAAGACCAGTCGCTCCATCGCCCCAACTCCTAAGCCCCAGCCGGCCATTGCTGTCCATCATAATAAAAGTAACGCGCAAATAAGTTCATTCCGAAGGGATTACTCATTAGTCCCGAAAATCCAAGGCTCCCTAAACGTCACCCCCGCGTTTAATGACCGCTATACATGCATAGCCCGTCTCGCGAGCGACGACGACGCCTCTCGCTAATAAATTAATTTGGGACTATAAAACTCGCGTTGCCCAAGAGAATTGTACAAACAAAATTGTAGAGTTGTCTTTTATTAAGATTTCATCTCGAAGAAATGATGCTTGTATATGCATCAGTGTTTAACTTGGAGATCTCCAATTGCAAGGGGTATGGTTGATGGCTGAGGCATTCAAAACGTGTGATCTAAGGCGAGTGGTATGGGTTGTTCTGGCTGCTGTTCCCAGTGAATGCGTTACAGACGCGGCTAATCCCGAAGTTATCGTAAATTGTCAGTTTATGACGTGCAGAACGGCGGCGGGGGCTGTAGGGGCGCGTTTTCTAATTTTGCCCCCTCGTCCCTTGCTGTTTGGATGCGCTAATTCGTGTAAGCAGTTTCAGAACGCGCTTGTTTCGAGTTCACTGCCACTTCTCTGGTAAGTTGGAGAGGGCAAAAGTACGGATTTGTTTGGTCTTAAATCTAATAAAGCTGGACTGTTGGACATTACAGGTGTGCATCATGCAAGTAACTGGTTTCCTGGGTAATCATCAAACGACACCATCATAGAGTTTCTACGTATAGAAAATGAAAACAGAAGAAGAAGAACAGGAGAAGTCATTCTCAACGGTCTTGATTTTCGCCGTGAAACCAAGCAGAACCTTAAAGATTTATAGGATATCAGATTTATAAACCTGTCTAGTTTCAGGTGTCTTTCTGTACCATGTACCTTTAGTGACACCGTTGATTCGGAAACTACCACATCCCTGTTGCAGTTGTACGAACCTTTAAATGAATGGCAATATGTTGTACTTTCCTTCAGCCCGGGTGCTGAATAACGAGTGGTCTTACAAGTAGCTTTACATGCTGAACAGATATTTACATAACTTTGCCGAACGGTTGTTGTGTTTCGTTATTATGATTGTTTTTCTTTGTTGTCTCAGGTCTTCCAAAATGTTTTTGTCATCATTATCGACCGCGGGATTAACTAGTAATCTTGGTGCGATCAGGTGGTTGATTTGATCATATCCATGACAAGTTGACAAGTAATGACCCAAACATACCATCACTGTAAGCTGGTGAAGTTGCTGTATCATATTCGCCTGTATAGCGTGATACAAGAAAACAGTGTTATGATTATCTGACCACAGCTAGCGTTTTCTCTACTACTTTCAAATGACTTGGCCATACCTCCATAGTTGAGGCCAGGCGATCGTGTTCCACCAAATCGCTCCATCGATCAACGCAGAGACAGACGCTAAATTAAACCGCCGCCGCCATTGGTCCTTCGGCCGGAGCCGCGGGAACGCTGCGCCGGCGCATCAGCCAGCAATTAATACTCTTCATTTAATCGATTCCTTCAATTATTCCACATTGATATATGTTAATCCTTTTCGGCCCTCCCCGGGATATTGTTGGCTATAATTACGTGGGAGGCGACCTCTATTGACAAGTATGGATGTTTTTAATCTGATGTTAGGATAAGACGTTAGTGTGTATGCGTCTCGGGTGATTTGTGGCGGCGCGGCTCATTGCCTCGTAATTATTGTATTTCGGCGCGATATTTATCGGCGTTTCTGCTCCGTCGTCTTGATTTATCATTTGCCGTCACTCCGTGAGTTATGGGGACGATTGGTTCCTCAATATGTTTTTCCCCGGAAAGTTATTAACGGCAAATCCCTCAGGTGCATCCGATACGTCATATTTCAAATACGTTATGCGTGAGGACACAATATGATCACCGCCATTAGGGGGTGGGATTAGCGCGCCGAGTAATGAGATGGCGGAATTGGGAGCGACTTCGAATAAAGGAATAATGGGAGCGCAGCTGCTCGCGCTTTTTACGGGCGACGCACGTGAGTGACAAATTAAAATCGATCGACTTACATGCCTTACAGCCTTTTCCAAATTGCCCGCGGAAGAAAACGTTACAGTCCTAAAAGCAGCTTAATTGACGGAGTTTCCAATTTAAAGTTATTACTCCAGAATGTGTTTAACACAATCGTCCTCTAAAGACTCGCTAACATTCTACTCTAAAATACCAGACCTATTTTTTCTCCTTAAAGTGTTTACCTCTAGTTCAGATGTCATTGTTTTTCCTTTGATGTACATATGCACTGCAATCATCAATACTTTAGCATAAGGAATGTAATACGCTACTTGACTCGTATCAAATTTGACGCGATAAATTTGCAAGCTTGAACAAGAAATTACACTCGCAACTCATTTATTTACCGTGCACTAAATATGTATAATAAGAACTTTTTAGATATTGATGTTTTTCATGATACTCTAAGCTCATTTAAAGCTAAAATGTTAGGAGTACAAAGTACAGTTACGAATTGAAATAAGGTCTTGAACAGTTTCCTATATAGATTAATATAATTGTGAATTAAACCTACGCATGTTAAAACCTCATAAGCTCAAAAATTTTAAATTGTAATTTTTATTATATACACATTTCGGCACTATAAGGTCTATTAGTTAAGTTTAAAGTATTGTGTAAACATTTTTTTGTAATTAATGACTGTTTGTTGCCACAATAAAATAAAATAAAATAAAAAATAAATAAAATAAATGGATATTTCCTGTAGTATCTAACGTAAGAAACCGAAATATATCGACTTTGCTAAGTAAATATGCAGGATGGCTGCAAAATTTGCAAATTAAAAAAATATTTTTCGCGTTTAAATCGGAACGGTGAAAACACTATCCGCCATCTTGGAAGCACCTTTGGTTTCTAAACAAACATCTGTGCGTGCGTAGGTTCTATTGTGATTTGGATTGGATTTAGTGTTTTTGCAAAAACTCTTCTTGTGCCGTTAGTGTCTTATCATTTTATTGATAAGCGCGATCATGGACGCTGGATTCGTGGAAGCAGATAGTACCAATTTGCCAAAACCAAACCAAATCAAACCAAGCATTATTACAGCTAAAAACAGTTTCTGTGTACATTGATATTACAGGACTTACATTAAAGTGATCTTCACATAAATACCCCCAAGTTTCAGTCGATAAAGAATCGGGGTCTCTCTTGGCAAGTTTGAGCCAAGTTTTTCGTATGTTTATTTAACTGGGTACACGGATCCGCGACTTCCCGGCGGTCTTTATTGACGTGTTTTTGCAGTCTCGAATAATGCAATAATGATAATTGATTTATTTTGCATGTAAACTCGATGAAATCATGAATGCGTTGTTGTTATTTCACTATGCTCACAGATCACTAACAGATTTTAGGACTAGGTAAAGATCGTTTCACCAAACAAGTCCCACGGTAAAATCCTTAAGGCCATAACAATGAAAGCCAAAATTCATTAACTCATACTTCTTTCGTGGCACGAACTCTACCTATGTTGAATGTCAAACTTTGTTTACAAATCTTTAGGACTTCAAACCATAGACAAAAATGGCGGACCGCGTTTTTGGCTGTTTAGCAAGGCAACGTTTTAAAATAATGTTTTTGTTGCTTTTAGGTTCTCAAAAATATACAAAATTATTTTTTGGTCTAATGGAAGAGATATTTAGCATTTAAGACATTCTTGAAAAAAGAGTCAAGTAGCGGATTGTTCTTCTAATAATGAATAAATTAGGTACTGAATAAACATCTGTAACCACACACAAAATTTTTCTATTTTCGTGTTCTGATACACACTCAAGTTTTGTTGTTTAAATTTTTTACCTATTAAAAATAACTCGTCAGACAAGACGTGTAAAATAGTAATTAAATAGTCTGCCTAAATTAAAATCTAGATGTTGGTGTGACAGCTGAGGCCACGCAATATTACAGAGCCCTGCGGTCTGGCTTGTCGATAAGGAACTCATTTAGGCCCTCCTATTAATTTCAGTAAGCACAATAAATCAGTCGGTCCACAATTACAGTTCCAATTAACATTTTAGTGATTATATGACAAACTCATTATAGATACAAATAACGAATAAGTTTCAGGGCAAACTAGTACCACCAGAAGTATGGCTGATAGGCACATAGATAAATACGGTACAGAAATACAGACATGAACTCACAGGGGCAGGCAGAGACCAGGACCTAGATTATGCTAATGCATTGTAGGTACTACAATGGTTGTTGCATGGGACGCTTCGATTTTATTTCATTGCCACTTCAAGTCAGGGCGCGCGCGTATCAGTAATTTAATTATACTTTATTGCACACGAGACATTAAACATAACATTACATTGAAACAATATGTATAAAGGCGAGCTTGTCTCTGTAAGAGATTTCTTCCAGCAAGCCTTAGCGAGTCGGAGCAGCAGTAAAAAACGGAATCAATGGGAACGGAATAATTCTAGGAATCAATGGGATTTTATTTTATTTGTTGGGGTTTACAACAGGATGAGTTATACACAAAAATTTTGTCGCGACAAGGCGAACACGAATCTTCGCATTCAAGTGTGGCCGCAGCATTAGAGTATCCCACTGAGAACACTACTTACTGATTGTAGTTTGCGAAGATCAATGTTTTGTGACAAACTGGACCTCATTTCATGGCAGTGCACGACTACAATACAAATACAAAAACGTACAAATACATGTTACGTTACCCGACCATGTAATTGTAATTGAACTATTACTAAATCTTCAACACACTATAGTTGGACTGAATAAAAATCGAAGTTATAGGATATCCACACAACAAAGTCTCTTTTGTTTGTCCCAAACTAGGATCTCCTGTGCTATGGTAACCAGGCAAGGACATCACAAACTTGGATATAAATCCGACTGAGGACATTATTTTATAAAATCTAGCATGGCACAAAGTCTTCCCTCCAGTAGGAATCGAACACACTTCCACCGTTTTGGTGGTGCTAGACTTCTGAGACAAAAATGAGACTTCTGAGACGTACTATACTGATGGTTGTAGAGTTCAGTCTATCCCTTCGTCTGCCGATCGCGTGACTGCCCGCTTTTCACCAACCTCCGTGCCGTTCCTATAATTATTTATGAACTTTAACATCAATTTGTCATTGTTTTAATCGTGAACATTTTAATGCATAGTTTCTTCTCCAACTTGTTTATTAAAGGCCTCCGTGAGATCACTGGCGCTCATCACTAAAATCACTATCACTAATTTATTTTTTTCAGATCGTAGTTGCAAAACATGTGTACCTTGGAAAGAACAATTTAATACTATTTGCTGTGGTGACCCGATATGACCACCAAATACCTACTATGATATTTAAGGCCAAAGATATCACTAGGGCCACGAACTTATAATTTTTACGGCTATTTTTGGGGTTATTGCTATAACTCTTAGATTTTTTGCCTTAGGTTTATTGCCATAGGTCCTAAAAATTGCTATTAGGGTCAATATACGCTATTTGAATTTCTATGGTCCATGGAAAAATATTATGTTAAACTTATTATATTATTGCGTCCATATGCTTAAGCATTAAAGAATATGGTCTTTTATTTGGCCCACATAGTCTATTCACGATAATTGTTTAATTTAAGACAAAATCGTTAAAAATAGTTGTAACACATTTGCAACATTGACTCCTCTGGCCTCCCCATTTCTAGATTATAATGATTTTATGGCGAGATATTTTTTAAATACGTATGCCATTATGTTTTTTTATTATGATCATACGCTTTTATAAACATCGAAACATATTTCATCAACATATACAGTAAAAAGTTCAATTAATATAAAGAAAAATAACTTACTTTCCTGACACGTTACAATAATGTCACTTCATCTGGCGAAACTCAAAGAAGTAAAATTTGACTTAAAACCGCAAAGGTATGTTTTTGTCCATGAACTACGCGCATACAAAGTGTTGAGTTAGAAACAAGCTAATGACGTTGAGCGAAATTCCTATAATATAGCGTCAATTTGCGATTCACTGTAGGAAAGCGTGTTTCTGCCAGTCGTTGGAGTATTTCCTCTGGCAAGTATATGTTTTTGTATTTTATAGTTACGAAATTGTATATTTGCACAATGCAATGCTTATTGTGTGTAGATGTCATGTATTACGTTATACGGTGACTACTCTGCCAATAGTGTCAGTCCTCTGGTAACACATTTTCCACTGGTGCTTATAAAATTCAAAAAAATGGAAAATCTTCTGGCCCTCATCATTAAATATTTCAAAATTGTGTCAAATAGAGAAATTATCAATATTGAATGGAACAGATTACATTTCCTTCTGGGACACAAAAAAATCAAATACCGTATATTCACCCATTAACATGTTCGAGAGATTGTTCAGACACTTTTTCCAAATACGATCTGTAAAAAATATACATTATAAATAATCATCGTTACCCTCGGTGGCGCTAGTGTAGCTAAAAAAGATTCATCTTTTTTACAGTTTTTACAAAATGTGATTTTTATTTGATCCGAGACAAAGGAACTGGGATTAAACAGCATAATATGTGCCAAAAACGGCAGTTTCAAGCGGCATTTTTTACTCTCGGTCGTGTGGACTAAAATAAAATCGCTATTGCTACAGAATGTTTGAAAGCCACTTTTGATTTTTTTTATTGTTAATAATAATAAGTAAACCACATGAAGCCTCTTAATTGCCAGGCTTTATAAGACTTTATTGACTTTTTCATAACTGGTAGCGCCATCTTTCTTTGAAATTCGAAAGTATTTTAATGAGATTCGAATCTCTATGTACATTTTTAAATAAAGTTACCTATAGATTAAATATAAATTATGTGCCTGAGAGTTCACGTCGCATACTTCAGAGCTTCAAATATTTCATTTTTTTTATTTGTAGTCGTTTATAAAAGTACAATCATATAGTTTTAAAAAGATTTTTAAATTGCGCCATCTAAAAAGCAACGACAATAGAGTAGGATTTAGTGAATGGGCAACGTTAGGTATTCGAAAGAGCAGAGACACACTTTATGAATTATATGACAAAAAGACTTATACACATGATGCCAACTTCATACAGTACGTAAAAAAATATTCAAAATTATTTAAGGCCGTCTGCCATAAAGCTAAATGCGATCATATAAAAGGTAAAATCCAACAATCACCGAATAAAGTAAAAACAATTTGGACCATAATAAATAGAGAAACGGGTAAAGCAAAATTAGGAGACCGAGATATTTCACTTAAGATCGATGACAAAATAATAACAACAAATGAAGGTATCGCTGCAGCTTTCGAACAGTTCTTCACTAATGTCCCAATCGTAACTACAGCTCCATTAGACTCGTCACCAGATCGTGCGGCGACATTATTAAGGGACCATGTCCCCGCGTGCGAACACGATTTTACATTTAATTACATTGAGCCCCATGACATTGTTAAGAATTTTAAATTATTGAATCTTAAAAAAACCGAGGACTTATGGGGTTTGTCAGTAAAAATAGTTAATTCAGTGATAAATATCCTAGCTTTGCCGTTAGCACAGATTTTCAATAAATGCGTAGATGAAGGAGTATTTCCAGACCTCATGAAATATAGTAGGTTAGTGCCCTTATTTAAAAGCGGTGATAAACAAGACCCAACAAATTTTAGACCCGTTTCAGTCCTACCAGTATTAAGTAAAATATTTGAAAGAATTATCTTAGATCAATTGCGTATTCATTTCAATAATTACCAACTCCTCCTTAGTCAGCAGTTCGGTTTCACTAAAGGGCGGAATACAACAGACGCTGGAGTCATGTTAGTTAAACATATTTTCAGTGCGAGGGAGGATCATAATGATGCTATAGGAGTATTTTGTGATTTGTCAAAGGCATTTGATTGTGTAGGCCACAAAACACTGCTCTCAAAATTAAAACACTATGGAATAAAAAAATTAAGTTTATCTTCTAAAATCATATTTAGAAGGAAGGGTTCAGAAAGCAGACATAAACCGTATTAAATCGTCAGGTTCACTTGTAAAAATGGGAGTCCCCCAGAGATCTATCTTAGGGCCGTTCCTTTTCCTGGTCTATGTAAATGATTTACCGTTTATGGCACAAAAAATGTGTGAGATAGTGCTATTTGCTGATGACACGTCACTTATTTTTAAAATAAGGAGACAGGAAAATAATCTTGACGAAGCAAATAATGCTCTCTCGCACGTTCTAGATTGGTTTACAGCAAATAATCTGTTGTTAAATTCAAAAAAGACAAAATGTATGAAGTTTACCCTACCTAATGTAAATTAGTTGAAAATAACATAGTGATTGGAAATGAAAAACTAGAATTTGTTGAAGATACTGTATTTCTTGGCATCACAATCGATGCCAAACTACAATGGGGCCCACATATTGTAATATTAGCACATTGACTTAGCTCCGCAGCATATGCCGTGAAAAAAATTCGAGAACTTACTGACGTTGCAACTGCTAGGCTTGTTTATTTTAGTTAATTCCATAGTATTATGTCCTATGGTATACTACTATGAGGCCGGGCAGCAGACATTGAGACTATCTTCATATTGCATAAGAGAGCGATCCGATTTATTTACAAGCTAGGTAGTAGGGACACACTAAGAATTTTTTTCAAAGGAATCAACATCCTAACAGTTGCAAGCCGTACCAACGAAAAATACGCAAGCTATTACATCGCAGGGTCTAATGGTAAGATAAATTTGTGAAATTTTGTTTCACTGAAAGTTACGTGATTATTATTCTTTAACTCTAAAATCGGATACCTACATGAATTTAGTGGCAAAGGGCAAGATAAAAAGTATCCAAAACCAACGACCCAAGAATGTCAATGAAGTGATTGCGAGCGATCCGATTTATTTACAAGCTAGGTAGTAGGGACACACTAAGAAATTTTTTCAAAGAAATCAACATCCTAACAGTTGCAAGCCAATACATTTATGAAAATATTATGTACGTTAGGAAAAATATTAAAGACTTCGAAACACTTGGTAGCCATCATAACGTTAATACTAGGAATAAACATAAATTGTCATTTCCACGATTTAGACTTGCAAAAGTTAATACTTCCTTTATGGGGCACTGTATAAGGTTCTACAACAAGATACCCCAAGATATATTAGAGTTACCTCCAACGCGATTTAAGAATTGTGTTGAGCACACTCTTGGCAAAAAAGGTTATTATAAAATCAACGATTATTTAGAAGACAAGGACGTATGGCTTTAAATAGTAGTTTAATATTAAATTTAATCAGAGGATAAATGTGTCTAGTGTTCAACACATCCAAGATATTGTTTTGTAAGTTTTATTTGTATTAGCTTTAAGTTGATTTGAGAAAAGATGGTCAGAGTGGAGTTTTTTTTTCGCTGCCTTTTTCTCCACTACAGACGGCCCCAAGGCAGCGGCTAACATTATACATAACTGTATGTACATTGACATTTAACAAGCAGAATGTAAATTCTTTACGTTGAAATAAATTTCTGATTCTGATTCTGATTCAATAACACAGCCTACGTTCGATCACAAAACTCTACCTCGTTTCCAAAATTGCTCATATTAAAAATAAACTTGTACCTACTTAAGCAAGCACATCGGTTGCTGTGATTGACACTGGCACACGACAATGCCTTTAAACTAAAAAAAAAAGTTAATAACCTCCATGCATTTTACCGCGCCCACTTTGTGCAATGGCGACGAAGGAAAGCGCGCCAAAATGATGGATTAACGTCATCGCGTCACAGAATTTTCTTTTAAAAATAATCTAGCCGGAGCGCGGCTTGCTTGCAGCAGCTAATATTCCCTTGCCAATCATCCTACTAAGTAAATTTTCAATTTTCCCGGTTAATAAGCACGTCAGCGCCTCGCCTCGAACAATATCGAGAGCTTTTTTGCTTCAGACGACGACATAATACTATTAAGGATAGAGATACCTACGTAGCTAAAGTAGCTTGTATTGTAAGGTAAGTAAGACTAACTAGGCATAGAGAGAAAATGTAATGTAAGGAAGTCTCCTTCACATCGATATTGTCGGAAGATAATTACTTCACATCGGATACAATTTCACATGCTCATCATTAACAATATTCTATTTAGTTCTCAAAGAAATATTTCATCATCTTTATTGTACACAGACTTATCATGTAAAGCATAATTTCGCCGTCTTAGTCAAGAGCAGAGTGGCGCAGTGGAAGCGTGCTGGGCCCATAACCCAGAGGTCCGTGGATCGAAACCACGCTCTGCTAGCAACACTTTTTGTTTTGTTTTTACTTTTTGTTAAAAGTTTTGACATTTTTTTTGTTGTTGTTGTTGTTACACTTTATTGCATAAAAAAATACATAATTTAACAATTAAATAACAATTTTGTGATAAAAATTACATGCAAAGGTGGATTTATTTCTAAAGAAATTTCATCCAGGCAGCCTACAAATTTTGGAATTTTGATCAAACTGTACGTTATTTATATACAGTTTACTTTTCTTTTTAGTCTCAAAACCGTTGAATTTCTAGTAAAGATAGAGAGGAGCATAGTTTTTTAAATACCGGTGGCGCCATCTAGTATGGACTTACACAAAACTGCTAAAGAAACATTGAATAATAAAAAACTTACTTCATTCTAAATCTTCCTTCAACAGGCACTATTTTCAATACAACACGGTGGCGGGGAAATAATAGAAAACTCAATTCGAGCCGTCAGGTCCGAGATTTATATTTAATTGCATTTATTGTGGCGTGTTTTGATTTATGTAGGACATGTTGCGAGTGGTTCGGGCTCTGCCGAGCGCCTCCGGGAAGCGGCGCGATGATATAATGCTCATTGAAAAGTAAATAGTACCACTTCCTGACTTTAATGATGGTATTAGCCTATGGAGGAAGATTGAGATCGGCAAAATGCATTCTTGCTTGTGGAAGTAACCAAATAATATCATCGGAGAAAAGTAGGGTGACAATGTGTTAAGCTACGTATCAATACAAAACTCTTTGCAGTGTAGGCATCATCCGAACAAAAGAACAGTGTAATTTAAAATTCCATCCAAAAAGAATAAAAATGAACACATCAATTCCAAGCCGAGAGATCCGTGTCAGAAATCGAACGTTAAAAAAACGACTGCATCCACCACGGGGTCTTAATAAATAAATAAATCCTTTTCACATGTTATTATTTATGTGAGGCGCGGCCTTAACGATGACGAATACAAGATACGTTTGTAAAAAACCCTTTCAGAGCTGACGCGTGATATATTCTTGCGCTGGCGCGGTATAAAGCACTCCGCGGGGTGCGCGCGCAGGCGGCGCTGATTGGTCCGCGCCGTGACGCTAGCCGGACGTTCCATTTTCAAACCCGACGTCTGACGCGGACTAATGGCGTCGGCCGCCCGGCCCAATGACGGATACGCACCTTTGAACCCATTGTGTATATCACTATATCCTTGTAGGTACATAAAATGCAATAACCTGACTGCACCCACCTTGTCTACAATTTATAACGCCAGCCACTGTGAATTATGACACCTGTCCAGGCGAAAATGTGGCTACACCTCAAATAATGTGCGAATGGTTGAACGATCAATCAAATTACACCTCTCGAAGTCTCGAATTACGCTATTATTCTATCGATTAAAACGGCATTCAAATCTATGTAGGTTATGTTAGTGGCTGGATTGTGGCAAGTGCCTGGTACCTACTTGCCTCCAGTTATTGGATTACTTACGGTCCAGGCGCCAACGTGCATATTTTATGCTATTTCAATTCGATTCCCTCGGGGAAGGCAAATGTTAGCACATTTTAATTGCCCTATTTGTCTGGGTAGAGCTCTCGGTTAATAGAGATAGGTACACATTGACGCACTCCTATTTTTTAAATTGTATACTAACATTTGTATTATTACTTTTACTTCTATCTCTTGCTTCTTGTGTGCAATAAAGAATATTCTTATCTTATCTTCTCTGTAGTTCATCGTGTAGTTACGTATTTTGATTACTAGAGAAGTAATTTCGACCTTTTCGTCCAATCCATTGATGATTGAAGCGAGTAACTTCCAGTACCTAGCATTAACCAGTGGTACAGCTAGACGTCAGACAAATACTAGCAGTCAAGCGATTTGTCGAATCACGGCAAGCAGTATACATTTTAGACTCTTTCTTTATATACCATCAGGTGTGACAGGGCATAAGTTTCAGCGTGTCATAATATATGTAAAATAAAACGCAAATATCCTGGTGTAAAACACCAAGTTGTAGGAAAAACCGGTCCCAGGTAAGGCGCGGCCTCGTGGGCAGCGCGCTAATTTGTCACGTCGCTAGTCGCGGGCCAACGTGTAATGTGTAATGAATCAATCAATCCCAGGGGAGTCGTCCGTCGCCGGTCGCCAGATCGATCGGCTGCCCAGTTGTTTACCTGGCCAGAGAGACCCAACTTTGTCCATTGGCTCTTCAGCCGACCCTGAAGTGAGATCACTCAAAAGTGTGAGGACAGGCCGGCGAAGCGACAATTGTTTACCTGGCCAGAGAGACCCAACTTTGTCTATTGGCTCTTTAGCCGACCCTGAAGTGAGATTACTCAAAAGTGTGAGGACAGGCCGGCGAATTGACAATTTGAAACCCTCAGGGCTAGTGTGAGTTGAGAATTTCAATAACGGCCGATTTCTAAATTGAGAATTCAACGCTGATAGCATCTAGTTAATTGATTGTGACTTAAGCAACGTTCTAGAATGGGCTCGTTGCCCTAAAAAATGTAATCAGTCCGTCGTTTTGATTATTCAAAAATAAGGGACACGTTTTTTTGTTTGTAACTTAGACCAAAAATGACAAAGATATAGCCCATTAAAGTTACGTGTGACGTCACGCCGTGCTGCATTTTTTAGCACGGAGTGACGTCACAAGTAACTTTAATGGGCAATATCTTTGTTATTTTTTGTTTAATCGAAAAAAGAAAAAATACGTGTCCAATATTTTTTTATAATCTAAAATACGGACTAAATACAATTTAATTATTTTGACCCTGGAAACTACCCTATTGAGTATATGCTCAAAGTTAAGTATCATGCTTGATCATTTTTTTAATTTTGAGTGTAGATCTCAAACTCGTGCGCTTTAGTCGAAAATTGCGTCCTTTTTGAGAAATTGGACGAGACAGCATTACAGTTGAGTAGTTACTTAGCGAAATTCTCAATTCCGAAACTGTCCCTAAACAAATATGATTACGTTACTTCTTGAAGAGTATTCATAGGACAGAGCTAGCAACGTAGGAAGCAATCCTTACTCACTGCAGACAATTATTCTGCACTAGTAGTCGTATTAGGTTTCTGAGTTGAGAACTGTAGTGCTGTCTCGTCAAATTTCTCATAAAAGAGCGTGACAGAACATTATTTAAGTATTTACTTAGTGTAAATTCTCAATTCGGAAATCGGCCCTATAAAACATTGTGTGGTGATAGTACAGATTTCCTTACCTACCCCAATACCATTACCCGATCCATCAAAGTTATATTTTAGTGGAGTGATATCTAGCTGACACTCGAATCAGGTACACCCATTTCTGAACTGAAACTTTCGTAAACACTTTATTCCGGATACAGTTACTTAACTTATTAAAATATAAACATGTACATACAGGCACATACATTGCTTCTGGCCCCATACCAGGATCCACTGTATAGTGGAACCAGAATCAGCGACATCACAAACATGTGAACATCCAAGACGAGGGGGATTTTTTTTGCACGCAAGCAAGGGACGCGGACGTGAAGATGGGCCCAGGATCTCTATGGACTAATTTACTAGCTAGGCCCTATTACAGTAATCATGCGCAGTGCGCCCTCTTGATCTACGCGGTGCAAGGTGCGGCGCGGGCGCAGGCTGCGTTTTTCTCCGCGGCGATAAATCAGCGATGGCCCGCCCGCTTCTAATGGAAATAATAATTGATTCCCTCCCAGACACCGCCAACTGAGCCATTGCTGGATGGTTCCAGGGTACCGCTTAATGGCTATCGATGGGATTTACATCTGTCCGTCTGACTCTACGAGTGCCGGCTCTGCAATTACAGACGTATAATTTTAATATGATCCGTAGGTACTGCAGTCGGGCTTTTATGTCGTGATTATACTCCTTTTCTATTCCAGTAGATATTACATTCTGAATAAATCGCAATTTACTTACGTTAATTGCAAATCTCTTACAACTCTCGTAATTTTTCGAATATTGTTTTTCTAATTTTTTTATCCTCGTAAGGCCCGACCTTGAAAATAACAATTGATTTTGTGATCACTTGCAGACATTGGGCCTCACGAGGTTATATAAAAACAGGCCCACATTTCAACTTTTCCGTAAACGTGTCAATCGAAGCCCTCCAAAATAGAGCCTCCATCAAAAGGTGGTAAGTATATTCTTAGCGTCTGCATGGAAACTTCATTGATGTCAGACAGTACGAGGGAAATCAAACGTCGAGCTGGTCCTATTTTTGTTCTTTTGCTAATCTATAACATACAGTTTTAGATGCTATCCGAGAATAATGCTACTATGTTTATATCGAGCGAAAGTCGCTTCCTAAATACTTAATGACTTCGTCCCATTCATTCAACCCATCGGGAGTTGATCGAAGTGACCGTTCATCCAGTCCGTTGGAACTTGGAACTGTTGTTCCAAGAGAGTGAGTTTCTGTTTCGGGCAGAACTGCCGTGGAATTGGCCGTGTTTGATATAACATAATTATATCAAAAATAATTAGCTTTTATAATTTATTGAGAACATAGGTGTGGACCATTTTAAGAAACCAAGTTGGGTATTTTTTAATTTTATCCATTACATCTGTATTTTTTTTTTCTAATATGTATTGTATTTTTTTTAAGTAAGACAAAGGATTCATACTGGAACTCTCTTTAGCGACGTCACAAACACAATAGACATAATGAACAAAACTCAAAAGTACCGATATTATTTTCTTCAAATGGTCAATATTTTCAAAATATGTACCTAAATTATAAAAAAAATATACCAAAAAGAAGCAGCTTGGCCAATTGTCGTGTCGGCGGGGGTTTTACACAAAACAAGACCTCCATCGGAAGGTGACAAGCGTCCGACAGACTGCAGCGGGGCGGGCGGCGGATCGATGCCGGCGTCGTTATTCGGACGACAGCCTCTGGGACGCCGCGTCTCCCGCCTGCACAGCTCGTCAGACTCGGAAAGGTAGCGGGTTCAGGCTAATACGTGTAGTTTTTTTTTAAATGTTTTTATTCACAATACAATAAAATATTGTTTACTTTATGAACTTCAACGTTGTAGATTACGTATTACGTTGTAGAATACATATTAACAACGAAACTTCACATTTTATTCTTTTCAAAACACTCTTAGTTTAATTAACAAACTTTCAAACTCAAAAATATTACTTATGGATGTGTTGAACACTAGACACAATTGTTAATATTAATTGATATTGAAAATCTCCTCTGAAAACATTTATTATTAATGTACTGTTTAACACCAGACATCCTTGTCTTCTAAATAATCGTTGATTTTAGAATAAGCTTTTTTACACAGTGTGCTTAAGACATTTTTTTAACCGCGTCGGAGGTAACTCTAATATATCTTGGGGAATCTTGTTGTAGAACCTTATAAAAGTAAAGCCTCCACCAATCCTGACTTGGCCCCCGTGGTGGAGTATGGCCTATGCCTTCCTCAGAGAAGAGACCCGTGCCCCTCGGTGGGGACATAATGGGTTGTTGATGAAAGGTAGAGCCTACATGGATAATTGTAATCTAAGCTTGAATTAATATGGGAATTTGGGTTTCACTAAAGCATAACAAGCGAACAATCTTTCGCCATCAAACGTTCAACGAGTTTTAATAGTGGCGTGCCCTGAATTCGGCCTATATCCAGAACGAATTCGATCAAAATGAAGCCAAGAGTTTGTAGACACACTTTCCTTAATGATTAACCCGCATAATACGTACGTAATATGATATTATCATATTACGTACGTCGCATAAGCGTTGGACTACCGATCACGGACGCCATGCCACCTCTAGGAATCTACACGTCGAACTGTGCCACACTTACCTCCAATCAATCAGTCCACACAAAGACACCACCAACAGAAAGAAACCCAATGAAAGACGTTTCAGTAATAATTAAAAAGTTCCCCGAACCGGCGCAAAAGACGCGGTAATGACCAGGTAATGACGCGGCTGGCATGAGGGGTCATTTGTCACCGGTGGGACGAGGCGGTGTCAGGCGCGGCACGGCCCGATTGACGGGTGTCACCGGGCTGGCGGCTACGGTGCTGGAACTCGAAGGCGACTCGATGATGGAGGAGTTGAAAGGGTTAGAAAAAAATAAGTGGAGAGTTTTGAGTTAAGTTGAAGTGGCAGTAGGCGGGGCACATAGCACGCAGAACTGATGACCGATGGGGCCGAAAAGTTCTCGAATGGAGACCACACATCGGCAAGCGCAGCGTAGGATGACCAGCCACAAGATGGACAGACGATCTTATCCAAGTAGCAGGAAGACGCTGGATGCAAGTAGACAAACGTGTCTATCGCAAATGAATTCCATAAAATGTAAAAACTGTAACTATTTGTAGATTCGCTTATTTGTAACCGGCTTCCAAAAAGGAGAAGGTTCTCAATTTCACGCGTGTGTTCCTTTTTGTTTTGCTATGCCATATTGAAGAAGAAGAAGAAATAGGGTACGAAAAATCCTAAGCCAGATTTTGTAAAAAAGATTTTGTTCCAGTAATGAAGGAGTATTTGGTGTAAGGTGTAACTGCCAATTACAGTAACCAATGAGTATTTAATACTCTTGGTTCCACTATTGTATTGTAATCGTTCAGGATTTTGTAACAAAGGGGAAGGTCTCTTCCTGGTGTACATACAATAAAACAAACAGAATGTCTATTCTTTACCTTGAAATAAATTTGTGATTTCTGATTTCTAAAGAATATTTTGTCTTTCTATCGTTTCCTCCTTTGTTCCTGCAGTCGGGTAGACAGGCCCATCGGAAATAAATTTCAGTCACACACGAGCTCGAGGCGATGGTGTCCCGCCGGCGCGAACCGGCAGGTGAGCCGCGAATTATTAATAGTCCTCGATTCGACTGTTTGCTTGTCACCCTACGGCTCGAATGATACCCCTTCATTGTGCAAAGATACCGCTGTTTTAGAAAGCAAGGCAGTGTGTCGGGTGTTTTTCTATGTGCGGCTAAGGCAGTTCTTGACTTTTGATTGTCATCGGCCTTTGAGTCGACTTCGACACTTGCAGTCTGTTATATTTTCTTTTTTCGTTTTTTCGGGTTCCGTAGTCGACAAGGACCCTTGTAGTTTGGCCATGCCGTCCGTATGTCTGTCTGTTCGCGGCCTAGCTCAGAGGCTATTAGAACCACAACTCTAAAATTTGGCATAGACATAAAGTTAAATATTAATTAAGCTGACAAAACGGTAGAATAAAATCTCGGATGGGAAAGGATGCTGCGTAGGGAGGTCCCCTAAACCTAAATTAGAGATGCATTTTTAGTGCATTATAGTAGAGTGTTGGCTATCAATGGATTAGTATTTTAAAAATATTGTGGGTGTATGAAAACAATATTTTTCGATCTAGAGTTCCATTTGCGATTCTGATATGAAATTTCTGATTCTGATTCTGATATTTGACTCAGCAAATCAGCCTGGTTGTAGTTCCATGCTCTTGCCTAGTTACCATAACATAGGGTATCCTAGGTTAAACCATATGAAGTGATTGTGTTGTGTGGAAATTATTATTTATTATGATTTAATCTGCATATCTTTGTAGGCTTTTATTACACGCTGTATAATGTTGTAGTAAATCAAAATTTTCGCCTTAACATTCCTTAGCTCCCACGAAACTACCTTTAACCTGTGGATTTTTTTGGCGAGCCGATCGGCTCACCATAGGTGATAATAACTGAAAATCATTTTCAGTTGTTTACAATTGTTATTTTGCAAGATCATGAAGCAATCCATTAAACGGCTCCATCGTGACTGCAAAAGAAGATGACTTCTCTGACGCCACCGATGACAAAAACCATCTTAACTTCTTTCACTTTTTACAAACTTTATTTTACAGATCATTAAAATCGTTCAGTGTCACCCACAAATGAGAATCTGAACGCAATAAACTTAGGATTAGTTCCTAGCCGTGAAGAAAATAAAAACATTACAAAAACAAACGAGCATACTGTATATTTAGAGAATAGGGTAGTTTCCAGGGTCAAAATAATTAAATTCTATTTAGTCCGTATTTTAGATTATAAAGTATTGGACTCGTATTTTTTCTTTTTTCGATTAAACAAAAAATAACAAAGATATAGCCCATTAAAGTTACGTGTGACGTCACTTCGTGCTAAAAAATGCAGCACGGCGTGACGTCACACGTAACTTTAATGGGCTATATCTTTGTCATTTTTGGTCTAATTTACAAATAAAAAAAATACGTGTCCCTTATTTTTGAATAATCTAAAAGACGGACTAATTACATTTTTTAGGGCAACTAGCCCATTATGCGTCTCTTTGTGGAACTAACTAAGTGTTCATTGCGCGGTTTCTCACTCAACGCTGCCCTTTGCTTTCCAATGCAGTTCTACGACCATCTACATTGGACCTAACTCCCGGTTTCTCGAACAGTCTTGTTAACAGCTGTAAGTTGGCAACAGTGCATACAAAAAAAAAACAACTGAGAGCCATTAACACTAGATTAACACACTGTTACGCATTCAACACGTGTTCAAGAAACCTGGGCTAAATCCTCCAATCCAATACTTCCTTGCGTCACCCGGCCCATGATTTAGCAAAGTTCAGCTCTCGATAATTAATCTAGCAACTTCGCGCATACCGCGGCCATCACGGAGGTTGCATTCGAAGCGTATTTATGAAGCCTTCGCTGCAGTTAATACTCCGTCGCCACGCGATTAAGACCGCGTTTACATGGAGTAGTACGCGCAAAGAAAAAAAAATCATGATCATTGGTGTGTAGGTATGCTAGTACAGGCTCAGGTAGCATACAGTCTATAGCAACGTAGTGAAAAAACTGTCCTGGAAAACATGAGTCGACGAACTGCCTCCACCGTAGGTAGAAATGTTAGAATGTCCTGCTCAAATAAGTGCCTGGTTGGTCCAGTATAATAAATTTGCTGAAAAACATAAAAATGGTTGTAGGTATTCCCGGAGTGGGAAGATACATTGATATTATCCAAAACTCCCAAATTACCAGGCAGGCTTGTGAGTCCATGATTGTTATGGTGACATGGACAAATTATTATTTCTAAGGATGTAATGTGAGATACATGTGAAACTCCTGCTTTAGTAGATAACTAAAGTTTATGTACTTAGTGTATGTGTCAGATGTAAGACACCATATCAATCGTACGTAACCTGCTTCATGCAGGCACAGCCTAAGCCACGACGGAGTTGTAACCTCGCGGCGATGTCACCGAGCGACGTCGCCCATTAATATTCCTCTACTTTGCACCTCAACTTTCCCCATCTATTCATCAAACTCCCTATCCCCAGGTAATGCTATCACTGAGCCACGACGACGACGATGACAGCCACTTGTGCATCAAATGCAACACTACCATCATCGGCCTCGACGAGTACGTCAAACACAGGAAGGAACGGTGCGGGAAGAAATATGAAGCTATCGAAGCCATCAAGACTGCGAAAGTCATTACAAGCTTGGACACTTGGAGGTTGGGCGCTGACGTCTTTTTTCAGTCTTTGGAACTACAGAGTAGCGCAAAGAAGCCTAGTTTGCTGACACCACCAATACCAGTGTCTATAAAACCTCTTGGTGTTGAGAGAACGAAAGCCCTAGGCGTTCCTTCAACATCGAGAGATTTACCAATGAGTCCTTTAGACAGCAACATGAGAGGTGAGGACTGGATCGGAGGACACAGCTTACGGATTGGTAATAGTGAAGCAGACAATCAGACCAAACTCATCAACGCGGTGGCTTCTATTAGCGGAGCAGTAAAAAAAGACATACCGTCTTCTTCATACAGCATAGTTCCTTATGATTACAAGGCTGATGAAGATACAGATGAAGCATCAGAGGATTCAGAAGAAGAAGATGATGAGGAGCCTTCACCTTCAGGAGGTAAATGGAAACCCCCGCCTCATCACACGGGTGGGAAGTGGCGACCGGATTCTCCAGACCACGAGGATTGGGATGCGAAAGTTGATGAACATACTGGTGGTAAATGGAGATTACTGCCAGTGGATGCGGTAGAGAATGATGAAGATTATGATGCCCCACCTCCAGGGCATACTAAGGGAAAATGGGTACCTGGAGCCCATGACCAAAAGACACAAATCATGCAAACAACAATACAGACAAAGTCTTCAGTACAGTATTGGTGCGGAGCTTGCAACAGACGCCTAGGATCCAAGGCTGTTTATGAAAAACATCTAATGTCAAATCTTCACATGAGGAAGATTCTTCCTGAGAATGACCTTGAGTTTTCGGGGCACATGGAGCCACCCAAAAGCACCGGAGAGAAAAGATTGATTAAACCATCACAGTATACTAATGACAGCATATATCAAATAGCAAAGAAAAAGAAGTTTTCAATGGATAACCAGGGTAAGAAGAAACGTAATCGAAAGCCGTGCTACACGCAATGTTCAGGCTGTAAATCCAGAGTTAAAGTACATTTGATGGGAAAGCATCTGATCTCGCACTACCACTTTAGAAAAGCAACGGATATTTCCAGTACTGCCTATCAACAGTTAATATTGGATAATATGAGTGCCATAGTCCATCAATCGCCGTTCCAATGCAGCCCGTGTAAGTTTTACACTAACTGGTTATCAAATTTTATTCAGCATTGGTTCTCAGAAGAACACGTACAAAAGATGGCCCTGCTCGAAGGTAATTACTGGTGTTCGTTCTGCAAATTCGAAAGTGAATATTCAGACACCATGCTTGAGCATATGTCCAGCTCTGGTCACGGTGAAGTTGTGGCCGTTATCAACAGATCCATGCCTATTATTATTAGGAAGAAAACTGTGTTTAAATGCAGAGATTGTTCTCAAGTTTTTCGATACAACATCGAGATGAAAAAACACAGCGAAAGAACTGGACACGCTTTAGGGCACACTGCGTCAGATATGTACCAAGAGTTGCACAATTGTGGACATTGCAAAGCTAAGTTTCGTTCTTCTTTGACTCTGGCGGCACATCTGAAAACTAAACACAAGCAAATGCCATATTTATGCCTAGTTTGCACGAAACATTTTTTGAGTTCGGAAGATGCGAAGAAACACCGTCAAACTTCAGAGCACAGGATACGGAGAAAGGAACTTTTGAAAGAACGAGGGATTCCGATTGAAGTGATAGCGAAGAAATGTCCTCATTGTTTAGATGAGCCTGTGGTCCTGAAAAATGTTTTGGAGTTAAAGGAGCATATGCGAAAGTTCCATCCAGAAATAAGGAAGAAGTATGTACATTCTTAATAAAGGTTAATTCTGAGTAATTATATCAACAAAATTAGTAATAATCATGAATATAGATAACGTAATAACGTAGCGAGTGATTTTTCAGGATGTCTTCATTGATAACTCTATTTATTTTCAGGTGCCCAAAATGCGGAATGTCCTTCATTCTCTCGCAAGAAGTGACTCGGCACGTTCGCAACAACGCCTGCCAATACCAGTCCGCTGATCAGCTCAACGCATCGACCTTTTGGAGTTGCAGTCAGTGTCCCTTCACCACCGACTCGCAGGCAGAATGCTTCTTCCACGAGGTCCTACACACCACACCTAGTACCGAAGTCCACAAAGTTAGAGACAAGGAAAAATTAGTCGAGAAGTTCGTCTGCCCACTATGCCCGAAGGTCTTCCGGAAAGCGTCCCTAAGGCACCACATTCGGCAGCATACGTTCGAGCGGCCATTTGTCTGTTCGATCTGCGGAGCGAACTTTACTAGGCAGAGCAGTCTAGGAAACCACTCGAAGCTGGAGCACGGGCTGGATATGAGACGGTCGGCGGGAGTCGCAAAGATTGACAACTTGATGAGCGCGGACATGATGGATTCGACGGAGTTTTCTGGCAAGTAAGTGACACTCTTCATTAATGTCGCACCGGTAAAGGTGTCTAGGTAATCCTACTAAGTGACAACTCGAAATAAAACAATAAAACTGACACTTTCAAGATTTTAGGTTCAAGATTGCCTAGCGAATAAATCATCATTTACGCTTTTATAATAAAATACCTACCTGAACATGTATTGAGCTTACCAGACATTCGGCTAAAAAATATGTCAAGTCCACTTTGTGCCAAAAGTTTTATTTACGTGGTTAAAACAAGAATTTCAACTCTGATAAATTAAGGACCAGAATAGAAAAAACTGAGTAGGTACCTATAGAACGTTTATCTAAGTCTGTATAATAATATATCTTAAGACTATTATCTTAACTGGAATTCACAGCGTCAATCATGAATCCATATTTAATTTCTAACGATTAATAGTTTCTCTTCTACTTTACCTATTGAGAGTTCCCGCTTGCATGGATGACTTAAGGTCAGAATTTCTCCAATTTAATGCTGAGCCGTTAATTAGGCGCGACGATGATTACCTACCAACTGACACACCAAAGTTTCAACGCGTCAGCTCTGACTCACGAAGCGAAATGGCAACTTTAATCTCGCACCTAATAAACCCGTCATAATTCGTGACGAAAGACAACTGCCGCCGTGTTCTGAGACGGAAATACAGACTTAACACTCAACATGACGCGTCTACATCAATTTGCATCGCGGCGGATATACACTTGTCACCAACTCACCAGTCAAACTTTCCTTCACTGATATCGGGGATGCATAATTTCTCAAACAAGTTACAAACACTCATAATTTGACAGGCGACGGCAACCTTTGATTGCGGGGCAGGATATCGGGCGATATTGCCAGCCGTTGACATTTTTACACGCGCCGCAATAAATAGTCTGGTATCCCCGGATGCGTTATGATTATTTAGAGCATGTTTTGAACAGATTTAATTGAACAGAAGTCCCTTTAAACGGAGTACGGAGGCCCGGAAAACTAGACATTAGAGATAACGGTTAAGATGACAAAATAGAAACCGGTAGAAACTCATCTGCATCTCAACGTCAGAAGCATGGTCGTATGTTGTCAATTGTTTCTGAATGTCAATGTATAATGTCAAAATGTTATTGTTTCTGTATCATCATCAACCCATTATGTCCCCACCGAGGGGCACGGGTCTCTTCCCTGAGGAAGGTATAGGCCATACTCCACCACGGGGCCCAAGTCCGGATTGGTGGAGGCTTTAAGACTAGTGGCTGGTCTTACTGTCAGAAGTTTTCAAGCCGCCCCTAAAGGCCTCTGACTTGGCTTAACGACTGCCATCTATCGACGGCAGCCGGCACCAACTGCTTAACGTACCTTGCGAAGCACGGAATCGCTCGGAAAAAATGCCACTAGCGTTAGTCATAGACGGTGACCCATCCATGGACTGAACGCACCGTATGTTGCTTAACCTTAGTGATCGTTCAAGATCACTCAGGCAGCCCAGGCTACGAGAGATTCTGTTTCTGTTTCTGTATAAATGAAATGAAATGTTCAATTCCGACGACTTTTTTATGTGGCCTCCACACTGCTCGCGAAGTTGACCGATGTTAGGCGAACACGGTAGTGTGGAGAGGCGCTTCGTATTACTTCCTCCAACCTCGAGTACTCGTATGTAGCGACGTACTTCGGTCAACTTTCCCGAGTAGGTACTTTGTAGAGGAACTCCGTGAGTTGTCTGGAGGAGGCATAAACACCTGTAAATTCGTAAATGGAATTTATGAGTAGAATAAAGAATATTCTATCTGATCTATCTATCTAACACCTTCAATCTCAGCTCGTCGAGCTCTTTCTAACAATCTGAGAAACATATTTCTATCCTAATCCATTGGTGAGACAATTCAGGTGCATACAGTTGTACGTAGGCTTATATTAACTTGTAAGCTCGCTCTCCTGTAAAGTATAAAAATGCAAATCCGACCAAACGCTTCTGACGTAGAGAAATTAGAGAAACACTTTATTGTAAATAAAAATAAAAAATAAACAATTTTCTTAGGTTTTTCTTAACCTAAGAATAGAAACGGCGGCCTATTCATTATTTTCCGGCGAATTCATGTTGGGGTCATGTCAATTTTTGCCTTTAAACACATCGCGTCTTTAAGTTTATCAGCGACAGAAATATCGAATGCTTAACGGAACATTGACCCATTAGTAGATCAGATAGGTCATTCGAGTTACGTAGGTACGGATTTTTTTTACTCAGACCCCATCAATAGTTAATCATACGTTCAAAATATGTACAAGCATTCATGATTAATTAATAAACAAGTTTTAATTTTATGTGTCAACATAGGATAAGTCCATCATAGCACGTGCGTAACTCAAATGACCTATCTACTAATGGGTCAATGTTCCATTTAGCATGCGATATGTGAATATTGTTCTTCTGTCATTTCTTAAAGTTTGTTTATATTCGGATCAAAATGTTTAGTGCATTAGGAAGAGATGAAGGGACATCGCAGTTTATTGTTCGCACGTGCGTTGTTACATTACTCACGAACGTAAATCGGAGTTGGCGATAGTTTTTGCCCTTTTGTAACTCGCCATTTCGCTTAGACATTAGTTAGAACTTCCACATTTAACTCTGTCAACACGTTCAAAATAATTTGCATCTACAACTTACTTGAAAACTTGTTTGAATAATTCTGCTTTCCGGGATTCTAGCATGTGCTGTATTGTTCTCAATACTTTTAAAATTATGACTTCTACTAGGTGATCGCCTATAACGCGACATCAAACTTGACCTCTCCCATTGGCGTATTTGGCAAATATTAGTATTCTGACGAATCATAAGCACAGATTTGATTTTTAAACCTGAAATGTATTCTAAACCGTTGTCAAATACGCAAATATCAATACCCAAGTGTAGTGTCGACATTATAATGAATTAATACTGAACTAATTTCAATGTAGGTACGAAAAAATTTATGAAAGTAACGACATATATACCTAAGTAATTTTTGTTTGATTGGATTTATCTAAAGATAGTAAGCTACATGTAGCCCATACAATCCAATCGAACAAAAAAAATATTTGAACGTAAACAATTTACCTACATCCCGTTTGTTAAATATCAATGAACATTGTTAGCCGCTGCCTTCGGATCGAGTTTGTAACGGAAAAAACGCAGCGACAAAAACTCCAATCTGACCACCCCTATATTAACTAATTAATTATAACATATTAACTACTTGCTGCTCAACATTAGTTTCACCATTCATGGTCACGTAGTCATTTTTATGGTGTAACCTACACTGTAATAATAATGTTAAGTCAAGTAGTTTGTATATAGTAACAGATTAATTATAATAAACGCTATCAATAGGCTAGTTGTCCTAAAAAATGTAATTAGTCCGTCTTTTAGATTATTCAAAAATAAGTACACGTATTTTTTTATTTGTAAATTAGACCAAAAATGACAAAGATATATGCATTAAAGTTACGTGTGACGTCACGCCGTACTGCATTTTTTAGCACGGAGTGACGTCACACGTAACTTAAATGGGCTATATCTTTGTTAAATCCTAAAAAGAAAAAATACGTGTCCAATATTTTTTTATAATCTAAAATACGGACTAAATAGAATTTAATTATTTTGACCCTGAAAACTTCCCTATTCCAAACAGTTTCTACCCAAATAGACACATCTATTTCGAGCCACAAACTCAAAAGACGACCCACAGACGGCACATTACAGTTGATAACATGCAGTGATCCCGACCGCATGCATCAGAGCGACAACTTTGCACATTTGTACGAGTCTAGGGCCCATTGAGGGGCCCCTAACGCGACCTAGACGGGCCTGATGATCCAAGTTGGGTTGTATAACAGACTGGTATTGCTAACGCGGGTAGTTGCATTAATGCAGCCGGAGGAATGTAATGGCGCGGCGGTCGCAGATGGCTCCGCGGGATGTTTGAATACTTTTTGAGACAACATAAATAGTGGCTACAATCTTTGAAGGTGCATGATGGTGAATAAGCACCTATTTAATTAAATACCTATAGGTATTGATAAAGATAAATAAGATTAAACATTTTTCGGTTAATTTGTGCAATGTGTGATAATGTAGACATTGTTATAATAGACATTGTTTGTGGCTCTGCTGGGGAGCATACTCTCTAGCCGAGCCACAAAAAATATGTATACTCAGGAAAGATAAACGCCCCTGTTTTTGGATTAAAACTGTTGTACGAGTAGTGTTTATTGCGTACGTGTTAAAAATATCATTATCAGATCAGCGGTTTTATTTATTTTACGTTTACCAAAATTACGTTTACCAGTATGCTCCCCAGCAGAGCCACAATCAATGTCTATTTTATCATTACCTAAGGCACGTACGTACAGCCGATAACGGCATACGTACGCTATGTAGGTACGTTTGATTTACATCCTTCCAAGATATAAATGATCAGATTCTAAGGTGGTGGCTCTGCTGCAGAGCACCACACAAATATTATACTTCAATAATAGAAATAAGAAAACTCCTGACAGTAAGACCAGACACTAGTCTTACAAGCCTCCACCAATCCGGACTCCGAAGGCCCCCGTGGTGGAGTATGGATGGCTTATTAGATACCTTCCTCAGGGAAGAGACTCGTGCCCCTCGGTAGGGACATATTGGGTTGATGATGATGATGATGAATCGAAATAACGAATTTAGAATCTTAGACTAAATATTGTGTGTGATCACTAAATATTGAAATTAAATTAAGCCTCTCTATCACCTAGTTACCAATATCTAGGCTACGTCTTCCTATTACAAATATCTTTATATGGATTACAATTGTGAAATAAATATATCAATCAATCATATGAAACTGAAAGGGCGAAGGTCTGTGGGCGTACAGAAATAGAGATATCTACCGGATTGACAAAAACAGGGGTAAAATGATTTAATTAGTTAATTGGCAGATTTCGGCTAAACATTGAAACTTTGCTTCAATGTTTGGCCGATCAATTTATGCACCATGCAATCGTGCAAATTAATTTGAATTTGGATCAATTAGCTCATTGATCTATTCGAAAATTTTCTTTATAGATACCTAAACATATCATAATAAAAAAAGAAGAAATTCACTCGAATTTAATACTTTCTTCTAACTACACCTTTAAAAAAAACAATGTTTACTTTTAAATTAAAACAAGGGCAACTTAAAAACGCTAATTCACACATTGAGAATATTCAGTTGTTAGAACAGCGAAAAGGTTAAGCAACATACGGCGCGTTCAGTCCATGGATGGGTCACCGTCTATGACTAACGCTAGTGGCATTTTTTCCGAGCGATTCCGTGCTTCGCAAGGTACGTTAAGCAGTTGGTGCCGGCTGCCGTCGATAGATGGCAGTCGTTAAGCCAAGTCAGAGGCCCTTAGGGGCGGCTTGAAAACTTCTGACAGTAAGACCAGCCACTAGTCTTACAAGCCTCCACCAATCCGGACTTGGCCCCCGTGGTGGAGTATGGCCTATACCTTCCTCAGGGAAGAGACCCGTGCCCCTCGGTGGGAATATAATGGGTTGGTGATGATGATGAGAACAGCGAACGCTTCCTCGCCGAGCGGGTGGGGTACTTACGGCCAGTCCGCTGCTTTAGTGTTATTTAGTCAGAGTGTAATGTCTTGGACCCATCGCTAATGGGCGCTGGTCAGCGCTAGCCTCGTCAGGATTATAGAAGGATATTTATATCCTGTAGAATGTTTAATGAGCCAATCGGCGCGCTATAACAATGGTTTTTAATTGTTCTTTTCAAGGTCACTTCACAACTGATTGACACAAAATTAATGTTTCCTTTTAATTTTTTTGGCAGTTTATTTAACTAGTGTTGAAAATCAGTTTAAAAAATTCTTGATTTTATTATGGATTCTCTCTGGATTCGCTTGTGTATTGCCTCCCTACAGTGGGACGCATAAAATACCTACAACATCCAGTAGTTTCCGAGATAACTAGCGCCAGAACTCTAGCACCGGTTATAAATTATCGGTATAAAGATGTTACAGTGCCACCAACTTATCTGTTCAGTTGATAGCGGCGCTAATGAAGAATTTAGTAGTAACATTTAAGAAATGTATCTTAGATAAATGAGAATATTTTAACCCGTCTTTCAATTTTAATGAAAATATAATTATCTATAAATCTTAGTAAGTGAATAAATAAAACAAAAAATGGGGAACAGGATTTGCAATTAACTAGTTAGTTAGTTACAATTTTGCCCACCTGAACAGATAACTTGGTGGCGCTGTATAGTACTTTTTATGAGCAGCTTTTGTACATAAATAGCGAGAAAACGTAACGCTTTTTTTATTTCCAGGCAATGCAAGCAAGGAGGCTCTACTTTGCAACGCAATGCTGAGATCCGTCAACACAAATGCCCGCACGAAGGTTGCAGTTACGTTGCCGCTACGTTCAAACAGTTAGTAAGGTTAGTGTTGTTTGCGTAAGTACATTTTTTTTGCAACACACTAACTCTACCTTGCCTTAGATAAGAATTTTCATGTGAGAGAAAACTTCAGTTTTAGTTTCGCTACTAACGCCATCTATACGTTTACTACAGAACTAATGGACAAACACCCCAGACTAACATCATTAGTGTCACTCTAGTGCTGCTACTTACAACTAGGGGGCGCCACTTATTCACAAAATGTTATTTCAGGCATAGGAGATCACACGGCGAACTAGTGAAGCAGCATGAATGTCCTTACTGCGACTTCAGAACGGACCAAGCCAGCCATATTAAGCGGCACAAGAGATGCCACGAGGGGGAGAAGCCTTACGCATGCCCACATTGCGATTTTGTCTGCGGGAGCTTGGTAAGACCAACGTTGCTTTAGTTAGACAATATTGGTACCTAGTTAGCCAACGAGCTAAACCCTAGGCACACCCTAGGTGGACTAGAATTGCCAGTGGTCTATGGCTAACTAATATTCTACCAGCTTATGCTTATTCGCAATTTAGACCAACGAGCATACGAGAACATCATATGTATGACACTAGTTAGATGATCCTATCATAAACAATAACCCAATCTGCTCGTCCTCCTGACGAGTTACAATACCTTACAGAGTATTAATTAGTATTATTTTTTATATTTTGACAAAGTTAGCATTTAAATTGAGACGCTCTCTGAAGTTTATTGCTAGATTGTAAAACATTTACAAAGTCCTAATATCACTCATTGTGGCTCCATGCAGCATTACTAGCGCCACTGATCGATGGAAAAAAATCATGCCTTACAAATCATTTTATAGTGTCAGATCAATCAATATTAATGATTGACAGATTGCCCCGACCTGAGCAAACTCGATCTCTAAAAAAATATATGTTTTTTCCTTGGTGACGCTGGTTTTACTCAGTAGCATAGTTTAGAAATTGTACAGATACTTTTCGCAAAAAAATATACGTAAGGTTTTTTTGCGTTTGCTGGCCCTATAGCCTAGAGAGCATAAACTTGAATACAACGTCAGAAGTAAGCTAGTTTCCAGAACTGTGTGATGGTTAGGGATTTTTTTAAATTTTTTATTCATAGTAGGTCTGAGTAGGCTGTAGGCTAATAATTAAGCAACACATTGTAGGGTCGACTAGTTAGTTTACAATACGGTATTTGACACTATCAACAATAAATTATTTGAGATGCTCGATTAAAACAAAAATTACGAAATTATTTGGAAAATGTATTTCTTTTAATCATTTACTAGTTATTACAATTTTTAAATAGGCAATTATTTTCATACAAAATTCCGTTTTAAAAGTAACTCATTTGACATCCTGTCAAATACCCAATTATAATTGCCGCTTCCAGGAGAACCTTCGCAAGCACGTCCTTCGCAGCGGCCGCCATCCGGGACTCCCGCTCTACACGTGCCGCCATTGCGAGTACCGTGCGGACACGGCCGCGGCGATGCGGGCGCACCTCACCGGCTCGCACGGGGAGGCCTACGACGCGAGGACTGCCGTCGAGGCTGTCAAGCGGCATCTTATGAAGATGGACTGATATCATTATGCTAGAGAGGCGTATGACACGCGGACGGCCGTCGTGGCTGTCAAGCTGACCGATTTGCAGAAACTTAAGTCCCTGGCCACACGGACGGGGACGTGGGGCGAAGGGGCGGAAAAGACTTGATGCGTTGTATAGAAATCGAGCCCTCGCACTGTCTTTTCTGGGTGGGCTTAGTCTCTTCCCTCCAATAGGTAATTTTGTATGAATGTCCTTTTTGTGTGATGCAGGCCTGAGGCGAATATCGTGAGGATTATTAACTTTATTCTAGATACACTTCGGTACACCCGACTTCCACGACACAGGCTGTGCCTAGTGTGGGAGTTGCAATCTGTTCCTAACTGTAATACTTGGATTTTTAATTAAAGAATTTTTAATTATTATATTATTACTTACTTTACTTTCCGAGCGAAACCTGGTCGGACTTCCAACAAAAAGTCAAGTGTATCCGGAAAAGTTAATAATGTTCAAATATTGTGAAGATTGACTAATATGCTAGGACCTTACGCTGCAGTTGTGATTCTGCTACTGTCTCTATGCTCTGCTAAGACTTTGCATCGACGGCGTAGTATTAGGAGGCGTATGACGCGAGAACTGCTGTCGAGGCTATGACGCGGCACCTTCTGAAGACGGACTGATATGCTAGACCTGAACAGGGCATTAAGTCAATGAGCTACCTACATATTTTTGATGACTTTGCAATTAAAATGTCAAACTTGAACTGCTGAAGCTTTAATGTGTCTTGATTGTATAATTGGAGTATCCAGAATATGCTGCAGTAACACTGCTTTTATGTGCACTTATCAGTTTCCAGCTCAATGGGCAGATGTGTAAGCGAAGTAATAATTTTGGAAAAGTAGAGATTAGATCCGTTCCAGTGACGAAGTATTCAGGCTAGTGCAATGCGAGTGATTTTTATTATTTGTAATGAGAATGTGAAGCACATTTTAATATTATTTTTTTTAACATTATAGAAAGATTACTGATTTAAAATCTCTTAGGCAATAAAATAAAGTCATAATTTTTCTGTTTTTTTTTATTTTTTGTAAGTTTTAAGTTTTCCTTAAACTAACTGCATCAATAGTTCCTGAAACAAAGGAAAAGAACATTTCAGAATATTGTTAGCAATTAATGCATACTTACACAAGTCTGCACTGAGTATATTATGCACAATAATAAAGAAGAATTATTCAACAAGTTGGGGACTCTGTTAGGTTACTGTTGGGCTACTGTATTGGGGAAAGCTCTTGGTAATTTATAGTTTACTAGCTTTCGCCCGCGCTCCGTCCGCGTGGACTTTAGTTCAAAATTTTGCAACCCCGTTTGCTCCCGTAACTCCCGTTAAGGCTTAAATTTAGAAAAACTGTGAAACACGTAGTGTAGGACGCCCTCTAACCAGGTGGGATGACGATCTGCGAAGGACTGCAGGCAGATGCTGGATGCGGCAAGCTGAAGACAGGGCGCTATGGCGCTCATTAGGGGAGGGCTATGTCCAGCAGTGGACTAATATAGCCTGATGATGATGATGATGTGAAACACGTGTTTCTTAATACTCTTCTATAAATAAATACTCTTCAACACAATTGATTGAACGTGTAGACTGCATGTTCAATCAATTGTGTTGAAGAGTATTTATTTTAAGTTTTAGGAAAATTAGACAACATTTTTACATACCTCCCATACAAATTTTGGCAACCCTTTTCAACCCTTTAGCGGTTGAATTTCAAAAAATCCGTTCTTATTCCTTGCCTACATTATCTATAGACCCTCTGTGCAAAATTTCAGCTTCCTAGGTCTAACGGCTTGGGCTGGGCGTTGATGAGTGAATGAATCAGTCAGTCAGGACTTTGAATTTTATATATATAGATTACGACATTTCGAGATACTCTGCAGAACATAATCACAGTCATTGTAGACCATAAATTCTAATTCTAGAAATAAGCCCCAAAGGTCCACATTTCAAAATAACAGCAGCACTCGAAATATTAAACGAAAAGCCCCTTTCGGGGCACTCCTATGGAACCCTAGATGTATTCAAGTAATATCCATTCCTATAAGCTTTCAGAAAATGTATTTGAGGTCAAAAAAACAATGCATTAAAAAGAAAAAAATAGAAAAGACATTCAAATGTAAATGTCCAATGCAAAATACTTATTATAAAAGTTGTTCTGTACATAAACATAAACTTTTACATACAGGCACATACATTGCTTCTGGCCCCACACTAGGATACCCTGTGTCGTGAGACCCAGAAACAGCGATGTCACAGACATGTGAACATCCAAGACCTGGGTTTCATTTTTTTGTCCCCAGCCGGGATTCGAACCCAAGACCTCTGGCATGGTAGGCAGATGCGATAACCACTGCGCCACAGAGGTCGTCAATCTATCTTCTTATCAAATAACTCGTTGCTTGAGGCCAGCGCATGCGGTGGTAGCTAGAAGTTATGGGCATCTCTGAAGTGGCACTAACAAATCGCACCCCTAGATGAAAACACCACTAAGTCGAAATAATATGTGAACTAGTTAGCAATTTTTTCAACTTCCTAACCTTATACCGGACAATATAACTCCCAATTCGTCTCCTTTAAGTTGGAAGGTATCGTTATGGGAGTTGTCCGGTCCAGTATAAGGTCAGAAAGTTGAAAAAGTAGCTGACTAAATGTTCGCATATTATTTCGACTTAGTGGGGTTTTCATCTAGGGGTGCGAAATACAATTTTTTAACAATAATTCGCCTAGTAATTATTGTAAAAAATTGTGAATTAGCACACTTCCAGCAACCATCCAGTAGTGGTCCTGTCACCCATATCTAAAAAGTGTGAGTGACGGTGCCACCTGGACCCTGTTAAATTATCTCGTTGTGTTAAATTATAATTATTATAATTAATTGCATATAATATGCTAAGTAAATAGTATTTTTAGTGGACGAGTATACATGCGTACAGTCCTTTTGGCATTGCATTAAATTATTACTTGAATCACTCGTAGCCTCGGCTGCCTGAGTTATCTTAAACGATCACGAAGGATAAGCAACAACAAACAACAACCGTCTATGACTAAAGCTGGTGGCATTTTTCCGAGCGGTTCCGTACTTCGCAATGCATGCTAAGCAGTTGGTGCCGGCTGCCATCGATAGATGTCAGTCGTTAAGCCAAGTCAGAAGCCTTTCCAGGGCGTCTTGAAAACTTCTGACAGTAAGACCAGCCACTAGTCTTACCAGCCTCCACCAATCCGGTTTGACCCCCGTTGTGGAGTTTGGCATATACCTTCCTCAGGGAACTAGTGAGTGCCCCTCTGTGGGGACATAATGGGTTGATGATGATTACTTGATGTTCCTATACCTTCCTCAGGGAAGAGACTAGTGCCCCTCTGTGCGGACATAATGGGTTGATGATGATTACTTGATGTTTTTATGTATAATTGATAATGATTTCACATTTCATAGATTGCAAGCAGCAGTTTTTAATGGTGGCACTCGAGCCTTTCACTGTTGTTAATGAACTTACAAGAACAGAGAAAAACAGTGAGATTTTTGTGTATTGTGCGATATCGGACATTTCTTGTATTCAGTAGTTCAACTGCATTCTAATACCAATGCATTCTGCTTGAAAAAATGTTTTAGAGGTTTCTACGAGTTGTAGACAGATTGGAGAAGCCTCTTGGGTCTCGTAGCATATTTAGGAACTATTTGCGGACTAGTTCATAGACTGTAAACAAAATTTTATTGGTTAGCCTATATTCCTCAATTAGGAAAACTATTAAATTCTATGTCCTATGGATAGCATAAAGAGGCCACTTATCTGTTAGAATATTCTTGTTTACACTTTCTAAATGAACCTGCAGAATTTTTGGTAGGCCAATCGGCTCACCATAATTGTTTGTTTTCTTTTTCAAGGTCATAACACAACTGCTTAAAATTGTACTCCTGACAACATCTACAGTTTGAAAAGTATTTATTTGCAAAGTTAATCAAGACTTACTTAGTCAAAATGCCATCCTTTTTCGTGAGCCTGACAATGCAATCGTCAGATTCTCCCATCCGCCGGATAGCTCCGCAGACGACGTACATCTTGGAGGAGTCAGCAGCGCGCCCGGTGGAGGGGTCCACGTCGGCGATGACCAGCTGGACGGAGGCATGGTCCTTAGCGTGGATCAGACGGTTGGAGGCTGAGCTGAAATTGGCAAAACAAATCTTTGAGGATTTTTTCTGGAATTTTGTTGTAGGTGCTGCGAATTAATTGCTAGCCAGGCTGCCTGTATGAGGCAGTAAATAATGAATTGCGAATGCTTCTAAAGAAAACGTATATTTTTCTACGTTCAACCTCTGGTGTAGTGCGAATTTAGGGTAAATAGGTTAGGAATAGGTTTCGTGAGATTTCGGTTTGTTTACACGAAGTAACTGACTAGACAATTAGAAATAGCCTGTAAGAACACTTATTAGTTAGTTTTCTGAAAGTCTGCCCGTAGTTCTGCCTGGAGAATCAATTATAATGCAGCTAAACACGTGGAGAAACACTCACCATTTCCTCGGGCAGTAAAGGTCAACAAATTCACCAGCGTCGTTCTGCATTTTGGTGATCTGGAATGTTACAATAACACAATTTATTCCCCGATCGAAAACTAACGTTGAAACGGCACCAAATAATAAAAACTTACACAAAAATCACAATGAAACACGAATCGCGCAGATTTGGCAGATGCGAAAGAAAGATGGCCGGCAGAGCAGTGTTGCCAGTAAAAACAAAAAACCGGTAATTCACCGGTACAATTGAAGAGCTCTTTACATTATGCAACAACCAATACGTAGCTTGATTTTGACACTAGTAACACCACGATAAGCTTCCGGTTGTCAAAATAATCGACCAATAAACGCGCGAGGAAAAAACAGTGAATCGCAGGTTGAAGTCTAGAGATAGCGCGAGTTGCGTGTTGAGAGCGCTGTGTTTATTGATAAACGGGAAAATTAAGGCGTCCGTCTCGTAAAATTAGAACTTAAGCCTCATGTTAGTGAAAAGCCTCTATTGTTCATATTTTTTTATTTCGTTTCCCTATCTGTGTAAATTGCTAATCGTGTTTGCGTTAGCCAGAAAATTGGAAAATAGCATTTTCCTGGCCAGTAAAATGAATGGAAATTATTACAAGCACTGAAACAATAATTACTGCAAACATCATGTCTCTGAAGGTATGTAAGATTTTTCTTTAGTTTATTTACTCATTTTAAACAGGTAAACCACCTTGACCTTTGCCTAATTAATTACCTACCCTCGATTGTTATTTTCTTTTGAGTTTCCGGTTTTTCTAGATAGGCAAATTCTCCTAGTCTGCGAAACTTTAGCGAAATATTAATTTTGCAGGTGAGTACTTACGTGAGATAAACGACAAATTATTCTCTTTCCCAGTGAGCCTTGTGTACCGTGTTATTATCGAAATTATAATAGATCATGCCCATTAACAATAAGAATGTCAGTTGACACAGTGCAGCTTATTCTGATTTTTACCAACTGCGACATCGACACCTACTTTAAAAGTAAGTCTACTCCAACATGGGTCGTCGTTGATACGAAGTGTTAAACAGATTCCTATTTTTTAATTCGTACCAATTACCTACCTCCCCTGGAGGAAGACGTGAGAGTGGCGGTTGGAAAAGTTACAAATTCGTTCTGTCAACTGCTACCCCTTTGCCATCAAAAGTGGTAGTCGAGAATTGTTATCCACCCACGTTTTGGACAGAGAAGGGGGTGGTCGGTGGGAATTATCGCCTATAATATCGAACGATGAAAAAAAATGTGATGAACCTGGTACTAAACTAAATAAATCTATGCAGATTAATTCGTCCAACTTATTGGTCAGTCAGTCAACTTAACGTGGCTAGACACTATGTAACACTACAGACTGGATTTGTGGACTATACAGGGTCCACCCAGTCTACAAATTATACAGTCCATCCAGCTTAACGATCAGTGAGCGTAAGGCAGGTCTGGTTGCCCAAAAGTTTAATCTCTACTATCCCTCGATTTTGATTACACAAGGGTCTATGCAGGCGCGCAGATACGTCTCACTCACCCCTTTATTTCACTTGGGCATTCAAAACAGCTATTCATCTCGCTTTCAACCGTTTCTGGTATAGGTATAACCTTTTGAATACGAAAGTAGGTAGGGCTTTGAATTTCGTTGGTAGGAACCTGAGGGCACATTCCAAACTCAGTTCTAGATTTTTTTGTTTTGGTCAGAATACCAATTAGTATCCGTTGATCAAATTTCCAATTCGATACCGTTTTAGTCTACGCAGTCTAACCGGTCGGTTTCAGAACTGACGATTTTACTTGATACTTATCATTAACTCGGTCCAAAAAAGCCGAAACGGGCAAATAATTAATACTTTGAAAACGCAATATTTTTTTAAATAAAATCTCAATTCAAAAACTGTAGATCAGTGGTCGGTCACTTCACAAATCTATTTGCCATTAAAGGCAAATTGAATTGGTGTAGGCTGGACGGAAACGCCAACATTTGTTTCTGAAACTCGTTCAATATTCAGCAAAACAACGATGCTTTTTGAGATTTCTCTGGTCCCAGCCAGTCTACTGGGAATGGAAGCATTAACCTCTCTCCCAAAGAACAACTGGCTCTCTCTCGCGACTAGTGCACACAGGGGGAAGACGCGTCACAAAGGACGCGTCTAGACGGAGTTCAGAACAAAAAGCAGACTGAGCAACCCCCGAGTGTCCTCGAGCCGCATTTAGAGCAGCCCGCGGCAAGGTCTGCGCAACCAGTTTCGAGCAGTCACTGAACTTACAACTGGGTCGCGACGACATGGCTGCACCTGAAAAATAAATGCGCCCACCTATATTCCACTCAAGATACATTTGCCATGGAGCAAACTATGTCTTGTGTGGAAACCGATCAATTAAAGAAACAGAAATCAAGGATTGGTATTTATTGTATCATTGAGATCAGTGAAGGACCTGCTAATAACTAGAAGTGGTACATAGGTATTTTATACATATACATTACATTTAGTAAGCTCAATCGTGTACGTTAGGCAGAGACAGCAGCTTTTGATGTAGTAGGTAACTTTTGAATGTTTACCATTTTTTAACGATTTTCATCTACGGCGGGCTTATGGGATGGTCCTTGGAAACCGTAACCGTACTTACTTAGGCTCCATTTCCTGAAATTATAGAAGTATGCATTGGAATGACAGTTTTGTTATGTGATCCGTTGATCATGATAATTTCTTTTGTTTTTTCATAAACGGTTATTTATTTCCAGAACACCACTTGAACATGCGTTAGTGTCTTTGACACATAATTTAAAACCGTATTCGTCGTCATGTAGATTCCCCTTCGTCCTTACAAATTATTCAGGTCATTCAAAAATAGGTCCCGCAGTTTGTCACTCAACGGCTCTGTGTGGTTTTAGGTCTAGACTCGGTCCCATTTTTAGCTGGAAAGTTCCAGTTCGAAGAACGGGTTCTTCTTCTGAGTCAGTGAACTGTACAACGTCAGCTTGCCCTTTAGAACACGAAGGAGTATGCTGCTTTTACAACCCAGGGTGTAAAATCTGATTTATTTCCACTACCAAGCCAGACCATAACTTAAACTCAAGATTTCAAACAGGAACTTACAGAAACTACTCCATAAAGTTAACAACCGGTAAGTTTTACACCATTCCTGTAGGATTTAGTATGATCGTAGGTCTTGAACTGCGATAATTTACCTCGATATCAAGAGCAGTTATTTCCATTAGCAAGATACCTAGAAAATTGCTGAGATTATAGACGACTCTCTGAAAAGAAACTGGCGAGATCAGATTATGGCATCCGGGGTCACTTTGACATGGAGTAATAACAAACTCCAAGCTTGCTTGCTATGTCGCGGAGATTTATGCTGTTAGAAGAAGATTTTGAACAAGGAAGTGATTTCTGTAGTGCTATATGTCATACTCGGTGAAGCGTAACTCTAATTAAAACAAAGCGGCTGCTCTATTAACGCCCGACTGTTAATCGTGTCTGTTTGTATGTTACACAACATGACTCCAGTAACTAATGTTTTAAATGCCTACCTACCTATTCAGTACTAAGAAAACGATTGCCTAAGTACCTGGAATGTTTTATTCCGGTAATCCTATTACTGCTATAATACAACTTTGAACCATGTCGCTTGAAACGTTAGGCCGCTTCAATGTAACTTATATTAGGTCTATGATTAGGAAGATTACAATCACACACGTAATCACGACGGTAGCTAATGTTTGATGTTGTTTTATCCAGCCAGCAGCATTATATTTTGAGCAACAGCGTTGTCACATATCACGTCATAAAACAAAAACTTCCAAAAAAAACAATGCCTCTTGCCGGGTCCCTAACTACCCCGTTTAACAAGCCAAGTACATCTCAAACGTGCAAGTACATTGTCAAATCAGGTACGCGGGTCCCCATCAGGATTACCTACGTATTACGGCTAGACCAACGGACGGTAATCAGATTTTTTATTTACATATTTCCTAGTGTAGCTATAGATCTGCGCTGAATATTCAGTATATCAAGTGACTTAATTCTGTGCTAATTTAGCATTGGAGGTCGGCCGTTATCTTAAAAGACCTGCGATAATGCGTTGCATAACTATGACTTCTTGGTTAGCACTATCGCTGCAGTTACTAAATAAATAACAAACCTAAGAACGTAATTTAATATTCCGGACATTCTTAGAGACTTGACTTTTAAGGCCTTGGTTTTCAAGTCGCACAAGTGTCAGCTACGTACGATAAATCCCAGAACGTCAATGTCATTTCCTACAAAAAGCCTTGCCTTGGGCTCTTATTACACCTCATCTTTTGCCGTCATCGTCGTCACCTTTGCTGATCTAATCCACGTTACAATGTTGCCGGCTGAGCTGTGCAACTTTCCTGGCCCGCAAGTGCTCTGGAGAAGCAAGCGACGTGGGAGGAATGCGGCAGCTGCTCCGACTATGTGCTCTGGTTGACTGTCTGGAATGGCTTGCCTGTTGAACAAGCTTTCCTGGCGTTGCAAATGGCTACTAGCGACAGGTGTGCGAACGCACAGAGAGCATTGAACTTAGACGTTAATTAAACATCAATTACAATGGGAGAATCGGCGATGACGTCGTCGACGTCGTATTCAATAAAATAAATGGCCGTGGATTCTTAAAGTATAGAAAATTAAGGAAGCCTTGCTTTCACCTGTAGAATTTTTGGTGGGTCGAGCAGCTCTCCATGTTTTTTAAAAGTTATGAACTTCTGTTCTTTTCAAGGTCGTAACAGTGGTGAGTTGTCTAGTTAGTTAATTTTCTAATAATAACCGTACACATCATTGCCATGAGGTTGCGGAACATGAAATGGCATAATAATAAACCGGACGGCTTGATGATCTTGACGATTGAGACTACCGACAAAGTTGTTGCTAAGGCCGATTCAGATCTTGGACCTTTAGATCTGCCATCAGATTCTACGGGTTATGGACGAAATTAGACCAATCTTTTCGAAAGGAAGCGGCTAATGGCTTGTGGCCGTAATAGCCGGAAACCACGCGACTGAACTAAGGTAGGTAGGTTTCCGATCTGATGTTTGTGTAACTTTTATCTCATACCTAAAACAGTTTTTTTAAGATTTTGGTTTCTGAGTTCTTAAGAATGCTTTGTACCTATTTGGGTTGGAAAATTGCATTGTTTTCGATTTCGAATCGATTTTCGATTTTGTTAAGTGTTTTTTATTTAGCGCCATGTAGGTCGCCGCCGAGAATATTCTATCGCGACCTTTACAAAGACTTGTTCGGTTACGCGTGAGAATTATCGTTAGACAGTAACTACTGTCGCTATGTCTTGTCTAGGTATTCATGTGAACACAATAATGAAATTAATATTCTTCTAATGCTTATGATTGTTTTGTTGTACCCTTCCATACATGCAGCTTTATTATAGTTGTAATTTATGGCATTTGCCTTATATTTCTTTTAATATGGGTAGGTAGTTACCATAACCTGACCTGGCACTGAATTAATAAGTTTCCCAATAATCCGGAGTGGCGTGGCTGGTCAGATCTTTCTTGTTTATTCTCGATACACTGTTTAATAAATCCTAGGTACCTACCTTGGAGGAGAAAATATTACGTTTAGACTCCTGTCGAAACCACCTTTGTTTTGTTTATTGCTCCACTGTTACGGAACTGGCAGTTTCTTTTGGCAGGCAAACAAAATGCATTGTCGTCAAGGTCGTACACTATTTCTCGAATAATGACTGATCCATTCACGTTTAGCATTCACTTTAGGTAACCCACTTGACAATGCTACTGGCGCAATGCAGTCTTCAGAATTGTTTTGGTTGGCACGTCGACCAGGCAGGACCAGCAAAACAATGCTGAAGTTAAAAAATTGCTAGTACCTAAATCATTAGAAGTTCCATGACCACAATAATTATAGCCATGCTACTTTTTTATGTTTATAATTTGTTTTGAGAATATTTACCATTTTAAGAAACTTATTTTGATATTTTTGAATTTTATTCATATGTCTATTTTTAATATTTTTAAATGGTTGGTGTTTGTGACGTCATGAGAGCATGATCGTCACCAAAAAAAAAATCATTTGTCTTATTTTTGTAAGTAATGCAAAGGATTCATACTCATACTGTGTTTGCTGACGTCATAGAAAAGTAATTTAAAGTCAAAGCTTTTTCTTGAATATTTAAAAAAGTATCGACTTATTACAAATTTGTAAATTTGTAATCAGATTTATCTGAGAAGTAGAAATTGTACTAAAAGCATAATCCTCGAAATGGTTTTAAGATTTCCGTTCATGTTCAAAAATGACATGTTGCATAGGCAATTAGGCGTTCAATAATTCAATTTAATTTAATTCAATAGTTCAATTAGGCGGAGCAATAAATTAGTTAGAACAGGTTTCCGAGAGCGGCTAGATAATAAGAAACACTTGTAACATAACGTATTTCAAAAAATAAAAAAAGTGTTCTGGAAAACGTTTCTAAATTGCTTATATCCTCCTCTAGGGACATTTTAAATTACTAAATAATGATGTAATTTAACTTCTTGGCTCCTTAACTTGTACAGAAGCGAATTTTTCGGGGGAACAATAAGAAATGCACGAAAACAGCGTGAACTGCCAGCTGTCCAGCTGTCCTACTGAACAATGAGATGAAAAATACCAATGGCAAGGGCCCCGCAGAAAGAGGGTCGTTGAACCCGCGACGCCCGATTGCAACAGGGCTTTATTGTTGAAAGTTACGTAAGAGGCGAAGGAAGGGTATGTGATTCGGCTGACTCATCGAGACCGTGTGGAAAGGCGCTCCGTTGCGAAATTACAATACCAGCGTTGATTTGAATCGTTCTTACCTTTGCAGTTTCACAACTATTTTCTTAAGTGCAATTCGTTTGTGGAATAGTCTTCCTCTGGATATTCGCCGACCGAGCCTCATCCTTGTCTGTTTCAAGACCAAAGTTTTTAATTATTTTCTTTATTCGCAAAACGGCAACTTATCGTAATTAGGTATGTAGGTATTATGTATGTCACCCGCCCCCATACTTTAGGCTTACTAGGTACTATTATTTTTAATGTAGGTCATGTGTTTATGTTTGTTACAATAATATTATAGGCCTATAAGCACTACCCCTTTTAAAATCTACACATAACCAAGGTTAACTGAAAGATAATGCTTTTAGCATTATGTTCGCCTTTGTACTTTTATTTTTATAAAACTGCAATAAAGAATTTTAATAACAATAAGTAGTATAGTTAGTAAACGAGTGAGATTAGCAAAACGTATCCTAAGAAAGACACTGCGCTAGAAAAAAAACTGTTCAAGATGGTTACAATTTGCTGTTCTTAGGCCCAGTTTATCAAGTAGGCTAGAATACTGTTTCCTCAATAATGAGTTCGTTAAGTTAACGACTGACAGTCGTAAATGCTCATTTTAACTGTTGTTTGACGTACGACGCCGTGTGATCTACGCACAGCCGATGCCTTTATGGCCTTCGTCGCCATTTCTTATTAGGCCACTCTTTTACGGTATAAGCTGTCGTCTCATTCATCGTGCTTGGTACCTGGTACGATATGGAAAATTATACCGTCTTAAGCAAGAAATTAAATTATTTCCTGCGACTAATCGACTATACATAAAAAAGAAAAGAGTAGTATACAGAAAGGAATGTCAGATTTGTCAAGTTCCCGGAAATGGAATACCAATTTCGTAAACGAAGTAATACTTCCAAATGTACAAGTATACCGGGTGGCTCAAATAGATCGGTCAGTTTGGGAAAGTCTGTAACTAAAATAAAGGGAAGAATGTGAAAACAATGCGTTATATTAATTTTAGACATCATGTTTCCTAGTAACATTGAGTGCTTAACATCTACACAATCGATATCTAAATGGGTCCGGGTTTGATTCCCGAGCTAAGTACAAGTTATCTCCACACCCCAGAGCATAATGCGGCGGGTGATTCTAACTCTTTTACAGTGACTGCGATTCGCTTGTGGAACAGCCTGCCGCTGGAGATTCGTCAGGCTTCAACCTTTGATATTTTCAAAAAGAAAGTCTTGACTTTTACTACGATCTGCAGAATAGGCAGTAACTTATCACCAGCTATGTGTTTTCAGTACTTATCTACAACATGTATACTGGTATTATTGTTATTTATTTGTTTATTTGTGTATTATAATTTATGTAGGTTTATCATTTTTTCTATTAATCCCCCCTCCCCCTATAGATGTAGGTTGATGTATTTCCGTATGCTTATGTAAGTTTGTTAGGTATATCTCATATCTATATATTTTTTCTTGCACTACCTACCTGTCGCTAGTCTCGTCAAAACCAAAGGTTTGCTGGAAGAGAATGCTTCCTGCATTAAGCATGCCCTTGTACACATATTGGTGCAATAAAGAATTTTATTAATAATAAGTTTTGTTTAAATATAATGAATGCAGTTTTTCTTTTTATGAAAATCGATGACATGGTTTCTAACAACAGATTTGCGTAATGTCTTCTAGTTTTAGACGTTCCCATACTGACCACCCCGTACTAGCTAAAGCAAGGCCAAGAATTAAGGGTTATTTAGAAGGGAGAATTAAGAACAAAGAATTATTACATACAAAGAATGATATCATCGTGAGCCACCGGGAGAAAGTTTACACATTGTCAAACGATAAGGCGAAGGAATTCCTGCTTCTAGGTCGCATGTGTGACCGAGGATTTACGACACGCTCAAATTGTTAGAGGTGAACTAAAAATAACTTCGACATCAGTCTTTCTTTAGGCCTTCCTAACGAGAACACGCGAACAATCGTCCGGTCTTTAAATAGTGTGCGTACAGGATTTATCTCTTCTAAAGAAAGAAAGAGAAAAAAAGAGAAACGGAAAGAATGAAAGAAATTGGGACAAATTAACACTCGTTCTAATCTTATCCATTATTCCATTCTGCACCGCTACGCAAATCCGCCAAGGCGTTGACATCCTTTGTACGATGAAGTTGCGACGTTTTGGAACACGGATTGCTCATTACCCGAGGTGCGAATTAGAAAGCCACTGCAATTCCACACACATCGGGCTAATGCGCCACACTGCCCGTTACAAAGTAAATATTATTCACGCTGTATAAAGAAGAGCGTAGATAAAACCAGAACTGCAGCTCTTCGCAAAACGAGGTTATGTGATGTAAGTGCGGAAAGAACTCTCAGGTACAGAATTACCGCTGACAATCTTGCAGATAGAGTTGGAAAAGTAGTAAACGATGACATTCCCCATAACTTAATTCCATTCCGCCATTCTTCTGTTTTGTTTGAAGATAGTCAGTGAGTGCATTAAACTAAATGACAAGAGATACTCAGGTTGTGTCGTGAATGTGGACTCGTTATCTGAACCATCATGACGAGGTGAAAATTGCGAGAAATCTCATTTGTTTGTAGGTATTTAGGCGCTTTCATTTGTAGCAGTCTCTTTTTAAGAATTCTCTGAATAATGGAGTCCAAACAACTACTGGGGAAACACTATTGAATTGAATACATTAAAATTTGGGTTTTGAAGTTTAAAAGAAATAATAACCGATTGAAATCGATCCACAGGCATTTTTGAACCTTTTCACATAATTGTAACGCTATAATTATTTCGCTCCTAAATCCTTTAAAGTTACTTGATGTCACGCACTGCACCACGACGCTACACACATCATTGTGTGGGATCATTGAAATTTCCTCTGGCTTGTCATTCGTCAGTGTCAATGGATCGTGCGACGCTAACTCGTTTGGTGCCAATGTTTCAATGACAGCCGGTACCGTGAATCGTGAGCCAGTGCCCTCCTTGAGTAACGGAACAATTGACGTAACACTTAGTGAAATAGAGAGTTGTTTACATCCGGCTTTGGACCACCGAATCGGGTGCAAAAATGCCCTAGCTATACCGTAGGCGTGAACTAGATGATTATGTATACGCATAGAATCATCACGAAAGACAACAGCATATACCTAATGTTGCGTTTGTGTGAAACTGCTTATGTTTTTGGTAGTACATGTATAATTATTATTCTCGACATTTACAAGTTAGTTCCTTTTTCTTTGTTTTTCTAAACGCAAGGTTAAACAGAAGCTTTATGACAGTCCAAATTGTAATTAACATTCTTGCTCAGTGAGCGAGCGTCAATTTATTCTTTTATAAGTTGCTACTGGGCGTACCGAACATGGCTAATAACAGTGGCGTGGACCATAACTATGAATAACTTTTGCGATGTTTGCAAAAGGAACAGAAAAGGTCTTATGTACATATGGGGAAAGTTATCATGAAGAAAGTGGCTGATTGAACTTGAGTTTATTTGCTTTGTATGCACGTACCTAGATACAATGTGAGTGCATTGTAGGTTACGCATTGTTCAGCGCATTTTGTGTAGGTAATCTTTCATCATGAGATGCACTTTCACTATTCATTGAGTGATCATTTTTGTTTTTGGAGTGAATAGTAACGATAAAATTATCTACTTTCATGTCCTTTAATTTAGCGATTGTAACTCGGAAAAAAGTATGGATGTAATCTGCTTCCCCATTAATTTCAAATGCTAGTAGTTTTACATCAGGGCTGTATCCTGAAGTTTACTCAGTGAATCGGTTTATAATTTTATTTTATTTTATTTAGGAGTTCATCAGTTTATGGATTATGTTAGTAAGGTGTCCGACACTGACTTTCTCTTTTTTTATGATGTGTTTTAATCGTATTATAGAATAAGCATTTAAAGTTATTCCAGTTCATAAATATTGTTCTTTTTAATGTTTGCATAGCACACAAGACGATTCAGTGAGTATTGCCATCAAGGTTGAAAAAATTCCGTATCTACGAATTTAATTGGAATATCGCCAGATGATACTAGACTGGCCGTCCAACGTTCTCAGAAAGGAAGTGGACCTTTGGTGTGTTTGCTAAATGGGTGAATATACGCTATTTGATTTTTTTGTGTCCCAGAAGGAAATGTAATCTGTTCCATTCAATTTTGATAATTTCTCTATTTGACACTATTTTTAAATGTTTAATGATGAGGGCCAGAACATTTTTCATTTTTTTTAATTTTGTAAGCACCAGAGGAAAGTGTTACCAGAGGACTGACACTATTGGCAGAGTAGTCACAAATTAAAGCAACGAAGTGACAGGCCATTGATTATAGCTAAGAAAGGGGACACGTATTAAATAAAACATGAAATATGCCAGAAAAGTGACGCCAGAGAAGTGACAAAATCGCATAAAACCTAAAAATGCAAATATACAATTTCGTAACTATAAAATACAAAAACATAGACTTACCAGAGGAAATACTCCAACGACTGGCAGAAACACGCTTTCCTACAGTGAATCGCAAATTGACGCTATATTATTGGAATTTTGCTCAACGCCATTAGCTTGTTTCTAACTTAACACTCATGGACAAAAACATACCTTTGCGGTTTTAAGTAAAATTTTACTTCTTTGAGTTTCGCCAGATGAAGTGACATTATTGTAACGTGACATGAAAGTAAGTTATTTTTCTTTAGATTAATATTTTTTTTACTCTATATTTTGATGAAATATGTTTCGATGTTTATAAAAGCATACGAGTATGATGATATTTAAAAAAAACATAATGGCATACGTATTTAAAATATCTCGCCATAAAATAATTCTAATCTAGAAATGGGGAGGCCAGAGGAGTATACATTTACAACTATTTTTAACGATTAATGTCTCAAATTAAACAATTATCGTGAATAGACTCCCAGTACATTCCCGTATAGTAGAATGTGGGCGAAATAAAAGACCATATTCTTTAATGCTTAAGCATACAGACGCAATGATATAATAAGTTTAACATAATATTTGTCTATGGACCATAGAAATTCCAATAGCGTATGTTCACCCAAATGCAAGAAGACAATATGACCGCATCGTCATGACTTACACAATTTGCCAATTCTGGGACCATTCGAATAAATGTCTTCTTTCTTTCTATCAGTATAAGTCAACGTGCTGCTAACTGACCTGTCTAGATTTTCAGTTAGACTTCTAGTCCGCCGCCGATGACAACGATATATTATGTATTATTATGTTCTGAATTCTTTATGGAAAATTCTCAATTCAGTGGATAAGAGGCCGGTGTTCCCCAATCCGAAGTAGCGTGCTGCTGTAACTCGAAAGTTTTTGTCAACATAAAAAAAAGTTTCACTGTTTAGCGCAAATGCAATCTTGTACCTACTAGGTCCTAGGACCTACAGCATCTAGAGTCTATACTGTAGGTTTCTACGACTTACTTTATTGATTAAAAAATTGGCTCTCCGATTCCATGAATGTACTATAAACACAAAAAGTGCGGAACACAAACTAAGACTGCAAATGGATTATGCAACATTATCTTGACCAACTTGGTTTTACGATTTAGACTTACTGACAGGCTGCCAATATCAAAACCTAGTATCTCCATATTTTTGAAAAAAAAAAAACGGGTTTTTGCATTTTCCGGCTTACTAGGTCGAAAGCCACGTATTTGGCTGTTAAAGACACCTATTTTCGTACGAATTACTAAAATAATAATCAGCAAGTTCCAGTAATTTGGACTGTGATGACTTATTTATTCGTAGAACAAATTGAAAACACAGCATCTCAGCATAAAAAATTGAAAACTCTAGTAAGTCTATGAGTTGCTAGGTTTTAAAGTTGTCGTACACACTTGCTACTTTTTTAATTTGTGATGTCAAAAAAAACAGTAACGAGTAAAATTAGTAACTCAAGCTGTGCTTGCAAGTATGAAGATTTTCTGTTGATAAAATGAATGTAATGAGACACAATCAGTTTTATCGATCTAGGCGTATTTTGAGAGCTTCAAAGGATGAATATGGAAAAAGATAAGTAATATTATTTACCTTTAAATTATAATAAAGTAAACTCGCTTGCGAATAACTTTTTTTACTAAAATTCTATGAAACTTTACCTCTTGTATTCTACATTACGTTTTGTATTCTAAATAGACTAATACGATGTAGTGCTGTGGCTTTGTTTTAATCTTAACGGTTGATTTTGACTTGGATCTGAACATATTAACAAATAATGACGGGACAAAATGCTGTCGATAACAGAAATCTTGTCCCAGGGACATCAGCCGAGGATGACGCATTATGTGGAAAGATTCTTCTTGATAAAACAGATAATATTCAAGTGATGACTCCGTCTCTGATCCTCCACACAAGTTTTATACCCCCATTCAAAAACGTCGATCTGCATTTCGAGAACGCAAATCTTTTCGAAGATCTTGAGCTTCCTGAGCCATCATCGAACGAATATTCAAGATGAACTCGCCACATTTTTGCGTAACCCAAAGTGGTAGAAGGCAAATTTTAGAAAGGGTTAACGAACTTTACGATACTCTTAAAGTATACAGGATGTTCCAAAAATAGTGTCAAGCGGAAGGAACCCTAGGGGTACCCGAATCACCCCCATCTATGTTCTATGTAAAAATTATAACTCGAAAACTACAAAAAATCGCGATATATACCTACATGAGTTGATTCGTGTACCAATCATCATCATCATCATTCAGCCACAAGAAGTCCACTGCTGGACATAGGCCTCCTCCATGGATTTCCAAAAAGACCAGTTGGAAGCGGCTTGCATCCAGCGTCTCCGTGCCACTTGGATGAGATCGTCTGTCCATCTTGTGGCTGGTCGTCCTACGCTGCGCTTGCTGATGTGTGGTTTCCATTCAAGAACCTTTCGGGCTGTGCTCGGAATTTCTCTACGAGACCGAATCAGAAATGATGAATCAAGAATCAAGAATTTATTTCAACGTAAAGAATTTACATTCTGCTTGTTGAATGTCAATGTACATACAGTTATGTATAATGTTAGCCGCTGCCTTGGGGCCTTCTGTAGTGGAGAAAAAGGCAGCGAAAAAAAAAACTCCACTCTCACCATCTTTTCTCAAATCACCTTAAAGCTAATACAAATAAAACATACAAAATAATATCTTAGATGTGTTGAACACTAGACACATTTATCGTCTGATTTAATTTAATATTAAACTACTATTTAATGCCATACGTCCTTGTCTTCTAAGTAATCGTTGATTTTATAATAAGCTTTTTTGCAAAGAGTGTGCTTAACACAATTCTTAAATCGCGTTGGGGGTAACTCTAATATATCTTGGGGTATCTTGTTGTAGAACCTTATACAGTGCCCCATAAAGGAAGTATTAACTTTTGCAAGTCTAAATCGTGGAAATGACAATTTATGTTTATTCCTAGTATTAACGTTATGATGGCTACCAAGAGTTTCGAAGTCCTTAATATTTTTCCGAACGTACATAATATTTTCATAAATGTATTGGCTTGCAACTATTAAGATGTTAGTTTCTTTGAAAAAATCTCTTAGCGAGTCCCTACTACCAAGCTTGTAAATAAATCGGATCGCTCTCTTCTGCAAGATAAAGATAGTCTCAATGTCTGCTGCCCGGCCCCATAGTATTATACCATAGGACATAATACTATGGAAGTAACTAAAATAAACAAGCCTAGCAGTTGCAACGTCTCGAATTCTTTTCACGGCATATGCTGCGGAGCTAAGTCTATGTGCTAATATTACAATTTGTAGTTTGGCATCGATTGTGATGCCCAGAAATACAGTATCTTCAACAAATTCTAGTTTTTCATTTCCAATCACAATGTTATTTTCAACTAATTTTACATTAGGTAGGGTAAACTTCATACATTTTGTCTTTTTTGAATTTAACAACAGATTATTTGCTGTAAACCAATCTAGAACGTGCGAGAGAGCATTATTTGCTTCGTCAAGATTATTTTCCTGTCTCCTTATTTTAAAAATAAGTGACGTGTCATCAGCAAATAGCACTATCTCGCACATTTTTTGTACCATAAACGGTAAATCATTTACATAGACCAGGAAAAGGAACGGCCCTAAGATAGATCTCTGGGGGACTCCTATTTTTACAAGTGAGCCTGACGATTTAATACGATTTATTTCTGCTTTTTGAACCCTTCCTTCTAAATATGATTTTAAAAGATCTAGACTTAATTTTTTTATTCCAAAGTGTTTTAACTTTGAGAGTAATGTTTTGTGGTCTACACAATCGAATGCCTTTGACAGATCACAAAATACTCCTATCGCATCATTATGATCCTCCCACGCACTGAAAATATGTTTAACTAACATGACTCCAGCGTCTGTTGTATTCCGCCCTTTAATGAAACCGAACTGCTGACTATGGAGGAGTTCGTAATTATTGAAATGAATAAGCAATTGATCTAAGATAATTCTTTCAAATATTTTACTTAATACTGGTAGGACTGAAACGGGTCTAAAATTTGTTGGATCTTGTTTATCACCGCTTTTAAATAAAGGTACTAACCTACTATATTTCATGAGGTCTGGAAATACTCCTTCATCTACGCATTTATTGAAAATCTGTGCTAACGGCAAAGCTAGGATATTTATCACTGAACTAACTATTGTTACTGACATACCCCATAAGTCCTCGGTTTTTTTAAGATTTAATAATTTAAAATTCTTAACAATGTCCTGGGGCTCAATGTAATTAAACGTAAAATCGTGTTCGCATGCGGGGACATTGTCCCTTAATAATGTCGCCGCACGATCAGGTGACGAGTCTAACGGAGCTGTAGTTATGATTGGGACATTAGTGAAGAACTGTTCGAAAGCTGCAGCGATACCTTCATTTGATGTTATTATTTTGTCATCAATCTTAAGTGAAATATCTCGGTCTCCTAACTTTGCTTTACCCGTTTCTCTATTTATTATGGTCCAAATTGTTTTTACTTTATTCGGTGATTGTAGGATTTTACCTTTTATATGATCGCATTTAGCTTTATGGCAGACGGCCTTAAATAATTTTGAATATTTTTTTACGTACTGTATGAAGTTGTTGAGGTCGGTAGACAAACGAAAGTCATCGACATAGCCCACCGGATGAGTAAGTTACAGTGGCAATGGGCGGGACACATAGCACGATGAACTGATGGCCGATGGGGTACCCCTCATCACCATCATCATCAACCCATCATGTCCCCACCAAGGGGCACGGGTCTCTTCCCTGAGGAAGGTATAGGTAGGCCATACTCCACCACGGCGGCCAAGTCCGGATTGGTGGAGGCTTGTAAGACTAGTGGCTGGTCTTGCTGTCAGAAGTTTTCAAGCGGCCCCTAGAGGTGCTTTATCTCTGGACTTCCGCTTGACACTATTTTTTGAAAAATAATCTGTATAAATGATTTTGACGAATCTTGCAAAGTATTATTTACAAAATTGCAAAGTTTTTGATAAAATTTTACTCCTGGACGGATGCGTTGGGGCTAAAAATTAAAAGGCTGATTACAAAAATACATATTGTTTTTCTTATTGATGTTTTTTTGTTTTTATTAATATATTTTTTGGAAACTAATGTATACTCTAAACTATTTTATAAAACGATACTAGGTTATTAAATTGTTCTAAAGATTTTCTCTTAGACCAAGTCAATCTGAAAACCGGGCAACTACACATGCTAGGTTTTAAGATGGTTTTTCCGCTCATATTATTGAACATTTACAAAAATAAATAAAGTAAGTGTGATTTAAGTTGTACTATTGATTTTACTTAAATTTTAAGTATGAGCATCGGAAGCCAAGTAGTTACCGCATCTTTTGGTCTAACCCCTGAAGCTCTAACTCTAGTAGTTATGTTAGGGCAAGCCTACAAAGTAACCCTCCTGTTTTTTGGCTCTCCTGAACAATTTGGTTTGGATGAGATACTATGTTTTGATTTTGGGCAGCCGCAGCTTATCGAACGCACGCAGCGCCTTAAGAGGCCATTAACCACTTGCTCGGAGTGATCGCACTTACGTAAATCTTAAAAATAGTCGTGATCGAATGTAAACAAACTTGCCCCGTATAGCTACGATGTTTCATAACGTAGCTGTGCTTCCAACGAAATAGTACGATTGATTCTAACAACGGATTAGTCAATGGAATCAATCGATCAGTCGTTTTAGCACTGTTTGGCAGATTATCTTGTAAATCGCATAGAATCCTAGAATTACTTTATAACTACATAGGCTGCTACTTATAGTAGGGGAGCCCATGATGGTAAATCGGGATTTACTCTAGCGTCATAGAGACCTATTTGATTGTGAAGTTTAGATGATAAGAAGAAATCGCCATTTTGAAATACTCGAGCGCGTCAGATTAAGATATATAAATGGTTCTTCTTAATGCCTTAGACGTGCTGTCTCATAATCTGACGATTATCTAGAGGGATTCGCCTAATCTGACAGATAATTTTTTTTTTTAAATATTTTTTCAAATCATTGAACTTAATTAATTGAAAAGCTAAAGAAATATCATGCAAATAAAAAATTACAGGTTTTTTAAGTATAATGCTTGTATTTATAAGAAAATAATTATAAAAAATTGAATTTTTTTGCGTAGTTTTTTTTTAATCATCATCTTCTTCATCGGTAGAATCATATTCGTCCTCTGGCTCGATTCCATCCTCATCCTCCCCATAGCTGAACGCATTAAACTTTACCTATTATTTTTTCTTACTTCGGCTTATGGAAATCGTCAGATTTTATATTTTTCATTATCCTTGAATTATTTACTTCAAAATAAAATAAAAATTAGCCACGCTCGATAAAGTCGAGATAACGTTTTTTATTTACAAGTTTGTAACCCTCTTACTTCTCTACGTCACGCGAAAATTTTCAGATTAGTGGAATATACACTTTTTAGCATGTAATTAACTCACCCTACCTTAATCTGACGCGCTCGAGAATTTCTGATGATCAATTTTTTTTTACTAATCTGATCCTTTATCCTTGACAGGCGACCATATGTATGGGGCTCATATTTGGTGGAGGTACTTTACCTGGTACAAGGTATCTCCCTGTATGTTAATCTGCCGCGCTTTAGTAACTCCCGAAATCCCCTCTTGGGCTCCCCTACCATTATGTATGCGGAATCTGGGATTCCAATAATTTTAAACGCAATGTCTGACCTCCATGGTCAAATTCGTTCTTTTTTAAATACTGGCCGCTAATATTTTTCTCTTATATACGTTAGTGTTTTGTGTTTGTTGGGTTTAAAATGTCATATCGCTGAAGAAATGGAACTCTCGTGAAAATATTCGTGCCATGATTTATTACGATTTTAGACGTGGTTTAACGCAACAACAGTGCGTAGATCAATTAACTTCGACTTTTGGTGGTGAAGCTCCATCAAAAACGACTGTGTATCACTGGTTTAGTGAGTTTAATCGAGGGCGCAGTAAGCTCACCCGAAATCGGTGGTTGTGCCACAAAATATTAAAGCTGTGCGAAAACTAATAATGCAAGACCGCCATGTTACGTATCGCGAGATAGAGGCTATTCTGGGCATATGTATGACGAGCATTCATAGGATATTAGGTACATGAACATTTGTCTGTAAAAAAAATTTGTTTGCGTTGGATCCCGCACAACTTAACTCAGGATCAAAAAGATGCTCGCGTCGAATGGTGCAAGAAAACCTTAAAAAAATTCAACGGAGGCGACTCAAAATCTGTTTATAATATCTACACAGGTGACGAATCCTGGATCTACGCGTACGATCCCGAAACTAAACAACAATCAACAGTTGTTTCAAAATGAGCCGAACCCTACGAAAGTGGCTCGTGCAAAAAAGCACTGTAAAGCAAATGGTGGCCTGCTTTTTTGGTATTAATGGCCATGTGGCTACAATACCACTGGAGAATCGCAGAACGGTTAATTCGGAGTGTTACACGACCATTTGTTTGCCGGAAGTATTTGAAGAAATACGCCAAAACAACCAGCGACGCAGAATCATACTTCACCATGACAATGCCAGCTGTCATACATGACATGAGTAGCTAAATACATTGTTCCTTGAAAAGAGCAGATTAGAGTAAGAAGAAGAATACCCTTTGTTGAAGAAAGAAAGAAACAAGGAAAGCATTTATTTATAAATGTCAACAGATAAAACAACATACAAATGCGAAATTATGCCTCCGTAGCAAGAAAAAAGGTCACCATAAGTTGGTGACCAACCAACATTAAGTACACCAAATTAATATTGTAAAAGGACACTTGATTTTCGTCGAGTTCTGTGAATCAGAGCAAAGCCTGGAAATGTGTAGTGCATACAAAAATTCAGTTTATAAATACTAATAGGTACAAAGATTCGCTGACAAGTACTTTCCGACATTCTTATAGATGTTGGTTTTACACCCAGATGCTGAAGTCCCTAAGTCCCTCTTTAAACTAATTATAACATTAATTTCAATTCAATGATTTGCGTTATTGCAAATACCAAGTCTAGCGGTAGTAACAAGTCTGAAAGATTTTTTAATATGTTGAGTTAACGCAAATTTACCGACTCAAGGCGATTGAGGACAAGTTTTCTTCCAGTACTTAGCGTGGTTAAAACCACAACTGTCATATGACACGACTTTCCGGACTTCCCGTGCATGTAGTTTAATCTGATACTCCTTTCCCGACAGAGCAAATTCCTACAAAACTTTTTCTCGGTATTTTTTGCTGCATGCAACATCAAACTTGATAGCAGCCGACAGAACAAAGAGTGAATTAATCTCTTGAGGCGCGAACATCGCGTGTGGGACCGCACTTATCTGCTCCACATCCACGACGCCAGATAAATAAAACAGAAGCAAAGCACAGATACCAAAGGTACAGATACCAAATAGATCGTTTAAGAGCTCTGGACTCTGGTGAATTTAGCTAATTTATTTCTTTATTTACAGACAGAAATATATTTCAACTTAAAGAATTTACATTCTACTTGTTGAATGTCAATGTACAATGTTAGCAGGGGCTGAATTTAGTAGAGAAAAAGCCAGCGTAAAAAAAACTCCACTGCGACCATCTTTTCTCAAATCTAATTTTAGTCTCAAACCTTAAAAAATGTAATATATAAGTTGGTAGGTACTACGGAGGCAACATGATCCAAACATCCAAAGTTTTGTTAGTAGTAATAAATGTATAACTTAACCTATTGGTAGTATTTAATGTCTAGGCTGAGTATATGGCAGATGATAAGTGATGCAATGAATGAAAGTCAGCTTGAGGGCAGACAAGAAAATAACTCCTTGCTTTGGAAGTAGCATAATAGCCAAATGAAGATAGTCGTGGCATGTGGCATTCCCTGATATCTGCCTTCCCCTCTGGGATACAGCCGTGAGCTTACGCCTCAATGGCAAAACATACTGGAACAAATAACACCTTGTTCTGATGTATGCGTATGTTTTACAAATAAATAAATCTTATAATGATGTATTACTATATCCTCGTGAGGTCCAATGTCTTCAAGTGATCACAAAATCAATTGTTATTTTCAAGGTCGGGCCTTACGAGGATATAGTCACGAGTTGAGTGGCCGTGACTATAACTAGCGTCCTTTTAGAGCTTCCACTACCTAAACCAAAATCTACAAGTCTAGACTAGATTGCCCTTTTGTATATTCTTGCGTAGGTAGATAACATGCAGTTAGCTGTTGTAGAACAGGCTGCTGCGACGCAGTGGTTCCGCTTTCCGCTACATCGAGCGTTGCGGTCGTTTCTGCAATACAGCGATTGGGTTTCAGGCGACTACCCAGCAGAGGTTATAATAATATCGCATTATTCAGATAAAACAAATCCATATCTCATTATGTTCTTATAAAGTAACACATAAAACCACGAGAGATGAGACCGACACTTTTTGCAAATCCGATCCGGTGAAAAAGATCACCATCATCAACCCATTATGTCCCCGAAGGCCATCAACCCATGAAGCTACAGGCCAGACTCCACCACGGGGGCCAAGTCCGGATTGGTGGAGGCCTGTAAGACCAGTGGCTGGTCTTACTGTCAGAAGTTTTCAACCCGCCCTAAGGCCTCTGCCATGACTTGGCTTGAAGACTGCCATCTATCGACCGCTCCGAAAAATGCCACTAGCGTTAGTTATAGACGGTCACCCATCGTTGCTCAACCTTCGTGATCGGATCGTGAGCCGGGGCTTCGAGCAATTATATCTTAGGTTGATTAGATGGACTTCCAAAAACATATTCGCTTGTGTCTCCAGAAAGAGTCCCGGACGGACGTGCAGTTCCACTTGGCGGCGCTGCGCGGGGACTGCGACCGGCTTCGGCAGCTGCTGGACACTGGAAAGGTTCACATTGACTCCAGAGATCGGGTAAGTGGCACACTAAATACATTGGACTTGTTTTATTTATTTATTTATTTATTGATACTTTTATTGCACTTACATTTAAAGTAAAAATATATTACAATGCGGCGGACTTAATGGCATAAGCGTTTTCTACCAGTCAACTGCAGGAGATAAAAGGAAAGTGTTGGTAGTAACTTGTAACGGGTGACAGACGAAATTACGTTCAAGAATAGGTATTGGCTGAAAGAGTCTTGACTGCTGTGATCAGCTCTTGTATTACGTAACTTACCACTATATCGGGTTAAGCATTTAGAGAACTCTAAATCAGACAACTTCATACGGTGGATGACTTACGTAATTGCCCCCGAGAAGTCGTTTAGTCAATCTAAGTAATACTTACTTATTAAATCAACGTAAAAAGGTATAAGAACTTTTTTATTATTTACAAGAAAATAAATAAAGAAGTACTTATATTGCATATTAAGTACATATAGATAAATTATTAATAGCTTTAAAAGCCGCTCTTATATAACTGAAGGTTTTCATGAAGTTATTAATTTCATTTTTATCCAAAAAACTGCACCGCAGCTTGGCGACATTTGTCCAAAAAATATGCTAAGGTTTTTTTTAGTTATGGATAAAAAAGTTAGTTTTTCATCATTATTTGCGTGCAAACCGTGAACGTAGTCAAAGAATTTATTTACAAGAACTCAAATTAGTAAGTATTTAATTTCAGAGAAATATAAATAGCTTTTGAACCGGGAGAACCGGTTTCCGGTTCGCTTATTTCATTAGATTAAAAATCAACAAACACAATCACGTGACTTGGTCCCAAACTAGGATCATCATCATCAACCCATTATGCCCCCACCGAGGGGCACGGATCTCTTCCCTGAGGAAGGTATAGCCCATACCACGGGAGCCAAGTCTGGAATGGTGAAAAAACTAAAAACTAGGATACCATGTGGTAACCAGGCAAGGACGTTACAAACATGGAAAAGCATCCAGACTGAGGCTATTTGTACGACGTCCCCCGGTGGAAATCGAAAACACGACCTAGGTCTTGGTAGGTAAGCGCTTTAACGGCTAGACCAACGAGTCAGTCGATTTAACATCATATTGAATTATCTTTTCTAACCACTTATTCAATCATAAATCCAATGCTTCGATTCAAAGGCAAATAGCTAAACCACAGCTACCAATTAAATTATACGAAGCTGGATGGCATATTGTACCATAACAATGCACCATAACAAGATAATAGCATAGGAAGTACAGTAACCATGCGAGCACGCTTACTGCATCGTTGCACTTGCACAGTTCGTGCACTGAGCATGCTGAACTCATCATCTAATTGTTAACAACGCGTTTATAATTGAACGTAAAGAGTAGTGTTATAGTGATATAAGAAAGAGTGATCTTTCTTTCTTCAATTGAATCATATCATCGTCATCATCAACCCATTATGTCCCCACCGAGGGGCACGGGACTCTTCCCTGAGGAAGGTATAGCCTCGTAATGCCCGACCTTGAAAAGAACAATTGATTTTGTGATCACTTGAAGACATTGGGCCTCACGAGGATATGCCATACTCCACCACGGGGGCCAAGTCCGGATTGGTGGAGGCTCGTAAGACTAGTGGCTGGTCGTACTGTCAGAAGTTTTTCAATCCGCCCCTTAGGCCTCTGAATTGGCATAACAATAGCCGTTTTCAGAAGAACTAAAAAAATAATAATAATACGGCTGTCAAAGGAATGCATTTTTGGACCTCAGCCCAATAGCCATTTGTGATACATCATAAAATAGGTCTCAGCGAGCTGAACAAAAGTTACTACTACGCCAAGAGCCAAATGTTTGTCGTTTCGGAGTTATATTTTGTTGAAAATGTTAGTTTTTTTTCAATACTATATAACTCCGAAAGGACAAACATTTGGCTGTTGGCGTCATAGTAACTTTTGTTCAGCTCGCTGAGACCTATTTTATGACGTATCACACATGGCTATTGGGCTGAGGTCCAAAATTGCATTCCTTTGACAGCCATATTATTATATTTTTTTTTAGTTCTTCTGAAAACGGCTCATTGAATCATATTTTTGGACAAAATTATCGTAAGCACTAGGCATTATAACTTTATCCGGACACAATTACTTGATTTCTTCCCGGAAGAGTCCTTCGTTTTTGCTCTGATTCGCAGAGTTTAATCATGGTGAGTAGAGACGGAGGGGTGCTATTACGTAAGTCTGCTACTGTATGGAGTAGTCTGATGTAGCCTAATCCGAACTGTTAAATGCATACACATTTTAACACTTTTGAGTTGTCTACATGCTTAACCCGATAGAGTGGAATTACGTGATACAAGGTCAGGTACCTACATATACCTACAAAAAGAGGGGAGGTCTACATAATGGTAACATGGACTGTGTCGTACAACAAGATTGCTTAGGGTGGACGAAGGAAACCTGATATAGGTGTTCCGTTGTTTGAAAGCGAAGGTATCAAGGTGGGTTTTTGCGAAAAGGCGAGACACTTATGGCGATCAATACTCAACGTTAGGACATAAAAGTCTAATGGCTATGTTGAAGATATATTAGAGTTACCTCCGACGCGGCTTAAGAAATGTGTTAATGTGCTAAAAAGCTTATTTAATAATCAACGATGATACAAAAAAGATATCTGGTGTTAAATTTAAAACGCCTACTAAGGTTAAATAGAGATTTGTTTATTTCATAAGGAAAACTAACAGCTTATCACTAACACATTAAATTTACACACATAAAAACAGAAAGCCAACAAAACGTTTTCACAGATAGCCTTAAAAATTGAGCAAATAATACAAGTGAAAGGTGGAAGAAAAACAAAACACCAGAGTCAGCTAATCCAAAAATAAACGAAGGAAGATGGTACACCATCAATAAGTTGCATCCGTAATAAAGCCTACGAGTTTGACATAAAAAGAGACTAGTGTGTGAAATATAGCCAGCTGATGAGCAGCTTTTTGTGCAAGTCGCTTTGGAAACTACTGGAGTTTGGGGTGCATAGGAGAAAGCATTTGTTATGGAGATAGCCTAGGTAGGGCGAACGTCTCAAGAACCGTGGCTTTGACTACCGCTCAGGGGCATTTCTAAATGCAACAAAAAGCTGTCCAGCGCGCTAATGCTGCCTGTGTCATCATGGGTACCTTTGGGTCAAGTGTCTCGCGGTGGCTTATTCGATTGACTGGCACTGCGACATTGTTTTTATTTTTGTTTTTTACTAGTGTGGGGCCAGAAGCAATGTATGTGCCTGTATGTAAATGTTTATGTTTATATTTTATGTTTATTATATTTTTTTCTTAAGGAGACTCTATGAGAGGCTTCACTTTTTTTTATTAATAAGACCGTTAGTATTGTAGATCTTCGGAAGGTCTGTTCTAGATTAGCTGGTTTAAAATATTGATAGAAACGGCGCCAATGAGTGTAGACGTGGACGATGAATAAAAGTGGTTTCCGCGTTAGTTCCAATTTAAATATTCATGAACATTCACCGTTTGCTCAAAGCAAATAGAGCCAGAAGTGGTACCTAACAGCCAAGGAGAATTAAAGACTGTGCATCTTCCAGTGTAGGAGGTTTTCGCGTGAAATAGCGACAAATATAAGGTTGATAGGTGAAGAAGGACACGAAGAAACAACTATAATATAGTTAGAATATTATTCTTGTATAATTATGTGCACCAAATGCTGACGTGTGCAATTGCAATTTTGATATAAATTAGATGATTGGGATCGTTCAGGATTCGCATTCAATTCGCGTGCATTATTGAATCAGCCATCTGCCTGGTATCTAAAATTGTCCTGTATTTATGTTATTGTGACTAGAAGGCATCGTATAATGAACACCAGTGGGCAATATTGACCATCCGCTGGATTTAACTACGTACGCTCCGTCGATTGACGCGCTTGTGTTTCTTGTGATTTAAATATTGTCGTCTCATTTACCATGTATTTCGAGAGTTGCAGGTAGTTATTTGTGTTTTGTGTGCTTTGTAGTATGAAGTCTAATTAGTTGACATGAGATAATATGTCTATGGTAGAATCCATAATTCGAGATACCAATTTGACAGTTCATTTCGCACAAGTGTTGCAATAGTCAGGCCAGTGCTGTTCTTGTCGATATTTTAATAGGATTTGGTATCGATATCGGCTTTGGTAACCATTGGTATTTATCCGTTTGTTATGATGACTTAATGAAATTAATTTAAAATTTACACGAGATAAAGGCTTTTTGCAGATGTGGTCGTTTTGCAATCAAGTCTGTATGTGGTTCTGGTCGTTTTGAGAATCCAGTCGTTTTGATACCGACCCTAAATTTTTAACCTTCTCATATTATAAGTAACATTGTTTAAAGTGGATTAAATAAATAAATAGTAAGATAATAAATTGATGTATCATTATATAACTAGCGTATCGCAGGACACAGGCCTTCCCTTAGAGATAGAGTATGGGGCTTAATCACCACGTGACTCATATGAGTTGCAAATATTTTCCGCAATAAATTTATATACCTAACGCATAATTTAATTTTTATTAAGTTTTTTTACTATCAAAGTAATTTTGGACGATTCGAAAAGCTTCTACCAAGAACGACAAAACAAACACATTTTATTTTTCCTTGTTATGTTGACCCTACATTTGTTATACATTTTTGAAGAGGTCTATTAAATACCTTTAATTTGATACCCGTGACAATGGAATGCGATAATTTTCATTTTTGAAGTCCTCACTATAGAACCCCACGGCTGCCATATATAATTTGTCAAAACCAGATCCGTCGTTTAGGCTCTGTGAGGGTACAGATTAACACATAACATACGAACATTCATACATAAATTCATGGAAAGAGTGCGTCAACCACGTTGATTTGTATTCGTTCGATTTATTATAAACGTCTCTGATGATGATGAAATGAGAGGATCATAATTTTATTCTGAATAAATGGTACTCCCAATAAAACGTCGTTGTGTCTCCGCTTACTCAAACTGCTTTCTTCTTTTTAACCTAGTACTTAAGGATCTAAGAGGATGCCGGCTTTCAAACTAAAAAAAAAAATGGTACTCCTTTGATCGATAGATGGCGCTGATGCAAATCCTATCTGAATGAAGAAAGGCCAGCCGAAGTTATTCAAACTATTTCGTGGTGGATACGCTGTGTTGCTCCTTGCTTCTTACTGTTCCCAGGCGGGGTTGCGCAGCGCCATTTGATAAATTTTGGTGAACCCAACTGACAACTGTCAAAAAATCTTACCTGAAAAGGGCTTATTGCAACTATAATATTCGTTAATTATTACGACTTAGCAAACCAATTTTTAGAGTCGATATTCATTATCGATATTGGCTACGTCACTATTTAATTTTCTCTAACCCTGGTATAGGTCAGTTAAGTAAAGCTGGCACGTTCAACACATTTACACGTTGCGCTTGTGTAGTGTCTGTGAATAGCGCGCGGCGTGACGTGTACTGGCGTGAAAAGTCTGCCCGTCTCTCTTGCGCGCGGTCTAGCTTATGAGTGTGAAGGGGACAGTTATAGTTTTACTTTTACTACTGTTTATATATACAGCGTGATCTTTTTGGTATTCAACCGTATGTGCGTTTCAATGAGGGATTTTTCTGACAGCTAAGAAAAGTAGTTCCAAATGAGCCGCTTTCAGAAGAACTAAAAAAAAAACGAATGGCTGTCAAAGGAATGCAATTTTGGACCTCAGTCCAATAGCCATGTGTGATACATCATCGAATAGGTCTCAGCGAGCTGAATAAAAGTTACTAGAGTCTGACAAGCGAGTCCTGGGACGCGATTTATTTCGAATTCTTCATATGGCCACACTCTGACTGTCAAACTTAGGTATTTCAGCTGCAAGTAGTACAGCCCAAACAGTTTGATACTCGTCCTAGATTTAAACAAGAACTTTTGTTTCTATTCAACATAATTTTACCTATGTTTTAGTATATACATACGAGTAATAATGTTTTAAAACAAACATGAATTATTTCTTGGTGTAAGGTCTGTCGGATGACGAAAATTTTAACGTCAGATCGAAGACTTAGTCAAAGAACTCAAAGATGTTGGAGAAAAAAGATATGAATCAGATTTTGATTATGGTTCAGCATTAATAAATGTTCATAAGTTTATGTGGTGCATCTTTATTATCCCTGTTTTTGGTGGAGTGGAAATGTTGGTTTTGATGTAGTTAATGTTTTCGTTTTGCTTATATTTCTTTATGTTTGGACAAAATTCATTGGAGACTCCAAACTAATTAAACAAATAATAAACTTAAGCAAAAGTATCAAGATGGTTTATGGCATATAGATGCAGGGTTATCAACAAAAAGATTTTTAAATTTCCCGCCAAAGGCTTGTGCCAGGACTCACTTGTCGCACTCTATGACGTCAACAGCCAAATGTTTGTCCTTTCGGAGTTATATTGTATTGAAAAAAAACTAACATTTTCAATTTCAAAAAAATAACATGTATACATCACACATGGCTATTGGGCTGAGGTCCAAAACTGCATTCCTTAGACAGCCATTCGTTATTTTTTCTTCTTAAAACGGCTCATTAGTCAGTAGATGGCATTTTTAAGAGAGGGTTTTTGTTTTTCTAATGGGAATTGCCAGTTTATTCTGTGGTCTTTCCTCTTTTCTTTTGGTTCTTGCATTTGATTGTGATTGGACTTCGAACAACTGCTACTGGTGCTAAAATCATGGAAAAAACGTTGAAGAAAAAGAAGAAGAATAGGAGAACAGAACATTCGCGTAACCACAATAGAAACCGAATGATGTTGCTCAGTTGATCACAGATTCCTTCCAGTTGATGAAATTACAGAACAGTAATAAAGTTTTTATCTGTGGCAAGCAATTAAAAAAAAAGGTAGGGTAATTCATCCAGTAACTGGCCACTGAGCGTCCGTTACCCTTTGTTACATAATTAAATTATAATTAAATTGTTGAGGATTTCTGGGATAATTATTTTCTGTTTTGGTAAAGATTTTCTTAGGTGAAATTATTTTTGTTCATGTGAAAATTTATTGAAATTTAAAACTATTTTGTGACCATTGATTCCACCTTGTTTTGAATACTTTTCGCTCGAATTTGCTAAAAATATGTTATAACAAGTAACCCATATATTTGTATTTATTTATCTACAACGCACCTATCTTACTAAAACCTAACTCTAGTCTACACTTAAACTAGAGTCGCATTTTGAATCAACATCATATATTTTTAAACATCCTGTATAGTGAAATTGCATAAGTGTGAGTACTGTGAACGTGCCAGCTTTAGATAACAGACCTATAACCCTTTATTCGTCAATTTAGTCTCTCGAATTAAAAATCTGACCTTAGTTCAGCGTTGCCAGACGTACGGTAATTACCGTATTTGTACGGTATTTTCAAGCCTTGTACGGTAATCTATCGTGGTACCAAAAACGTACGGTAATTCTGAGAACATTGCCTAAATTCGACAAATTGTAGGGTAATTTGAAATTGGCGCCTAATCTCAGTCTATATTTCGCTATTTTCTTTCTTCATTCATGAATGATTGTACGAATACGAACGATCCGAATCCGAAACTAAAACTGAAAACGAACTAAATCTGAATATAACGACAAAATCTGCTTTTTTTGGGTTATAATATCTCTGAATCATCAAATTGGGGCATTAAACCAACTATGTACTGGTAAAGCAGTTTCACTTTCATTGGCAAAAAGTTTTGAGTTACTTTTACCGAATAAAACTACATTATTATTTAAGAAATAATAAGTAATTTACGACTAGTTTTCTGTTTAATAGAAAATAAGTCATTATCTCATTTTTATAGCAACTCATCATAAAATCAGTGTACGATTACATACGAGTATGTGGTACGGTAATTTGTACGATAATTTTGGGGTACATTTTACGGTAATTCTGGCAGCACAGTCTGGCAACGCTGCCTTAGTTTCTACTCAGAATAACATAAAAAACATAAGCCGATCCGTCGCCCGACGCGTCGGCGTCGCCCCGTCTGCACTCATAGGTACCTACGCGTTGATCACCGGACGTGCAGTGTGACCCGAAACTCACAGAGATCACGCGTTTCGTAGTTATATAGTACCGGCGCGTTTCAGACGTTTTAGTAGGAAGATTGGTAATTGATTGTTATTTAAACTGTCGTGAAAGAGTCGGTACCGACTGGTTGTACCGGCCTCGGAGGTAGACTCAATCGTATCACCTTCTGTTGGCTCAAGGCTTTTCGCAGAGCAGCCATAAACACAAACGATCCACTTATCATATTTGCACAGCACATTACGCCCCATTGAACAAATGCATATTAAATTGTGGCACAGTTTGCGTGGCTAGGTAGAGATGGAAGATGACGTAAATAGTATTCAACACCACGATGAATAAAGATTAGTCAATAACGGCAGTCTATTCATTTGGAAAATTATGGATATAGATGATAATCTATTCCTGAATACAGGATTATTTCGTAAACGAGCAATTACCTACCAAGACACCACAGTAAAGTTAAATACCTATAATTTTATTATCGAAATGGTTGCTTACTTGCTCTGCATATAAAGCAGCTTTTAGTAAATCACAAAAAAGTGGTAGAGAACAAACTTGATAAATAAAAATGACAAACTGTAGATACCGCTTAGAGTTTGTTTAAGGAATTGCGCATTTGAGAATAACCCTGTATAAAATAGTTAATTTACCAACTCACGCATGAATAGAATAGAATAGAATAGAAAACGTTTGTTTGGTACCAACAGGATCAAAATAAAACAAGTGAAGTAAATATGACTGTTAAGTTAAGCTGTATTACTTATATCTATAGCAGCTTTAATTCTGTCTTGACTAATCTAATTTGACCTGATGGGTCTAAACTAAGTAAGATCGGCAAGACTAAGTGTAAAAAGTGAGTGTCTTCAAGGCAGAGAGATTGTACAAACACATTTGCAAATTATGAACTTTATTCCGAATTCACTTGCTTGATTTTTCGTCGGAAAAGTCCGACCAGCTTTCGCTCTGATTTGCAAGAGCTTAACTTACTTTTATTTGTCTCTTTGTTCCTTTAGTGCAATAAAGAATGTTTATCTTATTAAATCTTAATCATGGTGAGTCGAGACGGAGCTCGCGACATCGTCGGCTGCTTCTCTCTGACTGCGGACAAGCAGAGAGCTCTGCGAATCAGAACCGAACGAGTCGGACTATCCGACGCAAAATCAAGTGTATCCGGAATAATATATATGTAGTGCTTATTATGTAAATTCGATCAGTAAAAAGATAATATGTGAGTGGTTGACCAAAAAAGGACCTCAAGTGAAAATAATTGATTTCGAGAAAATCGCATTTGAAGTTTCGTGTTTCTAGGTTTCGACTCGTGCTCGGCTCACAAAAAATCATAAAAAAATAACTATGGCACCTAAAAATATTCTGGTTAGACCAAAGCAAAGCTAAAAGTCTGTGGTACAGATTAAAAAAATCAATTAAAAAAAATAATGGTTACCAATCCCTCCAGGTCCCTTTTTGGTCAACCACTCACATACCTCTATTCTTCTCGGTGGCGCTAGTGTCCCCACCCCCCTGGACCTTCTAAGGCAAGTCTCTGACCAATATCCTGTCGGTTGCAGGATGGCACGACGCCACTAATCCTGTCAGCGGCGATGGGGCACACGGAGTGCGCACGGGAGCTGCTGGCCCAGGGAGCGGACCCGGCGTGCGCGAGAACGGTAATGTTACGACTGAATGTAGTTAGAAGTTAAGGCTGCTGTACACGGGTAGAGTAAACGGTAGAGTAGAGCGGTAGAGTAGAAAGGTAGAGTACTAACTATCCTACTAATCCTATATACCAATGCTATGTTTACATTGGTAGAGTTAGTAGGATAGCTCGTACTCTACCGCTCTACTCTACCGTTTACTCTACCCGTGTACAGCAGAATTTAGTTTTACTTGGATTCGGGATTACGGACGCAGAAGTGCGGCATAGCAAAAATTGCTGTTATTGTTTTGACATAGCAAGACTTAAGTGTTGGATGCACGTCAAGGGTGGGTCAGCTTCTTAGATATACTCGTATAGATTTTTGTACCAACTTATGTAGATATTAGATTTAAGGTGATTTGAGAAAAGATGGAGAGTAGTTTTTTTTTTCGCTGACTTTTTTTCCGATATGTTCTGCCCCAAAATAGCGGCTAACATTATAAGTAGGTACAGTAACACTCAACAATTACAATATTCTTTGCGTTGAAATAAATTTCTGATTTCTGAAGTAAAAGTATCGATATATCCTTCTTTGCATTCCTAAATACATTCTTACCAGGATGGTGGGACCCTCGCACTGCGAGGTGGCTGGAGACAGAGAGAGAGATGGAAAGCAGGAGGGGAGGCCTTTGCCCAGCAGTGGGACACAAAAGAGGCTACGTAAAAAAATATTCTTCTTGCTAACTGAAGTTATGTCGACGATAAGAACCAATTTACAATTTTCAGTTGTCTCCTGTAGTTTCATTTTTCTTTTGGAGTATTTTTTTCAGCTTTTTCTGTTTCCTATTTGAACATTTTGACGACCTCTGTGCCGCAGCGGTTAGCGCATCTGCTTACTATGCGAGAGATTTTGTCCACAGCCGGGGTTCGAACCAAAAAAACCCAGGTCTTGGATGTTTACATATCGCCGTTTCTGGTTCCCATGATACAGGGATATTCTAGTGTGCGGCTAGAAGCAATGTATGTGCCTGTATGTAAATGTTCATGTTCATATTTCTATATTATTGTGTAGCTGTCTTTGAGGCGTTGAAAAAACTACTTTCCTTCTTGTTTTCTTGGGGTGGGGGCGCGGAGAAGTCACGACGCTCTGTAACGAGCCAAAGACTAGTCTTTACTCTATGGTATCTGTGTGGTCTATGGCTTCCGTGCCCCCCGCCCCACACCATTGCCCCCTTGTCTCGCCCCCTACCGCCGACAACTAAACGTGTGACTGTTGTCAGACAGGAACGACTGCGTTGTTCTTCGCGGCACAAGGCGGGTTCCTCGACATCGTCCAGCTTTTGCTGGACAGCGGGGCCGCCATCGATGCCTCCAGTGCGGTGAGACACCACCATATAGTTAACTTCTACACACACACACATACATCCGCGTACGCACGCACGCACGCACACACACTAGGACCTATTTTTTATAATAATATTCTTTCGAAAAGTAAATAGGTCACGTGGTACAGAACCGCGGCTTACAAATGGGGCTCAAACTATGACGTCAGAGTAGGCACTCTGCTTACTTATTGACACTTATTATTAATAATAATTAGTTTATTTATTTAATCTCCTTTCTATTTAATATTTGCGGAAACGCATACAAAATACGAAAATTGTAAAATCAGGTAATTTTGCATTAACTAATTAATTATTGAAAACACATGCACAATATGCACCAAATGTTTCGTCGACAACACACATACAATAGTTTAGGCACATACAATAAAAGTAGTAAATAGTAGTAGATTATTTAATTCAGGCAGGTTTTTAATTCAAACTTTTTTTATGTCAGTGACTAAATTAAATTAAATTGATAATGACGTGATTGTGCAATGTTCCAGGACGGCGGAACCCCCTTGTTCGTGGCGTGCCAGTGTGGCCACCTGCCCGTAGTCGATGAGCTTATCCGAAGAGGTGCTAACGTCAATTCGTCTATGAAGGTCAGTGCTCTAATACCTACATATTGGTTGGAATCATCATAAAAAACATCCAAGACCTGGAGTTTTTTTTTTAATCCCCAGCCGGGGATCGAACCCGGGACCTCTCGTATAATAAGCAGATACGCTATACCTATATATTTTATAGCGGTAACACTGCATCGAATTAAAAAACCGACTGTAACTTATCATCATCATCATCATTCAGCCGCAAGAAGTCCACTGCTGGACATAGGCCTCCTCGATGGATTTTCAAAAAGACCGGTCGGAAGCGGCTCGCATCCAGCGTCTCCCTGCCACTTGTATGAGATCGTCTACCCATCTTGTGGCTGGTCGTCCTACGCTGTGCTTGCTGATGTGTGTTCTCCATTCAAGAACCTTTCGGCATCATCGGCAATCAGTTCTTTGTGTTATGTGCCCCGCCCTGCCACTTCAACTTACTCATCCGGTGGGCTATGTCGACGACTTTCGTTTGTCTACGGACCTCATCATTTCTGATTCAGAAATCAAAAAATTATTTCAACGTAAAGAATTTACATTCTGTTTGTTGAATGTCACAATGTACATACACTTTGTATAATGTTAGCCCCTGCCTTGGGCCGTGTGTAGTGGAGAAAAAGGCAGCGAAAAAAAAATCTTTTCTCAAATCCCCTTAAAGCTAATACAAATTAGGTATGAGTCTTCATATACCAAGAATCTCAAGATCCATGAGTGTAATCTCATCATCAACCCATTATGTCCCCACCGAGGGGCACGGGTCTTTTCCCTGAGGAAGGTATAGGCCATACTCCACCACGGGGGCAAAGTCCGGATTGGTAGAGGCTTGTAAGACTAGTGGCTGGTCTTACTGTCAGAAGTTTTCAAGCCGCTTTAAGGCCTCTGACTTGGCTTACTGCTTAACGGGCCTTGCGAAGCACGGAACCGCTCGGAAAAATGCCACTAGCGTTAGTCGTAGACAGAAACCCATCCATGGACTGAACGCGCCGTATGTGGCCTAACCTCCGTGATCGTTTAAGATCGCTCAGGCAGCCCAGGCTACGAGCGATTCGAGTGCAATCAACACTTGCAAAGTCAAACATAAACATTATTTAATGTTCTTAAAATTTGGTTTAGATTCGGTCTCGTAGACTTACGAGTATGCGTATTTTTCGATCGATTTTCAGAGTGCGTATACTGAGTTTTTTCATTCACTCTCGATAGTGAGAGCGTTTGAGATTTGCATAGGAGTGACAAAGCGCGCAATCTAGTTGTCTCTTTGTCACTCCTATGCAAATCGCAAACGCTCTCACTATCGAGAGTGAATGAAAAAATGAAAAATGAAAATGAAAAAAACTTTATTGTAAAACGGTTACAGAAAATGGTTACTCGCTCCCAAACTAGGATTCCCTGTGCTATGGGTAGCCAGGCTTCTTCCAAAATACATAAGAATACAGGTAGTGTTTTACAATAATAACTACTTACAAATTGGATATAGGTACCTGTGTAGCAGTACAGGAAACAACACAAAAAAAAACAGCTTTTAACACGCCGAACACGATTTAGTTTGAATGAAAAAACTCAGTATAAGCACACCGCTCGTAGCCTGGGCTGCCTGAGTGATCTTAAACGATCACTAAGGTTAAGCAACATACGGCGCGTTCAGTCCATGGATGGGTCACCGTCTATGACTAACGCTAGTGGCATTTTTCCGAGCGATTCCGTGCTTCGCAAGGCACGTTAAGCAGTTGGTGCCGGCCGCCGTCGATAGATGGCAGTCGTTAAGCCAAGTCAGAGGCCTTAGGGCGGTTTGAAAACTTCTGACAGTAAGACCAGCCACTAGTCTTACAAGCCTCCACCAATCCGGACTTGGCCCCCGTGGTGGAGTATGGCCTATACCTTCCTCAGGGAAGAGACCCGTGCCCCTCGGTGGGGACATAATGGGTTGACGATGAAGCACACCGATCTTGGCTCAGGACGGAGCCACCCCCCTGTTCATCGCGGCCCAGAACGGGCACGAGGAAGCTTGCCGTACCCTGCTGCGGCACGGGGCGCGGCCCGACCCGCCGCGCGCCGACCGCGCCACGCCGCTGTGGATCGCCGCGCAGTGCGGACACCACCGGGTCGTGCGACTCTTGCTCGCTGCCGGGGCCAACGTGGACCAAGTCAGACAGGTCAGTGGCTGGCTTAGGGCCTGGATAGGTCAGTAAAGAGAAAGAAAGAAAGAGAAACGTTCGTTGCACCAACAGTCACACACAACAAATTTTTGTATCTTTGTAATTCGTATTTACGAAATACAAACGAGAAGAAAACATCAAAGATACAAAAAGGTACCTACAAACATACAAAAAGAAATACATTTATGAATATATTAACATAATTGTATAAATACAAGGTCTAGTTTTGGGAGTAATTAACTCTCAAAGCGATTAAAAAGAGGTGATGGCGCCACGCCGGGTGGTGCGCCTCTTGCTAGCTGCTGGGGCCAACGTGGACCAAGTCAGGTCAGTGGCTGGCTTAGGGTCTGGATAGGTCAGGAAGGTCTGGTAGTAACTATCAAAGCTGTTAAAAAGAGGAATTGCGGGTGGTGCGCCTCTTGCTAGCTGCTGGGGCCAATGTGGACCAAGTCAAGTCACTGGCTGGCTTAGGGTCTGGATAGGTCAGTAAGGTCTGGTAGTAACTATCAAAGCTGTTAAAAAGAGGAATTGCGGGTGGTGCGCCTCTTGCTAGCTGCTGGGACCAACGTGGACCAAGTCAGACAGGTCAGTGGCTGGCTTAGGGTCTGGATAGGTCAGGAAGGTCTGGTAGTAACTATTAAAGCTGTTAAAAAGAGGAATTGCGGGTGGTGCGCCTCTTGCTAGCTGCTGGGGCCAATGTGGACCAAGTCAAGTCACTGGCTGGCTTAGGGTCTGGATAGGTCAGTAAGGTCTGGTAGTAACTATCAAAGCTGTTAAAAAGAGGAATTGCGGGTGGTGCGCCTCTTGCTAGCTGCTGGGACCAACGTGGACCAAGTCAGACAGGTCAGTGGCTGGCTTAGGGTCTGGATAGGTCAGGAAGGTCTGGTAGTAACTATCAAAGCTGTTAAAAAGAGGAATTGCGGGTGGTGCGCCTCTTGCTAGCTGCTGAGGGCCAATGTGGACCAAGTCAGGTCAGTGGCTGGCTTAGGGTCTGGATAGGTCAGTAAGGTCTGGTAGTAACTATCACAGCGGTTAAGAAAAGGAATAGCGTATTTATTGCGGCATTGACCGCGCCACGCCGCTGGGGATCGCGGCGCAGTGGGCACATCATTGTATGGTGCGTTTCTTGCTAGCTGCTGGGGCCAATGTGGATCAAGTTAGACAGGTCAATGACTATTTTGGGATCTAGATAGACCAGTAAGGTCTGGATGTAGGTACGAGTAATTATGTTTCAAAACGATTAAAAATAGGAATTGCGGGTGGTGCGCCTCTTGCTAGCTGCTGGAGCCAATGTGGACCAAGTTAGACAGGTCAGTGGCTAGCTTAGGGTCTGAATAGATCAGTAAAGTCTGGATGTACGAGTAACTAACTCTCAAAGCGATTAAAAAGAGGAAATGGCGCCACGCCGGGTGGTGCGCCCTTTCCTCGCTGCTGGGGCCAATGTGGACCAAATTAGGCAGGTCAGTCACTAGCTTAGGGTCTAGATAGGTCAGTAAGGTCTGGTTATGCGAGTGACTAACTCTCAAAACTATTAAAAAGAGGAAATGTGTGAGAGGAAATGTGATTTTTTTTTCAACTTGAATTGGGTATTTGACAGAATGTCAAATGAGTTACTTTTAGAACGGAATTTTGTATGAAAATACTTGCTTGTGATGTGACATTTCAGAGCACTCTTTTTATGTTTCATCTATTTAAAATTGTAATAACTAGTAAATGATTAAAAGAAATACATCTTCCGAATCATTTTGTAAGTTTTGTTTTAATCAAGGATCTCAAATAATTTATTGTTGATAGTGTCAAATACCGTATTGTTTTAGAGCGGTTCGAAGCATCATAAGTAAGACGAATATGTATAAATAACACTTTTTCACACAGTCCAATTCTCAAGTGATTTGTAATTTGCCCGTCGGCAGGACGGGGCCACCCCGCTGTTCAAGGCGGCGCACAAGGGGCACTCGGCCGTCGTGGCGGAACTACTAAAGTATAAACCCAACCAGGGGCTTTTACCCGTAAGTACATAACAACTCGATCGCCCGTAGCCCCGGCCACCTGAGTGATCTTAAACGATCACGAAGGTTAAGCAACATTGGGCGCGTTCAGTGCGTGGATGGGTGAACGTTCTATGACTAACGCTAGTAGCATTTTTCTTTTTGAGCTTCGCAAGGCACGCTAAGCAGTCGGTGCCGGCTGTCGTCGATAGATGGTTGTTGTATGCCAATCCAAGCCTTAGGGAGGCTTGAAAACTTTTGACAGCAAGACCAGACACTAGTCTCACGAGCCTCCACCAATCCGGGCTCGGCCCCCGTGGTGGAGTATGCCTATACCTTCCTCAGGGAAGAGATCCGTGCCCCTCGGTGGGGATCCATTTGTATCTATGTATCTAGAACTCTCATAGCGGTGATCACCGAGATTGCATGTGCCTGTTGCGAAAACGAACTATAGACAAAACAGTTTCTTTGCACGTGCGAGTAATCTATCGTAAAAATCAATCAGGTTCCCTTTCTGACACGTGAACAAGGATCAAAGGAAGGCGCCTCGGTGGGGACATAAGAATCAGAATCAGAATCAGAAATTTATTTCAACGTAAAGAATTTACATTCTGCTTGTTGAATGTCAATGTACATACAGTTATGTATAATGTTAGCCGCTGCCTTGGGGCCGTCTGTAGTGGAGAAAAAGGCAGCAAAAAAACTCCACTCTGACCATCTTTTCTCAAATCAACTTAAAGCTAATACAAATTAGGTATGAGTGTTTGTATACCAAGAATCTCAAGATCCATGAGTGCAATCAATACTTGTAAAGTCAAACATAATTTAATATGCTTAAAAGGTAATAAAACACCAATGCTGCGGCCAGACACACGGACGGCACCCGTTCACGAGCGTAACGCAGAGGTCAGCCATCACCAGTCTCAACCATATTAGAGGGAGATAGGCGACCCGGCCACCGCGCCACCATTCGCATGGCCTTTGGCAAACTTGTGTGATAAAGTTCTTGTCAGTTATCTATAATAATAGCATAGTTTTGATATGCAATCACAGCGTCTGTACATATGTATGAAATTTATTAAACCCTATATGTTATTAGAATACCAATAACTAGCTCGTTGTGGAATTGGTTTACTGCCAAGGGTTTTTATCATCTATAAAGTCATCTATTCTGTAGTATGCCTTTTTACACAGCGCAGTTTTAATAACAAATTTAAATCAGTCATCAAATCAATCAGGTTCCCTTTCTGACACGTGAACGACGATCAAAGAAAGGCGCCTCGGTGGGGACATAAGAATCAGAATCAGAATCAGAAATTTATTCCAACGTAAAGAATTTACATTCTGCTTGTTGAATGTCAATGTACATACAGTTATGTATAATGTTAACCGCTGCCTTGGGGCCGTCTGTAGTGGAGAAAAAGGCAGCGAAAAAAAAAACTCCACTCTGACCATCTTTTCACAAATCCCATAATGGGTCGACGATGATGGAGAATCTGGCTTGTGGCTTTCCAGAACGGGCAGACCGCCCTCCACGGCGCGGCCATGTTCGGGCAGCTGTGCTGCGTGAAGCAGCTGGCTCGGGGGGAGTCCCCGCGCGCGCGCAACGCGGCCGGACACACGCCGCGCCAAGCCGCCGGCCGGGGGGACGTGGCGGACTACTTGCGCGCGCTCGACCCGCGCTCGTGATGCCGTGGGGGGGGTGGGACAGGACGGGGGGGCGGCTCGCTTGTGTGGACAGTTAAAGGGGGGCTGCTCGCGTCTGTGTAGGGGTGGGAGTGGACGGGGGGGATGCTCGCTTCTGTATACAGTTAAGGGGGGGCTGCTCGCTTCTATATACAGTTAAGGGGGTGCTCGCTTCTGTGTACAGTCACAGAATACACAATAAATAGTACAGGTACAGAAGATTCACTCCGAAAAATCAATTAAAGAAAAAGGGACTCCAGCAGCGATACAATTCAGCGATACGATATATTCACCTGCATGTTGACTTTCTTTCTACCGCGTAACTCTTACCTCTTCTGGCGCCTGAATTCCTACCTTTGCCACTCCGGAGTGGTCGCCGCATGTACTTACGCGTTCGATACCGACACGCGTAGTGAAACAGGGCTGGTACAGTTGAAAGGGGGCACGGGGGGCTGCTTGTTTCTGTGTCTGTTAAGAGGGGTGCTCGCTTTTGTGTACAGTTGAAAAGGGGCTACGGAGGAGGGGCGATCGTGATGACTGGGGACAAGAAAGAGTTAAACAGGGAACTGGTCCCTTTTGTATAGTCAAAGCTACGACAACTAAGAAGGGAGGTGACTGTTGTGTAAGGGTCAGTGAGGGTAAGGTTGGGGAACGGGTGAGGAAAAAAGGAGGAAACGTATTTCTGCTGATCGTTTAACTTATACACCCTATAATACCCAAGGGCGAGTTTCTACATTGAGGATTTCGCTTATCAACTACCATCAACTACATAATTGAAGTGCAGATTTTTCAGAAAAGAGCGTGACAGATCGTTACTTAAGTATTTTCTAAGCAAAATTCTCAATCCAGACACCGGCCCTTAGACTATTAATTCCTAAAATGGGTACCGGGTAAAGATCACTAGGGTTCTTGGAATCAAATGTAAATAAATCGTTGGATCATTTCGACTGTTCAATAGATTCGATGTGGACGCATTTACTTAGCGATTGAAGGTAATTGTCTGATGTCCGATTTCATGGAAATATTTTAGTGGCATGCTGTTAAATTGTTACTGAAATCCAGGTAAATATAATCATAGAAATGTTACAGAAAGTATCGCTTTATGATACTGTCTATGCTGTTGTATTTTGCAAAAATGTAATTGTAATTCCAACAAATGGAATATTCCTACTACGCTAGTAAACCGAGATATCTCTTACTATACAATTAGCTTTTACAATATCTAGATTAATCAGCCTTGCTTCTATGCATCGCCTCACAAACTACATACATATACTTACCTAATAAGTACAATTACAGGCCTTATCTAGTAATTACAACATTTATTGATTCATAAAGAAAGAAAAAAAAAGAGAGAGAAGAATGTTAATAACATCGCCGCAACGTCGCATTTCAGTATAAACTGCTAGGTAATACTGAAATGTATGCTACCTAACTCACTTGGCGACGGTTTGGCAACGTCGCATTTCAATATAAAATACTAGGTAATACTGAAATGTATGCTACCTAACTCACTTGGCGACGGTTTGGCAACGTCGCATTTCAGTATAAACTGCTAGGTAATACTGAAATGTATGCTACTTAACTCGGTTGGCGACGGGGTGGCAACGTCGCAATTCAATATAAACTGCTAGGTAATACTGAAATGTATGCTACCTAACTCACTTGGCGACGGCTTAGCAACGTCGTATTTCGGTATAAACTGCTTAGATTCGTAGTTGTCGACGTCGCCATGGCGTCCTAAAGAGGCATGGGCACAAAGTACCAACTCGAACGCTGTACAACCGTAGCCGAGGAACCGTACAGTGGACAGCAGATCGACTTTTACAATTTATTTGCAAACTCACCCTTAACACTACTGAATAAAGTCCACGCATGTAAAAATTGTCATTTTCTGTCACCTGTACACTGCATTGTGGATGGACACCCCAGGTCTTGGATGTTTTAGTCTTGGGAAGGGGTCTTACACTGTATTACTTAGAAGGGATGTTTATTTATTACGTAAGACAATTTGGGGTGAGGAGCCTTTTAGGGCCTTCAACATCAAAAAGGATTATTTTACTAAGAGGCAGAAAGTATATAGTTGAAATTGACTTACGTAATAAATTAAAAGCCCAATGTGTCTGTATAAAAAAATACAACATAATATTTTCGCATAATAAGTAAAACAAAAGGTTGAAGGTATATGGATAGTGTATAAGTTATCGATGGTACGAAGAATATTTTTGTTTATTTTTAACTAGTAGGTAATTTTTTTAGTAATCTCAGGTTTTTATTTATCGGTGCTGATTTAGTCAATAAGTAGTTTAGTACTTACCCACTTGTATTGTATGTAACTTATGACAGGGTAAACCGACTTGTTATTAGTACTTCGCTGTACCTACTTTAATTTAGGTGCCAAAGTTGCAGTTTACCCTATTTTATTTATTTAAATTCTCCTAGTCAATTTTAAGGAAATGCACCTATTTACTACTTGGATTTAGGAAAACGTTACTGAGTACTAATAAAAGTGCACTAAGTAAGTATTTTTTGTAACGTATTTTCATAAAATCTAATTGATAATATCCTACCCTATTACACTCTTTAACATAATCAGAATAATCACACTAACTAACCTGAAGTTTAAAACTCTTAGGTAGAGAACTACGGGATAAAAATATATATTGAAACATAATAACTTAATTTTTTTTTTATTCAGGAAAATATAATTTTTATTAAAAATTTAATTCTTAAAATTTAATTGCTAAAACATTCTAGTAAGTATTAAGCTTGGTCTGTACCTGCAGATCTATTCTGTTTCCCTTCAATGGAATAATCAATTATTATTTAAGACAGTTTGGGGTCGAAGGAGTTTGATTGGGAAGAGATTTAGAACGAGATTAAAATAGGGAATGGATGAAAATATCAGAAGTGCTTGATATTTTTTTCGGTGATAGGAATAACCTTCCTTAACGCGAGAAAAAAGTTTCAATTTTTTTGGCTTCGTAGTTAATTTTTAAATAATCTTAATATTTTTCCATTCGTAGTTCTGGGCTCAGTACGGCTTAACAGACATATTCCTTGGTCCGCTACGTATTAAAAAAAATCTGTGGTCACATTGACAGCTTTTCAAGGTGGATTTTTTTTCATACGTAGCGGACTAAGGAATATGTCTGATATGCCGTACTAAGCCCAGAACGACGAATGGAAAAATATTAAGTATATTTAAAAATTAACTACGGGGCCAAAAAAAATTTAACTTTTTTCCCGCGTTAAGGAAGGTTATTCCTATCACAAAAAAAAATATCAAGCACTTCTGATATTTTCATCCATTCCCTATTGTCTTACATAATTTTGGCCATAGGCGCTGATAATTTTATTACTTACGTAAGACAAATTGAGCCGACAGGGGGACTTAAGGCCAGTTTCTGAATTGAGAATTTCGCTAAGTAACTGCTTAACTGTAGTGCTGCCTCCTATAATTTCCCTGAAAAGAGCGTGACAGAACGTCACTTAACCGTTCGGCGCGGCGGCTACCAAATTTGGTAGCGGGCACTCGGTAGCGAAATTAATTCATTAACTTTCGTTCTAGTTATCATTTGCAGAGTTGAACCAACGGGTTTGAAATCAGAAGTCAGAAATTTATTTCAACGTAAGGAATTTACATTCTGCTTGTTGAATGTCAAAGTACATAAGATAATGTTAGCTGCTGCCTTGGGGCCGAATGTAGTGGAGAAAAAGGCAGCAAAAAAAAAACTCCACTCTGACCATCTTTTCTCAAATCACCTGAAATCTAATACAAAAACTGGTACGAATGTCCATGTAACTAAAAAGTTAAGTAGGTATTTACTTAGAGAAATTCTCAATTCAGAAATTGGCCCTCAGGTACTGTTTTATTGGACAGATCTTAGTAGTATTAATCGCTCAACTACCATTAATTGGCTGTACAAATAAACTACGAAATACACTCATTCGATATTACACAGCAATCTCAATATTGATCGTTTTCAAGAACTTGAATGTATAATCCAGTAGCGTGTATTTGTGAAACTGAATGTTGAACCCAGTGTTTAAGTGTTGTCTTTGTTGTTCAGACGGTACTGAGTGCGTATACTGAGTTTTGTCATTCACTCTCGATAGTGAGAGCGTTTGCGATTTGCATAGGAGTGACAAAGCGCGCCATCTAGTTGTCTCTTTGTCACTCCTATGCAAAACGCAAACGCTCTCACTATCGAGAGTGAATGAAAAAACTCAGTATACGCACTCTGAAATGTGTAAAAATTGTAAATTGGTTCACTCGTTGTTAAACTATGTTAATAAGTAATACCTAGAGTAAGGATTGCGGCTTGTAATTACGATGAGGTCTGTCACACTTTGCACCTTGACCTGAAAACATTCATGGCAAGCGTTAGGTGTACAATCGAATATGCTTTTGTCTTTGCATGCACAATACAGGATGTTGTTACACTTTATTGCACAACTAGCTTTCGCCCGCGACTCCGTCCGCGTGGACTTTAGTTCAAAATGTTGCAACCCCGTTCACTCCCGTTAAGGATTAAATTTAGAAAAACCGTGAAACACGTGTTCAATCAATTGTGTTGAAGAGTATTTATTTCAAGTTTCAAGAAAATCTGACAACATTTTTTTATACCTCCATACAAACTTTAACACCGCCGTTTACCCCTTTAGAGGGTGAGTTTCAAAAAATCCTTTCTTAGTGCTCCCCTAGGCTCCCTAAGGAACTCCCATGCCAAATTTCAACCCGGTTCGGTTCAGTAGTTTGGGCTCTGCGTTGATTCTAAGTCAGTCAGTCAGTTTCTCCTTTTATATATATAATATAGAATAGATAAAAAAACAATACATAATACAACTTAAAAAACATGTTTGTGATAAAAATTACGTGCAAAAATGTCAGACTTATTTCTAAGGAAATTTCTTCAAAAAGTGCAACACATCACAATATCTCTCCGAAAAAACACGGCCGGTGATAGAACGTGAATCGATTACCTACAAATATGCGGCGGCCCTCGTGGTGGATGGCCTATACCCTCCTCAGGGAAGAGGTGCCCCTTGGTGGGGACCTAATGGGTTGATGATGATGATGCGTCGAGGGGCTCCAGTGAGCCACAAAGGGGAGAAAAAAACATATCTTTTTTTACACATCGTTTTTGATAAAAGTGTGTACAGTCGACAGCACATCAACCTTCACATTCTAGATGCAAAGTAGCCCGTAATGCAACGGAGTAGAGTGCATGGGTGTATACGATGGTGTGCTGTCGACTGTACTCTCAAGCATTTGATTTTTAGGACCCACAATGATGAAGCACGTAAGTGACATTTTAGAACAGGTGCAAGTTGGCCTTAAAAGTAGGTATGTGGACAGCTTAAAAGTAATCAAACGTAAGGCATATATGTAAATGTGTGATATCTCATGTGCAAGCAAAGACGAAAGTGATAATTTCAATAAATGATTCAAGCTTTGATGTTTGCCATGTTTGGGGCTGATCTGACAGCTGGCTGACCTTATTGTTTTAAAATAAAAATGTTATCAGAAGAATGCTGTTTTATTTTGTTAATCCAACTCTTAAGTCCTATAATAAATGCGGAAGTTTGAGTGGATGAATGTTGGTCCTTCGACGATGTCATAACGTCTGAAATGATCTGAGTGCAAATGATATTTAAAGAAAAGGTCTGAGATACATTAAAAAATATAGTTGAATTAAGAACCTCCTCCTTTTTTTGTAAGTCTGTTAATAAGTGCCCTGTCTCACTAGGACGCCATGGCGGCGTCGTCAGCTACGTATCCAATTAGTTTGTATTGAATGGCGTCGTTGCCAGACCGTCACCAAGTGAGTTAGGCACCATACATTTCAATATTAACTGCTTGGATAAGGTCGCTCGCGACGTCGCCATGGCGTCCTAGTGAGGCAGGGCACTAATAGAATTCTGGAATAGCTCATGGTATGGGTTCTTTTTTTGTCCGGGTAAAATACGTGTCAAAATTTCCACGCGAGCGTAGTCACGGCCACCGCTGGTAAATAATAATTAAAATTATGTGTCATTTTTAGATTTATATACCTATGTACCTAAATTGCTTTTTTTCTATTCTCGGCGTTATTCAATTAAAACGCACTATCTGTGCGCGTGACTTCGTTGTGTTAGAATGGTCTTGTGCGAAATTTCATCCAAATTCGTTTACCCTCTTAAGGGTGAAGGTATGAATAATACGCAATTTTCAAATTCCTAGGAGGGTAGGTATCAGTGGGATGTAAACCCACTAAAAAGTAAAAGTTATTAGATATTTTTTTTATTTTTACTAACAGAAAATATATATTATAGCAATTCTCCTTGATTATATATACAAGAATTTCTTGACGATCCTCACTAAGCAATTTACTATACAACTGAGTTTTAAAAAAAAAGTTCCTAAATAAATTACTTATACATATTTTCTTCTATTATGAAATCAACTCAATACTTATGTCTAGTATTGTGCAATAAAATTTCCACTGGATATTGTTTTCCATACAATGTGCGACACTCGAATCGTGAAGCGTTCACCTTCAGCAATCTAGTGGCGACCGGTTTTACATTAAGTATGTAAATATTCGTACACAACGCACTCGAGTATAAAAATCTGTTGTGAAAAAACCGGCACGAAGGTTAAGCAACATAACGGCGCGTGCGTGCATGGATGGGTGACCGTCTATGACTAACGCTAGTGGCATTTTTCCGAGCGGTTCCGTGCACATGCACATTAAGCAGTTGGTGCCGGCTGCCGTCGATAGATGGCAGTCGTTAAGCTAAGTCAGAGGCCCTAGGGGCGGCCTGAAAAGTTCTGACAGTAAGACCAGCCACTAGTCTTACAAGCCTCCACCAATCCGGACTTGGCCCCCGTGGTGGAGTATGGCCTATACCTTCCTCAGGGAAGAGTCCCGTGCCCCTTGGTGGAGACATAATGGGTTGATGATGATAATTACAGCAGATAGACGTTTGAAATATTCACAGAATATGAAGTTATGAATAATTAAAATAAAATAAATATTTAAGGGGAGCTCCACCTCCTCCAAAAATCCACTGACAATCTTTTCTCAAATCACCTTAAATCTAACACATAAGTTGGTAGTTACGAATGTCTGCCTACCTAAGAAGCTCAGAACAATAATTAATTATTCTGAGCATGAGTGCAATCAACACGCGCAATGTCAAAACATTAATGATAGCATAGGTAATAAAACAATCTAGGTCACACATTTCAGCGTGTTTGTTTATGAGAACTTAAGACTCCATTGGGAAGGCAGATGCTTGATGAGCTGAGATGGAGATAAATTAAGATTTGTCCTGCACGCCATTTGAGCCAGATCCAAACGTGTAGGCTGTCCTATTTATGGGAATGAGGCTGACGCTATGCTAGCGCTACTTGATATTTATTAGGTAAATAAATAATCATGTTGTATCTCTGTTGCTTACTGCCTCGTTGGTCTATCCGTTAAGGCACTTAGCTTCCAAGAAAGAGGTCGTGAGTTCGATTCTCACTGGGGGCCGCCGTACATTTGTATTGTACAAATAGCCTCATTCCGGGTGTTTTTCGATGTTTGTAGTGTCCTTGCCTCGTTACCATAGCACAGGGTATCCTAGTTTAGGACCAGGTCAAGTGATTGTGTTGTGTGGATGTTCGTCTTATAATATTATGTTATTGCTTATGTCAATAACTTCACCAATCCGGACTTGGCCCCCGTGGTGGAGTATAGCCTATACCTTCCTTAGGGAAGAGACCCGTGCGCCTCGGTGGGGACATAATGGGTTGAAGATTTGTAAAGTAACGCCCATCTTAGGGACCAACTCAGAAATCTATACAAATCAGCTGTTCCATACACGTGCGATAGTAAGGAACAGCTATTTAATGCAGGGACCAACAGTTAGTCGGCGACACTTCGACCCAGTGGGATCTGTTGTCGTGGATGTCCTAGTCGAAGATGTAAGTACTCTGTAACGAGGTGCATTTGCCTCGTTGCCTTTTTTATCATTTTCGGCCATCTACTATTCCAAATTTAATTAGTATTTGACTTTTGCTGCAGTGTTCGGACGTATTTGCTCCAGATATTCCTCAGCTTCCATGCAAGGACCTTAAACGTCATTATTTTCTGATTTTTTCACGACCCGGATTCTCTTATTCTGCATAATACTTATCCAACAATCATAAAATATTTTAAAGGCACATAATGTAAGTGTTCCTGCCTTCTTTTCTACTCCTAGTGTATTTTTATATTTATTTTTAGACCTTTGTTAAGATTTTTTATTTGCATTGTTCCCAGGTGCCTTTACTTTACATTTAAATAAACCATAAATTTACCGTGCCTCTGGATACCCCTCTTTTACTACGGATCGCACCCCGACTTTACCTATCTTGCGACAACTCTACGAGATATGTCACACCCTTTAGGAACAGGTGACTAAAGACCTCAGTCCTTATATTACGTAACTTTCCACTCTATCGGGTTAAACATTTAGACAACTCGGTAGAGTCAAAGTATGTACGTATATGACAGTTTGGAGTAGGCGTATGTTACTGGGAAATAGTCCCACAATGTAACAGATAGCTCCATACAGTGGAGTACTTACGTAATTGCACCCTCCCTGGTTTGGGATAAGGCAATCCGAGAAGACTCATTCTTTTTCGGGCAAAGACATCGTACACAGCACGTTTAACATCGACTCTACTTCAATTCAATTCAATTCTTTTTTATAAAAATAAAAATTCTTTATTTCAGGCCACCCATATTATGTTAGTGACAATGGTGACTTAAAAAACTACATTAGTAACAATTAGCACCCCTAGGATTCTGCCAATGTTAAATTTGCTGTGGAGATGGCAAGTATCTTTTTTTTCCTACAATTTCCTTGTACAAAACGCAGTAGTTTAGAAACTTATAATAAAATTGTAAATAAATAAAACAAAACAGTACCTGCATAAAATATTCTAAAATTATATTTTTATGTTATTTTTTTTTAATTAAATCAGGTAAAACAAAAAGGGAGTAAATACAAGGGGTAACAACGATCAAAAATTTGTAGGGAGAGGAACGTCTGGTGGAAGAAAATCATAAAGAGAAGAAGACTACTTCAAAACCGCATGCTCTGCAGGTGTCATCTTGACACAACCCCATTCTGCGAAAAAATAAGGTCAGTATAATAAATAATACCTACCTACATATATTAAGTACAATAGTGTACCTCCGCGGTCGCAAACGCACCAACACACGTACTGTCGGCCGCCAGGGCGCCTTGTCTATCGAAAACCAGTCTTATATCGACAGCGTTAAGATACAAAGTATCGTTCGATACCTGGTATCGCGGACTGTACCTTGATTCGTGAAGAGATAAGAATGAGTCTAGCAAACAATGCTGAGGTCACCGCGACGACGCTCCGAACTGTGAGCCAATGAACCTGCACCTTATTAAGGCAATGCTTCCTGTAATATAGCTACCGATGAAGTGCTAAATAGAATGGTTTTTCCTCCGTTATCTACCATTATTCTGTAGCATCAGCGTTTCTGTCATATCGCCATTAATTTTCCCCTTAGCGTCCCCGTGGATGCTCCTCCTCCATTCTCTTTCAGTCCACAACGTTCTCTAATCAAACTATTGCGTAGGTTTTCTATCTTTTAAAGTAACACCACACATATTTGTCAAGGACCTCATTTATACGGTACTATACCTACTGCATCAATGCTACTTTCGTGAATCTTCTGCCATACCTTTCTATGTAAGAAGTAAAGACCGAAAGTACCTATCCGTTTTCGGAAGTTCTTTCAACAGTAAGTATTTACAGGACCATCAGCGTTGACATAGGCTATAGGCTAAATCCGTTTAACACGTGAATTTAGTCGAGGACACTGCTAGTAGTTCTATAATCAGGCCCATGAAATGATAAAGTTCGAAAATTTGCTTAATCCTTTTCGAACTTATCATTTCCGACGGAAGGTAGTTGGCGTAGAGCTGCCCCTTAACCGGCCGCCGCTTGCGGCCTGAGTTATCAGTATCAGTGTGCGATTAGATACCGCCGCGCGCGCACCGCGTCACCATGCGGAGCAAGGATCGTCTGCCCGAGCTACGGCAAGTAAGCATCCCCACTACTTGGCCAGGATTCCTTCTCAGGGCAGCCGTGTTCACACACTGCTCGGCCCGAGGATTGATGGCAATGGTGCAGCACAATCTGGATATGCCGAGATTTTCGTGAATTTTGGATGGCTCCTAAATGTGTCTTCAGGATTTGTGGTTTCGTGATTAGTGATCAGTGCAAAGCATAAAGAGATAAAGAGTGGGCGATTAGGTAGTGGTTGCCTTGGGATTTAGTGAAAATGTGGTCATTTAGTCGAAACCTCATGATTCTCTAGTGTTGTGTGTGTATGTTAAGGTGTGTCTCCAGCTTAACTTACACAAAATATTCAGTTCTATTTGAGCGAAACATTTTTGTTGCTAGGCGAATCAAAATAAAAGAAGAATAAAAAAAAAAACAAGCAAGAGACCCGGCTTTATATACGCAGGATATATGATCGATAAGTCATCCCTGATCCGGTCAATTTCGACAAACGTTTGTTCTTCGACAAATGAAATAAATAAATAATAAACTCACGCCCGTTATCCCCGAGGGGGTAGGCAGAGGCACCAATCCATAGAACTGGGCCCACGTTTTGTCGAGTTTATTACGTCCCAAACGTGACAAGGGGCAAGCCTGTCGCCGTTATCCGGGCACAAATGAAATGATTTACTAAATCCGTCTTCGTCAAGTTAACCCACTTGTGTTTTGTATTTCGCTAGGCGATTTCATATCAAGTTTTTGATTGGAGCAGCGATGGCTTTTGGGGCGCGACTGATAAGAGAAAGATACGTTTATTGATCAGATTGTTGAGTTGTGAGTAAAATAACTGAGCGCAAACACTTAATAGTGTTGCTAGACAGTATTACGTTACAAGATCGGAAACTCATGGATAATAATAAGGAAAATACTCATGATAACCCGCGTATATTTCTGTGCAAGGCGCATCTGTTTGGACAATACTGTCTACCCTACATTTAACACACAATGGAGTCCAATTCAGCGCAAAACAAGGCCAGTTATTTAGCCAAGTGCGAATTTTAGAGAGTTTACTTTCACACGGACGTCTCGAGCAAATGTCGCCTCTACCACCCTCGATATAGTGTCTATCCCTGAGCACGGGATCCTCTTCATACGGTAACTATATTGATGTGAAGATAATCGCGTGATACCATCCTAAACATGGAGAGACAGAATGTCCACTACAATAAAATTGCTCAAATAACGCACTGGCTGATTGATTAGCACAGCTAATACGTTTAACGTTATGCACACGATTAATGTATGAATTAAACGCTATTACAGAAACAATTTTATCCAATAAGACGTGATCAAAAGAATAAAATTTTATTCTAATAGTGATGTTCCTCAGTGTGGGCTTACAGCTTACTAAGAGAAGACATTTAGTAAATATCTACTGCATAGTAAGTGGGTACTGAAATATCGTTCTATCTCTTAACATTTCTCAAAAAAAGAACGAGACAGAAAGATAGCATACATACATAAGTTCACGCCTGTATCCCAGAGGGGTAGACAGATATCAGGGACTGCCACTTGCCACGATCCGGACAGATGACTTTCGCTTCATCGACATTCATTAGTCGTTGTATGCACGAACGCCAGTTTACGAGTACTTTTTGTCTTGCCCTTTGCTAATACATCCCCTATATGGTGGAAGTATGATAGAGAAAAAACATAAATACATACTTGAGTATACCTTGTTCTGGTCCGGATCAACTTCGCTTTTTATCGGAAGAGCCCGACCAAAAATTTACTATGCGTAGTGCTTACGAAAGTCCTAATCAAAAAGTGGTGGATTCTCGTTTGAATGATTTGGGGTGGTGGATTAGAGGTATTTATTTTGTGTTTGTAATTGTGGTGCCTGTCCCTTTGCCCAGCAGTGGAGGCTACGTAAAAAAAATTGTGGTTATATTTTCAACAAGCTCCAATAACCCATACCTTTGATTTCTGAGGAAAATCATTATATTTTTCCTTCATTCACACGGCCGCTTCCAACCGGTCTTTTTGGAAATTCATGGAGGAGGCCTATGTTCAGGAGTGGACTTTTTTCGGCTGAATGATGACGATGATGATAATTCACACGGCAATATTGAAGGAAAATATAATTTATAGTCTAATAGGGGTTTTCCAAGGTGGTGGCGGTAGAAAACCGGATTCTCATTCGGTAGATCATTGGTTCTAATCCAAGGAATGACGTTGTTTTCTAAGTTACGTACGTTGTGAAGTTACCAACTTATACTAAAGCAATACCACTCCCTAACGGTGAATGAAGGAAAACCCACGACATTTTGAAAGCAGCTTGGAAACATTGGACGAGACTAGCAAAGGACCGGATGGGGTGGCGTGAAAGAGAAGAGGCATATGCCCAACAGTGGGCTCTGTTTATGGACTGATTAGAATGTTGTATCGTTGTGTTTCCAGCTAGCGAGCGAAGGGCTGGTGTACAATGACACGGTTGAGGTGTTCCTCGGACACGAGCTGGTGGGCGGCGGCACCGAGGAGATCGACAAAATGTTTGAGGAGGTAAGAAGTAAGTAAGAATATAGTAGTAGGTACCTAGTAAGTAAGTGAAAGTGCAGCCTATAGGTATACGTCCCACTACAAATAGGGCACAGGCTTTCTTTCAGAGAGAGAATATGGGCTTCATCATCAACCCATTATGTCCCCACCGAGGGGCACGGGTCTCTTCCCTGAGGAAGGTACAGGCCATACTCTACCACGGTTGCCAAGTCCTTGGTGGAGGCTTGTAAGACTAGTGGCGGGTCTTACTGTCAGAAGTTTTCAAGGCGCCGTAAGGCCTCTGACTTAGCTTAACGACTGCCATCTATCGACGGCAGCGGGCACCAACTGCTTAGCGTGCCTTGCGAAGCAGTTCAGTCCAGTCAGTTCAGCCCGTATAGCATTGTATTCACTAGTTTTACTACTGTCTTCAATCGGCCAAATGACGTCAGGTCGCTCGACGTATAAAACGTACATGCTAATTCGGATTTTACACGCACCTAAGTGTTATGTTTACACTATTTTGCTGAAGGCCCGTGTCTTTGCTTCGTAAGTGATTTGAAGCTGTGAGTATCCGAAGTTATAGAGTTTATTCTCTACATTTGCAGCTATTCATATTTACATCACTGTTTCTCATTCATAATGGTAAAGGTGCTTAATTTCGTAAGAAAAAAATGGTTTATTTGAGCTTTATTTACATTTGAGTACGTGAGTGGATGAAGGTGATTTGTTGTATTTTCGGTTGTCGGTGTTTTTTGTGTGGAAAAAAATTGTACAAAATTATAGTAAAACTTTAACTTCAATTTACTCAAAATCTAAAAAAATTTTTAAAGTGAAAGTGCACTTAACACCTATTTTTACGTCTTGGGTTACATTATTCGAGATTTCGTACGGAACCCTAAACTTTTTGGAAATCTTCACGAAGAATGTAGCTTTCTAATGGAGAAAGAATTTTTAAAATCGGCCCAGTACAAACACACACACACACACACAAAATAGAAAAATACAAATCTTTCCTCTTTATAATTAGTATAGATAGGGAGTGCCTTTACATGCTTGTAATTATTCCCCTTAAAATATCGGAGTACCTACAGTCGCCAGCACATCATCGTATACACCCATGCACTCTACTCCGTTGCATTAGGGGCGACTTTGCAACTAAAATGTGAAGGTTGACGTGCTGGCGACTGCCCATGGACCCGCTTCGACGGTACAAAGTGAAACCAAGGTCCATTGTTTCTCTACGGAACCCTAGAAGAGGGATTTCGAAGCATTGGCTGTTTAAGTTTTTTTTTTAATCTATTTTATTTTCGGAACTTTTGTCACAAGGTGACGATGACAGTTCCATCGTACCCGTTGTAAAATTATATCCTAATTGACTACATACATAACAAACACGACTTAATTTTAGCTTAGACACATTGCAGAGCAAAAAAAAAACAAATTTAGTCTCTTAACTTAAAATAAAATAATAATTTGGCTGAGTCAAAGGCTCAGTCAATATACTTTGAATGAGTCCTACGTGTAGCCTATTAAGACAGAATTTATCGGCCAGTAATTGTCTCTTCTCTCCGTTCCGAACACATTCCATTAAAAAATGGTAACAGTCTTCTTCAATATCACAAATATCACAGTTAGGAGAAGTAACTTTTTTCATCATGTATGCGAACCTGTATAAGTTATCATCTGTAAACCGCATGTCAACATTGATTGATCGCTGACATCATCATCGTCATTGCAGTGAATATTTATTTATATTACAAAATCTCCGCAAAACTGTGACCTAGGTTCAAGATGCGATAGTCTGCGACTGGATGCAGAATGAATAGGACATGTACATGTCATATATACAGGGTGACTTTTAATACGATTGAAATTATTTTAAGGGGGTTAAAATGGGCATAATTTTTTGAAGTACCTACCTAATAGCTACTTAACCTCCTCAGTCCCGTGTCAAAAAAATAACAATAGATTATATTAAATATTAATAAATAAATTAAATATAATCAAATTTTGTTATTGTTACTAGGTTATTAAATTAGGATGAAAATGTAGGTAATGACATATTTTTCAAAATATTCCAGGTGGACCGAATGCGCGGTTGGATCAAAGAGATCAACCGTAATAGTGAGCAGATTCGCAGAATATACACCGACCCCATCTTCCACACGGACCAAAGTAAGTTCTTGGACTGTCTTTGCATTCGGCTAATCTATCAAAAAAACTTAGCAAAATATACGTACTTAAGTACCCGCTTTTTCATCTGAAATTTTTAATAACTTCTACACAACACAGGGTCGGTTTCTGAATTGAGAATTTCGTAATTAATTACTTAACTGTAGTGCTGTCTCGTTAAATTTCCCAGAAAAGAGGATGACAGAACGTTATATAAGTATTTACTTAGTATAAATTCTCAATTCAGAAATCGGTGCTCAATCACTTGACCTGCTCCCAAACTAGGATACCCTGTGAGATGGTAAGCAGGCAAGAACATCACATACATCGCAAAACACCCAGACTGAGGACGCATTTGTACAAATGTACGGCGGGCCGGCTTCCGTCGATAGATGGCAGTCGTTAACCCAAGTCAGAGGCCTTAGGGCGGCTTGAAAACTTCTGACAGTAAGACCAGCCACTAGTCTTACAAGCCTCCACCAATCCGGACTTGCCCCCCGTGGTGGAGTATGGCCTATACCTTCCTCAGGGAAGAGACCCGTGCCCCTCGGTGGGGACTTAATGGGTTGATGATGATCCATTAATTCTAAAGCTGCAGAAAGTGAACCGACCTTCATCTGGACTTCTCCTCAGAGATGCAAGAGTATCTAGACTCCCTGATAACTCAGTCCAACGCAGTGGGACTCAAAGTGTGCGGTGCTCTGCGGCAGTTCGAGCCTCGGGCCACTAGTAAACGCGGGGACGTGGCCACCAGGCTTGCCAAGCTGCAGTACGCCACCACCAGGTGAGGATATGGTACCCTGGGGTAAATGTCGCCACCAGCCCCTTTTTACGCGCACCATATTGCAATTTACATGGCCCCACACTAGGATACCTCTGTGGCGTAGCGGTTAGCGCATCTGCTTACCATGCGAGAGGTCCCGGGTTCGATCCCCGGCTGGAGAACTCCAGGTCTTGGTTGTTTACATGTTTGTGACGTCGCTGTTTCTGGTTCCCACGACACAGGGTATCCTAGTGTGGGGCCAGAAGCAATTTATGTGCTTGTGTGTAAATGTTTATGTTTATGTTATACGCTGTGTCGAAGGGACCAGAAACAGCGACGTCACAAACATGTAAACATCCAAGTCCTGGGGTTTACTTTTGTCCCCAGCCGGATTAACAGGGTTTTAAGTTTCACCTTAAAGGTAATCTTGCTAGTAAGGACTTAAGGATTAAGATTAAAATGGCCCCAATCTCGGCGTTTTTCCACATTGCGATGTCCATTGTCACAGGGGATTGAGTAGAAGTTACTATTATTTAAACATAAATACATAAGCTCACGCTTGCATCCCAGAGGGGTAAGCAGACACCAGGGACTGCCACATGCCCCGATCCTGACACATCACTTTCGCTTCATCGACATCATCGTCGTTGCATGCACGCACGCCGGTTTCGAGTACCTTTTATCTTTCTCTTTAATAATCCATCCCGTATTTGGTGAAAGTATATCCACCTGGGGCGTCTCTTACCGGCCTTTTCATCTGCATTCTCTCAATCTTTTTGTTTCTTCAATCTTTCTTCCTTCATCCTCTCCACAATGTCCAAACCAACGCAACATTCCTTTCTCAATTCTAGTCACTACGAATTCCTCTTTCATTCGCTTTTATTTCTCGTTCGTCTTTTTGTTTATTATTTTCACTTACGTATATTCAAGTGAGTTGTATGCTTTTATAGAACTTCAGAAAACCAGCAAAAGCAATTTGAATGAAAATAGCTTGTCTTCTGTTTCAGACAGCTGTATTCCGATGCGCTGGCAAGGCACGATGAGAACCTTCAAATATTGCAAAGAGGCCAGTACGACTTGCTGCAGGAGAAGATTAAATTGAGTAAGTTGAGATCCTATGAATAGAGTTTTGAAGACCGACGTTAGTGGGGTCTTCAAAATTCTTAAATCAATCAACCTAATCTTTCCACAACTTGGCGTTTGCGTAGCGATATGAGTCCCATACAAATCCATGCGCTCGATGAACTCCCATAATTATACCTAGCTATGTACTTCATATTGGTGGCGATAGTAAGATTTCTTTTTTACTCGGTCGTAGTTGGGTAAAAATAAATACATACAGACAGTACCTACCTACATAGCTCGCAGCTAAGAATTGAGGTTGTGACGGGAGCTTGCTTTAAGAAAAGTATCCTCTGGGATACAGGCGTGAGCTTATGTATGTATGTATATGTGAACTTAACCCGAGATGTGTAATATTTATTAATTCATTAAACTCGAAATAAAAAGCTACATCAGCTTGATTATACAGTAAAGGTTGTGTTAGCTACAATTATGAAGAAAAACTCTAAAACCAATTAGTCATCCAAATGAACAAAATACACTGAAGTGCAAAAAGCAAGCAAACAAGGATGTTCTAACACAAATTGCACTCGTGTGGCAAGGTAACAGTAAAAACGCCGAAGCGGATCTTTCAATTTGACCACTGTAGTGGGCAGTGACCCGCTGCACTGATTGACCGCGCTGTAGAACAACGATAGGTATATAGGGAACACTTTATTACGCCACCAGAAGAAAGAATTTACAAATGACGACCTCCATGCGATACCATGCGAGAGGTTCGAATCCCGGCTGGGGACAAAAAAAAAGAAACCCGGGTCTTGCATGTTTACATGTTTGTGACGTCGCTGTTTCTGGTTCCCACGACACAGGGTATGCTAGTGTGGGGCCAGAAGCAATGTATGTGCCTGTATGTAAATGTTACGTTATGCAAATGGTTAGAATATACGGGGTGTCCCAAAAAATAGTGTCAAGCGGAAGTCCAGAGATAGAGCACCCCTAGGGGTACCCGAATCACCCCCATGTGTGTTCCGCGGTTTTTTGTAGGGCAAAAAATAATTTAATAATTTCTTTTTCACTTTTTAATGTTTGGTTTTTGACGATCTCTGCGGTATGCGCATCTTCCTAGCATGCGAGAGGTCCCAGATTCGAATCCCGGCTGGGGACAAAAAAACCCCAGGTCTTGACTGTTTACATGTTTGTGAAGTTGCTGTTTCTGGTTCACACGACACGGGGTATCGTGGGTAGTGTGAGGCCGAAAGCAATGTATGTAGTAAAGGTTTATGTTATGTTAATATTTATGTTACAAGGCGAATGAGTGAGAAAAGGAACGTATCAACCAAAACGTCGGCGGAACTGTGTAATTGAATAAGGTTTTTGTTTTGTAAAATCATCATCAACCCATTATGTCCCCACCGAGGGGCACGGGACTCTTACCTGAGGAAGGTATAGGCCATACTCCACCACAGGGCCAAATCCGGATTGGTGGAGGCTTGTAAGACTAATGGCTGGTCTTACTGTCAGAAGTTTTCAAGCCGCCCTAAGGCCTCTGACTTGGCTTAACGACTGCCATCTATCGACGGCAGCCGGCACCAACTGCTTAACATGTCTTGCAAAGCACGGAACCGCTCGGAAAAATGCCACTAGCGTTAGTCATAGACGGTGACCCATTCATGGGCTGAACGCGCCGTATGTTGCTTAACCAGTGATCGTTTAAGATCACTCCGGCAGCCCAGGCTACGAGCGATTCGTTTTGTAAAAAAAAAGAAAAAAAAAGTTATATGTAAACCTCTTAAATCGAAGTTCCCAGTGTTCAGTGGCAATGGCTGAGAATACGTTGCTTTCGGGTCGGCCATCGATCTTTAACACCTAATACGTATGCAACGCAAACAATAACCGTAGGTAAGATGCGCTACCGTTACAGAGCCGATTACTCATAGCGTGTGTTAATTAATCTGCGAGTACAGCTGGCACGCGAACAATGATCCTTGTCCTTTGACCGACTGCCCCCTTAGCATGACCTCATATCCCGCGCGCGCGAATAGACAAAAACTCTCACTTCTCGTCCGCTACGTGACCGCGAGATGAGGCGATTATTTATTTTTCTCTACTTCTCTCGCACCGGATAAGAGATCAAGGATGCCTGAATGGGCTATTTCCGAGAAATATATCTACGCAACTTGAAGATAATTTAAGTCTTATGGCGATACACGCAGTTGCCCACGAATTCGTCCGCTTGTTGACATATCATTTTCAGTGATAAAGTAGACCTACCTATATATTAAAGGCTTTTAGCCTTCGTATATACCGTGTACTTCCCACTGTAGGGCACAGGCCTGCTTTCAGAGAGAGTATGGAGGAAAGGAAAGCAACGCGAGGAAACCTGAGTTCCTGACGTTCGTAGTTCACACCTCAGAGCTTGATTGTCAAACCGCGGTGACGGCTCCTGGATAATAAAGCCCATACTCTCTCTCTATTTCTCTCTCTGAGAGACGGCCGGTGCCCAGCAGACTACATTATATCCCGGAAAAAATCCAGCTTATAGCTTAATTGTGTGCCAAATTTCATACAGATCCGTTCTGCCGTTCCGGCCTGATAGAGCAACAAACATCCAAACTGTTGTAACTAAATTATATAGTACCTATAGTTAGTAAAATATCGAAATACCGCCTGAGTGATCTTAAACGATCACGAAGGTTTACCTACATAGGGCGCGTTCAGTGCATGGATGGGTGACCGTATGACTAACGCCAGTGGCATTTTTCCGATTTCGTTCTGTGCTTCGCAAGGCACGGCTGCCGTCGATAGATGGCAGTCGTTAACCTCCTCAGTCCTGGCCTTGAAATGCAAAGGAACACCATTGTTATGGTGCACATATGTGTACCTAGGGCCTTAAGAACCTTAAGCCAAGAACCTGGGCCTTAAGCCAAGTCAGAGGCCTTAGGGGCGGTTTGAAAAACTTCTGACCGTAATAGTCAGCCACTAGTCTAATGCAGGCCATACACGTTAAGGTTTGCATGATAGTTTTAACCTTGCAAGCATAACCGACAGGCATAACCGAGTTTACATGCACTGATAACTGTACAGTTTTATCACATACATGGTAGGGCTTGCGTTTTGGTTATGCATGCACGGTTAAAACCATCATGCAAACCCTAGCGTGAGTGGCCTGCAAATCCGGACTTGGCCCCCGTGCCCCTCGGTGGGAACATAATGGATTGGTGATGATGATGATGATGAAAATATCGAATAAATGCCTGTAGGTATCATGCAAGTGTGATGTGTCACTATAATAATATTGTAATATTTCCATGTTACAGCGAACCTCACGATATCCGAGGAAGAATGCCAAAACTTATTGGAAACGAGGAACATACAGCTTTTTGTAGATAATGTAAGTGTGATATGAATATTTTGAACGGGTTGGGGCCACTTTAAACTTTAAAATATTATATGAAAATGTGAGACAAAGTTTCGCACTGAATGACGACATTGCACAAAATTATCTCGATTGATTCCAAACATTTTTGTTGATGCAAAGTGTGTTTTGTGCGTAGAAAACTGAATTATTGAATTCGGTGTAAAATTAATGATATTTTTAAAATAAAAGAATCCGAAGTCAGTTGTTTTTTAAATATTTGAACAATTTTTTTGTGACGATTGTGACGATTCCGTCAACAAATGCACCAGTCACCATAAAAGACTACAATCGCTATCGCTTCAAGTGTGCCTTTAAAATGTTGAATGTCCCGATTTCTCCAATATCCCATCATTAGATCCTGACTTGACGAATATGGGACCACCGGTGACGTCAATCCTTTCAAACAAAAAGAAAATCCTAATCAGTCCATACGTCTTCGAGAATCGAGGAACATTATGACGACCTCTGTGGCGCAGTGGTTAGCGCATCTGCTTACCATTCGAGAGGTCCCGGGTTCGATCCCCGGCTGGGGAGAAAAAAAAAAAAACTCCAGGTCTTGGATGTTTACATGTTTGTGACGTCGCTGTTTCTGGTGCCCACGACACAGGATATCCTAGTGTGGGGCCAGAAGCAATGTATGTGCCTGTATGTAAATGTTATGTTATGTTATAATATAATGTTAGTCGATTACTCGAAGACGTATGGACTGATTAGGATTTTTTTTTACATTATACCAAGGAGAATTAAAGAATACAAAAAGAAATTAATAAAAATATCCCGACGCACTGAGAACCTTCTCCTGTTGAAGCCCGTTAAAAAGAGACCCGGCTTGAGCCTTGCTGCGCTGTTTCAGATCCAAGCAGAGACCCAAGAGGCTCGATTAGCGCTGAGGGACGTGGAGTCAAGGCACCAGGAGCTGCTGAGAATAGAGAACTCCATCCGCGAAGTCCACGAGCTTTTCGTGCAGATGTCACATCTGGTCTCGCAGCAGGTAAGGTTATATAAAAATATGTGAGGGAGCGTGTGGTTGAGAGAGTGAATAAGTAAAAGAGGTGATCTGTGACTTTAATGATAAGGGCATCTTTAGTGGCTTCTGGCCCCACACTAGGATACCCGCTGTCGTGAGAACCAGAAAAAACGACATCACGAACATCTACCTAAATATCTAAGCCCTGAGGTTTTTTGTTTGTCCCCAACTTTGACAAACTGGTCAGCCGGGATTCGAACCCAGGATCTCTCACATGCTAGGCAGATGCGCTATCCGCTGCGCCACAGAGGTCGCCGAATTTTGACGCTTGTTAATTTGACGCTCCGTTTCCAGCAAGAGCTGGTGGACACTGTAGAATACTACGCGAGTCAGGCGTCCCAGCAAGTGGGCTACGGCGGACAGGAGCTTCTCAAAGGGAAGGTCAGCAAAGGAAAGGCTCGAAAGGTGAGCAACTCAGCATAGCGCTTACATTATGTGCGTTTCAATTTCTCGGTCACGGCGTATTTTCAAAAAAAGTTATAATGCCAAGTTTCTTGTTTTTTAACCCAAACAAACCTGTCATTCTTAGCAAGTTGTATCTCGTTAAAATGTGCACTGGTGATTTATTCAACGTGTTATACCTACTTAGAAATAATGCCACACCTGAAACAGTTCTTCAGTATGAATAGATAAACCACTTCAGAATATCTCATACCTACCCTTTTAGTCGCTTTAGATAATGTATTGGAAGTTAGATTCCGTGGAAAAGTCACTCGAATTCCTTATTTCCAAAGGGTTGTTGCGACATGGGTAATACAAAGAAATTCTTACTTTATATGACGCTAACGAGGGGGGGGGACGTATATAGGCTGTTTATCACTACTTTAGTGAGATCGTGTTTTTTTATTAATAAGGACGTTAAAATATAAGGGAGTGGTCTTCTGACAATAATGACGAATACAATTCGCTTTGCGCTAAATTGGATGGCACTGAGAAATTTTGTGAGCCATGGTCAAAATTTAGAAGTAATATTTCCAAGGCCTTCAAGGTATTCCCAGATACATTAAAATTTAGTATTATTTATATCTAGTTTTAGTTAAATTGTAGCTATTAATATATCCAGTACTGTCTGATGCTTTAGCATAGTTTCAAGACCTCCCAATGTATTATCAACAGTATTAAAAAAAACAAGATAATTTTGTGCCCACCTGTAATTGGCTAACATACTAGAATAGACCCTGTTATAAGCTATAGTTATAGTTATAAGCTACTTGTATGTTACATGTTGGTGTGCCTTAAATGGACCTAGTTTAGCAAAAAGGTTCCAACCCATAAAAAGTGAGTTGCACATGCACATCATCGGATTCGCTATGAAAGTCTTTGATTCTTAAAATATAGAGCATAGTGATAATTTTGGTGTAAATACACCAAAATGATCACTATGCTCTATATTCTCAAAAAACTCAAAAATTACCAGGTTCCAACCCACCTTTTTGCTTAACTACGTCGAAATAAATATTAGCATCTATGATTTACTACATAGATGCCAATATTGTATCGAAAATGATACTAATAAGTTCCTTGTTTGATTCCAGAAAAAGCTGGGCCTGATAATCTGCTTGGTGTCTGGATTCCTAATAGTGTTATTCGTGCTCATCGCCACATGATAAGCAAGTTTGTTGAGTTAGTAGTTAGTCTGTGATTAGTGCCAAACGAATGTGTGATTTGATGGTGAGAAACCGGATTCTGAAAAGACAATCAATCAAGGTTGGTAAAGCATTGTGATAGTCCTTGACAATTTCCAATAAATTGATTGGGTTTTCATGATTTGGGGTTAATTGACGTCTCTTCGCCCATAGCCTGTATAGGTGAAGAGAAATAAAAGTATAAATTATATACAAAATATATTTATATTTAGTACGTAAGTTAAAGCTACCATACCAACTAAGTAAGAACTAGTCAAATAAAATATAGCAAAAACTTTCGTAAGCACTAGACATTGTTAACTTTATTCCGGATACACTTACTTGACTTTTTGTCGGAAGAGTCCGACCAGGTTTCACTCTGAGTGCTTATACCAAGGTCTCCTTGCTTATACTGAGTTTTTTCATTTCACTTTTGATAGCGAGAGCGTTTGCAATTTGTATAGGAGTGACAAAGAGACAACTAGGTGGTGCGCTTTGTCACTCCTATACAAATTGCAAACGCTCTCGCTATCGAAAGTGAATGAAAAAACTCAGTCTAAGTCACTCTGATTCGCGTTTAATCATGGTGAGAAAAGACGGAGCTCGCGTCATCGGTTGATCGTCTCTGCCTCCGAATCAGAGCGAAACCTGGTCGGACTCTTCCGACAAAGTCAAGTAAGCGTATCCGAAATAAAGTTAATAAAATATAGCATCCTACCAGTGATGTTAAAAAACGAACAATGAATAAAATATTTTGCAATACAAATATCTAGTTTATTCTTTAACTGAATCTACTTACACAATTCTTCACGCATACTGTCTATCACATACGGTAATTTAAACATGATGCGAAATAATTACACGTTATACTTGTTAAGTGACATTTACACTTTTGTTAAAGCAATTAATGTCATTTAAATTCATGCCGACTGTTGCCTAGCATCTTACGTTATATTTATTTCAAACGACCTCGACTGCATATTACATCATAATCAATAAAAAATATTATACTTTGCTATTGTCTAAAACCGCATTATTGGCAATCAACATAATATGTTGACCCGTAAGTTGATCCGGATTAAATGTGTAAAACATAATATGTTGCCACAGTTTCTGTTGTACATACTTTGAATACTTTGTTTAAATTTAGTAATATTGTATTTAACATACCACTACCCACGTCTCCGTTTGCGTGCTAACAGATTAATCCATAGCCTATGTCCATCCTGAAGATTCAGTACATTCGAAGATTACCCCCTACACACAAACTTGCAAGCCTTCCTTTTATAATATTAGTGTAGATCATAGGTTCCCAAAGTGGTCCGGGTGGACCCAAGGGTCCATAAGAGACCACACGGGGGTCCACGTAGACGTGAAAAGAAAACAGGGGTTCACAAGTTGTAAGTGGAGGTCCACAAAAATTTTTTTCTGGTTTTCATAATAAAGAACAAAAATTTTGGCTCAACATCAATTGTTGATTGTTTGTAGTGTTTATAATTTTGTATAACCACAAGTATTACTTTAATAAATAGGACACAACAAAATGTGCTCCTTTTTTTTTTCTTAACAACCCCAAATTAAGTGATATTTTTTTGGAGTTGTGGGAATGCAGTGGAAGTCTAGCAGCAGGGGGTCTGCCGAAAATAGTAAAACTATGAAATTGGTCCACGAAAAAAAAAGATTGGGAACCTCTGGTGTAGATAAAAAAAAAAACCTGTTGCACTGGCACATGAATTGACACAATAACGAGGATAGTAACGACGACAATTCAAGTAAATTCACCCTGTTGCTTAGCTTTCTTGAGGCTGGACTTGAGGTTGCCATCGTGGTGTTCAGTATACAATATATCCAGTAGTGTCCGGTCACTGGGCAGCCATCTCCTTGGCGGCCCAGGCGAGGTGCTCGGCGGAGGGCCGCTGCGAGGGCGCCGTCTCCGTACAGCAGTAGAACAAAGCGAGAGGGCCGCCGTAAGCCGCCTCGCTGATGTTTGCGGGGATCGCGGGCCGCGTGCCTGTAAGGACACGGTCAATCGAAATAGTATTATTATTAATAAACAAATCACGTGGTGATTAAAGCCCATACTCTCTCCCTCTGGGAGAAGGCCTGCGCCCTAAAGAGGAACGCATGTAGGCTGCATTATTAACAAATAATAGTAACTATAGGTACCTACTGACAATAATAGATATTCCAAACATTCCCTGACAGTAGTAATAGATGTCCCAAGTATCACTGGACAGTAATAATGTGCCGAGTATCGGTAGACAGACACCTTAAGGCACAGAGCATACAATTCTCAAAATGCCAAATGTCCAGTACGCAATTTTACGAATTTGCAAAATGCGTCTTTTTCTGCCTTAATTAAAAAGTAGCTTGTCCCTTTGCCAGGTAGGCAGGCAACTACAGCTGATTGACTCTTTTATGTATGATGTAGATCTATAATAATAACGTATTGTTGCCGACATTTGTTTGTAAAGTAATAAATTTTCAAAAGTTGCGTAATGCAAAGGAAATTAAGTGTATCTAGGTTTACACTCTGTTGAGTAGTAAATTAATATTCAGATTTAATTTAGAATCTGCATCACAATCTCATCAGCTAATCTTAACGGCCTCCTGTTTTAGGTCACTGTGTGACACAACATAGAAATAATTAACTTGCATATTTATTCAATACACTTAAATCTACAGAAAAGGAAATGATTGCTCAAAAAAAGTGTTGGCTAAAGCCACATTGAAAACACAAAACACAGCAATGTTTTGTCACGGGGCTTAAAAATCACTATAACATTACAAAAAAGATATGATTTATTTTCTTGGTGGTATTAGTAAAGTGCTCGGAGCCCCTTAAATTGATCTAATCGCGATTATTTAATAGGTAACATTGTATTATCCTAACATTGCAGCTTGATCACAGGTAGACTGAATTTTACCTATAAATAATCACGGATAGACCAGTTTGAGAATAAATACACATGAGCACGTACATACCATATTTGTCTGTAAAGAACTCCAGGTCTTCGGCCAGACTGTCATCAAAGGACATGGCAGAATCGTCCATAGTATCATCCTGCTCTGGTACATGCGGGGGAAACAGGGACATCATCTCCCAAAGTGTGATGCCGAGCGGCCAGATGTCCGTCTTCGAGCTGATTGTGCGGCCGTGGATCACCTCCGGTGCACTCCATGCTTCGGTGCCTGGAAGTGTGGAAGCTACTGTTTGAATTTGTCTATTTCTCTGGTGCATATTAATTATTTTTTACAAAAAAAGTACTTTTTGACAATGATACTAAGATTCACACAACAGAAACATGTGAATACACCCAGACTGGAATCGAACTCACAAACACTGTTATGATTGTCAAGTGGGCTACTACGAAGCTACTATTTTGCATGAACTCTTCAATAAGAACTAAAAAATGAATTACCGTAATACACAGTCTTCCCAGCATTGGCCTTGTCAAAGACTCCGTTCTCATCTAGCGGCAGGGTGACCCCAAAGTCACACAGCTTGCAGACGGCAAAGTCTCCATTCACTAGCACATTGTACGACTTCATGTCTCCATGGAGGATCTTCATCTTTGTGTGTAAGTAGTCCAGTGCACTGCCTATATCTAGTGCTACCTGAAATAAATATTAAGAATTTATTGTTTGTTCTTTAAAAATAGGATGTCTACAAATAGACTACATTAGTCCTGTCAACAATATACAACAATCTGTTATAATGGGGTGTTATTTAAGGAGGGTCTAGACAGAATAAGTATTATCTAATAAGAGTCCACAGAAAAACATGATTCTACAAAATGATCAAAGTGGTATAAAAGAAAGTCTAGAGCTATTCACTGTACACACGGGTATATTATGGGCTACACAATGAAATACCTAACTTACCTTTAAGATCTGTTTAGGCAGAAAAGGCTCGCAGTCACCAGCCTCCACCCGTTTTTCAACCATATCGCCCAGCGACAGATCACATGCTTCCATCCCGAGGTAGAGGATCTTGTCTTCGCTGAACGCGCGGAATCCCACCACGTTGGGGTGTGACATGCGCTGGAGGAGCTTCGCCTCGGCTTGGAGCCGCTCTGAGTATACTTTGCTGGGTTTCACACGCTTGTTTAGCATTTTCAGCGCCCATGGTGACCGTATTTGACCGGCTTTCGGCGACCGCACCAACTGCATCACGTTCACTCCTGGTTTATAAAGAATCGTTATTGAAATAATTGCAAAGGAAACTAAAGAAAGTCCTTAAAGTTTCCACGAGAAAAAGATTACCAGTTCCGTAGCCCAGTCTGTTTAGGAACGGCGAGGGCGGTATGGTGATTTTGTCGGCTTCCTCAGGCTTGTTCCTTTTCACAGGCGTCTTGAATTCAGACATTTTTATGGTTGGCTGCGAATTTGTAGGAAATACACCCAAAATTGTGAAACGACAAAGTCTACAAAGCGAAACACACCATTAAACAATTCAAACTTCAAACAGCAACGGAAAATCGTATATTTTTTTGCAATTTTTTTTTTTAATATAAGGTTTAACGGCCCTGGATACTAGTCCTTTTGAGCCTTTTAGTTTATTATTTTATCACTTCCACTGTTTTACACTCTTCACTATTTACAAAGTATTAATCGTGTTCACTATGTATTTACAAAGGGGGGTGAAGGATCTTGGATCGGCAAGAAGTTCTTGAAGCCGCATTGGAATATTATTTCCATAGATTGGTTCGAGTTCTGTTATTAGAGTTAATCTGTGGAGGCCAAATTTTTGACAACTGAAGATAAGGTGAGAGAGATCGGCGTTATCCGTGCCACAATGTAAACATTTATCATCTTCAGCCAGATTAAGGTCCGTATTACAGAACGATCCTCAAGCACAGTTTGATCTCTGATCACCCAATCATTACTTGAGCACTGAATCGATGCTCAAGCAGCCCCTTTATTTTTAAACAGTACTTGAGTGTTGATCAGCCAATCACTGCTTAAGTAGAGATTGTGAACTGTAATCAGATAGTCTGTGGTCAAAGCTTGTTTTCTATGACTAGAAAAAACCGGTATAATTTTTTTGTTCCGTTCTACGCATGTTATAAAAAAAACGATACTGACGAAAGTTGGATAATTATTTGAGATTTACAACGAAAACTAAAATATGTTTTATTTATTCATGAAACAGGTGTTCAAGTTTTTTTTAGTTATTAGTTTATGTGGCAAACTTTATAATTTACAGAAAGTGAAACGTACCTACACGTTTCTTATTGTTTGTACGAAGAACGGAACGTAACAAATGTCAGCGCTTAAAAAGTTACTTGTGTTGTGACCTTCGTCGGATATTATTTTGTTTAGAAATCGCTATTTTGAAACAATATACCTATGTGACAAAATGAGGAAAATGCACTTCACTGCAGTGAAGAGGAATGTTTATGCTTTCATTGTCCATCTGGCCATCCTCTGTTGGTGTTGCAGTACTTGTGAAAGCACAGTTCATGCAAAAATTATGTTCGACACTGCTCAATCGTACCCAGACCTCTGCGTAGGCAAGGGAATCTCCGTTTCCAGCTGCTATAAGTTCTTTCGACCACATTCCGTGTCTTGGACTTTTCTCCATGAAAGTGTGTGGGCAGAATTACCAAGCGCACCCACACCAGACTGGTGATTTCTAGTACTGAGGAGTCGGGTTCCCTCATGAAGTTTCCCTACACAGCTCCTATGTCTTGATAAGAACATGTTGAAATAATGGGATGATAATATTTTCCACGAATTCTAATTTGAATCACTTTATTATGCGATTCAGATCTATACAAATCCTAAAATAAGGATATAGAATGTCTATAATATGCATAGGTGGAACACTGATGTTAAGGCTTATGTCATCATCATCATCAACCCATTATGTCCCCACCGAGAGGCACGGGTCTCTTCTCCGAGGAAGGTATAGGCCATACTCCACCACGGTGGCCAAGTCCGGATGGGTGGAGGTTTGTAAGACTAGTGGCTGGTCTTACTGTCAGAAGTTTTCAAGCCGCCCTAAGGCCTCTGACTTGGCTTAACGACGGCCATCTATCAACGGCAGCCGGCACCAACTGCACTTTCGTGCTTTGCAAGGCACGTTGTGCAGTTGGTGCCGGCTGCCGGAAGGCTTATGTGTTTTCATTAAATACAGGTTCCTAAAACTGGTCGGTTAGAGTGTCATAGTCATTTATAATAACGGTACAAAATTAAAACCTGATATGTACTGAAAATTAAAAACCTGAGAAAACAAAAGTTGTCGTCAGGAAGATTGCAGGGAGACCAGGGCAGTGACAGCGAAGAACAGGACAGCGGTCAGTGGGTAGACCGATGGCCCGATGGTTGGACAATGGGATCAAGTCGTCAAAGGGCTCGTGGATGCGAACAGGGAGAGACCGCAACAAATAGCATATAATGAACCTAAAGCCTATACCCAGCAGTGGGCAGGGGTTGGCTGATGATGATGAAAAGTGGTTCCCAGACACAATTTTTTTTTAATTGAGCACTAACACGGTGACACGAAAATTTTATATACACATATAAACTCATAACCGTATCTCAGAGGGATAGGCAGACCAGGGACTGCCACTTGCCACGATCCTGTCTCATTACTTTCCCTGCATCGACATTCATTATGTAGGTAGGAATCCCTATATGCATAGGTACACGTCGGTTTCGCCCTTTGCCAATAAATCCTCTATTTGGTCGAAGTATGTCCGCATTTTGAAAATAAACTTGTATAATATCGTCCTAATAGTCAATACTTTTGAGTATATTCATTTTGTAATAATATTGCAATAATCACGAAACAAAACAATTCATAAGGAAAATCGATGCTCAAGCGTGGTCGGAACCACGCTTGAGTAAATACAGATTTGATCTTCACTTAAGTAAAGATCGCTACTCAAGCATCGTTCTCGAATTAGTGTTTACTCAGTTGAGTTGCGATTCGAAAGTGTCAACTCAAGTAACGTTCTAAAATCAAATCGATACTTAAGTCTAGTTTTAAGCAGAGATCAGTGCTTGAGTACGTTAGGAGGTGAGTGGGAGTTTGGCAGTGTCCAAATCTCATTCGGTTAACAATGGTTATATATTTACGGCAGTTAATTTCTTTGTTTTTGTGATACCAAGGTTGGGCGGGCGGGCTTCCTTGAATATCTGCGTACCAGCTTCCTTTAACTTTGCTGGTTTCTTTCCAGTAATCGCGCCATAATGTCATCAGATGGTCGTTCAAAGGTGCATGTAGATCAGTGAACGGCATCTTCAGGTCGGTGGAATGGTCCTCGTCGGGTTCCCTACTTGCGGCTCGATCAACAACTTCGTTCCCCGTGATCCCTCGGTGAGCAGGTACCCAAAGAAACTTAACCTTTTTACCTCTAACATCTAAATTATACAAAATATTCCTAATTTCATACACTAAATAATTTACATTGTATCTGAAACAGTTACCTTCTAGAGCTGATAGAACACTCAGTGAGTCAGATAATATAATAATCTCAGACACATTAATATCTTGCACATGAACAAGAGCTTGATAATGCTACTACGAAGCTACTATTTTGCATGAACTCTTCAATAAGAACTAAAAAATGAATTACCGTAATACACAGTCTTCCCAGCATTGGCCTTGTCAAAGACTCCGTTCTCATCTAGCGGCAGGGTGACCCCAAAGTCACACAGCTTGCAGACGGCAAAGTCTCCATTCACTAGCACATTGTACGACTTCATGTCTCCATGGAGGATCTTCATCTTTGTGTGTAAGTAGTCCAGTGCACTGCCTATATCTAGTGCTACCTGAAATAAATATTAAGAATTTATTGTTTGTTCTTTAAAAATAGGATGTCTACAAATAGACTACATTAGTCCTGTCAACAATATACAACAATCTGTTATAATGGGGTGTTATTTAAGGAGGGTCTAGACAGAATAAGTATTATCTAATAAGAGTCCACAGAAAAACATGATTCTACAAAATGATCAAAGTGGTATAAAAGAAAGTCTAGAGCTATTCACTGTACACACGGGTATATTATGGGCTACACAATGAAATACCTAACTTACCTTTAAGATCTGTTTAGGCAGAAAAGGCTCGCAGTCACCAGCCTCCACCCGTTTTTCAACCATATCGCCCAGCGACAGATCACATGCTTCCATCCCGAGGTAGAGGATCTTGTCTTCGCTGAACGCGCGGAATCCCACCACGTTGGGGTGTGACATGCGCTGGAGGAGCTTCGCCTCGGCTTGGAGCCGCTCTGAGTATACTTTGCTGGGTTTCACACGCTTGTTTAGCATTTTCAGCGCCCATGGTGACCGTATTTGACCGGCTTTCGGCGACCGCACCAACTGCATCACGTTCACTCCTGGTTTATAAAGGATCGTTATTGAAATAATTGCAAAGGAAACTAAAGAAAGTCCTTAAAGTTTCCACGAGAAAAAGATTACCAGTTCCGTAGCCCAGTCTGTTTAGGAACGGCGAGGGCGGTATGGTGATTTTGTCGGCTTCCTCAGGCTTGTTCCTTTTCACAGGCGTCTTGAATTCAGACATTTTTATGGTTGGCTGCGAATTTGTAGGAAATACACCCAAAATTGTGAAACGACAAAGTCTACAAAGCGAAACACACCATTAAACAATTCAAACTTCAAACAGCAACGGAAAATCGTATATTTTTTTGCAATTTTTTTTTTTAATATAAGGTTTAACGGCCCTGGATACTAGTCCTTTTGAGCCTTTTAGTTTATTATTTTATCACTTCCACTGTTTTACACTCTTCACTATTTACAAAGTATTAATCGTGTTCACTATGTATTTACAAAGGGGGGTGAAGGATCTTGGATCGGCAAGAAGTTCTTGAAGCCGCATTGGAATATTATTTCCATAGATTGGTTCGAGTTCTGTTATTAGAGTTAATCTGTGGAGGCCAAATTTTTGACAACTGAAGATAAGGTGAGAGAGATCGGCGTTATCCGTGCCACAATGTAAACATTTATCATCTTCAGCCAGATTAAGGTCCGTATTACAGAACGATCCTCAAGCACAGTTTGATCTCTGATCACCCAATCATTACTTGAGCACTGAATCGATGCTCAAGCAGCCCCTTTATTTTTAAACAGTACTTGAGTGTTGATCAGCCAATCACTGCTTAAGTAGAGATTGTGAACTGTAATCAGATAGTCTGTGGTCAAAGCTTGTTTTCTATGACTAGAAAAAACCGGTATAATTTTTTTGTTCCGTTCTACGCATGTTATAAAAAAAACGATACTGACGAAAGTTGGATAATTATTTGAGATTTACAACGAAAACTAAAATATGTTTTATTTATTCATGAAACAGGTGTTCAAGTTTTTTTTAGTTATTAGTTTATGTGGCAAACTTTATAATTTACAGAAAGTGAAACGTACCTACACGTTTCTTATTGTTTGTACGAAGAACGGAACGTAACAAATGTCAGCGCTTAAAAAGTTACTTGTGTTGTGACCTTCGTCGGATATTATTTTGTTTAGAAATCGCTATTTTGAAACAATATACCTATGTGACAAAATGAGGAAAATGCACTTCACTGCAGTGAAGAGGAATGTTTATGCTTTCATTGTCCATCTGGCCATCCTCTGTTGGTGTTGCAGTACTTGTGAAAGCACAGTTCATGCAAAAATTATGTTCGACACTGCTCAATCGTACCCAGACCTCTGCGTAGGCAAGGGAATCTCCGTTTCCAGCTGCTATAAGTTCTTTCGACCACATTCCGTGTCTTGGACTTTTCTCCATGAAAGTGTGTGGGCAGAATTACCAAGCGCACCCACACCAGACTGGTGATTTCTAGTACTGAGGAGTCGGGTTCCCTCATGAAGTTTCCCTACACAGCTCCTATGTCTTGATAAGAACATGTTGAAATAATGGGATGATAATATTTTCCACGAATTCTAATTTGAATCACTTTATTATGCGATTCAGATCTATACAAATCCTAAAATAAGGATATAGAATGTCTATAATATGCATAGGTGGAACACTGATGTTAAGGCTTATGTCATCATCATCATCAACCCATTATGTCCCCACCGAGAGGCACGGGTCTCTTCTCCGAGGAAGGTATAGGCCATACTCCACCACGGTGGCCAAGTCCGGATGGGTGGAGGTTTGTAAGACTAGTGGCTGGTCTTACTGTCAGAAGTTTTCAAGCCGCCCTAAGGCCTCTGACTTGGCTTAACGACGGCCATCTATCAACGGCAGCCGGCACCAACTGCACTTTCGTGCTTTGCAAGGCACGTTGTGCAGTTGGTGCCGGCTGCCGGAAGGCTTATGTGTTTTCATTAAATACAGGTTCCTAAAACTGGTCGGTTAGAGTGTCATAGTCATTTATAATAACGGTACAAAATTAAAACCTGATATGTACTGAAAATTAAAAACCTGAGAAAACAAAAGTTGTCGTCAGGAAGATTGCAGGGAGACCAGGGCAGTGACAGCGAAGAACAGGACAGCGGTCAGTGGGTAGACCGATGGCCCGATGGTTGGACAATGGGATCAAGTCGTCAAAGGGCTCGTGGATGCGAACAGGGAGAGACCGCAACAAATAGCATATAATGAACCTAAAGCCTATACCCAGCAGTGGGCAGGGGTTGGCTGATGATGATGAAAAGTGGTTCCCAGACACAATTTTTTTTTAATTGAGCACTAACACGGTGACACGAAAATTTTATATACACATATAAACTCATAACCGTATCTCAGAGGGATAGGCAGACCAGGGACTGCCACTTGCCACGATCCTGTCTCATTACTTTCCCTGCATCGACATTCATTATGTAGGTAGGAATCCCTATATGCATAGGTACACGTCGGTTTCGCCCTTTGCCAATAAATCCTCTATTTGGTCGAAGTATGTCCGCATTTTGAAAATAAACTTGTATAATATCGTCCTAATAGTCAATACTTTTGAGTATATTCATTTTGTAATAATATTGCAATAATCACGAAACAAAACAATTCATAAGGAAAATCGATGCTCAAGCGTGGTCGGAACCACGCTTGAGTAAATACAGATTTGATCTTCACTTAAGTAAAGATCGCTACTCAAGCATCGTTCTCGAATTAGTGTTTACTCAGTTGAGTTGCGATTCGAAAGTGTCAACTCAAGTAACGTTCTAAAATCAAATCGATACTTAAGTCTAGTTTTAAGCAGAGATCAGTGCTTGAGTACGTTAGGAGGTGAGTGGGAGTTTGGCAGTGTCCAAATCTCATTCGGTTAACAATGGTTATATATTTACGGCAGTTAATTTCTTTGTTTTTGTGATACCAAGGTTGGGCGGGTGGGCTTCCTTGAATATCTGCGTACCAGCTTCCTTTAACTTTGCTGGTTTCTTTCCAGTAATCGCGCCATAATGTCATCAGATGGTCGTTCAAAGGTGCATGTAGATCAGTGAACGGCATCTTCAGGTCGGTGGAATGGTCCTCGTCGGGTTCCCTACTTGCGGCTCGATCAACAACTTCGTTCCCCGTGATCCCTCGGTGAGCAGGTACCCAAAGAAACTTAACCTTTTTACCTCTAACATCTAAATTATACAAAATATTCCTAATTTCATACACTAAATAATTTACATTGTATCTGAAACAGTTACCTTCTAGAGCTGATAGAACACTCAGTGAGTCAGATAATATAATAATCTCAGACACATTAATATCTTGCACATGAACAAGAGCTTGATAAATTGCATAAGCTTCAGCTGTGAAAATACTACAATTGCCATCAATTTTGTAACATTTTGTTCTTTTTAACTGTGGATCATAAAATGCTGAGCTTACTCTACTTCCCGACTTGGAACCATCAGTATACAATGAATAAAGATGTTTGTACTCCAAAAATTCCAGGAGACTGTTTTGATTAGTTATTGAATATTGCTGTACAAAATCATTTCCTAAGAGTATCTTGAAATCAGCCTTATATAAAGGCCATATACTTTCTTTATACATATTTACAGATATACTATTTAGATGAATTATAATTCGCAGTAGAGTTGGAGTGTTACCATTTAGTATTTGTGTAATATTTGCATATGGACCAACTGAGCGGTGTAACATATCAATTGCTTCATGTGGCAAAATGTGGTCTAGAACACATCTATTATTCAAAGCAATAAGTTTTAAACAAAATCTCTCAGCTAGTTGTAAACGTCTGAAATGTAGTGGAAGAATGCAAGCTTCGCATTGCATAGCATTAATTGGTGTTGAGCACATAGCTCCAGTTATAATTCTTAGTGCTTTATTCTGAATAACATCTAGTTTTCTTAATGATAGCAGGCTTGCATCCATATAAGCAATACAACTATAGTCAAAGTGACTTCTCATGATACTCTTGTATAACATAGACAGTATTTTGGGATCTGATCCCCAATGCACTCCAGCCAGAGATCGAAGTAAATTAAGTGCTTTTGATGCATTTTTAATAATATAATTGATATGACTTTCAAATGTTAATCTTGTATCTAGCAGTATACCAAGGAATTTCTTCTCATTTAACCAGGGTAAAGTAATATTATTATATGTTACAAAATTGTCACTAACAGTATTTTTCTTACAAAAAACCATTGCTGCACTCTTACTAGGGCTAATGTCTAATTTAAGTTTATTAGAATAATAATTGTTTACCTCTACAAGAGCCTGGTTCAGATTATTTACAGCTATATTTACATCTTTATGTACAGAATATACTAATAAGTCATCTGCAAATTGCAGAAATTGAGCACCCTTATGGGTCAGATAATTATTAATTTGACATGTATAAATGTTGTACAGCAAAGGAGATATAGTGGCTCCTTGCATAGTTCCTTTAAATACTTGACCTGGTCCATGCAAAATATTATTAAACTTTACATACATTGTTCTATTGTACAAAAATTTAAATATCCATTTACAGATGCATCCTGGGATACCAATCTCTGACAAGATGCTTACCAATATGGATGGATCAACATTATCAAAGGCACCTTGTACATCCAAGAATACACAAACAGTGACAGATTGGCTATGAAATGAATTCTTTATATCTGATATAAGAGAAGTGAAACTATCACTTGCACTGCGACCTTTCCTAAAACCAAATTGTTGGTCTGGTAAGATTCTCTTTGATTCTACAAAATGATCAAGTCTTGTTTTAAGCATAAGCTCAAATATTTTTCCAACACACGAAGACAAAGAAATTGGTCTGTAAGAATTGAAGTCATTACTTGGTTTATTTAATTTTAAAATTGGTATGACACATTGTGTTTTCCAAGAATCTGGTATAGTCTGAGTTTTCCATAACAAGTTAAAAATGTCTAACAGGGTTTTTTGTGCATCTAAGTGCATGTTCTTAATAAGTTTGTAAGGAATGTCGTCTAATCCGGGTGTAGTGTCTTTTCTAGACCTAATTGCGACAGTAAATTCTTGCATAGTAAAGGCACAAGAGAGAAAAGTAGAGTTTTCATCACCATTATGACTAAAGAAGCTATTTAATGAGTCAATGTCTATTGCATTTACAGATGAGGAGGATGGTGCATACTTATCAATGAAAGCGGGAATCCATTCATCATTCCTTGGACTCGTAGGTAATCTAATACGTTTAAATCTTTTAATATAATTCCATATAGTACTAACGGGTGTATATCTGTTGAAAGATTCTACTAATTTAACCCAACCATTCTTCTTTTTTTCCTTCAATAATCTCTTTTTAAAAGCATCTAACTTTTTAAATTTAATGTAACTAGTTGTGGTGGAATCAGATCTATATGAATTTAGAGCTTGTTTGCTTTTCCTAACAGCATCTGAACACTCACTGTCCCACCAGGGAACAGGTTTCCTTAAAATATTTTGATTGACTTTCTTAAACTTTGGTATGGTTAAATCCTTTACTTCCATCAATCTTTCACAAAAATTATTGTAACTTTTAATTGGGTTGGAATAATCTAAACTAAGTTGACCTAAGATCTTTTCTGTTTCAGATTCAAAGGTGAGCCAGTCGGCTTTTCTGTAAAGATAACGCTCTACATGGGTACCAGTGTCATATTTCTCGACTGTGGTGTGGATGTCAAGAATAGTTGGGAAATGATAACTACCCATGGCATCATCGTGCACTCTCCATTCACAAAGAGGAGCTACAGAAGGACTAATACAGGAAATGTCAATTGCAGAAGGTCTTTTGGTAGGACTACCTACTGTAGTAGAGGAACCAGAATTCAAAATGCATAGGTCATATTCATCTAATAAGTTATAAATTTCATTACCTCTAGAATTGGATCTAAGGCATCCAAAAGCAACATGATGTGCATTGAGATCACCAGATAATAATATTGGACTTGGCAGCGTATTTAATATTTGTTTGAGCCTCCTACATTGAAATCTACGACGATTAGTATCTGGAGGATGAGCATATGTACAGAGTATCGATAAATTGCCAACATTTGTGGATAAAACTATAGCTGTTGACTGCAAATAATCATAAAAGGGTGTAGCAATTACTGAGTATTTCAAATGCGATTTTAAGAGAATACCTACTCCTCCTCGTCCATCTGTTCCATTTTGAAATATAAAATCGTAATTGGTAATTTTAAATATACTTCTCTCTCTTAACCAGGTCTCATTTAAGAGACAAATGTCAATATCATTATCTTTTAAGTAATTAATAAGCAAAGGTTTTTTGTTAACTGCTCCTTCAACATTAAATTGTGAAATTCTAATAAAAGCTTTATCCATTTTGTTGTAGTGATTTAATTAATACTTCTTGAATAACAGAAGCATTGATCTTACCCATGTTACTGTTAGCTAATGTCACTAAGGCTTCAACCATGCCATTTAAAATAAAGTTACTCTTTAATACTTCATCAATTAGTGTTGCATTTGAATCAGATTTGGGATTGGGTTTGGGAATGTCTTTTGAAATGTCCTTGTTTAATGGAGTTGTTATAGTTTTATTGTGTGTTCGTGTTTTTTTCAAAGGGGGAAAATTCGTATTGTAATTTCTCACAATATTTTTGTCTTCGTCTTTACGAGAGAAAGATGCAGCAACTTTTGCATAATTTTGTTTATTATTATTTTCTTCCATTTTGTTTTTTTTAATAGGACAGTCACGAGAAATTGCTAAATGAGGTCCATGACAATTTATGCATTTAAGTTCTGCATCTTTCTTGCACTCAGAGAAGTGGTGTTCTTCAGAGCAGATTGAGCACTTTTGTGTTGATTTACAAAACTTTGCTCCATGATTAAATCTGAAGCATTTGAAACATTGCAAGAGCGGAGCCCTGTATTCGTTCACTCTAAATCTATATAAGTCTAGGTAGACATAGTCCGGTAGGTTCTGCGACATAAATGTCACCGAGACGGAACTGTATGGAACCACCTCGCTGTTCACTTTGCGTGTGAAGCGTCGCACGCTGATGATTTCGTATTCAGCCGAGAGTTGCTTGAACAGATCTTCGTTACTGATTGTAGTAGGGACAAAACGAAGGACCCCGATTGTCTCCACCGACCTTGCCGGTATGTGCGCCTTGAAGAAGTGACTCTTCAGGAAATCAGCGTTCATCAAGAAGTTGTTTGCATTGATGGACTGACCGAAACAAACTCCAATCTTATTGGCATTGATGCGCTTAATGCCCACCACGCCCTTCACTGCCTTTTTAAATAAATTGTTGATGAAGTCCGGGTTTTTATTCCCAAGCCGTTCACCTTCCTTCTCCGATTCTATAAAAACCATATATTCAGCACTTACCAAGTTCTCTGGATATACTCTTTTGTACCCTGGTTTCGTGTATGGTTTGTACATGTCTTTGTCCTTGGAATTTTCGTTCTCACCCTCCGAATCTGACGGCAATCTGGACCTCTTCTTACTCCGAGGAGAAGGATCGGTAATATTCCCAGGGGGCAAAGCCCCCGGGGCATTATTCATACTGATCAACTTATTAGCACTGTTTTTAGAGACTTAAAGCTCAAAAACAAGTTACAGAAATTACAAAATAACTTTTTGATAAATTAATTTGTAAAAACGCGCCCTTCCTTTTGAAATGCCCGCCAAAAAGTCCCATTTTTTTTTGCAATTGTTTGGTTCACAGATTAGTTAGGTTGACCGAAGTGACAGACAAACCGACACACACTGACAGGAACCTCATCTGAGCGTGAAACACTGGAAATACATTTCTGTTTTTGTAAAACGTCCGGATATGCAATTGAACAACGTTCACATCAGTTTTATAGACATGTAGTAGGTAAGCTATTTACTAGTATAATAATATGGTTCCTCATTCCTTGCGCTAGTTTCATAGAGCCTAGAGCCTATGACGAGTATGACGTTCCCTTCTCAGCAAAGGTAGTATGAGGACGCGAGTCGCGCGCGACAACGTCAAAAGTCGCGACTTTCCAGTAGGTACATTAACTGTCAAATTCTCGCGACTTTTGACGTTGTCGCGCGCGACTCGCGTCTTCATACTACCTTTGTAGGTTCATTCATTAATCAGAGGTTCCCTTCTTTGAATAGACGAACGTAGAAATAATAACAGCAAATTGATTTATGCAAATTAGTGGGTCAGTTTCGTTGAATTCCGTTTCGCGGAATAAGGATTGTTATCTAATAAAACTTAATTACTCATTCCGGTCGTATTGCGAGTTGTTGAATGAGTATTTCCTTAGTTTGGTCTAGGAGGCAGACGTCATTCCTTGCGCTCATGCGGTGGAAAACCGATTCTGACGCTAAGAAATTACCTATAGCTTTTTTATTACCTGTCTGTACTAAGTACCTAGGTACTAGTACCTACCTAGTAAAAATCCAAATTCAGACCTTAGCTTAAGTAGTTGACATCACGTTCGATCTTTACGTTAGTCACACCACACACATTATTGTTTCGAGCATTAGGTGTTGAACGTTAGACCACAGAATCGACATGAAATGTTTTCAAACACGAGCCTTTCCCTAAGGTCCGTAGAAACCAGCAAGTGCGAGTCGAATTTGCGCAGCGAGGGTTCCGCAGTATCAATTATCAATATTATTGTGTTTGTTTTTCGTATTAATTACCTACTTAGAAATTCCTTTCAGTAAATCAGAGTCTCTTAGCCGGGGACCAACTCATACTTGGCCACTTTTAATATCACAGTTATATTCACTACCGACATTGCATTTTAATCACTCCGCGGTCGCAGGTTATTAGTGTTTATAGAACAAAAAATACTATTATTAACTAGATACTAGTTATGTTACTAGTATCACCTTTTTTGTTAACATCGGGCTATCCTTTAAAACACCAAATATTCTCGGAAAAAGACTTCATATAGCCTTAGTTTGATGGTCCCGTTTGCATCCATTGGGCGTGGAGCCCTAATAAAACCCTAGCAGCTAAGATTACTTAATACGTACTTACATAAGCTCAGGCCTTTATCCCAGAAGGGCGGGCAGGGACTAGGAACTGCCACTTGTTACGATCCTGTCAAAACACTTTCGCTTCATCGACATTCATTAGTCATTGCATGCACTCCGATTTCGGCTACTTTTTATCCGCTGATTCATCATCATCATCATCATCATCATCAACCCATTATGTTCCCACCGAGGGGCATGGGTCCCTTCCCTGAAGAAAGTATCCGCTGATTAATCTTGGGTCAAAATGGCGCGTTCTAAACAAAACACGGCACAGGTAGTTTTACGTTTTACCAGCAGCTCCTGGACTAGTATCCAATTAGAAACCGAAGGTCCACCGGATCCCTCGAGGATACCTTACAGTTGGGAAAGCAGGTGGAAGTGCGAAGCCAGTGATTCAAGCAACACGCCGCTCGGGCGAGGTGAGCAGTCGGTAGTAACGAGTCATCCGTCTGCGCCGCCAGTCGCGCCCCGCGTGTGCCATGTTCTAGTGACCGTTGTTGGGACACCTGTGATTGCATTGTCCTTCCCAATATGCTGATGCGTCAGTTCAGGTGAGCGCTTTCAAAGACTAAACTTAAACGTTTCCATACAGACCCTTACATTGCTTCTGGCCCCACACTAAGATACCCTATGTCGTGGGAACCAGAAACCGCGACATCACAAACATGTAAACATCCTAGGTTTTTTTTTGTTCCCAGCCGGGATTCGAACCCGGGACCTATCGCATGCTTATGCGCTAACCGCTTTGCCAGAGGTCGTCGTTTTAGTTGGATTCATGGGGTTTAGTGAGCCTTGGGAACTCAGATTCTACTCAGAGGCGGACTTTCCACCCGGGCGTAGGGCGGCCAATAATATCTCAGGAAAACACACTCGCGATGGATGATCCATATTATTTAAAAGATTTCAGTGCAGTTACCATGGTTATGGAGCGGTGGTAGCCTGGTGGGTTGAACAATGGACTCGGAAGCGAGAGATTCGTGTTTGATTCCCAGTGCGGTCATGTATCTGTGACTTTGTTTTCTAAGTTTTGTACATTGTGAAGAAAGTTATTGTCGCAATACCGCTCGCTGACGTGAAGGAAAACGTCGTGATGAAACGTGAGTGTCTGAGCTATTCACTATCTCAGCGCTTGGAGTCGCCAATCCGCGGTGGGCACGCGTCGTGATTAAATCCCTATTTTCTCTGAGAGAAGGCCTGTGCTCTTCAGGGCTGCTTACGCCATGGTTATCTATATATATAAAATTCAAAGTCCTGACTGACTGATTCATTCACTCATCAACGCCCAGCCCAAGCCGTTTGACCTAGGAAGCTGAAATTTTGCACACAGGATCTTTATATAATGTAGGCAAGGAATAAGAACGGATTTTTTGAAATTCAACCCCTATGGGGGCGAAAAGGGTTGCCAAAATTTGTATGGGAGGTATAAAAATGTTGTCTGATTTTCTTGAAACTTGAAATAAATACTCTTCAACACAATTAATTGAACACGTGTTTCGCCGTTTTTTCTAAATTTAACCCTTAAGGGAGTGAACGAGGTTGCAAAATTTTGAACTAAAGTCCGCGCGGACGGAGTCGCGGGCGAAAGCTAGTAATAGTATAAATATAATAAGGACGGTCTAGGGCGGCCAATTCTCCTTGGACGCATCTGACTCTCTATTTTATTTCTATCACTTTATGAAGTTGGCCGCAATTAGCAGAACACATTGATGAGTAATGGTGATTAAATCGCTCGTAGCCTGGGCTGCCTGAGTGATCTTGAACGATCACTAAGGTCAAGCAACATACGGCGCGTTCAGTCTATGGATGGGTCACCGTCTATGACTAACGCTAGTGGCATTTTTTCCGAGCGATTCCGTGCTTCGCAAGGTACGTTAAGCAGTTGGTGCCGGTTGCCGTCGATAGATGGCAGTCGTTAAGCCAAGTCAAAGGCCTTTAGGGGCGGCTTGAAAACTTCTGACAGTAAGATCAGCCACTAGTCTTACAAGCCTCCACCAATCCGGACTTGGACCCCGTGGTGGAGTATGGCCTATACCTTCCTCAGGGAAGAGACCCGTGCCCCTCGGTGGGGACATAATGGGTTGATGATGATGATGATGATTGATGAGTAATCGATTACTAAATTTCTGCTGAACGCACACAAAAATCCATCGAAAATTGTAATCGGACGCGTATTCCATGACTTAGCGATTACTAATCGATGTGTTAAGCTAAACGCGGCCATTGACTTCCCCGACGCCACTACTTTCAGACACAGGGACACGACAATCTGCTTCTAATTGGCGGCCGTAATCCTAGAACCTTTCAGGAATAATAAACCTATCAGTGCTTGCATTATGTAAAGTGGGAAATTAATCTATTGACTGGTACCTAAGAGTGTCCTGAAAGATGTTTATTAAAAAAGTCCCAGAATGTAACAGTGTGACATAAGGTTGCCACGTAACAAGCCCGGGAAGCTCAGCGGATGCAGAAATAAGGATACTTCGTTAGGTGTTAGGACGTAAAAAATCTTCTAAGACTTCAGATCGAAATGCCCCAGGCGATGTCATGACAAATAAAGTGAACTACACTACGAACAAAAGATAAATACCTAATTGGAATTTGAAAATTGAAAACGGAATCTAAAGATTTAAAAGTAAATGTTTACTGTACAGGTTTGTAGACGAGGTATCACAACCTCGTTACAAGGTGATGGGACATACCGGGAACAAAAGGGCTAAATCAGACATCTCCATGCAGTGAGTCTTACGTACCTAATTGCACCCCTGGTCAAGTGATTGTGCTGTGTGGAAGTTATTATTATTACTATAGGGCACTGCCACCTGTATCACATTGTTACCAACCACAGGCTTCAGAGTCTACTCAATCGATTTAAATTCACTATAATAGGCTATTTGACCGATTTCTGAAAACCATCTCATATTTTTTGTTGGTGTTCATGGAGTCCACAGAAAGTGGTAATTTTAAATTCTTTCGTGTATTTCTTCTAAAAAAGGCAAACGAAAATTTACTTTTGTAATAAGCCGCCTAAACGCTATCTGGGCAATATGGCTTCGCACAGGAATTATGACGTCACTTGCCAGTAAACCAACCAATGAACGTAAGAAAGAATGAATGACAGACGCCATTTTTACTGGCATGTGACGCATAATAGAATCGGCCAATCCAGGCCGTTTTCGATACAATGACTGCAGACAAATAATTATTGTTTTTTTAGTTAAAATGCCTTAAAGCGGTTTTAAGACCCATAGTTTATACAAATACGTATAAATAATATTGTTTTTTTTTCACACTGTCAAATAGCCTATTCAATGTTTAATTAATGACTGAATACTGATGTCAAATTGATGTTACAGTTATGTTTTGATGTGATTTGATTGTGAATTAATCTTATATCAATAAACCAATTTAAATTTCAATTAGAGTTACATTGCGTAGCAGCGTCTACTTGTCAAACTGTGGTTTAATCGACTTTGCAATGAACAGTTCTATGGAACAGGCCCCAGACTGTCTAACCAGGGAACCATTCGTCAAGCATCTTATGTTGACCGCGACTAGAGGTCATGACGTGGGAAAGGTCACATGACATATTGTTCTAGGGTCATCCATCAGCATCCGTCTATTGTCACAGCCAGATGAATACGAAGGTTCTTCGTAATAAGTGCATTCCATATAGGATTCAAGTTTTGTCACACCATTTCAGTGAAATCTTGTCCTTTATATAAGTTTTATTTTATGTAGCCTATATCGAGTGAATGTGAGTGGAAGGGCCAGTAAGGGACGCCCTACGTGGACATACTTCGACCAAATAGGGGATGTATTAGCAAAGAGCTAGACAAAAGCACCCGAAAGCGGCGTGCGTGTATGCAACGACTAATGAATGTTGATGAAGCGAAAGTGATTTGTCAGGATCATGGCAAGTGGTAGTCCCTGGTCTCTGCCTACGCCTTTGGGATAAAGCCATGAGCTTATGTATGCATGTAGGTAGCAATACGCAAATACATAATAAACAAACAACAAATGTACATCCAATAAACTATAGTAACAAATCTCAAGACCAGATTTCTGTTGTGCATCCCAATTAAAGACATCCACATGATCCACAGTATTTACAGAGATATGAATTAAAAATTTGTATGCTTTGATCGCTCCGTGGGTCACTAGACCAAAAATTTTGTGTAATGGACTTACCTAGTCCATCGAACATAGCATGTAAATAGTTGTTTTTCGGAGTTATTGGCGTCTAGAATGCTGTTGCTGCTGAATGTATTGACGATAGAACTAGTTTAAGAACTGATTTCTATTATTTTTTTTGTACATTAGCAAAATATAAATTATACATTAATTTCGAGACCTATGAGCTGGAGTATCGAAGAAGAGGTCTACACTATATAACATAACATAACATTTACATACAGGCACATACATTGCTTCTGGCCCCACACTAGCATACCCTGTGTCGTGGGAACCAGAAACAGCGACGTCACAAACATGTAAACATCCAAGCCTGGGTTTCTTTTTTTTGTCCCCAGCCGGGAGTCGAACCCGGGACCTCTCGCATGTTTGTATTATAATAATAACTTCCTTTCAACACCATCACTTGTCCTGGTCCTAAACTAGGATACCCTTCTTCAATGGTAACCAGGCAAGGACATTACAAACATAGAAAAACACCCAAACAGAGGCCATTTGAACAAAGGTACGGCGGCCCCCAGTGGGCATCACACCCACGACCTGTGTCTTGGTAGGTAAGCGCCTAAACGGTTTGACTAACGAGGCAGCCATTCGAGTCAAGGCAGAAAAGAAACTCGTTATGCAAATAAAGCGAAATTTTAAGAGTTTAGGAAGGAACACTAAAAGGCGTTTTCTAAACTCTTTCCTAATCCGATTATCGGACACTTCTTTTGGGATCAATTAATCTGCTAATTGCTCTAACCAATTTAGGTGTATTCTATGTGATTAAAAAGTTACGTAATCAGGTCTTGTGTCAGAATACTGATTAAAACGTCAATCGGCGGCCTGTTGGATAAGAAAATCGAATTGGAAACAGTCATTACGCAGTTTTAAACGCTCCATTAGGCACAGACAAACTAAACGCCAGCTAAGTAGTCCGGATTTTGGCTGAAAAACAGGAATGTTCAACAACTTACCAAATTATTTGCGTGCATTGTAAGTATTTGCAAAATTCGAGCAATCAATCAGTACGGCCGTAGGACCGCAAACCGGTATGTGTTTGGCAAATATTCGTGAATACTGGCTGCTCTTCATTTGGTTCAGTGGCTAATCGTAATCAAAACCAAAGAAATACATTTGATTTAAGGCTCATTTTGAACTTCTTTGCTTAATTTTTTTTGCCTGGTGTTTATTGAGCCTCCTCAGAAGGTGGTCTTTTTAATTCTTTCGTAATTTTTATTATAAAAGAAGCAAATAAAATTCAATTTTGAAATAAGCCGCCAAATCGCTATCTTGGGCAAAAGACGTCGCTCAGGAATCAGTGACGTCACTGGTTAGTAAACAGAACCAATGAACGTACGACATGAATGACAGATGCCATATTTAGTGACGTCATCATAGATTCGGCCAATCCAGGCGATTATCGATAATATGGCTACAGATACAAAATTATCAAATACTCCGGAGTTTTGGGTATATGATCCATTGTTTTCAATTAAAATGCCTTAAAAGCGGTTTTAAGACTCATAATACCAATATTTTCAGTGTCAAATAGCCTATTTAACTGGTACCTGTACGTAACTATATTTTCAGCCAATATGCATAGAAAATCAGAAGACCCGTGGTTGCGGTATTTTTAAAAGGTCGTAGAAAAAAGAGGCCCGTATTTTTTCCTGATGTGTACCAACAAGAGTTCTGTGACGTGTACTTAAATAATCCGGAAATCGGAAATTCTATATTTTTCAGTTTAACCAGTGCTGCTTCAATTTTCTTTAGTTTGGTCGCTCAGAATCTATGTTTGGTCGATACCTACAGATAAGTTTTATTTTTGTCCTCTTTTTTTATGTTATGTATGAGGTTGGGGATCAAGAGCGCATTGGTTGCCATAACGACCGTAAAGGTCTGATAAACCATGCTGTAAGTACCTGCATTCGAACACTTCGACTTGCTTGCGTGAAGGTGTTAGAGGTGTTATGGAAACGACTCCCGCTCGGAGCTATTTTAATGGTAATTAATTCGGTGTCCTAGTCGATTGATGGATCGAGATATCTATGTTTAGTTTAAGACTTCCACTAATACATGTAGCATTTTCTCTTATTCCGTACGATCAGCTCGCCCTAACAATGGTTTTTAACTGTTGCTTTTCGAACGCAACTGATTACGTCACAGTTACCGACCATATTCAAAGAGAAAAAGATGGTCAGAGTGAAGTTTTCATTTCTGTCTTCTCCTCTACCCGACGACACCACGATTATACCTACATTGTATTGAAATTCAACAGTACAAATACATACATAAGCTCATGCCTGTATCCTAGAGGGGTAGGCAGAGCCAAGGGACTGCCACTTGCCACGATCCTGACAAATCACTTTCGTTTCATCGACATTCATTCCTTAGAAACAGATTGCGAGAGTCATCTGTCAGGATCGTCGCCAGTGACAGTCCTTGGCCAGTGGCCTACCCCTTGGGACACAGGCGTGACTTCATCTAGGTATGTATGGATGTTTATTTTTTATTTTGTGGCCCTGACCAGATCTAGTCTACTTATGTCGGTGTGTACGTGCGTGTATTCTGTCGGTTGTCTGTTATTTATTTCAGGTCGACGACGGTTAGAAATGAACGCGTGAACTTTACGCCCGACCGCGTTTCGGGGTGAGCAGCGACTGTCCTTTCTTGTAGAAAGTGTGGCAATTGGTCGAAGCATCGAGTCCTTGTTGCGTGCGGGACTGGACTTATCTTCTATCTTCTATATATATAAAAGGAGAAGCTGACTGACTGACTTAGAATCAACGCAGGGCCCAAACTATAAGGGTTAGAAACTTGAAATTTTGCACAGGGGTTCTTTTTGTAACATAGGGGAGCACTAAGAAAGGATTTTTGAAAATTCATCCCCTAAGGGGGTAAAATGGGGGTTCAAAGTTAGTATTTAAAGCCCACTCGGACGTAGTCGCGGGCAACAGCTAGTTTAATTAATAAATTATGACTTAGTGGCAATTTCCACAACACAATCACTTGTACTGTTCCTACGATATAGTAGTTAGACAAGGACATCACAAATATAGAAATATAAACATTTACATACATGCACATACATTCCTTCCTACATACATGCATACATGCGTAGATATTTTGTGCGATTCGTAATACACCTGTGACAATTTTTTTTTGGTACCGTCATAAACATGGTTGGTAAAAACAACAGAGAATCATCAGTGAATCATCCCTGTGGGTATCGACCCCACGACCTCTTTGTTGGTTGCCAAAAGGTAATTTCAAGCGCTGAGGTTGTGTAAGTACCTACACCTTAGACACTTTCCTCATGATGCTTTCTTTCACAGTCAGCGAGAGCCAGTGTCTACTAACTTGAAATGCCTACAAATATCTACAGCAGTTAAAAAATTAGATATTGAGCCAACAACAAAACAAACCGACACAAACAGCGTGCGTGATGGCTGTTTGTTACTCAATACCAGATCTATGTTGGGGGCTTTATTATAAACCAGTTTGCTGCATTCTAAAAGGAAACTTTAAACGGGAACATACTTAGTAAAAGTGGACGCCTAAACGGTGTTATTTTATGAATAATGAAACAGGCGTAAGATTTGCGTTTGGTAGTATTATAACAGACTGTTATGAATACGAGACAATGCTGAATAATTTACAATAGGTAGGTACGATGACCTTTGTTATGATAACAAGTCGGCAGGCCAGTGCCGCGCCACGGGCCGAATAGTGCAGAGAGAAAGAGACGCATAAGTCACGTCTAACTATAAGAAGGCATTGTCCGTCTACCCGTATCAAGTATTCATTATTTTCTCAATTGAACGGCATCAACAGTCAAGTGAAAGCGATGTCTCACCGCGTTTGTTTTGTTTCCAGGTCTCTGGTGATCCAACTGCTTGCGCTGAGCGTCCTCGCCGACGCGTTCGCGCTGAGACGCGACCAGAGGACGTCCCTCGCACAATCCTCCGAAAGTGTACAATCCTCCGATAGCAGACAAGACCAGACTCCGTCCGAGACCGCTGCCCAACACATAACTAAGATACCTAGGACGAAAGTAAAGGTACAAAGTAAAACAACAGAGAAGCCGATAGAAACTACAACAGACGAAGACGATGAAGTTACAACGAAGGAGCCAGTCGAGGCCAAAAATGAAATCGGAGGCCAAACAACGAAGTCTATAGAATCTCTACCGGAAGAGCATGCCCTTGGAAATGATGAAGTACGGACAAATGTTGCGTCGAACGGAACAAATAACGCAACTCCTAATGCGAATGGAACTGTGGATAATACGGCACCGGCTGAATCGACATCGGTTACTAACAACGTTACTAAAGACCCAGAGGATCCTAACTGGATACCCGAAGCTGTTACTGAGATTAACAGCGATGTTTCTACCGACAACGTGACGGTATCTATAACATCAGTGAATAGTGATACACACTATTCAACTGCATCTGTTAAAGACAATGAAGGTATTTTATCTACAGCAAGCACATACGAGGATATAAGGCAACAGATAATTTCAGGAAACTTCTCTGGAGCTGATAACAGTGTAAGTGCTCTTGTGGCGGAATATACAAAGAATTATACGTTAGCCGAGGCAACAACAGAAGAACCTTTCAGGCCATATCAAGGTCACATTTCAAAAGACGAAAGCAATCTTGAGTTAAGCCGTCAAGACCATAATATATTTGAAAATGATCTGAAGGAAGAGGGTAAAAACCACCAAGAAAACATTACCTTAGAGACAAAAAATAATGATACAGAGCTACCTACAATTACAACAAACATATCTACTGACAACAATACCCAATCAAGATCCACTGACTGGCTGCGCCGTTCTGACAGTGATTTATCATCTACTACGTTGTCAGCAGCTTACATGAAGTACAGTAAAGTAATTTCTAAAGAGGAAAGGTTTTCGTCTAGTGAATTAGCTAACTATGGTGATAAACTGGAGCCATCAAGCACGAAATCTTCGTCAGTCTCGAAAGAAATCGAAGGTCCATTGGATGACGTGTCAATGGACACATCCAACACATGGCGCCGGGAAGACACAGCTATAGTGACGTCTATGCGAGGGGGATACCTGAACCACTCGCCTGAGAGTAAAAAAGACGCCTCGACGAAGCCTGATGAGGAAAACGAAACCGTACCAACGAAAAATACGCAAGCTATTACATCGCAGGGTCTAATGGTAAGATAAATTTGTGAAATTTTGTTTCACTGAAAGTTACGTGATTATTATTCTTTAACTCTAAAATCGGATACCTACATGAATTTAGTGGCAAAGGGCAAGATAAAAAGTATCCAAAACCAACGACCAAAGAATGTCAATGAAGCGAAAGTGATTGCGAGCGATCCGATTTATTTACAAGCTAGGTAGTAGGGACACACTAAGAAATTTTTTCAAAGAAATCAACATCCTAACAGTTGCAAGCCAATACATTTATGAAAATATTATGTACGTTAGGAAAAATATTAAAGACTTCGAAACACTTGGTAGCCATCATAACGTTAATACTAGGAATAAACATAAATTGTCATTTCCACGATTTAGACTTGCAAAAGTTAATACTTCCTTTATGGGGCACTGTATAAGGTTCTACAACAAGATACCCCAAGATATATTAGAGTTACCTCCAACGCGATTTAAGAATTGTGTTAAGCACACTCTTTGCAAAAAAGCTTATTATAAAATCAACGATTATTTAGAAGACAAGGACGTATGGCTTTAAATAGTAGTTTAATATTAAATTTAATCAGAGGATAAATGTGTCTAGTGTTCAACACATCCAAGATATTGTTTTGTAAGTTTTATTTGTATTAGCTTTAAGTTGATTTGAGAAAAGATGGTCAGAGTGGAGTTTTTTTTTTCGCTGCCTTTTTCTCCACTACAGACGGCCCCAAGGCAGCGGCTAACATTATACATAACTGTATGTACATTGACATTCAACAAGCAGAATGTAAATTCTTTACGTTGAAATAAATTTCTGATTCTGATTGGTCAGGATCGTGGCAGGTGGCAGTCCTTGGTCGCTGCCTTGCCTACCCCTCTGGGATGCAAGCGTGAGCTTATGTATGTATGACAATATTTTTTCAATATTTGTCAGCTGATCTATCTACCTACGTACTCGTACCATGTGTTAATCCCTGTACTACAATGTTTATTGCAAAATCAAATTTCAACCGGAATAACACGATAAGCGTAAAGTCAGCGTTTGTCTACGGTTAGAACTTACAGACTTGAGTTCACCAATATACTCTTTCTAGCCTTCGCAACTTTAGCATTGTAGTCTTGTTTACCAGGAAAAGAAAGTCAAGTCTACGACAGCCATATTACTAGGGCCGACCAAAAAATTGTTTTAAAACGGTCTGCGTGACTTTTGATATTTTCTGAGAAATTGATATTTTCTTTCCTTTAACCCACAGGTAGATGACCAGCTCAAGGAGGAGTTCCTGATGGAAGATCGGCTGTCAGACAAGACACAATTCATCCAAGGCGAAGACCGCCCACTTTCCGTGAAGCCCATCGGTAAGAACAACGCTCTCTACACCGTCAGCCCCAACTACAAGCCAATGAAGAAACTAGATGTCGTCCCAGGAAAGCCACAATTACGGAACCCCGATGACAATAGCTGGCGTAACCAGAGCCTCAACAACCTAGGCATTGTCTTCAAGGGAAACAACTCCTCGAAACCATTCACACAAGTCCTAAAGAACAAAACGGAGACGGAGCTAGGCAACTTGGTGGAGAAGGAGGAAAAGCCTGAGGCTCCGGAGCTCCGTGAGAGATTGGAAAAGCTTGCCGAAGAGCGCAAGTCTAAGAAAAAGAAGACAGATAAGAGCAGCGAGAGCACCGATTACGATGAAGCCTCCAATGACTTCTACAGAGCAACGACGACAGGCTCTGCGCGCATCGCGTCACGTCCCGCAAAAGACGAAAAAGCCACACAATGGCCCCCAAAAAACATATTCAAAACGTATGATTACGAAAACACTGACGACGACGTGGAATACGTGACTCTGCCGTACCTCGATCTGAAGAAGTCCCCTACTACCAAAAGCCCGGACCGCGGAACGCGCCCTACTACAATAAACTGGGCTCAGCCCACCACGAAACAGATCCCCGGTCGCAAAGCCACGGTCCAGTACTTTCCACCGAAGGTCTACGTGAAAAACGACACGGAGCAAGACGAGTTTCACCGTAAGATGCAAGCCTTTGTCCCTGAACAAGACGCGCCTATCACAACCCCTAACCTGGTGCTCCGAGACAAGGAAGTGCCCACTAAAGCTCTCCGAACCAACTTCTACCTCCCTGACACTCCGAAACCTGAGCTGTCACCAGCGTATCGAGTCCCGGTCGACAAAGCGTACAGTTTCAGGGATATCATGACTAAGATCGGCCACGATGACGATTACGACAGAGAGCATGAATACATACCCGTACATAAAGTGAAAGAAGCTTTGACCCAACGGCAGCCCACTCCGATTAGGAAGGAGGTTTTAGAGAAATACATCCAAAACTACAATGATAATTCCAGGAAGTTCAGAGTCGACTACCCAATCGTTTACAACAGCCGAGTGTTCCACACAGACAGTCGTGATGCACCCCTTGCGTCGTCCAGTGCTTCTATGATGCAGCAGTACAGTGCCTCTAATACTAAGTACATTTTAGAACAGAAGAAGAAGTACGACCCAAACTGCGAGAAGGTGGTGGAGTTGTCGGCGGATTATGAACTGCGTTACTACGTGCCTGAACAGGAGGAACAGATGGAGTTCGGGAAGATAATTAGATAAAGTTGAGCATTGTACTTACTTAGCTAGATTCTGAAAGTGCAAAACTGCATCAGGCTCCATCACAAGAGCATCGAATCTTTGAGGTGTTCATAGAAATCGAAACCCACGTATTCTTTCAATCACTACGAACATAACTATTAGATATTGATTGAGGTCAAAATTCGCGCTTTTTGGCGCAAATGCATAAATGCAAGTGCAGGATATTTCCTTGTTCTTGGACCTTGTCGAAAGTTTTAAGCGTTGCTCCAACAAAGTGAATTGTTAACATATCTTTTATTGAGCAATTCGGCTCTTTTGGTGGCCAGTACAAGTAACTTTGGGGTCGGGCATCATGTATACGACCTTAAAATAATCGTGTAGAGTTCACACGTGTAAACGGTGACGTGCAATTGATCTATAAAAAGTATATAACTAGGAATACCAATAGTTGGGTACACACGTTGCTGCATGGACCTTGCAGATTGGTCAAAAATGCCAGCCAAAACAGGCTAATAGAGCTTTTGCTAAAATAAGAATTTACATAGGACTGTAAAAACCGATCTCGAGAAGTGGCAAACCTGCCCTACGTAACTTTCCACTCAATCGGGTCTAAATACTTAAGACAACTCCAAAGTGTCCAAATATTTGACAGTTCGGAGTAGGCTAATTCGACAACACCATACAGTGGAGGATTTATGCAATTGGCCATGCTATATTTGATATCTCATCGAGAATTATGCTTTCAGTACAATTTCTCTTTATCAGATTTGTAAATAAGTCTATATTTTTTAAGATATTCGATAAAAAGCCTTGGTCAAACCTTAAATGAGTTTTCGATGACGTCAGCAAAGGCAGTATGAGTATAACCTCCTCAGTTCTGCCCTTAAAAAAAGACCAAACCAAAACAAGTGACGTTTATTACATTTGTTTTTTTTTTTGTATGTAGGCAAGGCTATCTCTTTAAACATACTATGATGACGTCACATACACCAACATTTTAGAAAAATAATTAAAATAGACAATGAATAAAAGTCAGAAATACCGAAATTTGATTCTTAAAATGGTCAATATTTTCAAAATAGATTATAAAAAACATTATATCAAAAATAAGTAGCATGACCAATTGCACCCTTGGCTTCTACCTACCCCTACAGAACACATGCATGAGTGTGACCGTCTAAAAACCAATTTTACAATGTTAGCGAAAGTTATGAATAGCTAATGAATTCGCATACTTACCAGTGGTTAGGACATCATGTAACCCGTTGTTTTGTTTTGACCAATAGGTATGCGAGTAGATAGGCGTGGCCCATCCTGTACTGTTAGGAAACATGTTTATTTTATTTATAAGTATACCAAAGAGCCGTGTGTCAAAATGTCACATTAGGGTTAAGTTACGTATGTTGAGTATTAATAATAATCTATTTTTATTTCATGTTACTTTGTATATTTTAGTTAATTACCAAAATAAGTTGTAAGACGAGAACTATATTACAGGAGTTGATTATTAAGTTTTTAAAACTGCTTTCTCTTTTAACTCCACCTCATAAGGTTACAGAGAAATTAGCACCAAATGTTTACTTCTTAGGTACCTACTTATGTAATTCATTTGTCTATACTTGGCATTGTTTTCAGACTTTAAAGGACACTAAATCAAAAACCTTTAGCGGTAGAGGGCTCGAAACAGTTTGCAAATTTAGTGCTAGCTAGTACTAAATTTTCAAACGGTATCGAGTTTTTGACGCTAAAGGTTTTTGATTCAGTGTCATTTGAAGTCCAAAAAAAATTCCAAGTATGGATAAATGGATTATAAACTCTGTTATTTAGAACACAAATAGAACAAAATTTGTTGTTAAACACATATCTAATAGATTATTTCAAGCGTTTCGCATCCGAAATAAGAATTACAAACATGTGATGAGTTTAGGAATAACAAAGAGTTACAGAGCAGAGTTAGTAACAAGTGTTACAAATTTCTACAACGGGCATCAAAAAGGACTTGCCAAGTAAATAAAAAAAACATAGTTTTTAAAATACATTTTTATTGACATTTTCAGTTTTGAATAAGTATGCAAACATCACTCGATCTTTCGACCACGATCATGGGTTATATCATTTGAGCATATCATATAATTACGGTACAGTAATAGCTAAATTATATGAATTACATCACTCACGCCGGGGACAGACGCGGGCCTAGATTCTGCTAATGAATTGTAGTAGAATGACAGTAGCATGAATTCAATTTAATTTCATTGCCGCATCAAGTCAACGCGAGCACGCGTAGCAGTAATTGTAGGCGTCAATGGAATTTAAAAAAACATGTCACGGATCGAACATCTAACTGTAATTGTACTATAACGCACTAACAGAATTGAGGGCCTGGCCAATAGACACAACCACCAAATAGACCAAAGTCTTTACAATACTACTGCCTTCTTAAGCAGCAGAAAACGTCACAAGCTTATACTATCGCTTGTTAGACGAATAGACCTCTACACAATGTATAGATAAAGTAACGATTACTGCAGACGCTGTTGTGAGTCATCTATATAAACAGGTTTACAGGTTAAGTCACCCTATTTTCGTTAAGGGCGTGTATCGTTTCTGACTGATTTTACTATGAAACACCCTATCCTAAATGTAACCATTTTCGAGATATCTGAATTTAAGTTTTAATCGTTTACACCGACTTATGTATTCATTTTACGTACAATATTGGTTATTGAGGTCATAAAGCATCTTATTTGATAGGAAAAAATAAAATAATAGTTACAATAGACTCACACATTTCAAAATATCTACGCTGATAGCCGCATATCAAGTATTAAAAAAAATATAATTAAAATATCTCGAAAACGGTTAGATTTAGAATAGTGTTTCATAGTCAAATCAGTCAGAAACGATTACACGCCCTTAACGGGAATAGGACTTGACCTGTAACCCTGTACAATTAAAGGTTATTTTCCGGCTTGGATGCAGCTTTTCGTTCAGAAGGACGAGTTTTGAAAAAAATTGTGTCGTTCGTTCGGAAAGACAAGTCGTCGATCGATCACTATTATTCTTATGATGTATAATTTGACTGGGCAAATTGAAGCGCTTTGGCCGTGATTGGGGCACACCCAGAATCCGCGCCGGTGTGTTTATTTCGCCAGTGTGCCCACAGCCCGTCTATCACATAACTATCCACTCTATCGAATTCTACGCATTTAGACGACTCCAAACTGTCAAAATATTTGTATGTGACAGTTCGGAGTAGGGTAAATCAGACAAGTCCATACAGTGGATTTACGTGGGACGGTAACAGACGCTACCTCCCTAATCTGTCCCCGACGTTCGATACTCTCGCGTCTGAACCGTTGATCGCTCAACGGACAGAGCGACACGAGCGGGAAATGCAAAACTGGACTCAATAAATAATAACCATAAAATCTCAATTCAATTAAATATTCAACGTAAAAAATTGAAAATAAATGAACACAATACCCTCTTTGGATAGAACAAGAATGATCGAATATTTACAAATCTATCTGAATGTTTTCCATAGAAATTATTTGAACCCAATAACATTGTGTGGTATTTCAGTTAACAAATTTTAACAAAGGTTTGTTTTAGACATTTACAAAGAACAACCAGATGTGTCCATTTCTGCTGGAAATAATTATAGAATAATAAATACGGTCAGGTTCTAAATAATAAAAATTAAAATGAATATTATAGGTGCAGAGAACTTAAAATGTAAAATTAAGGAAACAATTATATAAGTTAGATATATATAAATGTACTGTACTAATATTGCTTTTAGGATTAAAATAGTCGACTTGTGCTGAACAAAACTTGCGATAAAAAGAACATAAATAAATTAATAAATACCGAACTCACGAGTCTGTACACAAAGAACGCGGCTAAATACTCTCGTTTTATATTAAAATACACGGTATTGGATAATTAATTACCAACTACAAGCGATTATTTACAGGATACAACATTACAAGCTAGGTACCTGCCTCCCGATATTTGCTCTCGTGCCAGAGCGAGACGCCAGCTCACCGAGTTCGGGTGTTTCCGTCAACCCCGAACGATGTTCGGAAAACTTCGGGATTTTCCGTGCCTCAAGCGGCAATGTCCATGCAGAAGTAGTTTGGTTTTAATTTACAGTCCAAATGCCGGATCGCATTGGAAATTTACAAAAATCTTTAGTGCTGACACAAGGTTTGGTCTTGCTTAGAATTTCCAATAAATTAATCGAATAGTTATTTGAGCCTCGTGAAGTGTTCGAAGAGTTAGATTGTATTTAGGCTCCAATACGTGTGTGCATCTGTGCATGCATGTTGCATGTGTGCGAATTCACGAATCTAATAGAAGTACTCAGCTTATTACAGATACATTTAAGTAGGTTTAGTTACTAATTTAGACCTTCTTATTCCTTATTGGTAATTATAATTATATAGTAGATGCTCTCTGATGATCTCAAAATTTGATGTTTTTGGAAAATAAATGCTTATATTATTATAGTAGATGCTCTGACGACCTGATTACGTTGGCGGGGAGTCGCTGGAAGCCAGCGGCACAAGATCAGGACCTGGATTCTATTAATTCATTGTAGTAAAATGACAACTGCATGAACATGGCGATTTCGTCTCATTGCCGCTTCAAGTCTACGCGCGCACACATATCAAACCTTCTAAGCGTGAATGGTATGAAAAACAAGTCACGTAACTCTACCATGTATCTGTCATCGTACTATAATGCACTAATAGAATTGAGGCCCAGGAAGCTTGGAAAACCACGAGGGAGGCCTACGTCCTACAGTCGGCGTCAATTAATGGATGATGATGATACATTAATATTCATATTAATTAAAGCTAATACTATGTTTTTTTATTAATTTATTCTCAATTCTAAGCAAGACCAAATATCGATCTGTGACCTCACATTGGTAAAGATTTTTTTAATGCGATTCGGCATTTCGTTTCTAAATTAAAACCAACTACTGTTCAGTGACAATCGCCTCGCGAGGCATCCCGCTATAGAAGATTTTCCGAACGATTCCGCTCAGTTGGCGCGTCGCTGACAAGACAGCACACTCCATAGTATAACAATCTTAATTCACATCGCCTACATTAGCCAGTCTTTCGTTTACTACGCTACGTTCGCGTCTATGCTTACTCGCTAGCCCTCGCATGCCCTCTGACGTAACCTGGCGGCCCGACTAATAAAAACTAGGCAAGTAGATGCCGAAAGAAACTTGTTTTGTCGAAATCCTTGCTCATCAAGCCGGTTTCTGTCTCCCATTTTCCCAGATTAATATTAAACTGTTTTTTTTTTCGAGATAGTTTTGACATCACATATACTTCATTGTTTAGGTACTTAACTAAAGGTAAACCATTTGGATAAGTGTTTTTATTGAATCACTTTTTAAATCAAAATTATTAGAAATTAAATGTGTTAATGAAATTACATTTAATTTCACATTGAATTGGTAATGCGTAAAGATTTTGGTTGAATAAGTGTACATTTCAATAAAAAAGGCGTATGCTTTAGTTACCTTTAGTTAAGTAGGTACCTAAACATAATGAAGTATAGGTAACAAAGCATTTTCAAAATAAATTTAGTTTTGGTTTAAAAACACAGCTTATTCTTTTGTAAGCCGATGAGCGATGGAGTTAGAATTATTTTTTTACAAAAAATGCCTCCATGCCAAGTAAAGAAAGTTAACGTTTCCCCGACGTTGAAAATAAGCAATTAGGTTAATTCGCACTAGTATTGCCGATTTTGGATGCGAAATTACATATTAATGACTTGCTGTTATATCAGCTCTATGTCGAGCAGAATCTACATTGGAAATTAAAACTTGGACTCGTAAGTTTTTGCATGAAACCGAACAAGTGGATTGTGTGTTCTATTGGACGTATGATTGAAGGAAGTGTAGCGCAACATTTGACGCGATAATTGATGCTCCCAGTCGACACTGTATCGATTTAGGAGTCATTATGTTTTTTTTGTACGTTAAGTTATTTGCCAGCTTCTTGGCCAATCCGGATACTTTACGACGCATACGCCGCCAGATTCACTATTGCAGAACGAATACTATTGAAGAAACCAACAAGTGCTACGTACATTGAACATGTGCATGTCCTCAGGATCTCGTCTGTTGAAGGTTATGGGCCAGTACCTTATTCTATCTCCAGATGGGTTTACTAATGTATTGCCAAAAATCGTTTCCCAAAGTATTACTTCCCAAACTATTTTCCGCAAATTATCACTTGGCAAAAAAACATTTCTCAAAACAATTAAAAGCAAATAAACAGTTAGGAAAAGTTATTATGGCAAGTTATTGTTTACCAAATAAATACTTGATCAAAATTCATTTTACCAAAGAGGCAACAAGAGGCAAGGTAAGAACGCATCAAAGTCGAGTCTGTTTTCGATCTTACATAGAGAACCTAACGCTCCGACGCGCTCCGCTTCGCTACGCGCGTCGTCGCACCTATATTTCTGTTGTCACGTATTCTTTACATCGCCGACCCCCCGTTCCATTATTTGAAAATAACACTTGCCAAAATAAAACGTTAGCATAATAAACGTTTGTCTTAATAAAACTTGACGCAGTAAAATTATGCGAAATGATAATTTGACCAAATGAATAAAATGCGAAATGAAAACTTGCCAAAGTTTCATTTGGGAAATGAAACTGATGCCATAAGTTTATTGGGAAGTAAAATTTGGCGAAAAATACTTTGGCTAAACGGCGGTATCCCCTCCAGATGGCATTGCCATAACATGACAGCGAAGCGACCCTCCAACAGACGCTGCTTTGCTCAAGACACAGACGGTTATTACATGTGAAATTTAAAATTTGTCATGAACAAGGCCTAAAAGTAAAAATTAAATTGGCACCTCGTATTTTTGGCACCACTAGCGTTACCCGAAATAATTTAATTTTAATAAAAAAAAGAAAACAACTTAACATCGCTAAACGAAATTCGGTCACAGCACCACGTTGAACAATACGAACGAATACATAATTTAGGAACAAGGTGCCTACTACGGTCGAGCCCCACTTTGGAGCCCCTACGCAAGAACGTCAAACCACAAATATGAATCTCGTGTTATTCGGACTCAATCGGACGCAGCAGAAGTAGGTCACGCCTACTTTGACAAAAGAGTAGGGGCCCCAGTTACACACGCGTTAATTTTACAATAGCATTTTGTACAATATCATAGGTCGCTCACTAAACAATTTTTATTTTGACAGTACTACCTCTGAGTTGCTAGCACCACAAGACTGAAACGAATGTGAAACTATTCTTTATAACATTAATAGTAAAAAAACAAATGTCCGTCAATTAAATGCATCAAACCATCTCTACCTACATCACGCGAATAATATAATTACAATTGACAGATTTTATTATATTTACGTTACAAAAAGAATCTCGTGATATACAAAATTAAAATAAAATCATCTTTTGACCAGAACGTAAATTTTGCTAATTCATTCACTATAACACGCCGCCGAATTTCAACCTTATCCCAGTAGTGAGTATGTTCAATTTTCCGTATACTTAAAATCGTCTCACAACTATAAAGCTCTAAGAGGAAGCCTCGCTATACAATAGTTATGATAATAATATAATGTATTATTTAGTAATTAAATATTTTAAATATAATTTATTACATTTACACAATCATACAAACCTAAGCTAAGTTACCGATCAGTAACCGTTGGTGATATAACGGCGTCCCTTACGAGTCACTGTAAATACGAAGCCACCTAATTAACAAGCATACCGAAAGCCTACTTTTGGAAGATCCTGAGTAGGGGCCTAGACAAAGGCGTACAATTTATTGCTTCATATTTATAGCTACACATATTACACTCGGCCGAGTTTTTAGTTAAACTATAATGTTATCAAAGTGGAAATTACGTTAAAGCATTCTCGATGTCCAACTAACACTGCCACTCGGCCCTCAATCCAATGTACAATTCAATTTAATTTATGTTAAATACAAATTTATCTAGAACGAGTGAGGAAATCTGGTGAAGTGGGAACGCTTCTGACGCAAATACCGCCTCATCGGAATCTGAAACAGCGGCAGACAAACTCCTTCCAATTCCACTTTCAACCAATATTGCTACATACTTCTTTCTTACACGACATGAAAGAGTTAGAGCAATAGTATTTGTTCGAATATATATATCCGTATGTGCGTCAGTGGCCTCCAAACCATCCCAGTTACCTTCCATGTTTATTTTAAATTCACAAAATATCCCTCTCACCAAAGCGTATTGTGATCAATATAATTTTATGAAGATAGTGTTAGTTGCAAAGATTCAATCGACTAGCTTACTCTTTCGGGACTCAAATAGATTTTGTTCTTTCCGTTTAGGCTCAAAGTATTTTTTAAGGACGTAGCGAGACGAAGAAAGATTTCAACTAGCTCTCTAACCAATCTCAGAAGCTGAAATTAGAATTACTATTTATGTCTCGCGATCACACGCGAAAAAAAATCCAGAAAAAGTTTAATTTTAAATACCAAATGCAGCGAGGAATTAAAAGTTAGTTTTTCACGGCGCTGCGGTTCGAAAATTAAAATTAAACTTTGTTTGGAAAGAACATACTGAACCCACCCTCGAGGCACTCAACAAGAAATTATCCTTATCAATACGTGAGAGTACGAACCGCTATATTACTAAAAGTTTTACGATTTATCAAACAATGTCTTTTGCATCCCTTACAAAAACTAACGCACTTACCCCATTGCATTTCACGGTTTTCAACCAAGAAACTTAATGGGAAAACGCAGTTTTGCAAACGGATCTCAAGACCGCACAGCGAGACTATTACATTTAAGAGGTACTGTCGTATGCAAAAATACACGAATGTTCTGTCGCGATATAAAATTCATAAGAGCATTCTATCATACACACACTACAGGTAAAGGCGCAGTTTTGACGCACGATGCAATCCTTCCAACACGGCTTTTCTGGACTGAAAGAGGACGCAGTTCCGTTTCTCGTACGTTAACAATGTGTTAATCTACTGTTAACTCAATTCAAGAACACCTTACTATGGCAACAATGTCGTGCCTGAAAAAAAAAACAATTTTTTTTTAATAACTTTTAGTTTTGGCTCTGCACGGTTTTTGCCTACGCCAGTGTCAAGAATCAGGAGTTCCAAAGAGGGTTTTTAGAAAGGTACTTTCATCAATACAACTATGAAAAAGCGAAATTAATAAGAGATGTTTCACATTCGCGGGAGTATCGACATTAAGTATGTGAGACAACAGGCCAGGTGTATCGAAATGTTAGTCATACAGAAGGTATGGTGTGTCAAAATTGCGCCCAAGGAGACTAAAACGAAGCGATGTTATTTTACTACTAAACGCTAAGTGCGAATCGATATTGTTGGCCATGCTATTTTTTTTTTATATATATGTTTTTTTATAATTTATTTTGGATGGGCCATTCTAAGAAACATAGTAATAGGGTATTTTTGACTTTCATTCATTACGTCTATTTTTAATATTTTTTTAAAACTTTTGGTGATTGCGACGTCAACAGAGCATGCTTAAAGGGACCGCCTTTGCCTACATAAAAAAAAATCATTCGTATTTTTTTTTCGTAAGTAAGGCAAATGATTCAAACTCATTCTGTGTTTGCTGCCGTCATGGAAAAGTCATTTAAGGGCAAGGCTATTTATTGAATATCTTAACAAGTGACTTATTACAAATCTGATAAATATAAATTGTACTGAAAGCATAATCTAGACATGATTTTGAGATTTCCGTTTATGTTTTTTTTTTTTTTTTTTTTTATTAAAAACTGACCAACGATTGACCCCAATCTCACCTGATGGTAAGTGAAGATGGAGCCGACGATGTTCCTCGTTGGTTCAGTAAGAGCCTATTCACTCTAGCCTTAAAGGCACCCAAATTGTACCTTTCCGGAAAAACAGAGGAAGGGAGCGAATTCCATTCCTTAGCGGTGCGCATTAGAAACGACGAGGCGAAACGCTTCGTGCGCACAAAAGGTGTCTGCACAAAATAAGGATGAAGTCGCTCCCCTCTCCTGGATGTCCGGTGATGGAAAGGAGATGGCGGGATAAGATCGTGTAATTCCCGTGCGCACTCTCCAAAATGTATCCTGTAGAATACCGTTTAAAAAATGTAGCAGGCTTTGGCCATATAAGGTCAAAATTACAAATGACATCTGTTTTTGTTGGTATGTAGGCAAGACTGTCTCTTGAATCATGCAAAAATATTAAAAACAGACATAATGAATAAATCTTAAACATACCGAATTCAAAATTAATTATAAAAAAACATATTATATAAAAAATAAGTAGCATGGCCAATCGCCGGCGGCCGCGAGCTACGTTTTTAGAATCACGACTAAAGACCCATCGATGTTACAAAGGGCGCCGGACGGGCGTGGCGTAACGATTTCGTACTAAAATAACCCTTAATCTTATCACGTTAAAACCTATACATAGACGATGAACGACCTTGACCAAAGCCCGTTCGCCACGCCCGTGTAGAGAACTGTCCGCAATACAATGGTACGGTAACGTGTCGGCACAATATTACAAACTAAATTAAACCTTAAATACTTTACGAATAAAGGTTACAATCCCAGATGCATGGCACCCACGGGAACGGGCTCTTTTGACACGTTTATTTTACTCTCTAGTTTCGTAAGTATTTAAGGATGATTTTAGATTGCAATCATGCTACCCCAACTCTCCGAACCATCGTAACGTGAATAGGCCTTATTTAAAAATAAAGTAATTGTCTCCGCCCGTCCAGCGCTCGTTGTGTAATATGGATAGACATTTTTTCCTTTTTATTTCGTCCCGGTCTAAGTGTACAAAAGGAGAAAACCATACATTATGAATGTTGTAAGTGAATCCGGAAGAACTGATTCACTTATAACATTTCACTGTATCACAGCAGACGGGAAAAACGTAGCTCAGTCAACGGTTGTCACTGCCTCAGCAACGTTCAAGTTAGGATCAAACTAACTCTAACACGGATGCGTGTCACAGGTTTTCTTCAACCGAAGGCTGTATGTCACTAATTGGGCTTGGACGTTTGATCCCAGGGTAGTAAAAATGGTATGAATTATGTGAGGATCGCGGCTTATTTGAAAGAATACTCACCCGGTTTAGTGGTAGACAGCGTTCAGTTCAGATAGTAATTATGAAGAAAACGCTGTGTTAAAAGTAGTCTATCGCACTGCAGTCACCCCTACACTTCATTACAGCGATGCCTCGTTTACATAACTTCCGTTTCTACTAACGATGCCACGCGCAGGCTTTTCTAAAGCTGTAATTTTCTACCTCCAATTCACTACAGCCGTGCGTCCTTTGCATCGCACGCCGCCAAAACAGTCTGTTGCATGAGAGTCTTCTTGGTTCGCATGAGGCGGTGTGTGAACAGCGTACCGCCGCGAGCTAGCTCGTTATTTGAAGCTCGTTTGCGCGGACAAAGCTGTCTGTCCAGTAAATTATGACCTAAGCCAAGATCGTAATCATGCCAGTCGAACGTGAGCGGCTCTCGCGTTCGCAGGAGGCGGCGTGAGAACAGCGTATTGCTCAATCGCGTCAAGCTGTAGTTTGTCCAGCTCACTACGTGAGTCGGTTCACCCAAGATCAGAGACTGTAGACGAAGACTTACTCCTGTGGTCAAAGCTTCACTGCGGGCACAAAGGCGTGACTTCGCTCCCCCAACGTCAGAGCCCGCAGACGAGGCTCCCCCCGCAGGAGGGGGCGGCGGGGGCGGCACTAGCTGGCGACGTGCTGCGCGAAGGCGCGCGCGGGGGGCGGCGCGGGGGGCGGGGCGGCGCCGAAGCCGCTGCCCAGCGACTCCTCCATGAGCCGGCACAGCTTGTCGCGGTCCGACTGCAATGTAAACGGTGCACCAGTGCGCTGCCAGTCTAAGGCGGGGACTTGCCATTTGATGTGGCAAAAATTTGGTTCGACTCGTTTTCCGGGAACTATTTGTAGCTACATTTATTTTCGAAAAGTATTTCTAATCGCGAGAATCGCATGTTACACCCAAATGGGGCATAAATAGTTAGGGGCCATCCATAAATTACGTCACACGTTAACGGAGAGGGACGGGGTCGACGAAGAGTGACATATGTGACAAGGGGGTGGGAGAGGTCCCAAATTTTGTGACGTCACATTTATAAATCAATTATAATCGAAGTGTTAAAACTCAAATGCAACTCCATCTCTATTTGCAGCGCTGTTTTAATTCGATAATTTCTGAATGTAAAATTGGGGAGGAGAGTCTCACACACGTGACCGGCTGTGACAAGCATGGGGTAGGGGTAAAAAAAATCATGAAATTTAATGTAATTTCGTCGTGTGATGTAATTTCGTCGGTCGGAAATATTACCGGTACATTTAAAAATATTCTGTTTTATTGATGTTTAAAGATTCCAAAAATGTTCATACTTTACAGTAAAGTCATTGTTTCTCTACAGAAATTAAAGTCAGTCTTTTAATTCGATGCAAAAAAATATGACGCGGTGTTACCACTATAAAATTTGCAGATTTATTTTTACCGAGAATAGAAGGCTCATGTGACAAAAATCCTTATCACATCAAAGACATTAAAATTTAATTACTCATAAGAGGAAAGAAAAAAAAAACACCTACGTATTACACACAATTTTAACTTGGAAGTAAAATGGGGTTATTTGGTTTTTGAGTACTAGCAACATTCAGACATTGACAGCCCTTGGGATTCCGTTTTCAGCCATCATGGCGTAAAGTTCAATTTTTTGTAACAAATGTTTTCCGAACATCCGTTAGGGCTAAAGTTTCGTACAGGCCCTGTAAAAATAAATATATAATAAATACAGCCCTTGGCTTGTATGTCAACTTTATTTTTTTTGCATTGAATTAAAAAACAGACTTTTAGTCTTTAAGTGACGTTTAAAAAAAATTGAATTGTACCGTTAGTGATTCATAAATAAATAAAAATAAATAAATAATAAACTCACGCCCGGTATCCCCGAAGGGGTAGGCAGAGGCACCAGTCTCTAGAACTGGACCCACGTTTTGCCGAGTTTATTAGGTCCCAAACGTAACAAGTGGCAAGCCTGTCGCCGTTATCCGGGCACAATTCATCAGCGAATGGTGTTGCTGTACAAACAAATGTACGTAACTAAAAGTCATTGGTACATGCGTGGTTCGAACCCAGACCCTCATGATCGAGAAGCAAGGGTCAACCCCACTACGCCACCACCGCTTCATTCATAAATACCTTCAAAATTTCCAACATTCTGCATAATTAACTTAAAAAATCGTATTTCCGGAAATGTTGCGGTAATGATTCCGACCGACGCTTTACGGATGGCCCCTTAGGGCTCCTTAATAAATACACGATACGACGCACGTCGTTTCACGATGCGATGTCGCGTCATGGAAATCTACGACGAGCATCGTAAAAATTTACGACGCGACATCGTAACGTGTCACGATGCAAGGCCCGAAGTCGCGTCGCGTCTAAAGTGGCCTCCCCTTATTCATGATTAAAAGAAATGGATGGATCCAGTATCTTCTGAGTTTATGATTTTTCTGGATCCCTCTCCGTATTGACAGTGAAGGATAAAATTGACGGCAGAAAATTTGGTGTTGCCATGTGATGGTTTGCAGAAAAACGACATAACGCCAGGTGTTTTTTGGCATAATTCTGTGCTAAGAGCAACACATTTTTACTACGAAAACCGCATAGGATTCGTGTGATTTTTGCAGCAACGTGGCTTTATGGTCTTGCAATCGAATACAGTTGAAAACTGAAATTTGAAGAAAGCTCGCGTTGTTTAAGCAACACACGATTCAATTAACAGCGACAATTCACCCCGTTTTGTATCGACGGCGTCGTGCCGTGCATAGTGGCACGCTGCGATGTCGCGTCGTATTTTTTTACGATGCTCGTACGACATCGCACCGCGAATCGGCGCCGCTCCGTGGCACGACGCGACGTCGTATCGTGTTAACGTGTGGGTTAACACGTTAACACGGGTTAACCTGCAAGGGGTTAAGGCCTGGAAGCGCCCACCTCGTGTATGAATCCGAGGTGTACGAGCTCGCGCGAAAGCCCGGCGGCGGAGTCTCGGCGCGAAACGGCGCAGGTCAGCTGTCGGTTCATCTTATCGTCCATACGCAGTAGGATCGTCATCTGCGGAGTTACACGGGGGTTACAGCTTACCACTATCACGTAAAATTCACACACAGAAACAGAAAGCCAAAAAAACGCCTCTCAGAGATATCTGAATCAGTAGTTTCAGAAAGAACATTAGTCCAAATTTTGTGTGATTGACTTATTGTTGTCTATGGTATCCTTGAGGGTAGATCTACAGATCCCTATAGAAAGAACATTAGCCCAATGAATATCAATTGAACTACGTGTACGTACTGCGTCTCAGTAGACGCAAAAATAACAGTAGTCCCACTGAGGGGTCAGTTTTTTATGTCTACTGGAAAGTAAGCAGATTGTGACTAATGTTCTTTCTGAAACTACCGATTCATTTCTCTCAGAGAGTTTTCAGAGATAGACACAATTTGAGGAAACAGTACAAACAGGTGGAAGGAAAAGGACACAAAACATCAGAGTCAGTTTACTCAAAAATAAATGAAGAAAATGATGGCGCACGGCACACCATCAACAAGTCGCATCGGTAATAAAGCCGACACCGAGTCACAAAACCTGGAAGCTATAGGTACTTTGCGAATAACAGAAATGCTGTATTGGAAATGCATCCGGCGCGGCTCGCTGGGCTCGGGCCGGGGGGGGGCACTACCCACCTGCAGCTCGGGCGCGTCGGGCAGGGGGGCCAGCGAGCACATCATTGTGGTGACACCTCACCCACACATTCATAGTCCTATACGTATGTAACATGCTCTCTCCTCGACAGTAGAATACACGACGTCACTTCATACAGTCGCTGTTTTAATAAACACCTATTACTAAAAAGTTACATCATTACATGCCGACCCTGCCAGGCCGGCCTGCCAGAGGCAGTGCCGGAAGGCATAAAAAATTAATATAATGATTAATATATAATTATTAATGTAATAAATGGGGAGTCCATTGCTACACGGGTGACCGGCCGTGGCGGGGGGCCGGCCTAATCCCCCGCCGTCCAGTGACGTCGTGTATTCTACTGTCGAGGAGAGAGCATGTTACATACGTATAGGACTATGAATGTGTGGGTGAGGTGTCACCACACTACATCATGTTGACGACGCGGCGCGGCTCGCTGGGCTCGGGCCGGGGGGGGGGCACTGGGGGGGGGCACTACCCACCTGCAGCTCGGGCGCGTCGGGCAGGGGGGCCAGCGAGCACATCATGTTGACGACGCGGCGCGGCTCGCTGGGCTCGGGCCGGGGGGGGGGCACTGGGGGGGGCACTACCCACCTGCAGCTCGGGCGCGTCGGGCAGGGGGGCCAGCGAGCACATCATGTTGACGACGCGGCGCGGCTCGCTGGGCTCGGGCCGGGGGGGGGGCACTGGGGGGGGCACTACCCACCTGTAGCTCGGGCGCGTCGGGCAGGGGGGCCAGCGAGCACATCATGTTGACGACGCGGCGCGGCTCGCTGGGCTCGGGCCGGGGGGGGGGCACTGGGGGGGGGCACTACCCACCTGCAGCTCGGGCGCGTCGGGCAGGGGGGCCAGCGAGCACATCATGTTGACGACGCGGCGCGGCTCGCTGGGCTCGGGCCGGGGGGGGGGCACTGGGGGGAGCACTACCCACCTGTAGCTCGGGCGCGTCGGGCAGGGGGGCCAGCGAGCACATCATGTTGACGACGCGGCGCGGCTCGCTGGGCTCGGGCCGGGGGGGGGGCACTACCCACCTGCAGCTCGGGCGCGTCGGGCAGGGGGGCCAGCGAGCACATCATGTTGACGACGCGGCGCGGCTCGCTGGGCTCGGGCCGGGGGGGGGCACTACCCACCTGCAGCTCGGGCGCGTCGGGCAGGGGGGCCAGCGAGCACATCATGTTGACGACGCGGCGCGGCTCGCTGGGCTCGGGCCGGGGGGGGCACTGGGGGGGGCACTACCCACCTGCAGCTCGGGCGCGTCGGGCAGGGGGGCCAGCGAGCACATCATGTTGACGACGCGGCGCGGCTCGCTGGGCTCGGGCCGGGGGGGGCACTGGGGGGGGGCACTACCCACCTGCAGCTCGGGCGCGTCGGGCAGGGGGGCCAGCGAGCACATCATGTTGACGACGCGGCGCGGCTCGCTGGGCTCGGGCCGGGGGGGGCACTGGGGGGGGCACTACCCACCTGCAGCTCGGGCGCGTCGGGCAGGGGGGGCCAGCGAGCACATCATGTTGACGACGCGGCGCGGCTCGCTGGGCTCGGGCCGGGGGGGGCACTGGGGGGGGCACTACCCACCTGCAGCTCGGGCGCGTCGGGCAGGGGGGCCAGCGAGCACATCATGTTGACGACGCGGCGCGGCTCGCTGGGCTCGGGCCGGGGGGGGCACTGGGGGGGGGCACTACCCACCTGCAGCTCGGGCGCGTCGGGCAGGGGGGCCAGCGAGCACATCATGTTGACGACGCGGCGCGGCTCGCTGGGCTCGGGCCGGGGGGGGCACTGGGGGGGGCACTACCCACCTGCAGCTCGGGCGCGTCGGGCAGGGGGGCCAGCGAGCACATCATGTTGACGACGCGGCGCGGCTCGCTGGGCTCGGGCCGGGGGGGGCACTGGGGGGGGGCACTACCCACCTGCAGCTCGGGCGCGTCGGGCAGGGGGGCCAGCGAGCACATCATGTTGACGACGCGGCGCGGCTCGCTGGGCTCGGGCCGGGGGGGGGCACTGGGGGGGGCACTACCCACCTGCAGCTCGGGCGCGTCGGGCAGGGGGGCCAGCGAGCACATCATGTTGACGACGCGGCGCGGCTCGCTGGGCTCGGGCCGGGGGGGGCACTGGGGGGGGCACTACCCACCTGCAGCTCGGGCGCGTCGGGCAGGGGGGCCAGCGAGCACATCATGTTGACGACGCGGCGCGGCTCGCTGGGCTCGGGCCGGGGGGGGCACTGGGGGGGGCACTACCCACCTGCAGCTCGGGCGCGTCGGGCAGGGGGGCCAGCGAGCACATCATGTTGACGACGCGGCGCGGCTCGCTGGGCTCGGGCCGGGGGGGGGCACTGGGGGGGGCACTACCCACCTGCAGCTCGGGCGCGTCGGGCAGGGGGGCCAGCGAGCACATCATGTTGACGACGCGGCGCGGCTCGCTGGGCTCGGGCCGGGGGGGGCACTGGGGGGGGCACTACCCACCTGCAGCTCGGGCGCGTCGGGCAGGGGGGCCAGCGAGCACATCATGTTGACGACGCGGCGCGGCTCGCTGGGCTCGGGCCGGGGGGGGCACTGGGGGGGGCACTACCCACCTGCAGCTCGGGCGCGTCGGGCAGGGGGGCCAGCGAGCACATCATGTTGACGACGCGGCGCGGCTCGCTGGGCTCGGGCCGGGGGGGGCACTGGGGGGGGGCACTACCCACCTGCAGCTCGGGCGCGTCGGGCAGGGGGGCCAGCGAGCACATCATGTTGACGACGCGGCGCGGCTCGCTGGGCTCGGGCCGGGGGGGGCACTGGGGGGGGCACTACCCACCTGCAGCTCGGGCGCGTCGGGCAGGGGGGCCAGCGAGCACATCATGTTGACGACGCGGCGCGGCTCGCTGGGCTCGGGCCGGGGGGGGCACTGGGGGGGGCACTACCCACCTGCAGCTCGGGCGCGTCGGGCAGGGGGGCCAGCGAGCACATCATGTTGACGACGCGGCGCGGCTCGCTGGGCTCGGGCCGGGGGGGGCACTGGGGGGGGCACTACCCACCTGCAGCTCGGGCGCGTCGGGCAGGGGGGCCAGCGAGCACATCATGTTGACGACGCGGCGCGGCTCGCTGGGCTCGGGCCGGGGGGGGGCACTGGGGGGGGGCACTACCCACCTGCAGCTCGGGCGCGTCGGGCAGGGGGGCCAGCGAGCACATCATGTTGACGACGCGGCGCGGCTCGCTGGGCTCGGGCCGGGGGGGGCACTGGGGGGGGCACTACCCACCTGCAGCTCGGGCGCGTCGGGCAGGGGGGCCAGCGAGCACATCATGTTGACGACGCGGCGCGGCTCGCTGGGCTCGGGCCGGGGGGGGGCACTGGGGGGGGCACTACCCACCTGCAGCTCGGGCGCGTCGGGCAGGGGGGCCAGCGAGCACATCATGTTGACGACGCGGCGCGGCTCGCTGGGCTCGGGCTCGGCGGGGGGCACTGGGGGGGGCACTACCCACCTGCAGCTCGGGCGCGTCGGGCAGGGGGGCCAGCGAGCACATCATGTTGACGACGCGGCGCGGCTCGCTGGGCTCGGGCCGGGGGGGGGCACTGGGGGGGGCACTACCCACCTGCAGCTCGGGCGCGTCGGGCAGGGGGGCCAGCGAGCACATCATGTTGACGACGCGGCGCGGCTCGCTGGGCTCGGGCCGGGGGGGGCACTGGGGGGGGCACTACCCACCTGCAGCTCGGGCGCGTCGGGCAGGGGGGCCAGCGAGCACATCATGTTGACGACGCGGCGCGGCTCGCTGGGCTCGGGCCGGGGGGGGCACTGGGGGGGGCACTACCCACCTGCAGCTCGGGCGCGTCGGGCAGGGGGGCCAGCGAGCACATCATGTTGACGACGCGGCGCGGCTCGCTGGGCTCGGGCTCGGCGGGGGGCACTGGGGGGGGCACTACCCACCTGCAGCTCGGGCGCGTCGGGCAGGGGGGCCAGCGAGCACATCATGTTGACGACGCGGCGCGGCTCGCTGGGCTCGGGCCGGGGGGGGCACTGGGGGGGGGCACTACCCACCTGCAGCTCGGGCGCGTCGGGCAGGGGGGCCAGCGAGCACATCATGTTGACGACGCGGCGCGGCTCGCTGGGCTCGGGCCGGGGGGGGCACTGGGGGGGGCACTACCCACCTGCAGCTCGGGCGCGTCGGGCAGGGGGGCCAGCGAGCACATCATGTTGACGACGCGGCGCGGCTCGCTGGGCTCGGGCCGGGGGGGGCACTGGGGGGGGCACTACCCACCTGCAGCTCGGGCGCGTCGGGCAGGGGGGCCAGCGAGCACATCATGTTGACGACGCGGCGCGGCTCGCTGGGCTCGGGCTCGGCGGGGGGCGCGGGGCTGGGCTCGGCGGGGGAGGGGGCGCGCCCCCCCCCACGCGCCGCGCCCGCCGTACGCCGTCAGCGGGTAAATTCCGTACCTGCGCACAAACATAGAGGGGTGGAAATCTGCTAGCGGCGGTTTATCTATAGAATATCGATCGAAGTAACGAGTGGCTTTCAGTCGGTTGGTCGGACTGTGTGGTTTATCTATAGAATATCGATCGAAGTAACGGGTGGCTTTCAGTCGGTTGGTCGGACTGTGTGGTCAGGTTGGGGGGGGGGGGGGTCGTGGATGCGAATGGCGAGAGACCGCGATTAAAATTCAATCCCTGCCTGCCCGACGCCCGCGGTTTGGGATCGGAACAGTGCAACAAACAGGATTCATTCACTTCAATTCATTCACTCTCCACCACTGTATTCAGATTTTCTCATCCAATTCTCGTTAAGGACACTCCTTTTTCTATTAATTCCCGTTTAATACACAACTGCTCCGTGCTTCGTAAGGCACGCTAAGCAGTAGGTGCCAGCTACCGGCGACAGATGGCAGTCGTTAAGCCAAGACAGAGGAGGCCTTAACAGAAAGTTCCGACGGTAAGACCAGCCACTAGTCTTGCGAGCCTCCACTAATCCGGACCTGGCCTCCATTGTGGAATATGGCCTATATCTTCCTCAGAGAAGAGACCCGCGCCCCTCGGACGTGAGATGGGTTGATGATGAAAACGCAACTGTACGGCCACCGGGGGCCGCTAAAACAAATACAAATACAAATACAAAAAATTTATTAAAAAGAGAAAACATTACTAAGCGTGTTTTACGTTGGTTGCCACACTAGATGTAGATCTGTGCTGTGGTAACCAGAGGAAGGGTTAACAATACGTTTAGTTGGCGCTTACCGTTTATAGTCAGTTTTAGTTAAATTTTACTTTTACAATTTAATCAAAGACTTATTTTAGTCGTACTTACTCTGGTGACATGGTATACTTTGTGCTAACAAGACTAATAATATAAGTTATTAGGTAGGATAGATAAGTAAATATATTTATCATTATCAATTATCCATATGCATACAAACATATACATACACACACATATATATATATATATATATAATTGCAATATATACACGTTTATTAATTAGGTTTTTTTAAGCATTTTTTAATCATTACATAACAAACAAAGGTGTTGATGCACTCACTTGACGTCCTCGACGAACTTGTCGAGCTTCTCGGCGTGCGGCGGCAGGTCCCGCGCCGTGAACTCGCGCCGCGCCCCCCCCCGCCAGGCACCACGCCCCCCCGCCGCCGCCCCCGCCCCCCGCCGCGCCCGCACCCGCCTCCTCCGCCAGCGACTCGGGGAGGTTCGCTGGGGGGTTAGTGTTTACCATCAATTAAAGATCCAACTACAAGGCTTAGCCTCGGTTTCGGAAAGAGTGTTCAAATGTAACAAGAGGTTAATCTAAGAATAATTCAAAATACCGGCACGTGATTGGCTGAAATTAGCTTGACGTGAGATTAACATGAGATTAAATTTGATCGCTTTTCTAGAAACCGAGCATAAGTGCGGAAATCTTAGATCTAACTGACTACGGCATACACGTAGACAGAATAGATAAAGCGTACACCTCCTCCGCTGGCGACTGGGGGATGTTCGCTGGGGGGTATCAGTGTATTTTTTAAATAGCGTAGACAGAATAACAAAACCGTACAACTTTTCCGTTCTATAACGGCGGCGGTGTACGGTGATGAACAATATAGACTCCGGTATATTCGCTACAGGGGTGGAGCATTGTTGTAATTATCATGTATGTGCCTGTATGTAAATGTTATAACCTTGTGAGGCCCAATGTCTTCAAGTGGTCACAAAATCAATTGTTATTTTCAAGGTCGGGCCTTACGAGGATATTATGTTATACACGTGAACAGAATAAATAAACCTTACACCACCTCCGTTCTATAACGGAAGAAGTGTCCGGTGATGAACAGCGAACATCTCGGAGTCTATACTCAATTACTCAGGGATATTCGCTGGGGAAAAAACACCCATCCTTCAATTTACGTTATCACTACGAGGAAGCTACCTTAGACATTGCCATGTTAAGCTTTACAGAGTACACGTAACCCCGACCTAGCTAATATCGTCGGTCGGAATCATTACAGGAACACTTCCAAAAATACGATTTTTGAGTTAAGTACCCAGAATGGTGGAAATTTTGAAGATATTTCCGAATCACTAACGGTAAAAATCAAATGATTATTTATCTGTCACAAAAAGACTACTTCCAGTTCAGAAACAATGATTTTACTGTACCATTATGACACTTTTCGAAATCTTTAAACGTCAATTACTCAGAACAGAATATTTTGAAATGTACCATTAATGATTCCCACCGACGATATGTCCATTATGATTACGCGGAAAGTCGTTTTGCAATCGACCGGGTTTGAGCTAGAGTGAAATTATGAATGTATCATAACATTTGTGTGGTCAGTAGTGATAGGACCACCCGAGGTGTGAACAGCGTGTAACTCAGCAGAGGTGTGTACTGCGTTTGTGATTCACCCGAGGTGTGTACAGCGAATGACCCACCCGAGGTGTTTACAGCGTGTAACCCACGCGAGGTGTGTACAGAGTGTGACTCACCCGAGGTGTGTACAGCGAATGACCCACCCGAGGTGTTTACAGCGTGTAACCCACGCGAGGTGTGTACAGAGTGTGACTCACCCGAGGTGTGTACAGCGAATGACCCACCCGAGGTGTTTACAGCGTGTAACCCACGCGAGGTGTGTACAGAGTGTGACTCACCCGAGGTGTGTACAGCGAATGACCCACCCGAGGTGTTTACAGCGTGTGACCCACGCGAGGTGTGTACAGAGTGTGACTCACCCGAGGTGTGTACAGCGAATGACCCACCCGAGGTGTTTACAGCGTGTGACCCACGCGAGGTGTGTACAGAGTGTGACTCACCCGAGGTGTGTACCAGCGTGTGTGCGGCCAGCAGCTTAAGCGAATGCACTTCGAACAGCAGCGGGTGGAACAAAAGCTCCCGCGCTGTGGGTCGCGCCGCCGGTTCCTTGGCGATGCATCTGCGGGCACACCGGCAACATTGCTTAGAGACGTGCTCCGACACCGGGACTACACCGGGACTACACTTGGAAGGCCATGAGATACGCCTGTGTCCTGCAGTGGGCGTCTAATACAAAGTCAACGCAAAAAAACTACATAAACATTTACATACAGGCACATACATTGCTTCTGTCCCCACACTGGGATACCTAGGATACCCCGTGTCGTGGGAACATCGATAAAGATAAAGAATAACTTTGTTTCACAACGAGAAGACAGCACTAACAATGATTTTTTACTAACATTGAGCGGGTAATATTGAGGAGAAAAATATTCGGAAACATGTAGTAGGGATTGTCAAAAGCAGATCAAAAAGAAATGCTTTTCGCCTAACTGCCCCAGAAAGATGGTAAACGTTTTTTCTTTGGCCTCTTTGTAGCCTACGCGAAAGCACTTGCAATAAGTCGCAACGAAAAAAAAAATGGCGGAAGTCTGGTATCATTGTTAGCAATGTCACAAAAAAGGTTCAAATAAAAAAACCTCACTATAACAACAAAAAACCAGACAGGTAAAAAGTTCAGTCGTGGTTTTTGCATAGTTGCGCTAGCCACCCTTCCATAAACCTAGAAATATTTTTTTAGATTCTCATATACTCGTAAATATTCTCATATCTAGATGAAGATCTCTAGCCACCGATTCACCTGTAGATGACAATTTCCAACCACCGAGTTAAATCAGTAATATATTTCAATGTAAATAATTTATATTCTGTTTGTTAAAATTAAATTTAGTCAGTCTTCGGGTCGACTCACCTGTATATAAAGATCTCTAGCCACCGAGTCACCTTTATATGAGAATCTCCAGCCACCGACCCAGTCATCTGTATATGGGAATCTCCAGCCTCTGAGTTACCTATAAAGATCTATAGCCCCCTAGTCACCTGTATATGATGATCTTTAGCCACCGGGTCACCTGTATATGAAAATCTTTAGCCACCGAGTCACCTGTATATGAAGTCCTTCTGCCGGGGGTCCTCGAGGGACTCCACAGTGCGAGCCACGTGCTCGTCGGTGACGTGCGTCCCCGAGTCACCGTTCCCCTGGATCTCCAGCGCCGCCGTCTCCAAAGCGCACATGCCGAACGAGTAGATGTCCATCGCGGGTGTCACCATCTGCGACGCTGCAATGGTAGGAAGGTCACTGTGAATGTCAAAAGTAAGAAATAAAAAGGATAATTGATATGGGGACTGTAATTGTTAGACACCACTTTTTCTACAGTAGCACCAAGTGGAGGTTTCGAAAAATCGATTTTAATCAGACTTCTTTGAAAATGAATATGAACACGAAAATTGACATACAGGCACATACATTGCGTCTGGCCCCACACTAGGATACCCTGTATCGTGGGAACCAGTAACAGCGACATCACAAACATGTAGGTAAACTTCCAAGACCTGGAGATTTTCCTTTTTGTCTCCAGCCGGGAGACAGTGATTTGTTTGAGTTAGTACCTGGTACCTGGTATCCGTTGGTACCTGGATGAGGATTTGAGGATGGACAGCGACAGTACGGGTGGAGCGCCTTGGGAGAGGCCGAAGTAAGGTCAAGGTTGATAGATTCAGGAGTAGCATGCTGAAGATGTGGGTGAAGGAACTGAATCATCGTTTTTTCGGAGCTTCTCCACAAACTATGGCACACCCGCTTACCTGAAGCCGAGTGGCCTTTTTATAGGCCACTGATACTATGGTGCGTGTGGCCGAGTTCTCCATAAAATGTGAAAATCTGGTCTGGACATGAAGTGCGCTGAACAAGTTTGAACAAACAAAATGCAGCCTTCTCTTTAAATACAAAGGCATCACTTACAGCCATACTCCGGCGCGATGATGTGCATGTTGGTGATATTCTCACGACAGGTCTTGACGTGATGGTGGATGGCATCGGGCGCCACGGAGCCGATCTTCACCAGCCCGTTGTGCTGGATGAAGATCGTGTCGCACGTTAAGTTGCCGTGGACGATAGGCGGCGCGCAGCCGTGGAGGTAGCTGTCGAAGGGGAGAAGTTAGTCACAAATGGTTTTTAGATCCAAAACATAGACTGCTACTTCGCACAATACTGAATCATCGCACTGAGAAAATATAAAGAGAAGTGAGGCATAAACATTTACATACATACATAAGCTCACGCCTGCATCCTAGAGGGGTAGGTAGAGACCAGGGACTGCCACCTGCCATTGTCCAGATTTTAGATGTCAGATTTCTTTATTGCAATAATCATGTTGTGTCATTACAGTTCTTATAATAATATGTAATTCTAGACCTCCTGATTCAAGTGAGTACTGACAAATCATTTTCGCTTCATCGACACTGATTAGTCGTTGCATGCACGCACATCGGTTTCACGTACTTTGTGTCCCTGTTCTCACAATATTACTACAGTTTGTGGACCCGTACTATTCACCAGGTGGTGAATATGAAGGTGAGATGACTCACCTGAGAGCTGACAAGATCTGCGTGCACCACCGCTTCCAGGCTTGGAGCGGCAGCCGCTTCACGTTGCGCTTAGTCCTTTTCAGAAACTGCTTCAGCGAACCGCACGACATGTATTCTGTTATGAATATCACCTGCAAAACAAAAGCCGAAGGACTCAGGTATTGACTTCTAGGTAGATAAAGAGAAGAGTTATGTTCGCGCAAAATAATGGAAAATCACGATGTCGCGGCATAATGCTCGGGATTATAATTAAAAGAGCTGACTTGTGCTTTTAATGGTGAAGATGTACATTGAAAAGAGGATGATAGAAGAACTGATCCAATTTTCTCTAAGGCGTATCTCTAGCACTACGCTCAGATCGATCCTCGTCTATTATTATTGTGAAACTAACAACTTTGACGTTCATAAAGTAAACATTTTGTTTGTACTATGAATAAAATATTTGATTTTGATTTTGTAACCTTCACATATTAAATCAAATATTTTTATTATTAACAAAAAGAAAATGAATCATGAACATGTTAAAAAAAATTACATACAGGCACATACTTTGCTTCTGGCCCCACACTAATGGTCACTTTATGACCGTCAAAGTGGATTAGTTTGTCGATTAATAGATTATTTGGAGCTAGCAAATAAACTTTACACTTAGTTTTCAAACACGTTTTGCTTAATTAACAAAGTTTTCAACTTAATATTACTCATGAATGTGTTGAACACAGGACACAATATTGTTATCTACATACCTTTAATATTGGTCTACGGATCAACACCAGACAAGTTTGTCTTCTAATTAATGGGTTTATTTTATTACAATCCTTTTTGCAGAGAGTGTGCTTAAGACATTTCTTAATCCGCGTCGGAGGTAACTTTAAAGTCGATAAATCTTGCGGAGTCTTGTTGTAGAACCAACCTGGCCACATCGTCCGACCATCAGACTGTTGGTCTAACGACTGACCGCCGCTGACTGATTTCTTTACGTACAACATCGGTTGAGGCTTACCTTTTTTTTCTTTTTTTTTTTGACCCAGGAGAAACCACTTTACGGGTACCGCCAGCTCGGGGGAGCACGGCGGTTATGTCGGACTCCCCGCCCTGAAAAGGGCAGTATACCTACTAAAACTCCTGGGGTGTTCCATCCCACTCGCACGGGACGGGGCCACGGGAACGCTTGCGCACACTACCGCAACCGGTTAAGGCTTACCTAGGTCAACTTACCCTGGGCTTATCATTGTGCGTGTCAGTCCAGTAGCGGTGGAACTTGACAATGTTGGGGTGCTCGAGCCGCGTGAGGTTGTCGAAGACAGCCTGGATCTTGTCCTCCTGGGCCTTGAAGTTGCGCCGCTCGGAGAACTGCACCTCGTTCCAGACCACCTCGACGCCCTCCTCCGTGTCCATGGCGAGGTGAGCGCAGTCGATGCCGGGGACATCGCGCTGTTCCACCTGAGGGGCAACATAAATCATTTAAATAAATACAATACATACAACGAATCGCTCGTAACCTGGGCTGCCTGAGTTAAGCAACATACGGCGCGTTCAGTGCAAGGTAGGTCACCGTCTATGACTAACGCTAGTGGCATTTTTCCAAGCGGTTTCGTGCTTCGCAAGGCACGTTAAGCAGTCGGTGCCGGCTGCCGTGTATAGATGGCAGTCGTTAAGCCAAGTCTGCGGCCTTAGGGCGGCTTGAAAATTTGTGACAGTACTCGTAAGACCAGCCACTAGTCTTACAAGCCTCCACCAATCCGGACTTGGCCCCCGTGGTGGAGTATGGCCTATACCTTCCTCAGGGAAGAGACCCGTGCCTCTCGGTGGGGACATAATGGGTTGATGATGATACATACAAATGTACATACATATGCTCACGCCTGTATCCCGGAGGGGTATTATACGCAGAGACAAGGGACTACCACCTGCCACCGCATTATTATACAGAAACGGTATATTATTCTTCTTTTTTATACTCCATACGTAGAAATGTAAGTATTACAGGGAGGAAAAAGTACTAATGGGGCTGTACATATTCGCTCTAATTATAATAATAACATCCACACAACACAATCACTTGACCTGGTCCCAAACTAGGATACCCTGTGCCACAACAACCATGAAAGTACATTACAAACATGGAAAAACACCCAGACTGAAGCCATTTGTACAAATGTACGGCAGCCCCCAGCGGGTATTGAACCCACGACATCAGGTAAGCGCCTTAAGGCTGTAACAAGGGCATTTTGATTGAGCATTTCACCTCTGAGTTATAAAATAATAAACTTTTGCCTAACATTTCAGTTAAAGCTAGCCAGTAGGCAGTAGGCAGTAGCTAGGCAGTATTCCACACAAGGCCGAAATTTTTAAACTAAAACTTTCGTAAGCACCCGTAAGTAGATCCGGACTAAAAGTTTACAAGGCCGAAATTGTTGAGCCTTTGGAAGATACTCTTCTAATACTCCACGCCTGTAATTGGGAAACGATATAGGAGAATACTGAATGATGAAGATAACAGGAACGTGCGAACAATTCCACTGTAATCCTCAGAGAATGCTCATATCTCGCTTATTGGCAGAGCATTGTGTCCCTATTACATCGCGGACTTTATGAGATTTTTCCGACCGCAAGCTGACTACAGTCAGTATAGTAGCTACAGGGGGAGGTTCGCAAACAAGAGATTGTGGTCGCAGGGGCTGTGGGTGGTACTCGTACACATATTGAAGTAGAACAAGCTAGCTATTCGTTTATATGCAGATTATTGTGGGGACTGCCTTCATAGGAACGCGTTTGTTTTGTCCGCATGTTGAAGTTAAAAATATTTGCCCAAAACCTAAAACCTATTTTTGTAAAATATGTCTTTACTCGTATCGCTCGTAGCCCCTGAATGAGTGATCTTAAAAAAAAAATGATTACGAAGGCATGGATGGGTGACACTTTTCCGAGCGTTCCGTGCTTCGCTAGGCACGTTAAGCAGGTGGTGCCGGCTGGCGTCGATAGATGGCAGTCGTTAAGCCAATTCAGAGGCCTTAGGGCGGCTTGAAAACTTCTGACAGTAAGACCAGCCACTAGTCTTACAAGCCTCCACCAATCCGGACTTGGTCCCCGTGGTGGAGTATACGAGTATATATGGCCTTTACCTTCCTCGGTGGGGCAGAATGGGTTGATGATGATGATGATTTCTTTGACCTTTACATCTACGCACAGTGGTCCCATCTTGAAAATCCGTGGACTTAGGGTCGAAAGTCGGAATTCCGGTCTGATTTTTTTATATGTGTTGGAGAGCTATACGCCTAGCAATAGTTGTAAGGAAAACTTTTTTTAGAAATTGATACTTTACCAGAAAAAAAATTAATTACACTAGTTAATTAATAATTACACTAGTTTACGTCATTGCCAACCCAGAAAAAATATAATCGACAGCCGTCACTTGCCGCCGCGCGACATTTCGATCGATCAAGGTAAACATTTAGCATTTTTTTATTATTTGTAGGTCATTTGTTTTTTGACCAGCTGTAACAATAAGATTACGAAAAATTTTAGTAAAAGATCGGTCAGCACCCCAAAAAATACCAATTACTAGTACTTATCTACCACATTAAGTATCTACCTGAAGTTTCTGGGAAACGCTAATGATGTTAGTGCGCAAACAAATGAGTCATCTACGATACTAAGCTTCCGTTGCTCACTGTGCTCTGATTGGTCGTCATAGCTGCTGTCGCAGACTGTTGCCGACCAATCAGAGCCCAGTATCACGGATAGTACTTATGTGATTCTGGGCTCTGATTGGTTTACATGACAAGTAATGAGGGTTTTATTTTTAAGTCATGTCGAAATTTTTTTCATTCTGCTCCCGACGCTTGACTGCAAAAGGATTAGATTTTTTTTATTTTGAAGTGAAGTTAGTGTGTCAAGGAAGTGCTATGGCTGGATTTTATACATATCTCGATCTGTATCAAAAACTTCGCAATAATGGTGGCAACTTGAAAGACTTTCAGTATTTATACAAAGTTATAGTTTCTGAAATACCATTTGAGATATCCCAACCAGACCAAGCTAAAATCATAGAATTTTCTCAACTTTTCACGACACGTCTATTGAAAAAATGGAATGAAGCAAACAGGTGTCAGAAAACATTTCTGAACCGTGAAGTGAACCGCACGTGGTTAGAGACAAGGATCACGTGGCCAACTTGCGACTCTGTAGATTTGAAGATGATGATGGAGACTTCATCAGAACCATTGGACCTTCCAGATCTAACCCAGACGGAAAGCCTAACTCCGTCCATCTGCACTGTGGAAGCAGGAACATCTACAGAACCACAATTACGGAGGGACTTTAAAGAATTGGGTGAGAAACAGAAAAAAAGACGTTCTGACCAGACTGTGACGGCAACAGATGAAGAAGAGCTGCAATATATGTTCACATCAAAGTTAAAAAAAACCGGCAAACGTGCCTTAGCTAAGAATGTGGACCATCTTAGCAAGAATGCTGATGCTGTAGATGCAGTGATGCAGCTTCTATTCGGTAAGGAGAACACTGCAGTAGTCAAGATTTCAGAAGATAAATCTTTAGCGCTCTATACTTCACTTGCCCTCTCCAAATGGCGGTATACGACACTGAGGTCACTTCTGCAGGAAGAAAATTGCGCTGTTCTCCCTTCTTATCAGAAGCTTTTAGAAGCGAAAAAAAGATGTTACCCGGCAGACGAAACCATACAAGTAACGGAAATAGGAGCTCGCGTAAGGTAAAATCTAAGAAAAGATATAAAATATATTAGTGTTAAGTCCGTTGCAACGACGTCAAAACTAACATCTTTCTAATTGTTTCAGATTACAAAATCTTTTGGACCACACATTAAAGAGAATTTTCCTGGACTTGGGACCCATCACAAGTTCTAGCAACGAAGGTCTGAAGATGGTGTGGAAATGGGGCCTTGATGGTTCTTCATCACAGAGCAATTACAAACAGAGATTCTCAGATCCGGAGTTCGATGATTCCTCTGTGGTGATGACCAGTATCGTCCCTCTTCGCCTGGTTGATGGTAGAGGGTTGGTTATTTGGGAAAACCCAAATCCTGGTTCAACTCTTTACTGTCGGCCAGTGAAGTTCACATTTACTTCAGAAACTTCAGACTTCATACGGTCGGAAGAATCTGATATGCAGCTAGAAATTTCAGAATTGGTGGCTAAGCGATGTGGAGATGTAGAAGTATCTCATGAATTGCATATGACCATGATCGATGGTAAAGTAGCGAACATTGTTGTTGATGTACCTTAGTCAGCAACCTGCCCCATTTGCCTTGCAAAACCAAGTGAAATGAACAATTTAGAGATATTGGCTACAAAACCGCTTCGCGAAGACATCTACAAGTATGGAATTTCATCGCTGCATATGAAGATTCGCTGTATGGAGTGCTTGCTCCATATTTCTTACAATATGGACTTTAAGCGATGGAGTGCCCGAGGTGAAAATAAAATCCTAAAGAAGGCGAAGAAACACGCCACACAACAAGAATTTCGTGAACAAACTGGAATACTCATAGATATCGGTAAACAGGTATATATTTTACCTATATTGAACTGTATGTTTAAAATATATTTCATTACATTTGTTTTAATTGCAGGGGTTTGGAACAACAAACGACGGAAATACCGCAAGGCGTTTTTTCAAGATTACAAAAGAAATTCGAGGATCACTGGAATTGACGAAACCTTAATTTTACGGTTTGCCGTTATCCTTCAAGCTATATCATCAGGAAAGAAGTTGATGATTAATAACTTTCGAGATTATTGCAAAGAAACGGCAGAAATATTTGTGCATTTGTATCCATGGTACCACATGCCAGTGAGCGTGCACAAACGTTTGATGCATGGAGCAGAAATCAGCGGTCGGCAATAGTCTGCGACAGCAGCTATGACAACCAATCAGAGCACAGTGAACAACGAAAGCTTAGTATCGTAGATGACTCATTTGTTTGCGCACTAACATTATTAGCGTTTCCCAGAAACTTCAGGTAGATACTTAATGTGGTAGATAAGTACTAGTAATTGGTATTTTTTGGGGTGCTGACCTATCTTTTACTAAAAAATTTCGTAATCTTATTGTTACAGCTGGTCAAAAAACAAATGACCTACAAATAATAAAAAAATGCTAAATGTTTACCTTGAACTTTTTTTGAGGAAACAATATTTTCATTTGGTTTTTAATTGAGGTAGTAACGTACAAAGAACTGAGACGTCGAACAAGATGGTGCATTCTTAGTAAAATGTATGAAAAAAAATTGCTATGTTTCGCGATCTAAATGTCGCGCGGCGGCAAGTGACAGCTGTCGATTATATTTTTTCTGGGTTGGCAATGACGCAAACTATTGTAATTATAAAGTCATAGGCTTAAACAAGTTGAAACAAAAAAAGAAAAAAAATAAAGGGTTGATTTCTCCATACAAAAAAAAACTAGATTTTTTTTTTTCTGGTAAAGTATCAATTTCTAAAAAAAGTTTTCCTTACAACTATTGCTAGGCGTATAGCTCTCCAACACATATAAAAAAATCAGACCGGAATTCCGACTTTCGACCCTAAGTCCACGGATTTTCAAGATGGGACCACTGTGCTACGTAATGATATGATTTTACAACGCCCAGTGTCATTTTTATAAAACTTCGTTTTATCCGTGTTTTAGGTAATGACACACTGATAATTAGTTTACGAAGGTAATTTTCGCATTAACCTGCAAGGTCGTAGTAGCTCAGGTGGGAAATCGTGCCGCCCGGAGTCGAAAGGACTTCGGTTCAAATCCTGATGTGTTTTTACTCTTTTTTTTAAGTTCCTTCTTTTGCTCGAAAAACCAAATTCCAAAAAAATTAACCGAACACAGCTCGGTCATCCAGGTACTTAACTTAAAGTTACAAGCGAGGCAATCGGAACGCAAACACTGCCTTCTGAGCCGAAAGAGACAAGGCAACAAAACTTGCGTAGGAGAACCAATATCCTGTCTCCGTTCTTTTCCTGGCAGTATTTTCCAATAAGCTGTCTGGCGGCTTTGTCGCTGAGCACAATGGAATTAAGACATGAATGACGATGAAAGACCTATAATTACGAGCTTCGAGTTAGCGTTTATTGTGTTTGATCGGCGTTATTAATCGCGCGGCTTTCGCGGCGAATCGTTTGGTAAAACTGTGCCTTGATTCTGTTAGTGCATTATAGTCCGATGACAGATACACGTGTCTGGTCACGGACGTGTTTTTGTCTGTTTTGACTGTCAGATAGCGTTGGAAAAAGCCGGTCTAAGAGCCCTGTATGAAACTGAACCGACTTAACATAACATAAACTCACGCCTGTACTCCCGAGGGGTACGCATAGGCCAGGGCCTAGATTCTAAAGCTAATGCATTGTAGTACAATGACAGTTGTCTGACTGCGTCGATTTAATTTCAATGCCGCTTCAAATACTTAAATGCGGACACCCGTATTTAATTTTGTAAATCAACGAGGCAATTGAATGGAAAAAAAATTAGTCACGCGACCCGACCTTGTAACTGTAATTGAACTATAATGCACTAACAGAATCAAGGCCCTGTTTGCCACTTCCCCGATCCCGACAGATCTCAGCCGCTTCATCAACATTCAGGAGCTTTTTATCAAGACTAACATCTAACTAAATAGAGTTTGTAATTACTGTTTTAAAGAGAAACTTATGGAATATTTTCGTTACTGAACAATCTCCATAGTTAGCTCAAAGAGTGGCACCCAACTGCATAAAAGTTTTAAATTAAATCCAAATATAATTAAACACCAACAGCTCATTGAGTCGATTGATAGCGCAGACCAGTAATTACCGGCATAATTTCTAATGGTGACCTATAGTTTAAAAGGATGTTCCAACGAGGTACGGATGACCACGTTTGTGTCTATTTCAGTGGACTATTAGCGTATCAAATTAATTACATAAATCGAGCGTTGGAACATTGTTGTTTTAATTACATATGTACTTCACGCGACATACCCTGTATCAGTGATTCTCAAACGTTTTCGTTGTGAGTATAGGAGTCGCGGGTATCCATATATCCCTACATCAGCCCCAGCTTCACGACACTGTAATAAACGTTACTCTCCGTTTTTTCCTCTTGAGGTACGAAACCTTAAATATGTACTTAAAAATCTAAAGAATCCTTCGATTTTTTTTTATTTTTAATAAAAAAAAAGTTTTTAATCCCATTTACATCATTGAAACCCATTTCTTGTTTTAGATGATATACACCTAGCAGATTGCAACTAACTAACCGCATGGTTTGCGGGATTTTGGCGGAATTTAGCAAAATAATTTTCACATTTTAATGCTATTGCAATGGTTCTCTGTTTTTTTTTGTTTTGAGTCGTGAAATAAATTAACTTTTTCATTAACAGAATCGAGGCCCAGTTTGGGAATCACTGCCGCACATGATTATGACATCCTCAAACCATGCTCGTTCATTGCGCATATTGTAAGCAGTTTTGGCACGAGGCTGCGAGGCGTCGTCCTCTGGTGCGTGAAAGCGGCTGCCGCTTCTAGTTCATTAGGCCCCCTTTGTTAGGTCCACAATTTGTTAACGAGGAACTGTCAAAAGTGTTATCGAAGCTGGAACGCCTGAGGGTTTGTTGAAAGCATAATGTGACGGGAATTTATTAGACGTCACTGGAAGTTATTGTCGCACTTCTGAATGGAGTGAAAAATTGTTGTCAGAGTGAATATTTACCTAAGTTCACATTGTATACGTATTTAAGTTCACCCTGAATGGATCACTGAGCCCCAAGATACAATTTATTTAGTTGCTGGATTAAATATAATATAGTCGTGTGTTGTGCATGTACAACTCTGTGTCTTATTTCATCAATGAACAGAAAAAAATGATGAAAATAGAAAGAAACGAAATGAAATATCATTAGCAAGTAGAACGTTGTCAGTTTATGATCTTGTCAAAAGACGAAATAGGAAAGAATGTCAACTGAAATTTAGAAATGAGTGACGTCATTAACATTTTAAATTTTTAATTTAAAAATGATGGACAGAATGAAAATCTGTCCATATTAAAAAATGTAAAATGGTTTGTACGGTTACAATGTGAACGCCGTAACAAATACAGAAAGGAAATCCCAATCCGATATTACCAACAGGGAATACCACAAAGAATAAAAGTTTGGTACATTTGATGGTAATGCCGTCTAAGGTGTCAGAAGATACTTTTGTGGCAAATCGGCTAACGTCTTGACATGCTATGCTACTGTATATTACTGATAAGCGTTTGTTCGACAACCTCTGCCGCTGCGAGCCCCACCGGATGGTCTGCAGCCGAGAATAGAACATAAATATAATGGACTCAATGAGGGCTCCAAGCTGATTGCTAGTCGTCCTACGGACGGGTCGCGACCGCAAAGTTGAGACTTGTTTGGGGAATGTTTTACATTGCAACATGAATGTTTTAACTTGGAAGTGTGGGCGTATCATCCGCGTGCGAGGGTAAATAACATCCACACGGCTCAAATCACTTATCTCGGTCCAAAACTGTCGAATCTCTGTTATGTGGTAGCCTAACAAGAACGACACGGAAAACACGACTTTTTTTATAAAGACAGGTTGACACTTCCCACGTCACACTTTAAATAAGAAGCTGTTACTAATCTTCATACTAACATCCAAAACGCTCCTATATGTGTAATATACAGTAGCGACCCGCCCCGGCTTCGCACGGGTAGCAAAAAAGTTTCCGTGGAAATAGCAATATTAGTTCCTTGGAAAATTCTCGGGGTAGTAATTATTTTACACCTTGGGTTACATTATTCAAGATTTCATACGGAACCCTAAACTTTTTGAAAATCCAATATAGCGTATGTTACTCACGAAGAATGTAGCTTTCTAATGGTGAAAGAACTTATAAAATCAGTCCAATAGTTTTTAAGCCTATAGAAGTATAGATAACTACGAAACGCGAGATTCATACTAGAACCTAGAAACTTCATACTAAACAAGCACATAAAATAAATAACTACCGACCACTCGCGAAATACCTGGTAAATGAGACGACAATATTTAAATGTGGCAGTATCAAGTTCGAAACGCAAGCGCGTAAACCCGGTCGCGAATATTCCGATCGGGCGAGCGTACGTAGTTAAATCCATGTTGCCTAACTGTGTTAATTATTCTAGGCTAACGAGGCAATCAAATATCAATTCCGCATTTGGCCCTCCATTCAGCATTTGAACCGGTGTTCTTCATTTAGGACGCGTTAGTCTTGTTACAAGTCACGAAAGTGGCTTGAGATGAAGACTAATATTTATTATTAGTCCTGAGAAGCGGAGTGCAGTGGGCAGGGGAGCCTGTCAGACCCACGCAGCCACGGCGGCAGAGAGTGCACGCATTGCAAGCTGCAACTACAGGGTTATAAATAAAAGAAAGTGACGCCCACGCGCGAGGCAGTTTCCAAGACCGGAACTTACGTTATGGGTTGCGAGAAGTCTTATAGGCCGGTATCTACCTATATTACTTTCATGGCAAGACGGTAAGGTAAATTACACTGTTTTCTAATAGGTACGGTTCTTATAATAAGGCAGAATTTTGCTGTTAAGAGCCTGTCCAGAAGGAGCGCTTATTCGCACGCAAAAAGCGCATCTGGACGGGGTGTATGTAGCTCTAGTACCTCGGGAACGCGCGAGTGTCTACGCGCGAGCGTAAAGCGCTTCGTCTGGACAGGCTCTAAGCCATTTGTACAAATATACGGCGGCCCCCAGTGGGAATCGAACCCAGGACCTCTATCGTGGTAGCTAAGCGCCTTAACGGCTAGACTAATGAGGCAGTCATACTGGTAAGCGGTGCTTGATAATTATATTAAATCGTAGCATCAAAGAGGAATTAATATAACGTGGAACCAATTACCCTTGTAACCTTTATTAACCAAAAGTCTTTATTAAAACACAACTCCTCAAATGCATTTAAAGTTAACAAATTATTTAAACTCCATTAGAGGGGTGTTTTGGCGGCATCCAAGTAAATGAAACAGTAACAGCCTAAGAACTGGTTTAGCTTTATTTCGTGCTTTTTTAGTATGCTTTCCATAGAGTTTGAATAAAATAGAGACGGCAAAAACGTATGCCGATTCATAGCTTTTATTACGCACCATATTTTGTAAAAAGTACTTTAAAAAAATCCTAAATACATAGTATACAACCAACCCTTAGTGATTTATTATTTGCTTATGTTCTTATAAAATAAATTGGAGTCTCTATTCTATTCTAGCTCTGTTAAAAGCGTGCTAAAAAGCACGAAAATAAAGCAAATGTAATCCAGGCCTTATTTATAAAACACGACTCCTCTAAAGAAAATTTAAAACTGATTATTAAATCTGTGTCTACATCTTTTCCTTGTAAAATCTGCACCACAGACTATTTTAATAAAATGTTTTAAGAAATCGAGTTTTTTATAAAGAACACCGTAAGGCTTTGGTTGAAGAATCCAGTTATGCTGATATAAGTCGGATATGGTCAAGTCATAGCAATGTTTGACGTCAGTGCTGTACTTGCATTTATGGTTTAGCAACAGCAGACTGCCACCTGCCACGATCCTGACAAATCACTTTCGCTTCATCGACATTCACGTCGTTTTCTCGTACTTTTTATCTTGCCATTTGCTAATACATCCCCTATTTCCCTTACCGGCCCTTCCACTCACGTCCGCTCGATTATATTTGCTTTGTCAGTCTTTATTCCTTCATCATCGAAGCAGTGTAAATCATTGCTATGTACAGGTACATAAATATCGACAGTCGCAGCCACTAAAGGCACTTTAGCACGAATCGGGCGGGAGTTCCCGAACGTAAACACATTAAAATATTGGATAGTATTTTGGGGTTCCTTTAAGCATTTCTAGGGTATCGAGTTCGGATACGGTAGAAAATTGGTTTTGCTTCTTAAGTTAACAATAATAATACCCACATAACACCGGGTCCCAAACTAGGATATCCCGTGCTATGGTAACCAGACAAGGACATTAAAAACATAGAAAAACACCCCTACTGAGGCCAGAGTTAAAGCTGCTAACTCTTGTTTATTTCACACCAGACTTATCCAATTGTGACCAAAGCTTCAGGTGTTGTACAGCTACATTTGGAAACTATAATCAATGTTTCAATGAAAACAGGAAGGCAAATGCCAACAGAACCTCTAAATGTCGAAGACCGAGAGACTTTTTGTCAATGTTTTTATTGAGTTCGGTCGTTCAATTAACATGGATACTTAATGAACAGCCGCCTGGCACATCGACACGAACCGTCTCGGTCAATTTGGATAATTAGTCGCGGTCGTACATGGCGCTGCAAACTTACTCAGACCGTCTGCCTTTCGTCACGATGAACAATATAATAATTGGCACAGACATTTCAGTACTCACAATCCGACGTAACACGTGGAGTGCACTCGTACGAGTACCTCAAACAGACGCGGCGACTGTTGGCCAAACAATAAACAAGAAAGCTTGAAGCGACTTTAATGAAGATGCAGTGACGTGTACAAATAATGGCAGTTGAAAACCAGACATTCATATAATTCATTATCATAAAGAAGCAATATAAAGACAAAACACAAAAAGTATGATGACTATGCCAAAAGTACAATCAGATAATGGCCCAGTCACCCTTAAAGTCAAATCAGCCGAGCCTTGAACTTGCCAAGCACGCACGAACAGATGTCGGATTCGGAACCAATCGTGTCACAAAGCGGCAAGCCGAAAAGACAGCGCACGATAAAGGAATAAACAGAAGCAGTGATCCAGCTGACACCCAATCAAAGGCTTACAATATTTCACCGAACTTATAGATAGAGATTTGGGAGTTACAATTTACACGGGATATCACACAGATTGGGCACCCAAAAGAAAAGTTTATTCCAGTGTCAACTAAATAGACTATCTGTTCGAGCTTGGGTTTGGTCTGTTACTAATTATTTGCACGCCATCCAGCTAAATGCCCTAACAATGTCGAGACTGCCGGTAAGAAATTCAGAAATTCTAAATGAATTTGTAAATCCAGGGACAGTAAATCAGGAGTTATATATTTTGTTGGAACCAATTACTTTTAAAAGGTTTTACGGACATAAAGACGGCGTTAATTAATTTTGCGAGATGCCGCCGCGGACCAGCTTTCTAGTTTGTCTGTTTTTGGGCGAGTATCCAGGACTGAAGTGGAAGAGTTTTATTAAATTTAGTTTTTTTGCGTTTGGGAAGACAGAAAAACCTCTGAATGTACCTCTGGTCTCCACAAAGGGGTGGTGAAAGTTTGGTTTGCTTGACGTTTCTTGCGTGTACCAGCTTTACGATAGCATTGACAAAGAGATATACAAACACCCAATTACTTTTTTTGTATGCTTTCTTAGTGCTGGGACTTGTACTTAGTTTTGTTTTGTATATGTGTGTGTGTGTGTGTGTGGCTTATGTAAATAAATAAATTATCTATCTATCTTTTCTGTAACCCTTGGCAATGCGGCTTTGCTGGAATGTTCTTGAATGGTTGAGAACTCGAGCTGATTTTCCGGAAAGCGATTTGCGTCGTTTATATTATGGAATCGCTCGTAGCCCCGACCACCTGAGTGATATTAAACGATCGCGAAGGTAAAGCAACATAGGGCGCGTTCAGTGCATGGATGGGTGACCGTTCTATGACTAACGCTAGTGGCATTTTTCCGAGCTGCTCCGTGCTTCGCAAGGCACGCTAAGCAGTTGGTGCCGGCTGCCGTCGATACTATAGGTGCTGGGCAAGCCTATTACTCCATCTAAAGACAATGTCTCAGGCACTGTAGCGTCCAACTGTCTCTCCAACGCTGCTGTTTAAATCATCTCATTACGTAGATGCAAAGGCCATTAAAAAAATCGATTCCCCCCGGAACCTACTGAAAGAAATAAAATCTCCGCCTTCCAAGACGAGTCGTATCTCTTCAAAGTACCCTCCAGACTTCAGACAGGCTGCGTAAATGTTTCCCGCGCAAGTTTACGCGCGGCCTTGGGGCGGCCGTGACGCGGGCCGGCCCGAAATAGGCGCTCTTGACATTGCCCGCTGGAAGCCCGGCTGCTCGGTATTGTAGGTTTTTCATCTCAAAAGGCTTTTCCTTGAACGACAGCTGGGTAGGATGTTGTCGCCGGCACGTCAACATTGCTTACACACGTTACGTGTATATTAATATTATTGCGCCAAGCCAGTAACAAGACTATCTTGAAGTATGTCCATTTATAATAAAATAATAATAAATAAATAAACTCACGCCCGTTATCCCCGAAGGGGTAGGCAGAGGCACCAGTCTCTAGAACTGGACCCACGTTTTGCCGAGTTTATTAGGTCCCAAACGTGACAAGTGGCAAGCCTGTCGCCGTTATCCGGGCACAATTTATCAGCGAATGGTGTTGCTGTACAAACAAATGTACGTAACTAAAAGTCATTGGTACATGCGTGGTTCGAACCCAGACCCTCATGATCGAGAAGCAAGGGTCAACCCCACTACGCCACCACCGCTTTTTTGTCCATTTCTCCTTTTAAAATCCTTTCATAATCTATCACGTAACCTCTGAGGCGCAGCGGTTAGCGCATCTGTCTACGGTCTAAGTTCTGGGTTCGAACCCTGGCTGGGGACAAAAAAGAAACCCAAGGTCTTGGATGTTTACATGTTTGTGATGTCGCCGTTTCTGGTTCCCATGACAGGGTATCCGAGTGTGGGGCCAGAAGCAATGTATTTGCCTGTATGTAAATGTTTATTTGACCCATTACGGGAATCTACAGTTCATAGTGTATTACGGCCGACATATCGATGTACCTACCTATATTGATTAACTGATTGACCAAAAAGTAGTAAGATTATAATTGTACTGATAGGCGATTCAATGTACATCAAAGCGTTATAATAAACTATGAAATGTAGTTTTACGAACCCGACCCTAATAAAATTGTAAGGTAGTGTTTCCTTTAACCGGTCATTATAAAAATATACATAAGCTCACGCCTCTATCCCAGAGGGGAAGGCAGAGAGCAGGAACTGGCAATTACCACCATCCTGACAAATCACTTTCGCTTTATAAATATCTAAAATCGAATCAAGATAAAAACCCTACATACTGGTTTTTGATTTACTGTTAAGGCCGACTTAGCAACAAAATTTTAAAGGCTGATGAGCTGCCGACTGTAACCGTTGTAATGCAAGCACATCAACATTTGCACCTGAACCTCGTCTTGTGGTACAAAACCGCAGGATGCCAGTGCTGCTCGAATGAAGGTCGAACTCTGTGGTTTCCGGCACTGAACTTTTCACCCGAATTCGCTCGATATGTTTTTTCCATCAATGAATTCAATCTTTATTCCTTGATCTTCTCCATATGTCCAAACATAACAGTCCTTAATTCTTCTCAATGTTAGTCACTACATCAGCTTCGTTATCAGTTGCTTTATGACCTTGCAGAGAACAAGCAAACAAGACTTGTTCCAAGAGGCTCTTGGCACTTTCCGAAATTAGGAAAACTTTCGCAACAAAACCTATCATCAACCGAAGCAAATTTTATAATCATGTGGAGTAATATAATGTTAATCACCAGTTGAATAAAACCTATTAGACTCTATTCAATCAGTCAATGTGACGTCACGGATTAATTTAAACGGAATGACGTCGACGCGGGTGTACTCAGAACGCAGGGCTAGGCGCAGCTATCTGTTTCGATTAAGGCGATAGGTAGATATATTATATCGGTTTCAATTTCAGCAAGGGCACCAGTTCCTTCTCTATCTAATTGTTTCGCCCACGTGTATGTTCTGCACGGACAAGAGCTTTATTGTGCACGGACACGGTGAAGCTCTTCTGTCGTTTAATCCAGTATTACAGCTTACAGTATCCACAATTACTCCACGACCTCTTTTTAATTTTCAAAGAAATTAAGAAAAACGGCGAAGGAAGAAATAACTTCTGTAGCGAGTCTGAAAATAAGGGTATTTTCGAAATTGGATAGTGTCATGATTTTATTGAAATATATCTAACTTTATACGTAAATACGTGCATATATATTTTTTTATCTTTATTTTATTTAGAGGCTTTGATCACCATGTGATCATGTCAGCCCTATCGGACCATAACAAAACATGTATTTACGTATATTTAAGTAAGTTTATGATAAGAATAGTCCCATCCGTCACCATTTAATTAGACAGTCGTGAATCGTGCGGTATGTGAACATTAAATTGACAAGCATTAAATAGTAAAAATATAGAAGGGTAGTTGTAAAAGGAAACGGAAACTAAAGAGGGGTTTGCAAATGGCTTCACGTCGCACGCTGGCGGCGGGAGGCCATTGCGTTCCGGAATATGGTGCTGATCGGATCTCCCGGCCAAAGTTTTTATTAACAGTTTCTACGCAGACCATTTTAAATATTACTGTAAGCAATTCAACATAACATTTACATACAGGCACATACATTACTTCTGGCCCCACACTAGGATACCATGTGTCGTAGGACACAGGGTATCCTATGGGTATCAATTTGGCCTGCCATGGCCGTAGAGTGCGTATCTGACCCGGTGAAGGCGTTAGTAAACTTTGTCTCTTGTTTCTTGTGTGCAATAAAGAATATTCTTATCTTATCTTATCTTCTTCACGTTTCCATACTAAATTTGTCACCTCCACAGGGTCAGATAACTTTGTGACGCTATACACTTCGGGTTGCAAACTTTAGTTTTGTGGAAGTGAATAAACTACTCCTTTACTGGGGTTATTGAGGTGACCTCTTTTTCCAATCGAATCGAGATCGCGTCCCTTCATGAGATCTTAGACGATTTCATCATGTTTATGTTCGCGACGCCATGCGCCAGCGCAGCTACGGTTCGGCAAACTTGGCACCGGAGGAACGCACTATCGCCACGTATCATCGCAAGATTTATGCACGCATTCGGTACTCACGACATTAATTTCGAGACTTAAAATAATAATCAATCTACGATCGCCACAAAGTACACTATCGTAGCAGGACATCTTGGCAACAGAACCAGCAGAAATAAATTAGCAAATATTAGGTCTCAATTGAACAGGAATCATGCTTGTTGGAAAAAATACTTTCGTAACAAAAGCATTGATTGATCTTATAATACTAATAGAAGAATTGATAAGACGTTACGGTTCAAAGAATAGTCAACAATTTATAAAACACGGGCATAAAATATTTTAAATTACTTTTTAAACAGTTGCGTTATCACCTTGAAAAGAACAACTACAAACCATTGCTATTTATGGCGAGCCGCTCAAAAAATTATACAGGTGTAGAATTATAAAGATGCCACGTTAAATAAAAACTACAAAATATTATGTACGAAGTTACCATGATTATGCAACGCAATGACGAATTATTTTATTACACACAATAAAGGAAACAAAAAAATCGTCTCGTCGTTTCGATTGCATGTCCCCTCGCTCGTCTAAGTGCAGTTTAGTCCGGATATAGAAGTCAGGCCCGGTGTCAACGACTGAGCTGACTATTTGCACGCCTGACAATACGCTGGCGGAGCGCCAAGCGGCGCCACGGGAGCCCTAGGGCTGCCAAACTAATTATCCATAGAGGCAAGAGCTTACGGGGACCATGAAGACTAAAGACCGCTTCACTGCCAGCATCTTGTACTTGCCATGTCGTAACTTTAGGTGCAGCTTGTCGGAGTTAAATCAGACATTGCGACTATGACAGGTGTTTGCACTACCATTATCTAATAGACCGGAGCGATTGTGCGCATGTGAATCTTGTGATGCGAATTCTTTAGAATGGTGACAGTTTGACTTCGGATTTAGCGTGGACAGGTGTCCCTGCGAAAAGTTACCATGTGCAGTTCTAAATATCTCTAAACAAGCAGATGTCAATCTCACATGAATACCAGATGTTTCTATTTACTTACAACAAAAGGAACCAGGTATCATGATTCTAGCCTAGTGGTCAGAATAAGGGATTCGGAAGCAGGCAACCCAGGTTCGATTCCCAGTGCGGACATGTAGTTACCTACCTATGACTTTGTTTACTATGTCAGGTACATTAATTTGTGAAGTCGTAAATACCACTCGCACAAAAACATCGTGATGAAACCCAAGTGTGTAAGCTATGCAATACCTCAGCGCTTGAAATCGCCAATCCGCGGTGATTAAAGCCCATACTCGCTCTCAGAGAGAAGGCCTCCACCCTATAGTGGGACGTCTATAGGCTGCTTACAAAGTCGGAAACGCAAAGTTGGAAGGCCAACCTACATTATCAGTTGTCCGGGATGCGGGATGTGAATGGATATATCCATCGACGTGAGGAGCGCCGGAAATGACGGCACGCCGCGTAAGCCCGCTGTCACGTCTGTCTTTTCAGTCACACATTCGCTGTGTAACTTCGTAGAATTTATTATGCGACACTGACATAACATTTTGCCAGAGTATTACGCCAATCATAGAACCAGACGGTAGAATTCATATTTATATTTTAAGATATAGACAAGAGGTTTCGCGAGGAAACTTGAGTATCTGAGCTATTCAATACCTCAGCGCTTGAAATCGCCAATCCGCGGTGGGAACGCGTGGTGATTAAAGTCCTTACTCTCTCTCAGAGAGAAGGTCTGTGCCCTATAGTGGGACGTATACAGACGCTACTACATACAGACCAGGCCAGCAAAGGCTGCAACGCTTTTACAACTGAGGATTTAGATATCTGAAGCCATTTCCAAGATATAATGCACATTCAGAGGGATTCCACGCATAATGACACATTTTTGTAGACTTGTGTCACGTTGTACAAAGCATAATTTATATTACGTAGTGCAGCGGGAAAAGGTCTCATACTCAGGAGGCCGAGAGTTCAAATCCAGGTATGTAGCAATGTAAAAGTACGTGCCGACTTTGTTATCTTAGTTTCGTACGTTTGTGAAGTTGAAGTAGCATCATCATCATCAGCCCACCTAATGAAGTAGCAATACCAGTCGCTTACTGCGAAGGAAAAGTATAAATGTGGGTTTCCTAACAACTTTGACGCTCATAAAGTGTTCACATACCTAGCTAATTCGCGGCGGGCACCCGTGGCAATTAAGCCCGTAGTCACTCTTTGAGAGAAAGCCTATGCCCTGCATTGGGATGTAGTACACGTAGGCTACATTGTATAACAAAAAACTTACTTGGCGTACCTAATAGCCTACGCGACGACCTACGAAATCCGGTTTTATGCATGATTGAAGCTTCCAATTTCACCAAGACAGCTCTTAAGATTGCCAACTGTGTCAACGCCCAAAGTAACTAGACAAGTAGAATTATCATTTTAACTTTGGGATTCCTTGCCAACTCTTCTATTATTGCATTTGTGAAAACCGAGTGGCTTCCACGAAATTTGTCGTGAAGTTAAGATTTCCTTTGGCAGTTTCGTTTCGAACATTTGGCGTTTTCAATCTGGCTCCCGTCTAACTTTTTTATTAGTTTTACCCCTATCGGCATTGTCACGGAAAGAAGTAAAGGCCCATTCTACCTTCTAGAAGTTCTCTATTTAGGGAATCCAGTTTCCAGCCAGACATAGGTACACTTGCGACAGACAGATACAGTCTGTATACGAAAACAAAAATTTCAACAAAATTAAGTAATAAAATAAGAAACGTATGAAGAAAGTGGAAGGCGCCTGAACTGGCAAATTTAACTTATTAAATATAGTTTTCTCATGGATGCCATCATCAGAACTGGAATAAATTGAAATGGAGACCACACGGCAAGCACCAAACTTCAAAGAAAAAAAAGAATAATGAAAATCGGTTCACCCAGTCAAAAGCTCTGAGGTGACAAACAGTAGAATTGAGAACCTTTTCCTTTTCGAAAGTCGGTTAAAAAACAAAGAATATCAGCAATATCGTTCTTGTGTGCGTGACTAAGTCCTAGGAGACATCCGTACAAAATTAGAAACGGAATAAGATATGGTGAGTCAATAGTGATTCCATTTGCTGAGTAAGCTAGGTTCGTCCGGAACAGCTGGCTATTTACTCGTGTTGATTTCAGCCTGCCGCGGTTGTTTGCTTTGTTCTTATTGATCGAGATGGCCGGTTAAATATAGGTTTCTTGCTAGGGCAGTGAGATTCTACAGCCCAGTTAGTTACCCAGCCCAGCCCTTTGACCTGCAGAATTATTGGTGTGCCGCTCGGCTCACTATAACAATGGATTTGAATTGTTCTCTTCAAGTCATAACACAACTGATCGATTATGGCTGGTTCGTTTTATAAAGTTAACGTTATAGGTCTCATAAAAAAAAATAGGTATTGCACGCTTATAATCTTCGTGATGTCGCTGTTTCAGGTTCCCACGACACAGGGTATCCTAGTGTGGGGCCAGAAGCAATGTATGTGTCTACTCGTATATGGAGATGTTTATGTTTATTGATCTGCATTTTATTGCAGTGCTTAACACATTTTTCAAATGGCGTCGCGATGATACCTTTAAAATATTTTGAGGAATCTTATTTTAGAACATTTAACATTAACAAACCTACGTTGATTCTTATGTAATGTGCACTGCACATAGTGAATGATTAAGATTCGGGGTCACGAACGCAGTCAATTCATAGAAAACCTATGAACCTACCACATACATACATACGTGTAAATATGGGTTTCTTGCTAGGGAAGTGAGATTCTACATCTTATAGTAACATTTTAACCAGCAGAATTTGGTGGGCCGCTCGGCTCACCATAACAATGGTTTTACCTACAAGCGACCATTTTTTCCTGTTGGAAAAATTCAGCACGTTTTGCGGGAAATTCTGTTAAAACTCGCGCGTGCGGCTCGATTGACAGAACAAAAATAAAATAAACACAAATTTGCATGCACGAATGATTCGATGTTATCATCACGTTGCGAAAAACACAGCGCGACTTGAATTATCACTACTATTTTTAGAAGCAGATGAAAACAGGCTAAATAAAGCCATTCGAGGAGCAAACGAAACCAATGAAGACGCTTGACGGTGGAGATGTCGTAGTCGAGATCTACGCAAAAATAGCCAATGCTAAGACACTAAAAAATAATATCAGAAGGTCCGCATCACGACACCCAAGCATCGAAATTAGCTGGACTTACGTTTGGACCGCAGAGTTTTAAATTTAATAAATTATTAACCAAACTGAACTACACTGGCCTGCAAAAGTAAGTATCACACTTTTAAATTATATTTTTTTTCTAAACTACGGGAGTTAGAGATTTAAAATAAAAAACGTTTTATAGCAAATTTCATCAGCTTTCTTTTAAACTATAGTAAACTGTACATTAGTAACATTTATTAATAAGTCGTGCTGCAACTCCAGTTACTGGAGCGCCATTCTGTGTAACCTGTGCTTCACGTAACATCGCTTAACTTGATTTCTCAGCAAGTCTATCTAACTTAGCGTAACAAGACTATCGATCAAGGAAAAATTTGAAAACAAAACAGAAACAAAAAAAATTATGTTAAAACGAATAACGATTGTTTTTGTTATTAAAGTTTTTTTCGGGCATATCTTACAAAAACGTTATCGACTATGAAGTTTTTATATGCAGTAATAAACTCTTTTTCGAGTCCTTTTTATTTCAAAAGTATATCTTGTGTACTTAAAAAGTTATTGCAATTTTAAGAGTGTGATACTTAGTTTTGCAGGCCAGTGTAGACTGTGGCGGCCGAAAACAGGACGACGGTCAGTGTACGATGGTCGAAAGATTTTCGTGTGTCGTGGATGAAGGTCCGTGGATGCGAATGGCGAGAGACCGTGTGAGATGGTATTTGGGGGAAAAGGTCTATAGCCAGCAGTAGGCAACAGTGCACTGATAATGATGATGATGACCAAACTGCGTTGCAGTTTGTTGGCGAATCAATCGCACTATTTTAACACATTAAAACTAGCACTAGATAACTATGAAATTAATGTTAAGGAACAGTCGACAGCGGACCCACCCCTACATGTACACTGTGTCTTCGGTTATTACAAGTGATTATGCAACACAATGCAAAGGCCAATTAATTGCCCACTGTACCTCATTTAATAAACTTGTACCTTAAACATATTAGTAGCTATGATCCATTTGTCTATACTTGACATTTTTCTCAGACTTTAAACGACAATAAATCAAAAACCTTAAGCGGTAGAGGGCTCGAAACAGTTTGCAAATTTAGTGCTATTTAGTGCTATCTAGTAAAGTCTGAAAAAAATGTCAAGTACAGACAAATGGATCATACTTACACACCACTTTGATGGTCCTTACATAAACATTTAATTTTATAATGAATAAAATTTCGATCAAATTCAAATGCAAGGACTTCCCAGTTCTGAATCAACTTTATCCTGAAATTCTTACTTACTATTCTATTTACTTACTATATACTTAAAATTCTGTAAATGTAATTTAGGTGTACAATAAACAATATTCTATATATCTATACAGCAAGAACCTTTTCAATTTATTTACTGAAACCACTTTACTATTTTTAACGACGATATTGGCGACTACCAAGAGCTCCTTATATCGTCTTTTGTTCGCTCAGTTCGGCATCGGTGAATTCCACAATGTCGCACAGCAATGAAATATTTCTTTCAACCTTCAATATTTCATGAATAAAATACGTGTTTTTTTTTCTTTTTCTTCTTCCAGATCATCTGTCCTTCCCTTTCATTATGGTGTGAAGCAGCTGTTAGATCGTGAAGTAGACCTTCTGTGCCCCCCTTTGCACGCCTCATGTTTGCTCTTGCTCGGTTTATGATCGCGCCCGATGTTTGCACACGATTGATTGTTTTCACGTTTTTATGTATATACAACACGTCTTTTCCTGTTGCTTTGATTAAAAGTTTCGACGTTTCTGGATTTCCAGTGTTTCCCAAACCACTTGAGGATTGTTTTTCGTCTCGTCGTTTTAAGGGTAAGGAGCAATGGTGATAATATTTTATTTATCGGAGCGATGACGCATGAAGCATTTGAGACACTTCTACTTCTACTTACTAATATTATAAGCGCGAAAGTTTGTATGTATGGATGTTTGTTACTCTTTCACACAAAAACTATTGAATGGACTTTATTGAAACTTATATAGCTTATACATCAGAATAACACATGGGCTATTATATAATTTACTGGCTTTTGCCCGCGACTCCGTCCGCGTGGACTTTAGTTATTCAGCATGCGGAACAAAATTTTGCAACCCCGTCCACTCCCTTAGGAGTTAAATTTAGAAAAACGGTCAAACACGTGTTCAATCAATTGTATTGAAGAGTTTTTATTTTAAGTTTCAAGAAAATTAGACAACATTCTTTATACCCCCCATACAAATTTTGGCAACCCTTTTCACCCCCTTAGGGGTTGAATTTAAAAAATCCGGTCTTATTCCTTGCCTGCATTATATATAGACCTAGACCCTCTGTGTAAAATTTCAGCTTCCTAAGTCCAACGGCTTGGGCTGGGCGTTGATGAGTGAATGAATCAGTCAGTCAGGACTTTGAATTTTATTTATATAGGTAGATAGATGAAGATATTGAACCTTGGAGAAGAAAATAAGGTACTCGAAGTACTATTTTGTGCAGACGAAGTCACGGGCACCAGATAGTTTAATTATAAATGAATCACTAATTGGTGACTGACTAGCACTTCTTTACAGAACGAAAAATTACATACTTATATGTAGATTTGGTGTTTATAGTAATAGAGAAGATGTTATGAGCACAAAGTTTGTTTTCTTTTGCCTTAACAAATATTTTTTGTCTTTACGCAAATGGCTGGAGTGATTTTTGGCGTTTCTCTGAGAAGATAATCCTCGTACGATAAAAAAGGCATTTTCACGGGCAACCTACAATTTTATCTATCCGCACGTTGTAGATTAGATTAGCATGATCTTGTATACAGTCCTGACTTTTTATGACAGTGCAGAGTAGATACCAGCCCTACCTAACTACTTACTAGTACCGTAGTAAACGCTAGCGTATGTAAATAAATACATACAGAAGCTCACCTCTGTATCCCAGAGGGGTAGGCAGAGACCAGAGACTCCCACATGCCATGATCCTGACGAATCACTTTCGCTTCATCGACATTCATAGCCGTTGCACTCACGCAGGCCGTAATACTGGCTATAATATAATATTAGCCTCTAAGTCTAATATTATCTATATAAAAAAAAGGCCTGACTGACTGATTCATTCACTCATCAACGCCAAACCCAAGCCGTTGGACCTAGGAAGCTGAAATTTTGCACAGAGGGTCTATATAATTATAATGTAGGCAAGGAATAAGACCGTTTTTTTTTAAATTCAACCCCTAAGGGAGTAGAAAGGGTTGCCAAAATTTGTATGGGAGGTGGGAGGTATAAAGAACGTTGTCTAATTTTCTTGAAACTTAAAATAAATACTCTTCAACACAATTGATTGAACACGTGTTTCGCCGTTTTTTCTAAATTTAACTCTTAAACGGTTATTCCCCAGGTTTTGGATGTTTACATGTTTGTGATGTTGCTGTTTCTGGTTTCAAGGTATATAGTTGGGCCCAGAAGCAATGTATGCGCCTGTGTGTAAATCATCATCAACCCATTATGTCCTCACCGAGGGGCACGGGTCTCTTCCCTGAGGAACCCATTAACGCCCAAATAAAAACTACAAATGATATTATCAATATTTTTGGTTTTATTGGTTGAAAACAATGTTATTTATAAGAAAAATGGCGAAAAAAAAAATGTATATTTTATTTTTGTTGATTTTTGAAGGTGTACACAGTTGTGTACACTGGGCGGATTCAGGAGTGGAATTCACCAAAGCAGGGTCGCACGATGCAAAGTGTTTTCTGGCACAATGAACACTTCCAGCTGTCTCTCATACGACAAACAACACACCTCAATGGGTTTTTAATTTTCTCAAGATTGGGTCCTCATGATTGGGTATCTCAGGTCCATTATTTTTTTGAGAAAATCCAGGGAAAACCGATGAGGAAGCACAAAAAAATTGTTAAAAAACTTTTCCTTTTCTTCCAATGGTGTAACCCATCGTTTCACCTTCCCCAAAGGCTCGATTCCATCATTATTGGTTCAAATAGTACAGACGTTGTTGTCCTTCTATCTCACGTTATTTCATTTCTTGTATCAAACCGATAGTCATACTCAGCCGTCGGCTTTTTTTTAATTTCTTTCACTGTCAGCAATGGGCATTTTTTCCATTTAGTTTCAGCAGGTTGATCCACTCTAGCTCGTTTTGTTAGAACGGATAAATTAACCACTACCTCATCATCACTGTCATCCTAATCTGAAACGTCATGGTCAGAGTCACGAACCTTTAACTCTATAGTACCTCGGACATCTCTAGGAAGTACTGCCGTTGCTAAATCGTCTTCAGGACTTCCTTCTTCGTCACTTATAACGGCTGGATCTGGAGGCAGTAACACCATATCAAAGTCGGCTTCATCTTCTTTAGCCATTATGGCTTCAACAGCTTCCTCTAGACTTGTGTAGGTGTTTAGCCTACTCAGACCCTTTCTATAAGCCATCTTCATAAACTGTGGAAAAATATGATATGGATCCGCCCACTGTATACGCTTGTGTACAGCTCGTAAAAGTAGGTGTTATATGTGAAAGTCCAAATAAAATCTAATTATTTTGACTTGAATTATACAGAACCGGTCTTACTTTTATTGTAAAAGCAATTAGTTATGGAAAATGCTGTACCGGTATCCAAAAAGAATAAATAATATCTTACCTTTTGTAACGGACTTCAGATCGCCAACTATAAATTCACAGAACTAACATGTAAATCAAATCTACCCTCAACAAAAAATATTCTTGGTAGTTAACAGCTTCAGTTTTTAAATTAATGTAGTAGGAGTTGAAAATTATTCACGCGTCACAATAAAAAAAAATGTTCTATGGCTGTACACAACTGTGTACAGAGGGCGGATATGGGTTAAAGCGCCGTTTTATTCGTGTTGTGTCGCCTGCTTTATAGCATATTAACGTATCTTTTTTTATATTACTAAGAAAATTGTTAGTGGTAGGTACAACGGAAAAAAAAACGCCCTTGAACAATAAAAGGGGATTTGACAAGTTTTTACAATAGAAAAATGCTTTGTACTGAATGAAATAATACCTTTTGTATTGCGAAATGTTTTAGCCGAGAGATAACCCGAGTGTTTTTGTTTTAATCCATTAAGCTCATAGCTGTCTTTTCCTGTTTGCCTTCAGGCGCGTTTTGTTAAAAATACAACGGGGAATCACGGAAAAAAATCTGCTCTAGCAAAGTACCACTTTGGCTTTGTTAAAAATTACTCGACTACATATAACTAAGATATATTTAAAACGCTCATTGCAGCTTTGTTAATGATAGACAAGCACCTATTGCTAAATGTTCTCGGTTATTTTAAATAGAGTACTTTTTTATTTTCAAATGAGTGTCTCGATAAATTTAACCTTTGCGGAAATCATTTACAAATAGACAAGCTTACATTGTTAGCTACGGCTAAGCATGTTATTTATCTTATTTAAAAAGTCCCTTACACTTGTTTATCTCCAAATAAGTGGCTCGATTATTGAAGAAGTATACCAAGCACTCGGCAAGGTTTACCAAGCAACTAGGTTGTGTCTACCGATTGAACTTATTTGTAATACTAAAAAGCTTCATTAAAGTTACCCAACTTTGATGCCCAAGTTTTTCACATACGTATTGGGTTAATGTTACCAATATACGTCAACAAAGTTGAATGGTTTAATTTTTAGCAACAGAGTTTGCAGGCTGCCTCAGAACCAAGTCACTCGGTTGAAAATATACACTACTTATTTACTTTTAGCCGTTCTTTTTTTTCCGTGATGCAATTTAAAATAATGTGAGTTACAAATAGTTGATCAGAGACGAATTGAACTTAGATGGGAAATCAAAACTCTGTAGTACCTAAAGATAGTATACTCGTAGTATGATAGCAACGCACGAAATCGTCTTAAATAAATAAAAATATTGTTAAATGTTTACAATGTGTTGTGCTTACGAAAGTTTTAGTTCAAAAATAAAAATATTGTTGGTTGCTATTGGGAGAGGCTGATGTGTGTAAAACAGGTTATTATTACCAACCATATGGACGAGTGCTTATCAAATAAAATTATTGCAAACTATGGTAACATTGCTATCTTGTTTGTTTTATCAGCAGTCAGCAATCAGCAGTTGCAGTATATTAATTACAGAGATTAAGGTTTAAAATTATAGACGTAGTAATTGGAGACAGCCAATACAGGGAACTATCGTTATGCATAAAGGAACACTTTTTAGGAGACCTGTAGAATGAAGCTGGATAATTGTACTGTAATGTTTCTTTTCAGTGACTTTATTTAATCCAAAATTTTTAATCCTGTGACGCAACTGTGCCTTCGAAAACAGAGAAGGTTGAAAAGGGATCAAATGGCTCATTAGTTTGGGTTTGTAAGCTAAGAACTTGGCCTAGCACATTGCGATAAGGCGATATCCATCATCAGAAAGGGGTGACGGGGGTCGGAGCTTTCGTGACTGTGTCGCACGATAACGTACCTGAAACAAAAGACGGATCATGTTAGATTACGTGTAGCGGGGCGACCGGGGGTTTACGAGTTACGAAACTATTTGGAGACCTAAAGTTTTACTTACACACATTCCTTAGGGATGATGAGCTACGGACACGTAACATTTCGTAGCGTGGATCTGTTCGGAGTACATACAACACTGGGATGGCAAATAGCTGAATCGCCTCCCTGACACACAAGTGCCTCGATTCATCATACTAATCGCCTGTCATGAAGACAAATCAATTGGCCCTCTCGTGTATAGAATGCCATCAAATATCAGATCGCCTGAACTTTGAAGGAGCGATTGATACCGTTATCCGACAGCTGCGAACAATGGATGCTGATGATGATGCACGTAATGTGAGGCATTGAGATTTGCGTGTGTTTTGCGAAATACCCTTGATCTTTAAATGTACCTAAATAACTACTTTGGATCCATCGATCATCCCACATTCTCCACTACTGGATTCCAAGCACGCTAATTGACTGTTTTGCCATCCTGGAGTTTTTTTGCTGACTTTTTCTCCACTACATTCGGCCCCAAGGCAGCGGCTAAAATTAGCATTATAAGTACATTGACATTCAACAAACAGAATATAAATTCTTTACGTTGAAATAAATTTCTGATTTCTGATTTCCTCATCCAGCAATCACTGGCAATCTGCTTCAGATCGTGGTTCCATCCAACTGGCACCTTTCACATTACGCTTGTAGATTCGTGGTCCCCACTAGAGATCCTATTTACCCCATCGATATCGGTTCATCATAAGATATAACCACCCAACAGATACTTCAGCTTGTCAATCTTCCAGGCTCATCAAGAGTTTTTTTTAGAAAATTATCTCATGAGACGATTGGGAGTACCGTGTCTAGTTCCGTAGCTATAGTATTACGATGAGCCACTGTTTGCGTCGAAATTGTTAAATTATGAAGGTTTTCCACTTTTCTGTATTAAAATATATCGTCGGGCATGAAACTGTTTGTGCTCATGGAGGTCTGCGCGATTACGCGAGGCATGGTGCCCGTCGTAATCGGCGATCGGTTTATTAGCGCATGTTATGGCACACCTAGCCGGGTCACAATCTGCAGGGAGGGAAACAGAACGTCCGCGACCACGTCCTAGTCGAGGAAACTATTGACATCGTCGATGAAGGTTGTGCTAAGTTAGTGTGAAAGCAATTTGGGCTTTAATAATACGCCAAAATCTATAATTGGTAGTTACTGTGTTATTGGACTAATGAGCTTATAAAGTTAGCGTTATTGTTTGAACTCCCAATAAATCAAAACAATGTCACATTTTACCACTAGCTAAAAACTACAACCTCAAATGTTTAGTTAAAAATGTAAGCCTTGAATTATACATCAGAAACGAAGAACTTATAAAATAAACAAACTACACAATATGGCATTATATTTGACAGATGATGATAAACAAGTAGCGTTACTAGGCCTTAGAGATGACTAAAATCATTCTTCATTTTCTTCATTCATCCTTGTAATTCGTGTTCTGTTGTGATGTCTGGTGGTTACATAACAAGCAACCACATAACCTCATATTCTCGACTTGATTTACCATCAGCTCCTATATTACGCGGACCAAGTCGTGAATCGATTCCAATCATCTACTCGTAATTTAAACAGTCAAACGATTTGAATCGCTTAGAATTTGGTGCGTATATTTAGGCCCCAGGTGAGACAGAGGCAAAGTGAGAACCAGCCAGTCATATGTAAAGTTTTCACATGTTACCGAAACACTGTCGGTCCAACGTAGTGCCTCTGCCTTTCTGGACTATTCATATCGCAATGGCCCACCTAGCGAGGTCAGACGACCGCCGGTCCACTGCGCAAGGGTCGCCGACCCGCCGGAGAACCAGCGGGTTAATGTATCAAAATGTTTCCGATGTAAACTTAATTGTAATAATTACACCGTTCTTGTCCGAATCACGCAATGCGAATGCCTAAATTCCGCTTCGGATGCTTGTCTCCTGTAAGCGCGAGTTGTTTGCTTGCAAAATGTTTACATTGGTAACATACATAAATGCCTGTATCCCGGATTGGTAGGCCTGCCATTTGGCATGATCCGTACAACAGTCATTAGCTGCTTGTAAGTTGCACAGTACTTTGTTATTGTACTTTATACACATGTCAATTACTCAGCGTGAAACACCCAGATCTTTTAAATTTAGGGAGAGCATTGAATGTCTGTATGAGTTGTTGCTTCACTTTCCTGAGATCTTAGTTTCGAATTTCGGCATACACCACCGACTTTCCTTTTCTAAGTCAAGTGCGGTAACTCAGTGTTTCAAATCGCATGTTAGTTAAGCCCATGCTTTATAACTGAGATGCGTTCGTCTGGGCCCTATGTAAACTTGGTATGATGTGTCCGAAAGTCTTTCAGTCTTATTTATAAGAACATCATTCCTCCAAACACTCCTTAAATACTTTTTTTAACAATCTGTGGTAAACGGAAATTCTTTGGCGCATGCTTAAAAGTGAACTACCTCAGAGGAGTGTTTTTGTAAAGAATATGATTATTCTACCGGCTGGTTGAGCTTAAACCTGTCATAAAAACGAGGACGGACTGATATGATAAAACAATCCCAAAATTCCGTCAGGGCTTCCCAGAGGGCCCCGTATTAATCGGGATTGATTTGCATCAGCGCGTCGGTCGACAGTAATCAGCTTAACTCCAGGGCACCGTGTAAGCCTGTAATCCGCTCTGGTCTGGTCTGCACTGCTTCGAGGATTAAAAAATCGCCGCTCAAGTGGGCAAAGGCTAGGGATGGTATCTATGTACAAGTAGGCCAGCTTCATACATATTCAGGGCGACAAAAAGAACTAGTCCCAATTCGGATCCGTTTACGCAAGCTAATGTATGATTCATGTCGAGTGTTGAACTTGAGTAAAAGAACGAGTAATTCGTTTGTGGAGCGATTCTTGAAACACCCAGAGAAATTAATAATAAATAAATAAATAAACTTTTTTGGGCGGTAGATGTGAAAATATAAACATCGAAAATTTTTGCTCCCAATTTGATTGTAATATAAAGTGTGACTTTCAATAACCTGATATGTTATAAATACTCACAGTGACCTAATACCTGCCAGCAACTGTTATCCAAGGTGACAACCACTTCCAACACATTCACACTTCACTTCACTGAATTGGGGTGTGGCTCTTGAATAATTATGGAGTCGAAGACCATCAAAGACACACTGACCGACATGATAGAGTTGTTTAACTCCCGGATGGCTGTTTTCGAGGACCAGCTACAGAAATCCAGTCCAGCCGCTCCCACAGTGAAAGGTTTGACCACCGAGTTTGCCTCATTCAAGTCATTTGTCAAGTTGGCCCTGCAGAACTTGCAGATGCAAGTGGAGGTGTTAGCACGTGAGACGGATCAATTGGACATGAGTGGCCGGCGCAAAATTCTCCTGGTACATGGTGTGACAGAGGGTACCAAAGAGGACACAGCTGCAGTTGTTGCGAGGTTGGTGGCGGATAAGCTGGGCATGCCAGACTTCGACGCTGCTGGTATCCGTCGCTGCCACCGCATGGGAACCACCTCGAAGGATCGGAAGAACCGGCCAATTCTAGTTAAATTCAAGAACGTCGCTGTTAGGGATCAAGTGTGGTTCTCTAAAACCCGACTCAAGGGCTCTGGCGTAACACTATCCCAGTTTCTGACGAAAAGACGGCATGATGCCTTCATGGCAGCGCGACAGCGTTTCGGGGTATCGCAGTGCTGGACGCGTGATGGCTGCGTACATATTACGGCTCCGGATGGGTCGCGGCATCGTATTACCACAACAGCGGAGTTAAACAATATTTCTAGTGCCCCGGCAGCCGCTAATAAACCTGCTGCGAAGACTAGTGGCTCGCAGAAGGCGAAGGCTGCGTACATATTACGGCTCCGGATGGGTCGCAGCATCTTCATTCTTCAGTTTCGTTCTACTTCTACCCTAGATTTAGTCAAATGTAGCTACAAAGCTACAAAGCACAATATTTTAGGTTGTTTACTTTTTGTTGTCTGTGTGTCTGTCACTGTTTTTATTTTTTAATAAGACTTGTCACATAGCGCCGGTCACGTTCCATTTTACGCAGTCGAACCGCATAGACGACGTCTATCCCTTTCTGCTGGCGGGTGAGAGTTCACTGCAATTAATTGTTTTGTTTATTTTTTATTTGTAATATTTATTTTAAAGTTTTAAATAATTTATTTCACGTACTTATTGTATTTAGTATTGTATATATACATTAACTATCTTATATAAAATTATTTATCTTATACCTACTATGCAACAGGCCGACAGTAGTGACGTGAGTGAACTTTACCAATCCTTCTCTTCCTCTTCTGATGGTTTGAACAGTAGCGATAGCTTTCATAGTATACCCACACTAGCTGACACACTAGATTCCCACTTCTTTTCAGTTGCGAACAATTTCAATGTCATCCATATTAACGCACAAAGTATTCCGGCACATTTTCCTGACATGCTCGCCTTGTTTGTAAAAATATTCATGCTATTCTTGTATCTGAGTCCTGGCTGAAACCGTGTCTTCCTTCTACGTCTAACTCCTTGCCAGGATTTCAACTCATCAGAAACGACCGTGAAAACGGTCGTGGTGGTGGAGTTGCAATTTATCTTCGTGCCCACATCCCATATTCCATCATGAGCATGTCAGCCCAGCCCCCTAATTCCAATGCAGGTGAACACTTGTTTCTTGAAATTACATTAACGCATAACAAGATTTTACTTGGCGTTTACGACAGTCCCTCTTTAAATGTCAATTTCTTCAAGTCATTCGAAAAGCTGCTTGAAGATCTCACTCCATCCTATAGTCATACTATTATTATGGGTGATTTCAACACATGCCTCCTTAAGAATCACTCCCGTTCATCGTCCTTAACTTTTCTTTTTCGCTCGAGCAACATGTACGTCCCTCCTCTTAGTGCTTGCTACACACCATTACCCTAATAGTACCCCGTCCTTTCTCGATCTCATGGCAGTATCATCTCCCAATCATGTTGCTCTGCATGGCCAATGCTCCGCCGACGCTTTCTCATATCATGATTTGATATTCCTGTCATATAAAATTCGCCCCCCCAAAGCAAAGCCGAGAATCCTTCTCCAACGCAATTTTGGCGGCATGGATCTCAGCAAGCTCTGTGATGATGCTTCTAAAATGAATTGGTCACTTGTTACCAGCAGGGAGACCGTCGATGAGCAAGTCGACACTTTTAATTCACTTATCACACAGCTGTATGATGTCCACGCTCCCATTCGAGCCATAAAAATCAAGCATCTTCCGGCACCATGGCTTACGGATGAGATCAAGGCTCTTATATATAAGAAATCCCAGGCCAAGTCTAAATTTAAATCTCGTCCAACTGAGCTCAATAGAGAAAAATATGCGCTTATTCGAAATCGCTGCAATAAGGTGTGTAGGGATGCACAACGACGCCACATTCACAAATCTGTTGAAAATGGAGATCCAGCGAAAGTTTCTAACTTCCTTCGATCTTTAGGAGTTGGAAAATCTCGTCAAAATTATATCCCTAAAGATTTGAACATTGATTTATTAAATCAATATTTTTCCTCTGCGTCTGCCTTCGATGGTATTAAAAAATTAGAAACACTTAATCTCATTTCATCAGTTCCAACTCCTGATCTCTCTTCCTTTAGTCTGAGTCGATTTTCGGATTGTGATGTTAAGAGAAACATCATCTCTATTACATCTAACGCTGTTGGTTGTGATAATATTAGCCGTAACATGCTAATACCGATCCTGGACATAATTACTCCTACTATAACCAAAATCCTTAATAAATCTGTTATCTCGGGTTCATTTCCGACTGCGTGGAAGGAAGCCCAAATTATCCCGCTACCTAAAAATGCCAAACCCTCTTCCCTCTCCGATTATCGCCCTATATCCATCCTGCCATTCCTTTCCAAAGTCCTTGAACGTCTTGTTCATTCCCAATTAAGTTATTTCCTTACAAAAAATAATCTCCTCAATCCTTTCCAGTCCGGTTTCCGTCCCGCTCATAGCACTGCTACGGCACTTATATAAATAACTGACGACATGCGTTTGGGGATGGAGGAAGGGCAGTGGACAGTTCTGTCGCTGCGTGACTTCAGTAACGCCTTCAATGCCGTCGATTTCGACATTTTGTTGGCTTTGCTCTGTTCTCTTAACATATCTCAAACGGTAATCGACTGGTGTCGTAGTTATCTACACGGGCGCCGGCAACGTATTCGGATTGATGACTCTGTCTCCGATTGGTGCGAAACATCTGCTGGTGTCCCGCAAGGTGGCGTGTTGTCTCCTCTTCTCTTCGCAATTTTCATTAATAGTATCTCCCGCAAGTTGTCTTCTTCCTACCACCTTTATGCAGATGATCTACAAATTTATACGCAAGCGCCAGTGAAACAACTTTACGAAGCTATAAATGTGACAAATAGTGACTTAGTGTCTTGTATCTTAATAGATAAATAGTATCTTGGAATGGAGTGTGTCACATGGACTGACCGTATATCCCAAAAAAACACAGGTCATAATTATAGGTAGTCCAAGATTTATCTCCAGAGTTGACGTGAGTTCCCTACCACCTGTCTTGTTCGATGGTGTACCCATACCGTTCAGCTCAGTGGTAAAAAACCTAGGGGTCCTGTTCGACAATACCTCATCGTGGGTACCGCAGTTGGAAATGGTAAGTCGGAGGATGTTTGCATCAGCAGGTTCACTTAGCCGTCTCAGCAATTTCCTTCCAACGGCTACCAAAATTGCGTTGGCTCAATCTTTCCTTCTACCGATTCTCGACTATGCTGACACCTGCTATCTAGACCTCACTGAAGAGCAACTAAATAAACTTCTGCATCCGGTTCATATTTGGTCTTCGCAAATATGACCATATCTCTGAATTTAGAACTAAGCTCAAGTGGCTCCCTATTCGTCTCCGCCGGAATACACACATTCTTTCTCTCCTCTATTGCATTCTGTTCAACCCAGCTATTCCATCCTATCTCAAAGAGCGATTCGAGTTTCTTCATTCTTCACATAGCTTGACTCTTCGCTCGTCCCAAAACCTTCTCCTTAAAACTCCATCGCATACCACATCATTTTATGGCTCCTCCTTCACGGTTCAGGCAGTCCATTTATGGAACGACCTGCCCGTGGAAGTGAGAAAAGCAAAGTCCTTGAATTGTTTTAAGGCTTTGGTAAAATCCCGCTACTTACTTACTTCTTAAACTGGAAAACTGTTGCATTTATTATGTATGTATTTATTTTGTATGTTATATATGTATTTTATTATTTTGTAAATATATAAGTATGTTATTATTTTGTACGTATATGTATTATCATCTAAATATATGCATGTCATGTATCACGTATTTATAAGTACCTACTTATCTTCTTTATATCTTGCTACTTTTCAATATATTTTCGATTTTTTATTTTTTTTTATTTATGTACATCCTAAAATCCACACCTACCGACTATGTTCTTCCTGCAATTCTCTCCATCAAAAGGTTGTCTGGAAGAGATCGCTCTAAGCGATAAGACCGCCAATTGTGTACCATTTAGACATAAGGAAATTACAATAACTCTGTATTATGGTTGAGCAATAAAGTGTTATCTATCTATCTAAACTCACGCTCGTTATCCCCAAGAAATTCTAATTGGTTTCAACTTTTGTTTTGTTATGTTTCCTCATAATCACATTTTCCAAAATATGTGCTATATTAGATAAATATCTATTCAAATAAACATAGTGATTTTAACCATCAAACAACACCACTACAGAAAAATGGCAAAAAATATCTAGATGTAGGTAGATAACGAGCCAACATGCCTCTACCAAAACACAAAACATATTCAATCGTGAGTCACGATCCTTTCTATGCTTTTGGGCCTCCCAATATCCAAATATTTACTAGTTGACTTAAATAAGGAACACTTCCAAACCGCGGACATATTGTAGGAAACTACATAAAGGAAAATTTTACTGTCTCAACAGCAGGGAGCGTGACCCGTATTTATAGGGACTTTTATAGACTAGGATAGCCTTCAACTTTCAATTACATTACGAAACTTCCGAGATCCACCCAAGATACTCCGAACCGAAGAATCTTCTTCGTTAGAAACTTTCCAGATCGGATTAGACTTTCTCAACAGGCAAGGCATCTACTGAAAAAAGTCTTGTGCCGATGCGAGAAAGAGTTGGCTGCACTGCACTTCCAGGAACAGATGATGACCGAGGAAATTCGTTCCAATAGTCAACCTACGATATTTCAGGTGCCTTCTTAACATGCGCTTGTCTCGACCGATTTGACAATACAAATACGAAAAGGATACTACCAAACCAAAAATAATATCGCTCCCATGCACAGCCACGAACAAAACAACTCCAAAGTCAGCTGGGGTGCGGTGGACGCACATCCAGTCACGTAAGCCAAGCATGCCTACAATAGGGAGACTCAGAATGACGCAGGGTCATTAGTCAGTGCCCAAGATATTCAAGCAAGACAGGCGCAGTTGCACGACCCTACCAAGCCAGAGGCATTCAAGCTAACTTGGTTTTAATGTGGTTTCATAACGGTTACCCGATAGTTCAGAAAAAACCTTGCCCTCTTAACTTCTTCGGCTTTAAATCATGATTAACGATCACAATTGCGAACCTGGTTTGTTGCTCATGCTCAGGTCGATCATAAAATAAAGAATACAAAAGCCTCTCTGGGCCTTCGGGTTTATCTACATTTACATACAAGCTCACGCCTGTATCCCAGAGGGGTAGGGAGCGACTAGGGACTGCCTCTTGCCACGATCTTGAAAAATCACTTTCGCTTCATCGGCATTCATTAGTGGTTGCATGAAGGCACGCCGGTTTCGGGTACTGTTTATCTACATTTACCAATGCCTGTTCCTGTTCTGAAACTATTGCTACGGATTATTCCGGAGAACTCTGACCACAATTCAGTGAATGCTAGCTAATCGCTACATGCTAATGTATGACATAAGCCACGGATGTCATGGCATATTGATGATGATTGCGTTAATAGATTAGAACAGCATGGAGCAGACTGTGACAGCAATTCTACATCTCTGCCAAAATTATATCACGATAATGTTAGTAACGAATCTCCTTGGAACTTCTGCCTTAATGATTGTCTCGGCAACCCGGCGCGGGCGCCGCGGCGCTTGGCACTGCGCGGGGCGCCGCAAACGCAAAAACGGCTCCACAAAAAACTATAAACACTGTTCGAGACCGGAGTGAGTGAACTCGTGTTTGCTGCTGAATAAGAGCAACGGGACGCGATAGCGTATCGATAACGGTCCTGTTTAAGACTCGCGTTTCAATGCATGTCAATTTCTAAATTAATTGATTGCGTCGTACGGTCTAATAATACTCAAATGGTCGTTGTTTTGAACGTATGTTATCCTGTTTACTCGTGTAAATCGTAAATGTTGTAAACGCTTTGAGGCAGAGTGCAAATTTTTATTTGGAAGAGCAGTTTAGTGTCATCTTCCCTACGTGTATCAATCGTTATAATTGTGACCATTCGCGCTCTGAATATTAGTGCTATGGCACGAGGAAATTACGCATGGTTTTTATTTAAGTCAGTTTGTTTGGTTACTCAATCTATTTAAATAAATGATAATGCGTCGTTGTATTCCATGTTTGACGATAGGAACATTCCACTGACAACTAAAGGCAAGTTTTTAAGTTGATCCGCAAGTTCGAGTCAAGCGTTTTGATTAGATTCTGAGTCATCATCTACTCTGCGTCTCGTTTGTAACGATGAATCATACCGCCTCCTAAGAGAATCACCCATCGAGGTGAAACACGTAAAGTAGACGTAGTAGACTGATGGACCATCACTGGTGGACTCAGATTCCAAGCGATTAGTTTGATGCCACATGTAATAAGAGAAATAATCCTCATCACATTTAACGATACTCACTCCATTGTCAATTAAAAATCGAAAATCGCTTTCGGAGCTCGCAAGCGGAATCGCTCGTAGCCTGGGCTGCCTGAGTGATTTTAAACGATCACTAAGGTTAAGCAACATACGGCGCGTTCAGTCCATGGATGGGTCACCGTCTATGACTAATGCTAGTGGCATTTTTCCGAGCGGTTCCGTGCTTCGCAAGGCATTCAAGTCGTTAAGCCAAGTCAGAGGCCTTAGGGCGGCTTGAAAACTTCTGACAGTAAGAGAAGCCACTAGTCTTACAAGCCTCCACCAATCCGGACTTGGCCCCCGTGGTGGAGTATGGCCTATAAGTACCTTCCTCAGGGAAGAGACCAGTGACCCTCGGTGGGGACATAATGGGTTGATGATGTCAATTAAAAAAGCATAAAATATGTAATGGAAGGACATATTAATGCATTTACAAGGCAATCCATTTTTAGAACCCTACGTCCTTGATGAAAACATTGGAACAGATACCGGATCGTTCCGATTGACTAACAAAGGCTATTAAGTTTCCATGTTATCTTAGGCTGACATTCAGAGACGAATCCTAAGTTCACGCTTAGATCAGTCTTAGCAAAGTAAACTAAAGTCGTACTTAGTAAAGCGCCGTAATTTTCGTATTCACAGTACTTAAGAAAGTCATCTATATTGTCTTTCATTTTTTAGTGATGTAGTTCTTACCGGTTTTTTAAATTTGACATTGCTGCAAGAGAGCAGGACAACATCATACAATTCTATATATGACGGAGTGAATAAAAAAATCCCACAGATAATGCTCATAGAACATCAGTGAAATGACGTTTGGAGTAGTCCGTGAACAAAAGGCTTAGAAGTGACAGTTCTAAGTTCACGTAAAGTCACCGATATTGACTACTTACACTTAGCTAAGCACCATTTCATACTAAACTTGCTAAGATTCGATTCTGAATACGAAATGTTTCTAAGTACGTGATTTTGACATTTCTGATACCAGTCTTTGCTTAGTTTTCGTCTCTGAATGTCAGCCTAAGTCTAATATCGATAAAGCTTTGTTGAAGTAAGGTTCTCAGAAGAATAATATATAGCTGGTGAAAATGGTTGCGCCAAATCGATATCGATGATATAATAGTTCCTATGTTTACTTATAAACTCGTGAGTTCAATGCGAATAATAACTTAATTAGGCTCTATTTGTGAAAACTTGCAATTAGCTTTTTGTTGTTTACAAAATTCTTCATTTTGTTAAGTTTAGCTGTAAGTTTTCCTTAAGGTAAAAATAAAATAATTACAAAGATGGGCATAAAATAAAATTGCTGGTGGTGACCATCTTTTGATAATGCGCCAGAGTTATGTAAGAATGCGGTATGCTTGGTCATCTGATAGAAGTGAATTATCCAAAACCTTTCATGCGTATGGTTATCTATCACCAGTGATATTGTTTCAGCTATTGACGAATCAATCAGCTGCAGAATAACTTTGACGCCCATGGAATTATCAGGAACACAAATTGTGTCACGCACGACTTTTAGACTTGTGATTAATTGACAGCGAGTAGTTTGGCTAAATGTCGTGAATCATTTAAAATCCGCTACGAGGTTTTGAACGTTACATACTAAAGATAAGTGGGCTTGGAAGACAAAAGCAGCAGTAAAACAATGTGACACAGACGTTCAACTTTCTAAAAGTTAAGAATTATGAGTAATGTGTAGGGGTTTTATTATACCAAGAAATCAAGTCATAAATCACACAATCTGTATGTATTCGTATTCTGTACTAACACAACGTACTCTATAAAGGTAGGTACTCGGACAATTGGCAAAGAAGATTAAATCTTATGGAATAACAAAAGAACAATGTAAAAATAGCCAATACAACTTTGGCAATAAATCCAGATAACTCCCAGGAGTTCGACATTCTGTGGGGGCCGCGGTTTTATTCGTGGAACCCCATTATATTCCACGGGAACGTTTGACGAAATGAAACTGTACGGGTTTGGACTCAACACGAGAACACATTGCAATCGTGTACTTAAAACCGGCCAAGTGCGAGTCGGACTCGCGCACGGAGGGTTCCGTACCATTATCTATAAAAACGGCAAAAAAATCACGTTTGTTGTATGGGAGCCCCCCTTGAATATTTGTTTTATTCTGTTTTTCAGTATTTGTATCTCCTGTTATAGCGGCAACAGAAATACATCATCTGCGAAAATTTCAGCTGTCTAACTATCACGGTTCATGCGATACAGCCTGGTGACAGACGGACGGATGGACGGACGGACCGTGGGAGTCTCAGTAATAGGGTCCGTTTTACCCTTTGGGTTTTGTTAGAATTTCGAACCCAAAGGGTAAAACGGAACCAATTATTGGAAAAGGGGGAAATTTCGCAAACATAATGATTAATTTAATCGTATTTTAGACAGCCAAAACAATGTCCCAGGCCAGTGACTGGCACGCTGCAGTCAGCGTCCCAGTGCTCCCTTCACCCATCTAGTGTGAGTGAAGGTGCCACTAGACGCTCATAAATCATCTCATTACGTAGATGCATCGCTCGTAGCCTGGGAATCGCTCGTAGCCTGGGCTGCCTGAGTGATCTTGAATGATCACTAAGGTTAAGCAACATACGGCGCGTTCAGTCCATGGATGGGTCACCGTCTATGACTAACGCTAGTGGCATTTTTTCCGAGCGATTCCGTGCTTCGCAAGGTACGTCAAGTAGTTGGTGCCGGCTGCCGTCGATAGATGGCAGTCGTAAAGCCAAGTCAGAGGCCTTTAGGGGCGGCTTGAAAACTTCTGACAGTAAGACCAGCCACTAGTCTTACAAGCCTCCACCAATCCGGCCTTGGCCCCCGTGGTGGAGTATGGCCTATACCTTCCTCAGGGAAGAGACCCGTGCCCCTCGGTGGGGACATAATGGGTTGATGATGAAGTAGATGCAAAGGTGAAAGTTTTTTTAGACAGCCAATCGAAATTGGTAATGATTAATTCACCTAGCACATACCTTGATAATTTATCAAATAATTCCACACCTTGGTGATTGTGATTAAGAAATAATGTGCTAAGCACACTCTGTGCAAAAAAGCTTATTATAAAATCAACGATAATTTACAGAGACGAGGTCTGGTGTTAACAGTAGATTAATATTAAATGTATTCAGAGGAGAAGTGTCTAGTGTTCAACACATTTAACTATGTGTAATATTTTTTTAAGTTTGAAAGTTTGTTAATCAGGGTAAAACTGTTTTGAAAAGAATAATTGTGGAGTTTCTTTGTTAGCTTCTTCTCCATGTAATCTATTGATTGTGAAACTAACAACATTGACGTTCATAATGTAAACATTTTGTTGAATTTGTAATGTCAGAAGCACAAATTGTTTTTCTGATATTCTATTTCTTATACAAGACATTTATTATGCTACGAACGTCTCGTCTGTACACAAAATACATGTCTTGGAACCGATTGAACTCGGTAGGTAGGCGTGTAATATCAGATAGTATACGGCGCACCTGCTATAGGGCGAATTGTGGTAGGCTGCAACGTTACACCAGAGCCTTGTTGTCAGGCATCGAGTCTGCCCATTCAGCCGTGCCGGCTTCATTACAGCGCGATCTACATTCAGATGGAACATTCAGATGCAACCTGATTGACATCGATGATGTTTATTGTTGATGGGAAATTCATATACAGTACTGTGCGAATTAATGTGAACACAAGTGATAAATTAGAAAAAATAAGAAATATTCTTTATTGAGGAAAAAAATACACAGAAACAATTACAATTAAGTTTTTTTAGTATGACATGTGTGCTCCCTTAACTTTTATAACTTTTTGTACACGATTTGCCATAGAATCAACAAGTTTTTTACAATTTCCTGATATTTTCGTGTCTCTAAACCATATCTGAATTATTGCCTCAATCAGCTTTGGTTTTGTTGTGCAATCAATTTTTCTAAGTCTTGCTTTAACTATAGCCCACAGATTTTCGATTGGATTGAGATACGGAGAGTTACCTGGCCATTCAAGGCATGTAATTTTTTTTTCTTTGAAATATTTCATCGCAACTTTGGAGACATGACATGGAGCTGAATCTTGTTGGAAAACTGCTTGACCGTTGGCTTCAACTTTTCTTAGCTCGGCTTCCAATCTTTGTTCTAGCAGGTCTTTGTATTTTTATGAGTTCATCACGCCTTCGATCGGCAACTAACAAAAAGACAAAGACTTGCTCATCACGCCTTCGATCGGCAACTAACAAAAAGACAAAGACTTGCTAGAACAAAGATTGGAAGCCGAGCTAAGAAAAGTTGAAGCCAACGGTCAAGCAGTTTTCCAACAAGATTCAGCTCTATGTCATGTCTCCAAAGTTATGATGAAATATTTCAAAGAAAAAAAAATTACATGACTTGAATGGCCAGGTAACTCTCCAGATCTCAATCCAATCGAAAATCTGTGGGCTATAGTTAAAGCAAGACTTAGAAATTGATTGCACAACAAAACCAAAGCTGATTGAGGCAATAATTCAGATATGGTTTAGAGACACGAAAATATCAGGAAATTGTAAAAAACTTGTTGATTCTATGGCAAATCGTGTACAAAAAGTTATAAAAGTTAAGGGAGCACACATCTCATACTAAAAAAACTTAATTGTAATTGTTTCTGTGTATTTTTTCCTCAATAAAGAATATTTCTTATTTTTTCTAATTTATCACTTGTGTTTACATTAATTCGCACAGTACTGTATATGCAACCTGGTTGGTAGCGATGATGTAAACACATTATTCCATAGATCAATTTGAATAGTGTGCTTCATCTCTCAGCAAATGGAAATGTGCTGTGCAGTGCCATCATCAACCTATTATGTCCCCACCGAGGGAGAGGCACGGATCTCTTCCCCGAGGAAGGTATAGGCCGTACTCCACCACTGGGGCCTAGTGCGGATTGGTGGCGGCTTGTAAGACTAGTGGCTGGTCTTACTGTCAGAAATTTTCAAGCCGCCCTAAGGCCTCTGACTTGGCTTAACAACTGCCATCTATCGACGACAGCCGGCACTGAGGTTGTGCTATCAGAATCCTAAATATAAACTAGGATCTAATCCCGTGTCCCTTCGTTCACTGTAGGTAAGGTGTTGCGACGCCACAACAATGTTGAGCTCATAAAGCCCGGGACACACTAAGAGACGAAATGTCCCTCAACATGACCTGCAACGCTGAATCTACGTGACGCTGCAACATTGCTCAGTGTCCCGCAACATGGGCCTCAATATTTTGTGAGACATTCACTTGACGCGGGACATGTTGCACTCCCGCGTCGAGAGCGAGCGCACGTGTCGCGCCATTTGTTAGCAAAATGTTCCGCGACAATAATAATTGTCTCGGGACACTTCACGTACTTGTTGAGGGTCATGCTCCGCAACATGTTGCTTCATTTGCCCCTCTCGTATCCACTAGGCAACATTTGGCGCGCAACACGTGTCGCTCAACATGTTCGGCAACGTTGTTCAACAGCGCGCGATGTTGCCCGCGGGCGCGCAACATGACGCCCGCCTAGTTCCGCGACGCAACAAAAGTTCCGCGCTGACATTCAACATGTTGCGCAACATGTTGTGTGTGCAACGTGTTGCGCGCCAAATGTTGCCTAGTCGATACGCGGCTTTAGTGTATGTATCCTTGGCTTATGTAAACATCACGTAGGATCGACGGGATGCAAATTAGCGCGTGGGCACGACTCTCCTCGCCCGGCTGGTTTCCAATTACGGTGCTAAGGCTGACGCACAACATAACTTGTTGACGACTCTTGGACTCCTTAGGGACGAGGCATAGTAATGGAATTTGTGAAGTGGATCTGGAAGTGATGGTTCGCGTTGTTCACGAAGTACACCTAGCTCATGGTATATTTTGGATTTCGACTTTATTTCAATGTGATAAGGTTCAATTGAAATTGGGATCTACTACTTCATAACCTGGTTTAGGGGTAATAATATACTAACACAAACTATCGTATATAATTGCGTATGGGTTTCCCCAAACATCAATAGATGATTTGACTGCTGGATTGATAGAAATGATTTTATTTGACACTGATGACAGACGATACACGGATAATGATAGTTCGCAGATCTTATTTTGATACGCGTGTAAATTTTAAAAACATTTTGAGAAGTATTGTTTTAGAATCTGAACGAATCTACGTTGATCCTTATTTTTAACCCGTCAAAATTATTTCGTTTCGGAATTTCGGTTCGGGGTCCCGAACGCAGTCAATTCATACTAAACTATGGACCTACCACGTTCATACGGTAATTTCACTTCTAAATAAATCTAGTGCGTTTGGTACCCCGACTGCATGTGGCCAGCTTTACTCGTGTTCACAGGCTTCGTCCAGCGTTGACCCCGACGTGGGACCCCGACTGCCTCACTCAATGCTAATGCTATATTCTTGGGGTGTTAGCAGCGACCACTATTGCTAAATTATTCACCCCGAGATGTCTGAGATACTTATCTAAATCCCGAAATAGAAACGTCAATTACAGAATGCCTTAGGGTGGGGTTGGCGGCAGGCTAGCGTTTGATGATTTCAAGGAAAGGTTTAACTGTCTCAGGAAGATACTTTTTTCACAGGTGCTTTTCGGAACTTGAGAAAAATTACCAAAGTTAAGTAACTGGGCAAGTTCGTTGTGTTTAAATTAAGTTTGGAAGGTTACTTTTGTCAAGGTATTTTACGCACCCTTTAACTTAACTAGATTATTTTCAACCAAGTGAAGGTTTTTTTGTACAGCGCACTGTCATTTGAGCTCCAGATATTTAATCTGAGCTTGGTTCATCATCATCATCATCAACCCATTATGTCCCTACCGAGGGGCACGGGTCTCTTCCCTGAGGATGGTATAGGCCATACTCCACCACGGGAGCCAATTCCGGCTAGAGCTTGGTTATTAAATACACTAGCTGTGCCCCGCAGTGTTACCCGCGGTTCATCGATTTTCCCGTAGGAATAAGAGATTTCCCCGCGGTAAAACGTAGCCTATGTTTTAATCCAGGGTATCGGCTAACTCCATACCAAATTTTATTAAAATCCGTCCAGCCGTTTCAGCGCTAAAGACTGACAAACATATAAACACACACACAAACTTTCACGTTTATAATATTAGTGTGATTGTATCTAGATAAATAGTATCCTTCTAGTAGCATGTATATTGCCATTAGAATGCTATAATCGAACTAGTATCGAATCGTCTATCGAATCGTTAATTAGATATGGTCTCAGGAACAAATCTTTAGGACTTCTTACATCGTATTTAGCTAACAGAGTGCAGAAAGTTGATATAAATAGATATAAGTCTTCTGGATCCGATGTTAAAGTAGGAGTTCCTCAGGATTCCATCTTAGGGCCGTTCCTTTTCTTAGTATATGTAAATGACTTGCCTTACCTAGTAGAGAAATTGTCACAAATAGTACTGTTTGCGGACGATACTTCTCTAATATTTAAAATAAAAAGAGGTCAATCTAATTTAGACGATGTAAACAATGCTCTGTCTAAAGTTTTGAACTGGTTTACAGTTAACAATCTTATGTTAAATGCCAAAAAAACTAAATGTATAAAATTTTCATTGCCCAATGTAAAAAAAGTGGACACAAGCCTAACAATCGCTGGTGACAGACTTGACTTAGTTGAGACAACGGTGTTTTTAGGCCTTACAATAGACTCAAAACTGCAATGGGGTCAGCACATAGAAAAGCTAGCGAGTAGGTTGAGTTCAGCTGCATTTGCAGTCAGAAAAATTAGGCAACTAACAGACGTAGCAACTGCGAGGTTAGTCTATTTCAGTTATTTCCACAGTATTATGTCATATGGTTTACTTTTATGGGGCCGTGCTGCAGATATAGAGACAGTCTTTTTTCTTCAAAAAAGAGCTATTAGAGCTATTTATAATTTACCAACCAGGCAGTCCCTACGTGAGTTTTTTAAGGAAATAGGAATTCTTACGCTCGCTTGCCCATATATATTCGATAATATAATGTATGTGCGAAAAAACATATCAACATTTAAATTAAACAGGGATGTCCATAATGTTAACACCAGAAACCGAAACAAACTTGCCTTATCTAAATTCAGACTAGCCAAGGTAAATACATCATTTGTAGGATATAGTGTACGTTTTTATAACAAAATTCCAGAAAATATACTATCCCTACCAGCAAATAAATTTAAATGTTTTATTAAAAATGCGCTATGTAAAAAGGCCTACTATAGATTAGACGACTTTATGAATGATGTGAATCCTTGGCAGTAAACCAATTCCACAACGAGATGGTCGCTGGTGTTCCGTAGATAATCATGAATATTTGTTTGTTAAATTTTACAGAAATGTACAGACGCTGTGATTGCATACCAAAACTATGCTATTATTATAGATAATTGACAAGAACTTTATCACACAAGTTTGCCAAAGGCCATGCGAATGGTGGCGCGGTGGCCGGGTCGCCTATTTCCCTCAAATATGGTTGAGGCTGGCGATGGCTGACCCCTGCGTTATGCTCGTGAACGGGTGCCGTCCGTGTGTCTGGCCGCAGCATTGGCGTTTTCATACTTATTTAAGAAAATCAAATAATGTTTGACATTGCAAGTATTGATTGCACTCATGGGTCTTGAATTTTGACATTCTTAGGTAGATGGACATTCGTACCTACCAAACTTTGTATTAGATTTGAGATGTTTTGAGAAAAGATGGTCAGAGTGGAGTTTTTTTTTGCTGCCTTTTTCTCCACTACATTCGGCCCTAAGGCAGCGGCTAACATTATAATTTTATGTACATTGACATTCAACAAGCAGAATGTAAATTCTTTACGTTGAAATAAATTTCTCATTTCTCATTTCTATAGGAGTAGTGAAATTGTTTATTTTTGTAAGTCATGCTCTACTTCTGCATACGACACGCGAGTACTGTTTCCCCCTGGACTGTGTGCAGAAATCTCAGGTCTAATGTCTACAGTGGGTACAAACGGGCTGCCGATAATGACTAGAGACCAAGTTACAGGTCATTATTTGTGTGTTTAATAGTGACGTGTTCAATTTATGAATGTCCTAATTTCATTGGAAGTAATGAATTTCCATAATCAGATTAAAAGCCAATGCCTTACCGCGATCACAATAATTATATCGATTGACGTCACACCACCGACGCACAATAGTCTGGTCTGATTACGTAGGTTACTTGTGTTGCTAATCAATTTAAAATATCTAGCGTAAACTGCAAAGCAATTATTTATTTAAGCGTACTGCAGTAGGGACGTTAACAGAATAAATTAAGGAATATATGACTTGCAAGAATCTGTTAAGATTTAGATATAGCTGGGTGCGCTTTCTAGAAGTCTCAATTACTTTTTATTTGAGGTTGGCATCAGGCTCGAGAGCATTTACTGAAAATCCCTTTTCAAAGTACGACTCTAATACCATGCTCAGTCTATTGGTTTGTATTTCGCAGTTAAATAGATTTCCGCAGGTCTAAACATTTAGAATATTAGCCCGCTGCTAATATTTACGGTGACTATAGGCTTTGATGTCATGTGAAACGTTTCCCTAAGGTCATATTGGAGTCACGACAGTTTATTACACTCAGGCATTGCTAAACGGCACAAAATATACTTAGATCAAAAACGAACCCGGAAGGCGAATCGAACGCGAATCAATTCCATCCTACAAGATCGTATTGTCTACTAGGAAGTCTTTAAAGTATCTAGATATTAGACATTTGCGGAAAGCTGCATCAGGAAAGTTCTAAGCTAGGTTGAAGACGTACGTATAGTTCGACAGGCTTCCAAGTCTTCCAACTCTATTATAAACTACTATCTTGGAACAACGTTCCTCGTCGTTTAATTCCAAATTCCCAACATCTGCTGCCAACTCACTTCGTCGCACGTTGGCTTTCTCCTACAATGTTAATTCAGGTGTTCGGGATTCGCAGTTCAGTAGGGCTTCCACCGGCATTCTCGTTAATCTTTTTAAGGGCCTAATTATTTCCATCATAGTGAATGATTAAAAAGCACTTTTACTTACTTCACTTTATCCGAAGACTCTAGACGTACTTCTCAAGTTTTAGCCGACGTTTTTGTCTTCCGTTTTGACAAGTCATTCATCGATGCCGAAAAGCAGACAGTCCGCAGACAGTGAGAAAAGTCGTGATTCACTGACCAGAATGAGGAGAGCTTCGGCTGAAGTGGGTGTAAGAAAGCGGGGCTCACCAAAGCTTGATGACTACAGCCTAGTTAGAGCATTGTCAGAAATCGTACCACCACAAAACAAAGAGACCAGAAATGTAGTTTAGGACTGATTAATACCTGCTTATGTTGTCGAGGAAAGAGATTCACCAACAGGTAAGGTTCTCGTAAATAGAATTACGCTTTAAGCTGTACTGGCTGCATACTTTATAATCCACTTAAGAGTTACACCTAGGTGCACAGTTTGAAACCAGCGTGCAACCAGTCAGTATTGGTTTCTCATCTCTTATCAGATACAAAGGCAGACTGCAGGTGGACAATCGGCGATTAGTGGATTATGATGAAGACTGGATTAAGAAGAAAATACATTATAGGCCATTTACTCGATAATATTCGAGCGAAGCCAATGGACTGAAGCACTTCTTCTAGAAGAGTTGTTTCGTCGACCTAATTGAACGAGTGAACCGAGCCACGCCGAGAGCCTGTAATTGCTGAATCACAATTATTGTCAGCGAGCCATCAGACGCCAGTTTCGCTAAAATGCAAGAGATCACGATGAAGGTTAGGCTGCCAAGGTATCCAAATTTCAGGAATTATATGGACGAATCACTTTAGCGCCTAGGTAAGCAAGTACAGTTCCAACAAAATAGAATCACGAAATTAAGTAGTTTATGAAATAATGTTGTTCCCAAACACAGCTCGTCATAAGCATTAGTTAAAATCTTTTTGCTTGATTACTGCATGAATTTGCTTGGTCTCTCTGGGTCAATATATTCTGTTTCGCGACCGCAACGAGAGAAAGCTTCGCGGCCACTATCACAAGGCACTATCTTGTAACTAATTGAATCTCGCGTAATTGATCCGACAAATTACTTGGTAGATATTCCACTTAAGTTTGCCTGTTTCGTGAACGTAAATTGGGTAGATGTCACGGACTAAAATTGTCTCGTGGGGGACCAATGGAGGTTGAAGACAGGAAATTGGTGTTGCAGGTAGACCCCAACCACCGGTATACAATCCGCGATAGTTAGTTAAGATTTGTACTCAGAAAAATATGTGAGTTATATTTCTGCCAAACCGTATAACAGTTTGTAGACAGATGCTCTTGATTTTACAATTTTTCTGACTCTTAAGAATTGAGTACCTACACTATAACACCACACACAAACACATACAATATTACATACAATCCACTCGAATCAGATTCCTAGTTCTTGGTGCAGAATTTATAAATTTAGGGACAGATTCTCCAGGTGACACGTAAAATTTACGCAATCTGTGGTATAAAAAACTTATTTTTTAGGGCGGGACTGAATATAAGAAAAAAAAAAACGTTTTTGGTTCAGTCTCACCCAAGAAGGGATCAAACTTATTGTGTGGAATTAGGCGTTAATTTGCGGAAATCTATAATAGCATTAAAATGTGTTCGTGTCTTGCTTCTGCTTGAAAAAGTGGGAGGGAGGGCGGTGCAATAACTAACCGCATGGTGCTTGTGGGATTTTTAGCAAAGTAATTTTCACATTTTAATGGATCAAACTTAATTAATTTCAGTTAACCAGAACGACCACGGTCCAAATGGCTGTTCAATGGTGACAGTGCAAAATCAATCACCACCTTCTATTTCCTGACGTAATGCCATAGTGGCGCTTGCCTTATTAGCAACTTTCGATTTGATAAATAGACTAGAGATGGATTAATATTGATTGATGCTTGTGGAGTTTCTGAGCGCGAAATAAATGGTTTAAACTTGAAGGCTAATTGCCGACTGTCTAGTTGGTGTAGCGGTATCAATTCTCATTACCATGCCGGAGGTCGTGGGTTTCGATTCCCACTGGGGGCCGTCGCATACCTGTACAAATGGCCTGAGGGCCAGTTTCTGAATTGAGAATTTCGCTAAGTAATTACTTAACTGTAGTGGTGCCTCGTCAAATTTCTCAGGAAAGAGCGTGACAGAACGTTACTTAAGTATCTACTTAGCGAAATTCTCATTTCAGAAACGGGCCGTAAGTCTGGGTGTAATATTTTCCATGTTTGTGATTTCCTTGCCTCGCCTGGAACAGGACAAATTATTGTTTTGTGCGGACGTAGTTAATCCAGCTGGATCCAGGTGTTTGCGGGATCCACTTAGTCTGGTTGTAAATTTAACCAAAATTAAGTAAGCTTATTGGTACATTAGAAATGGTTTATAATACTTTTAGACATAACAGTTAAGACATAAATTGGCAATTGAAATAATTATGCATTAACACCGTAAACATCAATTGCCTAGTCACTTTAATTAGTTGCATTATGACCTCCAAAACGACAGTCAAAAATATTAGTTATTATAGTTAGCCGATCGGCCCACCAAAATTTTTTAGGTTAAATCCAGCGGGATTTCGCATTCGATCGAGATTAGTTCCGCCAAATATATGCGGGATCTTGGTACACAAGGATTGCATTCCCTACTAAACTAAACTAGGTAAATAGTGTTTCAGCGTTAATAAGCTGATATTGCTATTTGTGTTGTTTCCTGTAGTGTTAATACGAAAACTGCTACATAGGTATACTCATTACCAACGTTTAGTTAGTAAGTTTGTACCTAGTTCTTATAAGAACGTTTAGTTAATAAGTTTGTACCTAGTTCTTATAAGAACTAAACTAAACTTACTAACTAAACGTGGGTAATGGGTATACCAATGTAGCAGTTTTCGTCTTAAGCACTACAGGAAACAACACAAATAGCAATATCAGCTTATTAACGCCAAAACACTATTTAGTTTATTTTGGAAGTAGCCTGGCTACAGGGAATACTAGTTCAGGAGCCAGTAACCATTTTTTGTAACCGTTTTACAATAAAGTACCTATTTTTCATTTTCATTTCACTTACGACGTATTTTCGGACATACCAAATATACCTACACAAAAAAAAAATACAAAAATCGGTAAAGTCGTCTCTGAGGAGTTCGATAAGTTCTGTGACACGAGATTTCTACATATTAGAACAGATATATCTGATGTATATTATATGGATGTGTCATTTTCTGGATGTCTCTTATAAAAAACTTCATGCTTAGTAAGCCTCTGTTTTTGGCGAAAGTACTAGTTATGCAATTCCAATTTTGTTCCGTGAAGGTTCCCACGGCTCGGGCGCGATTTACCAAAAATTCAATACGGGTGGTGGAATGTCACACAAAAAATGACTCGTCCTTTCCGTAAGACTGGCGAGCTAGCAGAGCTATCGTCTAGCAAACAATTGAAACAGGGGATTGTTCCGTTTGTGGCGTTTCTAGGATGCGAAGTGCTGGATAAATTGATCAATCCGAAAACATATTATTGCACCGTCGGGTGCGGTGATATGACTTAAAGCTGACATGCTTATTATACAAATATGTGGGAAATATATTTAGTGGGAACATTTGTTAGATATTTTTATTACCTATTAGCAAATTTTTTTTAGTGAGTTTGGTAATTTACCAAATTGTCTTATTGCCAAATAGTACGGGCTTTGGTTTACCATTTTTATTCTAGATTGTGGTAGATTTAATCTTTCCTTCTGACGTGTATGTATGTATTAATGTTATGGGTCTAAAATATACAATGCGTGAAAATCTGTATGTAACCTTTTGGGAGTGATTACTTTATGTTGCCAATATCAACGACGTCAACCTAAGAAAAAAACTCAAGACAAAAAACTAGCAGCCACTATAAATTGTATGTGCTCAAAGTACCTGTTGTGAAAGCAAACATCAAAGGAAAACAACAAGCTTATGCCGGAACTAAGAGGGTACTGGGAAAGGTATAATAATAACCTCCGTCTTATGTTTTATCAGTTTGCCATACCTTCAAGTGACACGGACAGATGATTTCGATTTAAGGGCTCTGAACCAGTAGATACTTTCCCCGTTCCCCTGGATAAATATTGCACATCCGTCGCAACCCGCGAACGTGTCGTATCCCATCTCTGATCTCAATGTTTACCTACGCACTTTATTACAACGCTTCGTCAATCAGTCAGTCATTTATTATGGAGCGTCCGTTCAATGTTACACGACGTTTTTTTGTCCGGACTCGTATTACAAAGGCCTGGGATCCAATTTGCCTTAACAAACGGTTCGGTAGTGAAATTAGAAGCCTCTCGCTCGCGTGGTAGATCGACTCCGAGGCGATTAAACTTAATGGAATGTACGGACTTTTTTGCCGAGTGCCATTTTTGTGCTGTGAATGAAAGTGAGTTTTTTTTTTACTTTTTCGCCACCGAAATTAAATTTCTTCAAGTAGCGGACAGTTACATGTCTGTACAACTTTCGTAAGACTTTATTAGCTTAGTTACTTGATTCTTCCGACAAAAAAATTAAGTATGTGAGCCCGGGATAGAGCTATATCTGTACAACTTTTGAATTTGTGCCGGCTGTAATACACATTTGTCAGACTTTCGCATTTTTTGGCAATACTGTTACAAACAGTGTTGATTCTGCTTGGAACAGAGTTACACTAGTTTTCAAGCAGAATTGAACAACGAGCGAAGCTTCCGTTCCCATTCAAACGGGGACCAAAGCTTTCCTTATGGGTCATTAGGATAAGAAGCAGTAATGTAAGCGCCCTAATGCCGTGGTAACGGGTGTCTCCTCGGCCGAACGTCCCATTACCGGCGGAATCGCTTGGAAACAACGAACTCTCCTGATGTGCGGACGTCATTGAACGTGATCTCACCAAGTTTGACCTCCGGATTCCTACTCCAAGCACTGAAGAGCAGCCCACCAGAATCCACGATCGTTTGCCGGACCCTTTTATCGCAAATGAACCAGTGAAAATGTTACATTCTGCTTACGAGTCGCCATCGGTTAGAGGTAACAATGGACGCGATATTGGTCAGAATCCAACAAACTTATAGTTTTGACGATGGAAACGTGGCTGCTAAATATGGCTGGTCCTGACAAGTAAGTGGGCAAAACATGGGGCAAAGCTCTGCGAATCAGAGCGAAATCTGTTCGGACTCTTCCGACAAAAAGTCAATAAGCGTATCCGGATTAAAGTTAGTGTTGTGTAGTGCTTACGACTTTTAGTTCAATGTGGGGCAAAGCCAAAGGCTATGTCAAAACACGCAATAGTTATTGCCAAATGATTGTACCGTCATGTACTTAATTCAAATTGCTTTCTGATTGCTTAGCTGTGGTGACATCAAAGCTTTCTCAAGAGACAACTCTGAATTTCCAAAGTCTGGAGTTCTGGGGACACTCGGCTATTGAAGTTAAGTATAGTATCTCTATTTTCGCGCATCGTTCGGTGACGAGGTCGGAAACAATTGACGAAAGCATAAGGTCGAGCCGGCCTGTAACCTTTGCGAATGGCGCGAGGTCGCGGGAATAGCTCGATGTACGAGATTTATAGCAATCGCTCGGAACCTACAATGCCGTGACGTAGGTGTATTGGACATATGGGTTTATTTGTCTGAAGTGGACTTGTCGATGGATTGGTTGGAGAGCCAATAGCAAACCAAAAACATGGCACTGTATTGACGACCGATGTGGCGCAGCGGTTAGCGCATCTGCCTACCATGAGAGGTCCCGGGTTCGAACCCCGGCTGGGGACAAAAAGAATACCCCATGGATGTTTACATGTTTGTGATGTCGCTATTTCTGGTTCCCACGACACTGGGGATCCTAGTGTGGGGCCAGAAGCAATTTGTGTGCCTATATGTAAAAAAAAGTATTGTATTTAGAGCAAGGGTGGTAGAATAACTTGGCGGCAAATAAAGAGGAATGTGGTAAGCGGATTGTAAATCAGAGACGTCTGTAGTATAAGTGGAAACTTGAGCCTAAGCTCAATGAAGAGGCAGAAAAAAGTACCTATCAACGGACAGTATTGTAGAAAATAGATAGATAGGGAACACATAGTACATGAAAAAGGACAGGTATTTCTTAATCTAAGAGTATGGACGGCTGCCTACTAAAGACGACCTTTCTAAAGATTGCGAGAATCTATAATCGGACCATCTGGAAAAAAGCTCATGTCGTCCGATTGGTAGGACAAAGGCAGCCGGACCACGTGGCCAGAGGGTAGAGTTCAACCAATACTACGTAACACTCAAAACATATTACGCTGTAACTTCATGACAAAGAAGATGTATGACTTATGGCGAGAAAATAAACCCCTTTTATAGCGCACGGAACACATTTGCTTTAAGACTTCGGCACATTGTATCCCCGGCGTTTACTATAATATACGCCTACCGGCTACGATCCGTTTTCCCTACAATTTATTGACGGTTCGTAGGAATTTCGTAGGAATTGTAACCGATCAGAAGCAAAAACTAAGCGTTTTGTGAATATTGGAACCGGGCATGAATATATTGCTTTCAAAATGTGTGTCGATAGTTATCGTACCAATTAACCTGAAAAAAAAAGCTGGCCAAATGCGAGTCGGACCCGCGCATGCAGGGTTCCGTACCATTACCTATATCACGATATACCAGGATCCTCTGTAGCTTAACTTTTGACGTCAATGATGTAAGTGGAATTTATGAGAATGGTATCTATCACCCCATAGACAATCGGCAAGTAGATTTGTTCCGGACTTGTGTTCCAGATCTGTCGTACTCAAGATTTGTCGTATTCCATATCTTTCGTACTCCAGATTCGCCGTAATACAGTCCACCATAGAAGCATACTATAAAAAACAATATGCAAATTTTTACTTATTTTTATTAACAAAAATAAAAGCAATGGAACAAAAAAAAACTCTTCTTCGATAGAACCAAAACACTGATTGTACAGTCAAGTGTGAAATTATGCAATTACCTACTACGTGCCTGCTCAACTGTACGTATTACAGCGAATCTGGAGTAGATAGATAGATAGAAGATAGAATATTCTTTATTGTACTCATAAATTATATTTACAGATTTTTTATAAATCTAAGTACAATTGGCGGCCTTATTAGTCAATTTCTTCCAGGCAACAATAGACGGAGACAAGAAAGAAACTGGAGTACGACAGATCTGGTATTACGACAGATCTGGAACACGACAAGTCCGGAACAAATCGGCAAGTCGACGCGACGCTCGGGAGCAGACGAGCTGTAGAAAGTGACAGCGCCGAATGTGCGCCGGTCGCCGACACCGGGAGAAAGTTGCGCGCATTGCCTGGGCGCCCAATCGCACTGCATGGGGCTAAGGCTTTGGAGGCCATTCTAATTACCTACATGAAATATGGGTATGTATACGAACATCTGCCTCGTATTCGCAAGGTCCTAAGACGACTTTTGTACATTGTATTTTATACTACATAAACTCACTCTTGTATCAGACGGAGGGGTCGGTCGACCACTTGCAATGATTCTGACAGATCTGTATTTGTTATTATTGAATTTGTATTTTACATATTTGTCAAGGAAAACACCATGAGGAGAGTAATAATAATGTCCACAAAAAAAATCACTTGCCCTACCCTTATATTACGTAACTTTCCACTTTATTAGGTTAAACATTTAGACAACTCGAAAGAGTCAAAATAAGAATGTATATACATATATAATATATACATGTAATGACAGTTCGGAGTAGGAGTATGAGATACCTACTGGGAAAAAAGTCCCCGAATGCAACAGTGACATAAGGTGGTATGACATACTGGGAACAAAAGGGCTAAATCAGACAACTCCATACAGTGGAATCTTCTGTAACTGCACCCCTGGCCCCAAACAAGAATGCCCTGAGCTACAGTAACCGTGCTAGGACATCACTACCATGGAAATACATCCAGATTGCCATGTGACCAAACATAGTAACGAGTTAAGCTACCTCAGCATTAGTTTAGCCAATCGGAAAAACAATCCAATAGAAACTGATACAGTGAAAAGCTCCAGTTGGATTGGGCAAACTTCACAAAGTTAGGGTAGCATGCATTTAAATATGTTCCAGGCGTAGCCACATTGTGTCACTGGCCACCAACAACTGAATTATAAATGGGTGACCAAGAACTAACCTTCCCTAATGTGTAAACAAATGACTTTGCAGCTGGTGGTTTGTTGCCAAACCTGTCTGAATTTGACAGGTTTAAAGTGACTAGACAAGTTTTAGACGGGTAGAATTACAAAGTCATAAGAGAGGAGCAATGCCATAAAAATGCGACTGTTTTCAACTTTAATGCTCAATTGTGTATGTAATAACTCGTCACTACTGAGATTAAAATGTAATACTTACATCACTACTGGGGCAAAAAAACATGAGGAAATAAGGCATACCTGCCAAGCAGGCCCTGTGTAAATTACCTTATTTTTCCAACTAAGGATGATACAGGTAAACAACATGACTAATCCGTACTTGGCAATACAGCATCTGAGTTAAGAGGTAAAACTAAAGCTGACAACAGTAAAAAGGTGCATAGAGTACTGAGACTTACTCACTTCTTTAAATACACAGCTAAGAAATCATTGGAAGACGTGTTTGCCAGGAGGCACACTTGAACTAAGAGATTTTGTACAAATTCAGAAACACAAACTGATATAAAATGTTCAGAATATAATTTGAATTGCACATTGATTTGATAAGCTAAGATAACCCATAACTTTATTCTGGAAACACTTACAGAAAATAAAATAAGTTTATCCAGAATAAAGTTAATAATGTAAAGTGCTTATGAAAGCTTTAGTTCTAAGAAAAGATATTGTTGTTGCTTGCAACATAAAATATATCAGGTGTAATATTAAATATCATTGTCTGGTCTTCGGCTGGCTTGCACCAAAACTATCTCTATCCAGTGAGTAAGTTCAAGAATATTTTGCACATTTACAGAGTGATAGATGAATTGCATGACTGACAAACAGGTCAATCCACTATTTATTTGTTTATTATAATTTTCCATCCATGATGAATTGATGTAAGTCACACTCAAGAAAGGAATGTACTTTAAAAAACCCATAGGCACCATATCTGATTATTTTGACATTGAGGTCCAAGGTACCAATATTGGCATCATGAATTCTATAGCAAATATTTTCTTTTAGGAAACAAATTTTAAATTTCAATGCAACTTCAATATAATGGATTATTAGGAATGAACACCTTGCAATATTTTATGAATAAAACATGAAATAAACAATAAAACCCCAGAGAATGGTTTATTTGTGAGTACTTGAACAATGCCTAACCATTTACTGACAGTAGATTTAACTGTCTCATGTGTCTAGCGATACAATCTCAACTGCCAATACAGATGTTGTCAGTGCAATACCTACTGAAGGCTGCAATACTAATTTCTACAAACATCCTCAGCCTGAGTGTATAATCATGTTTGTGAAGTTCACACCTGGTTACCATAGGACAGTCCTAATTTAAGATCAGGATAAGTGATTGCGTCTGCTCAATCCACTATTTTTCTATTGATTGGTTTTACAAAACCCCATCAACTAAAAGATTGTAATTACACATCATGACTAATGTAGTACACATTGTTTTTATTATCGTCATGTTTCTCTGTATCTGTTGTCATAAAAACAATTCATCCAAAGTAAGTAATTCACCCGCAGTAACACAGAAGTTGAGAAAATCCTTTGTTGTAAGATGCATGTAAGCCAACATGTACTCCATGTTGCTCAACAAGAAGTAATCACAGCTAAATTGCGTCGAATTTGATTCTCGGCACGTAACCTTGGCCAATCAGCTGATGGGTGCTAAGTGGGCAATCTAAAGTGAGCTATGTGACTTCATAGGTTACTCTAATGGCTTACCTCTTCTCGGCGCTTGAGCCAGCGGCCGCAGGGACTCTCTTCCAGGATCTCGCTTTCATCTTCAGAGTCTTCACCGCTCTCGCGCGGAGACTTGCGCTCCTTGTCGATACTCCCCCCTCCCGACATGTCTGGAGGCACAGGGCTTCGACCAGCGAGCTACTGCACACACACACACACACTAGTTACACTAGGCAACGTTTTTCATTAACAAAAACTTGAGATTATTTTCAAAATACACTTTTTCTCACAATCATAGTATCCAAGGTTGCGAGACGAGACGTCACCGATGTGTCGGAGTGCACCATAATTCGACGCACGGCCGGGTTTCACTGCGCTCCGACGCTCTTGTTACAGAGTGGACAATGTTCTTTACAGGAACAGATAGTACACAAGTCGTCTATTGAGCTTACACATCATATTTGAAATAAATCTTTCACCGGCAGAGCACCTTCGACATTCTTTTACAGACACAAAATAAAACCATAGTGTCAACCTAGTAAGTTTTTAATTTTGTTGGTGCTGCCATAATAAGAAAAAACCGGTGATAATAAGTTACCGGTTTTTTTACGGCTTCGTTGATGGAGTACGGTTCCAGTTATTGAAAACATAATATTATTATTTATGAAAAAAAAAAAACTAATGAAGCAGCTGCTAATCTAAGCAGCTGATTACAAAAATATTTCAGATAAACATTTCACAACACTGCTGAAGCTGAAACAGTATTAAAAACTTTACTGCCATCTAGCGATAATATTTTTTTAATTTACCTTTTGCTATTTTATAACAGGTGGCGTTACTACGAAAATTGACACAAAATTGGTATAAAAATCGTCAACATGACGACGACTCATGAGTCTTCAGTTAAAAAAGGAAAATACATCTGATAAATAAAAGTAAGTGTATCGAATATAATTTGTTTAATTTACAATTTTAATAACGAATACTTCTCTACTCTGCGCTAGATGGCGTTACTAGTGCATTTTTATTTACAATGCGTTTTTACATTATTGAGAGATTTATTTGGCAGTATCTAGCAAAAACCACCAGTAAAAAAGGATTTATTTTTCATTGGTTTCGCAGTATTAGTCACCTTTCCATGAAAAGGACTGCCCTTTCCTGTCGAGATTCCTACGCATTAGCGAACGCTGGTATCATCAATCTGGTTAAACCAAATAATTACTTCATGCCTCTATAGCTTTTTGACCGGCTTTTTAGCATTATTTTAGACCTATCAAATTATGTTTTCATTATTCTCTTCTCTAATTCCATTTTATGGACAATAAATAAATCAATCGTTAGGGACCTAATAAACTCGGCAAAACGTGGGTCCAGTTCTAGAGACTGGTGCCTCTGCCTACCCCTTCGGGGATAACGGGCGTGAGTTTATTATATATTATTTTTATTATTTAAATAAATCAATAAATGCCCCATAATCAGACACCTCCATACAGTGATGGAGTGATTTGATTTAGCTTAGTCCGAACTGTCAAAAACATACATGATTTTGACACTTTGGAATTATCTAAATGTTTGCCCTCACATGGCCCTCACAACCAGTCACGTTCGCTCTGATTAATTAACCGAAGCTTATGTGTACCACATATTTGCTCTCCTATAAACGTCCAGGCTAACTTGACCCCTCCTTTCCTAGTCATCCTCACCCCGGAGGCTCAGAGTGTCTCGGGGGTGGCGGGAGCTCAGCGTGACATAAAGTGATGTGTGAAGCGTCGCGCGGGGTCGCAGATCTGCCTGTAGTTTATGAGCCAGTAAACCGACGAGACAACTTTGCTGAGCGCAGTTTGCACATCCTGAACGCTAGTGGGGCGGTTCGTCTATACCTCCCCGCTAAATACTCGTACTTAATGACAAGCAGACAGCGGGTAACGACGTAGGTATGCGTCCTTTTAATGCCACGCTCGTTTCGCTCATGTTTCCAACTCGAGAGTTTTATTTTGGTACATACCTAATATCCCAAAGTCAGTACCTCGTTTTACAAACCTCGAAAACTTGACGGTGACTTATTTATGATATTAATTTTTGACATTAATATTAGATCTACATAACAGTCCAGTAGGTAGCCTTACAAAGCTTTGGGTTCTATTAAATGCGCATCTCGAGGGATTGTAAAAATATTAAAACATTGAAGATTTCATTTTGTACGTTCGTGAGAAGTCACCTTGAATGCGCATCTCAAGCCTGGAATCCTTTGTAACTAGGATTCAAAAAACCTTTATACGATATTAGAATTTTAAAACCAATTGTAGAAAGGTTAGTTTCTTGGAGTCGTGTCGTAGGCATTACCTTTTACCTCTTCAAAAGCGTCGCGAAATAGCTTATTATGATCCTACTGCACCGTTTTGCGTCTGGAGAAATCGACTGTCCACAGCTGCTTAGTCAACTAAATCTCTATACCTACATCAAAATGAGTAAATCCAGTATTTTCATCTAGAAAAACTGTCATGTAAGTAGGTAAAGCTAAAACTCGTTTATGTGGCGGGTTTATAACGAATTTAATAAACTGGCGAAGATTGGCAATCTTGACATGTTTAACTCATCAAAAACGTAGTAAAACCAAGTAAAACTCAATTTTTAGTTAAAATTTATGTTTAAGGTAATTTTTAAGCTGTCACTTAATTATGTATTTGCTTAAGGCACAATTAATTACAACTCAAAGTGTTACGTTACAATTTACCTTCTATATGTTCAAATATTTGGTTACTCTTTGTTATGTGCTGTTATTCTTCCCAATATTAAATAAAATAAAGAATTAAATTTATTATTAATTTCATTCCGGATACACTTACTTGACTTTTTGTCGGAAGAGTTCGGAATAAAAATAATAATGTCTAGTACTTACAAAAGTTTTAGTTCAAGAATTAAAGAAGTTTTTAGATTCAGCTTGTGGCTGATCTGGTTAGATATTTTTTTCTCATTTATAATCTAGGCAATTTTAGATGAGTTTGCCAAAAATGTACGTGGTTTCACAGGACCCGAAAGCTTGTCAGAGAACTAATTATATTTATTTTATTTAAATAAAATAAAATAAATGTATTTATAAATTATTATTTATAACTTGTGAGTGAGTTGTATGAGACTGATCATGATCACACAAAACTCACTCACACTCGTAACGCATAACTCGTATTGTGACTTGTAAGCTCTTTTCGCCTTCATTTTAACTAAGGTAATTTTAGACACGTAATGATGTCACGTCAGTGGGAGGTTTGGGCCCAAAATGTATATAAAGCCAATCTAGTTATAAACAAAACACCTACAATTTCGTGGAACTCATTAAAGCCCAAAAGTGCGTGAGAGTTTCTCTTTCAGTAGGTAATCGGATTTGTAACCATTTCACGTGACACTAGTACCGACGTCTGCTCTCCTTAAGCTTGAAGTTTCCGCGGAAAATTATTAACGAAACAAGGCAACAAGGAATGTGGAGTAGGCCGGAGCGGATCACAAAAAATTACGGTAAAAAGGCTCAGCGCCGGTTTCTGAATTGAGAATTTACCAAGTATATAATTAAATAATGTTCTGTCTCATTTACTGAGAAATTTGACGAGACCGCAATACAGTTAAGTATAGTTACTTAGCGAAATTCTCAATTCAGAAACTGGCCCTTAGTGTTTCTACGTAGTTTACAAGTTAAGTGCTAGCATTAAGTTAGATAGCCCTCGTGTTTGGTTTTTTTTATTTGTACTCGGTCACGAACTTACTAACTTAGCGTAAGTGCTAAGCACTAAAGTTGTTAAAAAAAGTGAAAATTTAGAACAAGTTTAAATTGGCCATATCTCAAAAACCGTACAACTTTTACTGAGGTCATGTTAGGTTGGTTCGACGCCTCTTGAGCAGGTCTACCTCAGAAATCAGAAATCATAAATTTATTTCAACGTAAAGAATTTTTACATTCTGCTTGTTGAATGTCAATGTACATAAAATTATAATGTTAGCCGCTGCCTACGGGCCGAATGTAGCCGAAGGCAGCAAAAAAAAACTCCACTCTGACCATCTTTTCTCAAATCATCTTAAATCTAATACAGAGTTTGATAGGTACGTATGTCCATCTACCTACCTCCAGTGTCACTGTGACGTGTCATTTTTGGGACACGCTGTATATTACTAATTTCGTACCGGTCTACGGTAGACTCGAACGAAATGCACATCAAATGGAATGCGTAAAAAATTAGTTGAAACCGAGTCGACAACTTAGGCGGAAAATCCGGATTATCGAATATTTTCCATATAAAAATGAAGAAATTTTATATTATGGCGTTGCGAAGTAAATATGTTAATGTCACCAATGTTGCGTTGGTGTGACGTCACCACGTGTCACAGGTGCCATTGTGAACTCTTTTTGTTAAAACGAAAAAGCAAAGCAAGTCAACATTTTAGCCGAGCGAAGCCTACTAATGCCCGGTTCCTATAATATACGCCTACCGGCTACGATCCGTTTTCCATACAATTTATTGACGGTTCGTAGGAATTTCGTAGGAATTGTAACCGATCGTAAGCAAAAACGAAGCGTTTTGTGGATATTGGAACCGGGCATAAGCCTACTACTACGAGTACTAAGTAGGTACTTTTACTTTGTAAAACACCGGGGTGTTGCCTACAAATAAACATTTTTTGACGACCTCTGCAGCGCGGAGGCAGTTTGGTAGGTACGTACCATGCGAGAGGTCCCGGGTTCGAATCCCGGCTGGGGACAAAAAAACCCAGGTCTTGGAGGTTCACATGTTTGTGACATCGCTATTTCTGGTTCCCACGACACAGGGTATCCTTGTGTGGGACCAGAAGCAATGTATGTGTCTGTATGTAAATGTTTTTTTTTTCCTGATTATCATTTAAAAGGAGAAGTCTTAGGTAGCGACTACAGCCGCCAGCAACGGCATCAGATATTGAAACCTTCTGTAATATTTATGGCGTTCAGGTTTGATAAGTTTTTTTCAGTTCATTGGAGCGTGCTCCTTGTGTTATACGAATGCCATGCCACACGAAATACATTTTACTCGATATTACTTAGGGCGAATCGCGATTTCACTTTTCCATTAACGTGTTGTTTATATTTTGTTTTATTTTTATACTATTGGACTCGTGTGTTCCGAAAAATAAATTCAATATTAAGCACTTTTAAGACCTTTGAGTAAGTAAGTTGGTAAATATTTGAGACCGCGCGTTAGCGTCGAAATTGCATAAAACTATGTTTAGTTTTAATTTTCAAAATTCTGCTTTCGAGTGCATGCGTTATGAAGTAACCTACATTTAGCTCGTGTTCATGATCGAATCAAAACGAAAAAAACAAAATGTTTACTTTATGAACGTCAAAGTAATCTATTAAATATTGAAACCAACAACACAATAATTAATAGTTTAGGTGAAGAGGAAGCTAACAAAGAATTTCCACGTTTATTTTTTCAGAACAGTTTTAACTTAATGAACAAAGTTTCAGACCTATGAATTATTACTCATTAATGTATGTATTGTATACTAAACACGTTTGTCCTCTCAATAGGTACCTTTAGTATTAATATACTGTTTAACTCGAGACATCTTCGTCTTCTAAATAATCGTTTTATTTTATAACAACTTTTATAGTAATATAATAATGTTATAATAATGTCACTTCAAGTCACTTGTAACCTATTGGCAAATAAATACTTTTAGAAAAATGACAACTTATTGCATAAGCACTACACATACCTAGATTGTTTTACGGATTCACTTACGGATTTTTTTCGGAAGAGTCCGACCAGGTTTCCCTCTGATTCGCAGAACTTAATCAGAGAGAAGAGCTCGTCCCTAGCGAGCAACCGACTACGCGATTTCCGTCTCTGCTCACAATGAGCGAAACCTGGTCTTCCGTTAAAATTCAAGTAACTGAATACGTAAAACAATCTATAACTTATCTCATGGCGAGATCCCCCTTATAACTAAACACAATCAGCTGTAACTTTGGGGAAACTTCAAACTGTGAGCGTGTCACACAACTTACAAGACAAATTAATTAAGGATGGCCAAGTCGCGGAGATAATGCCGACTGCGAAAACAGGTCGAGCCACGAACATCGGAATGGACTTTTAGAGAAGGTCCACTCTGATTTAACCTAAAATTATTATGAACACAGACGGTGACATTTATAAAAACACAATTCATCTAAAACACTCCTCTCACTCTCTTTCTGGATTTTTAATCCCACATGATGGTGGGTTCAGCTTTCCTTATCTTCTCCCTCCACTTCGCCCTGTTCCCGGTATCTTCTTCAGAAGCATCGCACTCTATAATGTTTTTCTTCACTACGTCCATCCATCTATAACACTCCTCTTATGCAGATTAAATAGTTTGTGTCTAAGTGTATCCCCTCACTTCTCTTCGTGATAAGACTGGCGCGTTTCGAATTCCATCTCAATACATGCGAATCGCTCGTAGCCTGGGCTGCCTGAGTGATCTTAAAAACGATCATTAAGGTTATGCAACATACGGCGCGTTCAGTCCATGGGTGGCTCACCGTCTATGACTGACGCTAGTGGCATTTTTTCCGAGCGGTTCCGTGCTTCGCAAGGCACGCTAAGCAGTTGGTCCTGGCTGCCGTTGATAGATGGCAGTCGTTAAGCCAAGTCAGAGGCCTTAGGGGGCGGCTTGAAAACTTCTGACAGTAAGACAAGCCACTAGTCTTACAAGCCTCCACCAATCCGGACTTGGCCCCCGTGGTGGAGTATGGCCTATACCTTCCTCAGGGAAGAGACCACCGTGTGGAGTTTCTGGTCTCCCATCGGACGCGTCCCCCGGGTGGCGGATAGGGGAACGCCCTCCAGATATGGGGGGTACCGGCTTCGGCCGGCGCGGACCAAAACCAGGGGAGGGGGACGTCCAGTGGCTTACGCTGCTGGACGTTCTGCGGGGTCCACTATGGGCCCCGCACCCGTAACCCCACATTGAGTGGGGCCGGGGGCCTTCGGGCCGCGAGGAGACAACCTCTATAAAAAATACACGGTGGGGGCCCTCCTCTATGTCCCTCTGTTCAGCAGAGGGCATAGAGGAGGGCCGGACGGGGAGGGGGAGGGGCGTGAGTTCCGCAAGCCGGGCCGGGAGGGACATTGGGACACCTCCCGGCCCACCGGCCGGGGACCAGGGATTGAGGACCCTATGATCCTTGCCCAAGGGAGAATAAGGGAGGGGAGGAATAGACGGGGCCGAAGACCTGGCAGAGTGCCAAAAAATGGGTCTACGGTAGCTGGAGGCTTTGGGAGCTCGCGCCTCTCCGCTGGGAGAGCCGGTGGCGCGGGGGGCGCTGCGCGGACTTGCGCCGCCGGTTGAGTGAGGGTCACAGACGGCAGGTTGGGGGACCTGCTGTCCGACATCGTGACGGGAGAAGGGGGTGGGGGCCCCATGCCCCTTCTCCAGTGAGGGTGGGCTCGACTCCTTGCGAGTCGGGTCGACGTCGCCGGGGCGCCGCTGTCGCATTCGCGTTGTGGTTTCACACCACTTGCGAGATCCGGCGGCGCCCCATTTCACGAGCGACAGGACGGCCCCCGGGGTGTTTTAGTAGGTATGCCTCTCCTATTATTAGGAGAGGAGAGTCCGACACACGGCCGTCGCCCTCCCCCAAGGGTGGCGGTGTCATGGTGCGTAAAGCATTTCACCCCGTTAAAAAAAAATGGGAAGAGACCCGTGCCCCTCGGTGGGGGCATAATGGGTTGATGATGATGACGTGCGAAGTGTCATTTTTAGTCGTTTTTAGAGTTTCGTACCTCAAAAGAAAAGAAAGTGAACCCTTTTAGGATCACTTTATTGTTTATCCGTCCGTCCGCCCGCCTGTCTCTAAAGTCAGTTTCGGGTACTTTTACGAGTAGGTATCTGTAGAAAAATTTCGTTGTGGACTTTGTTCTTCTGGACCTCCCTAACTGGGCAGCAGTTAGGGGTTTTTACAACTTGACTTCACTCAGCGCTGGAGCAGTGCCACTTAGCACCGGATTAACGATCTACAGTTTTAACTGAGTGTTCGTTGATAACCCCTCTAACCAGGCCACCATTTTGGCACTCGTCATTAACCTAATTAATGTATTAGACATAATACAGATTTATCTCTGTGATCGAATAAAGAGGGTACCAAAGATTTTATGACAATTCTCTGCGTCAGTATGAATGAGAAGTGAAAGAGTTATGGGCGCAGTTAAAAAACTAATATAGTACGGAGTGGAAGTTGCTGGTGAAGTTTGTGGTGTCAGCAAAACCAAGCAGATGAGGCTGTGCGATAAGAAACTACCCCTGATCAGACAGTACTGTGGCAAGGTACTTAAAAACTGTTGTATGGTCGTCGTCGTGCCTCTCAATCCGAAACTAAAACCTTTATTTCCGGAACATTTAAAATTAGCAATACTTTTGTTTACTTTACTATTACAATGAAGCAAGTGTTGATTACACTCATGGGTTACGAGGTTCTTATACATAAATAGTTTCGTACCAACTTATGATTTAAGTTGCCTCCGTACCTCAACCCCTTAAAGTGTCACACTATAACGTTTACAAGTAAGAGTAAAGTTGTATCACATTGTTATTCACTAAAAGGGCATAATCTCAATCAGGTAGATGAAGTACGTGACTTGGGCATCATACAAGCTTATTTTTGATTGCCACATCGACAATATATGCAAAAAAGCCTTCAGAGCATTAGGATTTGTAATGCGCACCTCACGTGACTTTAAAAAAGTTAAAACATTAAAGTTATTATACTGCACGTACGTAAGAAGTATACTTGAATATGGTTCACAAGTATGGAACCCCCAATACGATGTATATGATGATCGAATAGAGAGGCTGCAAAAGAAATTTATCAAATTTATTAATCGCCGTATAAGATCCGAAATGGATTACCTGCCATCCTGTCGCTCAATGCATCTTCTCCCACTCGTTGAACGACGTCGAATAGCCGACATCACAACGCTAATAAAAATTGTCAATGGAATTATTGATTGTCCTGATTTGCTCTCCAGGTTAAATTTTCACATTCCTGCTAGATCCCTTAGGCATAAACAAGCATTTCATACACCTATTTCTTCAAAAAATTGTAGAATTAATTCTTTCCTATTTCGAGCTTGCACAACATTTAACGGTCTAAGCGATAACCCGGACACTGATGTCGATGTCATTCACGACAGCGTTGCTTCAGTTAGGCGTAGGTTAGCTGCGAACTTCTTTGGTAGCGAGTTGTCTACTGTGTGATGGGCTTGGTTGCTTTGATTTGCTTATTATATATTTAGTTGATGTTAAGATTCGGCAGTCTAGGTTAATATTATTTTTATTTACTTATTTTTAAAATAAGGAGACAGGAAAATAATCTTGACGAAGCAAATAATGCTCTCTCGCACGTTCTAGATTGGTTTACAGCAAATAATCTGTTGTTAAATTCAAAAAAGACAAAATGTATGAAGTTTACCCTACCTAATGTAAAATTAGTTGAAAATAACATTGTGATTGGAAATGAAAAACTAGAATTTGTTGAAGATACTGTATTTCTGGGCATCTGATCACTAAAAACAGACAAGTGTTAAATCCGCACTCATACTCGTATAACAAAAAATCTCTTGTTTCTCCTTCGGCAAAGGCCTCCGAACTCTAACTCTTTCTGCTACATTCTGTCTGCAATGGAGAGTTAGACGACATGGAAGGACCATAACTAGAATTACCTAAGTGCAATCCAATAATTTGCGGTTCGATTCATTATTAAAAAAAAATTAGTTGTTTGCTAGACGCAGAAAGACGGCAGGTGGACCAGGGCAGTTCAGAGACCATAGCAGCCCGATGTTCGGACGATGTGCCCCGTGGATGCAAATGGCGAGATATCGTAAAGTATGGCGTGGTGGATAAAAGGGCTATACCCAACAGTGGGCAGAGGTGGGCTAATTATATTTGCAAGGCTAAAAGGTAAAACACTATCTTCAATTTCTTAACTTAAATCTGTAATAGAAATGCTGGAAAGTAGACGATTTAACCTGTAAACTTTTTGAGCCAATCGGCTCACCAAAATAATGGTTTTCATTTGTTTTGGCTTTGCAACAAACGTTTAAAAGTCGCTGCTGCCGACTGTACTAGTCATTTCAGGCTTTACGGGGAATTTTCTCTGAGGAAATAAAGTGGCCATAAACGTTTCGAGTTATAATCCAGCGCGGCGCGGGCAGTGCAAGTGCTTTATGAGTTATCAGCGGCGACACACTCGTACTTTTTCATTTGCGGGAGTCTCGGCGGATATTGCGATGCATTATGTGGTCCGCGACTGCGAGGGGCTGTATTTACTTCAACTTTACTCGATAGACAAATAAGAGCAATATTAGCGTTAGCTCCGCGGTCCACCGACTCAAAATAACTTGGTCTTTGAAATTGTTATTTTCCTTTCTACGGCCTGAAGTTTTTTTTATGGACCTGGATGGGATTCCAAATGGACCGGTATGGAAGCGGCTTGCATCTTCCTGCCACTTGGATGAGATCGTCTATCCATCTTGTGGCTGGTCGTCTTACGCTGCGCTTGCCGATATGAGGTCTCCATTCGAGAACTTTTCGGCCCCATCGGCCATCAGTTCTGCGTGGTGTGTGCCCCGCCCACTGCCACTTCAACTTACTCATCCACTGGGGTTGACGACTTTCGTTTGTCTACGGATCTCATAATTTCTGATTCGCTCTCGTACAGAAATTCCGAAATGCCGTATGTAAATGTTTATGTTTAATTGTAGCTTAAATAAGATAAATATCCTTGTAAAGAGTCTTGAACTCTTGGCAGACATGAACTGACGGACGTACGGACAGTAAAGTGCGTTTCATTTTTTCCTTTTGAGGTATGGAACTCTATAAACAACTTTTTGTAGGAGAATCCGGAGCCAAAAAATTAAATAACACTACACAACACAATTACTTGTCCAAATTAGCATACGGTGTGACATGGTATCCAGACAAGCACATTAGTGGTTTAACCTAAGTACGCTACCCCCTGTGGGGACCGACGCTAGACCTACAAGGCTTTATAATTGGACACATTTCAAACTTGTTCGAGAAGAGAAGCTTGTAGGTTAAGACTACTGTCTGTACAGCAGACATCATTATTGAAACTCATTAGATGGATAAATAGAGACAACTATATTGAAAATCCTATTAATAATAACATTATTTATTTAAAAATAAACTCACGCCCGTTATCCCCGAGGGGGTAGACAGAGGCACCAATCACTAGAACTGGGCCGACGTTTTGCCGAGTTTATTAGGTCCCAAACATCATCATTCATCAAAATCATCATCATTTATTTGACTACGTGAAATTTAAAAACTGGCCAAGTGCGAGTCGGACTCGCGCACGAAGGGTTCCGTACTATACTAAAAACCATTATCTATAAAATCTACCATTATCATGTCTGTTCTATGGGAGCTCACTTAAATATTAATTGTATTGTTTTTAGTAGGTATTTGCTGTTATAGCAGCACCACAAATACATCATCTGTGAAAATTTCAACCGTAACTCTCACGGTTCATGAGATAGAGCCTGGTGAAAGACGGACGGACGAGCGGGGCGGAGTCTCAGTAATAGGGTCCTTTTTACCTTTTGACTCCACCACGGAGGGGTAGGCAAGGCAGCGCTTGCCACGATCGATCTTAAAAAGATACAGTTGACCGTCTTACCTGTGACATTTTTGTGATTTCTCGGACTCTAACGGCCAGTTTCTGAATTGAAAATTTCGCTAAGTAACTACTATCATCATCATTCAGCCACAAGAAGTCCACTGCTGGACATAGGCCTCCTCCATGGATTTCCAAAAGGACCGGTTGGAAGCGGTGCTTAACTGAACTCTAGTGCTGTCTCGTAAAGTTTCTCGGAAAAGAGAGTGACAGAACATTACTAATAATATAGCAAATCTTAAATACACAGTAAACAACCAACAATTATTGATTTATTATTTGTTAATGTACTTACGTACAAAAGGATTGACGTCTCTATTCTATTTTACATGTTTGTGATGTCGCCCTTCTGGTCCCCACGACACTGGGTACCCTAGTGTGGGGCCAGAAGCAATGTATGTGCCTGTATGTAAATGTTTATGTTTTCACCTCTACGCAAAGCATGCTCAAGCCTTGAAGACCCGCCGGCGGGTCGGTCTTGCAATAGCACTTTGAATCGAATTTTGTTCGAAGATGATACAGTACAGTACCATGCAAGTTTTATGAGCAGGTTTTATTCTTTGCTAACTGTGATAAATTTAAAATATTACTACTCTGTAAATATCTAATTAGCTGTGAAAGAATAATGTTATAAGCCTGAGGGGCTATAAAGAACGAAAATAAAGCAAACGTAAATCAGGCTTTCATTTTCAGAAATCAGAAATTTATTTCAACGAAAAGAATTTACATTCTGTTTGTTGAATGTCAATGTACATACACTTATGTATAATGTTAGCTCTTTCAATCAGGAATCGCTTCGTAGCCTGGCTGCCTGAGTGATCTTAAACGATCACGAAGGTTAAGCAATATAGGGCGCGTTCACTACATGGATGGGTGACCATCTATGACTAAAATTGACATTTTTACGAGCGGTTCCGTGCTTCGCAAGGCACGTTAAGCAGTTGGTGCCGGCTGCCGTCGATAGATGGCAGACGTTAAGCCAAGCATTAGGGCGGCTTGAAAACTTGTGACAGTAAGACCAGCCACTAGTTTGCAAGCCTCCACCAATCCGGACTGGGCCCTCGTGGTGGAGTATGGCCTACACCTTCCTCAGGGACGAGACCCGTGCGTCTCGGTGGGGACAGAATGGATTGATGATGAAATAAGGCTTTAGCATTCTTTCTCCCTTTCCGCAGTTGTTATTCCAGAGACTTGCTAGAATCTGTACCGTCCAGTCCTGTATCAAGCACATTATCAAATATTCTACCTTGTCACGTTTGCTCCAACCCTGGAAGGTTACATTAAATCGCTTCGGCTATCTCTAAAAAAAGGGTCCGTCTCGTATTTTTGTACCCTGTAGGTACGTAGTAAAATTATTATTGAAAAAGGGCCGAAACAGCGCGTAAAACGTTATTAAAGTGTTAAAATTCTACTGAACAAACGGGGTCGCCGCCGCCGGCGTAATAAAAGAAGTCTTTAAACAAAGCCTTTAGCCGTTTGAAAATGTAGTTACACTAGACATGTAGTAATGGTTTTTATAGCAAAGAGTAACGGTTTTATTTATAAGATCACTATTCCACAAAAACGGCGCTTAGTGAGACTTCTTAGGTCATTTAAAAAAAACAGCGTTGAAGCTCGAACTTTTTAGATATACAGAAAATTGAAAACGTCAGTGGGCGGTTAAATAGAGTTTTACAAGAAACTCTAAGGGAGCCATCACTTCATTTTTTTATAAATAAAACCCTGAGTATTTCTGCTGTCTGAAAGAGATGATCACCCGTATTTATAATCAGATGAATGTTAACTTGTCTCGTTTACCAATTAATTTGTAGGAGAGGATAGATAGATAAATTGAATATCACACTAATATTATAAACGTGAAAGTTTGTGTGTGTGTTTATATGTTTGTCAGTCTTTAGCGCTGAAACGGCTGGACGGATTTTAATAAAATTTGGTATGGAGTTAGCCGATACCCTGGATTAAAACATAGGCTACGTTTTACCGCGGGGAAATATCTTATTCCTACGGGAAAATCGATGAACCGCGGGTAACACCGCGGGGCACAGCTAGTTCTTTAATATATGTGTACACCAACAGTTATTTCACTAGTAATCAACGTAGCGATGAAGTGTAAGTGATTTATCAGAATCGTTACAAGCGGTAGTCCTTGGCCTCGTCAACCCTCTGGGATACAGGCGTAAGTTTATGTATGTAATTTATGTAGTCATGTAAACTAACACAAACAAATCGTTTTGTACCTATCAGAGAGAAAGGAGATTAATATTTATCGAATTTAATCGTGGAACTTTTTATTCAAAATTCAAAATTCAAAAATTTTTATTTCAACGTAAAGAATTTACATTCTGCTTGTTGAATGTCAATGTACATACAGTTATGTATAATGTTAGCCGCTGCCTTAGGGCCGTCTGTAGTGGAGAAAAAGGCAGCGAAAAAAAACTCCACTTTTTATTACTATTGAGTCTTTTTACTGGCATTTCATAAGCTCGTGAAGTCTAAATGCAAAATAAGCATGAACCCAGTCAGTCAATGGAAGCTCGGGGTCGTAAAGGCGCGCATTACCATCAGTAGAGGTGGGCGTTCATTCAAGGAACTGGTTTAAAAAGCTGCTTTTCTGTCGTCAGCGAATAATGCTTTCCTTGGCTGAAAAGGCGTTAAACATTTAATTAAATTTATAAGTACCTACATCCTACGCGTTTCTGATCCAATTAAACAATACGCAAAGAAAAACGAATATGCTAATTAGTTTTCGATAAATGTGTAAAGAGTCTAATTGATGTTGACTAAACGCTGGTAGAGATTAAACGCACTCTTTGAAGACATAGTAGAATTTGGAGGACGATTGTATCTAGTGTTCAAAAGTAACAATTTTAAGTTAATAAATTAATTGAGTTAAAACTCTTTTGGAAAAAATAAATGTGAAGTTTTTTTGTTAGTTTCCTCTCCACATAAAGAAGTTCTTTGTAACTAACAATGTTTACTTTCATTATGTAAGTTAATATTTAATTAATTTTGATTTCTGTTCATAATGGGCATCTATGTATGTTAACGTTATGTATCTCAATAAAAAAAAAGTAGAATTTAATTTATATACCTCTAAATGACTTACTTATTCCCATACAACTTACATCTTTACAGGAAACCCTAAGCCCGTTCGTCCATTCAAAATTAATTAAAATGACAACTATTGACAAGCACGTCGATGCATCGACTTCACTTCACCGAGTCCGGAGCCGGCCACCGATGCGGAAATAGCTGTAACGTTAACTAGTCTTGCAACTAGTTATGTCCGCGTGGCCGATTCGTTTGTTTGCGGGGAATACCGTGAAGGACCCTTCTCTAACCATCGTGTCATCGTATCAGGGATTCCGTGCCGTTGCCTCCGCTAGTGGTCTCTCATTAAGGTCTGTGTTACGGTTTCTGATCTGACAAGAATACTGGACTTAAAAATTTTGTTGCCTGTTGGACTACGCAGGTGTACCACGGGAAAGGGGGTTGATGAGGATTCCTCTGCCTCTTCCTCAAAATGAGGAATTTCCTCATATTTTTGAGATTCCTCATCCTCTTCCTCAAAATTGATTTAAAAAAAATCCTCTTCCTCTTCCTCTTCCTCATATTTTAAGAGGAACTTAAGCGGAAGGAGAGTTATAATTTTGGTTGAAACGAAATGTATTACAGAGAGAGAGAGAGAGAGAGAGAGAGAGAGAGAGAGAGAGAGAGAAGTCTCGCCGTATTAAAAAGTTAAAGGAAGACAGGGATGGAAACATGTAGGTAAATAAGTTCAATACTAGCGTAATCTACGTAATGTTATTTGTTCTTCTCTTCCTCTTCTGCATCCTCTTCCTCATCATCATCCCCTTCCTTTTAGTCTGCCAGATTCCTTATCCTCACCCTCACCCTCAAAATCGACTTTAAAAATTCCTCTTCCTCATCTTCTTCCTCATAATAAGTTCCTCAACAACCCTGGAGGGCTTCCTTTCAGTTCATTTTTCTTAGCACTCGCCCAACACTCTTCTTAGGGTCTTCGGGGCATTGGGCATCCATTCACATCTACTACCCGATGAAACTTATCATGTTATTTACATACATACGTTCTCGCCTGTATCCCAGAGGGGTACGCAGAGACCAGGGACTGCCGCCCCCCCACGATGCTGGCAAATTACTGTAATAAATTTCTTCTGACGTTAAAAAAGAAACATTGGGCACATAATGGGTTGATGACGATGATGATGATGTCTTTAACTCCCTAACTATAGGATGTGACGTAGGGCGAGTTGCGGCGTAGACAAGACGCCTGTTCACCTCATCGCCTTGACTTATTTGTACGGAGTACTTATGTCTGAAATGACTCCCACATAACATAATATTTTCCTGAATCGTTGTTACCTAACATGTCCACTGTTGTGATTAAGCCTCTACGAACGCTCGAGAGAGACTCTCTCTGAGAGAATATAGAAAAAACAACAAAGAAAAAAAACATTTATTAAAATTTTAAACACAGTTTAGACAAGTACGCAACAAATAAAGTACATGTAAGTCAAGAAAACAAAACAACCGTGGAAAGAACATAATCAGGAAATGAGAGTTTTAATCACATTAACTACTTTATGGAAAACACAGAACGGTCCGGTTGTGTTGGCATCCGTATGCGAATCGGTTTATATTGGGATCAATTCTTTTATCAGCGAAATCGACAATCTGCAACCGCTTCCGTGCCGAATTTGGCTCTTTTCCTCATTCACATTTCAGTGGAATAACAATATCCGTTTCACTAAACGCATTTTATCTTCACGATAGACGTTTTAAGCACTTCTTGCGTACCCAGTTTGCTTTCTCAATAGTCTGCCGCGAATCGGAAATGAAATGAAAATGATGTCGGAGCCCATTCACATTTGCAACATTTATGTTGACACTCTTTACACAAATTCCTACATTATCGTATCGGGAGTTGCGAATCTCAGCTTTTCACATATTTATTGCACTGTTTTCTTTTGTATTGCTCTGTCAGGATTGTGGCAAGGGGCAGTACCTTACCCCTCTGGGATACAGGCGTGAGTTTATTTTTAGTTATATTTTGTTCTATGTTCTGGGGTTTGTCAAACATTATTGTACACAAATGGTTCAGTCCGGATTAAATTCCATTTTTGTTATGTCCTTGCCTGATTTTGATCATTGCGTTGATTTTAAGACTGGAAATTTGTGGTTGTGTCCCTGTTGGGAGGTTTGTGTGGAAGTTATTATGTTTTAATTTGTGCCGTTGTAATGACCTCACAACTTGAGCTGGTCCCAAACTTGGATACCCTGTGCTATGGTTACCAGGCAAGGACAATACAAACATGAAAAAACACCCAGCCCGAGGTCATCTGTGCAAATGTACGGCGACCCCCAGTGGGAATCGAATCTGGCTTGATAGGTTACAACGGCTACACCATCGAGTCATTTTAGATTTTACGATTTTAGATAGATGATTTATCTATCCATAATTATCTAAACTAAACATTATCTACGTAAGTAAAATGAGACTACGGTCCCTTTTATGAAAGTATAAAGCAAAGACAAAACTGCAATATCGGCAATCCATTTGAAGCTTGTGCAATGCGAGGTATTACATTCAAAAGGTACGAGAGCGAGTACTCGATGAAATAAAGACGATTTATTTTCACGAAGGGTCAGGGCGAAATGGGCCCTTTCAGAGACGTGATCTAGGTAGGCCGAAAGGATCTATGTACTTTATAGGTTATGATTCGTAGTCCCATTCTACAGTAGGAATCGGTTATTGTAGGATTCCGTAGCCAACTAATGGTAATTTAGGAAGCCATCATCTATGTCTTCTTCTTCCTACGTAATGTTAAAGTGATGTCGTGAGTATGGCCTATACCTTCCTCAGGGAAGAGACCCGCGTGCCCCTCCGTGGAGACATAATAGGTTGTTGATGATGATGATGATCTCTCCTGTACTAAGTTGAAACTATTACAAAATATTCTGGCGATTCAGACATAATAAATTTCGATCAAGTTTGTTATGGATAAAAAGGTAGCGAAAAATATTTGCTATGACCATTTTCCGTAACAAATGTATTCCTTTCTGCCATGATATGAGAATCGCTCGTAGCCCCGGCTGCCTGAGTGATCTTAAACGACCACGAAGGTTAAGCGCCATAGGGCGCGTTCAGTGCATGGATGGGTCTATGACTAACGCTAGTGGCATTTTTCCGAGCCGTTCCGTGCTTCGCAAGGGACGTTAAGCAGTTGGTGCCGGCTGCCGTCGATAGATGGCAGTCATGAAGCCAAGTCAGAAGCCTTAGGGCGGCTTGAAAACTTTTGTCAGTAAGACCAGCCACTAGTCTTAAAAGCCTCCACCAATACGGACTTGGCCTCTGTGCCCCTTTTTCATCTTGAATCAGGTACTTTTATAGCGGTTTTTGCACAAATATTCATTATTTTGAATTCCCATTTATTTGCACGCCACCTTTTTCAAAATATGTTGAGGCCAAACTAACACGACAATATTATATTTACGACCGTAGTAATGCGTGCCTTTGCACTAATGCCACATGCTTATAGGAATAAATGAATTTTTATCTTTATCCTTATTTACCCCTAACTGAGTCAATCACACTAATATTATAAACGTGAAAGTTTGTGTGTGTGTTTATATGTTTGTCAGTCTTTAGCGCTGAAACGGCTGGACGGATTTTAATAAAATTTGGTATGGAGTTAGCCGATACCCTGGATTAAAACATAGGCTACGTTTTACCGCGGGGAAATATCTTATTCCTACGGGAAAATCGATGAACCGCGGGTAACACCGCGGGGCACAGCTAGTATATAAACTCATGCCCCTGTATGGCGTAGGACAGAGACCAGGTCTTAGATTCTGCTAACGCATTGTAATACAATGACAACTACACAAACATGGCAATTTAGTTTTAGTTTCATTGCCGCTTCAAGTCAACGCAAGCACGAGCTTTAATGATTCTAGGCGTCAATGGTATGAAAAAACACGTCACGTGACCCGACCGTGCATCCTGTCATGTGTCATTGTACTATAATGCACTAAGAAAATCAACTCGCCACGATCCTGGCGGCTCGCTTTCGCTACATCAACATTCACTCGATCTGAGTATCTGAGTATCTCACTATGTAAATACTTAAGTAACCTTAAGTCACGCTCTTTTCTGAGCAATTTGACGAGACAGCACTACAGATGAGTAGTTATTTAGCGAAATTCTCAATTCAAAAGTTGACCAATTGTGTCTTACTACGGAACCCTCGATGTCAAGTCAGACTCACACTAGATTCGTCTTACCTACTTTGACCTAGATTTTTGCGAGGCGTAGTGGGCCTAGTTTGTTTCTGAAAACGTAGCACCAAATCACAATTTAGACTAGACAATAGACACCGTTTGTCATTTCACTTTATCAGCTGAGCGTTCTACGCACACTAACTATGAGCGTGTTATCGTAAATCTTCCTAAAGGCTGATTTACATGTGCTTTATTTTCTTGCTTTTTAAGCATGCTTTACGTAAAAGTAGAATAGAATAGAGTTGTTTTTTTATAAGTTTGCTTTTACTTTTATAAGCAAATCAATAAATCAGTAACGGTTGGTTGTAGGTAATTCTATGTAGCTAATTAATATATCTATATTTTTTAAAGTACTCTTATAATATATGGAGCGGAGTAAAAAATATGTATCAGCATACGTTTTTGCCGACTCTGTTTTATTATACCTCTAAGGAAATAATTCTAAAAAGCATGAAAATAAAGTATGTAAATGTAAATCGGGCCTAAGTTCTGGGTCTTGGTATAGCTGTTTGTCAAATTTCAAAATTAGAAATAAGTCAAAATTTGACATTCTTGAATTCATTTATATTCTCAGAAATCAGAAATTTAAATCAACGTAAAGAATTACATTCTGCTTGTTGAATGTCAATGTACATAAAATTATAATGTTAGCCGCTGCCTTAGGGCCGAATGTAGTGGAGAAAAAGGCAGCAAAAAAAAACTCCACTCTGACCATCTTTTCTCAAAACATCTTAAATCTAATACAAAGTTTGGTAGGTACGAATGTCCATCTACCTAAGAATGTCAAAATTCAAGACCCATGAGTGCAATCAATACTTGCAATATCAAACATTATTTGATATTCTTAAACAAGTATGAAAACGCCAATGCGTTTTGTGGACGCGACGACCTTTGTGGCGTAGTGGTTAGCGCATCTGCTTGCCATGCGAGAGGTCCCGGGTTCGATCCCCGGCTGGGGAGAAAAAAAAAAACTCCAGATCTTGGATGTTTACATGTGACGTCGCTGTTTCTGGTTCCCACGACACAGGGTATCCTAGTGTGGGACCAGAAGCAATGTATTTGCCTGTATGTAAATGTTATGTTAAATGTTATGTTAATGCTGCGGCCGGACACACGGACGGCACCCGTTCATGAGCATAACGCAGGGCTGGGTCAGCCATCGCCAGTCTCAACCATATTTGAGGGAAATAGGCGACCCGGCCACCGCGCCACCATTCGCATGGCCTTTGGCAAACTTGTGTGATAAAGTTCTTGTCAATTATCTATAATAATAGCATAGTTTTGGTATGCAATCACAACGTCTGTACATTATTGTAAAATTTAACAAACAAATATTCATGATTATCTACGGAACACCAGCGACGATCTCATTGTGGAATTGGTTTACTGCCAAGGATTCACATCATTCATAGAGTCGTCTAATCTATAGTAGGCCTTTTTACATAGCGCATTTTTAATACAAAATTTAAATTTATTTGCTGGTGGGGATAGTATATTTTTTGGAATTTTGTTATAAAAACGTACGCTATATCCGACAAATGATGTATTTACCTTGGCTAATCTGAATTTAGATGAGGCAAGTTTGTTTCGGTTTCTGGTGCTAACATTATGGATATCCCTGTTTAATTTAAATGTTGTTATGTTTTTTCGCACATACATTATATTATCGAATATATATTGGCAAGCGAGCGTAAGAATTTCTATTTCCTTAAAAAACTCACGTAGGGACTGTCTGGTTGGTAAATTATAAATAGCTCTAATAGCTCTTTTTTGCAGAATAAAGACTGTCTCTATATCTGCCGCACGGCCCGCGGCCCCATAAAAGCAAACCATATGACATAATACTGTGGAAATAACTGAAATAGACTAACCTCGCAGTTGCTACATCTGTTAGTTGCCTAATTTTTCTGACTGAAAATGCAGCTGAACTCAACCTACTCGCTAGCTTTTCTATGTGCTTTTCTATGTTTTGAGTCTATTGTAAGGCCTAACAACACCGTTGACTCAACTAAGTCAAGTCTGTCACCAGCGATTGTTAGGCTTGTGTCCACTTTTTTTACATTAGGCAATGAAAACTTTATACATTTAGTTTTTTTGGCATTTAACATAAGATTGTTAACTGTAAACCAGTTCAAAACTTTAGACAGAGGATTGTTTACATCGTCTAAATTAGATTGACCTCTTTTTATTTTAAATATTAGAGAAGTATCGTCCGCAAACAGTACTATTTGTGCCAATTTCTCTACTAGGTAAGGCAAGTCATTTACATACACTAAGAAAAGGAACGGCCCTAAGATGGTTCCTCAGGAACTCCTACTTTAACATCGGATCCAGAAGACTTACATCTATTTATATCAACTTTCTGCACTCTGTTAGCTAAATACGATGTAAGAAGTCCTAAAGATTTGTTCCTGAGACCATATTTAATTAACTTACAAAGGAGCGTTTTGTGGTCTACGCAATCAAAGGCTTTGGATAGGTCGCAGAAAACCCCGATGGCATCCTGCGCCTCCTCCCACGCATTAAATATGTGATTCATTAACGCAACACCTGCGTCTGTTGTTGAACGACCCTTAGTGAAACCGAATTGTTTTTTATGGAACAGTTTGTTCAAGCTAAAGTGTGTCAGCAATTGGTGTAAAATTATTTTTTCAAAGACTTTACTTAGTACTGGCAGGATTGCTACGGGTCTAAAATTGTTTGGATTCCCATTATCACCAGACTTAAATAGATAAACAATTTTACTAAGCTTTAAAAGAGATCAGGAAAAGTCCCCTGATCTATACATTTATTAAAAATTATAGCAAGGTGTAGTGCTATGCTGTCAATTACCGTGGATATCAGTTTAACCGATAGTCCCCAGAGATCTTCTGTTTTCTTTATATTTATCTGTTTGAATGTTTTGATAATAGTTTGAGGGCTAACGTTGGAGAATTGAAAGTCTGTTACACAGGGTGTAATATTTTCTAACATCAAGGCTTCTGCTAACTCTGTGGAAGAATTTAAGCCCGCCGTTATGTTCAGGGGGATGTTGGTAAAGAAATTTTCGAATATTTTTGCTATTTCTTCACTTGTATTTACCACTTTCCCATCTACCCTTAGTGAAAAACTGTTATCCCTAGGTTTTGTCTTGCCGATCTCCTTATTAATTATTTGCCAAGTAGTTTTTATTTTATTTGCTGACGCCTCTATTTTTTTGCTTATATTAAGAGATTTAGCTATGGAACAGGTTTTTCTAAAGGTTTTAGAATAATTCTTAACAAACTCTGTAAAGCTCGGATCCGGATTTGATTGTTTTTGTTCATATAATTCATACAATCTTTTCCTACTTCTATGTATGCCAGGAGTCGCCCATTCTGAAAAACCACTTTTAAGACCTTTAATTTTTTTAATTTTGAAAACCTGTTCGAATTCGTTTGATATTGTGGTAAACAATTCTTTATATAATGTATTGGGATCATTACTATCAAATTGCAGTAAGCCTATTCGGGTTCCTAATTTTTTTTTTTAATAATTCAATTTTTTTCTCAGTTATGGGCCTACAGATTATTTCATTGCATTTTTTATCTACTGTTGTAGGTAAAACAACAAATAAACCACTACCAAAACCACTTCTCGAATTAAGAACTGAATCTCATTCTGAATAATACATAATATTATTATAATAAAGTTGAGTAGTTTTCTACTTACTCTAACTTCACCGGATCTTTCTGAAGCAACCGGTATGCGCCAACATCAGTGTTTCACATAAATATTTGCTAGAGCAAGTATCCTGATTCAGTATGGAAAACTCGACATTTCGGAGTTGGTCTCATAGAGAAAATGGTTTATATTGATAAGTACATTGACTATTTAAGTTTTACATAAACATAAACATTTACATACAGGCACATAAATTGCTTCTGGCCCCACACTAGGGTACCCTGTGCCGTGGGAACCAGAAACAGCGACGTCACAAACCATGTAAACATCCAAGACCTGGGTTTTTTTTTGTCTCCAGCCGGGGTTCGAACCCGGGACTTCTCGTATGGCAGGCAGATGCGCTAACCGCTGCGCCACAGAGGTCTTCAACTTTATGATATACCTACTACTTTATTTTTCTTGGTTCAGTGCTGGAAAATGCCTGGTCTGGTTTGAAGAAATCACGAGCGATTCCCTTTAATATCCTCGGCCTTCACTGAACGTGAGATGACGAGTCAGCCCTCCTGCGGCGATAGAGCGGTAATAACTGAGCGTCGAGTGCAAACTTTTAACACGAGCTAGAGCGGCTTGATGACTTGAGCAGCTGGAAAATGGTAGACGCGGCCGCGACATACGGGGGACGTTGGCGAACGGTTCAGGGGTGCAATTACGTAAGACTCCACTGTATGGAGTTGTCTGATTTAGCCCACACCACCTTATGTCACACTGTTACATTCTGGGACTTTTTTCGCAGTAGGTATCTCATAATCCTACTCCGAACTGTCATGTACGTTCTTGTTTTGACTCTTTTGAGTTGAGTTAGAGTGGAAAGTTACTTAATATAAGGGCAGGCAGGTCAGGAAATACGCAGACATCATAAGCTATATGCTATGTTAGCTATCGTAACAATAATATGTCACATGTAATCTATTGGTAAATAAATAATTTGTATTGTATTGTATACCTCATTGCAGGGCGTAGGCCTTCTCTCAGAAAGAGAGGGAGAGTATGAGCTTAACTGCAACCGTTTTATTCATACATAAGCTCACGCCTGTATCCCAGAGGGGTTGGCAGAGACCAAGGGCTGCCACCTGGAAGAAAGACTGACGAAAAAAATTCGAGCGAATGTGAGTGGAAAGGCTGGTAAAGGACGCCCCAGGCGGACATACTAAATAGGGGACGTTTTAGCAAAGGGCAAGGAACACGAAACCGACGTGCGTGCATGCAAAGGCTAAAGAATGTCGATGAATGAAACGTGATACCGTTGTTAGGGCCTTTCTCCACTTCTCCGGTCCGGCAAACGTTAATCACCGGTCCGATTTAGAAACACACAAGAATACTAGTAAGCTTCACCACTACTCCGGCATCCTGTTGTTAACGGTCCGATAATTTGCTAGATCGGAACGGTATTTTACCGGGCCGAAGTGATCGACGTACAAAAACAATACACCTTTTTGCACCGCGCATACAACCCGAAAATGTTCCCATACTATTTTATTTACATTAATAGAATGTGTGGAAAACGTCCCCTGCTTTGAATAGAAAAACCGAGGAATTTTAATGAAGCACTGCGTTACGTCCATTGCCGATTATAATCAGATGAAGTGGAGAAGCATGATACGGCATCCGATATTTTTCTCATGAGTGATTCCGGTTCCGACGCCGGACCGGAGCAGTGCAGAAAGGGCCATAGACCGAGGCAGTCGGATAAGGGCGTCGTACAAAAATTATAAAAAAATATTTCAGAACCTCCTCACAGCTATCAAGACACAATAAATAATAAAACAAAGTGAAGGGTTACAGCACAAACAAAAGCCTTATTTACATCAGTTGTAATGAAAGATGGAATTTTCCTGTAGGTACGCTTTGTAATTTTTCATTCCTCTCTCTTTGTTAGACAAGGTATTGCGAAAGCCTAGCAAAAGTGGCCTGAAAAATCAAAACGGCGTAATGAAATACTAAATAAAAACGTTTATTTACTTTACAATCAGTAACATAATCGGGCAAGTTCTTTCCTGTTTCCAATAACATAACATAAGTATTTACATACAGGCACATACATTGCTTCTAGCCCCACACTAGGATGCCCTGTGTGCTGGGAATCATAAAAAGCGACATCAACATGTAATCCAAGACCTGGGTTTTTTTTTGTCCTCAGCCGGGGATTGAACCCGGGACCTCTCGCATGGTAGGCAGAAGCGCTAACAGCTGCGCCACAGAGGTGGTCGTCAATTAATACCTGATACCTGCCAGTCGTACTGTACTTACTATGTTATTGCCAAATTTCAAGTACAATTCCTGGTTATGGTTATGTACACTAGGAACCACCAGACAATAAAAATGTTTTATCTATGGATTGTACCATTTTGGTCTTAAAAAGAATTTATTTGGTTACAAATCAATTTAGTTGAAACAGAAATTCAATTAAATTAAAAGCAAATAATTAACCGATGTCAAAAATTATTTCACAGTATTTAGAATGGACCTTCAGGGGAGACATGGGCTATATACTAATACGTTTACCGCGCGAACGAAGTCGCGGGCACTATTAGTAAAATATCCATACATACATCGCATCAGGAGGCTTACTTTAAAAAAAATAGTACCTCCTTTGATCGATAGGTGGCGCTGACGCAAGCCCTATCTGAATGAAGGAAGCCCGGCCGACCAGAAACTAAAGAAAGTGTAACGAGTATTTAAACTTTTAAAGCTATTTCATACAAACACATAAGCTCGCATCTGTATCTCAGAGGGGTAGGCAGATACCAGGGGCAAACTAATTCAATCTATTTCGTGGTTGGATATCACAGAATACAATAATAATAATGACACGCCTATATAATGCATACTCTTTATCGATGACGCTTCTCGCTCCTTGCCGTTCCCAGATGGGGCTGGTCAGTCGGTAGAACGGTTTCTAAGCATGTCGTTGTCGGGTATTGGACGAACGTTGATCAGAAATCAGAAATGTATTTCAAAGTAAAGAATTTACATTCTGTTTATTTAATGTCAATCTACTTTAATGTTAGCCACTGCCTTGGGGCCGAATGTAGTGGAGAACAAGGCAGCGAAAAAAACTCTGACCATCTTTTCTCTAATCATTTTAAATCTAACACGTACATAAGTTGGTATGAATGTCCATTTACCTAAAAAGCTCAAGACCCATGAATACAACATTGTAAAGTCAAAATATTATTTACCATTCTTAAAAATGTAAGGAAACACCATGCTGCGGCCAGACACATGGACGGCACCCATTCACGAGCGTACCGCAGGGGTCAGCCATCGCCAGCCTCAACCATATTAGATTAGGTAAATATTTACTACGTGAATAAAAATAATCATCATCATCAACCCATTTATGTCCCCACCGAGGGGCACGGGCCTCTTCCTGAGGAAGGTATAGGCCATACTCCACCACGGGGGCCAAGTCCGGATTGGTAGAGGCTTGTAAGACCAGTGGCTGGTCTTACTGTCCGAAGTTTTTAAGCCGCCCTAAGGGCTCTGACTTGGCTTAACGACTGCCATCTATCGACGGCAGCCGGCACCAACTTCTTAACGTGCCTTGCGAAGCACGGAACCGCTCGGAAAAATGCCACTAGCATTAGTCATAAACGATCCCCCATTCATGCACTGAATGCGCCCAATGTTGCTTAACTTTCGTGATCGGGGCTACGAGCGATTCAGCGAATAAAAACAATAATGTATGTAAATGGAAAATAGTACGCATAGCAAGCTTCATCTCAGTTCCGTCAAACGATAGATCGCTAATCTGTTTGTCGATTAACTTTATGGCGGCAGTGAGATTGGGTACTTACTCCGCCAAACAACCGATGGTCGGGTCATAGTTCCAATTCCAAGGCCGAGTTCTCATTCTATAAGATTTATTGGGCTGTGCAAACGAATAGTTTGAAGAAACTAGGCATTTTTGATATCAATGCACATCTAGTACCATAGTTAACTTCCGACTTATACTAATACCTCCCTATATGACTGCCTCGTTGGTATAGCCTTAAGGCCATAAGTAGCAAGACAGAGGTCTTGGGGTCGATTCCTGGGGTCGGGGCCTCAGTCTGGGTGTGATTCCATGTTTGTGATGCCCTTGCCTGGTTACCATAGCACAGGGTATCCTAGTTTGGGACCAGGACAAGTGATTGTGTTGTGTGGAAGCGACTGCTTACTGAAATAAATTTAAACTACATATTTAGTTTCATATTAAGTCATATATAAAAAAAGCGTGCACCACACAAAATTCACCAAAAATTTGGTCGACAAATAGTTTCATCATCCTCATCATCAGGCTCTACTAGTCCACTGCAGGACATAGCCCTCCAGATAAATAGTTTAAGTATATTAAAAAAACTTAACCTGACCCAACAAACCACCCTGGAAAATAGCTGATCCCAAGGCTACACGGTGGATTATGAGGATGCTTACACTGTGATTGTACCTATTATACATGACCACTAGGCTGGGCCGTCGTTTTATGGATTTTTTTTTCAAGATATCTTAGTGAAAGGGGTCGCAAAAGTTGCGTAGCACTATAACTAATATAACCTCATTTTTTATTTACAGATACATAACTACTTTTGGCCCTCTACCGGAGCTTAAAGTTTGTATAAATGTGTAGTTTTTTCATTAAATTAATAAATGAAAATTTCATCGCAATAGGTAGAAGGCAAGTTCACAATTATACAGTGCCACTATCTTGTCTGTTCAGTTGATAGCGGCGCTAGTGGAGAATTTAGTAGTAACATTTGAGGAATTTACCTAGACAAATGAGAATATTTTAACCAGTCTTTCAATTTTAATGAAAATATATCTATAAATCTTAGTAAGTGAATAAATAAAACAAATAATGGGGAACAGGGTTTAAAATTTATATGTTAGTTACAATTTTGCCCACCTGAACAGATAACTTGGTGGCGCTGCAACAGATACAAAAATCATGATAACAGTTGAAATGCGACTGACAGTGTCAGGTCACGCTCGGGGTCAAATCTCAAAGTATTATTATAGAGTGCGTTCCATTTTACATAATAGAATTTGCAGAGTTAGAGTTTTCCTATTAACTATGAAACGAGAGTGTAAGAATATAAGAAGGGTAGTTTAAACCTCTTATAGACTATAAATTATTATTGAAACGATTTCAAACTTAGATGAAGAAACTGTTAAAAACGCTGTTAATGTGAAATGTTTGGTGTCTGGTAGAGGGCCAAAAGTAGTATGGAATATTTTTTTTATATTTTGTACGGTAAGTACATCTTAAAACGCAACTTTTGACACCCCTTTCATAATCAAATTCGGAAAAAAAGTTTGACGTGGAAAAGAAGTGGAAGAATTTACACGGCTGGTTAACACTGCTTAAGATGTGGTGTGCTTTTAGGTAAAGTAAGTAAGGTATCGTTTATTTATGTACAATATACATTGGTAATTTAACAGAGCTTTATATTCAGTGTTTCAGTGCATTCCATGTGCTGTCCCAATGAGCGTATGAAAATTCACGTAAGCATGTAATATTTATTTCTTTGTATGTCAAATAAAAATAATATTGTGGTATATTAGGTATGTCGAAATTAAAATTAAATGGCACATCAAATTGTTTTGTCCTCTAAAAAGCATTTATGAACCAGTAACTTAAATTGGGGAATGCTTTTGTCCAGTATTTAACGAATACGGACTGAACGAATGCTTGATTTACTGACGTGACTAACGGTCATCGCCGATCGTGTAGAGGAGCCTTTATATGTGGCACCAAAGATCCCGGTCCGAATATGACGACCCCAATGCCTTCTGGAGTGAATTATGAGCAATAAAGTACAACGTGCGTAGGAACCTGGGCAGTTAGCGGATTTCGGTTATATGCTTTTGTTCGCTTTCAGAGAAATCCTTCGTATACATACATAAACTCAAGCCTGTATCCTGAAGCGCTAGGCTGAGGCCAGAGACTACTTTATTTCATACGATCCTGATCACTTACCTACGCTTCATCAATATTACATTTATTAGTCGCAGCATATACACACGCTGGTTTCATATGAGTTGGTATTTAGATAATTAACAGGTACTTACTCTTTGAAATTGGGCCTTGAATTTGTAGAAGGGTTTTAAGAAGACAAGAAAAATGTGAGTCGTGAAATATCACCGCATTGCCAGCAAAGATAGACAGAGGTTCTTTTAATAGCGGTCGCCCCCGTGATCGTGGTTAAGTGCCCATTTGAAGACGTTGTTCAACATAAAACAACTGATTCTCAGAGGTAGGAGACTTTTATCTATAGGGACTTAAATCTTATAAAGAATATTCTTATCTTATCTACAGTATGCACTTCCCAAAAAGTCTGTAACCTCCTTGATACTTCGAACTTATTCTTTTTCAGTAATATTGTCTTCTGTTTTTCTTCTTTTAAGAATAATTTTGCAGGCAACACAATTTGTTGAGCATTATCTATCTCTAACATAACCTCGAGTTACGTATTATTTACTTTGTATTTTTTTATTTAGTCTATGTAGTGTAATTTATTTTCTGCATTTATAGTACCTAGGTCATTGTTAAGGGGATTTTTGTGGTTTATGTAGTTTTCGTGGAGCAGGTTTTTACCGCTGCTCCGACTCTCCCAGGCTTGCTGGAAGAAATTTCTTATAGAGATAAGCTTGCCTTTGTACACGATGTTTCTTATGTAATGTTCTGTTCAATGTTTCGTGTGCAATAATTATTATTCTTACTATTTCTTCTTACTCAAAACCAACGTTGCTACGGAAAGGTCTTCGAGATTTTTCCGCGAGGTCTTACGAAGAGATTAATCTCTTCATATTCTCTCCTCTTAAGGTACAATAGAGCCACTCTATATTGAAGTTAACAAATGACTGGGAAGTATTTTTGTCGAGTAATTTTCCCTCGCCTTTTTCTCCACTACAAAACGGCCCGGAGGGAGCGGCTAACACAGTATGTTGATATACCGAAAACCGAATGTAAAGTAGAGAAAAATATTTTGAAAAAAAAAATTGATTTGCATCACTGAAAGTGTTTTTTCTGGATTGTGGCGAATGACAAGCACTGACCTCTCCAGAAGAGAATTTCAAAGAACGTAAGACAATCTATACTACATAATCATCATCAGCCAATTGCCACCAAATAGGCCTTCCTCGTGGTCTTCCCAGGTTCCCAGTATAGTGCCCGCCTCCAGTGACTCCCTGCCACTGCAATCAGGGCCTGGATTCTGTTAGTGCGTTATTATACGATGACAGATACTCGGTCGGGCCACGTGACGTGGCTTGTCATACCATTGACGCCTAGAATTATTGATATACGTGCACGCGTCGACTTGAAGCGGCAATGAAACTAAATAGCAAATGAAAATGTTCATGCATTTGTCATTGTAATACAATGCATTAGTAGAATCTAAGCTCAGGTGGTCATAGTATCTGATTCTGATCGGGTGCCTGCCCACGCTGCGGTCACAATTTTTCCGCTCCAACGTCCATCAGTTCTCCGAGCTATGTGACCCGCTCACAGCCATTTCAACTGAGCAATTCTTCCAGCTATCATCATCATCTTTCAGCCACAAGAAGTCCACTGCAGAACATAGGCCTCCTCCATGGATTTCCAAAAAGAGTTGGTAGCGGCTTGCATCCAGCGTCTTCCTGCCACTTGGATGGGATCGTCTGTCCATCTTGTGGCTGGTCGTCCATCGCTGCGCTTGCCGATGTGTGGTCTCCACTCAAGAACTTTTTTCCCCATCGGCCATCAGTTCTGCGTGCTTTGTGCCCTGCCTACTGCCACTTCAACGAACTCATCCGGTGGGCTATGTCGACGACTTTCGTTTGTCTTCGAGCTATGTTAGTAATTAAATAACATTTTGTTAGCTTTACGCGCTCCAGCTGGAGGGCTTTCAGCTAGTTTGTACGTACATAATAATTGTAAAATGTATCAAATTACTAGGTAGGATTTTTGCATCCTCCGGTACGGAACTCTAAAAACGTCCCTATCTTCTTTCGTCGGGTGAAATGCGAGCGAAGCCGCGGCGTATCTCTTGTTAAGTGTATAATATCCACTTAAAACATTAATTTGGTTAAGCACCATCTTCTTTCGTCTGGGTTTACGTAATTAATTGAAAGACGAATGTTACACAAAACAAGACCCTCCCTTAGGCTTCAATTAATTCCCCGAGAGTACTGTATCTGTTTTTCATTAATTTTGCAAACGAGTAATGTTGATTTAATCTCGGGAGTTTGAAAACTTATTTCAGTGTCGGATCTCGAGCTGAAATAAGTTTTTGTGTCTGTCGCCTCCATCCACCGCCTTTTGTAATCCATCTCAGAAAGATGTTTGCCTGAGCTTAAAGCTATATAAATCGCTTAACTGTATTGATCGCAGCCGGAGGTCGTAAGTACGATTCCCTGTGGGGGCCACGGTACATTTGTATACAAGATCTTCGTGTATTTCTAGTATGGACTCCAGCCTCTCACATAGGATTAAGTGTTGATTATTCCAATTATTCATATTTGTAGTGTTTTGATACCTTTGTGAGAAGGAAATAAATTACTTACTTACTTACTTACATATTTCTATGTTTGTAATGTCCTGGCCTGGTGGTCTTAGCACAGGGTATCCTAGTTTGGGAGCAGGTCAAGTGATCGTGTTATGTAGAAGTTATAATTGTATGACCTTAATTTATTCGTTGCCTAGAATATAAGCAAACCTTACCAAATTATTTCATTGTAAATTTTTGGTCCGGATCAAGTTTTAGTTCATAAATGGTTTCATGCCAATCTTAGTGACAATGACTGGTACATTGCATCTACGAGTGGATAAAAACATGTAGGTACGATGTACCGGTCATTGTCACTAATTATCGCGCACTCTCCTCTGATCGATAGACCTCATCAGCCGGACGGACTGCTGATAAAGCAGACTACACGCGCCGTGAACCTTGGTTATCTGAGAATCTGTATATTTATGACTATTACTCCTAACCCTCTGGGATACAGGTGCGAGCTTATGTATGTGTGTATGTACCCACTATATTCCAGATACACTTACTTGACTTTTTGTTGGAAGAGTCCGACCAGGTTTCGCTCTGATTCACAGAGCTTAATCATGGTGAGCAGAGACGTTGTTCAGTTGTTGAGCAGTTGTTCGTCTCTGACTGAAAACTCTGGAAATCAGAGCGAAACCTGGTCGGACTCTTCCGACAAAAAGTCAAGTAAGTGTATCCGGAATAAAGATAATAAAGCTTATTATTTGTAGATCTTAACAGCTTTTTTGACTGCGGAGATGTCAGCCCTTATTGGCAGAATGGATCCCAGCTCCACATCGATTCTCAAGCCGGGTAGGTACATGCGAGACAAGTCACGTCCATGTCGCAGACAGTGTGTTGGGGACTTAATACCTGCCAATAACAGATTAATCTCGACGGCCAAGTTGCCAAGTGTTGGCGGATAATTTGCACCATAATCTGGGCCGAGACAGTCTAGAATAATGCCAGAGGTTTGGCTCGACGGTAGCTCAAAGCTAGAAAGACAATACATGTAGTTGGAATTCGCTAAGAGATTTCTTCAAAGAAACCAACATCTTAACAGTTGTAAGCGTTACGAAAATATTTTATAGGTACGTTCGAAAAAATATTAAAGACTACTGGTAGCCATCATACTGTTAACGCTAGAAATAAACATAAATTGTCATTTCCGAAATAGGGAATGGATGAAAATATCAGAAGTGCTTGATATTTTTTTTGGTGATAGGAATAACCTTCCTTAACGCGGGAAAAAAGTTTAATTTTATTTTGGTCCCGTAGTTAATTTTTAAATATACTTAATATTTTTCCATTCGTCGTTCTGGGCTTAGTACGGCATATCAGACATATCCCTTAGTCCGCTACGTATGAAAAAAAATCCACCTTGAAAAGCTGTCAATGTCACTACAGATTTTTTTTTTAATACGTAGCGGACCAAGGAATATGTCTGTTAAGCCGTACTGAGCCCAGAACTACGAATGGAAAAATATTAAGATTATTTAAAAATTAACTACGAAGCCAAAAAAATTGAAACTTTTTTCTTGCGTTAAGGAAGGTTATTCCTATCACCGAAAAAAATATCAAGCACTTCTGATATTTTCATCCATTCCCTATTTAGACTTGTCAAAGTTAATATTTCCTTTATGGGGCAGTGTACAAGGTTCTTCAACAAGATTCATCATCATCATCATCAACCCATCATGTCCCCACCGAGGGGCACGGGTCTCTTCCCTGAGGAAGGTATAAACCAGTGGTTCCCAAACTTTTTTTTTTGTCGTGGACCACTTTCAAAGCTTTACTATTTTCTGTAGACCTCCTGCTGCTACATTTCTACTGTATTCTCAAAACTCCTAAATTGGTCATCACCCTCAATTGGTGGTTTTAAGAAGAATAAAAAAGTGGCAAATTTTCTTGTGTCCTATTAAAATAATACTTGTGGTTATACAAAATTATAAACATTTATTATTACAAAAAATTAACAATTGACGTTGATACGTAAATCCAAGCCAAAATTTTTGTTCTTTGTTATGAAAACCACAAAATTTCGTGCACCCCCACTAACAACTTGTGAACCCCTGTTTTTTTTTCATGTTTATGTGGACCACCGTGTGGTCTCCTATGGACCCTTGGGGGTCCACCTGGACCACTTTGGGAACCTATGTATTAAACGGTAGATTAATCTATATAAATAAAATTCAAAGTCCTGACTGACTGATTCATTCAATCATCAACGCCCAGCCCAAGCCGTTGGACCTAGGAAGCTGAAATTTTGCACAGAGGGTCTATATATAATGTAGGCAAGGAATAAGACCGGATTTTTTAAAATTCAACTTTAATTAAAATCTAAAGGGGTGAAAAGGGTTGCCAAAATTTGTATGGGAGGTATAAAGAATGTTGTCTAATTTTCTTGAAACTTAAAATACTTAAATACTCTTCAACACAAATTGATTGAACACGTGTTTCACCGTTTTTCTAAATTTAACCCAACGGGAGTTACGGGAGTGAACGGGGTTGCAAAATTTTGAACTAAAGTCCACGCGCACGGAGTCGCGGGCGAAAGCTAGTATTAAATGTATTCAGAGGAGAATTATGTCTAGTGTTTATGTATGTGCCTGTATGTAAATGTTATGTGATCCTTTTGTAACACCTACCTCTGCAGTGCGTGTTCCGCGTACGCGTTCACGCGATCCCGAAACTAAAGCAATTATTGAAGTAATTGATAGTTTATGCCGACGGTCTAGGCTTAATCGCGTCTAGCGTTGAATCTCGGTGGGTAAAGAGAGGAGAGTGGTTTTAGTTCAGCTCGAGAGGGTATTTCAAAGTGGCATTTTAAAAGCAAACGACAGCCCGTTCAGAAAACGGAATACTTCATAGAAATAAAGTGCTGCGTTTCCGGGTGATGGCGCTTGGGCTATCTGGATTAGGGTTCCGAACGTCACGAAGGGTTCCGTACCATTATAAAATAGGAAAAAAAGCATGCTTGTTGTATGGGAGCCCCCTTGAATATTTATTTTATTTTGTATTTTAGTATTTTTTGTTATAGCGTATAGCGCGTTATAGCATATTTCTGTTGCAAATATATATTATATATATATTTGCAACAGAAATAACTCTCTATCTAACTACCACGGTTCATGAGATACAGCCTGGTGACAGACGGACGGACGGAAAGATGGACAGCGGAGTCTCAGTAATAGGGTCCGCTTTACCCTTTAACCTCTGGTAGAAAATGCTCTCTAGCATTAAGTACACCTTTGTACCTGACACGTGTTTTATGCAATAAATAATTTAATAGTAATAATAATAACACTTTGGCCAGACGAGACCATTACCTTTTTTTTCTGAATAATAATAATATACATTTTCTTAAGTTTTAGGGTTAGGAAGCAATCAGGAAATAAATGACAGTAGAATTTGTAATGACAATATGCATTTTTCACTAACCTCTGGCGTCAGACCTCGCGCGTGTAATTAAGGGTAATTTATAAGGAAGCCATTTAAAGGTGATTTAAAAATAATTTGAGATCACTTTAAAAGTTTCTAAATAATCAAAACAATAATAGAGTTTGTAGGCGCACACATAAAGTAGTTAGGTAGAAAAGTGGAAAAACAACTTTAAAACAAGGTATGATTAAATAAACCTACAATTATAATTAAGTTATACATCCTTTGTATTGATAACAAATTAGGCCACGTTAAGCCCACCATTCACTACACGCACCGCGAGCCGAGCCCCGAGCCGTACCCATTCGTGGACAAATCCGTCATCGCCCACACACTACACGAGCGCCGAGCTGCTTACTACTTTATCTCCAGATGGCGAGCGCCGCGCCGAGCCGCGAGCCGCGCACCGAACCGAGAACCAACACATTCACACGCAGATTTCTCCGCGGACTTGTCGCAGCGACAAGCCAAAAACCAAAGTCGAAGATGTACGCAGACGAATCAAATAAAATAAAAAACAAACTGTTATGCAATTTGGTAAAAATATAACTTATGTGTTTTTTTGTTTTCTTCTTTCTAGAGCTGGGCTCCCTTCGAAGAGTGTGGCCTATGCATGTCCACTTGCAGCGCTTGGATTGCCGATTGGTGTTTCGCGGTAGAGCTCCGACCGCTCCTCGGGCCGGAAAATACCGACGATCTGTCCGAAGCATCGATTGACGAAGACTTGGCCCTGCGTGGTGTCTTTGGTTACCCTCCACGCAGCCATATAGTAAGACGATCTTCAAGTTGGAACGAAAGAGTTTCATTTTTGACCTACATATCCATATACAGGGTGATGATTTGTACAGTATCGTCCAACGAAGAGATTTTCGCTAAAAAAAATATTTTTTTTTTAATATTTTTTTTTGTTTCAGTATCATGTGAATAGAGTCGGAGGAAACTGCACAAATCAACACCCAGTATAATAAGAAAACCCCAGGTCTTGGATGTTTACATGTTTGTCATGTCGCTGTTTCTGGTCCCCGGCACAGAAGAAATGTATGTGCCTGTATGTAAATGTTTATGTTTAACTAGCTGTGCCCCGCGGTGTTACCCGCGGTTCATCGATTTTCCCGTAGGAATAAGATATTTCCCCGCGGTAAAACGTAGCCTATGTTTTAATCCAGGGTATCGGCTAACTCCATACCAAATTTTATTAAAATCCGTCCAGCCGTTTCAGCGCTAAAGACTGACAAACATATAAACACACACACAAACTTTCACGTTTATAATATTAGTGTGATACTAGTATACTAGTATAATTATATATACACCTTGACCGAACAGATGATTTTTTTCCCCCTTGGTGGCGCTATTATAAACCGCTATAGACCTTCCCAACGTGAATAAACCGGGCATAGTCAGTAGCCCGTCCAGAACACGCTTAGGAGAAGAGGAGCTTTTAATTGAGATGCGCATTATTATCTATAAGCACAGCCAGCTCCCTTTCATGTGTATATTCTATATTTAGAGGCTTAATTAATGTCTCGGCCATCGTGTGCACACATCTGTTGCCTGCGACATAATGTGTCGCAGCGGGATGTCTTTCTCGGTGACATTGTGTAAGGCTCGTATTACACTGATATAGAACGTTGAGCGACGTCCACGACGTGCATGTAAATTGCAGTTTTTAAGGGTTAAACGCACCAATTCAGTGGCGGTGGCGATGGCGGTACATATTTACGAGATTTACTGCGGAAGTATTTACGTTTGTATTTACGTATGATAATAATAACTTCCACAGTGATTAATATGTTCACTTGACCTGGTCCCAAACTATACCTACCCTGTGCTAAGGTAATCAGATAATATATAGATAGATAGATAGAATATTCTTTATTGTACTCATAAATAACATCACAAACTTTGGAAAACACCAGGGCCTCGATTTTGTTAGTGCATTTATTTATTTATTTATTTATAGGCACACCGACAGGCCACTAGTCTTACAAACCTCCACCGATCCGGACTTGGCCCCCATAGTGGAGTATGGAAGAGACGCGTGCCCCTCGGTGGGGACATAATGGGTTGATGATGATGATGATGACACTGACAGGTAGCATACAACTAATAACAGGATCTAATTTAGTATGTTGGCCAGTTACAGGTGGGTACAACATTATCTTGCATTATAGTCGCCTATATTAGGCGATTAGGTATGAAAAAACACGTCTGATACTCGTTTAATAGGCGTGCGCGCGTAGGCTTGAAGTGGCAGTGAAACTAAATCGCCATGTTCATGCAGCTGTCATTGTACTACAATACAGTAACAGAATCTAGGTCTAGGTCATTTGTACGAATGTATGGCGGCCACCAGTTTGAAAAGAACACACGACCACTTTCTTGGTAGTGATAGATGGTAGTGATCTCATGGTGGCGGTCCACACGTACGACATTTATTTTGTAGTATTTATATGGACCTTTGTATGTACCGCTACCGCCACCGCCACCGCGTCAATGTGTTTTCATCCTAATACTATATTATTTCATTATCTAAATTTCTAATGAATATTATGAATATGATGTGTATTGGCATGGAGCGGGAGTTTGGTGGTGCTCTTTTTTAAGAAGGGTGACAAGACTCTTCTTAAAAATTACAGACCCATCTCGCTCCTGAGCCATGTCTATAAGCTGTTTTCACGAGTGATCACGAATCGTGTCGCCAGAAGACTCGACGAGTTCCAGCCGCCGGAACAGGCCGGGTTTCGCGGAGGATATGGCACCATAGACCACATTCACACAGTGAGGCAGATTATACAGAAGACCGAGGAGTATAATCAGCCCCTGTGTCTTGCTTTTGTGGACTATGAAAAGGCCTTTGACTCTGTCGAAACCTGGGCTGTTCTGGAATCCTTACAGCGATGCCAAGTAGACTATCGTTATATCGAGGTGTTGAGATGTCTGTACGAAGCCGCCACCATGAGTGTCCAAGTACAGGGCCAGCAGTCTAAACCTATCGAACTGTGCAGAGGAGTAAGACAGGGGGATGTTATATCCCCGAAACTGTTTACAAGCGCGTTGGAAGACATGTTTAAGACGCTGGACTGGAAAGAAAAGGGCATTAACATAAACGGCGACTACATCTCACACCTGCGATTCGCAGATGACATAGTCTTAATGGCGGAGTCGCTAGAGGAGCTGAACCACATGCTGGCCAGCTTAGCATCAGCCTCGCGACGCATCGGTCTTGGTATGAATTTGGATAAAACCAAAGTCATGATCAATGGTCACATTGATCCAATACCGGTCGTCGTACATGGTCACCTTCTCGAAATCGTTTCCGAATACACTTACCTCGGGCAGATTCTGCAGTTAGGTAAAAACAATTTCGAGAAGGAGGCCAAGAGGAGGATCTAGCTGGGCTGGGCAGCGTTTGGGAAACTACGCCGGGTCTTCTCGTCATCCATACCGCAATGCTTGAAAACGAAAGTTTTCAATCAGTGTGTCCTACCTGTTATGACCTACGGAGCCGAGACATGGACACTCACGAAAGGGTTGGTCCACCAGTTTAAAGTCGCTCAGCGAGCTATGGAGAGAGCTATGCTCGGAGTTTCTCTGAAGGATAGGATTCGTAACGAATACATCTGACAGAGAACCAAAGTTATCGACATAGCTCAGAGAATTAGCAAGCTGAAGTGGCAGTGGGCTGGCCATATTTCGCGAAGAACCGACAACCGCTGGGGTAAACGTGTTCTTGAGTGGAGACCACGACTCGGCAAACGTAGTGTAGGACGCCCTCTAACCAGGTGGGAACGATCTGCGAAGGACTGCAGGCAGATCCTGGATGCGGCAAGCTGAAGACAGGGCGCTATGGCGCTCATTAGGGGAGAGCTATGTCCAGCAGTGGACTAATATAGCCTGATGATGATGATGATGATGATGATGATGTCTATTTCTGTCTACTATGACGTAATGTCGTATTTATGGACCGCCACCGCGTTGGTGTATCTCATCCTTTACTCAGTCAGTTTTAAGGCACGTTATATGTATCTTCACATAATAATATACTAAGTTGTATATTTCAAAAACAGTTGCTTATATCCATTTTAGATTTTTATTAAATCGCGTATTGCACCGCTTTTTATATTATATTAATATTGATTATATTATCTGTGAGAAATACTGAGGCATCAGCAAAATGTACGTTAGGACTTTAGGAGCCATATGTAAATTATTACTTCACACGTTATGAGCGAGGGAGGGGGTCGACGAAGTGTGATATTGTGTGACAAGAGAGCGGGAAGGGTCCTAAATTTCATGACGTCACATTTCAAAGTCAAAAGTCAAAGTCAAATATTTTATTCATAGTACAAATAGAACATTTACTTTATGAACGTCAAAGTTGTTAGTTTCACAATTAATAGATTATATGGAGAAGAAACTAACAAAGAAACTCCACATTTACCTATTCTTTTCAAAACAATTTTAGCCTAAATTACAAACTTTCAAACTTACAAAATAATATCATGGATGTGTTGAACACTAGACACAATTATTACACATTTCAAAATTTATTAACAAAATTCGAAAACAATTGTAACTCAATCTATTTCTTTCTACTCTATCGAAAATTAAAGTAATTTCGGAAGTGACGTTTTAATTCGATTGTTCTGGATGTAAAATTCCAAAATGTGTGACGTCACACTAGGGAAGGGGGAGTCTCACAATACCAGCAGCTGTGACAAGGACGGGGGTTGGTCAAAATAAAAAATATGGTGAAAAACTCATGAAATTCATGTGACGTCATTTATGGATGTAATAAGTTTTATTTTTATGCCTTGAATAAAGTAAAAAATACGTCCTAGAAAACCAGCAATGGATATCACTTGTAATGAGGTGCAGTTCGCTTCGTTGCTTTGAATTATTTCTGGTCTAATTCTACTAAATTTAACATTTGGATTCATATTTCCACACTTACCGCAGTGGTCGGACGTAGCTGGGGGTCCAAATACTTAACCCTTAGCTTCCAAACAAGGTAGACCTAAACGTCATTCATACTTTTTATCACGACCCTGCTTGCTCTATACTCCATCTGTATAATAATCATCATAAAATATTTTCCTTTTCCTCATTAACAAAATATAAATGTCACCTACCTATAAAATGCCTCTGGATACGCTATTTTGTTCCGACCGCCCACCGTGGGGCGTAGTGTAATATGGCCCTTATCCAACCTATATCAAGCGTGCCTAGTGCCTCTTACCTTCCTAGAAATTTAATTTCTAATCCATTTCAATTAGGATCCATTTAAAAGCTATTTACAAATTAAGAAAATCTCTTTGAATACAATTGCTTTAACATAAAATAAAAAGATAGAAAGAGATGTCGAGGTTCAACGGGAGACTATTGCTCAGAAGTGGGACATAAAATAGGCTATTATCGTGTAGCTTAAATACGCCCCAAAATCAGAAACCGAAATTCATTTCAACGTAATTTACATTCTGTTTGTTGAATGTCAATGTACTTATAATGTTAATGTTAGCCGCCGCGGGGTCGAATGTAGTGGAGAAAAAGGCAGTAAAAAAAAAACTCCACTCCAACATCTTTTCTCAAATCACCTTAAATCTAATACAAATTCGGTATGAATGTCCATCTACCTAGGAAGCTCAAGAGTCCAAGACCCATGAGAGAGACAGAGTAACTAGCAAAAGGTAGAATAAGAACATACTTTATTTTGACAATAATTTCATAACAACTCTATAATAATCTATAAATGAGTCCAATATAAACCGTGAAAATGAGATTTTCAACGTTAATTTTCCTGTTTGTAACTGAGAAAGGAATTGTGCTTTGATTTGGACATTATGTTACGGCTAAAACCCGAAGTGCGGCTACACCTAGTTTTAGCTGGTTAGAAGGTGTAGCCACTTACTCTTGGTTAAATCTAGTATAAGCCGATTGTTTTCGGTTAAAACTAGGTATAGCCGGTATCACTCCGGCTAGAACTAGGTCCAACCAAACCCTAGTGGCTGATACTAGGTCTAGCCAATATCATGCCGGCTACAACTAGATCCAACCAAACCCTGGTGGCTATTACTAGGAGCAACCTATACGGGTTGGTTATCTTGGGTGGAAGCTGTTCTACTAACTCTACAAACATATTTCTGTCTTTTAAGATTTTACAGAAACTTGTGTTGATTTATATAAGTGTGATTGATAATAAAAATATCTTTATAGTTTCTGACTGCTTTTATTACGTTGAAATGGTAGACCTACTTTACTACTACGTCAATTATTGAAAATAGTTGAATTTTATTTTCTCTACGTTTCTTATTATTAAGTGTTTTTTTTTTAATCAAAAAAGACAGAAATATGTGGCTCTGTAGAGTCAGTAGAACAGCTTCCAAACAAAGTAACCAACCTGTATAGGTTACTCCTAGTAATAGCCATCAGTATATGGTTGGATCTAGTTGTAGCCGGCATTATATTAGTATCAGCCACTAGGGTTTGGTTGGACCTAGTTCTGGCCGGAATGATACCGGTTATACCTAGTTTTAATCGAAAACAATCGGCTTATACTAGATTTAACCTAGAGTAAGTAGCTACACCTAGTTCTAACCGGCTAAAACTAGGTGAAGCCGCACTTCGGGTTTTAGCCGTAACACATACACATTATGGAGAGTAAGAAATATAAACGAAAGAACTATTTCGAGCGAATTATGTGAAACGAATGGCCGCTGATGTATTAGCGAAGGGCAAAATAAAAAGTATCCGGTGTGCATATCGATGAAGCGAAAAAGGTTCGTCAAGATCGTGCCATGTGGTCAGCCTTGAATCCTTTCCTTTTGTCCACAAAAATCCATTGAAAAGATCAATTGATGGATTTTTGTAGACTTTCTGTCCACTTTAATCCATAGTAATGGATTATTAATAGATTTTTAATAGATTAATAGATTTTTGTGGATAAAGGGAATGCTTTGGTCTCTGCCTACTCCTCCGAGGTACACGATCGTACTGTTCACGAAATACATAATAGGTACTAGACAGACAAGTTTCCGAAAACTATCTCAGATTTTTCTTTGTTAGTGTTCATTGAGAACTCAGGAAGTAGTAATTTTAAATTATTTCTTGTATTTCTTCTAAAAAAGAAAAAAATTTTTTTTAAAATAAGCCGCCAAAACGCCATCTTGGGCAATATGGCGTCGCACAGGAATCAGTGACGTCACTGGGCAGTGTTTGGTGTTCAATGAACGTTGTATTGAGATAGATACAAAAATACTTATTTGCTAAAACAAAGCATGCATTTTGGGTAAAAACTATGTAAAGTAAATTCAGAACAATATATTTTATTGTTGTCACCGTACAAATTAGAGTGACGGCAAGCCTAGACACGGTTTCGATAATTTCGAATTCCCTTTTAGAAAGAGAGTTACGACTCAGATCCGTTCTTCTATTCTAAATGTAGGTATACTGTATATTGTCGTTGCGCAGATCAAATTGGTGCTGTGCCAATTTGGTCGTTTCCAATGAGTGCACTTTTGATGCCTTTTGTGCTATATTCTGTCTATTCAGCTCAGAATGTAATTTCCTCTCGTATCGCATCAATCAACTCGCGTTGATAATATTTTAGGGCAAAAGCGCACTGGCGCTTGCACTGCATGGTGCATGGCGTAATTACATAAAGTAATCGCTCGTAGCCCCGGCTGCCTGAATGATCTTAAACGATCACGAAGGTTAAGCCACATAGGGCACGTTCAGTTTAACGGTTTTCTGAGCTGTTCCGTGCTTCGCAAGGCACGCTTAGTAGTTGGTGCCGGCTGCCGTCGATAGATGGCAGTCGTTAAGCCAAGTCAGAGGCCTTAGGGCGGCTTGTAAACTACTGACAGTAAGACCAGCCACTAGTGGTGGTAGACTAGTCTTACAAGCCTCCACCAATCCAGACTTGACCCCCGTGGTGGAGTATGGCCTATACTTTCCTCAGGGAAGAGACCCGTGCCTCTCAGTGGGACATAATGGGTTGATGATGGTATAAAGTATATTGTTTTAGGTAGGTACCTAAATAGACATATAATACTTTTTTGCACAACCAGGACAAAGAATTATTAAGGTTTTCTTACAACTAAGTAATGGTACACAATTTGCGGTCTTATCGCCTAGAGCGATATTTTCCACACAACTTTTGGACAGATAGAATTGCAGGAAGAACATAGTCGGATGGATAATTTGATATTTAGGATGTAAGGTAAGATAAGATAAGAAAATAAGAATATTCTTTATTGTACCAGGAAAAATAATTACTGAACATTAACAATAAGATGCAGTACAAGAGGCGGCCTTATTGCTTGAAGCAATTTCTTCCAGGCAACCGACGATGGAAAGTTGCTGACGGAAAAGAGAGAGACGGGTAGTCGGTGCAAATAAGAACAGAGAATAAATACTTATACTTAATACTAATATACATACATATACGTACATATACCTACATGACTAGGACAATCGTAAATATTATGTTATAATATTTAAAGAAAATAAGTACAATTAGATCATACTAATGCATAGTAGTACCATGGCAGTTGTATGAACGCGTCGTTTTCTTTTCATTCCCGCGTCAAGTCAAGTTCTAGGCGTCTCAATGGAATTAAAAAACACGTCGCATGACCCAACAATGCAACGATAATTGAACTATCATCCAGTAACAGAGTCAAGGCCCAGGTCTTCGCTCAGAGAGAGTATGGGCTTATTCACCACGCGTGCCCATCGCGGATTGGCGATTTCAAGCGCAGAGGTCTTGAATAGCTCAGACACTTAGGTTCCCTCACGATATTTTCCTTTACTAGTTATCGAGTATTGGTATTAGTGAAAGATATTTTTGCGATTTACCCTGTAGACCGCAATCCTTGTCATGCAGATCCGAAGCGATATTGCAAGTCGGGGCGCGACGCTGGTGACACTCAGAAATGCAAAAAGTGGAGTCTGTAAAATATTGAGAGCGCAGTTGCTGACTCGTTCAATATTAAGCATAAATCAGAACCGACATAGTATTTGCTTGCAAACGAGAGAAATATCACGGTGTAGCATGTAAACGTCTGATTCGGAGACGGAGAGCTCGCTATCGAAAGTAAGTATTTGACATAAGTTTCTTTTTTTAAACGACTTCAAAAAAGGAGAAGGTTCTCAATTCGACTGTTTTTTTTATGTTTGTTACTTTAAAACTTTTGAACTGATTTATTAGAAAGCTGGTGCTTCTAATTTAGTCCTATTCAAATTTTTGGTCTTTTGGTTTGGTGTTTTTTTTCAATTTCAATTTGGTCTAGTTCTGATAACGCATCTATGAGAAAACCATATAAACCTAAGTCTTAAATTTGCCTGTTCGGCGCCTGCCTTTTTCTTCACAGCAACAAGTCACGTATGTGCGCTAATCGTCGTGTGGTCTATTGAATAATTTTTTGGCGTCTAATGATTAGTGTATTCATAGTAAAAATAAAAAGATATCTTAGCAACAAAAAAGTCGACTTCAAACAAAAGAGTTGAAAATAATAATTGGGTATTCTTACTTACTTGCGTTACAATAATAGTTAGTTTTGGAGTCGGTGTCAGCCAAGGAAACACCACAATATACCTAACTAACAATAATTGTAACGCAAGTAAGTAAGTATAATTATGCAACTATTTTCAACTTTTTTGCTCGAAGTCGGTTTTTTTGTTAAAATTTTGCTCGGGGGTTTTGATACTAGTTTATGTGAGTTGAAGTGTATAGTTTAACCATATTGATGCAATTTTTTTAGTTGGTTTACCAGCTGGGTCGGGTCGGGAGGAGTGCTCTAAAAGTTTTGTGATCTGTAGTAAAACATAACCTTATTACGTATCTGCACTGGCATCTTTTAGAGATTATTTTTAGGGTTCCGTAGCCAAATGGCAAAAAATGAAACCCTTATGGATTCGACATGTCTGTCTGTCTGTCTGTCTGTCCGTCCGTATGTCACAGCCACTTTATGCGAAAACTATAAGAACTATACTATTGAAACTGAACCGCATTAAGATTTTCACGCAAAAATAGAAAAAAAAACAATCAATTTTGGGGGTTCCCCATACTTAGAACTGAAACTCAAAATTATTTTTTCATCAATCCCATACGTTTATCTATGGATAGGTGTTTAAAAACGATATTGAGGTTTCTTATATAATTTTTTGTCTAAACTGAAAAGTTTGCGCGAGAAACACTTCCAATGTAGTAAAATGTGTGTCTCCCCCTGGAACCTCTAAAATAAGAGAATGATAAAACTAAAAAAATATATGATGTACCATGTTACCATGCAAACCTCCACCAAAATTAATATGAACGAGATCTAGTAAGTAGCTTTTTTTAATACGTCATAAATCGTAAACCGCAATTTTACTTTCATTCAATCAACTCAAAAATAAAATATTATTTGCTGCTGCGGAACTTTTCATGGGCGAGTCCGACTCACACTTGGCCGCTTTTTTAATAGTAAGATCATGACGCATTATATTTTCCGCATTTTAGTGTAGATAGATAGATAGATAACACTTTATTGCTCAAACAGGATACAAAATAATTGTAATTTCCTTATATCTAAGTAATGGTATATAATGTATGTATTTATTTAACTATATAAAAAATATTTAAACATTAAAAAGATACTTATTTTGTTATAATTGAACGGTTCTGATCGCGATCGGGCTATTTTGGCCTGCGGTTAAATACTACCCACCCATGCACATGCATATTTGAAAGGGATGAGTGGCAAATCCCAAAAAATAATGTAAAGTTTATTTTTTTTTAATTATACCTGCGTTTTATACGACTTCCCTTTTATACGTGTCCCCACCGAGGGGCACGGTTCTTTTACCTGAGGAAGGTATAGGCCATACTCCACCACAGGGGCCAAGTCCGGATTGGTGGAGGCTTGTAAGACTAGTGGCTGGTCTTACTGTCAGATGTTCTCAAGTCGCCCTAAGGCCTCTGACTCTGTTTATGGACTGCCTATCGACGGCAGCTGGCACCAACTGCTTAACGTGCCTTGCGAAGCACGGAACCGCTCCGTAAAATGCCACTAGCGTTAACACTAGTGCGTGGATGGGTGATTGATTAATCATAGAACGATCACCCATCCATGCAATAAACGTGCCCTATGTTGCTGAACCTTCGTGATCGTTTAAGATGACTCAGGCGGCCGGAGCTACGAGCGCTTCTTCTGTCGTATAGAATTATGACGACAACCGTAATCTGAACGTTTTATGACTTTCACTTGAAACTGGCATTTCATTCAACGGTAGGGTTTCATTCGTGTAATACAATGAAATAATAAACAACCTTTTTACTCTACCCTAACAGTAACTGTGCTTCATTGACAAACTAATAAAGCAATAGAAACCGAAATAATAGAAGCTAAAACAATATAGGCTCGCAATTATTTATATGCTTATTATATTTATGGAGCCTCCTTGTTACTCGCACTCGTATTTGTAATGTTTTTCTCGTATTTATTTCCACCGACATTATTCACAAGTGAATCATTCAGTGGGTGTACGACAACAAGTCGGGCTAACAAAGAATACACTTCGAAAGATTGTTGAGAAAACACTAAGAAAATCACATCACATCACACTAATATTATAAACGTGAAAGTTTGTGTGTGTGTTTATATGTTTGTCAGTCTTTGGCGCTGAAACGGCTGGACGGATTTTAATAAAATTTGGTATGGAGTTAGCCGATACCCTGGATTAAAACATAGGCTACGTTTTACCGCGGGGAAATATCTTATTCCTACGGGAAAATCGATGAACCGCGGGTAACACCGCGGGGCACAGCTAGTAGATCGTATATAACTCTAAGCAAGCATACTCCAGGTTATATCACTTAGCCTAGGCGTACACTAGCGACACGCGACAGCGACAGCTCGGCGACTAGACGCGACGACAGGCTACGGCCGACAATTTTCATATATTTTTGTTCGAAGCTCCGCACATTGGCGTCAGAGTCGAGTAGTCGCGACGACAAACTAAGACCCGTCGCAAAAAGGGCGACTTGTCAAGATGCCAGATGCAAACTACTCCGCCGCGTCTGACGTGGCGACTAAACGAGGCGACAAGTCGCTCTGTGTGCGATGGCTCTTGTGATTAATCACTTGCGTTATAACCTTGAAAAGAACCATTTGTTATGGTGAGCCCCTCGATCCACTAAAATTCTACAGGCTAAATAACACCTTGGAAGTGCTCGTAAAGTTATAGATAGATAGAATATTCTTTATTACATAAATACATACATAAACTCACGCCTATATCCCAGAGGGGTCGGCAGAGACCATGGACTGCCATATGCCATACCTTTCACGATCCTGACAAATCACTTTCGCTTCATCAACATTCATTAGTCGTTGCATGCACGCATGTCGGTTTCGGTCCTTTGCTTTGGTCGAACTTTGACGCCAGAGGCGTCCTTTACCGGCCCTTCCACTCGCATTCGCTCGATATATTTGCTTCATCTGTCTTTCTTCCTTCATCCTCTTCACATGTCCAAACCAACGCATCATTTCTTTCTCAATTCTAGTCACTACATCCTCCTTCAGTCCACAACGTTCTCTAATCACACTATTGCGTATTCTGTCATTCGAAGTAACACCACACATATTTCTCAAGGACCTCATTTCTACTGCATTAATCCTACTTTCATGATACTTCATGATACATTTACAGATTTTTTAAATAAATCTAAGTACAAATGGCGGCCTTATTACTAAAAGTAATTTCTTCCAGGTAAACATAGACGGAGACGAGAAAGAAATTAAAGACGGGTAGTCGTGCAATAAAGAAATAAGAGTTATTTACCATTCCTCGCTCCATCGAATCGCTCGTAGCCTGGGCTGCCTGAGTGATCTTAAACGGTCACTAAGGTTAAGCAACATACGGCGCGTTCAGTCCATGGATGGGTCACCGTCTATGACTAACGCTAGTGGCATTTTTCTGAGCGATTCCGTGCTTCGCAAGGCACGTTAAGCAGTTGGTGCCGGCTGCCGTCGATAGATGGCAGTCGTTAAGCCAAGTCAGAGGCCTCAGGGCGGCTTGAAAACTTCTGACAGTAAGACCAGCCACTAGTCTTACAAACCTCCACCAATCCGGACTTGGCCCCCGTGGTGGAGTATGGCCTATACCTTCCTCAGGGAAGAGACCCGTGCCCCTCGGTGGGGACATAATGGGTTGACGACGACGACCATTCCTCGAATTCCAGCCTCATTTTGGAACTATGATAAATTATGGCTAATGACGATGAAATGGCTGAACCTTTCGCCGAGCATCTTCTTGCTCATAGAATAGTTAGAATATTTCTTTCCATGTTAAATTCGTTTATCATTCATTTTATCACGCTCAAAATGTATTCAAGACATTGGGCCGGTAACAGCCGCCCAAACCAAAGGGCAAGTTGAAAAGTAGCCGAAACCGGCGTTTGTGCATGCAAAAACTAACGAATGTCGACGAAGCGTATGTGATCTTTCAGGATCGTGCCAAAGGCAGTCCCTGATCTCTGCCTACCCCCTGAGATACGGGCGTGAGTATGTTTGTGTTTATTTTTTATTATGTTACCGTGCCAAGGTAGATCTTGCTGTCGACTGTATTACCTAAGTGCTTGTGTTAGCCGTGAGTAAGGCCCTTTACACACTGCGACTTTTAGCATCGATGCTGTCGCAATGCTGTCGCGATGCAGCATCGATGCAGTCGCAAATGGTCCACCTTTACACACTTGCACTACTTAAGCATCGATACAGTCGCGATACAGTCGCAATGCTGTCGCGATGCAGAAGCAGGCCAAGTGAACTGTAGCGATGCAGTATCGATGCAATCGCGATGCAGCATCGATGCACTCGCGATGCTGTATCGCGTTAGCATCGCGACTGTATCAATGCTAACGTGAGCAACGAAACGTATATTTTGATCAGTCATTCGTTGACTGCCACAGCCCGATGAGTTCGATTGAAAATGTTTTAATCACGCTCTCCGTATTATTACTTTAAAAAAAGAATCGTAAACGCAAACAGAGGAAGTATTAGAAGTATACAAACGTGCGACAGCATCGATGTTAACGTGCGTTAGTATCGATACAGTCGCGCGTTAGCATCGATAGGTATGTCGTAGCCATATCGTAGATTGTGCCATATCATGATGTGGTTAGCCATATCACGAAATGTGTCCTTTTCATGAAAAGGCCAAGTGAAACTGGCCGTATCGTTTAAGCATCAACGTTTGACGATATGGCAATCTATGTTTTGCCATATCATAATGTAGGGTACCACATTTAAATGCACCAACCTGATTTAAGTTTGACATATTTACTGCATTGAGCTGAAAAATAGATTCAAGATGCCTAACGTATTTAGTGTTTTAGTGCATTTGAACCTTATAGGTTGAATAAAATACCAATAAAAGAAGCAAAAGTTTATATTTTATCACTCGTAACATACAATGCGGTACAATGATTACCTACGACCAAATGAGATCTTTAGAAAATGGCACAAAATTAAGTTTAAGAGTATCATAAACAAATCTTATCAATTAACTAATTCACGTAAACATTATAAAAAAGAAATAAATCTTACAATAACATGAAATACTTCGCTTCAGTTACAACAATAAAAAGAATATCAATTATATTAGCAAACGTTTTGCTGCCCTACTTTCCTCATTTTGCATTGTATTTACGGGAATGTTGCCGTCACTAGAAATATTTTCTGTCGCCTCCATGGTAGAAATACACAACAAACTAACATCAGCGCCTCTAACGGTGAATAATGGAAGTATTTTACGATATAGCCGCTAACGTTTGGCCGCATCATGAAATAGTCATCCATTTCGCTATTCAAATCGTCAAACGTCAGTCGCTCATTGATCTGGCTAAGCTATTTCATGATACGGCCAGTTTGACTTGGCCTTTTCATGAAAAGGACACATTTGGTGATATGGCTAACCACATCATGATATGGCCAATTCTATGATATGGCTACGACAGATACACGCGCGCGACAAGATCGATGCAAAAATCTGTTACTGCTGGTGTCGCGATGCTTTATCAAAGCTAAAAGTCGCGGTGTGTAAAGGTCTAAAATCTACGAATATTTTGTCTTGTTTCTCATTTTTGCATAGTATCTCGACGGAAACAAAAACCCAGCCAAGGCAATTTAAATATCTGATACGAAAAAACACAATTTCCCACACAAAGGACAGGATGTTGTATTGTGATGTACAGATTGCTCAGCGGGCGAGCAGCGAGATCTGACAAATAATGAATATTCTTCGTCTTTATATTATGGAAGTATGCGCATATCCGAAAAATTGTAATCAGCTCGTCCCCGTAAACACAGGCCCAGAAGATACCAGATACTTGCTACAAAAAAGTTATATTCTACAAGAGTTTTTCAATGAATATGACAAAAAGATTACTAGGTTTAAGGATACCTTTTGTGAGACTGGATATCTGATGGTATAGTTCTTGTTGTGTTAGTGTGACGTGAGTGGTTCCTGCCCGGTAATGAGGAAACCAGCCGTCAACAGATCTGAAATCTTAATGTCTGAAAAAATGTGGCCAGAGCCACCAAAAATCTGAAAATTGTCTGGAAGCTTTGAGCTATCATTGCCTTATATTAGGGAGATAAAATAAACAGTTAGTATTGAGCACAATCTTTATGAGGTACCTATTTCTATACAGGTAGCAAGAGTATAATTGTGAAACCTTAATGTCTAAACCCAGACAATTACTTAACTTCTGAAAAGCTCAGAGCAGAGCGAGGTCGCTACAGTAAGTGGTTCTTATTGGTTCACAAGTTACACTGTATAAGTGGTTAGGCCCTACTAAAAAAATCAGATTGCCATCAATTTCAATACCTAATTATTTTTATGTCTTGAAATCCTAATTCCCTACTTCATAACTGAAATTGTTTCACAGACCTTGCTTGGAAGAAACCTCCATGTGAAGTCAATCCGGCCGCAGGCTAGGATGCACGGTGCTAGCCAGAACGCAGAGTCGGCAGCCTTGCCCCCATGCGCCGTCACCGGAGCAGGACCGAAGGGACTTCACACGAAGACACTGGCAAGCCGTCCCGATCCAAATCCTTCTCCCAGCATATGAGAGAAACCAAGCGCATGTAGCACAGCCTAACATAAATTTCTTAACCCAAAAGAGCATCCCATTGCTATCGGAATGTTCCGTTGCGGACAGTAATCAAGACACTCTAGAAGCCCTGAGTCTTAAACACCCATCACCTAGTCGGGTTTTGGACTACCCCCCAGAGCCGAATCTTTCGAGCGAGTTTCTCTCAGTGGAAGTTTCTGATGTCGCGGAGGCCATTGCTTCCTTTAATAATGGCTCAGCGGTGGGACTGGATGGATTACGTCCCGGGCATCTTAAAGAGCTGACTTCTGTTGGTGCGGGTGACAGTGGTGTACTTCTATTACACTCCTTGTGTAGTTTGGTAAACTACATGTTAAAGGGAATGGTTAATCGAGAAGTCTGCCCGTTATGGTATGGTGCATCTCTTTGTGCCCTAAAAAAAAGGATGGAGGGATTCGCCCCATTGCCGTGGGTAATGTTATGC